>CM074721.1:264597242-266094742 GCA_037306005.1 Rhinophrynus dorsalis | reverse complement strand
GTTGCCCAAAAATTTTTGACATTTTCGCAGACATTGTATGCTGGCTTCTTCTCAATCACTGTCACTGCCCATCAGTTCTTCATTACTTAGATGATTTTCTACTTACTGAACCAGCCTCACCTCCTGCCAGCAGCCTCAACAAACTCATTTCACTTTTTGAATCCCTCAACATCCCAGTCGCCAAAGAAAAAACTTCCTATCCCTCTACATCAGTTGAATTCCTAGGTATCGTCATCAATTCAGAGAAACTAGAATCTAGCCTTCCATCTGACAAACTAGACAGGATCAGAGCACTCACTATACATTACTGCTACCATACAAATCTCACGAAAACAGAACTTCAATCATTGATAGGTCACTTAAACTTTGCCACGAAAATCATCCCTCAAGGCAGATATTTTCTATCTCACCTTCTTTCAGTCCTATCACAAGCACACAACTCCTCAGCCACCAGTCTAGATGATGCTGCATTTTCCGATTTAAAAATGTGGTCTAAATTCCTGTCCTTTTGGAATGGTAGGATGATGTTACCCCCACTCCCCAACTCCTCATCACCTAAAGTCTACACAGATGCAGCCGCCAGCATAGGTTATGCAGCCATTCACGGGAAAGATTGGTTTGCCGAATCATGGCCAAAAGAAGCCTTAGCCCTCCCAGTTTTCTCAAAATCATCTCCCTTGTTTAAAATTTACCCCATTGTGGCAGCTTCAGCACTATGGAGCCCCCACTGGTCCGGACATACAGTCACTTTCTTTACAGACAATCTAGCCACCTCTCAACTCATTTCCAAAGGCAGATCTCCTTCCCCCCTGATTATGTTATTAATGCGTAAATTAACCTGGCTCTCTATGTATTTTAAATTTTTCATACAATCCACCTACATACCTGGCCATCTCAATACAGCAGCTGATGCTGTCTCCCGCTTTAATTTCCAGGTATTCTTCTAAACGACTCCATCAGCAAATCAAACACCTCTACATCCTCCTCCATTCGAAGATCTCATATACCCCTGAATAAATTAATGTCCATCGGCTCGAAAATCATCAATCAAGCACTAGCACCAAACACCATTAGAATCTACTCCAAAGCTTGGCATACCTTCCATGCATTTATCACCCAAACATCTCCAAAACATCCATACTCACCATCCTCAATATTAGCCTTCACCGCTCATTGTCTTTCAGTCCTTCACCTAGCCCCATCATCCATAAGAACACCCTTGGCAGGCATTCAACACCACATTGCTTTAGAAATGCCATTCCACCCTTCTATTCTATCATATTACAATATTAAATTATTTCTCAAAGGTGTATCAAAACTTCCTCACATTTCTAAACTTACATGTAAACCAATCTCAGGCCCCTTATTTAAAGAAATGTATCAATTCCTTCTGCTTAAACCTTACCAAGAGTCCACTAATATTATTCTCCTGGCCTCAATTAGCTTGGCATTTTTTGGCTTTTTGAGGCCAGGAGAATTCCTAGCCAGATCCAAAAACTCCTCCTTCATCTCTAAAGATCAATTAAGTTTCAAAGAAGGCTACGCAATTCTACATCTTAAACAATCCAAAACAGACCAAAGTAAAAAAGGAAGCAATATTCCTATCTACCCCACAGGCGACCTATGCTGCCCAGTTTTAGCACTCAAGAATCTGTCATACTACACCAGACCTATGCCCACCACTAGCCCCCTTCTACCCTACGAATCAGGTCCACTTACTACAAGCAGCTTCACTAAATACATTTGTAATATCCTTTCCAGATTAGGTTATAATCCATTAAAATTTCCAGGGCCCTCCTTCAGAATAGGAGCAGCCTCAGCTGCCTCCAAAAACAAAGTCCCTGGACATATTATTCAGAAGCTGGGAAGATGGCGTTCATCTTGTTACACACATTACATTCCAGATCCAGCTTCCGAAATTAAAACAACCCTCACCTCCCTCGCCCTTTAACATGGTGTAATACCCGCAAATCTCAATAAAGCTATTGGTTTTTGGCCTCTAATCTGGCTGCCTCGTCTTTCTTTCACTAGGCAATTAGTGCCTGGAACCTCCATACTATTATTACATTCTTATGCATTTTACACCTTCGGAAGCCCAGTATCACTGTGCCCGTGATCTCTCTCTGTCACTCTTGCTTGTGGTGCTCTCCTATTGGCTGAGCCTGTTTGGCCCGCCCCTGGTGACCTTTTCATGCCTGGCCATTGGCACCTGTCAGGTGCCCTTGCGTGGTGTTCCTGAGCCAGTGTTGCTGTTGCTGTGTTCCAGTGTTCCTGATTCCTGTGTACCGCTTTGGCCTGTTTTGACTACGCTCCTGAGTTCCTGCTCCGTGATCTGACCCGGCTTGGCTGACATTCCTGCTCGTGACTGATCTGGCTTGTCTGAGAACCTCCTCCGTGACCTGATCCGGCCTGGCTGACTTCCTGCTCCGTGACCTGAACCGGCTTGCTCCAGACTCTGCCATCGTTCCTGCTTCCTGCTGCTTGGTGTCGCCGTGGCGACATTCTGACTTCCACTGTGCTTGTGGCAGGGCTGATCGTGATTGCTTCTATTAACACTTGCAGAGCCGTGTCTCCAGTGCTGAGTCTCCATTAACACTTGCAGAGCTGTGCTTCCATTGCTGAGTCTTCCTTGGCACTTGCAGAGCGGTACCCACACTTGCTGAGCCTCCGGTTGTACTTGCAGAGCTGTGCGTCCGATCCTTGAGCTGTTATTAACACTTGCATTGCTGCTATCTCCATTACCTGAGCCTTCTTTAACACTTGCAGAGCCGTTGCTGTTTATCCGCTACATCTGCTGAGCCGGCCGCATTGAGAGCCTTGGTTAGATGGCGGCTCATTTTGTCAACTAGCAGAGTAGTCGGTCTCCGTTACCGCGCCCGTGGGAGGCGCTATTGGCTCTAGCTCTATCAATGTTACTCTCCGCTACACACCCGGTGGGGCTATTGGCTCAAGCACTTGCAGAGCAGGTTGTGTCCGTTCCTACGCCCGTGGGGGCTATCTGCTCAAGCTCTTGCTGTACAAGAAGTCTCTGTTACTACGTCCATGGGGGCTATTGGCTCAAGTTCTTGCAGTGCAGGTTGTCTTCGGTATACGCCCGTGGGGGCTATTGGCTCAAGCTATTGCTTTACAGTTGGTGACCGTTATTACGCCTGTGGGAGCTATTGGCAAACTCTTGCAGTGTAGTCATCTCCGTTGTTACGCCCGTGGGGGCTATTGGCTCAAGCTCTTGCAGTGTAAGTTGTCTCCGTTACTACGCCCGTGGGGGCTATTGGCTGAAACTACTCTGCAGTGTTCTGCCTCAGTTCCTGTACTGCCTAAGCAGCTTTCTAAGCCTTATGGACTTATGGTGTTGCATCATCTAACACCAATTGCTGCCTTATTACCACCTTTGGTGTGCCAAACACCACAACAGAGACTGACTGATTATTTCTACTTAACTATTGAGTACCCTTGCTATTCTGTGCCTGTCCTGTGACAGTATATGTATTATTCTTGTTTCTGTATACTGGGGCTGAGAAGGCATATGTAGCCTATCTATCTCTATTATTCTGTGTTGCCTATATTTTTTAATAAAACTGTGTTTTATTCTAACCTGCTGGTCTGAGTGTCTTGAAAAACCGTTACATCCAGACCACAAGTGGAGGGCTTGGCCCAAATTTGTGGGAGGGGCTGAAGATCCCTTAAATGCTAGTCTCACTATTCTGCACAGGGCTTTTCGTCTCTAGAGCCCTCCTCAATCCCACCCTCTCAACATTACTCTAATAGGCAGCCCTCTAATCTGGCTGCCTCGTCTTTCTTTCACTAGACAATTAGTGCCTGGAACCTCCATACTATTATTACATTCTTATCCATTTTACACATTCGGAAGCCCAGACCACAAGTAATATTATAGTGGGAAATGTAGTACCTATAGGAAATATAGGCAAAAAATGTATTAAAATAGATGAAAAATGTGTTGACATAGGCAGAAAATTTGTTAAAATAGGTGAAAAGGAGGACATTTTTGCATAGGCAGAAAGTCAAAATTTTTCACAGGGAAAGGGAAAAATTAGTAAATTTTTGCTAACAGTCATGAGGAAAATTTTTCACACTTTTCGCCCACACCTAATGATGACCTGGATAACAGTGATCGCAGGTGCAATGTACACCTTAAAAATCATCACATCCTAGAGTTACCATAACATCATTGTTTACAAAGCTCACACCACACCCTTAAGCCAAAAGATCCAGCGACACCCAGGGATGTGGTCATATGCTTTCATAGATATGAGATCAAATAAAAGGTTAAGAGGAAAAGCAAATATGTAGTCCCTGTCCTTTGTGTGGGAGCTGAATTCCAGCTTTACAATGATTCAACACTTCACACTCTGCAGCTCTGGAAATCTGTTAAGAAATTCACTGACTATCTATGGAATCAATAAATGAAAAACCAGAAAGATTTTGGGGTGTGTTCTGATCAGCGAAGTGACTGGATGCACTTGGAGGGCTCTCCGCACTCCCATAGAAAAATCCCCTACCGTACTCCTAGACTACTGTTATTGCAGCTCTATTACTTTGGGGTTTGCCTCCCATGCATCTCCGGTCGCAATTGACCCTTGGTGGCTGGATCTCTCTGTCGGCTGAGGCTTAGACCTTACAGCCGTGGCCTAGAGTGCCAATTCCACCACTCTGGAGCTCGTATACCCTGGGGATCACGTTGCCTTGATCCTGACGTCTACAGACATCACAGCTTCCACTGGGACTGAGGACCTGAAGCTGGAAGCTGGAACTTCTTACCTTCATGTTATAAACCGCAGACATCTTCTTCATCTCACCTCAAACTAGGCCATGAACATCTGAGAACTCCCCTCTCTCCCATACTCCCAACATGGATCCTGCCAATGGTGCTAACAAGTGAGCTGGGCCCAGGGAGACGCTGGCTGCAGTTATAGCTACTACTCAAGGCTGGGCATGTCTCTTCCAAACAGCTTTGCAGTATCACTTGGACTGTGCAACACCTGCAGCCTGAAGAGTGTGTCCAGCTACAGAGGCTCAAAACAATCCCTGGGGTAACATTGTGGCTGCTTGTCTGGCTCCTGGCCAGTTGAGGGAGAGATTGAAGAGAGGGACCACAGCAATGTCTAACGGAAACTCTGAAAGGACCTGAGGAAGTGGAGTGGTAGACACTGGTGAAAATCCTGCTGGGTCTATGTGGAGGAGACCAGGAGCCCCACAATCTTTATGCTACTCACAGACTCCCAGAGGACACCTGATCTTGTGCCTTTAACTAGGGCAGAGCAACCTTTCATTTCTGCAATGATGGGACCTAGAGTGTGAAGCACAAATAATCTGACACTGTATCAGCCAATTCAGAGGTGAGGAGACCTAGAGTACCTAATGTACCTTGCATCAACACCAGGGGCCCCAGTGAGTAGAAAAATAAGGTGGCGTGTGTGGATGCCTACCACTGTTTGATCAAACCTGACCCATAAGTGGACCTTAACAGTCACTCTGCCATTCAACACTACACTGCACAATATAACTCAAGTGAGACTGCATTCCTGTGCTCTGTTGCTTATTCTATAACACAATGTAAATCCATATTGTGAACTAGCTGATAGAGTTCACATTCCACTATTTTTCTGTACATTTCCAGCTGCTACTGCTCTCTTCTTGGCATTACTGTTTATGTCAATGTCTACTCTGCCCAAGAGGTCACAATACAAGTCTAAATTGAGCACATTTTCCAAACAATAAATCACAGAAGATGTAATGGAGGCTATCATGTAAGATCAATCTGCCCCCACATCTCCTGCACTGATATCAGGATCAGAGGATTCCACTGTCTCACTTCGCAGAACTTATGGCTGCCATCACTAACTGCCAATCAGTCTGAACTACCAGTTGATACTATCCAGGTTGACCTAATCCTAATTAGAGCAGATCAACAGGTGATGTCACAGACATGCAGAGCTGAGTCTCAGCAGCAAAAGATGTATTTCCTCCTGTCCACAAAGTAGTATGCACATTACATTCACAGGTGCAAGTGCTAACTCACAAAGCGTATGACCTGGAAAATAGACTCCACCGTTGAAATATATACAAATTTTTGGTATGCCGGAACGTTGTGAAAGAAGATCACCTGAGAAGTTCTTTGAGATCTGGCTAAGGAACTTTCTGGGCACAATGGGTTTCTCTACTTGCTTCCTTATTGAAAGAGCTCATAGGGTGCCATCTACACCCCTGCTACCTGGGACCCCACCGAGACCCGTCATCAGAAAGCTCTTAAACTTCAAAGACAGAGATGCCATATTGCAACTTTCAAGACTGAAGGTCCAGCTATCTTATGAGAATCATCAGGCCTCTACCTTCCCTGACTTTTCCATGGATATCCAGAAACAACGCAGGAAATTTCAAGATCTCAAGAAGCGACTGAAGGAGAGAAACACACCTTACGTTATTCTGTATCCTGCCAAACTCAGAATTACTCATGGTGATCTCAACCACTTCTTCACTTCTGAGGTGGAGGTTCAGTCTTGGTTGAAAAGACTCTAGACTTGTGTTGCTGTTGGTAATTCATCATTTTTTCTTCCTGGGTCTGGTGGTAACTCTGCTCTTCGGTGTGGCAATGCTAGACTAGACTCCTCCTCTCCCAATCCACTCAACATGGAGGACTTACCACATTTGCCTGTCTATTTGATGGATATACTTGCCAAACCACACACCGAGTTCAGCTCTTCATGGATATGAGTCTACTTGGTAAGCGGGGGGATAGGGGGGCAGAAGTATTCCCCCCTTCACCCTTTTTTTTTCTCCCCCTACAGTATCTCATATAACCAAGTTGTCATGTTTATGCAACTGATGTTATGTTCAACTGCCAATTTGTAACCTATGTGCCAATTTTGTATTGGAGATAGAGGCTAGTATGAGCACATATGTCATACTGCTGTACTCTTCTCTTGTATTTATTCCTAGGCATCTCATGACCTGACCAGACTGAGAGCCATTGACCGCACTTTCAGTCTCTGGGCAAATTAAAACATGGGGGTGGGGTTTGCACCTTATCAAACATTGAAATGAAAAGAGAGAACGGAAGTTGCATTCTCAATATTTCTTAGACCTGCCTTGGAAAATGGTGCTTGGCTCAGGCCTACGTTCTGTTGTTATTTCATGTCAAACATGCACTCCTATTGTTATAATGGGATGAGCCCTTGTCACCCCGCCTGCCTATATGGCAACACTTGCAATAAAATGTGCTCCTCCCCCCATTTTTTTTTCTTTTTCCCTCTACAGTATCACATACAACCAACTTAAGTCATGTTTATGCACCTGTTGCTATGTTCAGCTACCGATTTGTAACTTATGTTCTGATTTTTGTAGTGGCATTAGAGGCTGGAGAGAGCCCATTTATAATACTGCTGGACTCTTCTCCTGCTGTATCTGCCCCTACACATATCATGAACTGGCAGGCCATTAACCATCCTTTCAGTCTCAGGGAGCATTGAGACATGAGAGGAGAGATATAACCTTATCAAACACTGAATTAAAAAAGATGGGGTGGTAAGTGGCATTACTGATACTCTAGACATGGGGGACCTTTCAGAGTCCCTCTACAGTGGGATATTATCATGGTCCCTGTGATTCCCTGTAAATCTTTTACTGTGTTACCTTTGCATTGGAGGAGGCTGATTAGCCCGCCCAGGATGTTCCTTTTTATACTGGCTCTTGGGCACTTGTCAGTTGCCCTTTCGTGGTGTTCCTGATCCTGCGCCTAGTTGCTGAGTTCCAGTGTCTCCTGTGTACCGACCTGGCTTGTCTGACTACTCTTCTGATCCTGCTCCGTGATTGACCCGGTTCTGGCTGACGACCCTGCTCCGTGAATGTGCAGTTCTCCGGCTGATGTTCCTGCTACCTTATTGATCCGGTTCCGGTTGACGTTCCTGTCCTGTGTGCTGTTCCGGTGTTCCTGTGCAGCTCCGGTCGCTCCGGCGACATTCTGAACTGTTTGGTATCTCACTGAATCCTCTCTCTCTTCCGAGCTGTAGCCTGGGGTTGCTTTCCCATCCGCTGTCTGCTGAGCTGTTCTCTGAACCGATTAACCCGTGCAGTGCCTGTAGTCTCTGGTTACGTGCCTCATATATCGCTTGCCAAGCCTCTGGTCACCCGTTGAGCCTACTACTCGTAGCGCCTTTAGACCAAGCCATACTATCACTTGCAGAGCACTGTCCATCTGGTGTTCGGTGTGCACCGTGACCGCGCTGGTAGTCTGTCCGCTCTTGCAGTGTGGATTCTGGGTGACACCGGAAGGGTGTCCTGGCTCTGGCTCACATACGCTCAGGGTGTACGTTACCTCCTGCACTTCCCAGTGCTCAGGCTCATTATAGCTTGTGCAGCAACCGTCTATCTTGGCATCCTCAGGGTGCCTGGGCACAATCCAGTTGGCACACGCAGGGTTACTACCAATTCTCATTAAAGGCGATTCGGGTTCTGGTTACTTCAGCTCTAGCAGTAGCATTCCTCCTAAGCCCATGGTGGTCGTATTGGTTCAGCTCTGGGCAACAGGTGTGCTCCACTTTACTACTTTGAGAGTGATTCAGTGCAGACACTTTACTCCCTTCTCTCCATCCAGAGACTGTTATCATATCCTGGGCGTTGGCCAATCTAGGACTGAGTTACTCCTGTTGCTCCTGTTAACACTTTGGGGTTATCTCCAGTCTATATTTATATATATATTCCTATCTTTGTATTGCACTTATTTTACTTGGTCTGTATTTGCCAATACTGATTATACCTGTGCTGGCCCCTAGGGGCACTGTTCTATTATCCTGTTTCAATAAAACTGTGTTTTTACTTCATACCCTGGTCTGAGTGTCAGAAAACCGTAACAGATATTGGCCATAGTTACTATAATCTATTGAGTCATTCCCCTTCTTGGACCTATTTTGGGAGATGGTGCTTGTCTCAGGCCTTTCCCTTGTTGTTATTACATTCCAGGACCCCTTTCACATTTGTGTTTTTTGGGGGGTTTTTTATCCCACATGTCAACTTAAGAACACTCTAGTACAAATGATGATGCTTTCAACTTACGACTACATTTATGTGCCCCTTTGAAAGGTCGGGGGGTTGGGTCCTTCAGAGACTCTACTGGATTCCCTGTCTGATATACTTGCTAATATGTAACTCATGACCTGGTCGGAGCTGAGTGCCATTGACTTTTCTTTAGTTTTCTGGGGGGACTGAGACATTGTATGGAGGGAAGATCTGGCCTTACCAGATGCTGTGCTAAAATCGGGAATGGACAGTCAAATTATTTATATACTGAGCATGGGAGATCTGCCCATATTCCTTTAGAGTGGACACCACCCTAGATGACTTATGCTAGTGATCTTTGTCATGCTCCTCCTTGGGCCTACCTCAGCCTCGGGTCTAGCTCTTGTAGTTTTTCCATGCTGAGCTTATACCCTTGCATTGCTGGTTGTTTTTTCCTGTTTACTTTTGCTTTTTAGGCAAAGCCTCTAGTTGAGGCTCTGCATTTTTACAGATTAGGGTACAAGGTCTCTCTCAGGTTGGAGTAGGTTAGAGACAGGTTGGGGGATATGTTTACACACAAACAAAACAATGGATCAGTTCAGCAGTGTAACACCACAGTTGTAAAATCCATTAAACATTATTGCATAGCATAATTAAAATCATGCTTGCTACTTCAAACAAAGATGGTATTAAAATGAGACTTATGGACTGGCAAGGTCATAATCGGTACAAGGTATATGGGTCAACGCATTTCATGCCTTAGAGGAGCTTAATCATGATCATATTTTATGTGCATCTATATTGGACGGATTTGGAGACATCCAGAATCAGCACAGCTACACATGTTTGGATATCCCTGTATGTGTACACTCCCTAAGGCCATTAACACAATCCTAGATCACACAGTGGAACAGCTTTTTCTCATTTAATTTGGGGGGTATGTTTCTCTGAAGTTTTTTTTCCTCCTCCTTTCCCTCACATCCTCTCCTCCCTCTCTCTCCTCTCGATATCTTTGGCACGGGCTCACTAAGTAGTCATGATACACTGGAATATATTGGCTGATGGCTAGACAAACACATACATTTTTATCATGGAATGTACATGTATTAAATTATAAAATTAAAAGATCCCTAGTCTTAACATACATTAAAAAAGCGGCCCCTGATATAGTTATGCTACAAAACCCCCACTTAACAGGCTTCAAAACTCGAGACTGATCAATAAAATCTACTCAATTTTAATTTCTGGAACTTAAGTCAGAAAGAGAGGGTAAGCATGTATTTCTGGTGTGCAAACTGGCTGTCTCTCTATAGTCATCAACATACATATACCTCTCGAAGGAGGGAGAAAACACCCTGCACGATTTGGTGAAACGCGCATTGGCGTTTTTAATATGCAACACTAGATGATCTAATAGTACCAGCTATTGAAAAATTACAAAATGACAAAGAGTAGTTGCAGTTAATTTTATTTTAACTGTTATATTCTCCATGAGTACTTGGACATAGAGGGAATGTCCTCAAAGACATTTCTCGGCCAGTCCCTGATATGAGTCAACCCATTTAATGCACGAGGGGTTAGGTGATTACAAACCCTCCGGCGGTGATATTTAGGGCTATAGTCAGTTTTGGATACCTTTATGGCATCAGAGATAAGAGCTCTCTGCCATGCTGGTTTTTTTCTCCCTCCTCGTGCATAACTTAGCAATTGGGTCTTGCAAGTAATGTATTTTCTTTATATTTTTCTTTCACACGTTTATAGTCATTAGAAATTTCTTTGAAGATTCAAGACTGTTGGGATGATTCTGCTCTCATATTAGGCAGTAGATAAAGGGTTAATTCTGACCTCTATATTATTGTAAGTTTATTGAAATCACTGCCTATATTTAAGTTTTAAACACAAATTTTGATAATTGTAGGTGTTGGTAAGACTCCGCTCCTCTCAACTCAGCAGTAAAGGGGATAATTATAATAATTTCCCCCGTTCTGCAGATACAACTGTAGAGCTTGAGATATTAATATTGAGGAGAAGAGACAGTAAGGTTTTTTTGCATGGTGTGATCACATTAATATATGAGGAGGTTTAATGCAATTATATTATTTAGTTTATATAATAGTAAGCTATTTAGGTTTATTTAGCATATTTTATTATATTGTGGTGCTAGGATTAGAGTATTAGGTATCACTATACTGAGATGCACTTGATGGATATATTTGATATCACATTTCATTGTTGATTTTATGTTTGTACATTGGGGATTATAAGGATTAGAATTTTTGTATGAATTGAAATACAAAGACTCATATTCATTAATGCACGAGGGGTTTAGGAGACTTTGAAATCCTCTGGCAACGATATTTAGGATTATAGTACGTTTCCAATATCAAGGTGACATTGTAGATACAAACTTACTGCCGGATTGGATAGTTGGTCTGTCCTCGTGAATGATCTAGTAGGACTATTTTTTCCTTACTCTATTTCTGTTAATATAGGAAGGAGAATAACAGAGATAATAGTATTTTGTATCAGAGTATTGATTTATATGGCTTGTGGGAATTATTTAAGTCATATATAGGAGAATGATTAATGCATTCAGTAAATAGTCCAGAAAGTAAGCTACTAGATACTAAGTGAGGGGTTGACTCATAGAAGATTAGAGGATTAGCGGTAATTTAACCGATTAGGTCCCAGGAGGATACACAGAGATTTTTATATATATGTGTGTTTTTAATTTTTTTTATATAAATAAATAAAAGTGTAAGTTTTAAAATATTTTCACCAACGAATATACATTGACCCAGAGAGTTTTATTCCAATGTTATTAGTTGCCCCATAAATATCTACTTTTCTCTTAGAAGGTTGAGAATTTATTTCTCATTATCTTCTTTATTCTTTGTTTGTGTTTAGTGTTGTGTACCATACAGTAAAAAACACAGTGTAGTTGTGTAATGTCCAGCAAACGCACAAGGGGAAGGGATGGGGTGGATCAGTGTAGGGACGTGAGAGTAAAGTCGCAGTTCAAAAACTGATTGCAGCAATGATTACTGCACAGTGTGCAATCAATGGTGATGATCCTCTACTTCAAGGGAGGATGCAGTTTGTCAAGGTCCCAGCAAAACTAGTTCCAGCACCACCACCAGTGCCAGTAGAAATATAGATACTGGCAATAGCATAATACAGGAAGATGTAGCAGCTGAACCACCTGCTACATCAGACAGTGAGACAACCAAGCACCAAAACACCTGTCTTCAAAGTAGTAGCAAATTTTATTACAGTAAAAGTAAAAAGAAATTGTTTGAGACCTCCAAAAGCTTAGATGAATATAAAAGTAGTAGGCAAGAATTGTCAGGTGATGCAGATGCTGCTGAGAATGACCTAATGATGACTGATGATGATGCAGATCTAGAAAATATCCCTCAAGCATCCTTCTCTTGTTTGGATAGATATGATGTTGAGAGTGAGGATGATGACATCCACCACTTTTAAGGAGCACTGTGCCTATCTATAAAGTGTTTGAGAAAGCCATTGAAAGTCTGACCCTGGACAAGTACAGATGTCAAAAAAGCACACAGTCACCCTATCAGTCATCATCAGCATCATTGCCTCTTCAAAGTCCAAATCCCATTCAGCCACACACACCTGTTTTGAGTACCCAGCAACAGCAACACAGGTTAACATCCACAGTATTAGATATGTTGAGTACCTCTGGTGCTGCTGCTGTAAGTGCTGCACCTTCGACACCTAGTAGTACTGACAGTAGAATTACATCAACATCTAGCTCCAGTAGAAGTAGTAGTAGCAGAAACCACACATGACAGACAAAGCCAGGACAACTATATTAACCCTTTGAGTGCCAGAGGGGTACGCAACACATTGCTTTGCAATGCGTTGCATATCCCTCTGTCACTCAAAAGGTTAAAAGCAGCACAGATGAGGAGGTGAAGGATGGATGTGAAGAAAGTTTGCCACCATCTACCCCACTTGGGACCACTGCTTTGACCGAGAAGTAATGTGTGTCAATAATTTGAGAAGGAGGATAGCGTATGACAATGATAAAAATACATACACAAATCACACCATGCCAGTCCTCCACCACCACCACCACTATAATACACATCTGCCACATTGTAGGTTGCACTCATCCTTAACAACCTTACTGGGTCACATGAACACTTTTGGGCTCTAATTTTTGGTTACTGACTCCTTCACATGCTTGGGAATTTTAATCTCTAGCGCCCCCACTGCATTCATCAGGAACAATCTTATTCTAATCATAAATTTGTTTTGGGACAAAGATAATGCTTGGCAAACTTTGCCCCTTAATGTTATAGGAAGAGCTATCCTCATAAAAATGCTTTTTCTATCTAAATTCTTATACAACTTTCAGCACTCGCCTATAAGCATACCAAAAATGATTTTCCACAGGCTCAATACCATAACAATGCGGTTCATTTGGGGGAAAAAGAAACCCAGAATTAGGCTGTAGACATTACGCAAACCCAAGTTGGAGTGAGGTATAGCTCTGCCTGACTTTCACAGATACTGTCTGATGGCCCAGGGCCAACAGACACTGGCCTGGTCTAACCCAGACATTTCATTCAAGTTTATCACTATTGAGGAGTCCCTCCCCGGCATAAATTGTCAGCTACCCCAGATGTTGACTATGGAACCGTCCGTAATTTGCACCGTCACGACTATGGTGGATGTGAAATATAAAGCTTGGAGGGAGTTGCAGACAGTGGTGGAGCTTGGAGGGAGTTGCAGACAACTGCGACCCCTCTATGCCATTATGGAACAATAAAACTCTAGCACACCTTATTGGTCTTGACTTTGAGTTACTTTGGACAGGTATGGAACAACAACACTGGGGCACATTTGCAAAGACAACATTTTAAAATAGTTTGAATTCAGTATCCTAAACTGTTTTTTTTCCCTCATACTTGCACTTCAGATGCGTTGAAAGCTTTCACTTACTTTCCTCTGCAATGGCTAAATGACCAGACAGGCCTGACTCCTTTATTTACAGGTGGGTTGAAGATCACGCTCCACTCGATGATCTTCTCCTCTAGGAATCTCCATCTGGGAATCCTGGAGAAGTGGGAGTGGTCCATGGCTATGATTAGTACACACAAGGCATCCTTACGTGGCTGACATGCCTTACAAATGCATAAGATGTACTGACATGACTGGCACATTTTCGCATTTCATGTGGGATTGTCCTAATACCTACCTTTTATGGGAACAGGTCTTCTTTACATGTTTCAGCAATCTTGAATAGACATATGGTCATGGAGCAAAAGATGGTCACCATAGCATAGGTATCTACCCATGATGGGTCTCCTGGTTTGGGATGTGTGCACTTCCCTAGCCAGGTGACATGGGAAATTATATTCTCACTATACTCCATGGACCACATTTATCAGACTGATGCCAGAATCTGTGCTCCTTGGGTGTTGTGGAGGTGGTGGCCTACCCTGAGAGAAAAGGGACACTTTCCAGATTCCATTCTCCCATCCCCCTTCCTGTTATCAATAAAAATAGTTATTAAAAATAAATAAATACAGTTAGGGTTTTCCCTTCTCCCTATTGGCATCAATCAATGGCAAAACAGCAACTCTTCATTCGGATGGCATCCCCTCCTTCTGTGCAACACTGGGCCTATCATAACCTCACCCACCTACATCTCCCTTAGTTCCCTAGCCTTCCAAGTCTCAAAAAGGACTGGAATGGTCCTCTGAATCCCTGGCTCAGAGGAAGAATCATTTTTGCATAGACCAACCATCCTCTGCTCCTGGTCTTTCCTCAAATGAATGCACATGAAAGGACATTATGGTTTTCAGATCCCTCTTTAATTGACCCACAGGTCACCTGGTCTGATTTACCCAGACTCATAATTTCTTTAATGGTAATTGTGTTTCTTTTTTTTTCTCCCTTACAGGTTTTACCCTTTAGCTCTGCTTACTAAGTGTTTTTATTATGATACATATATATAGGAGACTGCATTTGGCCCACTTTGTTAATCCCCAATAAATTGCACACTGATCTAATTTGAGATTTTGAATAATTCCAGTCTGCCTTGTGACATTGTGCAATTCGTCCCTTTGCACAAGGCGTTGTACAACATTGTACAACGCCTTGTGCAAAGGGACGATTTGCACAAGGCGACGCCAGGCAGCTGGGCACAATGCCAACGCGAGAGGAGAGGTATTGGAGGAAGCGGGCAGCAAATACAAGCCTACCACCCGCTTCCTCCAATGTCTCTGCCCCTCCTCCCGCTTTCTCCAATAGCTGTCTAGTGAGCATGGTTTTATTATGCTGCGGGCTTCACAGCCGCCCGCAGCAAGGGGATGAATAAGAAATAAATAATAATAATAAATAATAAGAAGAAATAAAGAATAAGAAGAAATAAAGAATGTATAAATAAAGCTGTGGGAAGCGCTGCAAGCACAGGGCAGCCTGCTCCCTCAGTTGTATTTAACTTAGATCTCATCCATTTATAATGCCCTACTTACTGTGTCCCTTTGCTTTTAGTACTTTTGCTCCACTCTCAGTTTGAAGAAGAGTGGAGCAAAAGTACTAATAGCAATGGGACACAGGAGGTAGGGGGTTAACAATGAATGAGATCTAAGATAAACTGTCTAATAATAGTATTTTAATTAAAAAAAAGTTTAAAACACACACAAACACACACATATATATATAGGCAATATATGTGACATACTAAGGGGGGGATGTGGAAGGGGGCATTGTGTAGTGCTTGGTGTACTAGTTTTATTGATTTTAACCCTTTGAATGCCACAGGGGTGAGCAGTGCACATCCCTATGGCATTCAAAGCTGTCCATGGTGCTGAAAGCCTTCTCTGTGTTCCCCTAGTGGCTGGGTAGGGAAAAGCACAGAGAATGCTGTTCAGAACTGGAGACGTTGGTTTTCTACTCTTACTTGTGTGCTGTACTCCAAAAAAAATAGGCGTTAGATTTCTGGAGAGAAATGTTGCAATTTAACGCGAGTTAGCCCTAACTCCAACATTTGAATAGCTTTTGGCGTCGTTTGTACATTATCCTCTATGGGTGAGATCTTGCTGTTCTGGTGAAAGGCGATGTCTGTTTCAGAACTGGCGTCGCTTGTTTCTAGTAGAACATTTGCATTGCTCAATTGACGTTAAAACCAGCGTCTCCATTTTTTTCTGGCGACGCCAACATTTGAATCGAGCCCTTTGTTCGTATGTCTGCTGACATTATTTTAGTACAAGACACACATTTCCTTGCCACTTCCCTTCCTAAGTTTTTGAAACACAAATTTTCTACTACCTACTTTTCCTCAGCAGTAGAAAAGAAACTGGGTGTAGCCATCCTTTTTAGGTCTCCCTCCCATGGATCCTACTGGAAATCTCCAAAGATGAAGATGGACTTTACCTATGTAAAAAAGGTTTATGATGCAACAAACCTTTTGCTATATTAAATGTCTGCTGCCCTAACCCAAACCAAATCTCTTTCTTGGTTAACATTCTTTCCAGCCTAGACACTGAGGCCTTGATTCAAAAGTGTTCTGTAAAACCACCACAGGCAAAAAAACTCAACGACTGCTAGCCAAATTTGACTTACATAGTATTTGTTTTCTCTGTGTACCAAAATGCCTAATGAGCTTAGGCCTGAAAAAACCATGTAACTTCAAAACCTGCATTAGACTTTTTTCTGACTTCACCGTGTGGCAAAACAGTTGATAATTACTATATGTCTATAGTAAAAGAAAAAGCTAATGGTTGACATGATATAACGACCATGATTGTTGTCAAGACAAGTGCAAACTCACAGTCAATCATAACACACCAGACTATCAAATACACTAAAATACACCTATATATACCCCAAAATAACTGACATACTTTATCTTTGTTTCAATTTTTTTGTGAGTTAGAGCACAGGTCCCAGGAACAGAGGAGAGAGAGAGAGAGAGAGAGAGAGAGAGAGAGAGAAGCATACATTGGAGCGAAGTAGAAGGATTTGGGAGCAGAGAGAGCTGGTACACCTATAGCAACACATAATACACCTTTGCACATTTGCTATACACGCATATTAACATAAACATTGGAGACGACAGGACCATCCAGACTACCGGTAAGTACATCAATCCATCATCACACACCAGGAGAGCCACAACAAACATACATCCAATATGGCATGGTTGAGCCTTGGGTATCACATATATCCTAAGGAGAGGGGATGCCATATAATACCTCCTTGCCATCCCCACTCTTCAGGATATATCTAATACCCAATGCTGAGCCATAACAGCTCTACTGAGATAAACTCATTGCATGTACAACACATAGACCTGGAATGCAAAAACACTAGGGCCTTAAAACACACTGATTCCCATCCTTGTCATCATCACTCCTCTTGATACAAGGGATACACAAGGCTCAACCATACCATGTTGGATATGTGTTTGTAGTGGCTCTCCTGGTATGTGATAGTTGTGTCCTCCAGTTGCTTCTGTTGCTGTGTTCCTTGGTCTGTGTTTGTTTGTGTGCTTGCTTTGCCTGTTTGTATTGCTGACATGGTTTGTACTTGTTTGTTGTTGTTTTTTTCAGTAGTGCATTGATGCATTCCAAGACCCTAGTGTGTTTGTTGAGGCTTATGTGTTGTACATGCAATCAGTTTGTATCAGTTGAAGTGTAATGGTTTAGCTTTGGTTATTATATATCCTGAAGAGTGGGGACACAGCCCCGAGAAGAAAGGAGAGGAATAGTGATGAGCGAGCATGCTCGGCCGAAGCTCGGTTCGGCTCGAGCATCTCTCTGCTCGGCACATGGCGGTACTCGTACGAGTACCGCATGTGCTCGCCCGCCATGTTCGGGTCTCCTCCCCGCACGTTTCGCGGCTGCTGCGCAGCCAATAAACGTGCGGGGAGGCTCTGACATCAGTGTAATGCCAGCAGCCATGTTGGCTGCTGGCATTACACTGATTGGCTGGCCAGAACCCGTGATCGGGTGCTGTATAGCACCTGACCAGCGAGTTCGGCTCATTCTTAGCCAGGGAGAGATGAAGATAGGAAGGGAAAGTCAGTGTAGGGAGAAGAAAAGTGTTTTTGAACTCTTTAAAGACCCAAAAGTCCTTTTTAGGACTGTTGTGTGTGGGGGCAGCAGTTATATTTTGTTTGGGGGGGCACAAATTTAAAAAATAAACGTCACATATTCTGTTCACTGTGCCTAGCTGCAGATTAGCAGCACATTCTGTTTAGTGTGCCTAGACGCAGATTAGCGGCACATATTGTTTAGTGTGCAAAGTTTAAAAAATAAACGTCACATATTCCGTTCACTGTGCCTAGCCGCAGATTAGCAGCACATTCTGTTTAGTGTGCCTAGACGCAGATTAGCAGCACATATTGTTTAGTGTGCAAAGTTTAAAAAATAAACGTCACATATTCCGTTCACTGTGCCTAGCCGCAGATTAGCAGCACATTCCGTTCACTGTGCCTAGCCGCAGATTAGCGGCACATATTGTTTAGTGTGGAAAGTTTAAAAAATAAACGTCACATATTCCGTTCACTGTGCCTAGCCGCAGATTAGCAGCACATTCTGTTTAGTGTGCCTAGACGCAGATTAGCAGCACATATTGTTTAGTGTGCAAAGTTTAAAAAATAAACGTCACATATTCCGTTCACTGTGCCTAGCCGCAGATTAGCAGCACATTCCGTTCACTGTGCCTAGCCGCAGATTAGCGGCACATATTGTTTAGTGTGGAAAGTTTAAAAAATAAATGTCACATATTCCGTTCACTGTGCCTAGCCGCAGATTAGCAGCACATTCTGTTTAGTGTGCCTAGACGCAGATTAGCAGCACATATTGTTTAGTGTGCAAAGTTTCAAAAATAAACGTCACATATTCCGTTCACTGTGCCTAGCCGCAGATTAGCAGCACATTCTGTTTAGTGTGCCTAGACGCAGATTAGCAGCACATATTGTTTAGTGTGCAAAGTTTAAAAAATAAACGTTACATATTCCGTTCACTGTGCCTAGCCGCAGATTAGCAGCACATTCCGTTCACTGTGCCTAGCCGCAGATTAGCGGCACATATTGTTTAGTGTGCAAAGTTTAAAAAATAAACGTCACATATTCCGTTCACTGTGCCTAGCCGCAGATTAGCAGCACATTCTGTTTAGTGTGACTAGACGCAGATTAGCAGCACATATTGTTTAGTGTGCAAAGTTTAAAAAATAAACGTCACATATTCCGTTCACTGTGCCTAGCCGCAGATTAGCAGCACATTCTGTTTAGTGTGCCTAGACGCAGATTAGCAGCACATATTGTTTAGTGTGCAAAGTTTAAAAAATAAACGTCACATATTCCGTTCACTGTGCCTAGCCGCAGATTAGCAGCACATTCTGTTTAGTGTGCCTAGACGCAGATTAGCAGCACATATTGTTTAGTGTGCAAAGTTTAAAAAATAAACGTCACATATTCCATTCACTGTGCCTAGCCGCAGATTAGCAGCACATTCCGTTCACTGTGCCTAGCCGCAGATTAGCGGCACATATTGTTTAGTGTGCAAAGTTTAAAAAATAAACGTCACATATTCCGTTCACTGTGCCTAGCCGCAGATTAGCAGCACATTCTGTTTAGTGTGACTAGACGCAGATTAGCAGCACATATTGTTTAGCGTGCAAAGTTTAAGAAATAAACGTCACATATTCCGTTCACTGTGCCTAGCCGCAGATTTGCAGCACATTCTGTTTAGTGTGCCTAGACGCAGATTAGCAGCACATATTGTTTAGTGTGCAAAGTTTAAAAAATAAATGTCACATATTCCGTTCACTGTGCCTAGCCGCAGATTAGCAGCACATTCCGTTCACTGTGCCTAGCCGCAGATTAGCGGCACATATTGTTTAGTGTGCAAAGTTTCAAAAATAAACGTCACATATTCCGTTCACTGTGCCTAGCCGCAGATTAGCAGCACATTCCGTTCACTGTGCCTAGCCGCAGATTAGCGGCACATATTGTTTAGTGTGCAAAGTTTCAAAAATAAACGTCACATATTCCGTTCACTGTGCCTAGCCGCAGATTAGCGGCACATTCTGTTTAGTGTGCCTAGACGCAGATTAGCAGCACATATTCCGTGTAATATGAAGAAGGCGGGTAAAAAGGGACGGGGAAGCGGACGTGATCCTGATAGTTCAGGGCGCGGGTCAGGACGCGTAGAAACTGTGCCTGGTGCCAGAGCACAAGAAAGAAAGACATCCACCATACCTAGCTTCATGTCTCAGTTTACAGGGCGTCGCAGGACATCACTCTCGAGGTCAGACCACTGCGAACAGGTGGTCGGTTGGATTTCAGCTGATACTGCTTCCAGTCGGTTAAGCACCACCCTGTCTTCCACCAAGTCCACTCTCAGTAGCCAAGAGTCTGGTCAACACAATCCTCACCCTGATCATCCTTCCTCCCACCATAGATGGTCTGGCCAAAGAAGTGATCCCACACTGGGATATAGTGAGGAGCTCGTCTCATCACCAATCCTTCATTTGAACCTCTCTCCAAGCACGCTTGCAGAGGAACATGAGACCTTGTGCCCTGATTCACAACCTCTAGAGGGTACCCAATCACAAGAAGATGACAGAGGGGAATGGCATTTAGGGTCAAAGGAAGTGGATGATGATGATGATGAGACACAGTTGCCATCAAATCAACCACAATTACTGTCTCAAGACCTTGATGAGGAGGATGATACACAGTTGTCAATGACTGAGTATGTGGTGGGATCAAGAAATGAGGAGGATGATCAGAGTGAGGAAGTGGAGGAGGACTTGGTGGACGATGAGGTCACTGACCCCACCTGGGAAGGTGGAGAGCCGAGCGATGACAGCAGTCCTGAGGGTGAGCCATCTGCAGCACCGCAACAGGCTGGAAGAGGCAGTGGTATGGCTAAAGAAAGAAGGCGGACCGCACCAAACCGGCCCGCAAATGTTCCACGGAGCACCCCCTTGCATAAATCTCCCTTGCCAAGGGCTAGGTGTTCCGCGGTATGGCGTTTTTTTAAGGAAAGTGCGGACGACAAAAAAATTGTAGTTTGCAACCTGTGCCACACCAGAATGAGCCGAGGCATGAACACTAGAAACCTCACCACCACCAGCATGATCCGACACATGGCATCCAAGCACCGTAATAAGTGGGAGGAACGCCCGGATCGCCAATCTGTGTCTGCAGGCCACACCACTGCCTCCTCTTCCCCTGTTTTCGGTGCCGGCCAATCGCCTGTCGAAGGCGCAGGCCTGCATACCTCCCGCCCTGCACCTGTACCATCTGAAGCACCATCAGCGACCACATCCACTTCCCTGTCCCAGCGCAGCGTCCAAATGTCGTTACCCCAGGCATTTGAGCGCAAGCGAAAATACCCAGCCACCCACCCACAGGCCATAGCACTAACCTCACACCTTTCCAAATTACTGGCCATCGAAATGCTGCCATTTAGGCTTGTGGAGACTGAGTCCTTCCGCAGCCTGATGGCAGCAGCTGTCCCTCGGTACGCAGTCCCCAGCCGCCACTACTTTTCCCGGTGTGCCGTCCCCGCCTTACACCACCATGTGTCCCTTAACATCACCCGTGCCCTGACCAACGCAGTTACTGGGAAGGTCCACTTAACGACTGACACATGGACAAGTGCTTGTGGCCAGGGACGCTACATTTCCCTGACGGCACACTGGGTGAATGTCGTGGAGGCTGGGAGCGACTCGGACCCAGGGATGGCACAGGTGCTACCCACGCCGAGGATTGCGGGCCCTACCTCCATCAGGGTTTCCGTCAGCACCTACGTTATTGGCTCCTCCTCCTCCGTTTCCACCTCCGAATTCTCTGCGCGCAGCGCCACTCACCCATCAGCCGGTAGCTGGAAGCAGTGTAGCACTGCAGTGGGGAAGCGTCAACAGGCCGTGCTGAAGCTGATCTGCCTTGGGGACAAACAGCACACGGCCTCAGAGCTGTTGCAGGGGATTAGTCACCAGACCGAGCAGTGGCTCTCGCCACTCAACCTGCAACCAGGCATGGTTGTGTGTGATAATGGGCGTAACTTGGTGGCGGCTTTGGAGCTCGGCAAGCTCACACACGTACCATGCCTAGCGCATGTATTTAATTTAGTGGTTCAGCGATTTCTAAAAACCTACCCCAATTTGCATGATCTCTTGACCAAGGTGCGCCGCGTGTGTGCACATTTCCGTAAGTCATCAACAGCTTCAGCCGGCCTGTTGAAGCTGCAGCAGCGCTTACAATTGCCAGCTCACCGGCTGCTGTGTGACGTGAGCATGCGCTGGAACTCCACCTTCCACATGTTGGCCCGGCTTTGTGAGCAGCAGAGGGCAGTAGTGGAGTACCAGCTGTTACACGGTCGTTGCCTCTCCGTTCAACTTCCTCTAATCAGAAGTGAGGAGTGGGAATGGATGTCAGACCTCTGTGAGGTTTTACGCAATTTTGAGGAATCGACACAGATGGTGAGTGGCGATAACGCTATTATCAGTGTAACCATCCCACTTCTGTGTCTACTGAAACGCTCGCTGCTCACAATTAAAACCGACGCTTTGCATGTGGAAGAGGTGGAAATGGGGGAGGAAGAGCTCACACAAGGTGATAGCCAGAGCACCCTCACTTCGTCTTCTCAGCGACAATTGGAGGAGGCGGAGGAGGAGGAAGACACGGTTGCCTCCGCTACAGAGGGTAGCCATGGAACTTTAGTTCCATCTCTTCAGCGTGGGTGGGCAGAAGAGGAGGAAGAGGATGAGGAGATTGAGAGTCATCCTCCTGGTGAGGACAGCGAAATCTTGCCTGTTGGTACTCTGGCACACATGGCTGACTTTATGTTAGGCTGCCTTTCCCGTGACCCACGCGTTATACGCATTTTAGACAACACGGATTACTGGGTGTTCACCCTTCTGGACCCCCTCTACAAAGAGAATTTCTCATCTCTCATTCCTCCGGTGGAGAGGACAAGCAAAATGGTGCAATACCAGAAGGTTCTTGTCGAAAAATTGCTCCAAAATTTTCCATCTGACAACGCTGGCGGCAGAGTACGTGCTACCTTGGCCAACCGAGAAGGGGAGAAAAGGGGAGCACACAGCAGTTCCGACAAAGGCAGGGCAACACTCTCCAAGGCGTGGGACACCTTCATGACACCCCGCAAGCACCCTCACCCTGATACGCAGCCTAGTGTCACAAGGAGGGAAACGTTTTGGAAGATGGTGAAGGAGTACGTAGCAGACCGTGTCAGCGTCCTCAATGATCCCTCTGTGCCTTACAACTACTGGGTGTCCAAGCTGGACACGTGGTATGAACTGGCACTCTACGCCTTGGAGGTGCTGGCCTGCCCTGCCGCCAGCATTCTGTCTGAGCGGGTATTTAGTGCTGCTGGTGGCATCATAACAGATAAGCGTATCCGCCTTTCCACCGAAAATGCTGATAGGTTGACACTTATAAAAATGAACAAGGCCTGGATTTCCCCTGACTTCTCCACTCCACTGGAGGAAAGCCCCGGGGGAACATAAAGTCACTTTAGATATGTTATTTACAATGATGGGAATACTCTGTATTCCCATTCACCCTTTCCACCCAAAAAAACGGGTATATGGTTGACTCTTACTTAATCTTCTCATCGTCCTCCTCCTCTTCCATATGCCCTCTGATACAATTTTTATATAGGGCCAGCTCACCAGCGGGCCCTGTGATACAATTTTTATATAGGGCCAGCTCACCAGCGGGCCCTGTGATACAATTTTTATATAGGGCCAGCTCACCAGCGGGCCCTGTGATATAATTTTTATATAGGGCCAGCTCACCAGCGGGCCCTGTTTGACAATTTTTGTATAGGTCAGCTCACCAGCGGGCCTTCTCATATAATGTTTTATTGTGTCAGCTCTCTAGCGGGCCCTCTCATATAATGTTTTATTGGGTCAGCTCTCTAGCGGGCCCTCTCATATAATGTTTTATAGCGTCAGCTCACTAGCGGGCCTTCGCATATAATGTTTAGGATGGTCAGCTCCGCAGCAGACCCTCACCCATAATGTTTTAGATGGTCGGCTCAGCAGCAGACCCTCATTCCTAATGTTTTAGATGGTCAGCTTAGCGGCATGCCCTCGCCCCTAATGTTTTAGAGGGTCACCAGCAAGCCATTAATCCTAATTTTTCAAGGGTGTGTATGATGCCCTCCTTTATGTGTAATAAAGGGTGTATTGGAGTGACATTGCAGTCTAATTTTTGGCAGCCCTTTCACTTAGTGCATTGGCTTTATGAGTGTTGGACCACTACCTGAACTATTGTACCACAATGTGAATGAGGCCCTCCATTTTGTGATATACAGGTTGTATCGGAGTGCCTCAGTTCCTCCCATTGAATTAAATAGGGCTGGGGTGTTCGACAGAGCAGAAGGTAGTTCTTGGCTTCATCCACTAAGTCACTTCGTCACTTTTACTGAATGGATCAGACCCCACTGTTACGACTATAAATTTTGGACTTAACAAGGGCAAACGGACATGTTGTAAAACCTGTGGTAGCTGCGGCCTCCGTTCCTGAATGCTGTACCTTACCCGGGCCATAACCAAGTTGAACACCTGCTTTACGCTGCACACGTTTCCCTCTTAATCATGGCCCCAGTTCCGAAAAATCGATGAAATTTTTTGCAGAATTTGCAGATGATATACAAGTAAATATACAGCAAATACTGTTTGGTAACAATTTTTCGCCTAAAATCGTTTTTATCTTCCTTTTTGTGTGTTTTACGGTCAGTCTGTAAAAATGGCGTACTACGGGCGAAACATTGTTCCCAGCAGCGACGTTGGAGTCCAAGATGTATCCAGACATCCTCCCTATGCTGTCCCTGAACCATTTCTGTGGTGTTTCCATCATTTTCTGCCCTTTTCCTATGGACCAGGCACCCTCCCCTCATCAGAGCAGGGGGTGCCTGGTGTAATGCTCGAGTCCTCCCATTGACTTCAATGGGGCTCTGGTGCTCGGCCGAGCACTCGAGCCTCCGGGGGCGCTCGGTCAGAGCACCCGAACACCCGAGCATTGGGGTGCTCGATCATCACTTCACTGCCATGAACCCTCGCATATTATGGGCTAAAAGCACCCCTCTACCTCGGTGTACAGCCTTCCAGATACCACTGACTGAATGCCTCCTGGGTGATGGCTGCCTCAAACCACCCAAGACCATTATTGGATGGTCCCACAAGCACCACTACCCCTGGAAAGGCACTAGATGCAGAGCATGGTGTCCACACCACATTATGGGTTATATGGCCCCACTGCCAGACCACAGCCACCCACATGGATGCAGCCTCATCAGGAGCACCCCTGTGACCCCTCATCCAGCTGTCAAGGATCTGTATACCAATGGCCATGGAACGACCTGTGGCCATTGGACTATGAACATTTGGGGCTATTGTTGAACCACAGCATCTTCAACCCCATGAGGACTTCACACCCCCATCACAGACCGAGCCAGGGGAGACACATCATAGAGGAGTCCATAGATGTGATGGGGAAACATATATCTCTAAATTCCACGAATCCTGGCCCCCACACACCTGCATCTCAGCAGATATCACCACCACCACCACCAAAAAGACAACTGGAGGAACCCATTGTCCAAGAGGAGGAAACAGAGGACATTGGAGAGGCATACTTAACCACTCCACAATCCACTCACGCCTACCAAGCAACAGGTAGCCATACCATTTGTTTTGGGGGGGTTCTTGACTGGTATTGGAGGGATAGTTAAGACAGGAACCCCCTGACATAAGCTGCCACTGGGGCGAACTGATACTTGACTTGATAGAGTATTTTGTAGAGGATGATTTGTTTGATTTGTTGTTAGATGCCTTTGTGGCCCAAGTCCTGAAGAAACATTGATTTGTAGGACTTAAGCTAGTTTGGCAAACTCCCTAAGGAAACATTGATTTGTAGGACTTAATCTAGTTTGGCACAACATTGATTTGTAGGACTAAGGCCTGTTAGAAACAAACCCCCCAAAAATTGTTTATTTTTTGTAGGACTATTTTTTTTTTGTTTTTTTTTTTTCAAAACACAGGCCCTGAGAAAAAAATAAAAATGCCCTGCTGGCCTATTGCCAGCAGGTCATGTTGGCCAGTGGCCACTGTCAAATGTCCTCCTGAGTTGCAACTGCTGTTCTTACTGCTGCTGCTGAGTTGTTTAAGCAGAGGGAAGGGGTAAGGTGGAGAAGAATGGACTCTTTCTTCTTGTCCTCCATATTCCCCTTCATTGTCTGTGGCAGTGGATAATGTTGCTGCTGTTGCTGCTACTGCCTCAGAGTCAACACTGCAACTAGGATCAGGAGTATTGCTACTGCTGGCAAGTGAAACCTGTCCTAGTCCCCCATCGCTTGTTGACCCCTTTCCCACTGTGTCCACGGTTGTCTGTGGCACACTATCCTGCTCCTCAGCATCCTGCTGCCCTTGCATCTCAGCATCAGAAGGAATTAGAGAAGCTATAAATTCCTCTAATTCCAAGATGTCCTTGCTAGTGGTGGTGGTGATGCCCATTCCTGTCTCCCATTCCTTCTCAGTTTCTGCTAAAAAGGCCATCAATGTCTCTTCCACCCCAGCTTCTCCATCCTCATCATCATCATCACCACCACCACTAGTCCCTACATGCTGCTGTTGCTGCTGCTGTTCTATTCCACTGCTGCTTGGAGTAGGTTACGAGCAATGTGACAGAGGTTCCTCTAATGTCACACATGTCATTGCCTTTTGACCTGAAGAAGAAGGCAGACTAGCACTAGCAGAAGTAGCAGCAGGAACAGGCAGCTGATCAGTGGTCCTGCTGGTGGTGATGGTATTGATTCTCAGTCTTCTCTCCTCCTCCAACACCAGTTCTGGCCTCTTAAGGATCATGTTCAACTTGGACACTGTAGTGAAGGGAAGGGGACTCCCAGAGCCAGAGGAATGGTGTGGGCTCCCTTGAACACTAGTCTGGATGCTCTCAAATGTTTCCTCTACCACTCCAGCTGCTTCATCATTACTGCTACTACTACTAACACCAACCACATCAATTTTAGCCGCAGAGTCTTCCTCCTCAGTTTCACAGTCACTAGTAATATGAGGATATTGTTGATTATTCCTTCCTTCACTCATAATGCTAACAAGCTACTGGACCTTAGTAGAAGTAGTACTAGTACTGGCAGGACTGCTTGGGAATGGCAAGTGTCATTTTCTCCTTCCCCCCTGAGTACTACAAGAAACACTAGCAGCATCCAAAGTATTGGTGGCAGCAGGTTCAGCACTGGCAGCAGGTTCAGTACTAGCAGCAGGTTCAGCACTGGCAGCAGTTACTAGTGACTGCAGTTACAGAAATGGTGGCACTGGCAGCAGGGGCAGCACGTCTGGCAACAGGTACAACACTAGTGGCTGCAGGATCAGAAATGGTGGCACTGTATCACGGTGCCCATGCTATTTCTGGCAACATTCTGTCTGTTCTACTTCCTGATGCCTCTTATTGGTTGGTGTGGCTTTTCTCCTCCCGGTATTTGTCCTTAAATACTGAGCCCTGTCACTTCTCCGGTGCCTTTTCGTGGTGTTTCCGCTGCTAGCACTTGTTCCAGTATTTCTTGTGATCCCTGTGTATGACCCGGACTGCCTGACTACTCTGCTGTATATGTTCCTGCTCTGTGTACCGACCCAGATTGGCTGACGTTCTTGCTCTGTGTACTGACCCGGCTTGGCTGACGTTCCTGCTCTGTGTACCGACTCGGATTGTCTGACGTTCCTGCTCTGTGTACCAACCCTGCCTGGCTGACGTTCCTGCTCTGTGTACCGACCTGGTTTGGCGAACATTCCTGGTCCGTGTATCTCAGGACCGGTCTGCTGCCCCATCCGGTATCCGGCTAGGGGCTGTCATCCGGTGTCCTCTCTGTCTACGGACAGATCCTCTGTTGCCTCGTTGCTGCTCAGGCCGCCTCGTTACTGTTACCCAATTGTGTCTCGTGGGCCGACATCCCTGTGTGATAGATCCATCTGGTTGCACCATGGTACACTTGACCTCTTACTGCTGCAAGCTGAGGTTGGTCTATTCCTGGGCGCTTCAGGCTGCTCTCACTATCTGGCAGTCGACTCTAGGTCTGAGCGTTCGTTAACCCCTTCCTGGTTGGTGCCACATTCCATCGGATCACAGTCAATGCAGTCTCAGTTGGGTGTTCCTCTGTGCCTACAGTTGCAGTCCTCGATTCCGTGGTTACAGCTACACAACCCTAGGTTTGACTGGCAGACTTGCGAGATAACGGCTTGGTCTGAATATTGTATTAAACATTGTATTTCACACCCTACCAAGATCATGTGTACCTCTCCTTCCGTGCTGGCTGAATATCGTCAATTCAGCAATGTTTTCAGTAAGGGAGAGGCTAGCGTTTTGCCACAACATCGGGTTTACAATTGCGCTATTGATTTGCCTCCTGGTGCCATTCCTCCTCGGGGTTGCACATACCCATTGTCTTGCGAGGAGAATCAGGCCATGGAGGAATACATCTAGGACTCCCTAGAGAGGGGTATTATCAGGAAATCAACCTTGCCCACGGGGCTGGTTTCTTCTTTGTGAAAAAAGAAAAATGGCGAGTTATGACCCTGCACCCATTATTCAGCCAGATCTCATTTTAGCTACTTTGTGGCCCAGCATCACTTCGCCACTGGGGGAGGGGATTCTTGCAACCCAAGCTACCGCACCCCTGATACCCCAGTAGACAAGTGTGTTGTAGTTGAACCTTTCCGTACCCTCCTACTCGAAACCTATCATGCATCTCGGGCAGCTGGGCATGCGGGTAGGGACCAATTAATCTGGTCTCTTTCACAGTTATTCCGGTGGTCTTCCTTGCGTGCTGATTGTGCCGCCTTCACGGCAGCCTGCACTACTTGTGCCCGTGCCAAATCCCCTAGGTACCTCCCAGTTGGCTTGCTTCAACCAGTGCCTAATGGCGAGTGTCCTTGGTCCCATGTTTCAATTGACTTCCTGGGAGAATTGCCAGTGTCTAGGGGATATTCATTAATTCTGATGGTGGTCGACAGATTCTCTAAGATGGCACACTTTGTGCCTCTTCCTGTCCTTCCCTCTGCCCAGGAGTTGGCTATTGTCTTTGCCAGAGAAGTATTTTGGTTGCATGGTGTACCCAGGGTGCTGGTATTGGACCAAGGGAGCCAATTTGTGTCCAGATTTTGGAGGGCATTCTGTGATCAAGTGGGCATACAGTTGTCCTTTTCTTCTGCCTACCATCCCCAGACCAACGGGGCTGCCGAGCGTGCCAATCAAGGACTGAAACAATTACTACGCTATTTTGTGTCCGATCATCATGACAATTGGGCCGACCTGTTGCCGTGGCAGAGTTCGCCAGGAATTGTGCAGTTAATTCATTGTCCGGGAGCTCCCTGTTTCTCATCAATTACGGGTTCCAACCATGTTTGCTCCTAGACTCATTTCAGACGCAGCAGATTCCAGCTCTGGATGAGCATATCGAGCAACTCCGCTCCACTTGGGCACAGGTACAAAGGACCCTCAGTACTTTGTTCCAGCGTTATCAGCGTAATGCTAATCTCAGACGGTTGCCGACGGTCTCCTTCCAGGTTGGGAATAGGGTATGGCTATCGTCCAGAAACTTCAATTTGCAAGTTCCTTGTAATAAATTGGCTGCTCGGTTTATCGGTCCCTTTAAAGTTATCCACAAAATTAACCCAGTCTCGTATGCCCTGTATTTTCCAGCATCCATGCGGATTCACAATGTGTTCCACATATCCCTTCTGAAGCCATTGTTATGCAACCGTTACACTACCACTCCTGCGGTCCCCGGTCCTGTTCAGGTGCAAGGTCAGGATGAGTACGAAGTTCAAAATATTATTGACTCCCGAAGGTTCAGAGGGAGATTACAATATTTGGTTCATTGGAAGGTCTATGACCCTGAAGAGCGTTCCTTGGTTAAACAAAATGATCTCCATGCTCCTAGGTTGGTGCGCAGATTTCATGCCAAGTACCCTCAGAAGCCGGGCCCCTCTTCTCGGGGAGGGGGTCTTTGAGAGGGGGGTACTATCACGGTGCCTGTGCTATTGCTGGCGACATTCTGTCCGTTCTACTTCCCGATGCCTCTTATTGGTTGGTGTGGCTTTGCTACGCCCAGTATTGGTCCTTAAATACTGAGCCCTGTCACTTCTCTGGTGCCTTTTCGTGGTGTTTCCATTGCTAGCGCTTGTTCCAGTATTTTGTGTGATCCCTGTGTATGACCCGGACTGCCTGACTACTCTGTTGTATAAGTTCCTGCTCTGTGTACCGACCCGGCCTGGCTGATGTTCCTGCTCTGTATACTGACCCGGCTTGGCTGACGTTCCTGTTCTGTGTACCGACCCGGTTTGGCGAACATTCCTGTTCCGTGTATCTCAGGACCGGTCTGCTGCCCCATCCGGTATCTGGCTAGGGGCTGTCATCCGGTGTCCTCTCTGTCTACGGACAGATCCTCTGTTGCCTCGTTGCTGCTCAGGCAGCCTCGTTACTGTGAACCAGTCACCAATTGTGTTGCGTGGTCTGACACCCCGGTGTGATAAATCCATCTGGTTGCACCACGGTATGCTTGACCTCTTACTGCTGCAAGCTGAGGTTGATCTATTCCTGGGCACCTCAGGTTGCTCTCACTATCTGGCAGTCAACTCTAGGTCTGAGCATTCGTTAACTCCTTCGGGGTTGGTGCCACATTCAATCGGGTCACAGTCATTGCAGTCTCAGTTGGGTGTTCCTCTGTGCCTACAGTTGCAGTCCTCGATTACTGCTACGGCAGTCTACCGCTTGTCCTGGGCCTCCGTTTACTCCTGTGACATTACTCGTTATTGTGTCACTCTCTGCAAAATGAGTGTCTTGTGGTCCTCGCGCTATTAGGGCCTGTTAGCCTTCCTGGCCTAATAGTAACCATTTCACTGCTGTCTCGTTTGGGAAACACACGAACTGTGTCAGTATTATATTATTGCTGTCATATATATACTGGACCCTGTGGGTATTGATTACTGTAACCTGACTTGTGTCAGTACTATATTGTGTACATATATTACTGGACCCGCGAGGGTTATTCTTTTTCTGTGTTTTTTCAATAAAACTGTGTTTTATCTAAACCTACTGTGTCTGAGTGTCCATAAAACCGTTACACACTGGCAGCGGGGCAGCACGTCTGGCAACAGGTACAGGCAGCTGACCTGTCCTGCTCTCATTATCCTTTTCTCCCTTCCTTCCCATTCCCTTTTTTTCCTTCCTTCCCTTTGCCTTTTCTCCCTTCCTTGCCTTTTCTCCCTTCCTCCCCATTCACTTTTCTCCCTCCCTTCTTATTAAATTCCCCAAGATCCCTTGGGGTGATTTAGGGGGTGTAACGTTTTTTTAGGACACTCAGACCAGTTGGTAAAATTAAACACAAATTTATTGAATAGAAAATAAAGCAAACGATCGCCCTCTACAGGCAGCAAGAAAAATAATAAAACGGTAATGACAGGTAGAACCCAAAGGCTCAATACATAGGATAATGCAACACACACATCTAGGAACAGATAATGGTATACAGTCACAAAAGGGTTAACTGCAGTAATCAGTCCGTCTCCGATGTGGAGGTTTTGCACGCCCAAGGTGGTAGTAGGAGGTGCTGGGTTGGTGTAGCCAACACCGTGTCCAAAGGTATGGATTCTGTAGCCAATCTGTAACCAGTAGCGGATTTCAGCAGAACAGTGACCCGAAATAGCCCCTGCGGGCGTACCCAATGTGACAACTGATTCTGCAAGTGCAAGAGCAGGTAGCCCCCACGGGCGTGACTAGATCTAGCCTGAAATGCAAGAGCTGGCAATTAGCCCCCACGGGCATAAACCGGAGACCAACGCTAGCGGTGATTGAGCCAATAGCCCCCACGGGCGTAAACCAATGGGAACTTGCTTGGGCTTTGAGCCTGCCCTTTGCTGCAACCGAGTATAAGCCACAACAGAGTCCACCGGTAAACTTAACGTAAGACCAAGAGCCAATGGCGCCCTACTGGACCAGCTTAACCTGACTACTCTGCAGTTGTATCGAATGAGTCGCCGTCCACAAGCGGAATGGGCAGGTCACTGGAACAGGCCGTAGTCCATCACGAAGCAGAAAGTCAGCCAGGCCGGGTCGTAGCACGAAGGAGGTTCTCATACAAGCCGGGTCACACACGAGCAGGAACGTCAGCCAAGCCAGGTCAGGAAACGGAGGTGGTTCGCAGACAAGCCGGGTCAATCACGATCAGGAACACTGGAGCATAGTCAGGACAGGCCAAGTCGGTACGCAAAATCTGGAACGCAGGAACACAGCAACAGCAAGACTGGCTCGGAAACACCACAAAAGGGCATCTGTCAGGTGTCCAGACCAGGCATAAAAAATCACCAGTGCCGGGCCAAACCAACTCAGCAAATCAGAGTGCAACACAAGCGAGAGTGACAGGAGGATCACAGGCACTGTGACAGGGGGACTGGACAGTGTTGGTTGAGTACTGCTAGTCACTTCATCCTCCTCCTCCTCAGACTCAGTGGACACATAATAAGGGTCCTGACTCCTTACAGTTCTTCTTTTTGCTGCTCATAGTGACAGGAAGTGTGGAAGTGTGAATGTAAATCAATGGGCGAAAATTTTTTAGCCATTGAAAAAATGGCGAAAGATTTTGGCCAATGGGTGCAAGATGTGAAAATTTTAACCACTAGTTTTAGATTTTCCCGCGAAAAAGCTGATAACAACGTGGTTTTCATGAAATTTCCCGCAGGAACACGGCAACTTTCGCCCACCCCTAGCTACTACTACTAAGTGTAAGAGGTGCAATACTTATGGCAGCAGCAGAGGTACTCATCATAACTAAGGTTGTGGATGTTAATAACTAGGGATGGGTGAAAATTTTTGTCTCAAACTGAAATAATGGCACTTTCAGCTTGGCAAATAATTATCCTTCGAAAAGTGCTGTTTTTCTGCTTTTTCTTACTTTTTTCGCTAGCTCATTCCTTTGAAATCAATGGAAACATTTAACTTACACACCACACATAACAAATGTTATTTTATTTCCCAAAGGCATAGAATAAAAGGGGCATGAGGGTGCATGTGTTGGTGGGGTGTGGGGAAAGAATCAGGTGAACAGGGGATGATTTTTGGTGGGTGTAAGGAATTCTAGTGTAGGTATGCCTAGTACCTGTTTTCCTATTGGTCAGCTCGGATTTTTAGTGCGGCCAGCCCTTCTCTCCCTCGCTCCGTTATTGAGCTTGTTCCTTGTGTTTCCCCTTCCGGGTCGCGCCCGTGGTTTCTTGGCTGTGTTTCCTGTCTTCGCTCTGGCGGTTGTGGCACCGGCCTGTGCCTCCTCTTTCCTGCCGGTCTTGCTGTGGTCCTGGATCAGCCTTTGGTAAGTCCCCTCTGGCCTCCTGTCTGTAACTCCGGTTTAGTCTCCGACCGCTCCCGAGCCTCTTGTCGGCCTTGGCCTCCCTCTCGCTTGCATCCGTCCCGGCGGCAGTCTCCTGTGACTGGCGCCAGTCCTCAGGCTCCGAATTCTCTGTGTTGGGGGATTCAGTTCCCCGCTGCTCAATTCTTTTTTGCTCCTTTCCCCGCGGCCGGTGGAATCCCGGTAGGCCCTGCTCGGCCCTGTTTCCCTCGCTCTTGTATTCCCCGACCGGCGCCCTGTTGCGGCCTACCTGGGACGGCTCTCCCCTTCTGGTATTACCCTGCGGCAGGAGTAGAGGTTGGTGGTGCAGGGTCCTGCCTGGTTGGGGGTCCCGCCGGTCTGGGTGGGTCTCCCACAGGCTGGGGCTCTTGTCTGGTACTAAGGGCGTTGGGCGTCTGTACCGCCCGCTCAGGACCTTCCATCTCTCGGTGGGGAGTCCGGGCTGGCTGTCGGACCCAGGGTTTTGATCTAGGGGTTCTAGGGAAGTGGTGCCGAGTCTTCTCTCGGCTCCCAGTTTGTCTTTCCTCCCTCTCTCCTCACTCTTGTGTCTCCTTTTCCTCTGGTTGACCTGAGGACCCTCAGTGGGAACAGCATAGAGGGGGTTGGCTGTTCTTGGTCTCGCCCTCTCTCTTTGGGACTTGGACTAGGACAGGATCCTTGGGGTTGTCGCTGTGACCTTGTCTTCCCGGTTGCTGGTCCTGGGCCTGGGGGTTGGCAGGTTGGGTGGAGGTCCTTGTCCGGGTTAGGTGGTTCCCTTCCACCATTGGTGGACCTTGTGTCTCCACAGCGTCAGTTGGGTGGCAGTACCGGTCCGCTTGCGGTAGGGGCTCTCTGGGTCCCCGTCCCAGATTGGGGGAATTTGGTTAGGGTCCCGTTTCTCTTTGTTATCTCTTGGTCTCAACCCTGTTCGGCCTTCTGCAATAGGATCCTGCCTGCTTCCCTTTGGACCAGGTTTGCACAGTCCGCCCTTGTCGCCATCCTGGTCAGGGTCCCGGCTCAACTGGGATCGAACATCTGGCTTCGCGGCCAGCACCTTTAACTCGGCCTCGGCCGCAGCAAGGAGACAAAAGTGGCTGTCACCGATCACGAGCTTCGCACTCAAGCGTCGCACCCCAGCAACATACCTGGTCCTTGGGAAGGGGCCATAGACGGCGGTGACAGAATAACGGAGCCACAACATGGATCCTGCAGAATTGGCCCAGTTAAAGGCTAGACAAGACCAGCAGGAACAAATTCTCTCCTCCCACGAAAGTCACCTCAGGAGTTTAGAGCAAAAAATGGATACTATCCTGGAATTACTTCAAAGGCCAAATCCGCCCCCTACAGCCGCTGCCAATCCACCTCCACAGGCTTCTGCTCCGTCGGACGCTGGAACTTCAGCTTGTTCTAACCTTGGTAGAGATCCAAAATTTCCCATGCCAGAGAAATATTCTGGAATCGATTGCGAATGCAGAGGGTTTATCAACCAATGCCTCCTTCACTTCAATAACTCACCTCAGTTCTTCAGCACTCATTCTTCTCGAGTATCCTTTATTATTTCTCTGCTGAAGGGAAAGGCCTTGGCGTGGGCATCACCTCTGGTAGAACAAAACTCCCCGCTCTTGCAGGATATTGATGAATTCTTAAGAATGTTCCGATTGGTATTCGACGTTCCTGGAAGGAGAGCCGCAGCAGAGGTTTCGCTATCGGAACTTCGCCAGGGTTCACGACCCCTTAGTCTCTACGCAACTGAGTTCAGAACTTTGGCCTACGAAACAGACTGGAATCAAGGGGCTTTAAAGGCCGCCTTTTGCAGAGGGTTGAATGAAAGGATTAAAGATGCCTTGATCACTCGAGATCTGCCTGATTCTCTGGAGGAACTGATTGCGTTATGCCTAGAGCTTGATAGGAGACTGACGGAACGACAGATGGAGAGAGACACCACCCGGCGTCCAAGGATTTTTTCTCCCACCCGCCCTGTCCCCCTGGAAAGTGAATCCTCAGAGACACCTATGGAGGTTGGGGGGGTGTCTAAACTATCGGAAACAGAACGCCGCCGTCGTAGACCCTTGGGACTTTGTCTATATTGTGGACTGAAGGGTCATTTTCTACGTCAATGCCCCACTCGTCCTCCTCTCCCACGTCAGGGAAACTCCTCAACTTAGGGAAGGCTGGAGGTAACTCCCTAAGTCGTTCTGGGCACCTCCAGAAAGATTCTTCCAGGCTTTTGGTTCCGGTACATCTCCAGTGGTCAACGGGGTCAATTTCCACTATGGCATTCATTGATTCTGGAGCTGCAGGGATCTTTCTTGACAAAACATGGGCTAAGGAACATCAGATTCCCTTTCAAGCCAAGGCTATCCCTATGTTAGTATTCACTATTGATGGCAAACCCCTGGGTGAGGGTCTGGTTTTATTTGAATCCATACCCCTGCAGACCACTACAGGGTTATGTCACTTGGAGACCCTTACCTTTGATTTGATCTCTGCTCCCTGCACACCGGTTATCTTGGGATTACCCTGGTTGAAGAATCATAATCCCACTATTGATTGGCAGAAGGAACAGATTATTTCCTGGAGTCCGTGTTGTCTAGATTCCTGCATAGACAAGAGTTATTCTGTTTCTAACACTGTAGCATGTACTCCTCTGGTTCCCACAGATTTGATTCCTGAACCCTACCGTGATTTTCAGGATGTTTTTTCCACGGGGGAGATCCACCAGTTACCACCACATAGGGCATCTGATTGTTCTATTGAACTCTTACCTGGAACTATTCCTCCGAAAAGTAAAGCCTTTTTACTATCAGCCCCCGGAGAGAAAGGCGTTGGAATCATATATCCAGGAAAACCTTGCTAAAGGATTTATTCGGTCCTCCTCCTCTCCGGCAGGAGCAGGATTCTTTTTTGTGAAAAAGAAAGATGGATCTCTTAGACCCTGTGTGGATTACAGGGGTCTAAATAAAATTACGGTCAAAAATGGCTACCCTCTTCCACTAATCCCGGAGCTTCTGGAGCAACTTAGGGGTGCCGCTATTTTTACCAAGATTGACCTACACGAAGCATATAACCTGATCCGAATTAGACCTGGAGACGAATGGAAGATGGCCTTCAATACCACCTATGGCCATTATGAGTACTTGGTAATGCCATTTGGGCTATGTAATGCCCCGGCAGTATTTCAGGGATTCATCAATACAATTTTTCAAGATCTATTATCCTCCATCGTCATTGTCTATCTTGATGATATCCTGATCTATTCCCCGGATTTGGAGACACATAGAAGTCAGGTTAGACTGATCTTGGCCAGACTTCGGGAAAACTCCTTGTTTGTGAATCTCAGCAAATGTGAGTTTGAGAAACAGCAAATCTCCTTCCTGGGGTATATTATTTCCAACGTGGGATTGAAGATGGACCCTGCAAAGGTTCTAGCAGTTATACAATGGCCACTGCCATCTGATAAACGGGCTATCCAACGTTTTATTGGATTCTCCAATTACTATCGGAAATTTATTCACAACTTTTCCCGTATAATTGCACCCATCACTGCCCTGACTAAGACTGGAGCCGACCCTCAGCATTGGCCTGCACCTGCTATCCAAGCCTTCGCCTTCCTAAAAACAGCATTTACATCAGCCCCTATTTTACGATTTCTGGATCCCTCCAGACAATTTATTATGGAGGTGGATGCTTCGGAACTGGCTGCTGGGGCAGTTCTCTCTCAGAGACATCCAGAGACCTCTAGACTTCATCCTTGCTCCTTTTTTTCTAAAAGATTTTCAGACTCCGAAAAGAACTACGATGTTGGCAAAAGAGAACTACTTGCTATCAAATTGGCCTTTGAAGAATGGCGACACTTATTGGAAGGGTCTTCCATCCCTGTCATAGTCTTCACTGACCATAAAAATCTCTAATTCTTGGAAACGGCTAAGCGCTTGAATCCCAGACAGGCTCGGTGGGCATTGTTTTTTACGAGATTCAACTTTGTTATTTCATATCGCCCCGGATCTAAGAACACCAAAGCTGATGCCCTGTCTCGACTTTTTGAGCCTTGTCCTCCTGCAGCCCCTACACCCATTCTTCCCCCGGGCTGTGTTGTTATGGCTATTTCCTCCTCTACACTGGAAAAGATCCAGTCTCATCAACCACCTCCAGTTCCATCGCAACCCCCTCATACCTTGTTTGTCCCTCCCCGGTTTCGTGTGGAGATTTTACAGCTTTTCCACAACTCAGCTACAGCAGGTCATCCAGGTGTGAAGAAAACTTTGGAGCTTCTTCTCTTACAGTTTTGGTGGCCGTCTGTCAAGACTGATGTTCACGATTTTGTGGCTGCCTGCCATGTGTGTGCTAGGTTTAAGACCCCTCGACATAGCCCGTGGGGATTGTTGTGTCCACTCCCCATACCATCTCGCCCTTGGACTAATGTGGCCATGGATTTTGTCGTGGACCTCCCAGCCTCTCAGGGTTGCACCACTATCTTAGTGGTTGTAGATCGATTCTCTAAACAAGGACACTTTATTCCGCTCCCCAAGCTCCCTTCTGCCGCAGAATTGGACCCTATTTTTCTCCGAGATTTTTCGTATTCCTATATTGTGTCTGATCGAGGGGTCCAGTTTGTTTCCAAGTTTTGGCGAGCCTTCTGCACACGCCTAGGTATCACTCTTCAATTCTCTACTGCTTATCATCCTCAGACAAATGGACAGTCCTTGGAATTATTTCTACGAAAATATATGTCCGCTGACCTCTCTGATTGGGTTTCACTCTTGCCCTTTGCTGAGTTCATGTTTAACAACCGGTGGCACGAGAGTTTGAACTGTTCTCCATTCTTCGCTGCAGTGGGGTACAATCCATCTCCTTTCTCGTGGGGGGCCCCTGTGGGAGTTCCTTCAGCGGACAACATGGTCGACAATCTTCATTCTCTATGGGATAACCTTAAAAACCAGCTCGCTCAGGCTACCTCCAAATACAAAAGAGCTGCCGACAAGAGGCGTACCCCGGAACCTAGGTTACGCCTTGGATCTCTAGTGTGGCTCTCTACAAAAAACCTTAGACTTCGACTCCCTTCCTTGAAGTTTGGTCCACAGTTTGTTGGCCCATACAAGATTACCCGAATCATTTCTCCTGTTACCTTTGCCTTGGCCATTCCTGCATCCTGGCGTATTCCTAATACATTCCACGTTTCTCTTCTTAAACCAGTAGTGCAGAATCGCTATTCTAAATCCACTCTTCCCCCTTTCCCCGCACTTGTGGATGGAGAACCAGAATACGAAATTACCCGCATCCTAGATTCTAGACTGGTACGTCGGTCCCTCCAGTATCTGGTGGACTGGAAAGGGTTTGGTCCTGAGGACCGCTCATGGGTCCCAGCTCGGGACGTTCATGCGCCGGCTCTCCGTTCTGCCTTTCATAAGGCGTTTCCTCATAAACCTGGTCGCCCGGTGGGCTCCTCTTTAGGGGAGGGGTAATGTAAGGAATTCTAGTGTAGGTATGCCTAGTACCTGTTTTCCTATTGGTCAGCTCGGATTTTTAGTGCGGCCAGCCCTTCTCTCCCTCGCTCCGTTATTGAGCTTGTTCCTTGTGTTTCCCCTTCCGGGTCGCGCCCGTGGTTTCTTGGCTGTGTTTCCTGTCTTCGCTCTGGCGGTTGTGGCACCGGCCTGTGCCTCCTCTTTCCTGCCGGTCTTGCTGTGGTCCTGGATCAGCCTTTGGTAAGTCCCCTCTGGCCTCCTGTCTGTAACTCCGGTTTAGTCTCCGACCGCTCCCGAGCCACTTGTCGGCCTTGGCCTCCCTCTCGCTTGCATCTGTCCCGGCGGCAGTCTCCTGTGACTGGCGCCAGTCCTCAGGCTCCGAATTCTCTGTGTTGGGGGATTCAGTTCCCTGCTGCTCAATTCTTTTTTGCTCCTTTCCCCGCGGCCGGTGGAATCCCGGTAGGCCCTGCTCGGCCCTGTTTCCCTCGCACTTGTATTCCCCGACCGGCGCCCTGTTGCGGCCTACCTGGGAGGGCTCTCCCCTTCTGGTATTACCCTGCGGCAGGAGTAGAGGTTGGTGGTGCAGGGTCCTGCCTGGTTGGGGGTCCCGCCGGTCTGGGTGGGTCTCCCACAGGCTGGGGCTCTTGTCTGGTACTAAGGGCGTTGGGCGTCTGTACCGCCCGCTCAGGACCTTCCATCTCTCGGTGGGGAGTCCGGGCTGGCTGTCGGACCCAGGGTTTTGATCTAGGGGTTCTAGGGAAGTGGTGCCGAGTCTTCTCTCAGCTCCCAGTTTGTCTTTCCTCCCTCTCTCCTCACTCTTGTGTCTCCTTTTCCTCTGGTTGACCTGAGGACCCTCAGTGGGAACAGCATAGAGGGGGTTGGCTGTTCTTGGTCTCTCCCTCTCTCTTTGGGACTTGGACTAGGACAGGATCCTTGGGGTTGTCGCTGTGACCTTGTCTTCCCGGTTGCTGGTCCTGGGCCTGGGGGTTGGCAGGTTTGGTGGAGGTCCTTGTCCGGGTTAGGTGGTTCCCTTCCACCATTGGTGGACCTTGTGTCTCCACAGCGTCAGTAGGGTGGCAGTACCGGTCCGCTTGCGGTAGGGGCTCTCTGGGTCCCTGTCCCAGATTGGGGGAATCTGGTTAGGGTCCCGTTTCTCTTTGTTATCTCTTGGTCTCAACCCTGTTCGGCCTTCTGCAATAGGATCCTGCCCGCTTCCCTTTGGACCAGGTTCACACAGTCCACCCTTGTCTCCATCCTGGTCAGGGACCCGGCTCAACCGGGATCGGACATCTGGCTTCGCGGCCAGCATCTTTAACTCGGCCTCGGCCGCAGCAAGGAGACAAGAGTGGCTGTCACCGATCACGAGCTTCGCACTCAAGCGTCGCACCCCAGCAACATACCTGGTCCTTGGGAAGGGGCCATAGAAGGCGGTGACAGGGGGGTTGTTTATTGGGATTGGGGGGCAGTTAATAAAAAATGAATCCTAAATAAAATTTAAAAAACCCATAAGACATGGTATAAAAGGGGTCTGAGGAGGGTGCCTGTGTTGGTGAATGAATGAATCAGTTGAAAAGAGAATTTGTTTGGAGGGGGTTCTTGACTGGTATTGGGGGGACAGTTAATAAAAAAATAAATCAATAAAATAAAATAAGAAATTTGTATGTAAAATGATAGACAGGAACCCCCTGACATTTTTTTGTAAGACTATGATTTTTTTTCTTTGTTTTGAAAGCACAAGCCCTAAAAAAAAAAAAAAAATTCCCTACTGACCTAGTGCCAGCAGGTGATGTCCTGTTGGCCAGTGGCCACTGGCCATTGTCAGATGCCCTGATGTAGATGCAGAACTTGCAACTCCTGTTCTTGCTGCTGCTTCTGAGTTGTTTAAGAAGCAGGATGATTAGGCAACTGAAAGGGAATGTGATCAACCGCAGTGGAAACATGGGTGATGGATAATGAAGGTTCCACTTGCCACAACTAGCTCCCACCACGTATGGTATATGTGTTGCTGCTGGCAAGTGCTACACAGTGCTAGTCCACAGTGCTACAAGTGCTAGTCACTGATCACTTTTTGATCCCATTTCTATTGTGTCCACAGTGGTCTGAGGCACACTAGCCTGCTCCTCAGCATCCTTCTGTCCTTGCAACTCAGCAGCAGCAGAAATTAAAACAGTTGCAAATTCCGCAAATTTCCAAAAGCTCACTGCTTGTTGGAGGAGGTGGCGAGCAGTGTGACAGGGGGTCCCCTAATGTCACACTTGCCATTTCTTGGCGACCTGAAGAAATCAGACTGGCAGCGCTAACTGCAGGCACAGACAGCTGATCTGTGCTCCTGCTGGTGGTGGTGGTGGTGTTATTGCGGTGGTGACAATTATGCCTTCTTCAGGATTATGTTCCACAAGGACAATGCCGTGGTGGGGCTCCCAGGGTCAGGGGAATGGCGTGGGATCCCTTGACCACTAGTCTGGACACTCTCATTTGCTTCCCCTACCACTCTCCTAACTCTAGTCCCACTGGCTGCTTCATCATCACTGTTGCTACTACTACTAACACCAACCACGTCAGTTTCAGCCCCTGAGACTTCCTCATCACAGTCATTGTGATTAGGAGGATATTGTTTATTACCCCCTCCTTCCCTCCTAACGCTAACAAGCTACTGGACCTTAGTAGTAGTAGTAGTACTAGCACTTGGGGATCACAAGTGTGACTTAGGGTCCCCTGCTGTCACACTTGGTATCCTCTCCCCCCCCCCCTTGAGTATTACAAGACACACTAGCAACAGCTTCATCACTGTGTAAATGTAGGGAGGGAAAAATGCAGGAGATTCTGGTATTGTTCAATAAGGGTGCTAGAGAGCAAGGTTTGGGTGCACTGGAGCCCTATTGGAATATCCTTGCTACAGCCAAAGCTGAGGTAAAGGTGCTAGTCGCAAAGCCAGATATCTGACTCCAGTTGAGCCGGGGCCAGGACCGGGATAGATATTCCTCAGACTTGTAATCAGCAGACCCAGTAGGAGAAAAGGAAGGACCCACAATGCGGAGAGTAGTAGGAACTAAATACCACCTCAGCTGGCCGAGAAAGCACCTATAGGGGCTACTCCAAGTGGAGGTGAAACCCAGATCGAGACCAAGAAATGGACAGCGATAGGAGACAAAAATAGTTACAGTCCCCTAGAGCCCTGAAGTACCAAAAGAAAATTAGGCCATGACCAGAATGAACCCTCTAACCCTGGACTCCTCAGTACAGAGATGCAAACAATAGGACCTGCTTCTTGCCATCGGACCACGGTTAGATCTCCTATTGAATGAATAAAGATATCCCAAAGAATGAGGTAGAATGATGGCCTCACATAAGAAAGGTACGCTCCCAAAGGAGAAACAACGGAAATAAGAAAGCCATCTATCTATGGCCAGCCCCCACTGGGGCCAAAGCTGACCCTCACAGAAGAGAAGCAAAGAGCAAGATAAGTGTCCAGAAACAGTCAACCCACTCTTTTGCCATCTATCTTTGGCTAGAAGGGTATAGGAGATTGGAGGAAACTGAAAATATGAATCAGGCTGATGGTAGAACAAAATAGAGGCGTGACAACAGCCACTGTTGGCCTCCCATCTAACTATGGGGAGAAAATATACCAGCACTGGTTAGAAACAAAGTTGCAGCAGAGCAGGCTGATCATAGTGCTTGATAGGTAGATACAATGTAGAAGCCCCAGCAGGCTGATAGTAATGCAGGATAGGTTTATACAATGTTGCAGCCGATGTTGGCTGATGAACAGTGCAGAAGGTGAAAAATTCAATGAGTGGCGCTTGAACCACAGTCAACAACCCGTCTAACTACAGAAAAGCAGCTAGAAGAGGCTGGAGTGTACCTATATCACAGTGAGGTGGAAGGATGGGTCGCTCCTAGGATTGGAGCACAGAAGGGAGAGGAGAATCTTTCCACCCGGGAACCAAAATAGCAGGACAGCAGAAGGCCCGAATACACCCGGTACTAGAAGGAGGAGTCGGAGATGCTCTCTGCAACTGAGCGCAGGGAAGGCGATAAGCTGAGAAGGGCAAAAACAGAAGAAGAGTCACAGCCAGGCCAAGTCAGCAACGGATCCGGAGAATAAAGGTACCTGAGGGAGAAATCTGGAGAATGGTCAAAATAAACAAAGCCAGGGTCAGAAGCCAGAAAATCACATAACAAAATTGCAGTACAGAGGGATGATCCAAAGGGGTAGTCAGGAACTCAGGCAAAAGTCATCAGTCAAAACAGGAGCTCAATGAAGATACACCAAACTTAGCTTGATTAACAGGCATCTAGGCAATAGGAGAGAGCACCTATAAGCTCTCACTAGCCAATCCCTATCCAGGAGCATAAGGTACAGGTAGGAAGCAGGCACAGCACTGGTGGCGGCACTGGTAGCAGGAGCAGCACATCTGACAGCAGGCACAGCACATCTTACAGCAGGCTCAGCACGTCTGACAGCAGGCACAGTACATCTTACAACAGGTGCAGCATATCTGGCAGCAGGTGCAGCACGTCTTGCAGCAGGCACAGGCAGCTGACCTGTCCTGCTATCACTACTAGTACTACCCTTTTGTTCCTCTCTTGACAGTAATTTCCCCTAAAACCCTAGGGGTGATTTAGGGGACTAGCCAACATTGCTTCTGTAGTTCTCACTTCCTCCTCAGACTCAGACTCAGTGGACACATAATGGTCCTTCCAGTTCCGCCTTTTATTATTTTTAAAGGGATAGTAATACTTACAATGTAAAAATAAATATGTTGTAGGGTTTATCCCCCTGAGTAAAACAAGGGTACTCCCACTGCTGAAAGGTGTTTTATTCAACAGATATTACAGCTCAAGGTTGAATTTTTTAGGTGCAATATCACAGTGGCCTTAAAATTGTACAGAGGCGCTGTTACACCATCGTATGGACAGCTCTGGTCCCGGGACCATAAATCTCCATAGGATGGTGTAGCAAAAGCGCCACTGTACAATTTCAGGCCACTGTGATATTGCGCCTAAAAAATTCAACTTTGAGCTGTAATAACTGTTGAATAACATACCTCTCAGCAGTGGGAGTACCCTTGTTTTACTTAGGTAGATAAACCCTACAACATATTTTTCTTACATTTTAAGTATTACTATCCCTTTAATCCTGTTCATAGTGATAGCAGCCACTGTGAACTTCTCCAGCCTCAAGTTTGACTAAAAAAAAAATCACAGCAGAACAGCACAGCACGTCTACCTCACTCTGTAGCTGCTTCTATTGTGTTTGATTTCTGCAAATACGTCATGTTGTTATAGCGAGAAGGTTGACAACAGCGTGGTTTTCACTGAATTTCCAACCAGGACATGGAGAGAGATTTCGCACACCCCTATTAATAACCTACATTGTTGTTATTGCTGATGGTAGTTAATGCAAATGTGTGTGGCTGAGTGGGGCTTCGACTTGGAAGTGGTGACGATGATGATGACTGACTGGTTGACTGTGTATTTTTAGGCATATTTACATGTACAGGGTCAGAGTTTCCAAATGCATCTTACAGTTTATAGACATGCACAGTGCTCCTTTTCAGTGGTGGAAGATTGAGCTTTTGCCTTTCAGCTAGATTTCTGACCATGTCATTATCTCTCTCACTCTTAACTTCATCTGTATCTGAAGAAGAGGAGAATGCTGGAGGGATATATTCCATATCTACATTATCATCATTAGCTCATCCTCAGCATCGTCTGCCACTTCTTGCTCACTACCCTTAAACTCCTCTAAGCTTTTAGAGGTTTCAAACAATTTCTTTTTACTTGTACTTTCACAAATCTTGCTTCTATTTTGAGGACAGATGTTTTGGTGCTTTTTTGTCTCACTGTCAGATGCACTTAACCCCTTCAGTGTCAGAGGCTTGGTCCATTTCCTGTACCCTGTAGGCCAGACACGTTTTCATCATTTTTGCTATCCTTCTGTTTAGGCTTGATTTACTCTGGGAACTTCTAGTTACATATGGAAAACTATATATTGTTTTTTTGAGAATTAATTTAGCTTTCTCATGGTACCTTACATGAAGAGAATTTTGCATTGTGCAAAAAGCTATTATGCTATAATAGCATCGTGAAAATCACATACTGTGTATCAAAAACACTTACCTTGATTCAAAAAGTTTCAATTATTTGAAAAAGCCCTGAGTCCCACGAGAAAAAAAAAAACCAAATTTGTATAGTTTTACCTACATCCATGGCTAGCGTAGAGGCCTAATCACCAGCAGAGCAAAATGACATTTTCAACTTCATGAGATAATATGCGCATTCTAGTGTTTTTGTGGTAAATCTACCCTAAAACAGTGGAATAACTATATAAAACTGACAACCTGCCACATCTAATGAGGCATGACTTACATTCTTACCCCAAGCCTGATGTGCACAAATGCCTCCAGAATTTGGCACTATAGGAAAAAAATGGCATTTTCTTACATTTCTGCCCCTTCACATGTACTGAAATCTGTGAAAACCATGGAATTTCCAACTGAATTCATTAGCTAGTGCTCTTAGGAGAAAAATGACACCCCATTGGTATGAGTTAACCTACCTCAGGGGGAGCTAGAAGTGCAAAATGACACCTACTACAACCTCTAATTTTTCTAACATTTTCTCAAGCATTACTTTTCTATACAAAAATGGTTATAACAAATAAAGAAGTGAAGAAAGGGTACACAAACCATACCATTTTGGAAAGAAGAAACTCTGCCGCATCTAATGAGGGGTGACTTGCCTTCTTATCCCAAGCCTGGTGTTCGCAAATGCCTCTAGAAAGTTGCACTATAGGAAAAAATGGCATTTTCTTACATTTCTGCCCCTTCAAATGTAGTGAAATCTAAGAAAACCATGGACTTTCCAACTGTATTCACTAGCTAGTGCTCTTAGGAGACAAGTGACACCCCATTGCAATGAGTGGACCTACCTTAGGGGGTGCCAGAAGCACTTAACTACACCAACCTGTTTGCTACCTTGAAAATGGCTGCTTGTACCAAAATGTTCATAATTGTTAGAGACATGAAGGAAAGGTTTAAAAGGTATACCATTTTGGAAAGTAGACATTCTCCTGCATGAAATGAGTGGTCACTTGCCTTTCTATCCCTGGGCTGAAGTGCACAAATATTTCCAAAAGGTGGCACTATAGAAATAAATACATGTTTTTTTAAATTTCCACCACTTCAAAGATACTAAAATCCTTGAAAACCATAACATTTCCTGCTGTATTCAGTACCTGCTAACAACATGAGAAAACTGGTAGCCCATTTGTGTGAGTTAACATACAATATGTGGGTGCAAGGAACAAGTTTTTAAAATTATCTGCCTGCACTAAAATGGTTATAACCATAATATATATGCATGAAAGGTAGAGAAACAATGCAATTTTGGAAAGAAAACAAGCTACCGCATCTAATGAAGGGTCACTTGCCTTTTTACCCAAAGGCTGGTCTGCAAAAATGTTTCCAGAAGGTGGTGCTAATGAAAAAAAAAGGCATTTACTTACATTTCTGAGTCTTCAAATGTATGGGAATCTGTGAAAACCATGGAAATTTCAACTGCATTCATTAGCTAGTGCTCTTTGGAGTCAAATGACACCCCTTTGGTATGCAATGACCTACCTTAGGGGGTGCTAGAAGTAGAAAACTACACCTACTACAACCTCCGATTTTTCTAACATTTTCTCACACATGACTTGCCTGTACAAAAATGGCTATAACACCTTCAGAAGTGAAGAAAAGGTAGATAAATCATATCATTTTGAAAAGAAGATAACATGCCGCATCTAATGAGGGGTCAACTGCCTGCTTACCCCAAGCCTGGTGTGCATAAATGTTTCCAGAAGTAGGCAATGTAGGAAACAAATTGAATTTTTTACATTTCTGTCCCTTCATATGTAGTGAAATCTGTGAAAATTATGGGATTTCCAACTACCTTAGGGGTGCTAGAAGTGCAAAACGACACCTACCACAACCTCTGATTTTTCTAACATTTGATCAAACCTGACTTGCCTGTACGAAAATGGCGATACCACTTTCAGAAGTGAAGAAAGGTAGATAAACTATACCATTTTGAAAAGAAGATAACCTGCTGCATTTAATGAGGGGTGACTTACATTCTTACCCCAAGCCTGGTGTGCACAAATGCCTCCAGAATTTGGCACTATAGGAAAAAAATTGAATTTTCTTACATTTGTATCCCTTCATATGTAGTGAAATCTGTGAAAACTATGGGATTTCCAACTGTATCTGTTAGCTAGTGCTCTTAGGAGAAGAACAGCACCCCATTGGTATGAGTTGACATACCGTAGGGGATGCTAGAAGTGCAAAATGACACCTACCACAACCTCTGATATTTCTAATATTTTCTCAAATAATACTTGTCTGTACAAAATGACTATATCAACTACAGAAGTGAAGAAAGGGTACAAAAACCTTGCCATTTTGGAAAGAAGATAACCTGCCGCTTCTAATGAGGGGAAAAGGAATTCAATTTAATGAACATCAGAGGTACATGTCTCAAATTTATCATAAAGGTTATGCACTCGAAGCCAGATAAGCATTGTCCTAATGTGAGTTCGATGCTCATGAATCGAGGGTGAAAAGATGAGGATGTAATCTATATTTATGCCAACGTAGTGATCTAGCAGGTCCCTGAAAACTTCATTTATGAAATGCTGGAACGTGTCAGGAGCATTGCACAGATCAAAGGGCATCACTTTGGATTAAAAATGCCCGTATTGAGTGTGGAAAGCTTTCTTCCATTTGTCTCCTTTTCTGTTGCAAAACAAATTGTACACCCCTGCATATCAATATTGATACAGATGTTCTCAGACATGCACTTCAGTAACTTTGGAATCAAAGGCAGAGGGTAAAGATTTTTAATGGTAATAGCATTAAATTCTCTGTAGTAAATGCAAGGGTGAAGATCACCATCATTTTTGGGTTAAGTATTGTTTAAGGTACTGAAGTTCTGGCCCAGAAAGAGGTAGATACATCCATGCAGTACAGCAAACACGGAGAGAAGTACGATAGGAAAATTGTATGGTCTTTGTGGTATCAGAGTATCAGCCCCCCTCTTGTCGAATACATCTGAGAATGCCTGATAAGTGGTAGGTACAGAAGGGACTGCAGCACATGTTAGAAGTGTGGAACTGGATGTAGTGAGATATCTTTCTTTACATTGAGTAGAAAGAAAGGGCACGGTCTAGGAGAAACAAACTATATGGGGATTGTGTGTACATAGCCATGGGAGGCCCAAAATAAGAGGAAACAGAAGAGAAGGCATGGCATTAAATTGTATTTCTTCCTAGTGGGATGCAGTGGATAGGAGACACATGAGTAGTGTCTCAAAAAGCATGGGTCCAGCCTGAAGATTGCTTTTATCAGCCATTTGAAGAATAAGTGGACATGTCTTACATTTGATAGGTATTCCTAGGAAATTTGCTGACTCCTGGTTAAGAAAGCAGCTGCTAGAGCCAGAGTCAATAATGACGGAGCCTCACTCTGTCAGTTATTCCACTAAAGGATGACAGAGAGATATACATCAGGAGGGGAAGGCAGACAAGTGGAGATAGGTGACATAGAAGGTAAGAGATGCCTACCTTGAGAAAGTCGAGGTTTGATCTCCCAGATACCATAGTTGTTGTACAGTTGTAACTATCAGGAATGTTAGCTTACTGTAACTAGTTCTGGGCATAATGTAACTACTACCCAGAGATTAGGAAAAAGCAGTTTAGTCTGAAAAGCAGGAAAGAAACACAAAATGCAACATTTCTGAGATGAGGCAAGAATGTGTCCAAATGCAGGTCAGGGAAAGGGCAGGCAGAGAAGGTACAAATGTCCTGAGACAGGTCAGGGTCAGGGCAGCCAAAGAATATTCAGACGTCCTGAGAAAAACCAAGGTCAGGTCAGGCAGGGAAGATTCAGATGTCCAAAGGAAAGCCAAGGTCAGGGCAGGCAGTGAAGACAGACAGTGGCTTATGCATTGCTGCTATTAGTCTACCTATGTTTTTAAGTCTACCATAACCAAGTGTAATACCTATTAATGTTATGCGCCAGTTAGAAACAGCAGCTAATAAATCTGCCAACTATACCTCTAACGTTTCAGTACAATATCTGGTCCTCCCACATGGGAGATGGAGGAAAGATGACCACCATTTCAACTGTATTATGACCTCTGACAAATGTCTCTAGTTTACTTTTGTAATCACTGTTCGTTTTTTTTCCCCATCATTTTGCTTTATACATCCTCAAGTGATTTCCCTTGGATTAGGATAGGAATTATCATTATGCTAGCTTAAATCCTTATAGGTGGATTATGTAAACAGCGTCCACCGTACCTGTGACTATACACACTCCAACCACAGATTCATTCTCTCTTAATGCTAACAAAGTTTAAATGTATTTGTTTTGTTTTGTATAAGATATAATTTTCTCTTAGGTAGCACTGTAGGGAATGGACATTAACTGTATTTGAAATTAGTAAAATAAGGTCTGAGATAAGTTTCACTAATTTTAATAACAAAATACTGTCATTCAATATAATCATTTGAACTTTTTATTGATATGGCATAATTAATCAAATATTGACCCATGGGAAAAGTCATGGATATTTAATATTAAAAGTTAGCCCTAAGGGGAAAAAATAATTGGATTATACAGTTTCCTTACTATGAACTTATGTGCCTCAATTCAAATAATATGTGTATCCAATACATACTAAGCAGGAGGCAAATATTTGTTAGCCAAAAATGTTATATTGTTTCTGAAGCCATTTTAATTACTTAAGATAACCAATTAAAAAAAAACTTTTTAGACAAATTCAAGAATTAAACTAAAATAGTATACTAATTCTTAAGAAAACTACAGTACATCAAACATAAAATAATAATTTTAATTCAGTTATATATATATATATATATATATATATATGTGTGTGTAAGAATTGAAAAATAAAGACCATTTAATTGATGTTCATGCATAAGTATGATAGAGATTTCAATAAAACACACAAATACAATGCACATAAGAAAAATTGATTGTTTAATAGTATGGCATCAGAGTAGGTAAATAAGCAAAATGGTGCAATACCAGAAGGTTCTTGTCGAAAAATTGCTCCAAAATTTTCCATCTGACAACGCTGGCGGCAGAGTACGTGCTACCTTGGCCAACCGAGAAGGGGAGAAAAGGGGAGCACACAGCAGTTCCGACAAAGGCAGGGCAACACTCTCCAAGGCGTGGGACACCTTCATGACACCCCGCCAGCACCCTCACCCTGATGCGCGGCCTAGTGTCACAAGGAGGGAAAAGTTTTGGAAGATGGTGAAGGAGTACGTAGCAGACCGTGTCAGCGTCCTCACTGATCCCTCTGTGCCTTACAACTACTGGGTGTCCAAGCTGGACACGTGGTATGAACTGGCACTCTACGCCTTGGAGGTGCTGGCCTGCCCTGCCGCCAGCGTTCTGTCTGAGCGGGTATTTAGTGCTGCTGGTGGCATCATAACAGATAAGCGTATCCGCCTTTCCACCGAAAATGCTGATAGGTTGACACTTATAAAAATGAACAAGGCCTGGATTTCCCCTGACTTCTCCACTCCACTGGAGGAAAGCCCCGGGTGAACATAAAGTCACTTTAGATATGTTATTTACAATGATGGGAATACTCTGTATTCCCATTCACCCCTTCCACCCAAAAAACGGGTATATGGTTGACTCTTAATCTTCTCATCCTCCTCCTCCTCTTCCATATGCCCTGGGATATAATTTTTATATAGGGCCAGCTCACCAGCGGGCCCTGTGATATAATTTTTATATAGGGCCAGCTCACCAGCGTGCCCTGTTTGACAATTTTTGTATAGGTCAGCTCACCAGCGGGCCTTCTCATATAATGTTTTATTGGGTCAGCTCTCTAGCGGGCCCTCTCATATAATGTTTTATAGCGTCAGCTCACTAGCGGGCCTTCGCATATAATGTTTAGGATGGTCAGCTCCGCAGCAGACCCTCACCCATAATGTTTTAGATGGTCGGCTCAGCAGCAGACCCTCATTCCTAATGTTTTAGATGGTCAGCTTAGCGGCATGCCCTCGCCCCTATTGTTTTAGAGGGTCACCAGCAGGCCATTAATCCTAATTTTTCAAGGGTGTGTATGATGCCCTCCTGTATGTGTAATAAAGCGTGTATTGGAGTGACATTTCAGTCTAATTTTTGGCAGCCCTTTCACTTAGTGCATAGGCTTTATGAGTGTTGGACCACTACCTGAACTATTGTACCACAATGTGAATGAGGCCCTCCATTTTGTGATATACAGGTTGTATCGGAGTGCCTCAGGTCCTCCCATTGAATTAAATAGGGCTGGGGTGTTCGACAGAGCAGAAGGTAGTTCTTGGCTTCATCCACTAAGTCACTTCGTCACTTTTACTGAATGGATCAGACCCCACTGTTCCGACTATAATTTTTGGACTTAACAAGGGCAAACGGACATGTTGTAAAACCTGTGGTAGCTGCGGCCTCCGTTCCTGAATGCTGTACCTTACCCGGGCCATAACCACGTTGAACACCTGCTTTACGCTGCGCACGTTTCCCTCTTAATCATGGCCCCAGTTCCGAAAAATCGATGAAATTTTTGGCAGAATTTGCAGATGATATACGTAAATATACAGCAAATACTGTTTGGTAACAATTTTTCGCCTAAAATCGTTATTATCTTCCTTTTTGTGTGTTTTATGGTCAGTCTGTAAAAATGGCATACTACGGGCGAAACATCGTTCCCAGCAGCGACGTTGGAGTCCAAGATGCATCCAGACATCCTCCCTATGCTGTCCCTGAACCATTTCTGTGGTGTTTCCATCATTTTCTGACCTTTTCCTATGAACCAGGCACCCTCCCCTCATCAGAGCAGGGGGTGCCTGGTGTAATGCTTGAGTCCTCCCATTGACTTCAATGGGGCTCGGGTGCTCGGCCGAGCACTCGAGCCTCCGGGGGCGCTCGGCTAGAGCACCCGAACACCCGAGCATCGGGGTGCTCGATCATCACTAGAGGTCACTGACTCACGCCTACGGTCAGTATGAATAGGCCCATCTCCCATAAAGGATGACAACAAGGGAGACACCGATTCATGCCTACAGTCAGTATGCTGGAGTCTGCCAGAGCCACAGGTCTGCACAGGTCCACGAGTCTAGAGGCAACACCGAGAGGATAGTAGGACAAAGCCCAAGGTCAGCACCAGATTGGATAGTCAGACAAGCAAGGGTCATACACGGAGTGGGTAGTCAGCCAGAGCCACAGGTCAGCACCAGAAAGGATGGTCAGACAAGCCAAGGTCATACACAGGAGATCAAGAACTCAACCACTAGAACTGCACAGGACAACAAAGTAAGAGTAACTGGATAAGGATCCAGTACCCTTATATAAAAGCAAGGAAGTAGTTAGGCGGAGCCTAGCCAGACCAACCCGGATAAGATTGAGGCCTGTGTTGATACGCAGCCTCATACCTGCAAATGACGCAACGTGCCGAGATGCGTGAAACACCAGCATTGCTCCTTCATCATTCTGAGCCACCAGCTCGTCTAGCCAGAGAACACGGGCTACCATAGAGGATGCTAATCGTGCCCAGGCCCAACACCAGACGTGACACGTGGAATGACGTTGAAGTGTCATTTCAGGCCATCAATTCCCAGAGTCACCCGAGGCGGCGGTGCTGGGTATAAGTTACACTGTGACAGATGATATCAGTGAGGTGAGAAGTGGAGAAGCATTGGCTTCTTCTTCTCTAGAATCACCTACACCGGGAGGACAGATCATTATTATGCCGTAGCACCAGCAATAGAGCTAAGACCAGGAGTATTGGAGGCAAGTGGAAGTTGTCCTAACCCCATATCACTGATTTCTAAATCCGGTCCCATTGTGGCCACATTGGTCTGTGGAACACTAGCCCTGCATCTGTGACAGATGATATATAAATCTGAGGACTCAACAACAGGAATTACAGCAACAGCAAACTATACAGTGCACTGCAAGTGGTGGGGGTTATGCCCATCCCCTTTGCATCTCTTTTTACCATTCATTATTGCTTTCTGACAAAATCACTCTCATTCTCTCCTCCACACCAGCTGCTCCACTATCACCCTCAGTTTCATCACCACCACCACCAGCATCTTGCTGCTCTTTGGGATTAGATGGGCATGGCAAGTGTGACCGAAGTTCCCCTGATGTCACACTTGCCATCTCTACCTCAGAATATGGCACCCTGGCAGCAGTAGTAGCAGCTGTTAGCCAGTTCTGCATTCTTCAATATACTCCCACAGAGGGAAAATGCTGTCTGAGGACTGGGAATCTTTGGGTCAGGGTATGTGGGTTCCCACTGCCTCTAGTGCTGATGAATTCTCTTCCAAGTGTATCAGCAGCACCAGGGCCCATCCAGCTTTTTTGGTGGTGGTCATAGTGCTGACTAGCACTTTAACCAGCAGGAAATCTGGTCATAGTGTTAGCCAGCATGCCAAATAACTTTATTTTTATTAGTAATTTTATTTTAATGTATTGTTTCTCTCTATCGCTCTGCCTTTCTCTGTTTGCATCCATTGTATCTCTAGTAAATTACATCACTCTGCAAGGTGGGAAATTCTGGCTTTTTATAACATGAAGGCAGGAAGTTTCTCCTCTACTGAAAAACATAGGAAGTAAATGGAACTGATCTCAAAAGGAAATTCTCTGATGCTAGCATAACGGCGAAAATCTATGGGTTTTACTATTGACAGGAATTCCCACTGAAAAAGCTGAAAATCATAATTTTTTTCTAACAAAATTAGTGTGAGAATTAAACGGGAGCTTTTGAACATCCTTGTCAAGAGCCAAAGTCATGTGCAGATCCTAGTGAAGACACAATGGCAGCAGGAGAGCTACCACTGCCAGGGAATAGCTGGTTCATCGCTGTATTTATAGAGAATTTATTTCAAGAAGATTTCTTAGTCTTCATAGACCATGTTGTGCATACTTTTCAAAATCCTGGTGGATTCTATTTACCCAATAAAAGTATTCTGAGGAAATAGAATTTTTAGAAAAAGCTCCCAACATTCTCTGTCATGTGCATCTCAACAGTGGACTGTATTTAAGCATTTTATGTGACTAATTAAAAGTGTCTTTATGGGGAAGTTTTGTATATTATTGTAAGAAAAAAAAAGGTCATGGAATAAATTGTTGAGCCCTATTTCTGCTTAACACCAATTTACAAAGATACTTCACACTTCAAATTCTTCCTTAAACGCCATTTTTAACAAAGAAAGGGCAACTGACATTATATGGGTGTTTTAGCCTTACTTTGCTTGATGCCTTGTTTTTCTCCATGTATTAAAATGGTGTACCTTTATGTCATTTTCCTGAGTATGCCATCCAGCAGGCATAAGGAGCTTATTGACATTAACCTTTTCAGTGTTTTGCAATGTGCATTGTATCTGGCAGCCATTAAGTATTCAAGGGTTAATGTGTTAACAGTGGTGGAGTGTGCCCACCAGTACACACAACAGTGATTATATGTTCAGGTTCTGGAACTAGGAGTTATTGCTAGTGTAGCTATTCTTGTGGATTCATTTACACAACACCTCCACACATATCTATTGGGGATTCATTTATCATTTGTTTTATCTTTTACACAAAAAATCCCAATGTACTTACAATGTTTACAGTAAATATTGTTGAATTATAAAAAATGTTATATATTTTATTTCAGAGTTTTTCCTTTGTCCAAGAGCTACTTAGTTTGTAAGGAAATGGTAACTGGGTTACTCAAATCATGTTCACCTGTGTGTTTAATAGGCTGACCAGACCTCACCTTTAACCCTTTGAGTGTCAGGGGGTACGCAACGCATTGCAAAGCAATGCGTTGCGTATCCCTCTGGCACTCAAAGGGTTAACCGGGGAGGCACAGGAAAAATGCATACTGCAGGACTGCTTTGATTTCAGTGAAGCACTGAAAAATGGCTATTTCCTATGTGTAACGCTCTCCAGGTTATTGCCGCACACACTGTCTGGATATGATGTTGTGTTATATAGCATGTTTGAGTGAGGAAAAGATGCCGATAGTATGCAAGTTTTAAGTTTTTGATGAATAAAGAATAATTTTTAGACAAGGTGTGCTCGACTCTACCTTTTGAAGGGAGTTATATTTCCTATGTGTCCCCAGTTAAAGGTGAGATCTTGTCAGCCTTGTGTTTAACCTTTGTCAAGATGTTTGTCTTTGGAATTACACAAAATGCCATTTTTCTAGTCATTAGAGTGTAAAAGAACACACATATATAAGAACACAGCATGCTTACTTTAGTATAATAATAGAAATCTGTATATCCAGTATATTTTGCTTTGCAATACATTGCGTACCCATGTGGCACTCAAAGGGTTAAAATGGTGTTTCAGGATTCTGTTAATAAAATACAACTCCTGGAAATCAGTTATATATTTTGCTTGACACACTTTTTTAAGACAAGCAAATAAAAAATATGCAGGAAATCAATAAGAATCATCCTATATAATAATTGGCTAAGGATGTTTGTCAGAAGCCATCATGCGCAGTATAGATGGCTGCACGTGCTGCAGTCATGCTCAGTACAGACTGTCCGCGCCGGTGCCCCACTCCATATCAGCCACAGTGCGGTCAGTCTCTACTGTGCATGACTGCACCACGGCTGTTGCTGGGTGGCACTGTGGCCCGTGTACATGGGCTCTTCAACTAGTCTGTCAATAATCCAACTTTATACATGAACGCAGTTTTTATTGTGGATCACCAGGTCAGATCACATGGAAAATAATTACTTTTTATTATATAGTATTTTTTTCCATCATTTTATTTAACAAGAAATACAGTGTAATTGTCTGCCAATTTCTCTCTAAATGTTTAAGGTCTTCTAAGGATAAAATCAATTAGCTATTGAAATATTCTTATCATATGTGCCTGGTCATTTGCAGTCTTTCGTGACCATGACCGCTTAACTGCCTGTACACCAGAGATGTCTCCACACAATGAAAGGTGATGGATTGATGGTCAAAAGCTGCTAAAATTCATGTTTGTTAAAAACTTAATCATAACCCTTAATCTAGTCTAGATAATACACCTTGCAGCATGTGATATATATATTTAGATCTTAAAGGGATAGTAATGTTTCACAAAAACATCTGCTCCAATTAATCTTCATAGCATTTGAGCCATAGAGAGTGTTATTTCAATACTGTCAGAGTTGTAGTTCAAGAGTAATTGAATGATAAAGTATTCCTCTCCCACCCCTATTGTAACACTGTTCATCTCTGGTTGCATGACCAGACAGATAACAGCAAGGGACAATCTTCTTACTGTGAGAACAATAACCCCCCCCCCTTGACAGGTTTTTCAGCTTTTTCTCTTATCTGATTTGAAGATTGTCCCTCTCTATAATCTACCTGGGTACCTCCCTGCTGCTCTGAGGTGAGCAGTGTTATATCAGTAAAAGGAGCGGAAGGAGGATACTTTATCATTCAATTACTCTTGAACTACAACTCTGACAGAATTAAAATAACAGTCTCCAAGGCCCAAATACTATGAAGATTAATTAGAGCTGCTTTTATTATGAAACATTACTATCCCTTTAACAGTTCTTGTATGAGCAGTTTTCTGTATGCTGAGGGTTTTAGATTAACTCATAAAATAAAAAAATGACTAAACAAAAAAACAACACAACATTTGTGACCTTGAACCAGCGTATGAGCCAAAAGACAGCACAAACACAGACTCCACTAGATGAGGGACTTTGATGCTGGGGAGCTATGGGGTCAAGCACAGAAAGGGGAAATAAGTGGTAAAATCACTGTCTCTAGACTCCTCAGATAAAATAGAAACAAGCACTTGGCATTTTCAGCGCTGACAACCTGGCTTGTTTGTTCACTCTAATGAGCACTCTGGCTCCATTAATGAGCAGACTGAATCCATTATCATCATCATTTCAAAAGGTATCGTGCCACTAAATAGCTTCCCATATTAGCAGGCATTGCCCTTGTTGTTCCATTTGATCAGTTGTGGCAGCAGGGAGCTGCTGCACTCTCACTTTTTATCTGCTGGGAAATTAGAAAGTGAAAATTAGTAAAATAAAAACCCTGACCCTTAAAAGAACTGTCATATAATATTACAGCAAGGTGATATGAGTGAGGGCAGAGTAGGTTAAAGGGGAAATACAAAATAATTGCTAGAAGTATGTTTTTGTGTTATTGTATTTTTCTCCAGATAAACACATTGGATCTACTCATTTTCCTTCTTACCAGCACCTTTCTTAAGAAATCAAAGGGCCAATTAACTCTGTCAAAAAATGTGTGATGTGCTTACACTGCAAGGCTGGTGAGGGCAGCAAAGGCTCACTATGAAGCCATCTGAAATTGCCAGAAACAGTGCATCCTTTTTTCTATCTTTTTCTTTTCTATTTTTTTTTTTTTTTTTTAGCTAGAGCTCTTGAATGAATACCATTCTTTAGGGTTTCAGTCTGCTAAAGGATTTTAATTAGACATCGACTCAGCATCAATGTGTGTGCTTTGTGACTAAGGAATGGTCCAAGACTTGTGACTGTAGCCTGTATAGCACAAGGTAATGTGTAAAATATACTCTTTCCGTTACAAACTAGTTATGCACTTTATATCAGTCTGTTATTATTTCATTTTAATGTCTACTTCTGTGACTTTGAACATGTTAACAATTATGAGGCACAAGCTAGGATATCAGACACAAAGGTAAGAGGAGAAAATATATGTGGAACCAATAAGTGAACCTGGGATCTTGTTTCTTGTTCACTATATTGATCTGCTTTGTTGAGAGGAATCTGGGAAACTGGACTAAACAGTGACAGAGTGGATCAAAGTATTAATATCACGTACAAAACTGGTGCTTGAATGAGGATTCTTGCTTGCAAGAAGGAGTAATGGGTTCCAGACTGGAATACTGGGTGCAGGCCTATATTAGCAGCAGTCTAGTAAAGCATGAAAAGGGTTATTGAGTACAGAACATCTTATCTGAATGCTACTGTGATACATGACTGAACAGACTGGAGCAGGGAAGAGTATCTGACAGAGTTTCATTTGCACTGCAGTATGCAAATATCCACTATCCGAATACAGTGGCACTAGGGAGTGTAGACAACAGGCATCTCTACCAATAATGCTACAGAGCATGGATGCATAGATCTGGGGTACAGAGGTAACCAACTCAATAAGTCTTGAACACAACATGGAGTGAAAGAGAAAGCAAGATAAATGAAGGTGATGACATACATAATCTTTGCACTAGGTGAGAATAGTTAATCAATACTTGTGGTAATGTACACAGGGAGTAACAGTCCAGGTGATGGTATAAGATTAAGTGCTGAACAGACAGAACTCTAAGGACATGGACATACTGTGAAATAATCTTAAAGGGATAGTAATACTTTGTTTTAACTTTATTTTACTTTGTAGGCATTAAAAAAACATGAAGAATGATATAAGTCTTATGTCTCAAACCTTTATGGTTTAAGAGATATTCACAAGCAAAGTTTCCCCTCCCGCCCCTTGTTCCTAGTGTAAGCCATCTCTTCTCAGATGTGGATCAGGTTGTATGACCAGACAGATAACAGCAGGGGACAATCTTCTTTGTATGAAAAGAATGAAAGCCCTTCCCCCCTTGACAAGTTTTTCAGCTTTTTCCCTTATCTTAATTGAAGATTGTCCCTCTCTGCAGTCTACCTGGGCACCTTCCTTCTGATCTGGATGAACAGGGGGGGGATACTTTGCTTGTGAATATCTCTTAAACCATAAAGGTTTGAGAGATCAGACTTATATCATTCTTCATGTTTTTTTTAATGCCTACAAAATAAAATAAAGATAAAACAAAGTATTACTATCCCTTTAAACAGAGCTGAGGGCATTGGGAAGGCTGCAGACAGCATGGTGGTCTTGAACAATGTTCTAGTCTTTGGGAAGGATACAAACAATGTATTGGTAATAAAAAACCTGATGTCTTTACCTAGGCATCAGATACAATTTTAGGGAACTCACAGGAAAAAAACAAACAATCACAGGACACTAGAGCACTTTACACTTTCTCTGAGCTCATTACAGAGGCATAATGAGTAAGGGTGGGCGAAAAGTGTGAAAAATTTCCTGCACAACTTTTTTGAAAACTTGCTGATTTTTTGCAAAAGTTTTCGCCTTTTCACCTATGCAAAAATGTCCTCCTTTTCGCCTAGTTTAACAAATGTTTTGCCTATTTAAAAATATTTTTTGCCTATATTTCCTATAGGCACTACTTTTCCCACTGCAATATTACTTCTTCTGAGGGCTGAAGTTTAGAAATAAGTGGCTGAAAGTTGTTAGTCCTGCAGCAACATATACCTTGAAAAATGTATTAGCATGCAGAGTGCATTTGTCCTTTGCCCACAACACTAACTTCCTTCTTAAATGATACTGGCACATATTCATGATGATGTCAAGAGATAAAAAAAATGCATCCTACAGTGTGGCAGATGTGTATTATAGTGGTGGTGGTGGTGGGGGACTGGCTGGCATGGTGTGATTTGTGCATGTATACAGTTTTTACTATTGTCATGTTTGCATCAAATCACTGTCCTCCTTCTCAGATTATTGACACACATTAATTGTCACTCATAGCAGTGGTCCCAAGAGGGGGGTAGATGGTGGCAACCCTTCTTCACATCCCTTCTCCACCTCTTCATCTGTGCTGCTGTTAATATATTTGTCCTAGCTTTGTCTGTGTCATGTGTGGTTTCTGCTACCTAATACTCAGATGATATGAGATGTTGTTTCATTTTTTTAAACTATTTTTAATGAAGGCATACATGCATACACTCCATTGAACATGGACGTTCAGAAAGTAACAAGGCAATATACATTACAACATATGGTAATGAGCATAGTAGTATGAAAAAAAAATATATATATATGATATATGATCACAATATGAGTATCATAGCAAACAACTGGCATAGAAATGCATGCCTCCCACCATCAACGTTTTCAACCCCAGAAGAAGGAAAAAAAAAAAAGGGAAAAAAAGGGAGGGGGATGAGGAAGAGAGCACACCAGGTCCAGACAAATCCAACACACACAGTATCAAAAGGACAGCAAAATGTGGAATCACAATCCATTGCAACAGTCGACAGCATTCAAGTATCAGAACTGATACAGTTCAGTTGTTCTCAAAAAAAGTCTATCCACGGTCCCCAGATCTCATCAAATTTCTGTGGGCAACCCCTGTGATTTTAAACTAGACGGTAATGAGGGATATTTTGTTTTATAGTATTTAACCAGTGTAAGTGGGAGTGAGAAGTAGGAGACATCCACACAGTGGCCACCACTTTACATGCCATAATTAAAGATTCTTGAAGCAGAGATTTAGTGCAGAGCACGTTCAGATCATCAGAAACAATCGATAGCAAGCCCAGTTTAGGTGTTGTCAGTATCGTCTGTTCCAGTACTATGCCAGAGTGACAAATATCTCCATCCACAACTTCAGAACCCTGGGGCAATCCCAGAGCTGGTGCATAAAGACGCATCTGACATACCGCACCTAGGACAGGTGTCTGTCAAGTTGTTATTCATACGTTTTACTCTCCTAGGTGTATAATATGTCCTATGAAGTATTTTAAGTTGAGTTAGCAATGGCAGATGGCCCAGCTTTAGCCATCAGCTATTCCCAGCCATCTATGTCACCCAAGTCCTTCTCCCATTTAGTCCAAAGTCGGGTATCCTCTATGGGTGTGCATTCTGTAAACCACTTATAGATAAAGGAGAGAGGTTTTTCAGGTTTTCGGGCCTGCACCCTTTACAAAAGTCTGGACTCCGTAATCAGAAATGGACTGTCAGACCATTGTGTCTGTAGTACATGACGGAGCAGCAAATATCAATAGAAGAGGGTATTAGGGAGCCCAAATTCTCTGTGGAGTGGTTGAAATGTTTTGACGACCTGGGCCTAGATTTAAAGGCAACCGTTAAACCAGCCGCTAAGTGAAAAAGGCACATCGCTCGCAAATAATACATGAGTTACGGCAGATTCAATAACTACTCTACGAGAATAGCTATCGAGCGTAGGCACACAAAAAACACGTAACACAAAACCCGTTGTCGCTCATGTTAATGCACAACGGGCGGACAAATCACACGATAACTGAGCTCCAAACAACATGTAACATAACGGCTGCCGTTGTCAAGCAACCATGATTGATGCCAAAACAAATTCAAACACACATCCAATCCCAAAGCCCCAATGTATCAAATAACTTCAAATACACCTATATATACTCAAAAATAACCGCCACACACTGTCTGTTATCGAGTTCTTCAGAGCCAGATATCAGGACCCAGGAGCGGAGGATAGTGATCAGAGAGAGGGAGACAGGAGCGTTCATTGGAGGTAGAGGAGTTTTGGAGTTTGGAGAGAGGAGAGCATTGCACAGAATACGACACATAGCACACCTTTGCACATATTACATACACACATACAAACACATACACATACATACACATAGTCCTTTTATTTTATAACACCTCACACATTTTACTTTTATTTTTGACAGTGTGAATCTGGGAGTGAAAGTGTGTGACAGAGAGTGACTGGATCGAGTGTGTCTGTGAGGGCCTGTGGGAGTGCCTGGGTGTGACTGGGTGAATGATGGCGAGGAGAGGAGGACAGGAGAGAGGGATGGGGAGAGTAGTGGAGGAGGAGGAAGATCAGGAGGGGATCCCTCAGCAGAGCAGGGGTGGGAGAGGGAGATCCGCAGGGAGGAGGGGGACCCGGCCCACAAGAGCAGGAACACGCAGGACAGGGACAGAACCTGCAGTGGGACGAGGGGTAGTTGCTGGGGAGCACCCCACACAGTCAGGGTCAGACCAGGCAGGGCACTCCGGCTCTGAGTCATCCCATGCCGGAGCTGATGAGGCCAGGATCAGAGACCCAAAGTATACAGAGGAGGAGAACACGGCTCTTGTGGAAGCTGTCCTGGAGAGGCAGAGTGTTCTCCACCCGACAGCGAAGGTCCCTGGCCTGTCAGCGAGGAGGAAAGCAGCCTGGAACCAGATCTGCAGCCGGGTCAACGCGGTGGCTCCATGCAGACGGGACGTGGAGTCCATCAAGAAGCGATGGGGCGACTGCCGGAGGGTGGTCAAGACCAAGCTCTCCGAACTCGCCAAGCACGCCCGAGGCACTGGAGGTGGCCCACCTGTCCCTATCACCTTCTGCGGCTGGGAGGAGATGGTGCGCCAGAATATGTCCCCAACCCTGATCGAGGGGGTTGTTGGAGGAGCTGACACTGGGGATGAGAGGACCCTCCACACTACCGGTAAGTGCAACACTACAGAACAACACACTACAGCAACCAACACCAGCTGCACACACACTCACACCTCAACACATGTCCATCATTCATGCACACAACTGCACCAACACAGCACCCTGAGGGTTAAAAACAGGACACAACACAAGGACAAATATCAAGGTCCAACTTGGAACAAACCTGTCCAAGTCCTACTTCAACCCTCCTGTCGCTGTGCTCATCACACACAATACACAAACCATGCAGTTCCAAATGTCGACTGTCATCACTGTTCACACACAATGTGACCCATGTCCCCGCTGGGATGTCAGCACTTAACCCCTTGAGTGCTAGAGGGATCATCAATGCATCGATCAACAATGCTTTGGCAACCCCTCTGGGACTCAAAGGGTTAACCAGACAACAATCAAGTCAATAGGCCAACGATCACATGCTACACAGGGGACATTCACTAAGCGGTGACAAACACATGGTGGAGAGAAATTCACCCTCACACATCCTCATTTCACCAATACCAGTGTTAGCCTATGGAGAATATGCAATAACATGAATCAAGTTGCTAAGGTCCCATCGTATACACTCCATAGAAAACACTGGAAATGGGGAAATGAGATCACTGGAGAAGTCAGCATTATGTACACTCCATCATGTCAACAACACCGCTTACTGAATCACAAAAAGGATGGAGCAGGTCACACATCACAGTGGCACTGAGAATAACTGCTTGTATGTGCAACACACAGGCCTCAAACAATACCCCAGAATTAAAGGGGGAAAAAGTAGGCCTTGGTGTTGTGTCTGCAATCATTTACCCTAACTTCAAATGACATATCTCACATCTGATTCCCACATGGATCCTCAGGGGTGCTGATGCCATGGATGGATGGTACACCAGACACTGTTTGCAGGATACACATGGGAACCAAATATCATCCATTGTACCTTGGTCACCAACAGGCCATGAATGATAGATATCTCGGATTGAGTACGGTTGCCTCACTCAGAAGGATGGATGGGCTCACACTCAAAGAAAAACAGGCCTCAATCAGAGATATCCCTCACTACTGGCGTGATTGTTGCCCTTCAGGATTCAACTGGAACACACGACATGGACAGGATCCTGTCCAGTTCATCAATCTCTGATTGCCAGGGTGGTATCCCATGCCCTACAATGAAATGCATAGGATATGATCCTGACAACCAGAGAGTCACCTGTCAAGTAATGAAAAATTGTGAATTGGACGGGATCAGCTAAGAAGATAGGGTTGAATAACACTTGATTCCCACTGCACATCTGTTCAAACAAAGATATGCACACAAAGGAAAATGGTCAGATATGTACCTTTCAAATGGCTCAAAATATGTCCCAACACGATGTGAACCCAGAGATCATCTCACTGCCTGTGATTGCCCTACTGGTCAGATATGTGCATCCATCAGAAGCTAACTTACATTGATACCATCCAAATACACATACCTAGTATATCCCACTCTACGTAGATGGGATATACGAGGTATGCTCATATCCATCATATCAATCCAATGTATATTTTGATGGGTGCACATATATAGCCAGTAAGGCAATCACACCTACTGAAATGATCTCTGGCTTCATATCTGGAAAGGATATATTCATATCCATATGAAAGGTACACATCCACATGCATATATGACCATTTCTCCTTGTATGTAACTGTAATAGCATAGCAATTGTTAATTTCACCAACATGTGGATCCATGTTAGTCCTATCCCGCCAAACCTCATGGTTATACAGATATCGCTCTATTTGACAGCTGGAGATTCCAGTCATTAGAACACACGGAGGCTCTTCAGCAGAGCCTAAATTGCCCCATTCAGAGATGGAGACATCTTTGAGATGGTCAACAAAGTGTGCCAGGTTTGCAAGCACACTCTGTTCACCATTCCAATGAGGTTTACATCTCTGAATGGGGCAATTTAGGCTCTGCTGAAGAGCCTCTGTGTGGTGAAATGACTGTCAAACATGTCAAAATGACTGTCAAATAGAGCAATATCTGTCTAACCATGTGGGTTGGAGGGATAGGACTAACATCGATCCACATCTATCTCTTACAATGCCTACAATATTACATCATGGTGAAATTAACCATTGCTATTCCGTTAAAGGGATAGTAATACCTAACATGTGAAAAGAAAAATATATTGCAGGGTTCATCCCCCGAGCAAAACAAGGGTATTCCCACTGCTCAAAGGTGTTTCATTCAAAATGTAGCACAGCTCATAGTTGACTACTCCAGCGGCAATATCACAGTGGCCTGGAACTCTAAAATGGCGATGTTGCTAGACCATCCTATGGACAGCTTACGTCCAGACGCAATAAATTCTCATAGGATAATGTAGCAACAGTGCCAATGTACAACTTCAGGCCACTGGGATATAGCACCAAAGCAATTTTACTCTGAGCTGGGAGACTTTTTGAACAAAAACCTCCTCCAGCAGTGGGAGTACCCTTGTTTCACTCAGGGTGATAAACCACAAAACATATATTTCCCTTTCTGCATTTCATGTATTAGTATCCCATTAATCCCATCATGGCTACGTTTACTAATCACACAATCTCAATTCTCCACACAGCTTATGGGCCTCCATCGCAGCAGGAGCCCGTGGAGGAGCCGACCACACCACCCAGTGAGGAGGATACAGAGGAGGGGACTAGCCACTGGGAAGCGTCTACAACCACCACACCTCCTCCCCAACTGGCTGCATCACCACTGCCTGCCTCTCAACTGCCTGCCTCTCAACTGGCTGTCTCTCAACTGCCTGCCTCTCAACTGCCTGCCTCTCAACTGGCTGTCTCTCAACTGCCTGCCTCTCAACTGCCTGCCTCTCAACTGCCTGCCTCTCAACTGGCTGTCTCTCAACTGCCTGCCTCTCAACTGCCTGCCTCTCAACTGCCTGCCTCTCAACTGGCTGTCTCTCAACTGCCTGCCCCACCACAGGATGCTCGACAAATGTACAGCGGCTGGATTCAGGGGGAGAGATGGATGCATCCCACTAGCACCGGGAGCTATTACCCTCCAGCAGCAGCACCACCACCACCAGGGAGGCAATGGCTGCCCGGGAATGTGGCCACCAGCCAATATGGGCCATATTCCACCGAGATGGATCTACCCTCCTGGATGGCTCCCCAGCATGGCCCCAGGTATGATCCCAGGTGGGGGCCAAGCACCTACCACTGGCCAAGGTATGACCCTTGGCCACTTGACTACCAACACCTGGGCCTGATTGGGGAGCCCCAGCGCCCTCAGCCAAGGGACTTGTTCACCCCACCACCTCAACCAGCACAGACATCAGTGGGCAGCAGTGGGTCCCTTGATGTGGTGGGCACCCACACACCGTCTGTGCAAGCCACTCCACCGACACAAACAGCAGTAGCAGCCACAGCACACCCAGTACCAGCAGAGGAGACAGCAGAGGCTGGGGAGATAGAGGCTGAGGAGACAGCTGAACCTGTGGAAGCAGAGGCTGAGGAGACAGCTGAAGCTGGGGAAACAGAGGCTGAGGAGACAGCTGAAGCTGGGGAAACAGAGGCTGAGGAGACAGCTGAAGCTGGGGAAACAGCACATGTGTCACCGGCCACTCCCATCTCCAGCAGTCAACGCACCCCAGATCTGGAGGCTGAGTGCATGGCCCTTCAAAGAGGACAGCTCCGGGCAACCCACGCCACCAACGACAACCTCACGAGGAACCGGAGGGAATCCCGGAGGAACACGAACAGGTTGGAGACCAGAATCCAAGCTCTGGAGTCAGAGGTTGCCAGGGGGAACACACAACTCCACCAGATACATACGGGGATGATGGACATGTTTGCACAGGTGCTCGTGGAGTTGCGAGAGATTAACCGCAGGGAGAACCTGAGGATGGAGAGGGAGAACCTGCGTTCCACAGAGGGGTCCACTGCACCCACCACCCCTTCCAGTGTTACCCCAGAAGCCACACCTAGGGGACAGAGGGTGACAAGGCAATCAGCCAGGGCATCCACCTCTGGCACCAAGTCTAAGGCCCCCCCCCAAAAAAAAAAGAAATGAAAGGCCCAACCTGTCATCTGCCCCCTCAATAAATGAAAATTGTGCTTTTGAATCCTGTCTGATCTGCTGTGTAATCACTTATAGATTGGGTGGCAGGGTTGTCTCCAATGCATTGCCAAACAATGCAGTGAACTCAACTCCTGCCTGGGGGAAATGTTTGTGTGATGTTACAACATGGGTTCACACACACCCACACCGTTGTCCAAATTCACCTGGCAACCCATCCCTGTAGCCATATAACACAACAGTGTTACATGGCCATGATGTGTGTCAGATTTGATCAGAACATACCCCTTAGCACAACAACTGGTGCAACACTGAACATTCGTCTGCATCAATTGTTGTGTTTGAGGGGAAAACCAAACTAACAGCTATGCGACTTAGCAGGGAAATAACAAGCAGGACAGATTGAACATGCATCAATATGGTCTTTAAATCAAAATTCTATTGTGCAGCTGACATACTGGGGAACACAATGTACACCCTAGGATCTCAATGTGTGTGTTACACATTGTGATCCTAGGGTGAGCATTCTGTTCTCCAGCAAGTCAGTTGCACAACAGGAGTTTGAATCACAGCCTAACTCACTGCATAACCCAAAAATCTTCCTAAGATTTCATTGTGTAGCACGCACATTGGAACCTTAGGCTGAGCATTGGCTTATGTATTAAAGGGATAGTAAACCTTGAAAATAAGTTCATTCTATATTGTAGCCCTTAAAAAAACATGTAAAATGATATAAGTCTTATATCCCAAATCATATATGTTTGGTAGATAAGACTGATATCATTTTTCATGGTTTTTAAAGGGCTACAATGTGAAATAAACTTATTTTCAGGGTTTACTATCCCTTTAAGTTGTGTTGTTGTTTAACTAAGGTTATAACACACTTCACCAGTAATAACACTTGTCCACATGGTTGTTTTTGTTGATGTAGCCCATGTACTGAGATATGACAACCTACAGCAATCTCAGGACATTGATTATATTGAGCAACACACAAACCATGGACATCACATCACAGTGGAAGTGTGTCCCCTGTATCACCAGCTAATCACTCACAACACACATCAGTGTATCACTGCCATCATGTCATTGCATGTATACATCACAAAGTCCACTCATGGTCAGGCAACTAGTGGACTCCTGTGATGTAAATCATGCCTTCCTTTGTATGAGGGATACTCTAGCCTTGGGTACGGTTCCACATTGACAGGTGTTTGATCCAACATTCATTCATACAGACACGGATTGAGTAGTGATGTTTCTTGTGTATGTAGCCAATATGCATTAAACACTTGTATGAGCACAAAAAGGTACATCTGAACTAAATAGGAATACATTAGAAATGCTAGTGAACTGCTCATGTGTTGTCTACATCGTTTGGCATCTGTGTATGAGCAGTCTTACTGTACAGGTCTGATACCTGGATGTTAGTACACACATAAATTTGTGTCCATATGTGAATGTTCCAGTAGAGGTTGCTGTGAACATCAGGTCAAACATTGCATCACCAACACAATCACTTGGAACGCCAAGGGGTGAGCTTCATGGAAGTGTTGTCCAGACTTCAGTCCAGTCATATGGAAACTCCTCTGTTCAAGGATGGATCGTGCTATGGATGCCTGTGGGACAAGAGGACAGGATTTGGAACATCACCCTCGAAGTGATCGTCATGCAACAGCTACAACATCATGATCCTCTTAATCTTTCCCGTTACATAAGTCTACACAAACCACTGCTTTGTAATGTGTTGTGTACTGGTCTATGAACCATCATGGGGGGAACTAAGGGGATGTTAACCATCCTTAGGGATATTTGCCCCTGACATGGTTACACACATCAACAAATATGTCCTAATAGCTTCCTGACAACAATATATTTGGGCTGCCACTGTCAGAGACAGGCCAAATATGTTTGGTTCATGGAGCTAGTAGGACATATTTGTTAATGTGTGTATTTCTTTCTGGGGCACATATCACTGCACACACATACACACACACAGGGCAGCATGGTGTCCATGGAGATGTGATCCACATTTCATGAGCTCCATGTTGTGTAACACACTATTACTGTCGATCCACCCCTCTGCTGCTTTATTCAACTGTAGCAAGCTACTGGTCCCATGTCCCCACGAATGCCCCCTGAACCCCTTATGTGACAGAGTTCTATCCGATGCATTGGCTTGGATGAGACTCCCTTGCTACAGGGGTACCATGGTTGCTATGGGTCTGATCCTAGCAGAACACTTTAGTTGGTGCCTAGGGAGCTGTGGGATATGCTGAACAAGGTTAAAGTGTTGTACCTTGGTTTCCAGGGGGGGCATGCATGATATCCTTGAGGTAGCAGTATCAACATGGACGACAGGTTGTCAGGTGTATTCGGAATCTCTAGGCCCAATCTGACTGGTCCACGGAATAGTTGATGCTGGTGGTCCATACTGCAGCCAGTGACAGGGCTGTGTCACTGATCCTGTGGGGTGAAACAGAACATGTGTGTTGTGGTGGGTGTGTATGCATGGATTGTGTGCATACATGTATTATACTCACAGCAGAAGTGATCCCTGATCAATCTGTCCCTTGTCTGCATCCCTGTTGGGGTTTCCTCACACTCAACGATATCCACAGGGTCTTCAGGTCTGGGTGGGGGATGGACATCATCGATGAGTCTGGTGTCCACCGCGATATTATGTAGGATGGCACATGCCACGATGATGTCGCAGACCTTGCCTGGTGCATACTGCAATGCTCCCCCCGAGTGGTCCAGACATCGGAATCGGGACTTGAGGAGGCCGAAGGTCCGCTCAATGGCATTCCGTGTTCTGGCATGAGCCTGGTTATATCGTTCCTGGGCATCGTTTTGGGGATTGGCGACCGGGGTGAGGAGCCATGGCTTGCATCCATAGCCAGCATCACCTGTGGAAAGTGAGTGACATGGTGTGACAAGGAGCACATATTGTGTAAATGTTGTTTTCTGTGGTGAACGTACTAGCACATGTGTATGTGGTGTCATTTGGTGCTGTTAACTCACCCAGAAGCCATCCGCCTGTATAGGTCCCATTTTCGAAATCCCTCTGCACAGATGAATTTCTGAGTATATGTGAATCGTGACAGCTCCCGGGAAATTTCGCACAGACATTCATTATGGCCAGGTTGCTGTCACACACCATCTGCACATTCATGGAGTGGAAGTTTTTGCGGTTCAGGAACATATGTCCCTGACGTGCTGGTGCTTTGATACGGACATGGGTGCAATCTATTGCACCCATGACCCTGGGCATGCCTCCCCTTGCATAGAAGCCCTGCTTCAGATGTGTCCACTCCATATCGGTGATGGGGAAACGTATGTAGGTACTGGCCTTGGCTTTGAGGGCTGGCAAGACCTGGGCCAGCACCCTGGAGAATGTGGCCTGGGACATGCCAGATGCATAACCCTCTGTCGACTGAAAGGCGCCACTTGCCATGAAGTGTATGGCACACAGGAGTTTTTGAAGGCCAGTTAGAGCATGATTATGGGTGCATATGGGATCCACCTGCTCCTTGATGACCTCATACAGGGCTATGATGCTGTGTGGCCTCAACCTGTAGCGATCAATAACCTCGTCATCGGTCATTCCAAAGAGAGTGACCCTTGGACGGTATACCCTGGGCCTTGGTGGTCGTCTATGCATCCTGGGCTGCTGCAGGGGTCCCTGTGGCAGCTGGGGAGCATCCTGTTGCTGCAGCTGTGCATCTGCAGGCAGGTGTCCTCCGGGTGGGGATGGGCTCCTGTGTGGCTGCTGAGCCAGAGCCTCCTCACTTGCAACAGGTGGAGGCTGTTGATGAGGCGTGCTTGGAGGTTGCTGATGTTCCCCAGCTCTCTCCCTTGCACGCCTTCTCCGCAGCCTTCGCAACAATATGTAACCCAACATACTGTTTGCTCTCTCTATCTGTCTCTATCTGTCTCTCTCTCTATCTCTCTCTATCTCTCTCTCCCTCCCTGAGTGGAAAACAAGCCACAAGTGAGTGTGTTGAGTTGTCCCTTTAAGTACTTGCTAGGGCGTTGTGTAGGTGTGTTGATGAGGTGAGTGCTGACCAATGGTGAGTTGTTTTTGTCCAGGTAAGTGTTTGCAGGTGTGTGTGTGTTATAAGATGTGGTGTGTTGTGCTTGTTCTGTGTGTGCCATTTGAGGACGTGCAGTTGTGGGGTGCAGGTGGCGTGTTGATGTTGCCCAGGTGAGCTTGTATTTGCAGGTGTCCGCTTTGTGTGATGACCCCCATTGTTCCGTGCCATGTTGTGTTGTTGTTTTTGTGTGTTGTTGTCCCTGTGGTGTTGGTTGTTGTTGTTTGTGTAGTGATTTGTGTTGTGTGTGCATGTTTTTGTGTTGTTTTGGCATTGCACGGGTTAATTTTCCCATTTACATGGTTGTGCGGTAAGCATTTGGTGTGTTTTCCTCTGTAACGGGTGTTTAGTTTTGGCCGTTAAGTGTCTAACGTGTGTGAGAAGTGGGTCTTAACTTTTAGCCGTTAGGTGTGTCTTTTTTTCAGCCGTTATCAGTACCGCAAGCCTTTGAATAGCTCTGGGGTATGCTGTTCCATGCGTCTGAATGCACGTAAGTGTATCGGCCGTAAGGATTCTACAACTGCCGTTAGCTGTTGTTTAGACGGATCTTTGAATTGCAACATGACACTTAACGCACCCGTTAGTGATTTTTTTTGCTAACGGCTGCCTTTAAATCGAGCCCTAGGTCATTAAGCAAGTTACCCAAGATGAGAACACCATGCCGGGTCCAAATAGTACTAAAGTCCAATGCCATTAAGTGAGGCAATGTCGCATTATTCCAGAGTGGGGTTTCAGATCCAGGGCATCATATCTAGAAATATATTCCACTATCTTCCAAACTCTATAAATTGTTCGCACAAATGGAGTCACAGTTTCATTGATCCCGGGGTCCAGTAGCAGTAATTGGGATGGTGCTACAGCCCAGCGATGATTCTCTACTTCCAGCTTCACAAAAGCACAGCCAGACTCAGAGTCCAGCAGCGCCAGTGCGAAGTGACCCTGTGCCACCAGAAAATAGCAGCAAAAATCAGGGAGAGCAATGCCCCCTCCTCCTTTGGATGCTATAGGGTCATCAGGCAGAGACGAGGTCCTTCACCCCCCCCCAGAGAAAAGTATTGAGTATTTTATTCAATTCCGTGAAAAAAGAGTTAGGAATGTAAATCGGAGAGCCCTGGAACACATACAGAAATTTAAGAAGATTGAGAGGAAGGTTGCGCCATAATTCCATTTTTCTCAGAAAGAGTGAACAATGGGAATAGGATTATCAATCAAAAAACGATCTAACCTTTTGGTAATATGGATCCCCAAGTATTTAAAGGAGGGAACTACTGCAAGATCCATTGTATTAGAGGGCACGGTAGCTGGATCTAAGTCAAGAGGAAGCAGGAAGGATTTGGACCAATTAATATGAAGTCCAGAGTAAGTTCCAAATACATCCACCACTTGAAGCAGCCTACATAAAGCACCCCAGGAAAAGAAGCATATCATCAGCATAAAGTGCTAACATGTCTTCTATTGGCCGTACTCGAAAACCAATAATTCCAGGATCCGTGCAGATCAGAGAGGCAAGAGGCACAGCACCAGCACAAAAAGGCCCAGGGAAAGAGGGCAGCCCTGTCAGGTCCCCCTATGGATGGAGAATGGGGCAGAGGCCCATCGTCCAGTGCGGATGCTTACCAGGGGTTCATGTTATAGAATTCAAAGCTATCTAGCAAAGGTGGGGCAGAATCCAAAGAGCCGTAGAACAGCCCACAGATATTCCCACTCTATGGAATCAAATGCCTTGGTGGCATCGAGTGAAACCACAGCCCGATCTTCCACATTATCATGTTGCAGGGAAAGGTGGGTATAAAGCCAGAGGAGGTTATGCAACATAGATTTTCCAGGCATGAAGCCAGTCTGATTCGGATGTATTATTATCAGTAGCAACCGATTTAGTCTATTTGCCTATATCTTTGCTAGAATTTTAGTATCTGTAGTCAGCAGTGATATAGAGCGATAGGAGTCACACAGCATGGGATCCTTACCCGGTTTCGGAGTGAGTATCATGGAGGCAGATTTCATAGAAGGGGGAGAGCTCCAGTATCCATGGCCATCAAGTATGTGTTCAGAAGATGGGGGTCAAGGACCTCAGCATAGGTCTTGTACCATTCTGAAGGGAGGCCATCCAGTTCAGGGGCCTTACCAGATGGAAGTTGTGCAGTAGCCTCGGACACCTCACTGAGCATCCGTGGGGCATCTAGCACCACTGAATCATCCCTAGACAACTCAGGGACATCACATCGTGACAGAAAGTCATCAATCTCCAGACCATTAACACCCAGTCGGGAGCTATACAGGCGTTCGTAATATGCCGCAAATTCAGTGTTGATCTCCTCAGCATCTGTTAGAATGTGACCTGAGGCATCACAAATGCTATGAATGTTCATAGAGCCACCAGCTAATCTTACCAAGTGTGCCATCATCTTGCCCACTCTGTTGCCATTCTCAAAAGTCAACTGTTGTCTATTGAGCAGGTGCACGGCATTCATGTCAGAGAACTTTAGGTTAAGGTTGAGTGAGGCTGTCTGAAAAATATCATAATGTGATTCATCAGGATGCGCTATGTAGTCTGCTTCTGCCTCTGATGCCTTATGTTCCAGAGAGTGGAGAAGTTGCCATTCCCTTTGGCCACAAGCCAAAGTGTGGGAGGTCAGCAAGCCCCACATTTAGGCCTTTGCCGCCTCCCAGACCATCAAATCACTCGTAGATCCAGCATTAATATCAAAGTAAGTTCAAAGATCTGAGCCATGACCATCCCTAACCCATTGCACTGTAACCAATTGGAATTAAGATGCTACTGACTGGGGGCATTCAAGGAGTCCCATTTAAGTTCTAAGGCAAGGAGAGCATGATCCGACGCAACTCTGGGTAAGAATTCACAGCTACTCACATTCCATCGGATGTCGTCTCCACAAACGCATAATCAATGCATGTGAAAGTACGGTGGGTGGCCGAATGTCAAGAGAAGCCCCTAACACCTGGATGTAGTACTCGTCATCTGTCAATCAGACTCATATCCTGAACTGCTCCCCTGAACTGAGCCACTGATGTCTGACTCAACAAAGAAGATGTACCTGTGTGATCCATAGTAGGATCCAACACACAGTTAAAGATCACCCATACAAATAACCTGGCTACCGGTCCAACTTGCAGTATAGTCAATCACCTCCGTCAGTCCCCATGTCAAGAAGGGGGGTGGGCTATAAATATTGAGCAAGGTGGTCAAAACACCCTTAAGCCTGCATGTCAGGAATAGGTACCTCCCCTGGTCATCCGTCTTAAGATCTATGAACTCGAACTGCACCCCCCTCTTTATCAGAATCGAGACACCTCTTGCATGAGAGGTGAATGTAGAATGATAGTGGTTGGCAACCCAGGGTCTCCGAAGGGACAATACCTTACTACCACATAAATGTGTCTCTTGCAGCAGGACAATATCTGCAGATCGCTTCCGTAAAAAGTTTAAAATTAATGATCGCTTGATCTTGTTATTTAGTCCTTTCACATTCCAGGAGATGACTCTATAGATTGATGGCACATAATGGGTGCTTGCAATTATAGAGGAAGGGTTCCAGCAATAGAGCCGCACTGGCCAATCGGTCCCAGCGGGGGTGGGGAGAGAAGGAAAGGAGGGGTAAAACTGTTTTCTAAACTCAGAAAAAAAACAACACCCATCCCTCACCCTATCCTCATCTACCCGAACCCGATGAAGACCTAATTCCCTAACATTCAAAAATAACAGACTACCCCGCGCCCATCCCACAGATCTCCAATCACCACAATCTAGCGGAGACCCAAAACTCGTACCCATAACAAAGAATCTGAAAATAGCAGGAGCCAACCCAGCCCCACACAATCAATAGTGAGCAAGAACACAGCATAGATCAGAGAACCTCCCCCTCCATTATCTACACCTCACTCATCCCTGGCTTGAACAACATTCAACATCAAATCCCCACCAACCGATCAAGACCCCTTCAGTTTCGACAGTGGCTCCGCCACCACCTGGCCCAAGACCACACATGCCCCCCTCATTAAGGAGGTTTGTTGTTTCATTTTTAAGAATGTTATTCTCCCAACATTGCTGCTTGATAACGCTTGCTGGAGGACAACTGAGGGTTTTCACTGCAGTACGTGTCAATGCTGGCCACACACATTGCTTTGTTCACCAGTAGTCCATGGGGTCATTGTTCCTGCCTGGAACGTAGCTATCCTGCAAGTGTGCAGAAACTATCTCACATGCAGTGGGACCACTTCTAGGAGCTACACAGTGTTCCTGTGTGTCAATTACCAATCTATACTCAGGGAGCAAGTCCCAAAGATGTGCTTCCACCACCACCACAAATGTTGGGTTTTTGCCACCCCTGCTGAAACCAATGAATTGTCCTGTGTTCCAAATGGGATATTCTGGTTGATGATATAGCTGCTTCTGATGGTTGAAATGTTTTGCTGCCTTCCTTTTCACTATATTGTCTATGTGCTTGTTGTGCCCTCACTTTCTCCCTCTCATCCTCCACAATGTAACCTTCCACTCGATCAATAAGCATGTCTTGATATTCCTTGACAGAATCCAATTCCTCAGAGAGTTGTTGCTGATTGTCATGACTCCTTGTTGCAACAAATTACTGATGGCCCTTTGGCAGAAATTCTGAAATTTTGTGTTTGCAAGAGGGGGTCCAGCATGCTGCTCATTATTTTCTGCAATAGAAGTATCAGTGGTAGAATTTCACTAATTCCTGCCCCAATGCGACTCACCAGCATGGTTGCCTCCTCAAAGGATTTCAGTAGCTAACATACATTGCACATTAGTTGCCATTGGCCAGGTGACGAAGAGGCTCACTCCAAAGCCTTCCAGTTTTGCATGGTGTACTTGCTAATGGCCTTATTCTGCTCGTACAAATGCTCTAGCATGCACATTGTGGAATTCCACCTGGTAGGGAACTCGATTTTCAGCTGGTGATGGGGCAGATTGTTACACTTTTGTATGGAATATAGAGCATTGTGTGCACTGTAGGAGCGACTAAAATGGGCACATGGGCAAAGCAGGGCATATGCACCATACCACCTCTTCTCAAAGCAGCGATTATGTAGGAGCCGTTATCAGTAGACACAAAACCAGCTTTTAAGGAGTGGGATACAAGCCATTCCTCTATCATCTGCTCTAGCTTACTACAGCTTTGTCGGACTGTCTCTCAAAACTCTGCATGCACAAGGTTTCGTAACGATGGTATGGGCTATCCTGCTGCTGCTGCTGCCTTTTAATCACACTGACACAATCAGAAGCACGATTACTGGCTTTCACCTGATGCTGTAAGCTAGTGTTGCCCACTGTTGGCACTGGAAGGGAAACCCAGTGAGCAGTCACAGTCATATAGTCTGTGCTCTGCTCACTTGTCCACATATCTGTTGTCAGGTGGATTTTCTTGCCATACGCAGTTTTCAGCCCTTTGCCCACCACACTAACCACCTGCTTGTACAATTCAGGAACAGTCGTCCTGGAAAAATAACTGCAGCTTGAGATATTCCAGCGTGGAGCTACACATGACATCTGTTCTCTGAAACCTTGGTTTTCTACAAAACGGTACACCAGCATGTCCATTGCCAACATATTGAAAACCTTGCCATTCCACTTTGGGATTGTTTTTGTGAAGTTTTTGACTCCTTCCCAAGATCTCAGTCAGTGTGGGTTGGCAGGACATGGCAGAACAAGCCTGAAAATTTATTGCTTTAACAACATGATTAGAGGAGGTGGTGGCAGTAGAGGCAGCATGTGTGGGCAGTCTATGACTCTTGCCATCTCCTACAGCAGTCATCACACTCCTCTGCAGCAGGAGCCATAGGTTTTATTTGGACTGAATTAACTGTTGGAACTGGCAGTAGCACACCCTGGCCTGCTGATAGTGTGTCTCTCAGTCAGACCTGTGGTTGTGCTTCAGGTGGGATCTCATAGAGGAGGTGCCTAGGTGTGAGCCTTCCTTCCCCCTGCTCATGTGCTTTTAGCAGAGACAACAGATAGCAACATTCGTAGCTTGAGGATCCTGAGAGAAGTATGTCCATACTGTGGACTTCATGGACTGAGGGGTTCCTGAGGTGCTGCTGCTACTACTACTGCGGCTAGATGTTGATGCAATTCTACTGACACTACTACAAGGTGTCAAAGGTGCAGCACTTACAGCAGCAGTAGCAGAGGCACTCATCATATCTAACACAGTGGATGTTAATAACCTGTGTTGCTGTTGCTGCTGCTGGGTACTCAAAACAGGTGTGTGTGGCTTAGTGGGACTTAGACTTAGAGGCGATGATGCTGATGATGACTGATAGGGCGAATGTGGGCTTTTTGACATCTATGCTTGTACAGGGTCAGACATTCCAATGGCTTTTTCAAACAGTTTAAAGACAGGCACAGTACTCCTTTTCAGTGGTGGAAGATTCAGCCTTTGACTTTCATCTAACCTTAAAGCTCTGTCATCATTCTCACTCTCAATTTCATCTGTATTTCATCTGTATCTGAACAAGAGAAGGATGCTGGAGGGATATAGTCTAGATCTTTGAGGACAGGTGTTTTGGTGCTTGTTTGTCTCACTGTCTGATGCAGCAGGTGGTTCAGCTGCTATACCTTCCTCTATTATTCTATTGCCAGCATCATCACTAGGGGTGGGCGAAATCTCTTGCCATATTCCCGCGAGAAATTCCACAAAAACCTTGTCGTGGGAAAATCTGCTTTAAAACCAGAGATTAAAATGTTCTCATTTTTCACCCATTGGCCAATATTTTTTGCCATTTTTCAATGGCTAGAAAGTTTCCTCCCATTGATTTACGTGGTTTTTGTCCTTTCGCTATAAAAATGTAACTTATTTGCAGAAATCAAATGGAATAGAAGCATCTACAGAGCAAGGTAGGTGTGCTGTGCTATTCTGCTGTGATCTTTTTCCAAAACTGAGGCAGGAAAGGCTCATAGTGACTGCTATCACAATGAGCAGGTTTAAGAATAATAAATGGAGGATCTGAAAGGACCCTTATGTGTCCACTGAGTCTGAGGAGGAAGTTAGCACTATTGAACCAAAACTGTCCAGTCCCCCTAAACCTCCCCAAAGGATCTTGGGGAATTTAATGGGAAAGGAGGGAGAAAAGGGAAGGGAGGGAGAAAAGGGAATGGGAAGGAAGGGAGAAAAGGGTAGAACTAGTGAAAGCAGGATATGTCAGCTGCCTGTGCCTGCTGCTAGACGTGCTGCTCCTGCTGCCATCATTGCTGCCCCTGTTGAAACCAGTGCTATGCCTGCTGCCAGTGCTGAACCTGCTGCTAATTGTGACAGCAGATGACCCTAAGTCACACTTGCATTCCCCAAGTATTCCCGCCAGTGCTAGTACCACTACTACTAAGAAGGTCCAGCAGCTTCTTAGTGTTATGAATGAATGAGGGGGTAATCAATATCCTCATGTTACTAGTGACTGTGAGGAGGAAGACTCTGAGACTGAACTTGATATGCGTGGTGTTAGTAGTAGTAGTAACAGTGATGGTGAAGCAGCCGGTGGGATTAGTGTTAGGGGAGTGGTGGGGGAAGCATTTGAGAGCATCCAGACTAGCGGTCAAGGGAGCCCACACTATTCCTCTGGCTCTGGGAGTCCTCCTGTCACGGATTTGAAGACTCTCAGACTTAAGGTTTGGTAAAATAACTTAACTTTATTAAAAGTTAAAGGCAGTCCCCGTAGGGTAAACATACATAACAATACAACAGTAATATAACATATAATAGGTTCTACCGGCCTTGCCTAAATACCGGGCAAGGCAACCCAAGTGACAGTTTTAATGACAGGCTCTACCGGCCTTGCCTATACCGGGTAAGGCAACCGTGAGATGACATATACCGGTTCTACTGGCCTTAACAATACCGGGCAAGGCAGCCCCCACGGAATGCTGAATGTAGGCTCTACCGGCCCTGCCAATACTGGGTAAGGCAACCTTAAAGATGGTGAATTACAAGGTTCTACCGGCCTTACCAATACCGGGCAGGGCAGCCCAAAGGAGTACTGGAGTAGGCTCTACCGGCCCTGCCAATACCGGGTGAGGCAACCTACAGGATGGTATCGTCAAGGTTCTACCGGCCTCACCAATACCGGGCAGGGCAGCCTGAGCGAGTAGACCAGCTGTCAGGTGGCTAAGACAGCATAGAGCATAAGTATAGAGGTCTTACTCAGCAGGAGTCTATTGCCAGGGATACTCAGACAACTGCAAGGAAGTGGACAGCGACTGACCACAGTACTGGATGTTCAGGAGCGAACCAACGTCCGCACGTTGGGACTAATGGTAATAGCGCCACCAGGTTTAATGGAGCAAACCAGCGACCGCACACTGGAACCAACAACGTATATCGCAACCAGGTTTAGTGGAGCAAACCAGCGTCCGCACGCTGGAGCCAATAATGTATCTCGCAACCAGTTTAGTGGAGTAAACCAGCGTCCGCACGCTGGGACCAACAATGTATATAGCAACCAGGTTAAGTGGAGTAAACCAGCGTTCGCACGCTGGGACCAACAATGTATATCGCAACCAGGCTTAGTGGAGTAAACCAGCGTCCGCACGCTGGGACCAACAATGTATATCGCCACCAGGTTTAGTGGAGTAACCCAGCGTCCGCACGCTGAGACCAACAATGTATATAGCAACCAGGTTTAGTGGAGTAAACCAGCGTCCGCACGCTGGGACCAACAATGTATATCGCAACCAGGTTTAGTGGAGTAAACCAGCGTCCGCACGCTGGGACCAACAATGTATATCGCAACCAGGTTTAGTGGAGTAAACCAACAAAGTATGATTAGCAGCGAGAAGAACAATGTCGCCAGAGCGAAGGCTGAAGCAGGAGATTCAGGAACTCAGTAAGATTAACCCGCGAGGTGCTGGAACACAGGAACACTGGAACTCAGTAAGATTAACCCGCGAGGTGCTGGAACACAGGAACACTGGAACTCTGGAACACAGGAACACTAGCATACAGGAACACTGGAACACTGGAACACAGGATCAGCAAGTACAGCAGGAACAGCAGGAACAGGCCCAGAAGCCTGACAAGCAGGTCAGGCAGAGTGGAGTCAGAAACACCACGAAAGGGCAACCTGGAAGTGCTCAGCCTGGGTTTAAAAAGGCTGTGTGAGGAGAGCTAATCACAGACAGCCAATCATGATACCCAGCAAGTGACTGACACTGAACAGCACCAATCACGGGCATCGTGATAGTACCCCCCTTTCAAAGACCCCCTCTCCCAGAGTAGGGTCTAGGCTACTGAGGGTATTTGGCATGAAATATTCATAGTAACTTGGGTACATGAAGATCCTTACTGTCTACCCAGGAACGATCCTCAGGACCATAACCTTTCCAATGCACCAGATACTGTACCCCTCCTCTACCTCTGTGGGAATCAATAATGTTTTGTACTTCATACTCCTCCTGCCCCTGGACTTCAACAGGACCTGGCCTCACAGGTGTGGTAGTATAACGGTTACAAACCAGAGGTTTAAGGAGAGACACATGGAATACATTATGAATGCGCATAGAAGCAGGTAATTCCAAGGCATAGGAAACAGGGTTAATTTTGCGAATGATCTTGTACGGACCAATGAACCGAGGTGCCAGCTTATTAGATGGGACCTTGAGCTTTAGATTCTTGGAGGACAGCCATACTCTATCCCCGACTCAGAAGAAAACCGCTGGAAGCCTTCTGCGATTGGCATGACGCTGATGTCGCTGAAAAGACTGGCCCAATGCCCTCTGAACTTGTGCCCATGTGGAACGGAGTTGCTCTATATGCTCATTCAGACCTGGAATCTGCTGTGATTGAAAGGAATCCGGAAGCAGACAGGGTTGGAACCCACAATTGATCAAAAACGGAGAGCTCCCGGAGGAAGAATTAACTGCGCAGTTCCTGGCGAACTCTGCCCAAGGCAACAAGTCGGCCCAATTATCATGATGGTCAGTCACAAAACATCGCAGAAACTGATCCAATCCTTGATTGGCCCTCTCAGCGGCCCCGTTAGTCTGGGGATGATATGCCGAGGAAAATGATAGCTGTATGCCCATCTGTTCGCAAAATGCCCTCCAGAATCTGGACACAAACTGGCTCCCCCTGTCAGACACCAGCACCCTGGGTACTCCATGTAACTGAAATACTTCTCGAGCGAATACCATTGCCAGTTCCTTGGCCGAAGGAAGGCCACTGAGGGGTACGAAGTGTACCATTTTAGAGAACCTGTCTACCACCATCAATATGAAGGAGTACCCTCTAGACCTGGGCAATTCTCCCATAAAGTCGATAGAGACGTGAGACCAAGGGCATTCACCATTAGGCACTGGCTGAAGCAAGCCCACAGGGAGATGTCTAGGGGTTTTGGCATGGGCACAGGTGGCACAGGCATTCGTAAAATTGGCACAATCTGCTCTCATAGAAGGCCACCAAAATAGCTGAGAGAGAGACCAGAACAATTGGTCCCTACCAATATTTCCCGCAGCCTTAGAAGAGCGGTAGGTCTCAAGTAATCGAATACGGAATGGCTCAGGGACAAAACATTTGCCCACTGGAGTCTCATGAGGAGCAGAGGCTTGGGATGCCAAAATCTCCTCCCCTAGTGGTGAAGTAATACTAGTACGTATGGTAGCCAATATTCGATCGGGTTGAATGAGAGGGGCTGGTACCTCTTCTCTGTCAACCTCTGCTTCAAATTGTCTAGACAGAGCATCAGCCCTAACATTCTTTGATCCCGGCAGGTATGATACAACGAAATTGAATCGGGATAGAAACAGTGACCATTTGGCCTGGCGAGAAGACAATCTCTTGGCCTCAGAAAGATACGTCAGATTCTTGTGATCAGTTAGAATCAAAACGGGGTTTTTTGTGCCTTCAAGTAAATGACGCCATTCTTTGAGAGCGAGGATAATAGCCAGTAATTCTCGATCACCAATCTCGTAATGACTTTGAGCACTAGTCAGTTTTTTTGAGAAGAATCCACAGGGTCTGAGTGTACCGCCTTTAACCTGTCGCTGACAGAGCACCGCCCCGACCCCAATATGTGAGGCATCAACTTCCAAAGTAAAGGGGAGTATTGGATTAGGGTGGGACAACACAGGCGCTTCAGCAAAGGCTACCTTCAACTTCTCAAAGGCCTCTTCAGCAGCCACCGGCCAGAGGGATGGGTTAGCGCCCTTATGCTTGAGGTCAGACAGAGGTTTCACGATAGAGGAGAAGTTTTTAATAAACTTCCTGTAATAATTGGCGAAGCCCAGAAATCATTGGATGGCTTTAAGGCTCTTGGGTTTAGGCCATTGTAAGACTGCTGTCAATTTCTCTTTATCCATGGCAATGCCGTCTTTGCCAATTATAAACCCCAGAAACGGTACACTGGTTTTGTGGAACTCGCATTTCTCCAGTCTACAGAATAATTTATTTTTTCGTAAGCGCAGCAAGACTTCAGACACATCCTTGATGTGTTGTGACAGGTCTTTGGAGTGGATAAGTATGTCATCAAGATAGACTACAACACAAGATTGTAACATATCTCTAAGAAGGTCATTGATCAGTTCTTGAAATACTGCAGGAGCATTACATAGACCAAATGGCATGACTAGGTATTCATAATGCCCAGATCTCGTATTGAAGGCAGTTTTCCACTCATCACCGGCTCTGATACGTATCAAATTGTAGGCTGCCCTTAAGTCCAATTTGGTGAAAATCGAGGACCCCTTAAGTCTATCAAACAGCTCGGTGATGAGTGGTATTGGGTAGGCATCTTTTGCCATCAGCTTATTCAGCCCACGATAGTCTATGCAAGGTCGCAGTTCGCCACTTTTTTTCTTAATAAAAAAGAACCCAGCACCGGCCGGAGAAGTAGATTTCCTTATGATCCCTCTACTGAGGGCATCTGCTATGTATTCCTCCATAGCTTGGTTCTCCTCACAAGACAATGGATACGTGCGTCCCCTCGGTGGTACTGCTCCAGGACTCAGTTCTATGCGACAATCGTATGGTCTGTGCTGAGGTAGGGTGCCAGCCTCTCCCTTACTGAAAACGTCGCTAAACTGCTGGTAAGCATCAGGTAGTGAAGCGGAGGTGCACAAGACCTTAACAGGATGGGGAACGCACTTATCCATATAGAACTGAGACCAAGCAGCAATCTCACATTTCTGCCAATCAAATTGTGGGTTGTGCAACTGTAACCAAGGAAAGCCCAAAATCACGGCATGGTGAGGAGAATTAATCAATTGGAACTGCTGCTCTTCCTTGTGAAGAGCCCCAAAAGTCATGGACAAGGGCATCGTTTCAAAAGTAACTTGGGCGGGTTCCAAAGGTCTGCCATCAATTGCTTCAATAGCAAGAGGGGTTTCTCTCTGAATCCGTGGTACCCCATGCAATTCAGCAAAGGTATTGTCCATAAAATACCCAGCTGAACCAGAATCAACCAAGGCCAAAACCTCAACCGAGCGTTGTGCCCATGACAATACCATCTGTATGGTGGGTTTAAGTGTGTCCAACAATGGGGACGATTGGACACCACCTAGGGCCTGTCCCCCAAGGTACCCTAGGTGTGTTCGTTTCCCGGACGTACCGGACAAGATCTTAACAGGTGACCATTTTTACCGCAATACAGACATAATCCTTGTGTCTTGCGATACCTTCTCTGCTCCTTAGTTAACCTAGTGAAACCCACCTGCATAGGTTCACATGGTTCCTGTATGGATTCACTAGGTTTGGTTGCAGAAGGAGAGTTGGGTGGGCAAAATATGCTACTGGACCCATTATCTTTTAACCGTACTCGTCGCTCTCTGGCGGTTAATCTTTCACGTATTCTGGAGTCAATTAGAATCACGTATTCCATATAATTATCTAGGTCAGTAGGTAAATCTTTTGCTGCAATCTCATATTTAATCTGGTTACTCAATCCTTGAGCAAAGGCTGCCAACAGGGCCTCGTTATTCCGTCCTACCTCTGCTGCCAAGGTGCGGAATTCAATGGCATAATCGCAAACAGTGCGCCTGCCTGTTGTATCTCCATGAGACGTTTAGCAGCAGAGGTAGTTCTACCAGGAGGCTCAAATACTCTTCGAAAGGATTGCACAAAATCACAGAAATTCTCTGTGCAGGGTTTAGCGTTTTCCCAAAGTGGGTTAGCCCAAGTCAATGCTCTGCCAGTCAGCAGGGATATCATGAACCCAACTTTGCTGCGATCACTAGGAAATGCGTGTGCCGTCAATTCCATAAATATTTCAAGTTGATTGATAAACCCTCTGCATAGTTGAGGGTTACCGTCATATCTCAGCGGCAAGGGTGCAGAAGCCGTTAACCCTTTGACTGCGGTCCCTGGGGACCTAGACTCATTCTCCGGTGTCTGAATTGGCGAGACCACCGGGCTAGAACCGGACTTATCAGCAAGTACCAAACTTCGTTCAAGAATAGTTTGGATAGCAACCGCTAGCTGATCCAAACGTTGCTCGAGCATATCCATCCTCCAATGGATATTCTGTGTGTTACCGTCACTCTTACTGTCTGAGGTCATGGCCCTTTTGTACTGTCACGGATTTGAAGAATCTCAGACTTAAGGTTTGGTAAAATAACTTAACTTTATTAAAAGTTAAAGGCAGTCCCCGTAGGGTAAACATTAGTGTTGAGCGAGCACCACGATGCTCGGGTGCTCGGGTGCTCTGACCGAGCACCCCCTGAGGCTTGAGTGCTCGGCCGAGCACCCGAGCCCCATTGAAATGAATGGGGCAACACCAGGCACCCCCTGCTCTGATGAGGGGAGGGTGCCTGGTCAATGCCCCCTTCATCTCCGCTATGCCCCCTTCATCTCCGAATGCCCCCTTCAGCTCCGCAATGTCCCCCTTCAGCTCCGCTATGCCCCTCTTCCACAATGTGCCCCTTCATCTCCGCTATGCCCCTCTTCCACAATGTGCCCCTTCATCTCCGCTATGCCCCTCTTCCACAATGTCCCCCTTCATCTCCTCTATGAAGGGGGACATTGTGGAAGAGGGGCATAGCGGAGATGAAGGGGCACATTGTGGAAGAGGGGCATAGCGGAGATGAAGGGGCACATTGTGGAAGACGGGCATAGCGGAGATGAAGGGGGACATTGTGGAAGAGGGGCATAGAGTCTATGCCCCTCTTCCACAATGTCCCCCTTCATCTCCGCAATGCCCCCTTCATCTCCGCAATGCCCCCGTACCTCCAGTCCCTGGTGGTCCAGCGGAGCTTCTTGGGATCTGTGCCTCTTCCGGCACAGATCCCCGCCACCCGAACATGTCGGGCGAGCACATGGCGGTACTCGACGAGTACCGCCATGTGCCGAGCAGAGCGATGCTCGAGCCGATCCGAGCATCGGCCGAGCACGCTCGCTCATCACTAGTAAACATACATAACAATACAACAGTAATATAACATATAATAGGTTCTACCGTCCTTGCCTAAATACCGGGCAAGGCAACCCAAGTGACAGTTTTAATGACAGGTAGTGTTGAGCGAGCATGCTCGGCCGATGCTCGGATCGGCTCGAGCATCGCTCTGCTCGGCACATGGCGGTACTCGTACGAGTACCGCCATGTGCTCGCCCGCCATGTTCGGGTGGAAGGGATCTGTGCCGGAGGAGGCACAGATCTTGCAGACGCTCCGCTGGACCACCAGGGACTGGAGGTAGGGGGCATTGCGGAGATGAAGGGGGCATTGCGGAGATGAAGGGGGCATTGCGGAGATGAAGGGGCACTTTGTGGAAGGGGGACATTGCGGAGATGAAGGGGGCATTGCGGAGATGAAGTGGGACATTGCGGAGATGAAGGGGGCATTGCGGAGATGAATGGGGCATTGCGGAGATGAAGGGGCACTTTGTGGAAGGGGGACATTGCGGAGATGAAGGGGGCATTGCGGAGATGAAGTGGGACATTGCGGAGATGAAGGGGGCATTGCGGAGATGAAGGGGGCATTGCGGAGATGAAGGGGCACTTTGTGGAAGGGGGACATTGTGGAAGGGGGACATTGTGGAAGAGGGGCATTGTGGAGATGAAGGGGGGCATTGACCAGGCACCCTCACCTCATCAGAGCAGGGGGTGCCTGGTGTAATGCTCGTGTCGCCCCATTGGATTCAATGGGGCTCGGGTGCTCGGCCGAGCACTCGAGCCTCCGGCGGTGCTCGGTCAGAGCACCCGAGCACCCGAGCATCGGGGTGCTCGCTCAACACTAATGACAGGCTCTACCGGCCTTGCCTATACCGGGTAAGGCAACCGTGAGATTACATATACCGGTTCTACCGGCCTTACCAATACCGGGCAAGGCAGCCCCCACGGAATGCTGAATGTAGGCTCTACCGGCCCTGCCAATACTGGGTAAGGCAACCTTAAAGATGGTGAATTACAAGGTTCTACCGGCCTTACCAATACCGGGCAGAGCAGCCCATAGGAGTACTGGAGTAGGCTCTACCGGCCCTGCCAATACCGGGTGAGGCAACCTACAGGATGGTATCGTCAAGGTTCTACCGGCCTCACCAATACCGGGCAGGGCAGCCTGAGCGAGTAGACCAGCTGTCAGGTGACTAAGACAGCATAGAGCATAAGTATAGAGGTCTTACTCAGCAGGAGTCTATTGCCAGGGATACTCAGACAACTGCAAGGAAGTGGACAGCGACTGACCACAGTACTGGATGTTCAGGAGCGAACCAACGTCCGCACGTTGGGACTAATGGTAATAGCACCACCAGGTTTAATGGAGCAAACCAGCGACTGCACGCTGGAACCAACAACGTATATCGCAACCAGGTTTAGTGGAGCAAACCAGCGTCCGCACGCTGGAGCCAATAATGTATCTAGCAACCAGTTTAGTGGAGTAAACCAGCGTCCGCACGCTGGGACCAACAATGTATATAGCAACCAGGTTTAGTGGAGTAAACCAGCGTCCGCACGCTGGGACCAACAATGTATATCGCAACCAGGCTTAGTGGAGTAAACCAGCGTCCGTACGCTGGGACCAACAATGTATATCGCCACCAGGTTTAGTGGAGTAACCCAGCGTCCGCACGCTGAGACCAACAATGTATATCGCAACCAGGTTTAGTGGAGTAAACCAGCATCCGCACGCTGGGACCAACAATGTATATAGCATCCAGGTTTAGTGGAGTAAACCATCGTCCGCACGCTGGGACCAACAATGTATATCGCAACCAGGTTTAGTGGAGTAAACCAGCGTCCGCACGCTGGGACCAACAATGTATATCACAACCAGGTTTAGTGGAGTAAACCAGCGTCCGCACGCTGGGACCAAAAATGTATATCGCAACCAGGTTTAGTGGAGTAAACCAGCAAAGTATGATTAGCAGTGAGAAGAACAATGTCGCCAGAGCGACGGCTGGAGCAGGAGATTCAGGAACTCAGTAAGATTAACCCGCGAGGTGCTGGAACACAGGAACACTGGAACTCTGGAACACAGGAACACTAGCATACAGGAACACTGGAACACAGGATCAGCAAGTACAGCAGGAACAGCAGGAACAGGCCCAGAAGCCTGACAAGCAGGTCAGGCAGAGTGGAGTCAGAAACACCACGAAAGGGCAACCTGGAAGTGCTCAGCCTGGGTTTAAAAAGGCTGTGTGAGGAGGGCTAATCACAGACAGCCAATCATGATACTCAGCAAGTGACTGACACTGAACAGCACCAATCACGGGCACCGTGATACCTCCTCCCTTTCCCTTCACTACAGTGTCCAGGTGGAACATGATCCTGAAGAGGCCAGAACTGGTGTTGGGGGAGAGCAGACTCAGAATTAATACTCCACCACCAGCAGGAGCACAGATGAGCTGCCTGTGCCTGCTGCTAGTGCTGCCAGTCTGCCTTCTTCAGGTCAAAAAAGAGATGCCAAGTGTGACATTAGGGAACCCTCTTTCACATAGCTCATCACCTCCTCCATACAGCAGTGAGATGTCTGTGATAGAGCATCAGAACGTACGGACTAGTGGTGGTGGTGGTGATGATGATGCTAGAGAAGCTTGGGTGGAATAGTCATTGATGGCGTTTTTATCAGAAACTGAGAAGGAATGGGAGACAGGGATGAGGATGGGCATCATCACCACAACCACTAGCAATGAGCTTTTGACATTTGCGGAATTTGCAACTGATCTAATTCCTGCTGCTGCTGAGATGCAAGGGCATCAGAATGCTGAGGAGCAGGCTAGTGTGCCACAGGCCACTGTGGACATAGTGGAAATGGGGTCAACAAGTGATGCGGGACTAGGACAGGTTCCACTTGCCAGCACCAGCACTAATCCTGGGACTAGTTGCAGTGCTGATTTTGAGGCAGTAGCAGCAACAGCATCAATATCATCTGCTGACAGCACAGACAGTGAAGGGGAATGTGGAGGACAAGAAGAAAGAGACCATTCTTCTCCACTTTCCCTCTCCCCCTGAAGTCATGGGTGTTGGACTATTTTTCTGTTGGGGCAGGCACAGTGCAGTCATCAAACATGTCAAAGCAAAACACCCATTACAGTAATCAAGTAACGCTGTTGCAGTCCCTGACTCTCCAGAAAGTCAACAAGAGGCGAGGCAGAGATCCAAGAGAAGGAAGAATAGAGAAACCCAGACAGACACTGGAAGTTCCATGATGAGCTAAACAACTAGATTAATAACTTTTGAACTACAAACAAGTAAGCTCATACACATAGCAGCACAATGTGTTATGTTTAATATTAAGAGGACTCAGCAAACTAATTTTATAACAAACATGACTATCCCTTTAAGGGTGAAACACTTCTATACTCTCACTATATAGTTGGCAGTGCAAATCAAACCAGCTTATCACATTAAACTAAATAAATCTATTAGAAGAAGATTAATGTGAGGCTAACAACTCTGGACAGTCATTGTATGCTCTAGTTACATTATTGCCAAAGGGTACAGACCAATTTGCCTAGATCTCTAATCAAAAATAGATGATAATAAAGAATATTTAATTCAAAATATCTCATCCCATTCAAAGTTGGAATAGAGGGATAATATGTATGTGAGTGTTGTTGATTCCACTCAAGTCATGAATCAAATTGGACTCAATCATTAGTTGCAATCCCAGGTATTCAGAATAGTGCTTAATGTGGTAAGTCAAAGTATATCTAATAAAGGGCTTCTAAAGTTATAGGAGTATTACTTCAATCCTTACATATACTGCCCTAAAACATCATCAATTAAAAAGGTTTAAAACAACAAAAGAAGCTGACAGATCAGACCTGCCTTCATTAAAAAATAAATGTAGTGGGTTTTACCATGAGGCTTGATCACAGGGTGTTTGTCTAAAGGATGCAGATTTTGGTGTTCTATTTAAACCTTTCTCCTCAATGCTGATTAGTCAAAATTCAAATGGAGAAGGGCAATAAAATCAATGGAGACTCTAAGGCATGTGAATCCAAATGTACGAGAAAACATCATCAATCCAATAGTTCAATGATCCATTGATTCACCTTGAACTACCATTATAATAATCCATTGTGCATAGTCCATAGCCAAACTGTGGTTATTCCACATATCTTCAGATACATATTCAAAGTTAAAGTAGAGATGACAAGCAGAGATGTTAAGAGTTATACATAAAATCAACTATGGATTAATCCCAGAGCCAAATTTTTTGTTCTTAACAAAAAAACCTATTTCAAAAATACTTTGACTACTCAAACATTTATTACATTTAGGGCTAGATTTACAGGCAGCCGTTAAACCAGCCGCTAAGTGAAAAAGGCACATCGCTCTCAAATAATACATGAGTTACGGCAGATTCAATAGCTAATCTGCGAGAATAGCTATCGAGCGTAGGCACACAAAAAACACATAACACAAAAGCCGTTGTCGCTCATGTTAATGCACAACGGGCGGCCAAATCACACGATAACAGCACTCAAAACAACATCTAACATAACGACTGCCGTTGTCTAGCAACCATGATTGATGCAAAAACAAATTCAAACACGCAGCCAATCACAAAGCCCCAATGTATCAAATAACTTCAAATACACCTATATATACCCAAAAATAACCATCACACACTGTCTGGTATCGAGTTCTTCAGAGCTAGATATCAGGACCCAGGAGCGGAGGATAGTGATTAGAGAGAGGGAGACAGAAGCATTCATCGGAGGTAGAAGGAGATTTTGGTGTTTGGAGTTTGGAGAGAGGTGCACTTACTATACACATATTACACTTTTGCACATATTACATACAAACACGTACACATACACATACACATAGTCCTTTTATTTTATAACAATTACACATGTTACTTTTTATTTTGATAGTGTGACTCTGTGAGTGAAAGTGTGTGACAGAGAGTGAGTGGATCGAGTGTGTCTGTGAGGGCCTGTGGGAGTGCCTGTAACGGTTTGTTTTGACACTTAGACCAGTAGGTAAAATAAAACAACTTTTATTGAAAGAAAATAAATACAAATGATCGCCCTCTACAGTTAACAGCAACAATTGCAAGTGAATACACAGTACACATAGATTCACTATAATGGAGAGAAGGCACAGAATATCGGTTCTGATAATAGGGAACTGGTCCCTAAAGGGTAAATGAGAACAATTTGTCCATCTCAGCTGTGGGGGTTAGCACGCCCGTAAGGTGTAGTGATAAACTGTGCAAATGTGCACAGCACAGAGTTCATGCAATGATGGGTAGTAGATGTTCAGTGACCAACGTGAGCTTTAGCAGAACAGTGACCCAAAATAGCCCCCGCGGGCATTCACCAGGAGGCCACTGAGACTGCAAGTGCAAGAGTATGTAGCCCCCACGGGGGTGATCGAGACTAGCCTGAGATGCAAAGCTGGCGTTTTAGCCCCCACGGGCGTATAACCGGAGACCAACGTGAGCACAACACGAGCCAATATCCCCCACGAGCGTTCACCTTCGGATCCTGCAAGAGCTTGGAGCCTAACCTTGCTACCTCTCAGAATCAATAGCCGCACCAGATACCTCCGGTAATAACCTTGATACCGAGAGCCTAAGACGCCCAACCGGACCAACAGGATAAGACTACTCTGCAGATGTAAATTGGAGTCGCCGTCCAAGTAGCAGCCAACTCAGCAGCAGTAGACTTACAAGGTAAAGGCTCGGTAATCAGAAAGGAGGTTCGGCAAGAGAGAAGCGGCACTGCAAGGGTTAAAAGGTACGTTTGAATCTCCCAGGCTCGGTATGGTAACTTAGCTCTGCAGCGTATAGAGGCTCGGTACAAGGAGCACAGCTTATGCAAGTCAGCAAGGAACTCTGCACTGAGAGATGGGTTACACAGGAGTGTAATGGTCACAGTAGGTCAGCACAGCAACGCAGGATTCAGAATGTCGCGGTGGCGACATCAGGCCAAAGCAGGTCGCTGGAACAGGCCGCAGTGATCACGAAGCAGGAAGTCAGCTAGCCGGGTCGTAGCACGTAGAAGTCTCTCAGACAAGCCAGGTCGTAGCACGTAGAAGGTTCTCAGACAAGCCGGGTCGTAGCACGTAGAAGGTTCTCAGACAAGCCGGGTCATACACGATCAGGAACACTGGAGCGTAGTCAGGACAGGCCAAAGCCGGTACACAGGAATCCGGATACAGGAACACAGCAACAGCAAGACTGGCTCAGAAACACCACGAAAGGGCATCTGACAGATGTAAGAGTCAGGTATAAAAAGGTCACCAGGGGGCGGGCCAAACCAACTGAACAAATCACAGTCTGCCACAGATGAGAGTGACAGGATAATCACAGGCACTGTGATAGTACCCCCCTCTCAAAGACCCCCTCTCCCTGCCGGAGGCTTAGGTTTCTGAGGGTATTTAGAGTGGAAGTTGCGCACAAGTCTGGGCGCATGGAGGTCCTTCTGGTCAACCCAAGAGCGCTCCTCCGGGCCATAGCCCTTCCAGTGGACCAAGTATTGCAACTTCCCTCTAAGTCGCCTAGAATCAACAATGCTCTGAACCTCATATTCCTCTTGCCCCTGGACGTCCACCGGCCCAGGAACTACCGGAGTAGTAGTGTAACGATTGCAAACCAGGGGTTTTAACAGAGACACATGGAACACATTGTGAATATGCATGGACGGTGGAAGTTCCAATGCATAGGAGACAGGATTAATTTTGCGAATGATTTTAAAGGGACCAATAAACCGGGGAACCAGCTTATTCGAGGGGACCTGCAGATTGAGATTTCTGGAGGAGAGCCATGCTCTATCCCCAACCTGGAAAGAGACCGCTGGCAGCCATCTACAATTGGCATATCGCTGATGCCGCTGGAAAGACTGACTGAGGGTCCTTTGCACCTGTGCCCAGGTGGAACGGAGCTGCTCCATATGCTCATCCAAAGCCGAAATCTGTTGTGACTGGAACGAGTCCGGGAGCAAACCAGGCTGGAACCCATAATTGATTAAGAACGGGGAGCTCCCGGACGATGAGTTAACTGCACAATTCCTGGCAAACTCCGCCCATGGCAACAGGTCGGCCCAATTGTCATGATGATCAATAATAAAACAGCGCAGGAACTGTTCCAGTCCCTGATTGGCACGCTCAGCGGCTCCGTTGGTCTGGGGATGGTAGGCGGAGGAAAAGGACAATTGAATGCCCATCATGCCACAGAATGCCCTCCAAAACCTGGACACGAATTGACTCCCATGGTCGGAGACCACCACTCTGGGTACCCCGTGCAAACGAAACACTTCTGTAGCAAAGACCTTAGCCAATTCCTGAGCCGATGGAAGCCCCCTGAGTGGCACAAATGAGCCATTTTGGAGAACCTATCAACCACCATAAGGATAAATGTATACCCCCTAGAGATTGGCAATTCTCCCAGAAAATCGATAGATATATGAGACCAGGGCCGTTCTCCATTAGGCACAGGTTGAAGCAGGCCCACTGGGAGATGCCTGGGGGTCTTAGCACGGGCACAGGTGGCACAAGCGGCAGTAAAAGCGGAGCAATCGTCTCTGAGCGTCGGCCACCAGAATAATTGCGAAAGAGACCATACCAGCTGATCCCTGCCGATGTGCCCAGCCGCCCTAGACGAATTATAGGTCTCCAATAGACGGGTACGAAATGGCTCATCTACAAAGCATTTACCAACTGGAGTCTCAGGTGGAGCCCTAGACTGAGACCCCAGAATCTCCTCTCCCAGTGGCGAAGTTATACTAGTGCGAATAGTAGCCATAATACAGTCGGGCTGAATAATAGGTACCGGTGCTTCCTCCCTCTCAGTGTCCGACGCGAACTGTCGAGACAATGCGTCTGCCCTCACGTTCTTAGAACCCGGGAGGTACGATACTATAAAGTTAAACCGGGACAAAAAGAGTGCCCACCTGGCCTGTCGAGAAGACAACCTCTTAGCCTCAGAGAGATATGTCAAGTTCTTGTGATCGGTAAGGATCAGTACTGGGTTCTTGGTACCTTCCAACAGGTGACGCCACTCCTTCAGTGCCAGAATAATAGCCAATAACTCCCTGTCACCAATCTCATAGTGGCTCTGTGCGCTGGACAATTTCTTAGAAAAAAACCACAAGGTTTTAAGGTACCACCTCCCACAGGACGCTGTGAGAGTACTGCCCCAAGCCCAACCTCAGAGGCGTCAACTTCCAAGGTAAAAGGCAGGGAGGGATTGGGATGGGACAGCACTGGGGCAGACGCAAAGGCAGATTTTAAGGTCTCAAACGCATTATCAGCGGCCTCGGACCACTGAGAGGGAGTAGCGCCCTTATGTGTCAAATCAGACAAAGGTTTCACAATTGTGGAAAAGTTACGTATGAATTTTCTGTAATAGTTGGCAAACCCTAAAAAGCGCTGAATCGCTTTTAACCCTTTAGGGCGAGGCCATTGTAATACTGCTGCCAACTTGTCCTGGTCCATAGCGATTCCATCTTTGGAGATTACGAACCCCAAAAATGGTACATGAGATACATGGAATTCGCATTTTTCCAATCTACAAAACAGCTTATTCTCCCGGAGTCGCAGTAAGACTTCCGTGACATCTTTAATATGTTGGGAGAGAGTGGTGGAATGAATCAATATATCGTCCAGATATACCACCACGCAGGACTGAAGCATGTCACGCAAGATATCATTAATCAGCTCCTGGAATACCGCAGGTGCATTACATAAGCCAAAAGGCATTACCAGATATTCGTAGTGCCCAGTTCTGGTATAAAATGCCGTTTTCCACTCATCACCTTCTCTGATTCTAATTAGATTGTAGGCGGCCCGCAAATCAAGTTTGGTGAAAACAGAAGAGCCCTTCAATCTGTCAAATAACTCGGTGATGAGTGGAATAGGGCATGCGTTCTTGGGCATAAGCTTATTAAGCCCCCGGTAATCAATACATGGCCTTAGTTCGCCATTTTTATTTTTTACAAAGAAGAATCCGGCACTAGCCGGAGAAGTGGACTTGCGAATAATGCCCCTACCAAGAGCGTCCTCAATGTACTCCTCCATTGCCCTGTTCTCCTCGTATGACAGTGGGTAAGTGCGTCCTCTCGGGGGAATCACACCTGGAGGCAAATCAATAGCGCAATCATAGGGTCTATGCTCGGGCAATGCGCTAGCCTCCCCCTTGCTGAATACGTCACTGAATTCCCCATATTCAACTGGCACAGCAGGAGAGGTACACATAATTTTGACGGGGAAGAGATAGGCAGTTCTTTTTACAGTAATCGGACCAGGAACTAACCTCACATTTTTGCCAATCAAATTGAGGATTGTGCAGAAGTAACCATGGAAACCCCAAAATGACTGCATGGTGAGGTGATCGAATATTTGAAACCGTACCTCCTCCTTGTGGAGTGCCCCAACTGACATAGAAATAGGGATGGTTTCCATTGTAATAAAGGCGGGTTCCAATGGTCTGCCATCAATGGCCTCTACTGCCAACGGAGATTCCTTTTTGCATAGAGGAATATTTTGCAAAGCCGCAAAAGATTGGTCCATAAAGTACCCAGCTGCACCGGAGTCTACCAGCGCCAAGGCTTCTGCGCCCTTGTCAGCCCAAAAGAACGCCACCTGGATGGTGGGTTTAGCGATATTTGAATCTAGGGACTGTTGTACACCACCTAGGGCCTGTCCCCCAAGGTACCCTAGGTGCGTGCATTTCCCGGCCTAACCGGACAATTGTGCAAAAGGTGCCCCTGTTTGCCACAATATAAACATAGGCCTTGCCTTTTACGAAAAGACCTCTCTTCTTTGGAGAGTCTAGTGAAACCCAGCTGCATTATCTCTGCTGCCTCTCCTGGACGCTCAGTAGGAAAGGGTGGAGAGGGTGGGTCAAAGGAACTGTCCTGCCCATACTTTCTGGAAGTTGCCCTTCTTGCCAACCGTCTTTCCCGGATACGAGAGTCAATGAGCATTACATAATCAATGAATTTGTCCAGGTCACTAGGTACATCTCGGGCAGCTATTTCATCCTTAATTGGTTCAGAGAGCCCCTTAGCAAAAGCTGCCAATAACGCCTCATCATTCCAGCCCACCTCCGCTGCCAGGGTACTGAATTCTATCGCATAATTGTCCAATGTACGTTCGCCCTGCTGTATCTCCATTAGCCTTTTGGCAGTGGAGGCAACTCTGCCAGGGACCTCAAACACACGGCGGAACTTCTTTACGAACTCATTAAAGTTCAGCGTGCAAGGTTTGGCACTTTCCCACAAAGGGTTCGCCCAAGCCAAAGCTTTGCCTGTTAGTAGCGATATCATGAATCCGACCTTGCTTCGGTCATTAGGAAAAGCCTGGGGCGTTAATTCCAAATAGATCTCCAACTGATTGATAAAGCCCCTGCATAAGGAAGGCTCGCCATCATATCTCAATGGTAACGGCGCTGCTGCCGTTAAGCCTCTGACACAAGTAGGAGGGGCTAGAGGCGGATTATCTGGTGTCAAGACTGGGGAAACCACCAGATTCGGATTAGGCTTGTCTAGGTGTACCGTACGCTCAAGTAGGGTCTGTAGAGCCAGTGCCAATTGATCTAAGCGCTGCTCATGGACATCCATTCTTCAGTGGATGTTTTGTGTGTTACTTTCACCCTTACTGTCTGAGGTCATGGCCCTTTCGTACTGTAACGGTTTGTTTTGACACTCAGACCAGTAGGTAAAATAAAACAACTTTTATTGAAAGAAAATAAATGCAAATGATCGCCCTCTACAGTTGACAGCAACAACTGCAAGTGAATACACAGTACACATAGATTCACTATAATGGATAGAAGGCACACAACATAGGTACAGAAAATAGTTCAAGCAATGATGGGTAGTAGATGTTCAGTGACCAACGTGAGCTATAGCAGAACAGTGACCCAAAATAGCCCCCGCGGGAGTTCACCAGGAGACCACTGAGACTGCAAGTGCAAGAGTATGTAGCCCCCACGGGCGTGATCGAGACTAGCCTGAGATGCAAAGCTGGCTTTTTAGCCCCCACGGGCGTATAACCGGAGACCAACGTGAGCACAACACGAGCCAATAGCCCCCACGGGCGTTCACCTTCGGATCTTGCAAGAGCTTGGAGCCTAACCTTGCCACCAATAGCCGCACCAGATACCTCCGGTAATAATCGTGATACCGAGAGCCAAAGACGCCCAACCGGACCAACAGCATAGACTACTCTGCAAACGTAAATGGGAGTCGCCTTCCAAGTAGCGGCCAACTCAGCAGCAGTAGACTTACAAGGTAATGGCTCGGTAATCAGAAAGGAGGTCCGGCAAGAGGGAAGCGGCACTGCAAGGGTTAAAAGGTACGTTTGAATCTCCCAGGCTCGGTATGGTAACTTAGCTCTGCAGTGTATAGAGGCTCGGTACAAGGAGCACAGCTTATGCAAGTCAGCAAGGAACTCTGCACTGAGAGATGGGTTACACAGGAGTGTAATGGTCACAGTAGGTCAGCACAGCAACGCAGGATTCAGAATGTCGCGGCGGCGACAACAGGCCAAAGCAGGTCGCTGGAACAGGCCGCGGTGATCACTAAGCAGGAAGTCAGCTAGCCGGGTCGTAGCACGTAGAAGTCTCTCAGACAAGCCGGGTCGTAGCACATAGAAGGTTCTCAGACAAGCCGGGTCATACACGATCAGGAACAGTGGAGCGTAGTCAGGACAGGCCAAAGTCGGTACACAGGAATCCGGATACAGGAACACAGCAACAGCAAGACTGGCTCAGAAACACCACGAAAGGGCATCTGACAGATGTAAGAGTCAGGTATAAAAAGGTCACCAAGGGGCGGGCCAAACCAACTGAACAAATCACAGTCTGCCACGGATGAGAGTGACAAGATAATCACAGGCACTGTGATAATTTACTACCATGCGTGCCATATTTGTTACTGGCATGTTAATATTTGACATAAGTTTCCCCCTCCAGTCCCTTCTATTACAAAGCACCAATATGGTGAATTATTTTGGGATTCATGGAGAAGCAAAATATACAGAGCAATGTCAACGTATTGGGGTATGTGAACTCCTCAAACGAAGAGTTGATCTGTTGCTTCTCCATAAATATCCCAACTTCTTCCGCCGATCACAATTGAGTGATCAAGGTGTAGATGAGGCTCAAAGATTGCACGCATGGGGGAGGAGTGGCCAGCCAATAGCACAGTGACATCATCGGAGTATAGACATATCAGACACGCTTTCCAAGAATGGAACGTGGTAACAACGTCATATCCAGTTCACATGCTCTATACTCTTGGAAAACGGATGTTTGTGAACTTACAGTTGTTTGGCGCGACTTTGGACATGAATATATATGGAATAATCCAGGTCAGTGAATATTATTATTACTCCTGAGGAAGTGGCACAGTCTGAGGCCACAAAACAAGTTGCGTGAGACTATGTCCACATTGTGGGTAATATTTAGATTTTTTGATTATTGATTTTATTATCTTTTGTCTTTTATAAATAGTATATTGTCTATTTCTGTTTATTATCTGTAGCCTGACAATCTGATCTCTACAGTAGATAGGTGGGATATAATAACCTGCCTGATATTGTGAGACTTTTCAGGCTTTAAGGATATTTTTCAACTACCTGTAATTGTCATTTTAATAAATAAACACAGGGTATCTTTCAGTTGGAACATTTCTTTAACCCCCATACTATATGTAAGGGTTATACACTCACATTTTTTTCTGTTATATTAATAAATAGCTCCCAGTGGGGTCCGCATATTGGACTTTGATATGTGGCAAAACACTGGGAACAACATCTAATCTAAATTATTCTAAATGATTCTTGGAGCCAGTGGAAGTGTCATCAGCCTAGAGTGATGCTCCAACATCCAGTGCAGGTGCATCAAATTGAGAGGCAGGTTAAACCTCTCAGAAATGTGAGTAAACCCTATTGGGGAGGGAGATAATAATATATATACTCATATTGGTTTAATACTGTACTTAGATGTGTTGTGGTTGCACTTTTTGTGTCTTTTAAACTCTCTTTAGGTTATTTAATACATTTGCGACTTTGTGGGACTGTCTCCCAAAACTCCCAAAAGTTGACATGCCGATGGTATAGGCTATCCTGCTGCTCACTTTATTTTTTTTATATTTTCAGGAATGAATGAAAAAACAACCTCAAGATAGCTGAACATAGCTGAAAAATAGTACAACATCAGCAGAAAAACAGCAGTGCAAAGCATGATACAAGTACATAAGAATATAGTTGGACCGGGATGATGCAGTTCCAGCAACTCGAGGTGGCCCAGAACATTTTATATTTAAGTAAACAAAACAAACAAACAGAACAAAGACAACAGAAAAAAAAAAAAAAAAGGGAATTATACCTCTCTCTCTTCCGAAGGGGAACACCACCCTCCATGGCACCCCCAATGCCACTGCCTCCCACACCCCAGCAGTCAGAGTAAAGACACCCCTTTCAAGGAGAGGAGTCAGGCTCAAATGTGATAGCCAGGCTCTCCAAATGCTGTGGAATCTGTGCAGTGTCCCACGATGAGCAAAGACAAGGTGGTAATGGGGGTGAAAAAACAGTTATATCCAATTCTCATGAGATGGTGAGGCAGCAGACATCCACTCTGTCGTGATCACCTTGCATGCCATAACTAGAGTCTCGTGCAGAATGGATTTGACAGGTCGGGAGTCAAGATCATCAGGAAAAATGGAAAGGATACCCAATTTCGGCAATGGAGGGATTGATCTACTCAAAACCCAGATAAAGAAGTGAACTCTACTTCCCAGAACCCAAGGACCGCAGAGCAGCACCAGATAAGGTGTCTGAAACTTCTAGTTTCAAGGGAGCATATGTCACATAAATCATTGTCCCTAGTACCCATCTTGTGTAGTCGCACCAAAAAAGAAATACACTCTATGTTGGATTTTTAATTGGATCAGTCAATTCCGGGCATACGACGATGCCCCATGCGGACTGCCCTTAGCCATAGACTATTCCCAGTCCTCCATCTCCCCATGGTCCTCTTCCCACCTCCGTATCAGAGAGGTATCCCCCTGAGGGGCATGGACATCTAGCCACCTATAGATACAAGACAATAAAAGGCAAAACCATTCAAGAACAGGCTCACGATCACCCTATTGTGCATGAAGTGTGTGTTGAAGGCGTAGATATGAGTAGAAGAAACAATGTGGGAGGCCAAAATTCCTGTGCAGCTGATCAAACAACTAAAAGCAGTTGTCAACATAAACATGCCCAAGCTCAGAGACTCCATTGCCAGCCCAGAAGGTACCGAAGTCCAGGTGACGTAGGTGCTGCTGATACACATGACATCAGTTCCATAAGTTCTTGGTTTACAACAAATTAATATGGCAGAAGGTCCACTGCCAACATCTTGGCAACCTTGCCATTCCTCAGGCCTAGTTTGTGATTGTCTTTTGTGCAGTTTTTGACTCCTTCCCAAGAACTCAGTAAGTGTGTGTTTCAGTAGATGGCAGAACTCTGAAACTTGATAGCTTTAACCACATGACGAGATGAGGTTGAATAAGTGGAGGCAGCATGTGTGGGAAGTCCATGTCACTTCCTACAGCAATCTTAGAGTCATCATACTCATCTGTATGGCACACTCTGTGTGGCACACTTATGGCACACTCTCTTACACTTCGATAACATTACTACTACTACTACTACTACTGAGGCTAGATGTTGATGCAATTTAACTACTACTTAGTGTAGTGTAGATGTATTCATCATAGCTAAGGTTGGGTATGTTAATAACCTGTGTTGTTGTTGCTGCTTCTGGTCATTCAACACTAGTGTGTTTGGCTGAGTGTGTTTGGACTTGGAAGTCGGCCCATGATGATACTGATGATGACTGACAGGATGACTGACAGGATGACTGACAGGACATCTTTACTTGTCCAGGGTCAGAATTTACAATTGCTTTCTCAAACACTTTACAGACAGGAAAAAAACTCCCAGAGCTAAATCACCATAAATAAACATTTATAAAAGTGTAAACTCAAATAAGTAAATAATAGATAGCAGCAAGGAATTAAGGGGTTCTAATATACCACCAAAGCAGGCTAGAACTCAAGACAAAACAAAAAAGACCTGTGCTCCTCTTTGTGAATTATCAATGTGAAACCTGTATGAAGTGTATTTCATACCACTGTTAATAAATTTGATATCACTGTTAATAATTTTGAGGTTTTCGTTTGTATTGTTTGGCCAAAATGTGGTTAAGCTCTCTCAACTTGACGAGGTGAGAACTTTCTTCCTCATTCTAGCTGCTTTATCACTATATCTTGTATAATTCTATAAATGATATAGCACAAAACACATTTTTATTTCTTAAGAGGTTTTTAGGGGCATGTTTTTTGACATTCTGGTCTGGCTGCTGGTACTATGTCTTTAAGTAATCAAGGTGATACATCTACCCCATGTGGCCTGTGGGGGTGGGTAGGGAAGATCTATAAAGGAAGCTGTTGGATTTTCAGTCTTCTTGGGCTTCCACTCACTCACTGCAGGTTCACATTGGTTTCAAAGTACGTGGGTCCTTTTATAAAGATTTTTTGTTTTGTTGTGTTTAGATTGTGTGTCAAAAGGCTCACAAATAGGCACCTCCTCAATTAGTTCTCACTTAAAGAACAAGCACAGTTTTGACTGGGAGGCACACCATCAACAGTTCAGGGTTGCAACAACTAGCAAAAGCATAAGCACTTCAAAAAGTTCCCAGGGCTCTGGGGCAGATAAGAGAAGTAGTAATGTTATTTATGTGTCAGAAAGTATGCCACTGCCACACTTGGGACCACTGTTATGACCAATAGACCAATAAGTAATGTGTATGAGTAATCTGAGAAGAATGATAGCTGACATTTAACACAAACATGATATGGTAAAAACTACTGTAGGGATATATATATATATATATATATATAAATATATATATATATATATATATATATATATATATATATATATATATATATATATATATATATTTCAAGGCATATGTTGTTGTAGGCTCACAACTTTGACTTATTTCTCCAATGCAACCCTTAGAAGAAGTAAAACTGTGATGGGAAACGTTTCATACCTGCAGCATAGGAAACATAGGAGAAAAATGTGTTGTCAATGGTGAAAAGGAGGAAAATTCTACAATGGAGAAAAGGTGAAAACTTTTGCAAGAAAAGCAAGAAATCATCCAGTTTTCGTGAAAAGTCATGCAAGAAATTTTTCTCACTTTTCACCCACCACAACTAGTGAATCTAATGCACGATACTAGGAATTTGTTAGGCTAGTATGTACAGTAATCCAATGCAATAGTTGGCTTTCACCCATAATGGTAAATTTTGCATAATATAATATGGTTGTCCAACAGATATCTAATCTATTGGGCATTTAATCAGAAAACTTGGGTCAATATATAGTCTAATTTTAGGTGAAACTAATTCTTCAGGGGAGGGCTATGGGATATGTTAAAGGGGTACATTGTGGAATACTTTACTGGGATCAGAAGAGAGCTATTTAATGATTAATATGGGTACATACAGAGCATATATAAAACATTCAGTAATCATATAGCAATATAAGAGGATGAAGTATGGTGTAGATGACAAGACTACTTGGGGGCAGGGAATAACGACTTGATAGGGATTTCTGGAGGTTACTATAGATAATCAGGAATAGGTTTTCATAGCTAGCAAAGTTTGCGTACTAGGGTTATGATTCATATGCTAGGGTTATTGTGGGAATCAGGGTATGAAAAAGAAAGCTTTGTCTTCGATGGGAATCAGATTATATAGTGTATAGAGTTAACATGAAAGGCAGAGTGTGGGTTATATAGATGTTGTACTCAGGTACAAGCTGTATAATTTAGAAGTAATAAAGGACCACCTAGTGGAGATATGTTAGGGATCTCAAGTCTTATTCAGATGTGAAATCATGATGCACTCTGCTATGATTTCATTCAATTGAACCTTCTGACAGCTGATATATTGCTTTTGAAATTGTATTAATTAAGAAAGAGTATGGAATACTTCACAAACTCACAAAAAACACAAGTCAGGACAGCCAAAATTCCACAACGGCCTATGTTCTCCATCTGCACAGAGATAGTTAAGAAGGGGTTGTATGGTTCTATGTATTCCAATAACTTTCAGTCCAATGTCTATGAAAACATACATGAGACCTGCACCTCTGTATTTACAGGCCACTATCCATGTGTAGTGAAATGTGTGAGTAAACATACATGGTGGTACCAAACATCTCACTCCTTCTACCTCTTCACATCCCTAAAGTATTACACTCTTGGCATGAACTTAGTGTTAGCATATCCCTTCAGATAAAATATGTAAATGGCCTGTATATGTCTTCACTTTTCTTAAGAGAACATACAAACCCACACCACAACAATTTAGGGCTCCTATTATAGACAGGAAGAGCAATAAGTTGGAGCCTGAGCTTATAATATGGATGTCTCCCTTCTTTCTCAGAAAGCATAGGGACCCGGCAAATAGTGCTCTATTCAGGGTGACCTACACTGTTGGTGTGGGATATCCAAGTCTTCTATGAGTATGGTGAAAATACTATCTCTTTTTTTCATATAGATGGTCACCTGGGAAGCAGTTCCTGTGGCAGATCAGATAAGAAGTGCCTAAATTAAAGGGATGGGAAACTGTGTACATGTATATCCTGAGCTCCTGCTGTCTCTGAAGGCTTTGTCGCACGGAGGACTGGGTAAAGTACAAAGTTTGTGCATCCCGTGTGACTATTACCATCAACAGTGGCTCTCAATATCAAACATTGTAGAGATCTAATGGCAAATTCTGTCATAAGAGTACAAGGAAAATATATGTGCAATGCATAAAAAAATCAAAAGATACAGGGTAAATTTAAGGGTTTGAGTTATAACAGGCACTAAGTAAAAAAGGCACATCCCCCGCAAATAATAAAAGCTTTACGTCAGATTCGACAGGTAGTTTACAAGAATTGCTAACGAGCGTAGGCACAACAAAAACACATCAAACAAAAACCTGCATTGCACCTTTTTTTGCATCACCGTGAATCCTAATCACCCAATAAAACACGTCTTAAGTCAAATTGTAAAATAACGGCCGACGTTGTCTAGCAACCCTAATTGATGAGGAACAAATTCAAACCCACAGCCAATCCCAAGACCCCAAAGTATCAAAAATGTCCAAATACACTTATATATACCCAAAAATAATGGTCCCACCTTGTTTGTGTATTGAGTTTTGGCAAGCTAGATCACAGGACCCAGGAGTGGAAGATAGTGTTTAGAGTGATGGAGAGAGGAGCTGACATTGGAGGTAGAAGGAATTTTTGGAGCAGAGAGATTTGGACAGAGTTGCACTTAAATATACACATAGCACACTTCTGCACATATTACATACACCCATACAAACACAAACACATACACACACAGTCTTTTTTATAACACATTATACATATTTTATACTTCATTTTTTCAGTGTGAATCAGTGAGTGACATAGTGTGACAGAGAGTGATTGGGATCAAGTGTGTCTGTGAGGGCCTGTGTGAGTGCCTGGGTGTGAGTGGGTGATGGATGGCAAAGAGAGGAGGACAGAAGAGTGGGATGGGGAGAGTAATGAAGGAGGAGGAAGGTCAGTAGGGCATCCCTGGGCTGAGTTGGAGTGGGAGAGGGAGATCTGCAGGGAGGAGGGGACCCGGCCTAGAATAGGTACTCAAAGGGTAGGGGCAGAATCGTCAGTGGGATGAGGGGCACCTTTTGAGGAGTACCACACACAGGCAGTGGCAGTGCAGGCAGGACATTCTAGCCACAGCTCTGACACCTCACAGGCCTGAACTGAGGAGTAGAGGCTCAGGGATCCTCGATACACGGACAATGAGAACAGGGCTCTTGTGCAGGCTATATTGGAAAGGGAGAAGGTCCCTGGCCTGGCTGCAAGGAGGAAAGCCACCTGGACCCAAATGTGCAGCAGGTTGAATGCGGTGGCCACCTGCAAATGGACCTTGGAGTCCGTCACGAAGAGATGGGGCGATTGCAAAAGGGTGGTGAAGAAGAAGATGCGGGAGATTGCCCTGTACGCCCGAGGCAGCTGAGGTGGTCCCCATGCCCACATCACCTTCAGCAGCTGGGAGGAGACGCTGTGACAAAACATGTCAGCCACAGCTGTTGAGGGGGTCCCTGGAGGATTGGACACTGGGGAAGAGAGGAGCCTCCACACTACTGGTAAGTGCATCATCACATAACCACACACCACATCAACCGACACAACCTTCACACACAAACACAGTCACACACCAACACATGCCCATCATTGATCCACTCAATTGCACCAACATAGCACCCTGAGGGTTAAAAACAGGACATAACACATGCACAAATGGCAAGGTTCGAACAGGCCCAAAACTGCCCAAGTCCCAGTTCAACCCTCATGTTGCTATGCTGATAACATACATTCCACACAAACCATGTTTCACAAAATGTTGTCTGTTGAAGATCATCACTGTTCCACCACAATGTCACCCATGTACCCACAGGGAAGTCAGCACATAACCCCTTGAGTTCTAGAGGGACCATCAACTCATCGCTCAACAATGCTTTGGCAACACCTCCGATACACAAGGGGTTAAGCAACAACAAACCCAAGTTGACAGAGTAACAATTACATGCTACACAGGGGACATTCACTAAGTGGTGAAAAATACATGATGGAGTGAAATGGACCCTTCCATACCATTATTTCACCAATTCCCATGTTAGCCTATGGAGACAGTTCAATAACTTGATTCAAGTTCTCGAGGTCGCATTGTGTACACTCCATAGAAAAACATTGGAAATGGAGAAATTATCACTGGAGAAGTCATCATCACTTCCACCTCACCTCCACTTCATCGGTTCTTCATCACCGCTCACTGAATCACAAAAAAGATGGATCAGGACACACATCACAATGCCACTGAGACTAACTGGGTGTATGTGCAACACACAGGCCTCAAAATAAACAATACTCTTGAATTAAGAGAGAAACAAGTAGGCCTTTGTGTTGTGAATGCAATTATTTGCTCTTACTTGAACTGTCAGATCATACATTTGGTTATCACATGGATCCTCAGGAGTGGTAATACCACAGATGGATGTTAGAACATCCACTATCTGCAGGATACACATGGGAACCAAATATCATCCACTGCAGGTGGCAGACCAACAGGCCATGATTGATGGATATCTCTGATTAAGCAATGCTGGGTCAACCAGAAAGATGGAGCGACTGAAACAACAACAGGTCTTAATCAGATAAATCTTTCACTACTGACCTGATTGGTGGCCTTGAGGACTGAACTTGGACAGACCTCATGTACAGGTTCCAGTCAAGTTCATAAATCTGTGATTGCCAGGGTGGTATACCATGAATCTCAATGCAATGCCTAGGATACAATCATGACACTCAGTGATTCAAATGTCAATTAAACTATCTTGCATTCATTCTTGCAGATGCTATTGGAATCCCCAGCCACATTATATAACACATCCATGGAATGGTAGATGTTTGTAGTCCATACTGCGGCCAGTGTCAGGGCTGTACCTTGATCCTGTGGGGGGGGGGACACAATGTCATGTGTGGTGTGGTTAGTGTGTTTGCACAAATGCACTGGACTGATCATTGACATGCATGGATTGTGTGAATGCCTGTGTTATACTCACAGCTGAAATGTTCCCTGATCAGTCTGTCTCTTACCTGCTCCCCTCTTAGGGTCTCCTCATCATGGCCAGTGTCCATGGGCACTTCAGGTATGGGTGGGGCCTGGATATCATCCATAAGCCTAGTGTCCCCTGCAATGTTATGTAGTATTGCACATGCCAATATTATATTGCAAGCTTTGTCTGGGGCATACTGTAGTGCTCCCCGAGTGATCCAGACATCTGAATCTTGATTTTAGGAGCCCGAAAGTCTGCTCAATGACATTCCTCGTTCTGACATGAGCCTGATTGTATTGCTCCAGGGCATCAGTTTGGGGATTTGCAACTGGGGTGAAGAGCCAAGACCTACAGCTATAGCCTGAATCACATGTGGTGAGTGAGTAATATGGTGAGATAGGGACCACATGTTGTGTGGATGATGTTGCATGAGGTGGGCATACTACCAGTGAGTCAAGAGCATGCTGAGCAGCTTTGTGTGTATTTGTGTATATGTGGTGGGATTTAGTATAGTTAACTCACCCAGAAGCCATCCCCCTGTATACATTCCATTCTCGAAGTCTCTGTGTACGGATGAGTTTTGGAGAATGCATGGATCGTGACAGTTGCCGGGATATTTAGCACAGACACTGGTGATCCTCATGTTGGAGTCACACACCATCTGCACGTTCATGGATTGGAAGTTCTTCCTGTTGATGAATACATGTCTCTCACATGTAGGAGCTTTGAAACTGACATGGGTGCAATCTACTACACACATGACCCTGGGCATGCCTCCCCTTGCATAAAAGTCCTGCTTTACAAGTGTCCACTCCATGTCAGTTTTGGGAAAGCAGATGTATCTGCTGGCCTTGTTTTTGAGGGCTGGCAACACCTGAGCCAGTACCCTCAAAAATGTGGACTGTGACATGCCTGATGCCTAACCTTCTGTTGACTGAAAGGCTCCACTTGCCATAAAATGCATAACACACATCAGTTTCTGCAGGCCAGTCAGAACATGGTTGTGGATGTATATGGGATGGACCTCATCCTTGATGACCTCATATAGGGCAATGATGCTGTGCGGCATCAACCTCCTCATTGGTCATTCCCAGGATAGTGACCCTTGGGCGGTATACCCTGGGCCTTGGTGGTCATCTGTACATCTAACGCTGCTCCAAGCTCCCTTGTGGCAGCTGGGGAAAATCCTGTTGCAGCAGCTGTGGTTCTGCAGGCAGGTGTTGTCCTCCAGGTAGGGATGGGCTTCTGTGTGGCTCTTCAGCCAGATCCTCCTCAGTTGCAACAGGTGAAGGCTGTTGATCAGGTGTGCTTAGGAGTTACTGATGTTCCCTAACCTTTGCCCTTGCACGTCTTCTCCACAGTCTTCGCATTAATAGTTATGCAAACATACTTATTGTTCTCACTATCTCTATTTCTCTGTCTATCTAGCTCTCTCTCTCTCTCTCCCTCTGAGCGGAAAACAAGCCACATGTGAGTATGGTGGGCTGTCCCTTTAAGACTCTGTCGGGGCGTTGTCCAGGTGTAGTCATGAGGTGAGTGATGACCAATGGGAGGGTGTTTGTTGTCCAGGTAAGTGTTTGGTGGTGTGTTTGTGTTTGAAAATCTGCTGCGTTTTGATTGGTGTGTAGCTGTGAGTTGCCAATGTGACATTGTCAGGGTGCAGGTTGAGTCTCTACCGTCTGGTGATGTTGCACAGGTGAGCTTGTTTTGTATTGACAGGTGTCTGTGTCCATTGTTCCATGCTATGTTGTGATGTGTTGTGTTGGTGTGCTTTTTGGAGGCCTTGTCCCTGTGGTGTTGCTAGGTTGTTGTGTTGTGTGTGACAGTGATTTGTGGTGCATGGGTATGGTTTGTGTGTTATTTTGGCATTGCATGGGTTAATTTTTCCATTTGCATGCTTTTACTATATGCTATTTGTCTGTTTTATTTTGTGCAATGGTGTTTTCTTTTTGCCGTTATGTGTGTTAGGGCTAACAAAGCTGGATCTTAACTTTTGCCCGTTTAATGTATCTTTTTTCCTGCCATTAGCAGTACCGCACTCCTTTAAATGGCTTTGGAAAGTCTTGTTCCATAGGTCTGAATGCACGTAAGATTATCGACCGTAAGGATTATAGAACTTCCATTAGCTGTTCATAAGACGGACCTTTAAATGGCTTACTGCACATTAAAACACCAGTGTTTTGGTTTTTTTTTTACTATCCCCTACTTTTAAATCTGGCTATAGTTACACAGTAAATTAGTTCAACCTTTGCCACAGTATGACCAAGAAAACAACATTTATATAAGCCTTCCCAACTCCTCTGTTTACCAGAAGTTCGAACTTCACAGTCTACCTATTAATACACTGTATAACCCTTCTGTTAGGAATGCATCTACCCTTCTCTTAAATGTATCCATTGTATCTGCCATTACCATATGGTTGGGCAAGGGATACCACAATATAAAAGACCTTACTGTAAAAAAAAAAACCCTTCCTTAGATGAAGTTGAAATCTACTTTCCTCTAATCTTAAGGGGTGGCCCCAATTATTTTATAAGGACTTGGAATGAAAAGCTCACCTGACAGATCCTTTTATTGACCTTGTGTCACGGTTTTTGATGAACACTCAGACAAGACTTGTAGGGTTAAAACATCTTTATTGAAAATAAAGTACGAACAGCATAAACGTTCATACCCACACAAGCCCAAAATAAGACAGTACAAGTACTGTCTACAATACACAATAGTAGGAAGGGACAGTATGTCAACAAAGAACAGACAAGCAGCAAGTTCCCTAGAGAGCTAGGGTGAGGAATAGGCAGCGACCTGCTGATATTACACAGGACCTTAGAACCTTAGAACTCTAGGGATGACTGGAAGCCCAAGACCAACAGATACTGGCAACTTAGCCCCTAGAACGCTAGGGTAACCAATGGCACATGGACCACGAGTACTGGCACAAGGACCCTAGAATGCTAGGAGTCCCAAGGCTCTCAACTGACGACACAGACCCTAGAACTCTAGGGTTAATCGGAAGCCCTGATACGGATACTGGCAGCAAGGACACTAGGGTATAGGGAGGCCCAAGACACAGCTACTGGTAGCAGAGACCCTAGAATGCTAGGGGTGAAATGGAGGCAACAGAACACGGAAGGCAACTGGTGTCCAGGTACGAGGGTACAGAGGCAGGTATACCACCCTACAGCTGGCTCTTTAACCCAAAGGCTACAGCAGATGGTAGGCAGGACAAGAAGTGAACTGGGCCAAGGATACCTAGGTACAGCAAGGTTCACGGATGGCAATGCACCCAGAGAACAGCCTGTAACTCCCAACAGGGAGTGAGCCCAGCTTAAGGAAGTGGTATATGGACATGTATAGGGTAATGAGTAACACGGCAACATAGCGGGTTCTCAGCCAGATCAGTCAGCAACGTAGCGGGTTCTCATCCAGTCCAGTTGGCAATGTAGGGGGTTCTCAGCCAGATCAGTCAGCAACGTAGCGGGTTCTCAGCCAGTCCAGTCGGCAATGGAATCAGAACAGATCAGGATACGCAGGAACGTCGTAAGGCAGGCCAGGTCATACACGAACAAACTAGTGCTAAGTACCGGTACACCACGAAAGGGCGCTTGTCTTCTGACATGACAGGGTATAAAAAGGGTTGGCCCTGGGTGGAGTCAATTACAAGGACCAATAAGAAATGCGGCAGTCAAACAAGGAAGTGAGAATGTTGCCACCCGCAACCAGGAGCACTGGCACCGTGATACCTTGCATATGCTTATATAATGTAACAAGGTCTCCTTTTAGTCTTCTTTTCTTTAGAGTAAATAGACCAAGTTTGTCTAGACATTCTTCATGCTTCAAGTGCTCCATCCCTTAATTGTACTCTCTCCAATTCTACAACATCCTTATTCAGAATGTGTGCCGAAAACTGCACAGCATACATGAGTGTTTACAAACTATTTGCACAGTAGCAAAATTATGTTATCCATTCTTGCTTCAATACCCCTTTTTATACAGGACTTTGTTTGCCTTTGTTACTGCTGTTTGACACTGGTCACTGTTTCCAAGTTGGTAGTTTAAAAGGATTTCCAGATATTTCTCTAGCAACAAGTCTCCTAAAATGATTCCATTAGGTTCATAATTAGCAGATATTTTTTCTTCCCAAATGCATAACCTTACATCTTCCCACATTAACCCCTTAGTGACAGCCGCGTTCGTAAGCGGCTGTCACCTTAACGCCCGCCGAACATTTTTTTTTCTTTCAAAGAAGTCCTGAGTCTTCGAGCAGGCGTGCAGCCGCACGGAGACGCAGACTTCCGTGACTTACCAGGTACGTCCTCTGTCACTAAGTGACAGTTTCTGCGGGACGTACCTGGTAAGTCATCTGTTGTTAAGGGGTTAATTTTCATATTCCATTTGTTTGTACAATCTGCCATTTTATATAAATCCCTCTGTAGAGAACAAACATCCTGCTCTGAATGTATTACCCTGCTTAATTTAGTGGCATCTGCAAATATTAAACCTTTGCTTTATATACCTATATCTAGGTCATTTATAAACATGTTAAAATGTATTTCTGTTTACGACAAGACACTGTTTACTATCATTCTACCAGTTTTTTTTTATCAAGTTGCAAAGGTTATCCTCCTAGCTCCAATTTCCTTATTTTATACATCAGCCTCCTTTAGCACTATATCAAATGCCTTTGCATAATCTAGATATACTACATCTCCTGCTTTAACATTATCTAGGTTGCTACTTAATTCTTCATAGAATCTCAAAGTATTTGTTTGGCAAGATTTATCCCTCATAAAACCATGTTGATTCCTGCTAATAATCGTATTTTCTGCTGTATAATCCTGAATTGAATCCCTTAACTTCCCTTCTAACAGTTTTCTTTCTACCCAGATCAAGCTCACAGCAGGTCTATATTTCCATGGTTCTGTTTTAGATTAATTCTTAAATAAAGGTACTACATTGGTTTTACACCAGTCTTGTGGCACTGAGCCTTAGTGAGAGTCTTTAAGGAGTAAAAAGAGTCGCCTTGGTAAATCTGCACTGAGATCCTGAAGTACACTTGGCTGTAAACCATCAGAACCAGGTGTTTTGTCGATCTTAATTTTGTTTAGTCTTACCTTGACTTCATTTTTTGTTAACTCAATATCTGACTTACTAACTGTACTACTAACTTTACATTCTTGCCCTATATGCATGTTAAATTTTATATGATAGATTGCAGTGATTACTGTTATTTATTATTTTAACTAAATACTACATAAATAGTTTAATCATGTTGTATATTATTTCTTAGTTGAATATATTCTTCAAGCAACAGAAGAAAATATTATATGTAAAATGTTCCCTCTGTTAATAAAAGTATTAAAAAAAGTAAACTGTTCATGTCTGTGATGGTATAGTGGTCACCCTGTTTTCAGCCTGTTTGCAGTGACCCCTCTTTGCCTTCACTATATGTTCCGATTCTTGCAAATATTTATGTTCTCTGCTGTATGTATTAGGGAGTGCTGAAGGGATTAATATGCATGTCTGAAGTATAGAATGATTGTGTCATGGAGTTTACCAAACTCCAGAACAACTTGAGAAAAAACATTTAAACACCTGGACAGATACAGTGGGAAATAAAATCTTTGTGAGTTGAATGTTTGTTACTTCCCCCCATAGAGCAGGCTCTGAAAATATATATTGTAAAAGACAGCTGTGACATCAGATCCTAAATCGGGGGGGTGGTTGCAAGGAATATCTATGAGAGAAACTCAGTGAGAAGGAGGAGTAGAGTGATAATGATGTAGGAGCAGGGGTAGGGCCTCTCTAGTATGGAGAGAGGACAGGGACTAGTCTGAATTTTGACTGACCCATATGCTTGCTAAGACAGTATTGGGAATGCAGGGACTGGTTTGCTCCCTTACCAGGAGTGTTAGCATGAGTGGGCACTGGAGTGGATGGTCCCTCTTCCAGCTGTGTGCTGTAAGCCAAGCTACACCTGAAGGAAAGGCAGTTTGTCTGTCTGGTTTCTTTCCTATATTGTGTTACACACAATGAGTTGTGAGTAGTGGAGTGGAGGTCATAGATAGTATGGAGAGCTGGAGTGAGCATACTCAGGTAGTCCGGTAGTTTTCGAGAGATGTGATTGTGTACTAAGCAAGAAAGGTGAAGGGCAGGTCTAGATTCGAGTGTTAACAAATTTAGTTCTTTAAGCATATCACAGTGATGGGTTGTGTAATTATATTTACACATTTAAATTACATTTAATACTAGGGTTCTTGCAGTAACCAGACCCAGAACACTGTATAACACTAAGCAAAGAGCTAGTACTGAGGAAAGGGGGTATCAAGGTGATAGGACCGATGGGGTGAGAAAAAGCACTGAAGTATAGAGATGGGGAAAACTTTTAGCTTCAAAAAAGTAAAATATGAGAAAAACAGAATTTCTCCCTCCCACAGAAACTCCCATGAAAAATGCTTTTCTGATTTTTTTTATTTTAAGAAAAGCAAGAAGCTGATGGAGAGCCAGGAGTTTCACTAGCCATCGAACTTTCAGTCTCTGGCTGGGTTTCTCTATTTGTCCTCCTCTTTGATTTCTACCTCGCCTTTTGTTGCCTTTGGGGAGAGTCAGGCAGTATAGCAACAGCAGTGTCCGTTTTCTTTGGTGAGTGTTTGGCTTTAACATGTTTGACGTAAATGTCATGGTGTTTGTGTTTCATGTGTGTCATCAGGGTGGTTGTGCCAAGGTGCATTCCATCCTTTCCCCTTTTCACTGACTTGTCACAAATTGTGCACAGTTCCATAACTGATGAGTACACTGTGCTTGCCCCGCATGAAAAATTGTCCCACAACCAGAACCTCAGGGGGTAATTGAATGATGCAGAACAATGGCCTCTTCCTTCTTCTCCTCCACATTCCCCTTCACTGGCTAGGGCAGAGCATGATGTTATTACTCTTGCTACTATTACCTCAGAATAAGCACTGCAACTAGGACCAGGAATATTGCTACTGCTGGCAAGTGGAACCTGTTCTAGTCCTGCATCACTTGTTTACAGCATTCCCACTGTGTCCACGGGGGTCTGTGGTCTGTTTTTCTATTCTCTGTTTCTCAATTCTTCTTTCTCTTTGATCTCCGCCTTGCCTCTCATTGATTTTGAGGATAGTCTGGGGGTACAGGAACAGTGGTGTCCAATTTTTTTGTGGTTGTTTGGCTTTAACATGTTTTACATAAATGTCATGGTGTCTGTGTTTCATGAGTGTTATCAGGGCACTTGTGCAAAGTTGCATTCTATCCTTTTGTCACAGTTTTTGATGAACCCTCAGACAGAATAGTAAGGTTAAAATGACTTTATTGAGTAAAGTGCATACAAGGAATGAGGCCACAGGCACACAATACAAAACCACACTATATGGAGGATATATAGGCAGTAAGCAATGACTGTAAACAGAATGACTGAGACAGAACACAGGTAATAGAGGTATCTTAGGCAGACAACCCTCCGCTATAGAACCTGGAGTGATCAGGCTACTGGACCCCGGCTGACAGCAGGACAGAGGATGGCAGTAAGTCCTGGAGATGGTGGTAGGCATGAGACCAAGACACCTGGGTGGCACAGAACCCAAGGAGGCAACGAGGCAACACTGACCACGGGACAGGGGTCCAAGAGTGAACGAGGCCACCACTTACAAAGGTAAACCCTAGAGCGCTAGGGGTGGATCGAAGTGAACACTGGAAGGCCACAGGTGTCCCCTCATAGGACAGTGGCACAAGCGCAAGTTCTGGCCCTCACCCAGGCACTGCAACATGAAGGAGCACATGGTAGCTTAGATAGTGTTAGGCACTGAACAGTTAACAGGAGACGCCCAGAGATACATAGGAACTCCCACAGGGAGTGAGCCCAGCAATTAGCGCAGAGGGAGACACAGAGAGATCAGAGTAACTCAGTCAGCACTTGCTAGCACTGTACCGGTACTTTGCATGTACACACTGCCGCAGGCAGTAGGAGTAAGTGGCGATAGCACGAATGCTATGCCTATGGTCGACAGAATAAGATTAGCACTACTCGACGCACCCCAACTAGGCAACTGGAAACCGTTGAATGTAATGCTGGCCAGCTAGACAACGGAGGACGCACAAACATCCATGGATGGCAACGGAACAATGGCTCAGCGGAACAGGTTACAACCAAGGAAGCGCAGACTGGTCAGGTGCACAGGCAAGGCTCAATAGCCAGGCAGACTATGACAACGGGGGTGCACAGCCAGATCAGTACAGCAACGGAGAGGGTTCTCAGCCAGATCAGTCGGTAATGGAGCAGGTTCTCAGCCAGATCAGTTCAGTAATAGAGCGGGTTCTCAGCCAGATCAGTCGGTAACGGAGCAGGTTCTCACCCAGATCAGTTCAGCAATGAAGCGGGTTCTCAGCCGGATCAGTTGGTAACGGAGCAATACATGGGAAACACAGGAACATCGTCAGGCATGCCGGGTCATACACGAACAGCAACACAGTAGAAAAACGTCAAGCTCAGATACACCACAAAAGGGCGCATTAGAATAGTTATGACAGGATATAAAAAGCCAAGCCCTGGGTGGAGCAAAAATGACAGGCGAATGAGAAGGCAGCAAGGAAATTAGGCACAGTAACAATGTCGCCGTCAGAGCAGGAACACGGATACCATGATAGTACCACCCTCTCAACAACCCCTCCCCGTGGAGGAGGACCAGGCTTAGAGGGAAATTTGGCATGGAACTGACGCAACAAAACTGGTGCATGAATATCAGCAAGCTTGACCCAAGAATGTTCCTCTGGGCCGTAGCCCTTCCAATGTACCAGGTACTGGAGTTGACCACGCACCCTTCGTGAGTCTACAATGCTTTGTACTTCATACTCGTCATGATTTTTAATGCGTACCGGTCCCGGCACCACCGGAGCAGAGGTATAGCGGTTACAAACAAGAGGTTTGAGCAATGATACATGGAAGACATTGTGAATTCTCATGTTTGTGGGAAGTTCCAAGACATAGGAAACAGGATTGACCCGCCGGAGGACTTTTAACGATCCAATAAATCGTGGGGCAAATTTGTGACAAGGTGTTTGTAAATTCAGATTTCTGGAGGAAAGCCATACACGGTCCCCAACCTGAAACACAGGAGCAGGCAACCTCCTATTGTTGGCATGGCGCCTGTAATGTTGAAAGGACTCATGTAGCGAAGTCTGCACTTGTGCCCATGTGGAACGAAGCTGTCTGAGGTGTTCATCAAGGGCTGGCATCTGTTGCACCTGGAAAGCATCCAGAAGCAAGGATGGTTGGTACCCATAATTGACAAGAAATGGGGAGCTTCCGAATGAATTATTAATCGCACAGTTTCTCGCGAACTCTGCCCAAGGTAACAACTCAGCCCAGTCGTCATGATGGTTGGATACAAAGCAACGGAGAAATTGTTCGAGCCCCTGATTAGAGCGTTCTGCAGCTCCATTAGTCTGTGGATGGTATGCAGACGAATAAGACAGTTGGATACCCATTTGACCGCAGAATGCCCTCCAAAATCTGGAAATAAATTGACTGCCCCGATCTGATACCAACACCTGAGGTACTCCGTGGAGTCTGAATACCTCACGGGCGAACACTACCGCAAACTCCTTCACAGAAGGCAGACCAGGCAAGGGCACAAAATGGGCCATTTTGGAACATCTTTCTACAACCATCAAGATATATGTGTAGCCCTTAGAGGTGGGTAATTCACCCAGAAAATCAAGTGACACATGTGACCATGGACGATCACCATTCAGAACGGGCTGCAACAGGCCTACTGGCAGATGCCGGGGTGATTTAGAATGGGCACATACAGTACAGGCTGCAGTAAAGTCAGCGCAATCAGCCCTCAGTGTTGGCCACCAGAAAATATGAGATGAAGACCAAATTAGTTGATCTCTGCCGACATGACCAGCTGCTCGTGAAGCATGGTATGTCTCAAGGAGTCTGGCCCTAAAAGGTTCTGCCACAAAACATTTGTCAATGGGTTTTTCCGGGGGAGATTCAGCTTGGGTTGCTAAGATCTACTGACCCAGAGGAGACGTGATACTAGTTCGCAAGGTTGCCAGGATGCGATCTTGGGGAATGATAGGCACTGGCTGTTCGTCGGACTCCACTTCAGGACCATGCTGCCTGGACAGCGCATCAGCTTTTACGTTCTTGGAACCGGGCAAATAGGAAACAACAAAGTTAAAGCGAGAGAGGAAGAGAGCCCATCTGGCTTGTCTCGGAGACAGTCTCTTAGCCTCTGAAAGGTATAATAGATTCTTGTGATTGGTTAAAATGAGAATCGGTACTCTGGTGCCCTCCAACAAGTGACGCCACTCATGTAATACCAGGATAATTGCCAGTAATTCACAATCACCGATCTCATACACCGATTGCGCCTTTGTTCATTTTTTGGAAAAGAAGCCACATGGCTTGAGTGGTTGACCCGGACCAGACCTCTGAGAAAGTATAGCCCCTACACCAGTGTCAGGCGCATCTACCTCTAGTATACATGGTAGAGCAGCTTTGGGATGTGACAGGACTGGTGCAGAGGCAAACGCAGCTTTGAGTGCCTCAAAAGCCTCCTCTGCCTCCTTGGACCAATCTGATGCCTTGGCATCCTTATGTGTTAGGTCTGTGAGGGGTTTGACAATTCTGGAAAAATCACGGATGAATTTACGATAATAATTGGCAAAGCCAAGAAATCTTTGAATGGCTTTAAGGCCCTTGGGATGTGGCCAGTGTAGCACAGCTGCCAATTTCTCTTTGTCCATGGAAATGCCCTGTTTAGAAAGGACATACCCAAGGAATGGTACTATGGTTCTATGAAACTCACATTTGTCAAGTTTACAAAACAATTTATTCTCCCTTAATCTCTGAAGTACTGTAGCCACATGAATACGATGTTCTTCCAAATTAAGAGAATAAATTAAAATGTCGTCTAAATAGACAACTACACAGGACTGCAAGAAATCATGGAGAACATTGTTAATTAGTTCTTGAAATACTGCTGGGGCATTGCACAACCCGAATGGCATTACCAAGTATTCGTAGTGCCCATTGCGAGTATTGAAAGCGGTTTTCCACTCATCACCCTCTTTGATGCGAATGAGGTTATAAGGGGCTCTCAAATCCAATTTGGTGAAGATGGTTGCTCGGTGATGAGTGGAATTGGGTAGGCACTTTTGACCATTAACTTATTAAGGCCTCTATAGTCAATACATGGCCTTAGTTCACCAGATTTCTTTTTTACAAAGAAAAATCCAGCCCTAGCGGGTGAGGTTGATCTGCGTATGATGCCCCGTTTCAGGGCATCAGAGATATTCTCTTCCATGGCCAGATTTTCTTCACAAGAGAGCGGATACGTTCTGCCCCTAGGAGGAACAGTACCAGGTGCAATATCAATGGCAGAATCATACACCCTGTGTGGTGGCAATGTGCTAGCCTCTCCCTTACTGAAAACATCGCTGAAGGATTGGTATTCATGTGGTAGGGAGGGAGAGGTACACAAAAATCTACTAGGTTGGCGTAGACAATGATTCATACAGTGCTCCAACCAGGTCACAATCTCACAGGAGTTCCAATTAATTCTGGGATTATGTGTCCATAACCATGGAAACCCCAGAATGACCGCATAATGGGGTAACTGGATAATTTGAAAGGACAGGGTTTCGAAATGTAATGCTCTGGTCTGTACTGAAAGCAGACATGTCTCATGGGTGACCTGGGGGAGGCACCAAAGGTCGCCCATCAATGGCCTCAATCTGCATAGGACTGTCCAGCAACACCAGCGAAATGTTATGTAATGCAGCAAACTCCTGGGCCATAAAATATCCCGCTGCTCCAGAGTCTAACAGTGCAGATACCATCACAGATAAGTCGGAGGAGGAAATGATCACATCAACCACTAGTTTAGAAGGCACAACCTCTGGGGACTGCTGAATAACACCTAGGACCTGTCCCCTAAAGAAGCCTAGGTGCGTGCGTTTCCTGGCCGAGTCGGACAATTGCGCAACAAATTACCTCCTTTCCCACAGTACAGACACAGGCCATTCTTACATCGAAATGACCATTCTTCCTTAGTAAGTCTAGTAAAGCCCACCTGCATGGGTTCGGCAGCTTCAACATTGACCAGGAGGCGTGGGAGGATAGGGAGGCAAGGGTGGGAGAATATTTTTGTGCCACTGTCTTGTCAGAGACCTTGGTTTGTGGTCCCTATTCTGTGTACATTCCCTGATCCGAGTGTCAATCAAATTAACAAATTCAATGAACTTGTCCAGAGATTCAGGTAATTCCCGGGTCGCAATCTCATCTTTAATACAGTCATTTAGGCCTTGAGTAAATGCCGTTACCAAAGCCTCATCGTTCCATCCCAACTCGGCTGCCAAGGTACGAAATTCAATAGAGTAATCAGCAACTGTAAAGGTTGCCCTGTCGGATATTCATAATTTGCTTGGCAGCTGAGATATTGCACCCAGGAATCTCAAAGACACTTCGAAAGGCTCTCACGAAATCACCAAAATTGGTAGTAATGGGCTTAGCCGTCTCCCAAATCGGATTCACCCAGGCTGGAGCCCTGCCAGTTAACAGCAATATCATAAAACCAATCTTGCTTCTCTCCGTAGGAAAGGCTTCAGGAGCCAGTTCCAGAAAAATTTCCAGTTGATTGAGGAAACCTCTACAGAGAGTAGGTTCCCCATCATACCTTAACGGTAATGGTGCCGTAGCAGATAACCCTTTATATTGCATATTAACACACAAGTTTTGGACTGTTGGTGCCTGGACTGGGGTGGCCACCGAGGAAGGAACAGGTCTGTCCAAGTGTGCGGTCTGCTCCAGCATAGTCTGCACCGCCACTGACAGCTGATCAAGACGTTGCTCATACATATCCATTCTCCAATCGATATTGATTGAACTACCTTCACTGGACTTGTCTGAGGTCATTGGCCCTTTTGTACTGTCATGGTTTTTGATGAACACTCAGACAGAACAGTAAGGTTAAAATGACTTTATTGAGTAAAGTGCATACAAGGAATGAGGCCACAGGCCCACAATACAAAACCACACTACATGGAGGATATATAGACAGTAAGCAATGACTGTAAACAGAATGACTGAGATGGAACACAGGTAACAGAGGTATCTTAGGCAGGCAACTCTCCACTAGAGAACCTGGAGCGATCAGGCTACTGGACCCCCGGCTGACAGCAGGACAGAGGATGGCACGGATGGCAATGGAACAATGGCTCAGCAGAACAGGTTACAACCAACGGGAAGCGCAGACTGGTCAGGTGCACAGGCAAGGCTCAATAGCCAGGCAGACTATGGCAACAGGGGTGCACAGCCAGATCAGTACAGCAACGGAGAGGGTTCTCAGCCAGATCAGTTGGTAACGGAGCAGGTTCTCAGCCAGATCATTCGGTAACAGAGCAGATTCTCAGCCAGATCAGTTCAGCAATGGAGCGGGTTCTCAGCCGGATCAGTCGGTAACGGAGCAATACATGGGAAACACAGGAACATCGTCAGGCAAGCCGGGTCATACACGAACAGCAACACAGTAGCAAAACATCAGGCTCAGATACACCACGAAAGGGCGCTTTAGAATAGATATGACAGAATATAAAAAGGCAAGCCCTGGGTGGAGCAAAGATGACAGGCCAATGAGAAGGCAGCATGGATATTAGGCACAGTAACAATGTCGCCGTCAGAGCAGGAACACGGGCACCGTGACACCTTTCCCTTTTCACTGAGTTGCCAGAAATTGTGAACAATGCCATCACTGATGAGTGCAATGTGCTTGCCCCAAGGGAAAAATTGTCCCCCAGGACCTTGGGGGGGGGAAGGTGGAGAAGAATGGCCTCTTTCTTCTTCTCCTCCACATTCCCCTTCACTGGCTGGGGCAGAGGATGATGCTGCTGCTGTTGTTGCTATTGTCTCAAAATCAGCACTTCAACTAGGACCAGGAGCATTGCTGCTGGCAAGTGGAACCTGTCTTAGCCCTGTATCTCTGGACTCCCATTACTACTGTGTCCACAGTGGTCTTTGGCACACTCGCCTGCTCCTCCGCATCCTGCTGCCCTTTCAACTCAGCATCAGCAGGATTACAGCAGTAGCAAACTCCACAAATTCCAAAAGCTCATAGCTGGTGGTGATGCCCATCCCCATCTCTGTCTCCCATTTCTTCTCAGTTTGGGCTACAAAGCCATTAATGTCTCTTCCACCCCAACTTCTTCACTATCATCATCACTACAACCAGTACCACCTTGCTGCTACTGCTCTATTACAGACATCCTACCAGTTGAAGGAGGTGATGGGAAATGTGACAGAGGGCCCCCTACTATCACATTTGCCATCTTTTGTTGACATGAAGAAGGCAGACTGGCAGCACTAGCAGCAGGCACAGACAACTGATCTGTGCTCCTGGTGGTGCTGGAATTATTGCTCCTAGCTACCAGTTCTGGCTTCTTCAGGATCAAGTTCCATGTGGACACTGTCATTGGGACTGGGAAATGGGGACTTCCATATTCTGGGGAAGGTTGTGGGCTCCCTTGACTCCTAGTCTGGCTGCTCTGCATTACTTCCCCTACCACTCCACTAACGCTAGCCCCACCATCTGATTCACCATCACTATTATTAGTAACACCAACCACATCAATTTCAGTCCCTGAGACTTCCTCCTCACTAGTAATATGATCAGCCCCTCCCTCACTGCTAACACTCTGAGTCTGTACAAACATCTGGGCCTTCTTAGTAGTAGTACTAGTGGTTTGACTGCTTGGGGATGGCAAGTGTAACGTAAGGTCCCATGCTGTCACACTTGGCATCATCTCCTCCACCCCCACTCCAGAGAATCACAAGACAAGCTGGCAATAGGTACAGCACTGGCAGCAGACACAGGTAGATGACCTGTCCTGCTCACACTACTACTACCCTCTTCTTCCTTTCCATACAAATTTCTCCAAGAACCCTAGAAGTGAAGTAGGGGGACTGGCCATAACTGGGTCTTGGGAACCAGGGCATCCAGACCCTTTAGTGTTGGTAGTGGTCTCATCCTCCACCTTAGACTCACTGGACGCATAAAGGTCCTTCCAACTCCTTCTCGTATTATTATTCAACTTGCTCATAGTGATAGCAGTCACTATGAGCCTCTCCTTTCTCAATTTTGTTATTAACACACAGCACAACAGCCTAGCATCTCTTTTTCTCTGTAGCTGCTTGTATTGTGTCTCACTTCCTGGAAAACTGCACTTTCTTATAGAGAAAAAGCAAAAAACGTGATTAAAGGGACAAAAACTTTCTAGCCATTAAAAAATAGCAAATTTTTTTGGCAATGGGCCAAAAAAGGCAAAGATTTTATTAACTTTATTAAAATCCGATTTTTCCCTCTAAAAAGTGAACAACCACACGGTTTTGTGAATTTTTTTCACTGGAACACAAAGAAACCTTTCGCTCACCCCTACTACTCACTTCCTCACTACAAATCCTTCCTCTATCAGAATGTGATAAAATATAGTAAGAGCCCTCCCATTCAGCAAAGGTGACCATCTGAGTACTCTTCAAATAATAATATGAACTTGTTAAAGCCGCCTGGGTGTGGGCCACTCACTGCGGTGCCTAACCAGATAATTCTGGACAAATTATATTCAGGTTAGGACTTCTCTATAATGGGGTACCTTGACATGGTGGCAAGTCAACGTACTGTGGCAATACTACATGGCTAAAACCTCATCTTTAATATAGTGGTGATAAGCAGGCAACATGCTGCAGAGTAAATGGTTAGTACTGATTAAATGTGGATGTGCACCAATACTTTGTGTATTTGCTTTTAGCTATTTTGATCAGAATTGATTGGAATCCAGCAATTTTAAAATTGTTTATTTTTCTTTAGGTGTGTTTACCAAAGCCTGGACTGGAATTCTGCAAATACTGACTGTGGTCATGTTTGAATCAACTTGTACAATAAATGACAATAAGCATCCTCCTTCTCCAGAGATGGTTTATTGTAAAGGTGATGTGAAAGGTTCCACCACCACCAGCAGCAGTACTTAACCTTTTAACAGATAACATGACAACTATGAGTTGGTGGTGATGATGATAGTAAGTGCAACATAGGTAGGCTGCTGCAACTCTATTGTCCCCACTGCTACTTGCCACCTGGGGAAAAAAGTTCCCCTCTTCAAATTCAAACACCAGGGTCCTAGAGATGTGGCCAGAGTGGCAGCATTATCTGATGGTCATGCTGCTGGGCTCTGAACCTGACTGCTTCTTGTGCTACTGTTAGAGCATTATTTCTTATAATAAGCACTAGCAGTCTACCAACTCATTTTACTCTTATAGACAGAGTGCAAAATGCAGCAGACAAATGCAATGGGCTATATAACTGCAAACTATTTTTTTAAAACCTTTATTCTCTTCTCTCTCTGCTTTTACCACTTCCTAGTTAGTAAACTACATCTCACAGTATGGTTGGAAGTTCTGAATTTTTATAGTATTGGGACAGGTATTTTGTGTCCATAGAAAGCAAAGGAAAAAATGCAAGCTTCTCATGAGAGAAAATATGAGACTTTTTGGTCATCCCAAGCAAAGCTAAAGCCGATATTTGGTGATCTAAAAAAAAAACAAACAAATATGTAACTATATTACAATTAGATATTTATGATTTTAACATGCCTCATAGCAAATTGTTTCACTGTTAATCTAACAGATACCCTGCAACATTAATATGCATACTACTTATTTTGTTGGAATCGGGCGCATGTGTGTCAGAATTCTAAATGTGTTTACTCGATCAGTATGAAAATTAGGTGTGTGGCATATAGCTAACTGACTATAGAATATGATAGTTATCTTGACAACTGGGAAAATCTGAATTTACAGTAGGGTTACTGATATCAAATATTACAAGTTGGTGGGCTAAAATTGTAATATATTATTTCATGGGTAATTATTTTTTTTCTTGAATTTAAACATATGCCTTTTTGTGCCTGCAATGCCTTGATGGTTTTCTCTCCTGTACTTACATGTTCTTCATCAAATTTGGTGACACCCTCAGATTTGTGCCTAGAGTCAGGAGAAAGGCATTATCACACTGTCACTGTATTGCCAGAAGAGGTTTTCTTTTGTTATTTTACTATTATGTTTGACAGGATTTCACATTTTCTGTAGTCCGCCTTTAGTACATTGAATGAAGTGCCAGACAGAGAAATTAATACCCTGAGTGACTGTATTTTAATTAAGCAATTTCATGCAAATTATAAATTTTAGATTGCCAAATAATATATTACACAAAAATTCTAGGCTGACTGATCTGATATGCATGGAGTATTACTCTTCCAGGCACTGAGCATACATGGGAAAATGAGCTAAAATGCTAATTTCCAATCTACTATGCAAACGGAAAAAGATGCCTATTTAGATACATATGCCTTTCCTAGGATGGGTAAATAGTTTTTTAATTTAATAAAATATAACTGACGCTTCAAGTTGTATGTTTGTACATCTGTGTATGGATAATTACATAAGTAAAACACCTTGTTATTTGTGATATATACTGAAGAATAATATTAATTGATGCTTACTGTTGTTAATGTATTTATTGGTAAATTAAACAAAAGCAATTATATTGTTCTGTTAATCATCATCAAGTATAGCTGCATTTTAATATTACTTGTACCTTGAATGAAACTTGTTTTAATTTGTAGGTTATTATTGTCTAAGATGCCATTAAACCCAAGAATCAGAGACACATTTAAAATACTCACTAAAATTTTGGGTCATGTATACGTGATGATAGCACAACTTTCCTTTTTTAAATAAAACAAAGACTTCGCTTCAAGAACAAAGTATATTTCCAAAACTTCCAATTTTATATTTTACATATTACTCATAAAGGAATTTATTTTTATAGGCATAATACAAAGTTAAAAAATAGAGGGTAAATAATCTATAAAACTCTCTTTTGGTTTTATTTTAAATATAGATCAGTTATTACATACTCTACAAGAATATTTATATATACAAAAAGATAGGGCATATCTACCGGTATTTTAAAATATAACATTGTGTTTATGGAATTAACACATAATCAGATGAAATTATTATTTGTCATAGATATTTGCACCAGACAAATAAAAATATAAGAAAATGCTGTCTATATTATCATACTCATGCCACATATTTTGACTCCACTTTCATTAAGAAACACTTTCAGGAAAACTGAATGGCTAAGTATTGACCTTTTCTTTATGTGAAATACAATCTCTTCACCACAGCACATGAAAGGAAATGACTAATGATGACTAATATTTATCTCTGCAGATTTCACCAGGACAGCTTTGCTGTTATAAAAGTATGTTTTAGCATCTTATTTAACCCTTTGAGTGCCAGAGGGTTATATAAATCATTGAAGAGTAATGCACTTCATATCCCCTGACACTCAAAGGAATAAACTTTACAGTGCCTTGTTTCTTCTTGATTAAAGAATTTTAGGGACTTGTGTGATTTATAAATGTTTCATCCTGAGGAGTTTTAAGGGAACTAGATATCAGGTTAGACATACATTCAAACACAACCATGTGCTTAGTTGCATTTTCCCCTTTTTCGTGCAATATATATAGTGGCTTCAAAAATAGTCAGTCCCCTGACAAATTCTCTCCTATTTTTTAATTACAAATGAACTTTATTTTAAAACACTGAAACTCAATATTAATTATTGTAAAGTGGAAATATATTTAATTAAAAACACTGAAATATGCTGCTTGCATAAGTATTTAAGTCCCACACATGAATTTTTGGTAGAGCCACCTTTCTCTGCAATAACAGCTTTCAGTATTTTGAGGTAAATATTTACCAGCTTTGCACAGTGTGAGTGATTTTGGCACAATTCTTCTTGGCAGATTTTTCCATGCTGTTCTTGTTGGATGGACATTGCTTGTGGATAACAATTTTTAAATAGTACCACAGTTTCTGAATGGGATTGAGGTCAGGACTTTGAGTAGGCCACTGCAGAACATTCACCTTTTGTTTTCTTGAGCCACTGCAATGCTGCTTTGGCCTTGTGCTTGGGATCATTGTCCTACGAAAAGGTGAATTTCCTCCCAAGATTCAGTTTTTAGTGGACTGAAGCAAACCTGCTTACAGTACTCATAAGGGAAGATCCACTAAGCTATGATAAAGAGGTGATAAAGCAAAGATTCTCCAGTGATATCACTTGTCCAAGTTCTGTTATTCTACAGAGGCCATACACTAAGATATCTCCAGCTTTGGAGATTTTAGTGCATTGGCTCCATAGAATTAATATAAAACATATAGAAGTGATATCATTGGGGAAGTCTTCTCAGCTCTATCACACCTTATTTCATAACCACCCATAATGTGCTAATCTAACTCATAATGTGCTGCATATGTGATTTCTTTATGTTTATTTATCAGCAGTATATCAAATAAAAATGAATCACTTGAGGCAAGGGTGGAACTTGATGGACTTGTGTCTTTTTTCAACCTAATTTATTATGTTACTTTGCCACTTGTACCCTTTGCATTGTGGAGGCTTAGTAGTTAAGACACTGTTGTAATGTTACAAAATTATGTCATGTCACTTGCTCTACTATATTGAGGATGGGTGAAAGATTTTTCCTCAAAAGAGAATCAGGAGGAAAATGGCACATTTTGCCAAGCGGCCAGTACATGGCCCCGTCGATCGTCCCTTTGATGCGGTGAAGTTGTCCTGTCCCCTTAGCAGAAAAACACCCCCAAAGTATAATGTTTCCACCTTCATGTTTGGCGGAGGGGATGGTGTTCTTGGGGTTATAGGCAGTATTTGTCCTCCTCCAAACACAACGAGTTGAGTTGATGCCAAAGAGCTCGATTTTGGTCTCATCTGACCACAACATTTTCACCCAGTTCTCCTCTGAATCATTCAGATGTTCATTGGCAAGCATCAGACGGGCCTGTACATGTGCTTTCTTGAGCAGGGGGACCTTGCAGCCACCGCAGGATTTTAGTCCTTCACAGCATAGTGTGTTCCCAATTGTTTTCTTGGTGACTATGGTCCCAGCTGCCTTGAGATCATTGACAAGACCCTCTTGCGTAGTTCTGGGCTGATTCCTCACCGTTCTCATGATCATTGAAACTCCACAAGGTGAGATCTTGCATGGAGCCCCAGACTGAGGGAGATTGACAGTTATGTTGCCATTTGGGAGGAAATAATCCAAAGGCTACATATAAACTTAATGGTATCATTTTAGGGGACTCGTTCCTAGAGAAAGACCTGGGTATCCTTGTCAACTACAAACTTGGAAACAGTAACCAGTGTCAAACAGCATTAGCAAAGGCAAACAAAATCCTGTCTTGCATAAAAATATGTATTGAAGCAAGAGTGGATAACATTATTTTGCCATTGTACAAATCATTGGTAAGACCTCACCTTGAGTATGCAGTGCAGTTTTGGGCACCAGTTCTGAAAAAGGATATACTAGAACTAGAGAGGGTACAGCGAAGAGCAACAAAATTAATTAAGGGAATGGAGGACTTGACGTATGAGGAACGACTAGGCAAACTTGGTTTATTTACTCTAGAGACAAGAAGACTAAGAGGAGACCTTATCACATTGTACAAATATATGAGAGGTCCATACAAGGATCTCTGCGGTGAGCTATTTATTCCAAGGCCTGATCAGATGACCAGGGGACACCCCTTGAGATTAGAGGAAAGGAGGTTTAGACTTCAGCAGAGGAAGGGTTTTTTTTACAGTGAGGTCTGTTAAATTGTGGAATTCTTTGCCTAAGGAGTGTTACGGTTTTACTGACACTCAGACCGGGTTGTAATGTAAAACACAGTTTATTGAAATAAAAAATGAACAACACTGCCCCTAGAGGCTGGTAAAAGTAAGAACAGGCAATAGGAACAGAGAATGGAGTAAACTACAAACAGTAGTGCATAGAGGGTTAAGTGGAGCAACTGGTAAGGCTCACACTAGATTGGCCAACACCCAGGAGATATATAGCAGTCTATGGTAATAGTCTTTAAATGTAGATCAGGAACTCAGGAGAAGCGCTGTAACACTCTTGAAGCATAAGCAGGATGAGCCCCTGTTGCTCTAAGCTGAGCCCGTACCACCACAGTGGGCTTATGAGGATTGCTACTGCCAATTTGATGTAACCAGAATAGAAATCGCCCTGAATGAGTATCGAGTAACCCTGCGTCTGCCACGGAAATATGCCAGCCATTGGGAGGCCACAGTAGAACGGAATTGCCCAAGCTAAGAAGAGCCGATGCACAGAGTAGTGCAGTTGGGATTAAGCACTTTGAGCGAATGAGGTACTGCCCAGACACCCACAAGGTGTCACCCAGAATCCTTGATGCAAGAGCGAATGGACTACCAGTGACAACCAGCGTAGTCACGATGCTCACCGGGCATCGAACAAGCGGAGCTCTGCAAGGACTGGTATAGCGTAAAGCGGAGGCTCAAAAGTGTAAAGGCTCAGAGAATCACCGGAGCTTGGCAATGTATCAAAGTGGCACGTAATCGGAGACTACCGGCAGTGCAAGGGTTAATCTGGTACATTTGAAAATAGCAATGCCACGAGAACAAGGCAGGCAACCTCGGCTACAGCGAAATGAGAACAGTCAGAATGTCGCCCACGCGACCGGAGTACACAAGAGCAGCAACCGGACAGGAGCAGTAGCCAGAACCGGATGACTGAGTCGCAGGAACACCACCGGAGAGTGGAACAATCACGGAGCAGGATCAGGAGCCAGAACCGGGTCGGATCACGGAGCGGAGTCATCAGCCAGTGCCGGGTCGGATCACGATGCAGGGTCATCAGCCAGAGCCGGGTCAGATCACGGTGCAGGGTCGTCAGCCAGAGCCGGGTCAGATCACAGTGCAGGGTCGTCAGCCAGAGCCGGGTCAGATCACGGTGCAGGGTCGTCAGCCAGAGCCGGGTCAGATAACAGTGCAGGGTCGTCAGCCAGAGCCGGGTCAGATCACGAAGCAGGAACAGAAGGAGAGTCAGACTAGCCAGGTCGGTACACAGGAGACACTGGAGAGCAATAACTAGGCGCAGCAACACAACACCACGAAAGGGCAATTGACAAGTGCCCAAGCCTAGCATATAAAGGCACATCCTGGGCGGGCCAATCAGACTCCTCCAATGCAAATGTATACCTACAGAGATTGACAGGGAATCACAGGGACCGTGATAGTACCCCCCTCTCAAAGACCCCCTCCCCTGCCAGAGGGTCTAGGTTTAAGGGGATATTTAGAGTGAAAGTTGCGCATCAGTCGTGGAGCATGAAGATCCTTATGATCAACCCAAGACCGCTCCTCAGGCCCATAACCTTTCCAGTGGACCAAATATTGCAACTTGCCTCTAAATCTCCTGGAGTCAATTATGCTCTGAATTTCATACTCCTCTTGGCCTTGTACATTCACCGGCCCAGGAACCACCGGAGTGGTAGTATAACGGTTGCACACCAAGGGCTTAAGAAGGGACACATGAAACACATTATGAATACGCATAGCCCTGGGGAGCTCCAATGCGTATGCCACGGGGTTGACCTTGCGAATGATCTTAAAGGGCCCAATGAACCGGGGAGCCAGTTTGTTTGAAGGTACTTGCAGGTTAAGATTCCTGGAGGAGAGCCATACCCTGTCCCCAACCTGGTAGGAGACCGATGGTAGCCGTCTGCGATTGGTATGCCGCTGATGTCTCAGGAAGGACTGACTGAGGGACCATTGTACCTGTGCCCAAGTGGAACGGAGCTGCTCCATGTGCTCATCCAGAGCTGGAATCTGTTGGGACTGAAATGAGTCTGGGAGTAGGCTGGGTTGGAACCCATAATTAACTAGGAACGGAGAACTCCCAGACGATGAATTAACCGCACAGTTCCTGGCGAACTCCGCTCATGGCAACAGGTCGGACCAGTTATCATGATGATCAGTCACGAAGCAGCGCAAATACTGCTCAAGTCCCTGATTGGCACGCTCAGCGGCCCCATTGGTCTGGGGATGGTAGGCAGAGGAAAATGACAATTGAATGCCCATCTGGCCACAGAATGCCCTCCAGAATCTAGACACAAACTGGCTTCCCTGATCAGACACTATCACAATAGGAACCCCGTGCAAGCGGAATACCTCCCTGGCGAAAATTACTGCCAATTCCTGGGCCGATGGGAGACCAGAGAGGGGCACGAAATGAGCCATTTTGGAGAACCTATCTACCACCATCAGAATGAAAGTGTAGCCCTTAGACAAAGGCAGCTCTCCCAAGAAATCGATAGATATATGGGACCAGGGACGGTCGCCATTGGGTACTGGCTGGAGTAACCCCACGGGGAGATGTCTGGGAGTTTTAGCACGGGCACAGGTAGCACAGGCAGCGGTAAATGCGAAGCAATCTGCTCTCAGGGAGGGCCACCAGAATGTTCGTGCCAATGACCAAACCAACTGATCCCTGCCAATGTGCCCGGCCGCCTTAGATGAGTGATAGGTCTCGAGTAACTGGGTGCGAAATGGTTCGTCCACAAAACATCTGCCAACTGGGGTTTCAGGAGGTGCCCGTGCTTGTGAAGCCATGATTTGCTCCCCCAGTGGTGAAGTGATGTTGGTACGAATAGTGGCCAGGATCTTATCTGGCTGAATTATAGGCACTGGCGCTTCATCCCTCTCAATGTCTGTGCAGAATTGTCTGGAAAGCGCATCTGCTCTAATATTTTTGGACCCCGACAAGTAGGAGACTATGAAATTAAATCTTGACAAGAAGAGAGCCCAACGAGCCTGGCGAGAAGACAGCCTTTTCGCCTCAGACAAGTAAATTAGATTTTTATGGTCAGTGAGAATTAAGACAGGGGTCCTAGTGCCTTCCAGGAGATGTCGCCATTCTTTCAAAGCCAAGATGATAGCCAACAATTCCCTATCACCAATTTCATAATGGCTTTGGGCACTAGACAGTTTTTTGGAAAAAATCTGTATGGTCTCAGGTTACCTCCCTCACTGGGTCTTTGGGAGAGAACTGCCCCTACCCCAACCTCGGAGGCATCAACTTCCAGGGTAAAAGGCAGAATAGGATTAGGATGGAACAGAATAGGAGCAGATGCGAATGCCTGCTTGAGAGTAACGAAGGCCTGTTCAGCTGCCTCAGACCATTGAGAGGGATTTGCGCCCTTATGTGTTAAGTCAGAGAGAGGTTTAGTAATCGTAGAAAAGTTCTGAATGAATTTTCTGTAATAGTTGGCAAAGCCCAGGAATCTTTGAATAGCTTATAACCCCTTGGGTCGTGGCCATTTAAGGACTGCAGCCAACTTCTCTTGGCCCATAGCTATGCCATCTTTAGAAATCACGAAACCCAAAAAGGGTACTTGAGAACAGTGAAATTCACATTTTTCGAGTTTACAGAACAATTTGTTCTTGCGCAAACGAAGCAATACCTCAGAGACACCCTGTATATGCTGGGTTAAATTAGCTGAGTGGATCAAAATATCGTCCAGATATACCACTACACAGGATTGTAACATATCGCGGAAGATATCGTTGATGAACTCTTGGAATGCGGCAGGTGCATTACATAGTCCGAATGGCATGACTAGGTATTCGTAGTGCCCTGACCTTGTATTGAAGGCTGTCTTCCACTCATCACCGGCCTTGATCCTTATTAAATTGTAGGCAGCTCGTAAATCGAGTTTAGTGAAAATAGAGGAGCCTTTCAACCTATCAAATAACTCTGTGATGAGTGGAATGGGGTATGCATTTTTGGACATGATCTTATTGAGCCCACGGTAATCAATACAAGGTCGCAACTCGCCATTTTTCTTTTTCACAAAAAAGAACCCTGCACCTGCCGGAGAGGATGATTTGCGAATAATCCCTCGTTTGAGAGCATCCTCAATGTATTCCTCCATTGCCTTAGTCTCATCACATGACAATGGGTACGTCCTACCCCTCGGTGGAACCACTCCCTGGGGCAAATCAATAGCGCAGTCACATAGCCGATGCTGCGGCAGAGCGCTAACCTCCCCTTTACTGAAAACGTCGCTGAACTTGCTGTATTCAGCTGACAGAGAAGGGGGTGTACACATAATCTTAACGGGACGGGATAGACAGTGATTAGTGCAGTATTCTGACCATGCTTTGACTTCACATGTCTGCCAGTCAAACTGGGGATTGTGCACTGTCAACCAAGGGAACCCCAGAATGACCGCATGATGGGGTGAACGAATAATCTGGAAACGAACCTCCTCCTTATGGAGGGCCCCCACAGTCATAGTAAGGAGAGTAGTCTCCATTGTGATGAGTGCTGGTTCAAGAGGTCTGCCATCAATAGCCTCAATGGCTAGCGGAGTGTCTCTTTCAGACAGAGAAATATTATGTCTTTCAGCAAATGCCTGGTCCATGAAATAGCCAGCAGCACCAGAATCTACCAGGGCTAGTGCTTCCACAACCTGGTCGCCTAGAAGAAAACTCACAGGTATAGTGGGTTTCAAGGAGCAAGGATCTGAGGACGACTGTACACCACCTAGGGCCTGTCCCCCAAGGTACCCTAGATGCGTGCGTTTCCCGGCCTCACCGGACAGGTGCGCAACAAATGCCCATTTTTGCCACAATACAGGCATAATCCTTGTCTTTTACGATACGCCCTCTCCTCCTTAGTCAGCCTAGTAAAACCAATCTGCATAGGTTCCCCAGTATCAGGTACACGGACCGGAGGAATGGGAGGAGAGGGTGGGTTAAACAATCTCTCATGCCCATGGATTTTGGAAGTTGCCCTCTTAGTCAAGCGCCTCTCGCGCCTACGAGTATCAATGAGTATCACATATTCGATGTACTCATCCAAATCGGTGGGTACCTCCCTGGCAGCAATCTCATCTTTGATAGCATCTGAGAGCCCTTGGGCAAATGCTGCCAGGAGTGCCTCATTATTCCATGCCACCTCTGCAGCTAGAATCCGAAATTCTATAGCATATTCGGCTGCAGTCTGATCGCCCATCTGCATTGACAATAGTTTTTTGGCCGCGGACATAGCTCGCCCAGGTACCTCAAAGACTCTACGGAACTGCTTAACAAATTCTTTAAAGCACAAAGTGCAAGGTTTAGCCTGTTCCCATAACGGATTTGCCCATGCCAGGGCTTTGCCAGTTAACAGGGATACCATGAACCCCACCTTGCTACGGTCACTCGGAAATGCATGAGGTGTAAGTTCGAGGAAGATCTCTAGCTGATTAAGGAAACCCCTGCACAATGTGGGTTCACCATCATATCTTACTGGTAACGGCGCCGCCGCCGTTAGACTTCTCTGCGGGACCAAGCATTGACCAGAACTATTATCCGGTGTCATAACTGGGGGGACCACCGGATTTTGATTCGGCTTATCAAGATGTACCGTACGTTCAAGCAAGGTCTGCATGGCCAATGCCAACTGATCTAAGCGTTGCTCGTGAACATCCATCCTCCAGTGGAGGTTCTGTGTATTACCGTCACTCCTCCCGTCTGAGGTCATGACCCTTTCGTACTGTTACGGTTTTACTGACACTCAGACCGGGTTGTAACGTAAAACACAGTTTATTGAAATAAAAAATGAACAACACTGCCCCTAGAGGCTGGTAAAGGTAAGAACAGGCAATATGAACAGAGAATGGAGTAAACTACAAACAGTAGTGCATAGAGGGTTAAGTGGAGCAACTGGTAAGGCTCAGACTAGATTGGCCAACGCCCAGGAGATATATAGCAGTCTATGGTAATAGTCTTTAAATGTAGATCAGGAACTCAGGAGAAGCGCTGTAACACTCTTGAAGCATAAGCAGGATGAGCCCCTGTTGCTCTAAGCTGAGCCCGTACCACCACAGTGGGCTTATGAGGATTGCTACTGCCAATTTGATGTAACCAGAATAGAAATCGCCCTGAATGAGTATCGAGTAACCCTGCGTCTGCCACGGAAATATGCCAGCCCTTGGGAGGCCACAGTAGAACGGAATCGCCCAAGCTATGAAGAGCCGATGCACAGAGTAGTGCAGTTGGGATTAAGCACTTTGAGCGAATGAGGTACTGCCCAGACACCCACAAGGTGTCACCCAGAATCCTTGATGCAAGAGCGAATGGACTACCAGTGACAACCAGCGTAGTCACGATGCTCACCGGGCATCGAACAAGCGGAGCTCTGCAAGGACTGGTATAGCGTAAAGCGGAGGCTCAAAAGTGTAAAGGCTCAGAGAATCACCGGAGCTTGGCAATGTATCAAAGTGGCACGTAATCGGAGACTACCGGCAGTGCAAGGGTTAATATGGTACATTTGAAAAGAGCAATGCCACGAGAACAAGGCAGGCAACCTCGGCTACAGCGAAATGAGTGAGGAAACTGAGAACAGTCAGAATGTCGCCCACGCGACCGGAGTACACAGGAGCAGCAACCGGACAGGAGCAGTAGCCGGAACCGGATGACTGAGTCGCAGGAACACCACCGGAGAGTGGAACAATCACGAAGCAGGATCAGGAGCCAGAACCGGGTCGGATCATGGAGCGGAGTCGTCAGCCAGTGCCGGGTCGGATCACAATGCAGGGTCGTCAGCCAGAGCCGGGTCAGATCACGGTGCAGGGTCGTCAGCCAGAGCCGGGTCAGATCACGGTGCAGGGTTGTCAGCCAGAGCCGGGTCAGATCACGGTGCAGGGTCGTCAGCCAGAGCCGGGTCAGATCACGAAGCAGGAACAGAAGGAGAGTCAGACTAGCCGGGTCGGTACACAGGAGACACTGGAGAGCAATAACTAGGCGCAGCAACACAACACCACGAAAGGGCAATTGACAAGTGCCCAAGCCTAGCATATAAAGGCACATCCTGGGCGGGCCAATCAGACTCCTCCAATGCAAATGTATACCTACAGAGATTGACAGGGAATCACGGGGACCGTGATAAGGAGGTGGTTATGGCAGATACAATGGATACATTCAAGAGAAGATTAGTTACATTTCTTTCCAAAGGGAACATACATAGTTATACTGTTTATTAGTAGGCAGATCAGGAAGGTCTGATAAAGACTAACTTATTTGGTAGCAGGAAAGCTATAGAATTACTGGGGTATGAGGAGAAGGTTGAACTTGATGGACTTGTGTCTTTATTCAACCTAATTTACTATGTTTTACTATTTTGTGTTTCTTCCATTTGCGAATATTCGCACCAACTGTTTTCACCTTCACACCAAGCTGCTTGGCGATGGTCTTGTAGCCCATTCCAGCATTGTATAGGGCTACAATTTTGCCCCTGACATCCTTGGACAGCTCTTTGGTCTTGGCCATGGTGGAGAGTTTGGAATCTGATTGATTTATTGCTTCTGTGGACAGGTGTCTTTTATAACAAGCTAAGATTAGAAGCCCTCCCTTTAAGAGAGTGCTCCTAATCTCAGCTTGTTATCTGTATAAAAGACACCTGGGAGCCAGAAATCTTGCTGATTGATTGGGGGTCAAATACTTTCACTCAGTAAAATGCAAATAAATGTATAACTTTTTTGAAATGCGTTTTTCAGGATTTGTTTGATCTTATTATGTCTCTCACTGTTCAAATAAACCTACCATTAAAATTATGGACTGATTATTTGTTTGTCAGTGGGCAAACGTACAAAATCAGCAGGGGATCACATCATGTTTTCCCTCACTGTACTTGCCAGCAGTAATCCCGGTCCTAGTTCTAGTGTTGATTCTGAGGCAGCAAAAGCATCATACCCAGCCCCAACCGCAGCCAATGTGACCAGCGGAAATTCTTTTATGTTTGGGGGACTTGTACCCCACAAGGCAGTCAGAGCATGCTGCAGACATATATATGAATAGAAGAAGGTAGTAGGAACACCGAATTCTTCGCGCAGTTGATCAAAAGTTTTTAAGACAGTGTCCTGATACCATATAACAACCACGAGTGACCAAACTCCAATTGCCGAAGATGTAACAACCCCTCCGCCCCCCCAGAGGGGAATACTAGGGTCCCTTGCCTCAAATCTTGAAGTAGATTGAATATTTGACCAAGCACTGTATGCTGTCTGAGAGGTGACAGGGGGGTTCCTAAATATGCCTGGACCCAGCAAAGGGATGTGTGTTAAAGAATAACCCAGTTTGATCAGGGATTCATACATTTTATAGAAGTTGTGCAAGGTATCAGGTAGGACATATGCAAGTGCAAATTGTCCCTGTGAGGCCAGGTAATATTTATAGAAATCTGGAAGGGCTATGCCGCCCTCACTCGCCTGACGTTTAAGAGTGGACGACTTAATCCTAGATGGGCCACCTGACCAAAGAAAATTCCTAATTATTTTATCAATTACAGTAAAGTATTGTTTAGGAATAGGTATAGGGGAGCCTTGAAAAACATACAGAAACCGTGGAAGAAACACCATTTTAATCAGGTTAGAGCTACCAATAACATTCAACGGCAGAGTAAGCCAAGATGTATTTTTGCATCGAAAGTGATCAATTAGCGGCTCTAAATTATCCCTCACATATTTATCCGCTGATAAAGTCACCAGAAGCCCTAGATACTTCACCACGTCTTCATATTTCAAAGGCGCGGACAATATAGGACCCCTATTAACAACCGGATCTACAGGCAGAATGCATGATTTAGCCCAGTTTATTTGCAGTCCCGAATAGACACCATAGGATTTGACCAGATCTAGAACATGTGGAAAAGAGCTAGAGGATGCTCCCAAAAACAATAATATATCATCCGCATATAGTGCCAATTTCTCCTCCCTACTGCCCATCACAAATCCCTCCACCAATGGGTCACTACGGATCAAGCTGGCCAGTGGCTTGATGGCCAGAGCAAATAGTCCCGGTGGCAAGGGACATCCCAAGCGCAAATGACCCTGACCAGGCTGATACAGTCAAGACCTTAGCAGTTGTATTTGCATAGAGAAGCTGCACCCATTTCAAAAATGTCGGTCCAAATCCAAACCTGCGTAATGTACATGAAAGTTAATCCCATTCCATGGAGTCAAATGCTTTAGACGTGTCTAGTGAGACCACTACTCTATGGCCAGCATTATCATGATTTGTATGCAAATGGGAAAATAGTCTCCGTAGATTGTGAAACATTGATTTCCCAGGCATAAATCCTGCCTGATCCGGGTGAATAAGATCTGAATCACTACATTTAATCTAGTTGTCAATATCTTGGCCAGAATTTTAGCATCCGATGTAAGCAACGAGATAGGTTGGTACGAATCGCATTTAGTTAAGTCCTTACCCGGTTTAGGAAGCACTACTATTATTGCTTCAGTGAGGGACAATGGAAGCCTACCCACCTCCAAAGCGTCATACAAAGTATTAAGAAATTGTGGAGCCAATGTGTCAGTATATCTCTTGTACCATTCAGCTGGCAGTCCATCACCCCACGGGGATTTACCCGTGGGTAGAGAGTCGATCGCCGCCACAACCTCACCTAGCAAAATGGGAGAATCAAGCATCCGTCACTGGTCAGCAGACAACGACGGAGAGAAACCTCCGCCAGATAGTCCTCCAACTGCTGAGCAGTGCAATTAGTTTGTGTCTTATATAGAGTAGAATTGAAATCTGCAAACACAGCATTGACGCCCACTTCATCATGCACAAGAGCCCCTGATGTGTTATATATAGATTTCATACATCGCCTGCCCTCTCTAGCTCCCACCAAGTGGGACATAAGTTTCCATGCTCTATCCCCGTTTTCAAATATTTTGTGTTTCTGGAACATCATGAAATGAATGTTTTGTTCCATTAGCGCAGTATTATATACAAAGGTGGCAAGCAAGAAGGACTCATACGAGACAGTGTCACCCTTATCAATGTATTATCTTTTGGCTGCCCTTTCCAACCGGTCTATTTTATCCCTTGTACGTTTTTTGTGCGCAGCAATTAATGAACCCAGGGAACCACGTGCCACAGCCTTCGCCGCCTCCCAGATCACTCCCTGTGACACAGAGCCCTCGTTGAAGCAGAAGTAGTCTGTCAACGCCACCTCATGACTTGCAGCAATATGCTCGATAGATAACCAATACGGCTGAAGTCGTCAACTGGGAGTTGAAAAATCTTTACCCACACGAAGGCATAGACTTATTGGAGAATGATCCAAGGCCACTCTAGGTAAGTAAGAACAATTATCAACCATATACCAGGCATGGTTGGAAACAAATGCATGATCAATTCTAGAGAATGATTTATGTGTGGCAGAATGACACGAATACTCCCTAGTGTTAGGATGGAGAGTGCACCATGCATCGGTAAGTTCAATATCCTCCACAAAACACAAAAACTTAAGTCTAGAGAGTAAAGAGTCCCCTGACCTAGCTCCCATCCTATCCAAAGCAATGTCAATGTACATGTTAAAGTCCCCCATAACAATAAGGCAGTGACCAGGCTTTGCAGCTACATAGAGAAGGGCCTCCTGTAGGACCTCAGGCACGAAAGGTGGAGGAATATAAATATTCATTAAAATGACCGGGATGTCAGAAATCAAGCAGTCCAAGAAAATGTATCTGCCCAATGGGTCAAACTTCAAATCTATGCAGTGTCCACCATAGTCCTTGTACCCCCACAGTGGCCCAAGGGGGCAGAAGCAGCACCAGGGAGTTGTGAGGCCTCAATTTTACATGGGGCAGAGGGGGGTCACAAAAAAAAGGCCGCAAGACAAACTGGGGTCATGTAGGTCCAGCAGGCACTCCTGAACTGGAATCCGAAAATGCTCTATTCACATCCAAAGTGTCTTTAAGGCAGTCCCTGATATGCAGACAGAGTATCAGGTAGTCAACAACTAATGTAGCTCCCACAGCAACTCCAACAATCAAGCCAGAGGTAGTAGGCCTGGCTAGATACCAGCTACTCCCTTGGAATAAAAATTGAGCTCCTTTCAGCATAAACGTGCAGCCAACTTATGGGGTAGGAAGGGGAACTGGGACAAAAACAAAAACAAGGATGGTGCTCTAAAGGGAAATGTAGGAGAGAGCAGGCCCTGGCCACAGTAAAATGTGAGTGTTGCTCAAACAGTCCTCCAGAAAGCTATATAGAGGATCAACAGCTGGTATGTCTAGGCAACTCACTGTGTCCACCGGATGTCAGCAAGTCTGTCCCGCCGACCAAGAGCGCGAGCAGCCAGCAGCGTGATGCACAACCCCTGTCTCCGTCAGCTCCAGACAAGGACCATCCCAGCACAGCCACAGCTCACATCTGCGGTCAATCCCCAGCAGCAGCCTCCGCCAATCATTCCAAGCCCCACAAGGCCCGTACGGCCGATAGTAAAGAGGCCTCTCCCAGACGAACAGTGCAGAGTACAATTCAGCTCCGTCAAGCCGCGAGGCCGCAGCCACGGCCCAGAAGATCCGCCTCCAACAGTATACAGGCAGCCAATGTGGGGAACTCCGAGATCCTACAATATTTGTACCGTTCAGCTCCTTCTGTCAAGGGGAGCACTATAAAGTCGTGTAACAGTTTGTTTGACACACAGACACAGTAGGTTTGGATAAAACACAATTTTATTGAACAATGATAATAACAATAACCCTCACGGGTCCTGTAATATACATACAATATAGTACACACACAACACAGGTTATAATGAGGTAAACCCTCATGGGTCCAGTATATACAGGTAATCCAGAGTTCAATATACCGACACAGGTCAGGCAGTTCTTGTGTGATTCTCAGTTGGACAGCACTGAATGGGTTACTATTAGACCGAGAGTACTGACAGGCCCTAATAGTGCAAGGCCCTTAAAGAAGCTCAATCAACAGGAGAGAGCACAAAATCGAGTAACGCCCAAAAGTAATGGAGACCAGATCAACGTGAGGACTGCCGTAGTAGTAATGGAGACTGAGCAACTTATGACTGCCGTGGCAGTAACGGAGACTGAGCAACTTGGGCACTGCTGTAGCAGTAACAGAGACTGAGCAACTCGGGCACTGCCGTAGCAGTAACGGAGACTGAGCAACTTGTGACTGCCGTAGCAGTAACAGAGACTGAGCAACTTGAGCACTGCCGTAGCAGTAATGGATATTGAGCAGCTTGCACTGAGAGGCACCCAACCAGGGACTGCACGGAAGTGAGGACGCATAGAAATGTCGCCTGGGCGACACTGAGGCAACGGAGACCAGACTGCAATGAGCTGTCCGGAGACAGCGAGGATCCTGATACCAACCCAACTGGAGACCGGATAAGGTATGCAGGAGAGGAACGCAACCACAGTAGCCCAGCCGGGCTGGAACCACAACACCGAGCAGGAACGTCAGCCAATCCGAGTCGGTACACCAAGCAGGTACATCAGCCGGGCCGGGTCGGTATACAGAGCAGGGACTTCAGCCAATCCGAGTCAGTACACAGAGCAGGAACATCATCCAGGACCGGGTCTGTACATGAAGCAGGAACGTCAGCCAATCCAGGTCAGTACACAGGCAGGAACAAGATACAGAATAGTCAGACAGTCCGGGTCGGTACACAGGCAGGAACATGATGCGGAGTCATCAGGCAGGCCGGGTTGGTACACTGAGATCACACAAATAACAGGAACAAGCGCTGGTACTGAAACACCACGAAAGGGCACTGGAGAAGTGCCAGAACCCAGCATTTAAGGACAAATGCTGGGTGGGACAATAACAGTGCAGCCAATAGCGTAAGCAGGAGTGGAAACTGACAGAATGTCGCCAAATAGCACCGGTACCGTGATAAGTCGTTAGTTCGTATAACAGTACACCGCCAAGGGGTAGATTAACGAAGATTATCCCCTCGGTCACAGAGCTTCTGGCCACGCCCCCCCCATTGGGAGCCACTAATACTGTACCCCCTTTCTCTCCCTAAGGGTATCAAAAATGGAGGAAAAAGAATAGAAGACTCTAATCTGAGCCTGAATGTTTGATTGTAACGGTTTTGTAGGACACTCAGACCAGCAGGTTAGAATAAAACACTGTTTTATTAATAAAACAAGAAAGACCGCCCTCTATAGGCAATACAGAATAATAGAAAGAACAGTGGCTTACAGATGCCTTCTCAGGACCAGTATACAGATGCAATAAATATACATATACTGTCATAGGACAGGCATAGAAACATAAGGGTACTCAATGGTTAAAGTATGTGTAAATCAATCAGTCTCTGTTGTGGTGTTTGACACGCCCAAGATGGTAATGGAGCAGCAAGTGGTGCTACAAGAAACAACACCGTCAGTCTATTGAACAGAGATTGCTGTTTAGGCAGAACAGGAACTGAGGCCAAATACTCTGCAGAGATGAGCTAGAGCCACAAGCCCCCACAGGCGTTGCAATGGAGATAACCACACTGAAAGAGCTAGAGCCAATAGCCCCCACGGGCATAGCAACGGAGACAAACTACACTGCAAGAGCTAGAGCCAATAGCCCCCATGGGCATTTAACGGAGACTAATATCACTGCAACAGCGAAGCTACTAGAGCCAATAGCCCCCACAGACGTAGCAACAGAGACTAATCACTGCAAGAGCTTGAGCCAATAGCACCCACGGGCGTTGTAACGGAGACTAAACACTGTAAGAGCTAGAGCCAATAGCGCCTCCCGCGGGCGCGGTAACGGAGACCGACTACACTGCAAGATAGACAGAATGAGCCACCACCTTATACAAAGGCTCTGCAAGGTAACCAGCTCAGCAAGTGTAGCGGAAGATCAGGGCAACGGCTCTGCAAGTGTTAATGGAGGCTCAGTGAATGGAGACAGCATCTCTGCAAGTGTTACTGGAGGCTCAGTGAATGGAGACAACGGCTCTGCAAGTGTTAATGGAGGCTCAGGGAATGGAGACACAGCTCTGCAAATGTAAACGGAGGCTCAGGGAACGGAGATAACAGCTAAGTGTTAACGGAGGCTCCGCTAACAGAGGCACGGCTCTGCAGGTGTTAACGGAGGCTATGACACGATCAGCCCTGCCACAAGCACAGCGGAATTTAGAATGTCGCCTAGGCGACACCAAGCAGCAGCGGCAGGAACAGAGGCAGGGTCAGCAGTGAGCCGGTTCAGGTCATGGAGCAGGAATTCAGCCAGGCCGGGTCAGATCACGGAGCAGAATTCTCAGACAAGTCAGATCAGGTCACAAGCAGGAACGTCAGCCAGGCCGGGTCAGATCACTGAGCAGGAAACAAGGAGCGTCATCAAACAGGCCAAATTGGTACACAGGAAGCAGGAACACTGGAAAACAGCAACAGCAACACTGGCTCAGGAACACCACGAAAGGGCACCTGACAGGTGCCAAAGGCCAGGTATAAAAAGACCACAATGGGCGGGCGAAACAAGCTCAGCCAATGGGAACGCCCACAACCAAGAATGACAGATAAGGATCACGGGCACCATGATATTGATGGCCAGTGAAATACCTGGCTCGCCATCAGCTTCTTGCACTAGGGTCAGAGTGCAGGAAGATGTAGCAATGTTTCCTGTAATCGTTACCTCCACCCTATCATCTGGTGCATAATTGCAAGCATGGAATCAAGCAGCATCCTGCAGAATATGCTAAGCTGGTGACAGGGAGAATTTATCATTATTATTAAGTCTGCTAACTGTCATGTGTCCTTAGCGGAGCAGACAAGGGGCAAAGTGACAGCAGCAGCAGTAACTGGTTTCTGGGTGGATGATTTGACATTGTGGACTTAATCATCAAGGTGTTTGCTTTCAGTTGTACTAGATGTTTGTGCAGATGTGTCCATTGTTCCCAGTTCTTCCCTAACTTCCTACACACACTGTGCACATTTCAGTTGCTTATGTAAGGCACAGTTCCAATCTGCTTTCAAGTGAGAAGGTAGTATTTCAACATACCCATGATTTTGGAGGAGGTGAAGGATGAGAAGAATTATGGGCAAACTTATTTTCTTATTTGAACTGATGGGTGCTAGTTGTGGTGCTGATACTGCTTTAGGAGCAAAACTGAAGTTAGTGGCACGTAGAACCATGATCATCATCACCCATATCACTGGTGTTGTCGATCCCATTCCCTTGCAACTTTCTAACCATCCTGCTGGTTCTGTTTCCTCAGGGCTTGTGTTTTTATCAAGCCTAAGTCCTACAACTCACTGCTTCCTCGGAGCTTGTGCCTAACATGTCTAAGTCTTACAAATCAATTGTTCCTCAGGGCTTGGACTCTAACAATTCTAAGTCCTACAAATCCCATTGAGTATCAGTCTGCCCCAGTCAAAATTGTATTTATTTCTGTTTTTATTAACTGCCCCCCTACCCCTGTCAACAAAAAAACAAAACAAAAATTCCTGTTCTTTCCCCAGACTCCACTAACACTGGGACCCTCAGACCCCTTTTATACTATGCCTTTGGGAAATAAACTAAAATGTGCTATGGGTTGTGTGCAAATTCAGTCATTCTAATGATTTCAACACAATGAGTTAGGTGAAAAAAGTGGAAATAACTGCAAATTTAATGGGAAATTTCCAGCTGGATGGGAAGTGTCATTTTTTGCCTATTTCTGTGTTGAGGCAAAAACTTTCCTTCCTGACCTGAGTGTTATCTCTGTGCTAAAGGAGTCTGTGGAAAATAGTTGGCAAGGCTGAAAAAAATACATGCGTCCATCAAGTCCAGATTATGCCAAATCTCCCGTGCTGATCCAGAGGAAGGCATAAAGCTCCTCACTGAAGCCATTTCCAATTAAGCCCAAAGTGGGTGAAATAATTCTCCCTGACTCCACTTTACTACCCTTACTGTAAAAATTCCTTGCCTTTGTATTAGTCTAAAGCACCTTTCCTTTAGTCTTAATGGATGACCTCTCATTATCTCTGCTCTTTGCGTAAATAATTCATTGGATAGTTATTTGTATTGATCTTGAATACATTTGTAAATGGTAATTATATCACCCATTATACGTCTCTTCTTTAATGTAAACAAACCTAGTCTGGCTAGTCTTTCTTTATAACTCAGATCCTCCAATCCCTTTATCAGTTTTGTTGTATGTCTCTGCAACATTTCCAGTTCAATAATGTTTTTTTAAGAACTGGGGCCCAAAACTGTACTCTGTGTTCTAGATGATGCCTAACCAAGGATGCATCCCATGCATCTACACCTCTTTTTATGCAGGCTAGTACCCTATTTGCTCTTACAACAGCATAGTGACTCTGCACATTGCTGTGAAGTCTATTGTCATTCAGTACTCCTAAATCTAATGAAGATTCCTCAAGTTGTTTGATGATGATCCCTCTCCTTCCGAGGAGAATGCGATTGATCAAAGTCCCACCAAAAAGTTCCTCCACCGCTGCCACCACCACCACCAGTAATAAATAATAAAAATGAATCATCTAAAAACACTAAAGAAGAGTCATATTATAGTGTTGATAACATAATGGAAGAATATATAGCAGCTCAATCAACTGCTGCATCTGATAGTGAGACAAGCAAAGAAAAGCTCTCCTGAAAGAGGTTGTGAACATTGTGAAAGAAAGTAAAAATAAATTGTTTGAAAGCTATAAAAGCCTAAGGAATATAAAAGCAGTGGACAAAAGATGGTGGGTGATGGTGAGGATGATCTAATGACTGATGATGATATAGAACCAGGATACACCCCTCCAGGATCCTCCTCTTCTTCAGATACAGATGTAGTTGAGAGTGAAAGAGATGATGACATGGCCATAAAGTTAGCTGAAAAGCAAAGGCTCAATCTTCCACTGCTGAAAAGGAGCACTGTTCCTATCTATAAACTATTTGAGAAAACAACTGGAAAGTCTAACCCTTCACAAGCAAAGATTGCAAAAATATACAGTTATCCTTTCAGTCTTCATCAGCATAGTGAGCTCCAAGGTCAAGTCCTACTCACTAATGAGTAATCGGCTGCCACAACACAGGTTATAAAGATCTATAAACTTAGCTATGATGAGTGTCTCTGCTGTTGTTTGAAGTGGAGACCCTGTGACACCTAGTAGTAGTATAATTGCAGCAACATCTAGCCTATGTAGTAGTAGCAGCCCCTGAGGAACCCCTCAGTCAATGACATCCACAGTATGGAGATATTTTACTCGCAACCCAAAAGCTAAGTATGTGGCTATCTGGTGTTTGGTTAAAAAAAAAGCACATTAGCAGGGGGAAAGCATCTAGGCACCCCCTCAATGAGATCTTACCTGAAGCAAAACCGCAGGTCTGAATGGGAGAAACACTAACACAAAGTCAGAGATGCGAGAACTTGCAGAAGTATGTTCCTGGGGCACATAATAAAAGTCATGATATTGATTGTCTGAGAGTGATCCAAGAGTTTGTTCATTTGAAATAGCACCTTTGGTTACTACATGTAATCTGGTTTGCCCATATCCTCAATTTAGCTGTGACCAGATTCCTGGTAGAATCCAAAACCCTCGGAGAGATACTGAATAGGAGTGTGCAAAAAGTGATAAAAATTTCATGCATGACTTTTCATGAAAAAAACGAAGATTTTTTGCTTTTTTTGCAAACGTTTTCTCCTTTTCTCCTATGCAAAATTTTCCTCCTTTTCGCCTATTCCAACACATTTTTTCCTGTTCTAACACATTTTTTCTATTCCAACACATTTTTCCTATTTCAACACATTTATCTCCTATGTTTAATAGGATGCAACACTTCCCAGCACGATATTACTTCTTCTGAGGGCTGTAGTGGAGAAATAAGTAGCTGGAAGTCAAAGTTGTGAGTTGTATAGCAACATATACCTTGAAAAATGTGTTAGCATGTAGAATGCCTTTGTCCTTTGCCCACAACACTTACTTTCTGCTTAAGAGACACTGGCATATATTCATGATGATGTCAAGTGATTTCAAAAAATAAAGTACCCTACAATATGGCAAATATGTATGGTAGTGGTGGTGGGGGACTGGTGTGGTGTGATTGGTGGGATCTTGGCAAACTGCATCCACCCTGGGAGGATAGGGATCATCAAGCCAAAGGTCATACATGGAGCGGGTAGTTGGATGTAGCCAGGAATCAAGCATGGAGCGAATAGTCAGGCAAGGCCAGAGGTTCAGGAACCAATTGGGTAGTCAGACGGAGCTAAGGGTCATACACAAATCGGAATCAGCAGCCAGAAATGGATCACAACAGAAGACTAGAAGCGCTCAGGTACACCACGAAAGGGCACTGAGGCTAGGACAGGAAGCAGCCTACCGGAGAGGTGGTGTCAAGCTAGGTCAATCAAGTACAAGCTATAATAATAGTGAGTGCACAGAATAACGCACAAGTAACCAGGAAGTCACTGACCCAAAATGCTGCTGCTGAGCACACACAAGGGAACGGACAGGTAAAGCCATAGACCTGAATCACAGGCACCGTGATAGTATCCTGCTGTCACACTTGGCATCATCTTCTCCTCCCCCCCCCCTCCAGAGTATTACAAGACACACTAGAAACAGGTTCAGCACTGGTGGCAACAGGATCATCACTGGCAGCAGACACAGCACTGGTGCAGCAGGGGCAGCATGTCTGACAGCAGGCACAGTGTTGGTGGAAGCAGATTCAGCACTGGCAGCAGGTAGAGCACGGATGGCAACAGGGGCAGCAGGTCTGATAGCAGGCATAGTATTGTTGGCAGTAGGTTAAGCACTGGCAGCAGGTACAGAACTGGTGGCAACAGGGGACACACTTCTGACAGCAGGCACAGCACTGGTGGCAGCAGGGGCAGCACTGGCAGCAGGCACAACACTGGTGGCAGCAGGGGCTGCATGTCTGACAGCAGGCACAGCACTAGTGGCAGCAGGGGCATCACGTCTGGCAGCAGCAGGTACAGCAATGATGGCAGCAGGTACAGCAATGGTGACAGCAGGTGCAGCACGTCTTGCAGCAGGCACAGGCAGCTGACCTGTCCTGCTTTCACTAGTACTACCCTTCTCTTACTCCCTTCCCATTAAATTCCCCAAGATCCCTAGGAGTGATTTAAGGGGACTGGAGAGCATTGATTCAGTAGTGCTCACTTCCTCCTCCTCAGACTCAGTGGACACATAAGGGCCCTTCCAGTTCCTCCTTTTACTATTTTTAAGCTTTCACATAGTGATAGCAGTCACTATGAGCCTCTCCTGCCTCAATTTTCCAAACAAATAACAGTAGAACAGCACAGCACGTCTATGTCACTCTGTAGTTGATTCGATTGTGTTCCAAATACATCACATTTTTAATGCGAAAAGGCGAAAACCATGTAAATCAATGGGTGGAAACTGTCTAGTCATTGAAAGATTGGTCAAGAATTTTGTCCAATCTGTGAGAACCACAAACATTTTAATTGATGTTTTAAAAGAAGATTTTCCTGTGAAAAAGCAGACAATAACGTGGTTTTTGCAGGATTTCTCATGGGAACATGGCGACAACTTTCATCCACCCCTACTCCTCAGTCTATTATATAATCGGATATGTTTCTTTTTTCTTTTGAAGGTTTTACTTTAATGCTTAACCCCTTAACGACCCTTGACGTACCAGGACCGTCAAGGGTAAATTTGCTTTAAGGACCAGTGACGGTCCTGGTATGTCAAGAGTTAAATGGTAGCAGCACGCCGCCGTGCACGCTGCTACCATTCAATCCAGGCTGAGACTGAGCGGTCCAGTACCGGACCGTTCAGTCTCAGCCTCGGTCGGTTGTGCCAGGTCATGTGTTCGCTGAGTCAGCGATTACATGTACAGGCATTCTAAAAAAATGAATGAGGCAGTGCTACTTACTGCCTCTAGTGTCTCCTCTCTGCCAATGCGTCCCTTACATAAAAGTAAGGGACACAGAAGCAGGGAGGAGACACCTAGTGGAAATACAAAATACAGCAGCTGGGGGTGTTAACCCCTTCACTGCTGGTGCAGGAGGATGGCTAAATGCAGGTCAATTTCTGACCTGCTAAATACACTTTTTTTTTTTTTTTTAAATAAAAACAACACACATTTTTTTTTACAAATAAAATATTTTATTTAAAAAAAAACAAACATCTCAAGAAACAAAATTGGAAGTGTGATTGTTGTGGAGTCATGTAATACACTTACACACACCGCCAAATGTAATGAACAAAAAAGTGGGAAAATAGGGTGGGAAAAAGGGACATGGGGATTTTCACCCGGGGGGGACAGTGGCCACTTTAAACTGCGCATTTTGTAGGTATGACTGAGTGGTCATACCTTTCATGCAGTCTCCATAAAAATGTAACCCTTTGCGCCCAATTGATCCCAAGAGAAAAAACAAAAATGGTGGGTTTTTTACATTTTTTTTACCTTTTTCTTTAATTTTAATAAAGTAAATGGTGGGTTATCCATATAAGTGGGGTATCAAAGGAAAGCCCTATTTGTTTGTAAAAAAAACAGTATATAATTTATGGGGGTGGAATAAAAGCCTAAGAGGGAAAACACTGTTGAACAAAGACATAGTCAAAAAGGTCAGAATTGCTCCGGTCCTTAAGTCAAATCCACCTCTGATTTTCCCGGTCCTTAAGGGGTTAAAGAAGCATCCTGTTGTGTATATTTTTCATCCCGTGTTATTTTTCCCACTGTGTACCAATTTTACATTTTTCTTTAACTTTTAGAGAGTATATGTCTTTAAGGGATTGGGTTTGTCTTGCTCATCTGTGTATTTAAATCACTAACCTTCCCACCTGCTTTGCCTGTGAGTAAGGACCAAAGCACATAAAGAAATTATTCTGTGGTGATTTTTGTCTGTCCGAGTGTCCAGATGATTTTAATCTTTCAGTAAAACTTAATTCATTTTTATACCAATTGAAGTGAACGAGTGTGGAAATTTGGTTTGTGCTGCTTACATTTGGAAGCACAGCTCTCACAGACAATGGTTGTTTGTTACTTTCTTGAACTTCTGCTGGGGAGAGACGTCTACACGACGGGGTGAGTGAAACATCCAGTTTTGGACATACATATTTTGATTACTACCTTTTGTTACTATTGTGCCATTGTTATTTATGTTACTCACCTGAAAGGTCCAATTTGGCTTGCTTAAATGTAATATGGCCAATACTGACAGTCTCTATATCTGTGGAAGTCTAATTGTATTCAAAATGGGTTCCAAAGCCAAAATAAATAACAACTCACCATCTACTCGGTAGTGAGTTTGGTCCCTTGTGGGCTAGACTTGGGGTTGATTCTCTTGGACACTTATATCGGGATAACCAATTGAAATCTTTTGAACAATTACATGAGGAATATCATATACCACATAATCTTTTTTATTCGTATCTGTGTATCAGACATGCTCTAAGAGTTCAATGGGGTGATCGTATTCCAATGATCTCTACGTTTTTCTGCTTCTTACTAGATTGATGGCTCTTGAACCGCCGAGGCCTCTTTCTTTCATCTATCAGTGGTTAGATTCCCATATGAGGCGTCAGGAGTTTCCTTCCAGGACTAAATGGGAAATGGATGTGGGTCCGCTGGAAGATTGGGAATGGGATCTGGCTAAGGCAGGGCCAGCTCTGGTGGCGACGTCAACTAGACATCAAATGATTCAGATGAATATTTTACATAGAATCTACTACACACCGGTCAGACTGTTTAAAATGAGAGGTTCTGGATCCGATCATTGTCTTCGGTGTGATACTGCTCAAGGTACATACTTGCATATGATTTGGGAATGCCCTGGAGTCAGGGGGTTTTGGACAGAGGTGATGCGTATTGTGGCCCTGGTATTGGGAAGACCTGTTCCTGTGACCCCAAAGATCTGTCTATTGTCTGTTTTCCCTGATGAGATTGAGGATGCAAGTGACAGGACTCTCTTGAGTGAGCTCTTGGTGATGGCGAGGAAGGTGATGGCCTTGAACTGGATGTCAAACAGCGCTCCCAATTGTAGAGCATGGATAAATCTGGTTTCACAGTGTTTTCCACATTATGAATTGGTTTATTTACACCGAGGTACTCCGGCTAAGTTTGATAAGATATGGGGGCGATGGCAGACCTGGTGGACAGCTAGAGCAGGTACTACTACATATCTGCTTGTCGTGTGGATGGTGACGTATATTTGTTGTGCACCTTTGTGTATGACTCCTGCACATAACGGATTTTGTGGAATCACTGGCTGGTGGGTGGGGTTGGGGGGTGCTGCGGGCTCAAAGGAGAGAGAAACTGGGATCGAGGGATATAGTCTTAGGTTAGATGTTTGGAGTTTGGGTTGAATTATTATAAAAACCTCAGGTCGACTCTGTACGCCCTATTAATATGCATCTGTTCTTTTTATTGTTATAAATGTTTGCATACTCTTGCTGTATTTGAAAGATCTTACATGTACCTTTTTCTTTGTATGTGTATGGAGTGATCTGATAATAAACTATATTTAAAAAAAAATAAATAAATAACAACGGGAAAAGAGGGCATCTCTGATGTGCGCCATTAAATATCAGAAAGGCATCAGAGAAAGTCTGCCATTTACAGATACCCTGAAGGTATCGAGAGCAATGATTTCAGTCATAATCCAGGGACCAAAACCTAGCTTCCATGTACTCCCATCTTATACTGTCGAAAGCCTTTTCAGCTCCAGAGAAGGAAGTATAAATATTATGAGATCTAGCATATTAGATCAATGAGATCACCTTAGTCTTATTGTTCTTAGCCTCACTCTTTAGAATAAACCTAGATTGGTCTTGGTGTATATGGTCAATCATTAAATGTTTAAGAGTGTTAGTGATTAGTTTCACATAGAAATTAACATCAAAGTTTAATAAGGATATTGGGCAATAATTGGGGGAAGTGGAGAAGTGTTGTCACAATCTTTGGAAATAACAGCTGTATGAGCTTCCATGGCAAAACAAGAACCAAAGGTGACCAATTTAACTGTTGTTTTATCTTGATCAGGTATGCCAGTCATTTACCAGATATATGTAAAGAGTCTGGAAAGTCTGAAAAAAAATCTGATGAAGGAAAAATAGCCACACCTTCAGTTTTATTTGAAGAGGAAACAAACCAAGATTTAATGTATGTTTTGTGACTGCATTTGGGATGATAGCCTCTACAAAATGTGTTTCTTGTATGCACAAAATGGGCTTTTTTCTTTCTCCCCGTGTAACAGAATGGACCACTTCTCTAAACTGTTGAGGCCCTTAAGTGAAACACTGTAACAAGACACAGATACCAGAGAGCATCTGGAATCACCATAAACTCGAATAAAGAATGTGGTGAAATAAAGAATGTACTGGTAAATCAAGTTCAAGAGTGGAGGCCATGGAAGGCGGGGGGGAGAACTAAGGAACATAAGAAAGGGAGTTGGTGGAAAAGGCAAGTTTCCAGATGCCCATATAAACAAGCATGGAAGTTGCTTACAAAGCAGAGCAGAGGGGGAGAACAACACAGTATACACAAAAAAGAAAATGGACAATAGAGCAGATTTTCCAGCAAGAGAGGAGGGGGAAACTGGTATGATAATATCACTGGGTAGTTGATACTGGGCGAGGGTTAAGCAAAAAAAACAGGGAGAGACCAACTGACTTGGAGTGGTGTGAAAAGAGAGAAGCACTGCGCTGAAGCATCTCCAACCTCAAGAGCAGTACATGTAGTATAGAATGAGGGACTTCAGGGTATACAATAGGCACTAACTGAATTGAGTTTATACTGGCTCCATAACCAAATCTGCTAGCAATAAAACATCAGAGGTGCTTTTAGTTATAACCTGAAATGGGGAATTGAGGAGACTCAATCTCCACATATCTCAATAATGGCTTACAAGGTTAATACGAGACAGATTAAATGTATATCAGATAAGAGGCATAATAGCAATGTTAACACAGTATGTAAAAAAAGCCAGACCTGCAACTAGAAGGAAGGGTCTTCATATGTATGAATGATAAGATAAAATAAAAAAATAAAAGCTAAAAATGGGGGTATGAAGGACATAAATTACCTTATATATGTCCCTTCTTCAACGTGTTAACTCATCTTTGTCCATTCCCAATTATCTCTTTGAGAGCTTAAGGCAAATCTAATGAGGTAGGAGAGCACACCCACCAGGGTTATACATTAAAGCAGTAATGGAAGAAAACGCCAGAGCAAAAAGGTGTTGCATGTAGGAGAACACATGGAGTTCAGTTGTATAATTGGCATAACTAGAGTTATACAAATCAACTACCACAAAGCCATAAATAAATACCATAGCAGTAGCATATCACAATTGAAAACAACTATGGTAAGTGACAAAATGGCTTAAAAAAGTGCTAAGCAATCAATGTGGTATGCAAGGCATGCAAGTAAGGTTAGTATCTCAAACACATAGTATGCAAATAAACATTACATGAAACAGAGCATAGGAGCCCTCAATAATGACAAATGTTCCATTTGTTTAGGAATGATCTCAACATCATGTCTGAAGTCAACTTATTTAATAAACTGCAGATACTTAAATAAACTACAGATACTCAGTTCATTTAACACGTAAAATGTTTAACAAGCAAATGAAACATTTCATGAAAACTGGTATGAGTGTTATAGAAGTTATTATTCTGACAGTAAACCACAGAGATGTCATGGATACATTATTACTTCCAAGTAAAGTATGTTCCCAGTAACAAATGATAAAATATGGTTGAATCTTAATTTCAATATGTATTATTCATGACAGAAAAGTTGATTAATTAATATGTTTAAATGTTCTGGCTCTGAATATAACATCTGTGTTTAAAATTTGAGCAAGACTAGATTACTTATTTATAAATGAAAAATGATTGTTGAACTCTTATTATACCATTTTTGCATCTGAGTCAGAGGATTAAATACTGAAATTTGCATGTCTTTTACAACATTATTTAGCTCATATTTGTAATTTAGCCTACTCATTTAATTTAAATATCTTTTGTTCAATTCGGACTGATTTTTATCTTGTATTTGTATCTATAATGTAAATTTAAGAAGTGATTTAAGCAGATATTTATTAAAAGTAAAATAAACATTATAGACAGTTAAAGCATGTATTGTCCCTTTAAGAAACATCTTATACAAAAAAGATAATTTTCTCCAATGGGCCTTGTTAAAAGAAAAAATTAAAAAAACAGTTATAACTAAGTGAACTGGCATTTAATTGGTGTTTAATTATTATTTATTACAACCAATAAAATGAATATGTGATTAACAGGTAGTTAATAGATGCTAAATTAACAATAGAAAAGTGTGTGTTAAAGGGATAGTAATACTTTGTTGTATCTTTATTTTATTTTGTAGGCATTAAAAAAACATGAAGAACGATATAAGTCTTATCTCTCAAATCTTTATGGTTTGAGAGATATTCACAAACAAATTTTCCCCTCCCGCCTCTTTTACCTAGTGTAAGCCATCTCTTCTCAGATGTGGAATCTGGTTGTAAGACCAGACAGATAACAGAAGGGGACAATATTCTTCCTATGAGAACAATGAAGGCACTGCCCCCCTTGACAAGTTTTTTCAGGTTTTTCCCTCATCTTAATTGAAGATTGTCCCTCTCTGCAGTCTACCTGGGCACCTACCTTCTGCTCTGGCTGAGCAGTGTTACATCAGTAAAAGGGGCAGGAGGGGGATACTTTGTCATTGAATTACTCTTCAACTACAACTCTGACAGAATTGAAATAACACTCTCCAAAGTCCAAATACTATGATGATTAATTAGAGCTGCTTTTATTATGAAACATTACTATCCCTTTAACTATGAGCAAACTGTAGACTTTAAAAATAACTGAAATAGCAATTTACTAAATTAAGTTCCATAGATTGGATTCACATCAGTTCTTTCATAATCCGCTATGTTTCATAAGCAGACATATACAAGTCCAACAGTGAAAATCCACTGGCTTTAACTTCCAACTCATGTGCCTGCACTTTGGAGTACACAGATTATGATAAATATAGTTCTGTATCCCCCCACCAAAAAAAACACACACACACACACAAACACCTCGTACCAATAAGGTGTTATTTATCATAGGAGAGGAACAGCCAATGAATATAATTCATAGTTTGTAAAGACTTCAGTATGTGACTAGGGTTGGGTATTTAAACACACATAAATCCATAAGAGCAATCCATTATTGCCCCTTATTTAAATTTTTTTTAACGTAAAAAAATATATATATAAATGCACATTAAAGGGCACACATTTAATTTTTATATAGAGGAGCACAGGTTTGTTTTTCTGTCTGTCTGTTTGCACTTTAGGTTTAGGCCTGATGTTTGAGGGGCTTGGGAACACTCTCATTCCTTGCTGCTGTCTATATATTATTTTTTTATATTCACATTAAAATTGTATTTATTATATGGATATGTTACGGTGAATTGGCGCTGTGAGCTTGGTCTCTTGCTTTTAGAATGTAGAAAAGTACACTCCCAAATAGTTGTTTATCATTTAGTGTTGCAGAATTTCAATAAAAGAATATATGTTTCGCATTCTGTGTAACTTTGTTGTATATGATACAAGGTATCCACAATTCAATTATGTATATTTGTGAATTTTTCATATAAATTGCCAGTAGTAGTTGCCTGTCCGTAAACAGCAAAAAAAAGTGTGAAAACATCTTAGTACATGGGTGAAAATGGCTAAACAGCAAAATAATTTAGCCTACCACCCAATAATCATTGCAAAGCATGTATGATTTATTATAATGTGACATAGTAATTAGATGACAGGGTAGCTGTGTTCTTTAACCATTTACCATGTATCCTATTTGGATTGAGGCTGTGCATCTTAATTTAGAAGGAAACCATTTTAAACACAATATACCCCTCATCAACTCCACTATGTCTGCCACCAATACAATTGTATTTGACCAATTTCTATCCTTCCAATCTCTTTTACTATCTCTCTTACCTATTTTTTTTCTAACTCTTCCCCTCCATCTCATCCACTGTTTCCATATCCTCATCATTATATCCCTTTTGCTACTCCCTCCACTCTGCTCTCCAATGTCTATGACCCAGAGCCCTCCCCAGTACTTGTTTCCCTATCACAAATAATGTGTGAGCAATATGTGGTTCCCCATATATTACTGCACAATATCTCCCATCAATCACTACCAGCCATTGGCTCAATGAGTTTAATGGATTCTTCCCTCACATCTGTAAAGCCACAGTTTTATCATCTATGCCATACATCTCCCACCTTAAGATGGCCTCACAGCCATTCAAGTTGGATTATTGCCCACCTGTCAAAGACAACTGAGTGATCAGTCTCATAAACACTACAGTCAGAAGCATTACTGTTCATATGGTGAGATGAGTGTATATAAGCTTGACCTACCACTAAGCCAGTTTCCGCTAATTCAAAGTATTACTAATAGTATTAACAGTGACGTTTATCAGTTAACATTAGTAAATTATTCTGTACTTGTTAATAAAGTCTAGGGTTGTTGTATTTATATTTTTATTGAATTTAGCCTTTTATTTTGTTCTGGAAAATATGCATTTTATGAAATAAAAATATTATACAATAATTGCTTTTAAGATTTCAAATTATGAATAACAATTTGAAAACTGCAGATTCATAACTAAATATCCATTTCTATTCTCCAGATCTGAAACACATTAATAAAAGTTGAGACATGAACAAATCCCTTATCTTTTGATGAAATAGTCTATTACTGAGGGCAGGCAATGATAAAGTGCTGAAATGACTTTCAGGTTGCAAAAAAATATAACATTTAAACTATGCTTTGTGTGAGGTTTCCCATTAACATGAAACATTTTTTTTAATTACCTAACATTATTTTTATTTTTTTATATTATTTAAATTCCCATTAGCAAATTATCTGCAGCTAAGACTAATATGCAAAGTCAGTGTGTATGATGTATCATTGATGCTTATGCTATTGTAATGTTCCTTTCAAAGGGCCAATATAAAGATTACTTTAAAAAGCACTGTAGAAATACAATGCATTCTAATTAAAATGAATCTGAACTTCTTGAGCTTTCATTGTATTCAGCATGCTAGCCTCTTTATGCTTTTCTGAAATAATTGTGTATTTTGCCATTTCTGAAAATATTACAAAATGCTCTTATATTGTAGCTTGAGAAAATGTAAAGTGGCTTTCAAGCCAACTTAACTGAAGATTTTAAAGGGTTAAAACACAAGCTACACCCATGAAAACCTGGATTGTGTGTATACTTAAATAGATTATTACACATGAGACAAATACTGTAACAATATGGTTCATGTGGGTCTATTTTAAACCTCATACAAAGGGAGTGTGTGTGTTCCATATTTTGTGGAATTCCAGCCATTTATTTAACCTGATGTTAAAGTGCTCTGACTGATAATAATTTATAAAATGTCAACACATACTCTACAGTGTTATAAACCTGAATGACATTTAAAAAACAGATATGGCATATAAAATCCAACCAAAAGATTTTAAGCTGAAGAAGTGCTTACAGTTATAGCACGAAAAGCGTCAGAATTTTATTCTAATTTTATTTTTATTACATTTTGTACCAGAAAGAGACTTTATTATTTTAGTCCCTACCAGGATAGAGGGATATTGTACAGCCTTTGAAGTTATTAAAGGGATAGTAATATTTCATAATAAAAGCAGCTCTAATTAATCATTATAGTATTTGGACTTTGGAGAATGTTATTTCAACTCTGTCAGAGTTGCAGTTCAAGAGTAATTCAATGACAAAGTATCCCCCTCCTGCCCCTTTTACTGATGTAACACTGTTCAGCCAGATCAGAAGGGAGGTACCCAGGTAGATTGCAGAGAGGGACAATCTTCAATTAAGATGAGGGAAAAACCTGAAAAACTTGTCAAGGAGGGCAGGGCCTTCATTGTTCTAATAGAAAAAAGATTGTCCCCTTCTGTTATCTGTCTGGTCTTCCAACCAGATTCCACATCTGAGAAGAGATGGCTTACACTAGATAAAAGGGGCGGGAGGGGAAACTTTGCTTGTGAATATCTCTTAAACCATAAAGGTTTGAGAGATAAGACTTATATCATTCTGCATGTTTTTTAATGCCTACAAAATAAAATAAAGATAAAACAAAGTATTACTATCCCTTTAAGTGTGCTCCTCTAGGGGCACGAAGCCTACAATCATTAAAAGGAAAGGAGCAACACCTGTTATCCAAGCAGTCTACATCATCTAACAACAGAAAGAAAGAACTTACAAGGACTTCACTAGTACCCGCTCACAAGTCGGGGGGAACAGAGATACCTGCCCATGTGAAAGGAGTGGAGGGGGAACATAGCCGAGAGGAACGCAAACCGGCAAATATATAGATTGGATACCAGGATATATAACTACCTGCTCGCACCCTTACAGTGAGTCCATAACTGAAAGGTATTGAAGGAGTACTGCTTCCATCGAATTAACAACATACTGCTCACTTTCATCCGTTTAACCTTTGTACACCACATAGGAACTGGCTTCACATCATTTACTACAAATTATTCATTACAGACTTTTAGCTGCAAGCTGATTATCTTATTATCTCCCTGTTCTCAAATTTTGCACATTTTGAGTTTTTCTTTGGACTTTTTATAGCTTATATATCTGGTATATTTGTATTTATTATATGTATAGTGTATTATTATTATTCATTGTTGCTAACATATTTTCTTGTTTAGAATAAATACATTAGTCTATACATATCTTTGAGCCATTTATATTTATACTGATATTAGTAGATCCAAGCGCTTATATCCTACTTTTTGTGTTTTTTTTGCTATATTATAGTGACTACTAGCTCCTAGATCACAGTGAAATAGAGCAGCTGGATCTAATCCTATTTTTAAAAGTGTATAAATAGAGCGCCATTCATCACCATATACCTTTTTCTATTTCAAAAGATTTTAAGTTCTGAAGCATCAACTGCATTGTAGAATACATAAATTCTGAAAAATGTCATTGATTTAATTGATCATGAAACAATGCATTAGATGCCTCTTTGGTATTCAAGGGGTTAACAGCACAATTTAAATCAATGGAAATATTTCCCTTAAAAAAAAATAAGGCTAAAATAACAAACTAGCAATTTGGGATGACATTGCCCGTCATGTTTCTTAAACAGACACACACTGTATCAAACACAAATGAAGACACTGTGAGACACACATCCAGACATATGCAATTACATAGACACTGTGTCACATGCATATAGTTGTGGGAGGGGCACAACACATTTCTATGCAATGCACGTGCACCCATCTGACAGTAAAACTGTTTTAAAAATATGGACTGAAATTATAGTAAAAGGAACTGGAGGGGAGGAGACTACATCAGGCAAATGTCTAGGAGGGAGTCCGAATGGATCTTCAATATGAGGATGGTCCAACCATATGGACTCAACTCAGAAACTGAGATATTCAGTTTCCTGGACTAAACTAGTGGTTGTAGATACCCTGGTATCCAGCTCTGTATTAGCCGTGGCGCGGGCAGTCTCTACTGCGCATGACTGCAGCACGCACAGCAGTCTCTACTGCGCATGACTTTGTCGTTACACACGTTTTAGCTAATTATTATATAGGATGACTATAGAGATTTTCATGTGAAAGGGGGAAGTTAGTTTAATGTAGAAAGCCCTTTCATTTTTATGTTCCCTCAAGGGTTAATTATAACTGATTGGGGTGTAGTTTGTATTGTGTTCTGAGATTAGGGGGCCCAATATATACCCACCCTATGTAGGTTAGCCATTAAATTAGTTTGATTTAGGGGGATATGTATGGTTGTATCAAGTGCAAGGGCAATAGTATGTCCTGTTAAGATTATGTTTTGAGGATGTTGGTCTACAGATATATATATACTAGTTTTATGTTTTTCTAGTACACGGTTCAAATATGAGAACTAGGAGTGTATTCATGCCAATTATTGACACCAGTTTTTGTGTGTTTCAGCAATGATATAAGCATTGAGGACAAGTAGACATGTATATTATGATTGCGGAGACACTATGGATTGGCCCTTCATATTTATATATAATAGACATAGTGTGAGGTATAAGCCCCTCATATGGATTATATTGGGTAAGATAGATCAGTGTATACATAAATCATGATACTATGACTTTAAGAGATGTGCATTTATTTTTGATATAAGGGTTAAAGGATGTGCGGGTTTGCTTTCTGGTTGTGTATATTAAGATGGATAGGAAGAGTGTTCTGACTTTATATTCCCTGAGGAAGAAAACCAGTGGAGGTTTTGAAATGCATTGGAGAAAGATGCAGAACACAACTACAGTCATTTGAGATCAATGTGTGATAACATTCATTAAAATATTGCACAGCCGTTGAATATCTCTACCGCAAGAGAGAGACTGAGAGAGACAACAGATCCACAGAGTAGTGACAAAGTAAGGAACCAGTACGGACGTCCCGCAAACTACAGGTGTATACCCCAATACAAACAGTGCAAACTGAGGAGAAAGACACCGGAGTCACAGATAGGTGACAGAGTGATGGGACAGTACTGACACCGTACAAACAGGTGGAGCTCTGAAAAAAGGCAGTAAGATCACTACTCAGTCTTCATCACAAGGTTTGAACCTATACGACAACAGACATGAGAGGTTAACCTGTGAGTATATCAGGTGTGGTGAGAGTGAGGCTGATGCACACACGATCTATGAAACTGTGAGTTTTCTCTTTAAGTATTTCCTTGCGAATACATAGAACTGCAACAATATATCATCTTTAGTGTTGGAAAACGGAAGTGAAAAATATTGATACTTTAAAGCAGATGTTTAGAGGAATATTTATCCAATTGAATCTAAGTTTCTTTGCTATACATTGGAAGGAACCGATCACAAGTTCTCAACTAAAATGTATAATAGTGGAGGTGCTAGCCCTTTACACTATTATTTTATATCACAATATTTGGTGTTCGCAAGTGTATATATATATATATATATATATATATACATGCTTAGATGAGAAGGTGACGAGATATTCCTTTTACAGAAGGATGATTTGAATTGGGATTATAAGTCATACAGCAGTAGGGGCTTTTATTGATGGTCAGCCTGCATTAATGTGGCAAGTCTGGACATCAATTATTTGTAGTGTTTTTTATGTTTTTTTATTTTATTTTTTTGCTATTGATGTTGCAACATCATATGGAATTTGTATAATTTTGTTTGTTATTTGTATTGATTTATACATGCACTACTAGTACGGTGATAGGGTCACTATTGTATTCTCTGGAGGATATATGCATGTTGACTGACACAGGGATGGTCTGTAAAACCGGTATTTTTCTGGCTTAACTGTGGATTGATGCGCCCTTTAGACGTCACATTGGTTTATTCTGGGTGACGTTGGGGGTTTCTCCATTCACATGTTCCCGTGTTCTGGTGCTTTGTACCGTATGTGTTTGGTATATATGCTTATTTATATATCCGTTGAAGGTACACTTGGTGCATTACATTTTGGTGCATGCAATATTTTAATAAAATATTTTGATTTTAATATTATAGTATGATTCTCTGTCCGAAATTAACCATTGGAGCGCTGAACAAATATAGGTGTACATTTTGTATTTTTCCTCCCAAGGGAGTAGGAGGTTAGTTAAAGCTGCCCATGGTTTATGGGGTTGGACCATAGACGTGTGCGCAGCCAATTGCATTAGGGTGTGCACCCAAAAGCACAAACACACACTTGCGTTCACGTATGTAATAAATATACCCATACATATATATATATACACACATATATATATATATATATATATATATGTGTATATGTATTACATACGCGAACGCACGTATATACACATATATATATATATGTGTGTTTGTGTGCTAAATAAATGATTGCCCCCCATCTGCTCCATATTGCCCCATCAGCTCCAACTTATCCCCCATCAAATCCATATTGCCCTCACATTGCCCCCATCAGCTCCAACTTGCCCCCATCAGCTCCAACTTGCCCTAACATTGCCCCCATAATCTCCACATTGCCCTCAGCTCCGACTTGCCCCATCAGCTCCATCTTGTCCCCATCAGCTCCAACTTGCCCTAACATTGCCCCCATCAGCTCTAACTTGCCCTCAACTCCAACTTGCCCCCATCAGCTCCAACTTGCCCTCACATTGCCCCCATCAGCTCCAACTTGCCCTAACATTGCCCCCATCAGCTCCAACTTGCCCCAACATTGCCCCCATCAGCTCTAACTTGCCTTCATCTCCAACTTGCCCCCATCAGCTCCAACTTGCCCTAACATTGCCCCCATCAGCTCTAACTTGCCCTCAGCTCCAACTTGCCCCCATCAGCTCCAACTTGCCCTCACATTGCCCCCTTCAGCTCCAACTTGCCCCCATCATCTTCACATTGCCCCCTTCCATAATGCCCCTTCATCTCCACAATGCCCCATTCATCTCCAAATTGCCCCTTCATCCCTTGCCTTCAGTCCCTGGTGGTCTAGCGGCGTGTCATGAGGGAGCTCTGTGCCTCCTTCGGCACAAAGCTGAAGCTCCCGTGCGCTGCTCTCAGTAATGCAGAGCGCTGAGAGATGATGTAATCTCCCAGCGCTCTGTATTACTACAGAGCCTGGGTCTGTCTGCAGTGTCAGGGTCACATAGACGACGTGAGGGAGCGCTTGGTAGTGTAAATCAGCGCTCCCTCGCGGCAGATATATTAAAAAAAAAATTCCAGCTTCCCTGGCCGGTGCGCACGGGGCCGATTAGGGTGTGCCTGGGCACACCCGGCACACACCGTGCGCACGCCTATGGGTTGGACATATTGAGTACTTGTGTGCACCACTTAATCTAAAGCATGAACTGTAATTAGCTGTGAATTAAACTTCTCCCATCAGCATTATACAGTAGGAAAAGCCATCTAGATATGCTTTTCTCATTAAATATTGTCCTTTAAATAGGGCAAAAAACTGTAGAAATATATTGCAAAATACTGCACATGATTCCATATATACTATGAAACAGGGATATGTTCTTCATCCAGAAGCAGGTGTAACAGGGAGTGCAGTAAAGTGAAATGTGGGTCAGTAAGGGGGGAGAAAAGAAAAGTTTTTAATTGTCTGTTAGGGAGCTCCCTGAATCTCTTCTCCTACAGAGCTTTTGCTCAGGACTGTAAAAGCAGCAATAAAGTGACTAGAGGAGCAGAAATTATGTCAGAGGAAAGAAGGGATTGTAGGAAATGGGGCAAGTTAGTCCCTCAGCAATTTAGTTCTTTTGAAAAGTCTGGTCTGCCTCCTTCATTTCCGAAAACTTTGCCATATCACTTCCATCTATCAAGGCTATGCTTTTGGGCATATTGAAAGAGGCATGGTGGAGGGTTGCCAGGCAGGTAAAAGAACATTTGGTGAGTCACCCAGCGAGGCCTCTTCCCTTAAATTACAGCCTTCCCATGTGTTGCAGCCATTTTGGTGGCTTAAGCTCACAGAAAACCATGGATCCAGCTCCCAAAGTATGAAGAGGTGAGGCGTTGGCAGTCCACCTCCAGAGGCAAGTATTTTAAAAAAGGGATTCCATGCACAGATCCTCCAGCTGTGACTGGTATGTGACCAGTGTGTACTGTGCATTGCTGCCTGTCCCATGGTCCCAGTTGTTGTGAATGCAAGGGGTGAGATGAAAAGATCCAGAAGGAGAAGTTTCTGTCTGTCTGGCCTGCCTTAGTCTGGCTCCAGGACCCGGGAAATGTCTAGCTAGACAGGTCTGGCCCTTACCCCTTAGAGTGCTAGGGTGGTACCCAACACAATGAACACAATGCACTGGATACCTCCCTGGCATTGAAAGGATTAACAGAGCTCACTGTCTGTGTTCTCCCCAGGGCCTCAGAACCATATTATGGAGAACATTTTCTGGGGGCCACAAATCCTATGGGGTGTCTCCAATATGCCTCTGGGAGTAAGACAAAGTAATGGAGAGTATATTTTATTAACCCTCGGAGTGGCAGAAGGGTACCATTTGCGATGCATTGTGTACCACTCTGCAACTGAAAGGGTTAAGCTTTATGTAGTATGTATAGTAATAATTATGTAGTAGGTGATTGGGAGCACGGATGCAGGACAGACACATGGATGCTGGACAGCAGTCAATTCAGCTTGGTAGATCACAGCACAATTTAATGGAAAGCAAATCTGATTAACCCTTTGAGTGCCAGAGGGGTAAGCAAGGCATTGTTTTGCAATGGGTTGTGTAGCACTCTGAGACTGAAAGAGTTTTGATTATAATAGTATTTGGCTTGCAGCAGCCAATTCAGTTTGGGAGATGTATGGACTCATTGCCCAGATGAAGTATTGGTGTGGCAGTGAAGAAGGGAGGTGGTATAGGTCCGGGTGAGGGCATATTTGGGATGGGGTGTGTGTGTGTCATGTTATGGTTGTAGGATAGGTGCAGGAGAGGGCATTGTGTGTGTGTGTGTGCCATGTTTTCTTGTTTGTTTAGAGAGATGTTGTGGGAGGGCAATCTCCTTTCAAAGTTATGCCCCCTGTATCACCAGGGCTGGCAGTATACTGCTGTCCCTAGGTGTATGTGTCTCTGAGGAGAAATAAATTATGTAATGAGGCTTTCTCTTTTATATATATATATATATATATATATATATATATATATATATATATATATATAGGTGATTTCTAACCTCTTTCAAAATAATCAAAATTGTTTTTAGGTTATAGGGTCCCGTTTAGTACAGTAAGTAGATCTACTGTATATGAACATCTCTATTCTTGATACCAAAAATGCACATTCTTTGGCAATAGCACACAATCCTTTAGGGCAGAAAAATCCATATAAATATGAAATAGTCATACATAACAAATACAGCTGGATTTTTGTTTTAGTCTTTATTTATAAATATTGCCCCTCATAGTTCCTAAAATGTTCAAGAAAATTGTATCAGACTTTTTTTCTAGGTTTCACTAATAAATGCATAGTTACATATCTGAAACATACATATTACTTGTGAGCTCAGTATAGCTTTTATTAGGAGTGTACAATTAGTTACATATGTGTATAGTTAGGACTCAGGAGAACAGCAAGAACAATTTTTTGTCTACTATAGTACGTGAACAAAAAGGTTGTGAGCGCATCAAACACAGATTTTTACAAACAAGCAACTCTGACTTGCTACAAATAAAACAGTGGGGTTTAGTGTCATATTTTTGGCCAAGAGTATGGAAAGCTTGCCTGCTCCATCAAAGCACCCCAGTTTAAGACAGGTCCCTATCTTTTATAGTTATATATCTGATAATAGCTCATATTTCATTTAAGACCAATTTATACCTTGTGTATACATTTTCAGAAGATGGTATAGCAAAAAGATTTTGAGACCTTTGAAAATCAAAGCATATCATGATCAGTAGCTGCTTGCCTTCTGTAACCCTACACCTTCACATATAGTAAGACAAGAAACAATATCATATTGCATTAATTGTCATTATAGTCATGAATAAACAAATTAAAAGAGAATTATAATATATGTGTAGAAGTCTTGTTTCTCCAGTGCCATCTAAAAAGGAGAGTCAAGCTATAGTGAACAGTATATTCAGCATACGAATTCCTGGTGGTAACAAAATTGTTGTTCATTTATTTATCTTCCAAAAAAACAGGAGAGAAAAAATAGGAGAGGGAAATGGCAGTTAAAACCCATGGGTTGCATAGCAGTCAGGTGAAATATTAAATATATTTGGTTCTAGAGAAACGGTTTATCAGGATGGCCACACTGGAATTATTGCTGTATGTGATAAACATTGAGTATTGAAGGAGTGAAAACTTGTGTGGGTCACGCTAATCCTAATTATTGTGTTATTTTTAAAAAACAAAGACTGATTTATTTTAGCTCCAATGTAGTGAATCTTCAAGTTGTTTTTCCACACATCAGTTCATGCATGGGGGTCAGAGATGGAAACCAGCTTCTTCAAAAACATATTTCGCCAACTCTGAGCACAGCTTGTACTGTCATAGGCATGAATGCATTCCCAACATTGGCCATGTGTGATCAGTGTTCATCCAAGGTGGCACAATGAACAAGAATATGACCAAGGTAGGAACAATTAAGACAATGAAATAGTAACTGAAAACATCCTTCATGAAATGTTGAAAATTGAGGGGGCACTGTAGAGGCTAAACGGCTCAATGGTGTGTTCAAAATTTAAATCCAGTTGCAAGGGTTATCCCCTAAACCCAGTGTCCTAACTTTATACACCAGATTCCTGTGTGGCACTGTATCATATGCCTTTGCAAAATCTGGATGTATAACTTAGTCACAGAAGCTCAAGAGCTTTGTTTGGCAATATCTAATCCTGATAAAACCTGCTTGATTCCTGCTAATTAATGTTTCACAGTGTAATCCTGAATATAATAATTTGCTATGGCTTCAAGCAGTTTTGCCATTACCAAGGACATCTTCACTGTTTTATTTCCCTGCCATTGGAACCATGAGGGATCAGACAGTGTATTTTGGATTCCCTGACTACCATTGGCAGTGGAACAAGGCTGGGGGGTGAGACAGTGTGTTTGCGGTATCTGTGACGTAAGCAGTGAAATCAGAATGGGGGGACCAGGCAGCATATGGGGAAATGACAGTGAGCTACAGAACCACCCAATTCTGCTGGGAGATCAATAGGTCAAAGCAAGAGATCAGAGTGGCTCCCCTAGTCCTACCTTACCAAAACATCTGGGTAGGAGTATGCAGGAGTGGTGGAAGTCTCCCACTTCATGGTGACATTAAGTCAGACATTCCACTGGTATATGTTTGGATTGATAAGATTAATAAGTGTTGAATGGCAGCACAAAGAAGAAGAACTGTACAACTTTGTTCTTTTTAATAACATGACAAGTGGTGGCTGAGTTGGAGACTATATGACTCTTGTCACCTCCAAGTAACTTAGATTCATCCCACCCAATGGTTTGCATTTGCATAACAACAGTTGGAGACTTAGGTATTATTGTTACAGAAATAAAGAGACACCTACAACACTAATATGCTGTGTCTTTCAACCTAGAGCACTTTTAGGAGTTACTTCTAACTGATGGTGTGTCTCTCAGTCAGACTTGTGGTGGTGCTTCAGGTGGGATCTCAAAGAGGATGTGACTAGATATGATCCTGCTTCCCCCTGGTCACATATTTTTATGGAAACAACAGATAGCAGCATGGTCATGTTTTGTTTCATGAGTGAAGTATCTTGATACTGGTCATTTAATAGACTGAGGAGCTCCAAAGGCACTATAACTACCAGAGATTGGAAAAAAAGTTGCATGAAAACTCCTCAGTTTGACAAATTATAGTTTCCACTTTTCCACTACAGCACTGAATTTCTTGTGAATAATTTGCCTTTCATATGTATGCTTTATATGTCCTCGATTATTCCTGATCCACTACTATAAAAATTCAGAACTTCACACAATTCTGTAAGGTGTATTTGAGACAGAGAGATATGTAGAGTCAGAGAGCTACAGAGAGAGAGAGAGAGAGAGAGTAATAGTAGTAAGTATCAGAATGCACCAGATAGTGCTGCTACCTTCCCCACCATATCCCATGTGACATAGACTCCAGAACCCACCAAAAGTAGTTAGTGCTACTACCACCCACACCATATGCATATATGACTGAGAGACTCCAGAGCCAAATAGCATCAGATAGTTCTGCTGTCTTTCCCACCATCCCACCACTTCCCCTATGACTGCAAGCCTGCCCTTCTCACACCTTACTTCATAATACGTTATGATTTTCTGTACAGAGTAAAAGGAGGAGAGTATGGTTTGATGGGACAACTTCTGGTACTTATAAAGTTTACATAAAATATGTTAAACTTATCATTAGGGATGGGTGAAAAGTCAGAAACCTTTTCAGTTGGAATTTTTGTTGAAAGCCAACAATTTCCCTCTTTTTCCTTCACAATTCCAGGCCATAGAAAACACATCAAATTTCCCCCTTTTTGCCACTGACAATAGAGTTTCAGCGAGAACTTTGCCATTTTACACCTGTGCTTTCTATAACTACAAGATTTACCTCTGCAATATTACTTCTTCTAAGGCCTGAAGTGGAGAAATAAACAGCTGAAAGTAAAAGCTGTGAGTCCTGTCACAACATATACCTTGAAAAAAGTGTTAGCAAGCTGAGTGCCTTTGTCCTTTGCCTACAAAACTAATTTCCTGATTGAGTAACACTGGCACCGCCATCCTTGAAAAAGATCTGCTGTTATGGATATTTTAGCAGGGTGCAACACATGACATCAGTTCTTTAAACCCTCTATTTTCTACAAAAAAGTGTAGCATGGCAAAATCCAGCATTTTGGCAAGTTTACTATTCCACAGGCATTATTTTTGTGCAGGTTTTGACTTCTTTCTAAGAACTCATTAAACATGGGATGGCAGTACATAATGAAAGAACTGTGTAACTTTATTGCTTCAACAACATGACTTGTGGAGGTGGGGAGTTGGCTTTATGTGTTAAACACTCTATGGCCTCAATCCAATAAATTACGGTAAAACTGCTGTTAAGTCAAAAAAGGCCAATGGTTGTTAGCCATGTCTGACTTAAGTAGCATTCAATACGTAGTCGATCAGAATGGCTAACGAGCATAGGCCCAAAAAATTCACATAGCTCAAAAACCTGTGCACCTTTTTTCACCTCACCGTGTGTCCCAGTCAGTAGATAATTAATGGAAGATACAGCTAATGCAAAGGAAAAAGATAACTGTTAATATTATCTAGCGACTCTAAAAATTGTCAACACTCACATCCAATCACAACATACCAAAGTATCAAATACATTCAAATACACCTATATATAACCCAAAATAACTGACATACCTTGTTTGTGTTTCGAGTTTTGGCGAACTAGAGCACAGGACCCAGGAGCGGAGGATAGTGTGAGAAAGAGAGAGATAAAGCGAGCAAGGAGCATTCATTTGAGCAAGGTATAAGGAGTTGGAACATCTATAGTATCACATAATACACCTTTGCACATACATTTACCATACACTCATACAAACACATACATATTTTTTTTGTTTACAATATACTACATAACTTTATCTTTTATTTTGAGCTATGTGAATCAGTGAGTGCAAAGGACTGACTGGGAGTGAGTGTGATCATTTGTGTCTGTGAGGGATTGTGTGAGTCAGTACAAGATGTCAGGGAGAGGAGAGAGAGATGGGTAGAGGTCAGGAGAGGAAGAAGGTCAGGAGCGCATCCCTGGTCAAGGAAGGAGTGGGAGGGGGACCTGAGTGAGGAGAGGCACATAGAGGCCACGGGCAGCTGTGACAGTGGGACGAGAGATGGATTATTGGGAGCACCACACAAACAGTCAGGGTCAGCACAGGCAGGCCACAAAAGCCACAGCTCCAATACATCCAGGCTGGGGCTGATGATGAGACGCTGCAGGACCCTAAGTACTCCTGCAAGGAGAAAAGGGTCCTCCTCCAGTGTATTCTTGACAATTCAAACATCCTTTATCCGAGAGAGAGAGTGAGCGGTTTTGCTACTAAGAAGAAGGCTGCCTGAAGTCAGGTTCTCAGCAAAGTGAAAGCTGTCTTCAGCTGCAAGTGAACCATCAAGTCCATCAAAAAACTATGGGGTGATTGCCTAACCTTAGGGAGCTTGGAGAACTCCCTCATTTCTTTCTGCTATCTATATTTATTCACTTTGGTTCTCAAACAATATCTGTAAATTATATGAATAAATTAATGTAAGTTAGTGATGTGAGTTTTTTTTTCAATTTTATTGTCCTTCTTATTCAAGCTGCTTCTTCACTATTATTCTTATTTTATCATTTTAAATATGTCTATTTAATGTCTATGTCTTATTGCAATTAAGTCAATGTGCAAACCCCGTGTGTCTTCTGTGGGTGGGTAGATAGGTATTATAATGTGGATTGATGGAGCTCTATCTTCTTGGCCTGCAATCTTTGCAAGCCACTAAAGGCGAGTCTTATCATAAAAGCTATTAAAAATTGTTGTTTTAAATGTGTTAATTATTTTTAAAACTGACCCACCGTGTTATTTACAAGAAATCTCAGCTAACCAAATCTCAGGGGCATTTTTAGATAGGAATGACTGTGTGAATAGACAGATACTCACCTAAAGTTGGGGTACCTTGATGTGGCGGGCAAGCTTAAGCATATTTTGGCCAAACTAGGCAACGAAGACCCCAAATTTATTAAAGCAGTATAGTATATGATTCTCATAGGGTTCACATTTGGATAAACTGTATGAAGCAGAGCAAATTTGTTTTGCTTTGGGTCTCTGACACATCAACACTTCTCTTATGTACCCCAGAAATCATGGACCTTTTAGGAGTACTTGGGCTGTTTTCCAGACCAATGGTTGTACTTCAGGTGATATGTCAGTGAGAAACCTGCTTTCCCCTGCTCACATACTTCTTATACAGACAACAGATATCAACATGTTCAGATTTTGGATTTTGAGTAAAGTATCTCTATACTGTAGACTTCATAGACTGAGAGGTTCTTGAGGGGCTACTACTACTGGGGCTAAATGTTGCAATCATACTAGTTTGTGTCAAAGGTGCTGCACTTCCAACAGAATCAAAAGAACTCTTCACAGCTAGGGTTTTGGATGTTGATGACCTGTGTTGCTGATTACTTTGTGTGTGAGGTTGGGTGGGAGTTAGACTTGGAAGAGGTGATGGTACTGATAATAACTAGAGATGGGAGAAAAATCCTGTTTTGTTCTCAGTAGGGGTGGACCATGTTCCTTTGAGAAATTCTGCTAAAACCACATTATTGTCAGCTTTTTCAGGAGAAAATTGCTTTTAAAACAGCGATTAAAATGTATGCATTTTTCGCCCATTGGCCAAAATTCTCCACAATTTTTCACTGTCTAGAAAGTTTCTGCCCATTGATTTACTTGATTTTTTGCTTTTTTGCTATAGAAACGTTCTGTATTTACAGAAGTCAATCACAACAGAAGCAGCTACAGAGTGAGGTAGATGTGCTGTCTAATTCTGCTGTGAATTGTTTGTAAAAATGAGGCAAGAGAGGCTCATAGTCACTGCTATCACTATGAACAGTAAAAGTCCACTGAGTCTGAGGAAGAGGAAGAGGAAGTGAGCAAACTGAAACAGTGCTGTCCTGCCACCCCTAGGGATCTTGGGGAAATTATTGTCAAGGGAGGAAGAGAAGGGTAGTACCAGTGAGAGCAGTACAGGTCAGCTACCTGTGCCTGCTGCAAGATGTGCTGCCCCTGCTGCCACCATTGCCGTACCTGCTGCCAGACATGCTGTCACTGCTGCCACCAGGGCTGTACCTGCTGCAGACATGCTGCCCCTGCTGCCACTAATGCTGTACCTGCTGCCTGACATGCTGCCCCTGCTGCCACTAGTGCTGTACCTGTTGCCAGATGTTCTGCCCCTGCTGCTACTAGTGCTGTACCTGCTGCCAGACATGCTGCCCCTGATGCCACTAATGCTGTGTGTTCTGTCAGATCTGCTGCCCATGTTACTGATATCACCATTGCTGTGTCTGTTGTCAGATGTGCTGTCCCTGCTGCCACTAGTGCTGAATCTGCTGCTAGTGTGCATTCTAATACTCAGGAGCGGGCGGGGAGGAGAAAATGATGCCAAATGTGACAGCAAGGTACCCAAAGTCACACTTCTCAACCCCAAGCAGTCCCGCCAGTGCTAGTACTACTACTACTAAAGTCCAGCAGCTTGTTAGCTTTAGAAGTGATGGAGGGGGTAATCAACAATATCCTCATATTACTAGTGACCATGAGGAGGAAGGCTCTGTGGCTGAACTTAATGTGGCTGCTGTTAGTGGTATGAGTAGTAGTAATGTTGAAGCAGCCGGAGTGGTAAGGAAACATTTGAGAGAGTCCAGACTAGCAGTCAAGGGAGCCCACACCATTCTTCTGACTCTGGGAGTCCTCCCCTTCCCTTCACTAAAGTGTCAAAGTGGAACGGGATCCTGAAGACTAAGAGGGCAGAACTGTTGTTGGGGGAGAGCAGGCACACAATTAATACCACCACCGCCACCAGAAGGAGCACATATCAGCTGCCTGTGCCTGCTGCTACTGCTGCCAGTCTGCCTTCTTCAGGTCAAATAGAAATGCCAATTGTGTCATTAGGGGACCCTCTGTCACATTGCTTGTCACCTCATCCAAGCAGCAGTGAGATGTCATTAATAGAGCAGCAGCAGCAGCACGTAGGGACTAGTGGTGGTGGTGATGATGATGCTGGAGAAGCTGGGGTGGAAGAGACATTGATGGCTTTTTAGCAGAAGCTGAGAAGGAATGGGAGACAGGGATGAGAACGGGCATCACCACCACTAGCAGTGAGCTTTTGGAATTTGAGAAATTTGCAACTGCTCTAATTCCTACTGCTGCTGAGATGTGAGGGCATCAGGATGCTGAGGAGCAAGCTAGTGTGCCACAGACTACTGTGGCCAAAGTGGGAATGGGTCGACAAGTGATGTGGGACTAAGACAGGTTCCACTTGCCAGTGGTAGCAATACTCTAGGTCCTAGTTGCAGTGCTGAATCTGAGGCAGTAGCAGCAACAGCAGCAACATTATCCACTGCCACAGACAGATAAGGGGAATGTGGAGTACAAGAAAACAGAGGCCATTTTTCTTGGCTTGTTTCCTCACCCAGAAGTCATAGGTGTGGGACTATTTTTCTCTTGGGGCAGGCACAGAACAGTCATCACCAACAGCACTGTGCATACTTTGTGACAAGTCAGTGATATAGATGGTGTTTGGACCTTACATGCAGAACCTCCGTTAAAGAAGGAGAGTAGTAAGCAAACTATGGAGTTCAAAGTCTTTATTAGTAGCAGACTACAGAAAATTCAAACACAGAAATCTAGGGTACTTCAAGGACGAGATCGAAGATAGTTGACCTACTGCGCAGAGTGAAAGTCAAATGGAAGTCAACGGGTGTTCATTCTAATGGCTGGGATCTATCCGGCTGGCTGTACTAGATGGCTAGGCCTGGTCGGTGATCAACCTGCCACAAATACTGCTTCTGTGGAGTCGACTGGAAGTCTGGTGGTAGTTGAGGGTATTGCAGTCGAGTGGCTGGGATCTATACAACCATCTGTTAACGTATGTTGAGCCCAGTCAGCGATCAACCTGCTGCGGATACTGGAACCCAAGTGACCTGCTTCTTGTTGTCGACTGGAAGTCTGGTGGTAGTCGAGGAAGCAGAGCAGGATAGGCGAAGAAACAAGCCAGAGTGGAGCTGGGAAGACTGGAGAGGAAATTCAATCAGAACACTGACCAGATCAGATAACAGGCAACACGGAGAGAAGAACAATTTGTAGTTAGAAACTGGTCAAAGATGAAGTCAGTATCACAAACAAACTACTGGAACACTGCAATGCAGGATAGCTCAAAGATCAAGCGTAGGAAACCAGAAAGTAGTAGTTCTTAAAGGAGAAGCTCCCAATCAGGAAGAGAGGGGCGGAGAAATCTAGGTGAGAAATCACAGAGGCTGTGACATTGAGAAGAGGAAAGGAGGGAACACACCTTGGCACAAGCGCACTGATATCACACATGAAACAGACACCATGACATTTATGTCAAACATGTTAAAGACAAACATCCACCAAAGAATTCAAGGACCATTGGTGCTGTAGCCCTTGACTCTCCAAAAAGGCAACAAGAGGTGAGGCGAAGATCAAAGAGGAGGAAGAGTAGATAAACCCAGTCAGAGACTGGGCGTTCCATGACGAGTGAAACAACTAGCTCACCATCACCATCACCTTCTATGATAACTACATCTTCTTCCTATCTACCTTGTTCATCTTTACCTCCATAGCCAAATAATAGCCACTCTGTTGATGTTAGGATGTGGCAATTCGTCTCTACCCATTGCACACTGTGTGATGCACTGACCACACATGGTAGTGTGGTGGAGGAGAATCGCAAGCAGGGCATCAATCATCATCTCCACATACACTTGGGGCTATTTATTGTGCTGCTACTACCTCGGGCACATCACCAGAGATAGTCATGGCAAGTGAAATCTTAATTATCCATCACCCATGTTACTACTATTGTTGATCCCATTCCCTTTCAGATGCCTAATCACACTGCTGCTTAAATAACTCAGCAGCAGCAATAAGAACAGCAGTTGCAAATTCCACAATTATGGACTCAGGAGGATATTTGACAGTGGCCAGTGGCCACTGGCCAACATGACCTGCTGGCACAAGGCCAGTAGGGCTTTTTTTTCATGGCTTGTGCTTAAAAAAAAAAATAAAGACTAAAAGGAAAAAAAAAGTTGGGGGTTTGTTTCTAACAAGCCTAAGTCCTAAAAATCAATGTTTCTTCAGGGCTTGGGCCTCTAACAACAAATCTAACAAATCACCCTCTACAAAATACTCTATCGAGTCAAGTATCAGTTCACCCCAATGCCAGCTTATGTCTGGTTCCTGTCTCTATCACTTTATATACAATTTTTTGTTATTAACTGTCCCCGCAATACTAGTCAAGAATCCCCCCAAAACAAATTCCCTGTTCAACTGATTCTTTCCCCAGACTCCACCTACCAACACAGGCACACTCCTCAGACCCCTTTTATACCATGTCTTATGTTTTTGTTTTAATTGTATTTAGGATTTATTTTTTATTAACTGCCTCCAATACCAGTAATCAAACCCCCCCAAAAAATAATTCCCTGTTCATCTGATTCTTTCCCCAAACCCTGCCAACACACCCTCATGTTTCTTTTATACTATGCCTTTGGGAAATAAAATAATATTTATTATGTGTTGTGTGTAAATTCAATGTTCACATTGATTTCAATGGAATAAGCTTGGTGAAAAAAACAGAAATTTGCTAAGTGCCATTATTCGCCAATTTCAGTTTGAGGCAACACTTTTCACTCATCCCTAGTTCTCAAAAGATTTTGGAAAAATCACATGATTCTTTTCTTTTTTGTGAGAGATTTCCCCTAAGTAAGCTCATTAGATTTGTATCCTTTTCACTAATATATTTTACCTTTTCCTTTCAATTGGGAGAAACATTCCAACCACATACTATAAAAATCTTACATTTTCATGCCAAAACTATAATGCAAATCAGAAGTAAAACAGACTGGAAGGAGACTGTGAGAGAAGGAAAAAAATGATTTTAAAGCAATTTATATAGAGAAAAAAAGCTGACACAATTAGCACCAGTAATAAAAAGAGGAGCTGGCAGGACCCTGATGCACCCAGTGACATAGAGGAGGAGGAAGTCACCGCCAGCGCTAAAGGGACTGGGAGCCCAAATTACCCAGATCCAATGATGCCCATTCCCTCAACATCGTCACTTGGCATCTGGGGGGATAATTTTGAAGAAGGCAGCAGTAGGTAGAAGAGTGATCAGCGCATGTCAACTTTTTCCTGCTGCTGCTGCTGCTGCCAGTGTGCCTTCTAATTCTGAGGAGGAGAAGATGGCAAGTGTGACTGCAGGGGACCCTAATGCATGTGTAATTCCCCAGCAGTCCCGCTATCACACAACAGCTAGAGATTGGTGGGGGTGGTGGAGCAGCTGCTGGGACTAGCTGTATGGACCCTAATGCTGCTGATGAGGTGGAAGGGGAAGTAACCAGCCAGACTAGTTGGAAAGGGAGCTATCACGGTGCCCATGATCCGTTACTGTCACTCTCGGTTGTGGGTGCTCCCATTGGCTGAGCCTGTTTGACCCGCCCATTGTGGCCTTTTTATACCTGGCCTTTGGCACCTGTCAGGTGCCCTTTCGTGGTGTTCCTGAGCCAGTGTTGCTGTTGCTGTGTTCCAGTGTTCCTGATTCCCGTGTACCGATTTGGCCTGTTTTGACGACGCTCCTGGTTTCCTGCTCCGTGATCTGACCCGGCTTGGCTGACATTCCTGCTTGTGACTTGATCTGGCTTGTCTGAGAACCCTGCTCCGTGATCTGACCCGGCCTGGCTGACTTCCTGCTCCATGACCCGAACCGGCTTGCTACTGACCCTGCCACCGTTCCTGCTTCCTGCTGTTTGGTGTCGCCGAGGCGACATTCTGACTTCCGCTGTGCTTGTGGCAGGGCTGATCGTGGATTGCCTCCATTAACACTTGCAGAGCCGTGCCTCCATTTGCTGAGTCTCCATTAACACTTGCAGAGCTGTGCCTCCATTTGCTGAGTCTCCTTTAACACTTGCAGAGCCGTGCCTATGTTTGTTGAGCCTCCGGTTGTACTTGCAGAGCTGTGTATCCGTTCCCTGAGCCTCCATTAACACTTGCAGAGCTGCTCTCTCCATTCACTGAGCCTCCTTTAACACTTGCAGAGCCGTTGCTGATCTTCCACTACACCTGCTGTTTCAGAGCCTTGTTTAGGCGACGGCTCATTTTGTCTATCTTGCAGTGTAGTCGGTCTCTGTTACCATGCCCGCGGGAGGCTCTATTGGCTCTAGCGCATACAGTGTTAGCTCTCCGTTACACTTCCGGTGGGGCTATTGGCTCAAGCTCTTGCAGTGCAGTTTGTCTCCATTACTACGACCGTGGGGGCTATTGGCTCAAGCTATTGCAGTACAGTTTGTCTCCGTTACTACGCCCGTGGGGGCTATTGGCTCAAGCTCTTGCAGTGTAGTTTATCTCTGTTACTATGCCCGTGGGGGCTATTGGCTCAAGCGCTTGCAGTGTAGTCTGTCTCCATTACTACGCCCATGGGGGCTATTGGCTCAAGCTCTTGCAGTGTAGTCTGTCTTTGTTACTACGCTGGTGGGGGCTATTGGCTCAAGCTCAACTCTGCAGTGTTCTGGCCTCAGTTCATGCTCAGCCTAAGCAGCTATCTCTGTTCTATAGACTGACGGTGTTGTTTCATCTAGCACCACTTGCTGCCTCATTACCACCTTGGGCGTGTCAAACACCACAACAGAGACTGATTGATTTACATGTACTTTAACCATTGAGTACCCTTATGATTCTATGCCTGTCCTGTGACAGTATATGTATAGTCCTTGCATCTGTATACTGGGCCTGAGAAGGCATCTGTAAGCCAATATCTCACTATTATTCTGTATTGCCTATAGAGGGCGATCTTTCTTGTTTTGTTTTAATAAAACTGTGTTTTATTCTAACCTGCTGGTCTGAGTGTCCTGTAAAACTGTTACAGGAGCCCACATACCCCTGACCCTGTGATTCACATTCCCCTGGCATTTTCCCTATGAGATATAATGATGAAGGCAAAACTGGCTAGCAGTATAAGAAATAGCACGTCAGCTTCCTCTGCATGCTGCTAGTGCTGCCCGTTAGCCTTCTTCATTTGAAGAGATGGCAAGTGTAACAATAGGGTTCCCTCTGTCACATTTATCATCACCAACCAGTCAAACTCCAATACAGCAGCAAGAGACTGGTGGTGGCGATGTTGAGATTGGGGTAATGATGGAAGAATGAGGCCCTTTTTAGCAGAAAGGGAAAAGGCATAGTACAAAGAGATGCAAATGGGTATGGGCATCACCACCATCATCACCAGTAGTGACACTGTGGAGTTTGCTGCTGCTTTAATTCCTGCTGCTGAGTTTTCAGGGTCAGACATTCATCTGTCTCAGCAGCAGAATGATGATGAGCAGGCTAGTGTGTCACAGACCGCAGTGGCCTGCATGGGACTGGGTTCTTCCAGTAGTTATTTGGGACTATGACAGCATCCACTTGCCACCAATAATCCTGGTTCTAGTTCTAGTGCTGATTCTGAGTCAGCAGCATGATCATCCTCTGCCCCACCAGTGAAGTGGTTTGTGGAGAAAAACACCATTTTTCTGCACCTGTCCCCTCCCTTAAATCAATGGTTTGAGAATATTTTTCTCTTGGGGCAGGCACAGTGCAGTCATCAGCGACTTCACTTTGCACTATATATGACAAGTTAGTGAAAAAGGGAAAGGAGGGGACATACCTTGGAAACACTCCCTTCATAAAACAAATGCAATACAGACAATGTTTATGTTAAACATGTGAACATCAAAGCCCCACAAAAGAAATCAAGAACCATTGTCGCTGCTCCCCTGTCCCTCCCTGAGGGCAAAAAGAATATAGGTAAAAATCCAAGAGGAAGAGTAGAGAAACCCAGCCTGAGCCTGGAAGTTTGATGGCGAGTTTAACATCGGTGTCATCATCAGCTTCTTGTGCTAGGTTTCAAGAGCAATAAAATGTACCAGATGTCCCCACCCTGGTACCCTCAAGGTCCTCTAACACCTGCTCTGGCATACCACCTCTACCAACATTACCACTCCCACCAGCTGATAGAGTTTCTGTAGAAGAAAGGATGAGGTAGTTCTTATTCACCCATTGCACATTATTTGGTGCACTGACCACACATTGTAAAGTGGTAGAGAGTAATTAGATGCAGAGTGTCAGGGAGCATCTGCGGACATTCCATGCCACAGAATATGATAAACTGGTGGAAGGTAAGATTCATGTTTATTACTAATTGTCCTTGTTGTCAAGTGTCCTTAGCTCACTGGAAAACGGCCATAGTGACAGCAGTACTTTTTTTGTCAGATGATTTTACACTACAGACCTAAGCATCAAGGTGTTTGGTTGCAGTTGTGCCTGTTGTTTGAAATGAGCGCAGATGTGTCCATTGCTCCCAGTCCTTCCCCTGTTTCACAATGTTTCCTTACACACACTGTGCACATTGTAGTTGCTGATGAAAGGCACAGTTCTTTCCTGCTCTGAAGGGAAAAAGTAGTATTCGAACAAACCCATGGAGGAGGTGCAGGAGGAAAATGATTATTTGCAAAACTCCTTTCTTTGGATACACGTGAAGTGGTGAGGCTAGTTGTTATGCTGCTATTGCCTCAGAAGCATCACTGGAGCTAACAGCAAGTGGGACCATCATCGAGCCATTGTCTGTCTCATATCACTGCTGTTGATCTCAGACCCTTGGAGCAGATTATGCCTCCTGCTGCTTAGACAACTCAGCAGGGGCAATTACAACAGCAGCAAATGCCAGAATGTCACCAGTGGCATTTGACATTGTCCAACAGTAACAGTATGCCAGTAAGGCATTTTTATGTTTCAGGGCTTTTTTTTTGCAAACCCAAGTCATCCAAACTATTTTATCTCAGGGCTTTTGTTTAACAATTCTAAGCCCTGCAAAACACTTTTCACCACGGATTTTGTTTGGCTAGATGGAGTCTAGTACACACACAAATAATTTCATGCTTTTTATAAGGCTGCTACTATGATTAAATAAAAGAGGTTACAATATACAATGAATGCGGCAGATGTGTATGTGGTGATGGTGGACTGGTGTGATGTGACTGGTGTATCTATAATATATATATTTAAAAAAAAAAAGACAAAGTGGTCACCTGACCACAAATTCGACATCCGTGCCTCACACTCCCAAGGGTGGCAGCTAGGTGCATATCTCTTCCATTCACACACACCCCGGGGCTGGCACAAGGAGGAGATATGCATGTCTCCTCTATTCAGCAGTCCACAATGACTTAGCCCCTCCTTGCTGTCTCCTGTTGTTAAAAAAACAAACAAACATGTCTAACTCACACCACCAACAACATTCACCTCCTAAGTATCTCATCTTCACAACATTATACAGCATGGCCCAATTATACTGTCACCACTCTTGCTATCCTCTCTGCCCAGCCTTCTCCCAGATCCCCTCACCATACAAGCAGCAAACTCAGTGTGTGTCCCCTCAGCTCTACAGCTCTACAGCCAAAGGAGAGAGGCTGCACTGATGAGGTAAGAACATTAGCCCTCTGGTCCTCAATGGGTTAATATTCCCTTCATTACCTCACCCTCCTACCACCATACACCATTATTTCACAATGAATGCCCACCTCTACTTTAACCCTTTGAATGTCACAGCACTAAACAAATGCATTGTTTACCACTCTGCCACTCAAAGGGTTATATGAAACAAACAGCTGCAGTGCCTCATCCTCTTCTACTCCTTTGCTATGGGGTCTTCACTACCTGCGCCATACGACACACTATACTCTGCCAGGAGGGGGCTTACTGCCTGTGGCTAAAAATCTCGGTATCTCTGCTCCTCTGTCTCTCATTCACTACCGGAGAGAACTTTACCCTGTACTGCCACCAGTGAGGTGGCTTCTGCAGTCAGATACCATTCGTACCACTATTGCCACTTCTACACAATAATACTTGGCCAGCTCATGCCACCACTTAAGTGACATATGTGTCCCGGCAACTACAGAACTCTACAATGCGGTGCTTTACTAACCTAACACCCGAAGGGTTAAGGTAAGTTACTGCAAACTGTTACTCAATATGCTCATGATGACATGAATTGTGCTCAAACAGCAGCCCTTGATTTAAAGGCCACTTATAAACACTCACTAAATCAGATCTGCAATTAACCCTTTGCGTGCCAGAGGGATACACAACGCATTGTTTTGCAATGCATTGCGTACCCCTCTGCCACTCAAAGGTTCAACACAATCAGTTTGATGAAGTCGCATTTCTCCCACACATTTACAGTGCCTACCCATGCGCTGGACATTACATAGGTGCTGAAACGTTTATATTTTGGATGGAGGAAAACCAATGTTACACTGCCACTGATGAAATACAGGCTATCCTCTGGTCTCTTATGTTATTACACCTCTCCCTCCTTCTGCTCTGGGACACTGGACGGCCCGCTTTAACTGGTGACCGATTCCTCCACTGTTGTACCTCCTTCTTATAGTAAGTCTTCCACTGCTTTCTTATGGGGTGCCTCATGACGCGCCTCCACCCCCCAAACACACAAAGGACTGCAGCAGTAGATCAGGTGTGGTGTGTTGCAATGCACCGCAGTCCCGACTACACTTACTGCCTGACTTTGGGTCTCTAGCTTCATGTCAGTAGTGCAACAAAAGAGAAAAAAAGCGTTCCTAGTGTAATATTTTCAGTATGGTGACACCCTTCCCTTGGAACCCAAGTATATGTGCTCACACTCTGCAATGTCCAGTGCAGCACTTATGTGCTCACTGGAAGATCAAGCTCATGGGATTTTTTTGTCGACTGACCCCACAACAGTACTCCAGGATAATGGATAGCAGGAATAAATTGGGCTGCTCCTCTAATTCAACCAGGCAAACGTCCAGAAGTATATAGAACAAAAGAGAAACACAACAGAGGGTGCCCTAATAGTGCCTGTTAACGTTTTAGGCTCCAGTATACTTGATAACTGTAAAGATTGTACTCACACTTTGTAGTGGCTGGTAGTTGACTTATATCACAACCAGCCAAAGCACTTGCTGGTAGTCAGCCTGTCCCAGCTCAGGAATTCACACAAGGATTTTCCACAGATGATTAGATGAAAAATAAGCTGCTCCAAACTTTAGTCTTCATAAAAATTTAATAGTGTATAAAATACACATAGATATAGAAACAATGAATTAAGCCAATTAAAAGACTTGCATAACGTTTCACGGTACACAGACAGCTTTCTCAAATGAACTGGCTCAAAATACAATACACAATCATGTCAGTAGGTCATTTGAAGCAATTACAGACCATATAAGAAAGCTGTGAACTGCACACACAGCACCTTAAGAGTTACACTGCATGATATTTGGGAGTTTAAGGTTATTTGTGCACACTTACTAAGTGGGAAAATTTTACGATTACACCTTTTTTCCTTGTGGGTTTGGAGGCACCAAATAAGCTTTGGGTTTTATTTTCAAAATCAAAAATTCCATGGCTGGACTGTCATTTTTAGAAGGACCTGTATGATATGCTTCAGAATATTTCTTCTCTGTGTATGGCATTTGTGAGCTAAAAGAGATTGCACCCTAGGTGTGAGGACAAAGGCCGATGCTGAGGACCATGAAAGGGGCTGACCAGCAGAAACCAAAGGGACGAGGAAAACCACAGGGGCGTAGGAGGGACCTAGGAGGATATGCAACTAAGCAATTACCCGACGGTCCTCAGTGTCGGCCTTTACCCACGAGGCAACATCGGAACATCCTGGAGCCTCATTTGATATTTGAGTCTGACTCCATTTTAAGAACTCTTTGGTCTGACATATGGACTTAAACTAGAGCAATAAGATCTGAAAATACAGACTCTGCAGTACAGCATATACCACTACATAAGGGATATTTTGGCAACAACGTGAAGCATCATTTGAGAGCATCCATCGGGACATTACAGAACATGGACTGCGGAGACACAGATTTGTTGGCTACACGAGGAAGGGACCTTTGTACACGCACAAAGCCCAAGATGGGCCAAATGTGAGTGCAACTATTGCTTTTTTAAATTCCATTCTGTCAAATAAATTACTACACTTAGATTTTACAGTTTTGTTGTTTGTGCTTCTGACTAGCATTTACACTTTCCATATCTCCCTGTACTAAAGACTATATGGTGGACAAAGCCACTTCCTGATGGGAATAGCAGCATCTGACAGTTTCAGGAACCATCTTCATCCTCTTATTCACAATCAATCATTTTCATCATCATTTCATTTTAACCCATGCTTTCCATTTTCATTCATTACTAGCTCATTTGAACTCTAATACTCTAAGGTACTTTTTATTTATCTCTTGGGTTTTATGATTTTACATTTCAATCACTGAACCCATTTTTTATTCATTGTACACCATTTGTAATCACCTTTTCTGGTGCATATTTATATTGATACTTATTTATTTTATTTTTTATTATTTGATTCATTTTTATATTGTATCCAGTGATATTGTCATATAGATTTGATAACATTTTTGCTCAGGTATTTCTTCATTTTTTATTGTGTTCACATGGAAATGTACCCTGCACAACCACAGTAAGAAAACAGGAAGTGCGTGGTCCAGGGGAGAGCTGGGAAAGGTTGTGGGTGGTATTTCAAATAAAAGGATTGACAGTTAGGGCGAGACTTTCAAAAAGTGGTGGTAAGTGAAATTGTCTGTAATGAGAACAAAAAAGTTCTTACACCATGGTCTGTCATTTTTAAGACACGTTACCGTCATTTTTTACATCCAATTCCATCATCTCCATCAAAGGGAAAAAAAAGTCTTAAAAGTGGGCATGGTTTAATCTACCGTCATATTGTAAGGTATTTTCACAAAAAAAATTATTTTAACCAACACCTTTTTGTTTGATTAACGTCATTTTTTTCCAACAAAATAAAAATGGTCTAAATTTGGAGAAGACAAATTAAAATACTGTTAAAAGATAAAAAATGTCTTTGTTTCTTTGAAAATTTTCGTTTCAAAGACAAAATCAAAAACATTTGTAACATCAGAATTTATAAGGGCAAGATTCCTCAATATCTTCTTAACGTCATTTTTAAGTCTTCATTACATACTAGTGTAAAAGCCTGTGTACACTGGCCAAGGTCTGGGTAGTGTTAACCCTTTGAGTGCCAGAGGGGTACACAACGCATTGCTTTGCCCGGATGCGCGCAGTCTCTACTGCGCATGATGGCTTCTGACAAACATCCTAGCAAATTATTATATAGGACGGATTTACGGATTTACTTCTGAAAATATTGTCGTTTTTTTTTTACCACCAACTCACGATCCGACAGTTTTATCATTATGGCTACTTTCTGAACATCTCGCCCTTAGTGGTTACTAATAGTGATGATCGAGCACCCCAATGCTCGGGTGTTCGGGTGCTCTGACCGAGCGCCCCCGGAGGCTCGAGTGCTCGGCCGAGCACCCGAGCCCCATTGAAGTCAATGGGAGGACTCGAGCATTACACCAGGCACCCCCTGCTCTGATGAGGGGAGGGTGCCTGGTCCATAGGAAAAGGGCAGAAAATGATGGAAACACCACAGAAATGGTTCAGGGACAGCATAGGGAGGATGTCTGGATGCATCTTGGACTCCAACATCGCTGCTGGGAACGATCTTTCGCCCGTAGTACGCCATTTTTACAGACTGACCGTAAAACACACAAAAAGGAAGATAAAAACGACTTTAGGCGAAAAATTGTTACCAAACAGTATTTGCTGTATATTTACTTGTATATCATCTGCAAATTCTGCAAAAAATGTCATCGATTTTTCGGAACTGGGGCCATGATTAAGAGGGAAACGTGCGCAGAGGCAAATTCTGCAAAAAATTTCCTCGATTTTTCTGAACTGGGGCCATGATTAGGAGGGAAACGTGCGCAGAGGCAAATTCTCCCAAAAATTTCCTCGATTTTTCTGAACTGGGGCCATGATTAAGAGGGAAACGTGCGCAGAGGCAAATTCTCCCAAAAATTTCCTCGATTTTTCTGAACTGGGGCCATGATTAGGAGGGAAACGTGCGCAGAGGCAAATTCTCCCAAAAATTTCCTCGATTTTTCTGAACTGGGGCCATGATTAAGAGGGAAACGTGCGCAGAGGCAAATTCTCCCAAAAATTTCCTCGATTTTTCTGAACTGGGGCCATGATTAAGAGGGAAACGTGCGCTGAGCCGACCATCTAAAACATTATGGGTGAGGGTCTGCTGCGGAGCTGACCATCCTAAACATTATATGCGAAGGCCCGTTAGTGAGCTGACGCTATAAAACATTATATGAGAGGGCCCGCTAGAGAGCTGACCCAATAAAACATTATATGAGAAGGCCCGCTGGTGAGCTGACCTATACAAAAATTGTCAAACAGCGCCCGCTGGTGAGCTGGCCCTATATAAAAATTATATCACAGGGCCCGCTGGTGAGCTGGCCCTATATAAAAATGATATCCCAAGGTATATGGAAGAGAGTCAACCATATACCCATCTTTTGGGTGGAAGGGGTGAATGGGAATACAGAGTATTCCCATCATTTTAAATAACATATCTAAAGTGACTTTATGTTCCCCCGGGGCTTTCCTCCAGTGGAGTGGAGAAGTCAGGGGAAATCCAGGCCTTGTTCATTTTTATAAGTGTCAACCTATCAGCATTTTCGGTGGAAAGGCGGATACGCTTATCTGTTATGATGCCATCAGCAGCACTAAATACCCGCTCAGACAGAACGCTGGCGGCAGGGCAGGCCAGCACCTCCAAGGCGTAGAGTGCCAGTTCATACCACGTGTCCAGCTTGGACACCCAGTAGTTGTAAGGCACAGAGGGATCATTGAGGACGCTGACACGGTCTGCTACGTACTACTTCACCATCTTCCAAAACTTTTCCCTCCTTGTGACACTAGGCTGCGCATCAGGGTGAGGGTGCTGGCGGGGTGTCATGAAGGTATCCCACGCCTTGGAGAGTGTTGCCCTGCCTTTGTCGGAACTGCTGTGTGCTCCCCTTTTCTCCCCTTCTCGGTTGGCCAAGGTAGCACGTACTCTGCCGCCAGCGTTGTCAGATGGAAAATTTTGGAGCAATTTTTCAACAAGAACCTTCTGGTATTGCACCATTTTGCTTGTCCTCTCCACCGGAGGAATGAGAGATGAGAAATTCTCTTTGTAGCGGGGGTCCAGAAGGGTGAACACCCAGTAATCCGTGTTGTCTAAAATGCGTATAACGCGTGGGACACGGGAAAGGCAGCCTAACATAAAGTCAGCCATGTGTGCCAGAGTACCAACAGGCAAGATTTCGCTGTCCTCACCAGGAGGATGACTCTCAATCTCCTCATCCTCTTCCTCCTCTTCTGCCCACCCACGCTGAAGAGATGGAACTAAAGTTCCATGGCTACCCTCTGTAGCGGAGGCAACCGTGTCTTCCTCCTCCTCCTCCTCCTCCTCCGCCTCCTCCAATTGTCGCTGAGAAGACGAAGTGAGGGTGCTCTGGCTATCACCTTGTGTAAGCTCTTCCTCCCGCATTTCCACCTCTTCCACATGCAAAGCGTCGGTTTTAATTGTGAGCAGCGAGCGTTTCAGTAGACTCAGAAGTGGGATGGTTACACTGATAATAGCGTTATTGCATCTCACCATCTGTGTCGATTCCTCAAAATTGCGTAAAACCTCACAGAGGTCTGACATCCATTCCCACTCCTCACTTCTGATTACAGGAAGTTGAACGGAGAGGCGACGACCGTGTAACAGCTGGTACTCCACTACTGCCCTCTGCTGCTCACAAAGCCGGGCCAACATGTGGAAGGTGGAGTTCCAGCGCGTGCTCACGTCACACAGCAGCCGGTGAGCTGGCAATTGTAAGCGCTGCTACAGCTTCAACAGGCCGGCTGAAGCTGTTGATGACTTACGGAAATGTGCACACACGCGGCGCACCTTGGTCAAGAGATCATGCAAATTGGGGTAGGTTTTTAGAAATCGCTGAACCACTAAATTAAATACATGCGCTAGGCATGGTACGTGTGTGAGCTTGCCGAGCTCCAAAGCCGCCACCAAGTTACGCCCATTATCACACACAACCATGCCTGGTTGCAGGTTGAGTGGCGAGAGCCACTGCTCGGTCTGGTGACTAATCCCCTGCAACAGCTCTGAGGCCGTGTGCTGTTTGTCCCCAAGGCAGATCAGCTTCAGCACGGCCTGTTGACGCTTCCCCACTGCAGTGCTACACTGCTTCCAGCTACCGGCTGATGGGTGAGTGGCGCTGCGCGCAGAGAATTCGGAGGTGGAAATGGAGGAGGAGGAGCCAATAACGTAGGTGCTGGCGGAAACCCTGATGGAGGTAGGGCCCGCAATCCTCGGCGTGGGTAGCACCTGTGCCATCCCAGGGTCCGAGTCGCTCCCAGCCTCCACGACATTCACCCAGTGTGCCGTCAGGGAAATGTAGCGTCCCTGGCCACAAGCACTTGTCCATGTGTCAGTCGTTAAGTGGACCTTCCCAGTAACTGCGTTGGTCAGGGCACGGGTGATGTTACGGGACACATGGTGGTGTAATGCGGGGACGGCACACCGGGAAAAGTAGTGGCGGCTGGGGACTGCGTACCGAGGGACAGCTGCTGCCATCAGGCTGCGGAAGGACTCAGTCTCCACAAGCCTAAATGGCAGCATTTCGATGGCCAGTAATTTGGAAAGGTGTGAGGTTAGTGCTATGGCCTGTGGGTGGGTGGCTGGGTATTTTCGCTTGCGCTCAAATGCCTGGGGTAACGACATTTGGACGCTGCGCTGGGACAGGGAAGTGGATGTGGTCACTGATGGTGCTTCAGATGGTACAGGTGCAGGGCGGGAGGTATGCGGGCCTGCGCCTTCGACAGGCGATTGGCCGGCACAGAAAACAGGGGAAGAGGAGGCAGTGGTGTGGCCTGCAGACACAGATTGGCGATCCGGGCGTTCCTCCCACTTATTACGGTGCTTGGATGCCATGTGTCGGATCATGCTGGTGGTGGTGAGGTTTCTAGTGTTCATGCCTCGGCTCATTCTGGTGTGGTACAGGTTGCAAACTACAATTTTTTTGTCGTCCGCACTTTCCTTAAAAAAACGCCATACCGCAGAACACCTAGCCCTTGGCAAGGGAGATTTATGCAAGGGGGTGCTCCGTGGAACATTTGCGGGCCGGTTTGGTGCGGTCCGCCTTCTTTCAGTAGCTACACCACTGCCTCTTCCAGCCTGTTGCTGTGCTGCAGATGGCTCACCCTCAGGACTGCTGTTATCGCTCGGCTCTCCACCTTCCCAGGTGGGGTCAGTCACCTCATCGTCCACCAAGTCCTCCTCCACTTCCTCACTCTGATCATCCTCCTCATTTCTTGATCCCACCACATACTCAGTCATTGACAACTGTATATCATCCTCCTCATCAAGGTCTTGAGACAGTAATAGTGGTTGATTTGATGGCAACTGTGTCTCATCATCATCATCATCATCCACTTCCTTTGACCTTAAATGCCGTTCACCTCTGTCATCTTCTTGTGATTGGGTACCCTCTAGAGGTTGTGAATCAGGGCACAAGATGTCATGTTCCTCTGCAAGCGTGCTTGGAGAGAGGTTCAAATGAAGGATTGGTGATGAGACGAGCTCCTCACTATATCCCAGTGTGGGATCACTTCTTTGACCAGACCCTCTATGGTGGGAGGAAGGATGATCAGGGTGAGGATTATGTTGACCAGACTCTTGGCTACTGAGAGTGGACTTGGTGGAAGACAGGGTGGTGCTTAACCGACTGGAAGCAGTATCACCTGAAATCCAACCGACCACCTGTTCGCAGTGGTCTGACCTCGAGAGTGATGTCCTGCGACGCCCTGTAAACTGAGACATGAAGCTAGGTATGGTGGATGTCTTTCTTTCTTGTGCTCTGGCACCAGGCACAGTTTCTACGCGTCCTGACCCGCGCCCTGAACTATCAGGATCACGTCCACTTCCCCGTCCCTTTTTACCTGCCTTCTTCATATTACACGGAATATGTGCTGCAAATCTGCAACTTTGCACACTAAACAGAATGTGCTGCTTATCTGCGGCTAGGCACAGTGAACAGAATATGTGACTTTTATTTTTAACACTTTGCACACTAAACAGAATGTGCTGCTTATCTGCGCCTAGGCACAGTGAACAGAATATGTGACTTTTATTTTTAACACTTTGCACACTAAACAGAATGTGCTGCAAATCTGCAACTTTGCACACTAAACAGAATGTGCTGCTTATCTGCGGCTAGGCACAGTGAACGGAATAAGTGACTTTTATTTTTTACACTTTGCACACTAAACAGAATGTGCTGCTTATCTGCGGCTAGGCACAGTGAATGGAATATGTGACTTTTATTTTTTACACTTTGCACACTAAACAGAATGTGCTGATAATCTGCAACTTTGCACACTAAACAGAATATGCTGCTTATCTGCGGCTAGGCACAGTGAATGGAATATGTGACTTTTATTTTTTACACTTTGCACACTAAACAGAATGTGCTGATAATCTGCAACTTTGCACACTAAACAGAATATGCTGCTTATCTGCGGCTAGGCACAGTGAATGGAATATGTGACTTTTATTTTTTACACTTTGCACACTAAACAGAATGTGCTGATAATCTGCAACTTTGCACACTAAACAGAATATGCTGCTTATCTGCGGCTAGGCACAGTGAATGGAATATGTGACTTTTATTTTTTATACTTTGCACACTAAACAGAATGTGCTGATAATCTGCAACTTTGCACACTAAACAGAATATGCTGCTTATCTGCGGCTAGGCACAGTGAATGGAATATGTGACTTTTATTTTTTACACTTTGCACACTAAACAGAATGTGCTGATAATCTGCAACTTTGCACACTAAACAGAATATGCTGCTTATCTGCGGCTAGGCACAGTGAATGGAATATGTGACTTTTATTTTTTACACTTTGCACACTAAACAGAATGTGCTGATAATCTGCAACTTTGCACACTAAACAGAATGTGCTGCTTATCTGCGGCTAGGCACAGTGAACGGAATAAGTGACTTTTATTTTTTACACTTTGCACACTAAACAGAATGTGCTGATAATCTGCAACTTTGCACACTAAACAAAATATGCTGCTTATCTGCGGCTAGGCACAGTGAATGGAATATGTGACTTTTATTTTTTACACTTTGCACACTAAACAGAATGTGCTGATAATCTGCAACTTTGCACACTAAACACAATGTGCTGCTTATCTGCGGCTAGGCACAGTGAACGGAATAAGTGACTTTTATTTTTTACACTTTGCACACTAAACAGAATGTGCTGATAATCTGCAACTTTGCACACTAAAAAGAATGTGCTGCTAATCTGCAACTTTGCACACTGAACAGAATGTGCTGCTAATCTGCAACTTTGCACACTAAAAAGAATGTGCTGCTAATCTGCAACTTTGCACACTGAACAGAATGTGCTGCTAATCTGCAACTTTGCACACTAAACAGAATGTGCTGCTAATCTGCAACTTTGCACACTAAACACAATGTGCTGCTAATCTCCAACTTTGCACACTAAACAGAATGTGCTGCTAATCTGCAACTTTGCACACTAAACACAATGTGCTGCTAATCTGTGGCTAGGCACAGTGAACGGAATATGTGACGTTTTTTTTTTAAACTCTGCCCCCCAAAACAAAATATATCTGCTACCCCCACACACAGTAGTCCTAAAAAGGACTTTTGGGTCTTTTTGTTGTTCAAACGCGCTTTTTTTCTCCCTACACTGACTTTCCCTTCCTATCCTCATCTCTCCCTGGCTAAGACTGAGCCGAACTCGCTGGTCAGGTGCTATACAGCACCCGATCACGGGTTCTGGCCAGCCAATCAGTGTAATGCCAGCAGCCAACATGGCTGCTGGCATTACACTGATGTCAGAGCCTCCCCGCACGTTTATTGGTTGCGCAGCAGCCGTGAAACGTGCGGGGAGGAGACCCGAACATGGCGGGCGAGCACATGCGGTACTCGTACGAGTACCGCCATGTGCCAAGCAGAGAGATGCTCGAGCCGAACCGAGCTTCGGCCGAGCATGCTCGCTCATCACTAGTTACTATCAACCTGTGGAACCACACTCAACATCATAAATTACATGACCAGGCAAGATTTGATAATATTAATATCTTAGGACTAAGTAAATATTTTCGGCAAAATCAGCAAATAATGGCACTTCCCTCTTGGCCAAAAATTTCCTGCAAAAAATCTACTTTTTTCACCTAGCTCTTTGCATTGAAATCAATAGGATCATTGAATTTACACAGAAAACAAAGCAAATGTTATTTTATTTCTCACAGGCATAGTATAAAAAGGGTCTGAGGGTGACTGCGTTGGTGGAGTGTGGGGAAAGAATCACTTGAACAGGGAATTTTTTGGTGGGGTTTGTTGACTGGGATTGGAGGGACAGCTAATAAAAAAAATAAATAAAATTAAAAGCAATAAAAAGACATGGTATAAAAGGGGTCTAGGGAAGGTGCCTGTGTTGTGGAGTCTGGTAAAAGAATCAGTTGAAGAGGATTTTTTTTCTGATGGGGGTGTTTACAGGGATTGGTGGGGACAGTTAATAAAAAATAAATACAATTAAAGGGATAGTAATACTTCATTTTAACTGTATTTTATTTTGTAGGCATTAAAAAAACATGAAGAACGATATAAGTCTTATCTCTCAAACCTTTATGGTTTAAGAGATATTTACAAGCAAAATTTCCCCCTTCAGCCCCTTTTTCCTAGTGTAAGCCATCTCTTCTCAAATGTGAATCTGGTTGTAAGACCAGACAGATAACAGCAGGGGACAATCTTTTTACAATGAAAACAATGAAAGCCCTGCCCCCCTTGACAAGTTTTTCAGCTTTTTCCCTTATCTTAATTGAAGATTGTCCCTCTCTGCAGTCTACCTGGGCACCTCCCTTCTGATCTGGCTGAACAGGGGGGGGGATACTTTGCTTGTGAATATCTCTTAAACCATAAAGGTTTGAGAGATAAGACTTATATCGTTCTTCATGTTTTTTTAATGCCTACAAAATAAAATAAAGCTAAAACGAAGTATTACTATCCCTTTAAAAAAAAAAAAACATAGTATAATAGTGGTCTGATCAGTGTGCTTGTGTTTGTGGGTGGAGTCTGGGGAAATAATCAGTTGAACAGGGAATTTTCTTTGGGGGGGTTGTTGTCTGGGATTGGGAAGACAGTTAATAAAATAAATAAATAAAATTAAATGAAAAATAAAGTAAAAAAATGGCTATCCTAAACAATACAGCAGATAAGACCCTAATTGGCAAACTCCTAGTGATGGCAAGGAAGGTGGTGGCTATGAGCTATGAACTGGATGACAGATAGGGCTCCATTGCATAAGATATGAATAAATATGGTAAAGCAGAACATCTCCCACTATAAATTGGTATATCTACATTGGGGTCACCAAAGAAATTTGACAAAATTTGGTGGAAATGGCAGACCTGGTGGTCGGGGATAGTTGGGGTGGATGAGGGATAGGTATGGCTTGGATCCATTCAGGAATGGCATTATTGATGTATAGGGTGTTGTGAATATAGATGGCTGTTGGAGGGCGAGGGGGGAGCATGGTGGGAACGGGAAAGAGGGGAAACAAGGGTTGAAGTAGAGAAAGGTTTGTTAGTGTGGTTTGTTTTGTTTGGTATAAAAGAAAAACCTAAAATATCAAGGGGGGCTGACTGAAAAAATGACTGCTGTTTTTTTTTCAAGTTTCAAAGAGCTTTATTGATTTTAAAAGCAGTAATACAAACATAAAAAGGAAGATCATAGTACAATAATAACAATAAGATGTACAATAACAAATAGAGCAATCAAAACCCTAAGTATATCTGTGTCACCTACAAAAGGCGCATGGTGTAGAAGAAAAGATATTTGAATTGTCAAGCTTTAGAGCATCACACTGTAGAACCTCAGAAAGAACAAAGAGTCAAAAGGAAGGGAAGGGCAAAAGGTTGTAGGGAAGGGGAAGAAAAAAAAATGACTGCTGTTTTATTACTTCTGATTTATAAACATTACAGATCTTAATGCCACTGTAACTGCTAATGGCTGTATCTTCTTGTGCGATCGTAATATGTTTGTATCAGTTTGTCAATAAAAAGATTTTTTTTTTTAATAAAAAATTGGTATGTAACATGACAGAGACAGGAATCCCCTGATGTAAGCTGTGACTGGGGCAGACTAATACTTGAAGGGATAGAGTATTTTGTAGTGCATGATATGAAAGACTTAGACTTGTTGTTAGAGACCCAAGCCCCACTGAAACATTGATTTGTAGGATGTAGACTTTTTAAGCCCAAGCCCTGAGGAAAATTAATTTGTAGGACTTTAGCTTGCTAATGTCGCAACCCCTGAGGAATCACATCAGAGATATTTTTTCTCTATCAGACTTGATAATATCACAAGCCCTGTGGAATCTCATCAGAGATAAGTTTTCAGTTTCACTTTTTTTTTTGTTCAGGCTGCAATAAGACAAGAAGGGCAGCTTAAAAAATAAATACATAAATAAATAATAAAAAAGAATAAAGAAATAAACAAATAATTAAATATATAAGGTGACAGACAGCTGACTGGGCTAAGGCAAGACATCATACTCCATCAGTTGCGTTGTGTGCTATAGAGTAAAAACACACAGAGTAGTTGAATAATGTCCAGCAAATGTACAAGAGTGTGGGGGGGGGGGTGGAGCATTGCAGGGACGTAAAAGTAATGTAGTAGTTAAAAAACTGACTGTAGCAATGGTTGCTGTAGCGTTTGTAAAAATGATGATGATCCCTCTACTCCAAGGGAGGATGCAGTTTGTCAAGGTCCCAGCAAACCTTCCAGCACTACCAGTGCCAGTACAAATAAAGAACCATATAAGAAGAACACTGAAGATGACAACAAGTCACATTCAAGTGTTGATGATGCTGGCAATAACATAATAGAGGAAGGTGTAGCAGTTGAACGACCTGCTACATCAGATAGTGAGACAATCAAATACCAAAACACCTGTCCTCAATGTAGTAGTGAACTTTATTACAGTAAAATTAAAAAGAAATTGTTTGAGACCTCTAAAAGTTTATAGGAATATAAGGGTAGCGGGCTAGAATTGTCAGGTAATGCTGATGCTGCTGAGGATGACCTAATGATGACTGATGATGCAGATCTAGAATATTTTCTTCCAGCATCCTTCTCTTGTTCAGATACAGATGAAGTTGAGATTGAGGATGTGTAGGGGCCAGGAACCAGACAGACACAAAAATGTAAAATGCAAACCACCTTTATTAAAATAACAAAAGCAAACAAAGCAAAATCGTGATCCAGGAGCGTAACCCAATATACAAGCCGGGGTCAGGAACCAAGACAAGTACTCAGACAAGCCGGGGTCAGGAATACAGAGATCAGCTTTGTCAGGAACAAGCCAGGAGTCAGGAGCCAAAAGGTACATCAGGGAAAACCAGGTCACGCACAGATAGTCAGCAACTTAGGAGAATGCACTTGCAGCCAGAATCAGACAAAAGGGCAAGGAGGAAGTGAGCCTAGCTGCTTTAAATTCCCTGGAAGGGGTTGGCTGACAACAGTCAGGTGAGTAATCATGGAAACTGAGAGGTCAAGGAAGATCGTTAAGCATCAGCTGACTCAGCCTGACCCAGGGAAGGAAAGGCAGGAGTAATCAACAGGCAAGTGTTAGACCAGATTAGTCAAACTATGACAGGATGATGATATGGTTATAAGGTTAGCAGAAAGTGAATCTTCCACCACTGTAAAGGAACACTGTGCCTGTCTATAAATTGTTTGAGAAAACCATTGGAAAGTCTGGACCTGGACAAGCACAGATGTCAAAATGTATACAGTTACCCTATCATTCATCATCAGCATCATTGCCTCTTCAAATTCCAAGTTCCACTCAACCACACACACCTGTTTTGAGTGCCCAGCGGCAGCAACAGCAACACAGGTTATTAACATCCACAATGTTAGATTTGACAGTTGCCTCTGCTGCTGCTGTAAGTGCTGCACCCTTGATACCTAGTAGTGGTGGAGTAGAACTGCATCAACATCTAGCCATAGAAGTAGTAGTAGTAGCAACAGCACCTCATGAGCATGTTGCTATCTGTTGTCTGTGCAAAAAGCATGTGAGCAGGGGGAAAGCAGACTTACACCTAGGCATCTCCTCTATGAGATCCCACCTGAAGCACAAAAGCAGGTCTGACTGGGAGACACACTATCGGCAGGCCAAAGGTGCTGCAACTATCAGCAGCAGAAGCCCTTTAATGTGAAGTTATTTATGTGTCAGAAAAATGTGCTACTGCCAGTGCCAACAATTAGTTCAGTCCAAATAACACCTATGGCTCCTACTACAGAGGAGTATGATGATTCTGGCTTTGCTGTAGGAGATGGCAAGAGTCATAGACTGCCCACACATGCTGCCTCTACTGCCTCCAACTCATCTAGTCATATTGTTAAAGCAATAAAGTTTCAGGCTTCTTCTGTCATGCCCTGCCAACCCACACTGACTGAGTTCCTGGGAAGGAGTCAAAAACTTCACAAAAACAATCCCAAAGTACATCTGTGGAATGGCAAGATTGCCAAGATGTTGGCAATGGACATGATGCTGTATTCTTTTGTAGAAAACCAAGGTTTCAGATAACTGATGTCATGTGTAGCTCCACATTGGAATATCCCAAGCTGCAGTTATTTTTTAAGGATGGCTGTGCCTGAATTGTACAAGCAGGTGGTTATTGTGGTGGGCAAAGGACTTAAAACTGTGTATAGCAAGAAAATCCACCTGACACAGATATGTGGACAAGTGGGCAGAGCACAGAGTATGACTGAGACTTGTCACTGGATTTCCCTCCCAGTACCATCAGCAGACAACACTAGCTTACAGCATCAGGTGAAAGCCAGTAATCATGCTTCTGGTTGTGGCAGCGTGATTAAAAGGCGGCAGCAGCAGCAGGATAGCCCATACCATCGTCACGCCACCTTGTGCATGAAGAGTTTTGAGAGACAATCTCACAAAGCTGTAGATGTTTTAAGTAAGTAGAGCAGATGATAGAGGAATGGCTTGTACCATGTTCCTTAAAAGCTGGTTTTGTGTCTGCTGATAATGGCTCCAACATAATCACTGCTTTGAGAATAGATGGTATGGTGCATGTGCTCTGCTTTGCACATATGCTAAATTTAGTTGTGACCAGATTCCTGGCAGAATCCAAAACTCCTGTCACAACAAGGAGTCATGGAGATCAGCAGCAACTATCTGAGGAATCAGATTCTGTCAAGGACTATCAAGACATGCTTATTGATCGAGTGGAGGGTTGCATTGTGGAGGATGAGATGGAGAAAGTGAGGGCACAACAAACATCTATCTACCGGTCATGACTAAGCACTGGTTTGCACGAAACATGTCAATCTATTTTGTTCTATTTTTTTGTACAAATATGAGAATATATAAAATAAAGGAAAAAAGAAATAAAAAATATCCTGGCATCCGAACAAATGGTACCCACTGGCTAATTTTCCAACTGTTCACAAATGGATAAAGGTACACTTGCCTGTTTTTACTTTTATATTAATAAAGCTTGTTTTTGACTTTTTTTCTCTGCAAGGCATTGCAGTTATTCAAAAGTGTTAGTGCACCTATTCCTCTTGTATTTTTAGCACAACCAACATCTAGGCAGTATAGTGAAAAGGAAGGCAGCAAAGCATTTCAACCAGCAGAAGCAGCTACATCATCAACCAGAATATCCCATTTGGAAGACAGGACAATTCATCATGGGTCTCAGCAGGGGCAGCAAAAAACCAACATGGGTAGTGGTGGTGGTGGTGTTGGTGGTGCCAGAGGCACATCTCTTTGGGACTTGCTCCCTGAGTATGGGTTGGTAACTGATACACAGGAACACCATGTAGCTCCTAGAAGTGGACCCACTGCATGTGAGATGGTTTCTGCTTACTTTCAGGATAGCCATGTTTTAGGCAGAAACAATGACCCCATGGACTACTGACAAACAAAGCAGTGTGTGTAGTCAGCATTGATCAAGTGTAGGGTTGCATTGTGGAGGATGAGAGGGAGAAAGTGAGGGCACAACAAACATCTAGGCAGTATACTGAAAAGGAAGGTAGCAAAGCATTTCAACCAGCAGAAGCAGCTACATCATTAACTAGAATATCCCATTCGGAACACACGCTAATTCATCATGGGTCTCAGCAAGGGAGGCAAAAACCCAACATTGGTAGTGGTGGTGCTGGTGGCACATCTCTTTGGGACTTGCTGCCTGAATATGGGCTGGTCACTAACACACAAGAGTACCGTGTAGCTCCTAGAAGTGGTCCCACGGCATGAGAGATGGTTTCTGCATACTTGCAGGTCAGTTACATTTTAGGCAGAAACGATGACCCCATGGACTACTGGCAAGCAAAACAGTGTGGGTGGTCAGCATTGACATGTACTGCAGTGGAAACCCTCAGTTGTCCTCCAGCAAGCATTGAGTCTGAGAGGGTTTTAAGTGCGGCTGGTTATATTGTCAATGACCGCAGGACAGCTATCAAGCAGCAATGTTGGGAGACTAACATTCTTAAAAATGAACCAACATCTCATACCATCTGAGTATCAGGTAGCAGAAACCACACATGACTGACAAAGCCAGGACAAATATATAAACAGCAGCACAGATGAGAACGTGGAGGAGGGATGTGAAGAAGGGTTGTCACCATCTACTGCACTTGGGACCACTGCTATGACCGATAAGTAATGTGTGTCAATAACCTGAGAAGGAGGATAACGTATGACAATGGTTAAAAATACATTCACAAATCACACAATACCAGTCCCCCACCCCCACCCCCACCACTACAATACACATCTGACACATTGTAGGTTTTACTTTATTTTTTTTTTATTACTTGACATCATCATGAATATTTGCCAGTGTCACAGCAGGAAGTTAGTGTTGTGGGCAAAGGACAAATGCATTCTGCATACTAACACATTTTTCAAGGCATATGTTGCTGTAGAACTCACAACTTTGACTTTCAGACACTTATTTCTAAACTTCAGCCCTCACAAGAAGTAGTATTACAGTAGGAAATGTAGTACCTACAGGAAATAAAGGTGAAAAATGTGTTAAAATAGGCAGAAAATGTGTTAAAATAGATGAAAAGGAGGCCATTTTTTCATAGGCGGAAAGGCAAAATTTTTCCAGCAACAATCTGTAAGTTTTTGTGAAAAGTCATGCGGGAAATTTTCCACAATTTTTGCCCTGAGTAATCAGAGATAATGTTTATCAGTTTGGCTAGTTAGCATCACAAACCCTGAGGAATCAGAGATAAGTTCTATCAATTCAGTTTGTTAGTGTCACAAGCCCTGAGGAATCAGTGATTAGAAACAAGCCCCACAAAAAATATTTTTTTTGTATGCCTCTGGTTTGGGTTGAAAGAACAAGCTCTGAGAAAAAAATGCTCTACTGGCCTAGTGCCAGCAGGACATGTTATGGTGGCCAGTGGCAAATGCCCAGGTGTCATTACTGCATTTGTGGCAGAACTGTTGAGTTGTTTAGGCAGCAGGATGATAGGCAGCTCTAAGGGAGTGGGATCAACAACAACAGTGATATGGGTGATAGATAATCATGGTTCCTCTTGCAACTAATAGCTCCACTGATGCACCTGAGGCAGAAGCAGCACTACAACTAGTACCATCACTTCAGGTATATGTAGAGAAAATAAGTTGGCCAATAATACTTCTCCACCTGCCCCTTCTACAAAATCACGAGTGTGATTTCCTTGAGAGTAAAAAGGAACTGTGCTTCTCATCAGCAACTGCAATATGCACAATGTGTGTAGTAAATAACGGAAGGACTGGTAACAATAGTATCACGGTGCCCGTGCTTTCTGTCAGTCTCGGTGTGTTGCGCTCCTATTGGCTGAGCTATGTTTGGCTCGCCCAGTATGGCCTTTTTATACTGGGCTCTGGCACCTGTCTGGTGCCCTTTCATGGTGTTCCTGTACCAGTGCTGACTTGAGTTGCTGTGTTCCCATGTACCAATTTGGCCCATCTGACTACGCTTCTGGTTCCTGCTCCGTGATCCGACCCGGCCTGGCTGATGTTCCTGCTCCATGACCTGACCCAGCTTGTCTGATGTTCCTGCTCCGTGATCCGACCCGGCCTGGCTGACGTTTCTGCTCCGTGACCTGACCCGGCTCTCCAGTTCCTGCTTCGTTGTGTCACTTGGGCGACATTCTGACTTCCGCTCATCTGGGCCTACCAGACAGTGTGTCCGTGCTGCTTCCGTTACTGCTCCGGCAGTGAACCTATCGCTGAGCCTTCCGTTAACTCTTGCAGATCTACTGTTGCCTCCGTTACTGCTACGGCAGTGTACCAATTGCTGAGCCTTCCGTTTACTCTTGCAGAGCTACTGTTGCCTCCGTTACTGCTATGGCAGTGTGCCGATTGCTGAGCCTTCCATTAACTCTTGCAGAGCTTACTGTTGCCTCCGTTACTGCACTGGCATGGTGCCCTTGGCTCTATTCCGTTCAGCTTGTGCAGAGTCTGTTGCCTCCTTTATGGCACCGGCAGGGTGCCCTTGTCTGTATTCTGTTCAGCTCGTGCAGAGTACTGTTGCCTCCGTTACTGCACCGGCCAGGTGCCCTTGGCTCTATTCCGTACAGCTCTTGCAGAGTATTGTGTGGCCTCCGTTTACTGCTACGGCAGGGGGTATAAGTCTCAGCTCTGCTCCAGCAGATCTATAGTGCTCTGTCTCCATTCCAGCACTACAGTCTCATTATCGCTGTTTCCATCATACTGGGCGTACTGAGAGCTCATCACATCAGAGACTGATTAATTCTTTTGGGACTTTAACCCATGCTATGCTGGGTTTTCACCCTGTCATGCCTGATCTGTGTCAGTATATGAACTCTCTCACTTATGTTATACTGGGCCTGTGTAGGCATAAGTCTAAGACCTGTATTGCACCTGTCTATTCTGTTGAATTACGCTATAACCCATCAAGGGTAATTCTCATTGTGTTTGTTTTAATAAAACTGTGTTTTATCCTAACCACTGTGTCTGAGTGTTGAACAAACCGTTACAGTACGAAAGGGCCATGATCTCAGACGGTAAAGGTGAAGGTGATTCACAGAACATCCACTGGAGGATGGATGTGCACGAACAGCATCTGGACCAGTTGGCACTGGCCATGCAGACATTACTTGAACGTACGGTACACCTCGATAAACCAAGTCAGGATCCGGTGGTCCCCCCAGTTTTGACACCGGAAAATCATTCTGTGACTACTGCTACTAGAGGGTTAACGCCGGCGGTGCCATTACCGCTCAGATATGATGGTGAACCTACCCTATGCAGAGGGTTTATTAATCAATTAGATATATTCTTGGAACTAATGCCTCATGCTTTCCCCAACGACCGGAGCAAGGTTGGGTTCATGATATCATTACTAACGGGCAGAGCCCTGGCTTGGGCCAATCCTCTGTGGGAGAATACCAAACCTTGTACCCATGACTTCAGGGAGTTCGTACGAATGTTCCGAAGAGTATTTGAAGTCCCTGGTAGAGCTGCCTCTGCTGCCAAAAGATTGATGGAGGCACAACAGGGTAATCGTACCGTAGGCGATTATGCTATATAATTTCGTACATTGGAAACAGAGGTAGGATGGAATAAAGAGGCGTTAGTGGCAGCTTTTGCTCAAGGTCTTGCCGACCATATCAAAGGTGAAATAGCTGCGAGAGAAGCACCCAATGACTTGGACGAATACATTGATTATATCATTCTAATTGATTCCCGTATTCGTGAAAGGCGCATGGTTATTGACTGTAGGCCACAGCCTAGAAACTACGGGCAAAGCAGCCTTTTGAACCCACCCATGCCTCCCTCGCCTCCCATGCTTCCTGACCATTTACCTGAGTCCAGCGAACCAATGCAACTCGGGTTCACCAAACTATCAAATGAGGAACGGGCACACCGCAGGAGGCAGGGCCTATGTTTATACTGTGGTAAGCCTGGGCGCATATTACGCACTTGTCCTGTACGTCCAGGAAACAAACGCACCTAGGGTACCTTGGAGGACAGACCCTAGGTGGTGTTCAGCAGTCCCTAGATCCAAGTACACAGAAACCCACTATCCAGGTGGTATTTTCATGGGCAGAACAGCCAGTTGAGGTTCTGGCCCTAGTGGATTCCAGAGCAGCCGGTTACTTCATGGTTTGTTCATTTGCCGAGTTACATAAGATTCCTTTGGTCAAGAGGGACTCTCCCTTAGCCATTGAAGCCATTGACGGCAGACCATTGGAACCGGCGCTGATCACTAAGGAAACTATTCCTATTACAATGACTATTGGGGCCCTCAACAAGGAGGAATTACAATTTCAGATAATCCATTCCCCTCATCATGCAGTCATTCTGGGATTCCCATGGCTACATCTGCATAACCCTCAGTTTGATTGGCAGAGATGTGAGGTCACGTCTTGCTCTGAGTATTGCATGGAGCATTGTGTGTTGCACCCAGTTAAGATTTTATGTACCTCTTCCTATGTGCCAGCTGAATACTGCGAATTCAGTGACGTGTTCAGTAAGGGAGAGGCTAGCGCATTGCCTCAGCACAGAACTTACGATTGCGCTATTGATTTGCCTCCGGGCGTAGTGCCTCCCAGGGGTCGCACGTACCCACTGTCGTGTGATGAGAATAAGGCTATGGAAGATTACATTGATGACACCCTTAAAGGGATAGTATTACTTTAAAATAACTATCCCTCATATTGTAGCCCTTAATAAACTGAGTTAAATGACACCAGCGACATCTCTCAAACCTTTATGGTTTAAGAGATAGCCGCTTTCAAAGTTTCCTCTCCCCTGCTGGCAGCGTTCTGCTGCCAGCAGGAGAATCCGGTCTCTGAATCAAGAGGAGGCTCTTCAGCAGAGCCGATATCTCGTTATGGAAGGAAAAATTATTAATTGAAACAGTCTTCTACGTGTGCTTGGTAACCAAGCACACGTAGAAGACTGTTTCAATGAATCATTTTTCCTTCCATAACAAGATATTGGCTCTGTTTAAGAGCCTCCGCCTGTCCCGGGACCGGATTCCCCTGCTGGCAGCAGAACGCTGACAGCAGGGGAGCGGAAACTTTGAAAGCGGCTATCTCTTAAACCATAAAGGTTTGAGAGATGCTGCTGGTGTCATTTAACTCAGTTTATTAAGGGCTACAATATGAGTGATAGTAATTTTGAAGTAATACTATCCCTTTAAGAGGAGAATTATATGCAAGTCTACTTCTTCGGCTGGTGCTGGTTTCTTTTTTGTGAAAAAGAAAAATGGCGAATTAAGACCTTGCATTGACTACCGCGGACTGAATAAACTCATGTCCAAAAATGCCTACCCCATACCACTCATTACGGAACTATTTGACAGGTTAAAAGGTTCCTCCATTTTTAGAAAACTTGATCTACGGGCCGCTTATAACCTGATCAGAATAAAGGCTGGGGATGAGTGGAAAACAGCATTTAATACCAGATCTGGGCATTATGAATACCTAGTTATGCCATTTGGCCTCTGCAATGCACCTGCGGTATTTAAAGAATTTATTAATATCCTCCGTGATATGCTTCAGTTCTGTGTTGTCGTATACCATGATGACATACTCATTCACTCAGCTAATCTATCCCAACACATCAAGGATGTGTCTGAGGTCTTGCTTTGCTTACGTAAGAATAAACTATTCTGTAAATTGGAAAAATGCAAGTTTCACAGGTCCAAAATGCCTTTCCTGGGTTTCGTGATCACTAAAGATGGCATTGCCACGGACCAGGAGAAACTTGCACCGGTGTTACAATGGCCACGACCCAAGGGGTTAAAAGCTATTCAGCGCTTTCTTGGCTTTGCCAATTATTATAGGAAATTTATCCAGAATTTTTCCACGATTGTTAAACCTGTATCTGACCTTACGCACAAGGGTGCTAATCCATCCCAATGGTCTGAGGCTGCTGAAAACGCTTTTGAGACATTGAAGTCTGCTTTTGCATCTGCTCCTGTACTGTCCCACCCAACCCTGCTCTGCCATTTACAATGGAAGTTGATGCCTCCAAAATAGGGGTAGGGGCAGTACTGTCTCAGCGCCCAGTTGCGTGAGCCACCTTGAGACCTTGTGGGTTCTTCTAAAAGAAACTTTCTAGTGCCCAAAGCCACTATGAAATTGGTGACAGAGAACTCCTGGCCATTATTCTCTCTTTGAAGGAATGGCGTCACCTACTGGAGGGTACTAGAACTCCCGTATTAATTTTAACTGAACACAAGAATCTGACTTATCTCTCAGAAGCGAAAAGGTTGTCCTCTCGTCAGGCTAGATGGGCATTGCTTTTATCCAGATTTAACTTTGTAGTATCCTACCTTCCGGGCTCTAAAAACATTAGGGCGGATGCCCTGTCTAGACAATTTGGGCCAGAGGTAGAGAAGGATAAGCCTCCCGTGCCTATCATTCAGCCTGATCGTATTCTGGCCACTGTACGTACTAGTATCACTTCGCCACTGGGGGAGGAGATTTTGGCTACCCAGGCTACGGCACCTCCAGAAACCCCAGTTGGCAAGTGTTTTGTTGATGAGCCATTCTGTACCCATCTGCTTGAGACATATCACTTGTCTAAGGCTGCTGGGCATATTTGGAGGGATCAACTAATATGGTCTCTCTCACAAGTATTTTGGTGGCCCTCCCTTAGAGCCGATTGCTCCGCATTCACTGCAGCCTGTACCACCTGTGCTCGTGCCAAAACCCCCAGACACCTCCCAGTTGGCTTACTTCAACCTGTACCTAATGGCGAACACCCGTGGTCCCACATATCCATTGATTTCCTGGGAGAGCTGCCTGCGTCCAGGGGGTATTCATTTATTTTAATGGTGGTTGACAGATTTTCAAAGATGGCTCATTTCGTACCCCTTTCTGGTCTTCCTTCAGCCCAGGAGCTGCAGTGGTCTTTGCTAGAGAGGTGTTCCGCTTCCATGGGGTTCCTAGAGTCGTGGTGTCTGACCGGGGGAGCCAATTCGTGTCTAGATTTTGGAGGGCATTCTGTAGCCAGATGGGCATTCAATTGTCCTTTGCCTCCGCCTACCATCCCCAGACCAATGGGGCGTGCCAATCAGGGACTGGAGCAGTTGCTGCGTTGTTTGGTGACTGATCATGACAACAATTGGGCTGACCTGTTGCCGTGGGCAGAGTTCGCCAGGAATTGTGCAGTTAATTCATCGTCCAGGAGCTCGCTGTTCCTCATCAACTACGGGTTTCAGCCATGCTTGCTCCCGGACTCATTCCAGTCGCAGCAGATTCCAGCTCTGGACAAGCATATTGAGCAGCTCCGCTCCACTTGGGCACAGGTTCAAAGGACCCTCAGACAGTCATTTCAGCGTCATCAGTGACATGCCAACCATAGACGGCTGTCATTGGTCTCCCTTCCAGGTTGGGGACAGGGTATGGCTCTCCTCCAGAAACCTTAATCTGCAAGTCCCATCCAATAAGCTGGCTCCCCGGTTCATTGGTCCCTTCAGGGTGATTGTAACGGATCCTACCCGTTACTGAGCCCTTGTCTGGACCACAAACTATTTACTTAAAAACTATGGACCTTGTTGCCCTGCTTGGATGTAGCTGTGGGCTCTGGCATACGAACTGGCCAGCTATTGCCAGGAACAAAGACTTGTAGTTATGAACATTGGTTTGTGTATTAAGTTTGGTTTTATGTATTTTCAAATATTGTATGTGTTTAATTGTACTTGTCCAATTTGAAGGTTTGTGCAATCACCAACTACCAGGTATGCAAATATCTTCCTTAGCTTAACCTGGGAAATGGTAGGCAGACCAGTGATTGATCAAAGTTGGGGCAGGGCAGTCAAAATAGTCAATCAAAGGCTCCAACCTTGGGCCACTGTCCCTAAGATGTGAATTATAGCAACTCCAGCCATTCACTATGTTGACCCCCTGCCATGTGGTAATTAGTTCACACCCCTCAAGTCTTTGTTCAATCAAACCCCTGTGTATCTGAAATGTAACCCTGTCTGAGTCATTATATCTGTTAAGACCAGCTGTTGCTGGCTTTTGTCTGATTTAATCATGTTCCCTATTGTATCAGGTTTCCCCATGTGATCCAATGTACTGTACTGTATATAAATATCTGTGGTTTGTGACAATAAAGTGAGTTCTGTTTTGGAGTGAACAAGGAGTCTTGTATTGCTTATGGTCTAAAGTGTCCACTCTGATACCCATCTGCGCCAAGTATCCTGAATCGTCGACCGCCTGCTGCCAGCTTCCTGCGTCCCAACTTCATATGCTGTCAGGCGGCGACGTGGACTCTTCCCTGCTTCCAGCGATCCTGCGGCTGTTTCCAGTGACTGTTCATACTTCAACTGGTGCATCCGACGGCGCTTATCTGCGTCGAGAAGGAGAGACCCAGGAACGACGGCGGAAGGCGACGCGGTCCCTTCTCAGCTTCCGTTACAGTGATCCATAAAGTTAATCCTGTCTCGTATGCCTTGGAACTCCCAGCATCTATGCACATACATAATGTGTTCCATGTGTCCCTGTTAAAACTTCTGGTATGCAACTGCTACACTACCACTCCAGTGATTCCTGGTCCTGTGAATGTTCAGGGCCAAGAGGAGTACGAAGTTCAAAGCATAATTGACTCACGGAGATTTAGAGGAAAATTGCAATATTTGGTCCATTGGAAGGGCAATGGCCCTGAAGAGCGTTCATGGGTTTATCAGAAGGACCTTCATGCCCCTAGGTTATTGCGCAATTTTCACTCTAAATATCCCCAGAAACCAGGACCCTCTTCCAGGAGGGAGGGTCTTTGAGAGGGGGGTACTATTACGGTGCCCGTGCTTTCTGTCAGTCTCGGTGTGTGGCACTCCTATTGGCTGAGCTATGTTTGGCCTGCCCAGTATGGCCTTTTTATACAGGTCTCTGGCACCTGTCTGGTGCCCTTTTGTGGTGTTCCTGTACCAGTGCTGACTTGAGTTGCTGTGTTCCCTTGTACCGATTTGGCCCGTCTGACTACGCTTCTGGTTCCTGCTCCGTGATCCGACCCGGCCTGGCTGACGTTCCTGCTCCGTGACCTGATCCGGCTTGTCTGACGTTCCTGCTCCGTGATCCGACCCGACGTGGCTGACGTTCTTGCTCCGTGACCTGACCCGGCTCTCCAGTTCCTGCTTCGTTGTGTCACTTGGGCAACATTTTGACTTCCGATTGTCTGAGCCTACCAGACAATGTGTCCGTGCTGCCTCCGTTACTGCTCCGACAGTGAACCTATCGCTGAGCATCCCGTTAACTTTTGCAGAGCTATTGTTGCCTCCGTTACTGCTACGGCAGTGTACCTATTGCTGAGCCTTCCGTTAACTCTTTCAGAGCTACTGTTGCCTCCATTACTGCTACGGCAGTGTACCTATTGCTGAGCCTTCCATTAAGTCTTGCAGAGCTTACTGTTGCCTCTGTTACTGCACCGACAGGTTGCCCTTGGCTCTATTCCGTTCAGCTTGTGCAGAGTCTGTTGCCTCCATTACGGCACCGGCAGGGTGCCCTTGGCTCTATTCTATTCAGCTCGTACAGAGTACTGTTGCCTCCGTTACTGCACTGGCCAGGTGCCCTTGGCTCTATTCCGTACAGCTCTTGCAGAGTATTGTGTGGCCTCCATTTACTGCTATGGCAGGTGTTATAAGTCTCAGCTCTGCTCCGGCAGATCTATAGTGCTCTGTCTCCATTCCAGCACTACAGTCTCATTATCGCTGTTTCCATCATACTGGGTGTACTGAGAGCTCACCACATCAGAGACTGATTAATTCTATTGGGACTTTAACCCATGCTATGCTGGGTTTTCACCCTTTCATGCCTGACCTGTGACAGTATATGAACACTCTTACTTACGTTATACTGGGCCTGTGTAGGCATAAGTCTAAGTCCTGTATTGCACCTGTCTATTCTGTTGAATCACGCTATAACCCGCAAAGGGTAATTCTTATTGTGTTTGTTTTAATAAAACTGTGTTTTATCCTAACCATTGTGTCTGAGTGTTGAACAAACCGTTACAAATAGGCACACTGCACTCACATAGAACACCTGGCACAAATCTAACTGAACACCATGACGTTTAGGGTCCCCAATGTGAAAACTTCCCACCAGAAACCAAGTACTGCTGTTGTCACTATGCCCCATTGTCCACTCCCCTCTAGGAACATGTGACAACTTCATAGCAATGGCGAACCCTCCCTGCCACCAGCCTAGCATATTCTGTGGGATTAAATCTACTCAGATGTTGCTTGATGCCCTGGTTACAATTATCCTCCACCACATTGTCATGTGTGGTCAGTGCACTACACAGTGTGTAATGTGTGGACATGAACTGCCACATCCTGACATCTACAAAATGGTTATCAATTGGTGAGCGAGGTAATGATGAACAAGGTGGATTGCATGATCTTTTGGTGCCCAGACAATAGAGCAAGAAGGTGATGGCGAGCCAGGTGTTTCTCTCTTCCTCAAACTTTCAGGCACTGGCTGGGTTTTCTCCTCCTCTTTGATTTCCATCTCACCTCTTCTTGAGAGTTAGGGGGTGCTAAACAGCTGTGCCAGTTTTCTTTGATAGGGTTTGGCTTTAACGAGCTTCATATATATGTCATGGTGTCTGTGTTTCATATGAATTATGAGGGAGGTTGTGTGAAGGTGCATTCCATTCTTTTCACAGACTTTTCACAGACTTATCACAAACTGTACACAGTGCTGTCGATGATAACAACACGGTACCTGTCCCAAGAGAAAAATAGTCCCACACCCAGGACCTCAGGGGGGAGGGGAAATGTAGAGAAGAATGCCCTCTTTGTTCTTCTCCCCCACATTCCCTTTTGCTGGCTGGGGCAGAGGATGCTGTTGCTGCTACTGCCTCAGAATCAACACTACAGCTAGGGCCCGGAGTATTACCGCTGGCAAGTGGAACCTGTCCGAGTCCCACATTATTACTGTGTTATCCTGTTCCCAGTGTCCATGGTGGTCTGTAGCACACTAGCCTGGTTCCTCATCATCTGTATGCCCTTGCAACTCAGCAGCAGCAGGAATTGCAGTAGCAGCAAAACACACAGCTGTCTCCCATTCCAATTTGGTTTGAACTAAAATGCCATTAATATCTCTGCCACCCCAGCTGCTCCACCATCTCCCTTATCATCATTACCAACACCAGTCCCTCCTTGCTGCTGCTGCTGCTCTATTACAGTCTCACCAGTTAGAGGTGATGACAAATCTTAGAGAGGGTCCTCTACTATCAAACATGCCATTATCTCCTCCTCCCCACTCCACAAGACACCCTGGAAGGTGTAGCACTGGCAGCAGGCACAGGTAGCTGACCTCTCCTGCTCACATTACTACCCTCTTCTTCCTCTGCCAGTGACACAAATTTCCCTAAGATATCTAGGGGTGATGTAGGGGGACTGGACATCATTGGATCTGGGGAATCAGGGCATCCAGACCCTTCAGTGCTGGTAGTGGTCACTTTCTCCTCCTCCTCAGCTCACTGGATGCATAACTGTCCTTCCAGCTCCTTATTTTATTTATATTCCAGGTGCTCATGGTGATGATTTTGTTATATAAATCAGAGTACAACAGCTGCTTGTATTGTGTTTCACTTCCTGAAAACATCACCTTTAATAGCAAAAATGCTAAGAACATGTAAGTAAAGTGGTGTAAACATTTTTGGCAATGGGCGAAAACGGGGAAGATTTTAATCGCTTTATTTAAAGCGGATTTTCCCATGAAAAAGTGTATAACCAAGTTTTTTTGTGGTCTTTTTCATTGAAACATGACAGGACGTTTCATCCACCCCTACTTTGGAAGTAATGCATAAAAAAATGGAAAGTACAACATATAAGTAGTTTAAAGAGTAGTGTTTAATAGGAAAAACTTGTTCATGGGTGAAAGCTCCACTTTAAGCTAAGAACAGTTTAGATAATGATGACACGGTAGGGTAGGATGATGGTCCATGGAGAAATCCAGGAAGGATTCTTTTTACCCACTTTGGACTTCAATGGAAATATATATATTTTTTAAATTTTATGACTAGTTGAAAAGCCCATGTACATGGGCCACAGTGCCACCCAACAACCTCAGCTGGTGGCCGGATCCTGTTGGCTGCGCTGCAGTCATGCTCAGTACTGATTGCCCGAACACACCACGGCTGATAACGAAGCACTCCGAATTCAGACCTTAGTCCTCTCTGCACACCTTCCTGGGACCCTTGCGCATGCAGCCATCTCTACTGCTCATGACAGCTTCTGACAAACATACTTAACAAATTATTATATAGGATAGTGAAGAGTTTGAACTTGATAGTTACATGTCTTTTTTAACCTCCTAAACTATGTTTCTTTAGTTATAGATTTTTGTGCTATGCTAAAGTTTTTATTGGTTAAATTGAAATCTAAGCTAAAGTATGACTTGCTTTACATTTTTAAGTGCTAATGTTTACTCTTTTCTGGAACTGATGATTTAGTATCTTCCTAACCAATCCAAAGGATTCAATAATTTCATATTTATTAGGTCCTTTAAAATTTGACTGGTTTAACCCCTTAATGACCCTAGACGGTCCTGGAACATCATGGGTAAAAGTGACTGAATGACGCATGATGTACCAGGACCATCATGGATTTCAGGGCTCCCTGTGCAGCTGCACTCGATTCGGTGAGTCCTGAGTCGGATCGGCCAAAAAAATGCTCCGTGGTCCTTTAGTGACCGCCGCATGCCTGTGTGTCCGGTGATTAAGGAGTGAAACAAAGATACACAGAACTGTTTTCAACCTAAACTGCCAGTAAAATTATGTCTCTTTATGTGTGGTTGTATTGGTAATGAAAAAAGGCAAACAATAAAACAGATACACTCAACTGTTTCTAAAAAAAATCTTCTTCTCTTCTTATACTTTATGCTCTCTTTAATTTTACAGTAGTTTAGATTTGCAACCATAAGCTAATGTCAAATTTTAAAATACTCTGTTAAAATCAAAACTCAGCTTGAATATGAAACCTAGGTAAAATAAATTACTGCTTCTGAAATTAATAAAAATTGTATCTAAAACAGTATTAGTAAGATAATAAGCTCATTCATTAATGGCCCCTGTGATAATATATCACTGAAAATGTTGCATGAAGGACAGACTTTGATAGGATTATGTATAGTATAATAGCAAGACACTGAAATTAAAATTCTCATAGATGATACGTCTTGTGAACTGAAGGGTAAGAAGATAATGATGGTAACATTAATAATAATAAATAACAAGAATAAAATGATTCACATAAATAGAATTTCCATCAGCAGCTATTATTGCAATTATGAGAGAGCTAAAGTAGTAATCTGCAGTAAATAGCTAATCTTTATTGATTAATTCTTCCATTTAATAAAGAGGCCATGAAACTTAAAGTGCAAATAAAGCCTTTTTCTGATGTTTTCCATATAGATTAATTTTAACAAATGCTAAATCTAGATGCATTCATCTTGCTTTTTTTTTTAATGGAATCATATAATAATTTCATACTGAAATGCAATTTGCACTTAAAATAATACAATCTGATTCATTTGTTAATTTTCTTTAAACACATATACTATATGCGCATTCGTTGTTTCCTTGTGCAATATTATGTCACTTCTGATTATTATTAACCATTTAACAACCATATGGTTTTAAAATGAATTGCTAAGTAATGCCTTACACCAAAATTTGATGTAAGAGTTGAGTGTTAAGGCAAGAAAGTAAATATATACTTTTTTCTATAATCTGGAAATCCCATCTGCAAAGTATTGCAAGTTCAGTTTACATGAGTATTTGGGATGAGTTTAAGTTTAGCATTAATATCAAACATGTAAGACCCAAAACACATTTCAACAAAACTAGTATTTTTTTTAAATGTAGACTACAGAAAATCTATTTGATCAACTAAAAAGGCAATAAAGTGAAGTCAAAAACAAATAACATTTAGGTTCATGTGAGGTTAGCTGCAGCTATTGCTGCTTGCTAGAACTAGATAGAACTTTGTACAAGTTCACCTTAACCCTGATATTATATATGCAGAATGGCCTCACAATTCATTATATAAAATAGTAATTAAATAAAGAAAGGCATGGGAGTTTCAAATATGCTGAAAACATACATACATTTCAAATTCCCTACTTCATAGAAGTGGGACTGGGGAATAGGAATTGAGGAGTGGAAGGTTATGTGAATTATTTCAGCAACTCAACAGAAGCTGAAACATGTGAGATGCTCTGAGAACGAACAAAAGCAATTTTGCCTGTTCTACGGATAGTCACCACTCAAAAGCATCACATTTTAGCTCTCTAGTGCCATTACAGAGAATAAATGTCCACATACATATTAGACTAATCCCGTCCATAAGGGTGGTCCAGTTTCAAAATGATGGGCAAGTCCCCTCTGCATGGGAAATACCAGCTAACCCCAGATGTACATTTTGACCTTGTTTGGGCCTCATCAGTGAGGTGCAGTTGGTTTCCCTAGGCACTGAGAGAAAGGAGTCCACGTTTGGATTACCCTTTACTCTTAGCGAGAGACCTCAAGAGTTTTTAGGGAAACCAGCTGCACCTCACTGACGACGCCCAAATAAGGCCGAAATGTATGTCTGGGGTTAACTGTTATTGCCTGTCATTTTACCTGGATTTTACAAGCAACATTCAGGATCTATATAAATCATACCTACAAGCCACACATTAGATTACCTACAGGCACCCAACTCCTCAAATAATATACAAAATAATCAATAACAAAAATTAGTATCAAAAGTAAATAAATGTCTTAAACATTCAATGATACATGCTCATAGGAGTAAGGAACCCCCCCCAACCCACTACTAATGATCTCCTTCTCCTCAAAACTTCTCCAATCACCATAAAAGTACAACATTATATTAAAAACAACAAACTCAATACCCCCCACTAGATGCTGGCATCTATGGTAGGACAATCACTACAGGGATGGTCCATAGCTTAGATAAGGAGACTCATAAAGTATGTGATGTCAAAAAATATGCCATATGCCCTTTGCCCACCACACTAACCACCGCTTGCAAAATGCTGGCACAGTCCTGGAAAAATAACTGTGGCATGGGATATGTCAGCAAGGAGCTACACATGACATCAGTTTTCTAAATCCTCAGTTTTCAACAAAAGAATATAGCAGCATGTGGTTGTGCTTCAGGTGGCACTTCATTGAGTGCCTAGGTGTGAGCCTGCTTTCCCCCCTGCTCAAATGCTTTTTACGCAGACAACAAATTGCAATATGTTTATCTTTTTGGATCATGAGTGAAGTATCTCCATACTGTAGACTTCATAGACTGCAGTGTTCCCGAGGGGCTGTCATTACTAATGGGGACAGATGTTGCTGAAATTGTACTACTACTAGGTGTCACAGGTGCTGCAAGTTCAACAGCAACAGAGACACTCATCATAGCTAAGGTTGTGGATGTTGATATGATAACTTGTGTTGTGGTTGTTTTTTTGTGTGACTGAGTGGGACTTGGACTCGGAAGTGATGGTGATGACTGACAGATGACTGTGTATTTTTTTTGGCATCTTTGCTTGTCCAAGGTCAGAATTTCCAATTGTTTTCACAAACAGTTTATAAGTAAGCATAGTGCTCCATTTAAGTGGTGGTAGATTGAGCCTGTGCCTTTCAGCTAACTTTCTGGCCATGCCATCTCTCTTACTCTTCTTTTGTATCTGAAGAAGAGGAGGATGCCGGAGGGATATATTCTAGATCTACATCATCATCATCAGTAATTATGTCATACTCTGCATCTCCCACTGCTTCTTCACAATGTTTGCTACTACTTTCAAAGCAGGTGGTTTTGTGTTTTTCTCTCACTGTCAGTGTTTTTAGATTGTTTATTAATAGTACTGATGCTGGTGGTGGTGGAAAATTTGGTGGTGGTGGAGAATTTGAGAAAATGCCTCCTCCTCGGGAGGAGATTGGTCACCATCATTTATTGCACACGCTGCAGAAATCATGGCTGCAGTCAATTTTTGGACTACTAATTTACTCACACTCCCTGCAGTGTTCTTACTACTTTTACCCTACCCCTGTCCCTTCTGCATTTGTTGGACATTATTCAACTACTGTGTGTTTTTACTGTAAAGTATACAATCAAACTGATTGTGCGTGATGTCTTACCTTGGCCCTCTACAAAATAATGTATCTCATCTAGTATCAGTCAGCCTCAGTCATAGTTCACATCAAGTTTCCTATCTCTGTCACCTATGCATTTTATTTTTTCTTTCTTTAATTAACTGCCCCCACCCTATCTCTATCACTGTCAACAAAAAACACACTCCCTGTTTACCTGCTAGTGTCTTCCTAATCAGTCACACAGAATTTTGAGGATTTTTCATAATTCTCTTTTGCTCTCTTCTCACTCACCCAGACTCCCCTGACAAAGAGATAACAGCCAGATCAGGAAAGAACTTGGATCATGGCTGTCTGTGTCTACCCAGTCCATCTCACAGTATTTTGGGGTACTTGGGTTCAACCCCCTTTCTCCTTTCCTGCTCCCCATATTTGTACAGGCTCCCCTAATACAGAGAAAATATTCTCTGCTTACAAAACTCATTAAACTAAGCTTCAACTCCCCTTTATCAGCTTGACTCTAGCTCAAAAATCTGCTGCTTTCTCTCTCTATATTTTTTTTGCACTAACTGTGATAAGATAGGGTGAACAACTTAAAAATAAATAAATATAAAAATATAAAACACATAAATAATTAAACAAATAAATATATTAGACAGTTGACTGGGAGCCTGATGTGACTGAGACAGACTTGATAGATAGCAGACGGCATTGAGAATTTTGTTGAGGGCCCAAGGCACAACATCACACTTCATCAGTTGTGTACTGTAGAGAGTAAAAATACACATGCAGTAGGTGAGTAATGTCTAGTAAATGCACAAGCAGGAGAGGGAAAGGAGGAGCAGTGCATGGACCTGGGAGTAAAGTGGTAGTTCAAAAACTGACTGCAGCAATGGTTGCTGCAGAATGTGCAATATATGATTGATGATCCCTCTCCTCCCGGGATGGATGCAGTTTGTCAAGGTCCCACCAATCACACCACGCCAATCCCCCACCACCACTACCATACACATCTGCCACATTGTAGGTTGTACTTTATTTTTTTTTTAATCACTTGACATCATCATGAATATGAGCCAGTGACACAAAAGACAAATGCACTCTGCATGCGAACACATTTTTCATGGTATATGTTGCTGTAGGACTCACAACTTTGACTTCCAGCTACTTATTTCTCCACTACAGCCCTTAGAATAAGTTAGATTGTGCTAGGAAAAGTTGCTCTGCAATGTGTTGCGTACCCCTCTGGCATTCAAAGGGTTAAACATTGGAGAAAGATGTGTTGGAATAGGAAAAATTGTGTTGGAATAGGAGAAAAGTGTTAGAATTGGAGAAAAATGTGTTAAAATAAGAGAACAATGTGTTGGAATATGCAAAAAATGTGTTAGAATAGGAGAAAAATGAGTTTGAATAAGCAAAAAATTTGCTGGAACGGGTTAAAAGGAGGAACATTTTGCATTGGAGAAAAGGAGAAAACTTTCTCGAAAAAAGAGAAAAATTGTCAGTTTTTCGCAAAAAGTCATGTGGGAAATTGTTTCTCACTTTTCACCCACTACTAATAGTGAGAAACGGAGTCATGTATGATGCAGTATGAGGAGGCAAAAGGGGGGTTGGCATATGCACCAAAATGGAGGCATTTTGTTAAGGGTGAAATGTACATGACCATGTATCAAGCTGCTCCCTGCTCCATTTTTAATGCGCTGTTGTGTTGCAAGCCCAATAGAGGGCATCATTTTCAAAGTGAACCCATTTCGAGCAGCATGTCATTCTGTGTTTGTGAGAGATAGAGAAAGCACTATATTTTTGAGCTAGCTAGGATAGGTAAATGAATCAATGTTGAAGTGTAGTTTAGGGAGTCTTGTGGGCAATGCAATTTGTTATCTGTGTTAGGGGAGTCTGGGGGACTCTGTAGGAGTGTGTAAAAGGAGATTACTATCACGGTGCAGCTTCTCAGGCTGTCACTCTCACTTGTACTGTGCTCCGATTGGTTGAGCCTGTTTGGCCCGCCCCTGGTGACCTTTTTATTCTGGGCTAGTGGCACCTGTCATTTGCCCTTTCGTGGTGTTCCTGAGCCAGTTTTGCTGTGCTGTGTTCCTGTGTTCCTGATCTCCGGTTACCGACTTGGCTATCCCTGACTACGATCCTGTGTACCTGCTCCGTGATCCGACCCAGCCTGGCTGACTTTCCTGCTCGTTCTCTTGATCCGGCTTGTCTGAGAAACTGCTCCGTGATTCGACCCGGCATGGCTGACGTTCCTGCTTGTTTTCCTGATCCGGCTTGCCTGAATACCTGCTCCGAGACTCGACCCGGCTTGCTGACGTTCCTGTTCCGGTCTCTGCGGCCGGTCTCCGTTCCTGTCCTGCCTTGTCGCCACGGCGACATAGTGACTGTGCTCTCACTATTCATCTCGGCTCCGTGCCTGCTGATTCCTGCCACTGAGCTAATCACTGCTGTGCTGTGTTTCCTCTACCGAGCTGTTAACCCGTGCAGAGCTGTGTCTTACTACCGAGCTGTTAGTCCATGCAGAGGTTGCGTTCCTTCTTCTGAGCTGTTAACCCGTACAGTGCTGTGTTCCAACTTCATGCTGTCTCCAGTGCAGAGCTGTGCTACAACTACCTGCCATTAACCCGTGCAGAGCTGTGTTCCAGTGAGGGCGCGCAGCCCATACAGAGAGTTGCTTGTGCTGAGCCAGCTCTCTCCTTGCAGTCCGGTTTAGCTCATTACCGCGCCCGGTGGCGCCCGGCTCTGGCTATTTCGGTGCACATCTCTGTGGTTACGCCCGTAGGGCTATTGATCCAAGCTCTTGCAATCCAGTCTCTCTCTCTCCAGTGGGTTTATTGGCTTAAGCTCTTGCAAATCCATCACGCACGTCTGGGTTATAAGCTCAAGCTCTGGTAACTAGTCATCTCCATAGACCGTAGGGCTTCTGGCCCAAGCTCTTGCAATCCGGTCATCCGCGATGCTCGGAGGGGCTAGTGGTTTCAGCTCCGGTACTCAGTCATCTCCGTTACGCCCATGGGGGCTATTCGCTCTAGACTCTGGCAGTCTATTCACTCAGTTCATACGCCCGTGGGGGCTACCATTGCCGTACAGCAGGTGGAAGCCATTTTTCTTCAGTTTTACAGACTGTGGGTGTTGAGTATTCTCCACCTTTAACACCTTGGGCGTGCCAAACTACACAACTGAGACGGACTCATTATTCTATTAACTATTTGTATATCAGTACTCCGTGCCAGTTCATTTCTGTATATTGTATACTGTGCATACTGCTGCTATTCCGCTATTTCACAGTGTCTCCCCTAGGGGGCGATATTATCTGTCATTATTTGGTTCTTAAATAAATTGCATTTTATTTTTACCGACTGGTCTGAGACAATTACCCCACAATACCTCAAAATCTTGGTTGAGTGAGGCAGGCAGCTGTGATGTGTGTGTGTGCATGTGTGTGTTTAGCAAATGAGATTTACCCCAAATAACACAGAATATTCTGTGCCTGAGAAGACACGGATAGCTGTGATTCAAGTCCCTTCCAGCTTACTATTCTCTGTGTTAGGAGAGTCTGGGAGTGTGAGAAGGAAGTAAAGGAGATTTACCCCCAATACACCCAGATTTTGTTTGACTGAAAAGACAGTGGCAGCTGTGATCGAAGTTCATTTCTGTTGTAAGTTTTCTGTATTAGGGGATGTGTTTTTTTGTTGCTTTTTTTTAACTCTGATAGAGACAGTTAATAAAAAAATACTATAGAAGAAAAACAATGCAATAAAAAAAGGAAATCTTGTTTGATAGGTTACAGGGACCCTGATGTGAGTGGAGCCTGAGACAGTCAGATACTATAAGAGACAAATTATTTGGTAAAGGGCAATACCTCAGAAAACAATCAGTTCTGATGTGTATTTCCTTGTTTAATAATATCCAGCCAAGGTTCTAAGGGTGGGGTTGAGCAAAAGACGTAATATCAGTGCAGGGATGAGTTAGTATAGAAGTAGTCCAAAAACTGACTGCAGCCATGGTTGCTGCAATGTGAGCAAAAACTGTTAATGATCCTTCCCATCCTGAGGAGGCTGTTTGTCAAAGTTACATATAAGGTTCCTCCTATACCACCAGCAGCAGTATTAATAAACCATTAAAAAAACACTGAAGCCCCCACCTGACTCAACCCTTCTTCTTGTCTCTGGGGTCACTCTGGACACATGCTGTGTTATCATACTCCTGAGCCAATCATGTCTTCTTTGAAGATTGGTTCCCTAAATGTCAAGGGTCTTAATGCCCCAGAAAAATGCTCAATGGCTCTTAGGACCTTTAATAGGTTAGATGCAGATAATGTTTTACTTCAAGAAGCCCATTTTCACAGAGAATCTCCTCCTAAATTCTCTAAATTTCCTCACTCCCACTTTTCATCTGCTTCGGAAAGGAAACCGGGAGTGGGAGTCCTCATGAGATCTCATCTCCCCTGGACTTTGATAGATTTGACCCAAGATGAGGAAGGCAGATTCCTTATTCTTAAGAGTCGTTTGTACAACAAAACCTTTACTATTTTTAATGTATTTAGTCAGAATTCCAATAAAATTTGCTTTCTGCTCAAAGTCCTATTGTTCGCTAAAAATAAATGTGATGGTTGCCTTATCTTAGGGGGTGATTTTTATCTTCCACTTGACCTTGTAATTTATTCCTCCTCAAGAAAATCCTCTTTTAAACTTTTTAAACTATATTCGGTTTGCAAAATGTTTGATGACTTGCATCTAATTGACACATGGCAAACAATTTACCCAGATATGTGTGAGATTATACTTTCTATTCTCATTCTCATGATTCTTATAGCAGAATCGATTATCTTTTTATGTCCCAGTTTCTTTTGCCTCAGCTCAAAACAGCATATATTGACCCGATTGTTTGGTCTGATCACTTGGCAATCTCCTTCTCTTTTCACATTGACTCTACACAGAGCCGTCCTTGAACCTGAACATTAAAGGGATAGCAATATTTTATTATTACTATTCCCCATATTGTAGATATTTGCAAAATAATTTAATAGCCCCCAGGTTCATCTCTCTTCCCCCTTCCCTGAAGTTAGCATTGTACTGACTGCAGGGGAAGTCTGTCGTACGACAGGCTTGTGGCTCTGCAGCTGAGCTGAGATCACGTTAGTGAAAAAGGATTATTTGGTTTGCAAGCACACATGGAAGACCCTTTCAGTGAAATAATTATTTTTCACTAACGTTATCGCGGATCTGCTGCAGAGCCACCTGATGAAAGTCAGACAGGATATCCCTGCAGTCAGTACAACGCAGGAAGGGGGAGGGAGGGGGGAACTTTGCATTCGGTTATCTCTTAAACCATGAAGGTTTGAGAGATGAACCTGAGGGCTATTAATTTCTTTTTCAAATATCTACAATACGGGGAATAGTAATATTAAAGTATTACTATACCTTTAGTGACACTCTGTTGCAACAGGAGGTAACTAGGCAACATATCGCTGATGCCTTGCACCAATATTTTGAGCTTAATGATTCACCAGATGTTCAATTCCCTATTGTATGGGAGGCACACAAGTTTGTCTTGAGAGATCATCTCATTAAATTAGGTTCTCAAAAGAAAAAGGAAAAACGGAAACTGATTAATTCATTAGAAGATAAATTTCCTTACTACGACACCAGCCACAAAAAATCTTTATCCCCAGATGACTTAAAGGGATAGTAATACTTTGTTTTATCTTTATTTTATTTTGTAGGCATTAAAAAAACATGATGAGTGATACAAGTCTTATCACTCAAACCTTTATGGTTTAAGAGATATTCACAAGCAAAGTTTCCCCCTCCCGCCCTTTTACCTAGTGTAAGCCATCTCTTCTCAGATGTTGAATGCAGTCCATAGACCAGACAGATAACAGCAGGGGACACTCTTCTTTCTATGAAAACAATGAAAACCCTGCCCCCCTTGACAAGTTTTCAGTTTTTTCCCTTATCTTAATTGAAGATTGTCCCTCTCTGCAGTCTACCTGGGCACCTCCCTTCTGCTATGGCTGATCAGTGTTACATCAGTAAAAGGGGCGGGAGGGGGAGACTTTGTCATTGAATTACTCTAGAACTACAACTATGACAGAATTGAAATATTACTCTCCAAAATCCAAATACTATGATGATTAATTAGACCTGCTTTTATTATGAAACATTACTATCCCTTTAAGGTCTCTAACAGATGCAAGAGCTCAACTAAAGGGAGTCTTTGATGAAAAGTCATCAAATAAAAAAAGTTGTGCTATAAATATCATAACTTTCTGTCAAATAATAAATGTGGTAAACCATTGATTCGAATTATTAAATAATGAAGGATTAATCTGGGGGTTAACCAACTTTGTTTCTTCTCAGGTATAACCTATCTGACAACCTTTCTGTAACTCCCTCCGATTACTTTTCCAGATTGAGACAATTTTTAGATAGAGCTAATTGCCACCCTCTGAAACCTTCTGACTCTGCCTTCCTAGAGACATCCTTTCAGGACGAGGAAATTCTCTGTATCATTAAATCCATGAAATTGGGGAAAAGTTCAGTACCAGATGGTTTCTCCCTAACTTATTACTTAGATCACTATCTGGGGCTCACCTTATCTCTCGACCTGTCTTCAACTGTGGATCTTAATTTCCCCCCTCTTATAAAATCGTTGAGTGAAGATGTTACGAAATGGAACATTCCGCTCATCTCTTGATTCGGAAGAATCAACATTATAAAAATAATTGTTCTTCCGAAGATACTTTACTTAATGCAATCCCTCTTAGTATCCCGTCTAAATAATTAATGGAACTCACTGCACTGATCTCTTTTTTTTTTGTTTGGACTCATAGGAGACCAAGGATTCAATATTCCACATTATATGAGAGCATTGCCCGAGGGGGACTGGGTCTTCCAGACCTTTTGCATTACTACACTGCAGCTGTTGTAGCAAAAATATTTGATTTTTCTCATCCTTATGTCATCTGTTGGATGGAGACTTTGGAGGACATTCTTTGGTCCGATTCCCCCAATGCAACTCTTGTGGAGTAATTCCCCTCTCTTCTCCCAAGCTGTTAGACAATATCCGATTCTCAGCCATATATTGACAACCCAGATCCAGTCCAGTTGATCCCTTCAATTACCACCCCTTCCCTCTCCTCTTAAATCAGTGGTTAGCAACCCAGATTTTCCCCTGGGTCTTTCTCTTCCTGCTTTAAGTAGTTGGAGACAGGATTAGAAAGATACTATTCATTCGTTAATTAAGAATAACATCCCTTCTATGGACAAAGACTTAACATCTCATTCTCCATTTGCACAGTCTAAATGTCTTCTCTCATTTAAAATTAGGTATTGGGTCAGGGAAGTAGAAAAATCCAGCTCAGTAACTAGAGCTCAGAGAGCTATAGAACTAAATTTGAATCTTGCTGTTCCAACACCCCCCGCCTCTCCGTCCCCATTCTTTCTGCCATAACCTTTTAAGGTAGCTATCTTTATTTGTTAAACCCTATTTTGTATGCATATGGGAGAGGAAACTTTCTATTTCTTTTGAATCCCATGTCTGGTCCACTATCTTCCGCATTCATTTTACATTTTCCAGAGATGCTTGCACTCGGGAATTAAATTGCAAAATTCTCACTAGTTGGTACATGACACCACAACGCCTTGCTCGATTTTATCCAACAGTTTCCCATCTCTGTTGGAGATGTCAGTTACACCCTAGATCTATGTTGCACATTTGGTGGTCATGTCCTTCTATTACCGATATCTGGACTGTGGTCCTGGACCACATTAATGTTTCTCTGGACCTTGATTGGCCTTTGAATCATGTAGTTTGCCTATTTGCATATTGCCATCATCTTTCATCTCCTCCCACCTCGTCTAAGTAGAAATTTGCCCCTCTTTTGCTTAATGCAGCTAAATTATTGATTCCAATGCATTGGAAGTGTCAGTCAACTCCATCCCTCACAGATTGGTTTGATAAAATAACCTTCCTTCTCAACATGGAACAGTGTCATTCTTTAGCCACTAATAGTGTTTCAAATTTCTGCAAGACCTGGCACTCATGGTATCATGCCAATCCTCCCTCTCCTCCAATCACACAGAGTTAGTGAGGAAAAGTAGACAGAAACCCGGTTCTCATGAGAATTTTCACCAGCAATTTGTTTTATGACATGTATTCTAAATTAGGTCCCTTGACATTCTATCAGATAGGGCCTAATAAAGTCTGATGGTAAATGTTGTTTGAGTAGTGTCTAGCATGTTCTCCAAAGCAACCCTCCCATCCCTCCCCTAAACCCTTCTGTTTTTTATTTTTTATTAGCTATTTGAAGCAACACATATCCAGAGTCACTGGTTTCTCATGTCACCTACCAATGTGTTTTGCTATTGGCAGATTATGTATACACCAGTATTATCTCATTATCTACTGTTAATTTGTTTGTTACTATCTTACTAGAGGTGGTCTATGATGTGAGTTTACTCAACTTCAGATATGTCCATCTGCTTTCATGTTATATTATTGTTTTTCCTTTTACTTATTGTAATGTGATGTTCCATCATTCTTTGATTGATTAATAAAACACCGAAAAAGACAATGAGTCACATTCTAGTGTTTATGGCATAACGTAGGAAAGTGTGGTAGTTCAACCATCTGCTGTCCCTATTGCCTAACAGGGAGAGTAAAAACACCAGTCCCCAAAGTACTGGAGAATTAATATTTTGCAAAGGGGAAAAGTGAAAATAATTTATTTGAGACTTCAAAAAGCCTAGAGGAATACAAAAGTAGTAGGGAAGAAGAGGCGGGTGATGCTGAGTATGACCTAATTAATGAAGATGATGTTAATCTAGAATATATGCCCACAGTATCATCCTCTTCTTCAAATACAGATGAAGTTGAGAGCAAGAGAAAGGATGACGTGGCCATAAAATTCCATGAAAGGCAAAATGCTCCATCTTCAACCTCTGAAAACAAGTGCTGCGCCTGTTTATAACCTATTTGATAGATCAGTTGGAAAGACTGACACTGGTCTAGTAAAAATATACCATCATCCTGTCACTGTCAGTCATCATCAGCAAAATCACAACCTCCACTCAGCCACAAACACTAAGTAATCAGCAACACAGGTCATCAATAGCCACAACCCTAGTTATGATGAGTGCTTCTCCTATCTTACCACCTGATCCTCCTATCCAGGGCCTGGCTACTAAGGGTTTCTAGGGGGGTTATTTCCTTTCCCTGATGCCTGTTTTTCAAACTTTGTTTGTAGTAGGTGCTGATGATTTGTGGATTCCTGTATTGTGACAAAACTGACTGGATTTTGACCTCTCTTCTGGATTTGCTCCTTTGTACTGTACTGTCTGTTCTCTTGTTTTTTGGACCCTGGTCCCACCTGACTATTCTTATGATTCTTACCATATTCAGAGACTCCCGTTTCTGATGTGGCCTGGCCTTAGACATTGCTCGTTTCTGTTTCCATTCCCAGAGTGCTGTTTCCTGTCCCTCCAGCAGCCACTGCCAACTGAAAAAAAGCTCTAGGAAAGGAGCAGGCTTTCCTTCTATGCATCCTTAGGTGCCTTTTTGTGGGCCCTCTTTCTTCTTTAGCCATTCTAGCTGCTACGTTTTGACCTCCATTGTTCCTTACTATTACCCAGACCTGGCCTTAGTTAGATGGCAGGTGGTCTGTGGCAAGAATGCTTCTTATCTTTTCACTCTGGGCTGTCACATTGTATCTTCTCTTACTCTTTACCTTTTGCTTGGACCTGGCTGTCGGTAGACGGCTGTTTTTTCTATAGCTAAGCGTTACCTTACATCAGCCTCATTGGCAGCTACACCCGGATCTCGCTCTCCATCTAAACCCAGCTGCAGCTGTAGTGATACAGTCTACAAGCTGTGGGGAGAGCTTCCTTGCCTAGGCATCTTGGATCTCTATACTGGCTTCAAGCTTGAGTGGTGTCCATCCTGGTCCCGGTTATGGCTCAAATGGGGTCAGACATCTGGCTTTTCAGCTAGGACTATAGTCTATCTACTGTTGCTGTAAGGGCACTCCAACAAGTCACTGCATTTCCAAGATTCAGTCTCAAGTCCATGCTCTCTAGCCTCCCTTCTCTATAGGTAAATTGAATTCTTGAGCTCTGCCTGCTTCACGGAGCTAACAGTCAATGAGATCCCACCTGAAGCGCAACCACAGGTATGATTGGGGTAAACAATTTCAACTTCTAAGAGTTACCAGGTCCTGGGGCACAAAATAGATTTGTTGTTGATGTGTCAAAGAGTGTGCCAAGATATCCTTCATTTGAAATAATGCCTATGGCTACTGCTGCAGAGGATTATGACTGAGAGTTTGTTGTGTGCGATGTCAAGGGTCATAGACTGCCCACACATGCCAATGCCACTCCCACCTCTTCCTCAAGCAGTGTTGTTAAAGCAATAAAGTTACACAGTTCTTCTGCCATGTGCTGTCAATGCACAGTTTCTGAGTTTGTTGCCATATTCTTTTGTAGAATATGGAGCTTTTAAATAACTAATACCAGCTGTTCCACCCATCTGGTATATCCAAAGCCGCTACTATTTTTCAAGGATGGCTGTAGAAGAATTGTACAAGCAGGTGGTTAGGGTGGTGGGCAAAATGCAGGAAACCTCATATGGCAAGAAAATTCACCTGGTAACTAATACATGGAGATGTGGGCAGTGTACACATTGTATGACTGTCACTGTTCACTGGGTTACCCTTCCACCCCACCAGTGGACAACAATAGCATAAACATCATGCTTGCCTCTTGTTCTGGAAGTATTATTAAAGGACATCAACAGGATAGCCCATACCACCAAAAAACCACTTTGTGCATACAGAATTTTGAGAGACAATCACACAAAGCCATAGATATGTTAAATAAATTAGAACATGTAATAGGGAATGGTTTGTAACCTACTTCTTGAAAGCTGGTTTTGTATCTGCTGATAATGGCTCCAACTTAATAGCTTTGTAGAGAGAAAAGGTAATATGGTGCATGTACTCTGCCTTGCCCATATGCTAAATTTAGTTGTGCTGCATATGAAAGCCTCAATGATGTTGAATATCACCCACAAAATCTGTGCTCATTTAAGCTACTGCTACAGTGCTCAGAATGCATTATATTCCATACACAATTCCACATTGCACAAGTTAGAGAATTTGTATAAGCAGAATAAGCCCAATAGTGAATATACAGTACAAAACTGGAAGGCTTTGGATGAAGTATCTTTGTCACCTGGGCAATGGCAAATAAAATGGGACCTATATTTTAAGGAGGCCACCTTGTTGGTAATTCATGTTGGGCAGGAATCAGCAAATTATCCCACTGATATATATGTACTGCACAGGAGCATGGCTGTTAAATCTTACAATATTAACAACACAGACATGCACTAACTAGTGAAGGACATGTTAACATGCTTTGAGCAGTATCCTTTCATAGTGTCCACTAAAAGCAATGAAGAATACATACTTGCTACTTTGCTGGATCCTAACTTTAACCCTTTGAGTGCCAGAGGGGTACGCAACGCATTGCTTTGCAATACGTTGTGTACCCCTCTGGCACTCAAAGGGTTAAACATAACATTTCAAAATTTTTGACAAAATGTGATAAAGGTGTGACAAGGAGTTACAATTAGAAGCACCTCTCTGAGAAATCTGATTCTGTCAAATAACATAAAGATATGCTTATAGATTGAGGGGAGGATTGCATTGTTGAGGACAAGAGAGAAAGTTAGGGTAAAACAAACTGGTAGAAAGCATTTTGAAAAAGAAGCCAGCAAAGGCTTTATTCCAGCAGCAGCAGCAGCAGCAGCATTCACAGTAACAACAACAAGAAAATCCAAACATATTCTAAACACATGCCATCATCATCATCATAATCATCATAGAAAGTAATTCATGTGTCTCAAGGGCAGCAATCTAACATATGTGATGGTGGAGGTAGGTAGCACATATCCGTAGGACTTTCTACCAGTGTATGGGTTGGTAACTTATACACACGAACATTGTGTAGCTCCGAGGAGTGGTCCCACTTCATGTGAGATGGTTTCAGCATACTTTCATTGCTATGTTTTCAGCATAAAAGATGCCTATTGACTATTGGCAAACAAGAGTATGTGTGGTGAGCAATGAAGTGTACTGCTGTGGAAACTAGGGATTGTCAAAACCTTTCACCTCAAAAGAGAAACAGGCAAAAAAGCACTAGCTCAATGACTTGCATTGAAATTAATTTCACCACCATAAGGCAAGTTTCCCTTCTTTTCAAGCATGGATAGTATAAAAGGGGTGTCAGGTTCCTGTAGCATGCCAGTTCTGTATTTTTGAGAGAGACAGAGAAAGCATCTCAATTTTGTAGCTAGTTAGGTAGGCAAATAAAGTGAAAGCCAAGATCCTCCTGATCTGGCTTTTATCTCTGTATTAGGGGACTCTGAGGGAAGAAGTAGTTGCACATGGATGCTGATAGGGACCATTAGTAAAAAAATATAAAAAATAAAATTAAAAAACACTAAAAAAAAATAATAATAATTAACTCCTTAGTGACAGGCAGCGTGTGCATGTGGATGCCACTTAACGCCCGGCTAACGTTTTTTTTTATTTTTACCAAATGATTCCGGAGTCCCCGAATGGCGTGCAGCCGTGTGGGGACCCGGCTTTCCGGGGCATACCTGGAACGTCCATTGTCACTAAGTGACAGTTTTTGCGGGACGTACCAGTTAAGTCCATTGTCCTTAAGGGGTTAAAATAGTTTGCTATAGGTGGCAGGGACCCTGACGTGAGACATCACACACTCGATCAGTTCTGTTGTGTACTTAACTTAAATAATATCCAGCAAGCTTACAAGTGGCAGGTGTAGGAAGAAATGTGTAACAATACAATGACATGTTAGAGAAGTCCAAAAACTGGCTGAAGCCATGGTTGCTGCAATGATGATGATCCTTCTCCACCTGAGGAGGCAGTTTGCCAAAGATCCATAAAACATTCCAACAACACCACTACCACTGCTAGTAGTAATATGAAAAAAACATGTAAGAAAGCTGAAAATGACAACAAGTTACATTCTACTGTTGGTGGCATGATGGAAGAAGGTGTAGCAGCTCAACCAACTGATGTGCCTAACAGAGTAAAAACATCACTCTTCAAAGTAGCAGCATTGAGGAGTAGGAGGGTAGCTACTAGCTATCACTGTTGGGACAACTGCTAAGACCTTTGATTAATGTTTATGATAATATATTAATAATGGAAGCTTAAATAGGATGTTGCTGCATAGGGAAATATCCAACTGTCATTTGGATTCAGGGAGAGATTTTTTGCCCCACCCCCTTGGAAATTCATTGGAAAGGCTTTAAAGTTTTTTTTTTCTTCCTCTGGCTCCACAGGCTATGGCGTATGGATATTTTGCATTTGTAGACAACATTTTTATTTGTCTCTTCGTAATTTTTTTATTCTACTAAATTGTTTTTTTTTTTTTGCTTATCTTATGTGATGCCATATGTAATTATTGGGCACTTCAAACATATTGATACATACCTGTTTTATAATATACTGATTTTGTTGGAGTGTTTGTTCTTTTATACATTATATAATTATGAATGGGTCTTATACACTTCATTGTTTTCTTGATTGACCCACAGTAGCCACAAAATTGCTGTACTAAGATTAAGGCTAAAACATGTTTTCTATATATATAATAGCCTACACAATGGTAAGCTAAGAATCATTATTTGGAGGTAGCAAACAAAGTAAAATAAAGGTATAAAGCAGAGAAAGTTTTCACCTCAAGAGAAACAGGAGAAAAATGACACTTCCCGACTAGCGGGACATTTCCCTCTAAAAGTGCACTTTTTTTTTTTTTTTTTAACGTTTATTGATAAATCAATCAATACAACAAGTAAAGAAATACACAAAAATAAAGATACATTCACAAAGCATAAAGAACATATGATAAATGATATACATTCAACAATTCCAGGAGAAATCACATCTATTAAGTATCTTGAATAATACATTATTGGAAAAAGAGCAGAACTTGCATAAATAAACTTAAAAAAAGGAGAAAGGAAAACGAGGAAAGAAATAAGAGAAAAGGAAAGCAAAAGAAAGAAGAAGGTGCCATTCCGCAAGACACCCACCAAATGTATTTAACAATATTAGATATCCAAGCTAGTAAAAGGGGGTGCAACACCACGTCATCCAGAGGGGGGGGGCGCAAAGGAGGAAAACCAGGGGGCAACGGGTCCTCAGGGGCAAGACAGAGATGGATAAACTGTGAACCACAAAGCCGATGGCATCCCCATACGCCGATCTAGCAAAAGCCGAGTAACGTGCCTAGGCAGACCCGGACACGGGATCCGAAAACCCATCCAGAAACAAAACCAGGTCTCCAACAGGTGCAAAGATGCATCTGCACACGGGTAAGGCAAAGGCAAAGCCGCTGGCCCAAGAGGTATTCCCAAACCCAGGGGGACATCAAACTCCCATCGCTCTCCTGTAAGACAACCAAGGGTCCCAAACCTGATGGAAAACCTCCTTAACATTGATAATGGAAGCACGTGGGCATTCTAAAGCACACACTCTATGCAACTTAATAAACCATTCTTCACAGGTCAGGGGAGTTACGGACCTCCAGTGTAAAGGGATAAGTCGTCTGGCTGTGTTCGCCAGAAAAGAGTATAGTCGCAATTGTGGTTTGGATAATAGACAGAAGGAAGGAAAAGTCAGAAAGAGCAACGATTATGGTGAGTTTGGAGTATCCACATGGAGAATATTATTAACTGTAGAAACCACCTGATTCCAAAACGGTCTTAAAGTAGCACAATCCCACCAGATATGGAACATAGACCCCTCAGCATTCTAACATCTCCAGCATAATAGAGAACACTGGGGAAACATCTTAGCAAGCCTAACAGGCGTATAGTACCATCTAGTTAAGAATTTAAAGTTCGCATCTCTAGTTGAAATATCTCACGCTTCCAACCATTCTGCGAAATACCCCAGACCAGTCAATCATAGACCAGGTAAGTTACATCTCAGTTTCCCAGCTTCGGAGGAAATGGGGCTTAATAGTTAAGGGTAGAGGAGTGTCGGAAATGAGATGGATCAATTTAGCAAACGTGTGACAAGATAACTTGGGATCTCTAAGGAGAGATTCAAAAGCTGTAAGTGGTCAACTGACAAATCCAGTGGGGCCCAGTGTAGATACATAGTGCGATAGTTGCCTGTATTGCCAAGAGTGTGATTGGGGTATGCCATAGTTTCTCACAAGATTCTCAAACGGAAGAAGACCTGCATCTAAAAATAGGAGATCAAGCGTGTGGATACCCAGTTGTTTCCATATACAAAAACGGCCTTTCCCTATATCAGGGGGGAAGTCCGGGTTCCCACAGATAGAGAGCAAAGGGAACAGGAAAGATGTAAGATGATGCAAGTGAAACACCTTGTCCCATACTAACAATATTCGCCGCAACACAGGATGTTTAGTCAGTAATTGGGGTTGACATTTGGGTGGCAGCCAACGCAGAGTATTAAAGTCAAGATTCGGGAACCATGAGGAGAGTGTCAGAACCCAATCATGAGGAGTGGGATCTATACAGTCAGTGAGAAGGACAAGTTAAGAGTCGTTATAAATCCAAAAGATGTCCGGCAGCCCTGCACCCCCTTGATCACATCTCCTAAATAACCACTTAGAACAGATCCTGGGTTTCTTGAAAAGTGCACTTTTTCCACTTTTTTTTACCTAGCTCATTGCATTGAATTCAATGGGAAGACTGGATTTCTACTTAGCACATGGCAAGTTTCCCTTATTTTCCCACAGGCGTACTATAAAAGGGGTGGCACAATCCCACAGCATACCACTCTGTGTGCATGAGAGGAAGAGATGGTAGTTAATCTGTGAACTAGAGAAAGCAGTGGAATTTAAAGGAGCAGTACACTGTTTTATGAAAAAATATATATTGTAGGGATTTTCCTACTGAGTAAAATAAGGGTACTCCCACTGCCAAGAGATTCAAATTTCCAGAGTTATTACAGTGTAAACCCATGCTTTTTTACATTAGCAGTGCCCTCTAGTGGTCAAATTCTAATTAGTTTTTCCTGTTACATTCTAATGGAGAGGAAAGTCAAGAAAGTCAGTGATATACAGTTCTCCATAGGAGTCAGTGCAGCATGATAGAAATTGCCTGTCACTTCCTGTCAGTTAGAACTTTCAGGAAGTAAACACAGTATATTCACTTCTTAGTTATTTGAACTGTTATACATTTTGAATAGAACATCGGACAGCAGCGGGAGTGAACTTGTTTTATTCAGCAGGAAAAGATCTATAAAATATGTGTTTTCATAAAAAAAGTTTACTGCTCCTTTAAGCTTGGTTTAGGGAGCCTTGTAGGCAGCACATTTGTTCTCTGTATTAGGGGAGTCTGGGGTGAAAAGTGAAAACAACGCAAATCAATGGGCGTAAACTTTCTAGCCACTGAAAAATTGATGGAATTTTGGCCAATGGGTGAAAAACACAGAAATTTAATTTACTGTTTTAAAATTGTATTTTCTTGAAAAAGCGGACAATAGCATGATTTTCACGTACTTTCTCGTGGGAACACAGCAACAAGTTTCACCCACCCCTAGTGATTTTCTATGAGGTTGGAAATTACCAGCTCTTAGAAATCAATAGTATAGGGAGGTTTGAAATTCTAAGTTGTTTCCACCTGAAACAAAAGACAGAGTGGAAATTGCCCAGGAAATGTTTTGACGGAATTTGCCACAGGAAAAAACAAAAATTGTGTATTTTTTACAAAATTTCCTGAGGAAAAAATTAGTCTTTTCACCCATCCCTAATAATCAGTTAAAAGTTTAACACAAGAAAAAGTCAAGGAAAGACTGGACAAAATTAAAACTGATAAAACAAATGTTCCAAGATGCATAAAAGTTCAAGGATAGCAATGTTGTGTTGGATCTTTGTCGAAGGTACCATGCCAATATACACTAACATGTCTCCATCACATCCCCATCAATCCACTGATATTGTCATGAATCTACCACTCCTTTGACAGGCTTACAGTTTTGCACTTGAATCAACAATGGCTCATTTCCATAAGGACATTAAGGTTAATGAGCCTTTGTCATTTGCATTCGTTATTTGGCTGTTCGACAAATGCACTAAGCCACGGTAGCTGCCTTTGCTGTCAGAGTTCACAGTCACCTGTGGGTGGCGATGTTTGGATCTCCCTATAGCTTCCTATACAGTAACAGCGCTCATTGAATCATTAGTATGTAGGGAAGAAAGCAAAAGCAGGAGAAGAGGCAGAGTGGTGAAATGGAGTGATGGTAAGGGGAGGCAGATGAGGAAAAAATATGCCGAAATGGTGAATATAAGTGACGGAAAGCTACTGCAGGGGAGAAGGTGATATGAATACTGGGATATGTAAGAACTCTTTATTGCAGAGGAATGGAGCTCAGTATATTGATGTTTGTGTAGAAGGAGACTGTACTTTTCTAACCCTTTCAGTGCCACAGGGGTGTGCAGTGTGCATCCCTATGGCATGCAGAGGGTTAAGGGAATGATATTGGTAGTGGTGCTGATGTCTGAACAGATCCCCTCAGCTACCCCAGTGGGCAAGTGGGGAAGATATATATATATACTTTTTCCCAGGCATTCCTCTGATCAGGGTTTAGTTGTATTTGCCTTCGCTACCTGTTATACCCTTCTGGATCTCTGGCTATTGTATGATTTGGTATCCTGACTTCTGGCCTGTTTACCTACTACTGTGCTGACCTCTATATCCCTGGACCCTGGCTTGCCCCTTAACTACACTGACCTTTATATCTCTGGACCCTGGCTGGACACTATTCTACAGTGACCTCTAAACCCCTAGGACCCCTGACTGGTATCTATCTAGGCTTCCTTCTTAGGACCACAGGTTGCCTCCTGTTACCTCTCTCCAAGATCCTTGGAGCAACATCAGTCTCCTCTGTGCTGTGGCCTGGGGGGCTGTGTGACTGTCAGACTCCTCAGGTCATAGCTCCCATATAGGAGTTGGTGTCTCCAGGCATCCAGGCTCCAGCACCCAACTATCTTCACAGAGTGTGACAAATACATAGCATGGCAGATTGAGCAAACAAATGTAATATGAGATTTAATATATTGAAGTGTAAAATTATGCATTTGGGAATAAAAAATGTACATGCTACTTATGAACTAAACTGGAGCATTGCTAGAGGAAGAATCTTAGAGTACTTATATGCAAACTTGGCAATAGTGATCAATGTCAACCAGCAATGACAAAAACAAACAAAATGCTATCCTGCATTAACCTTTTGAGTTCTAACACATCCATCTCAAATGGCTAATAGGGGTATTGAGACAAAAGTGGATGACTTAATTTTTCCAATGTACAAATCGCTGGTAAGACCTCACTTTGAATATGCACTAGTTCTTAAAAAGGATATTCTAAAACTGGAGAGAATGCAGAAAATAGCAACATAATGAATTAAGAGAATAGTGGAAATGAAAATCAAAGCCAAACATGGTTTATTTGCTCCAGATAAAAGACTCCTAAAAGGGAATCTTGTTACATTGCACAAGGATCTCTTTAGCAAACTTTTAATTCCAAGGCCTTTTTATAGGGTGTACCCTTAATCCTTATGTATTTCTTGTGGTCACTCCAGGTGAATGGTAGCTGCTTTTTGAGATATTCTTCTTGTGATGAGGGAATATTTATCTTTGAACTGGAATAGCTGAGTTTGGATGGAGATGAAGTTGGTTGTCAAGTAAACTAATGTGAAAGTGAACTGGTGGGGAAGAAAAACTAGAAGGATATTTTGCATGACTGGCCACTTTTACTTCACTAGATTTTAGACCAGGAATATCTGTATTATTCCCAACGGAATTCAGCAAGGGTACTCAGGTGTGAATAAAAATTAAAGAGGACATTTCCCTATTTATAACTTGTAAACGGTGAATAGACATATGATACCTTATACTTTATTTAAAATAGCAATTATCTTATTCAAGGAACAGAATTTTATTGAATCACAAATTAAACAGTTTTATTTTCTCAAATAATCACTGCAAAAGAAACAATAAATGGTCACTATTCTTATGGAATTTAAATGATTACTTTCAATTTGTTTCATAATGAACATCAAATGTTAGTTTATAGTTAATTTTGACACACTTAACTTGCAGACTGTTTTTTCTCATTGTTTTTAAAATGTATAGTATCTTCTTCAATGCATTATTCTATCCAATATAGGGGGAGCTCTAACACCAAACATATTATTACTGTATCTATAAATCAGCTCTCTGAGATCCTGTCATATGCTCCATAATAAGGGTCATTTTTCAGGTAGAATGTCACAACTAGTATCAAAGGACCTTCTCAGAATCACAATAATTTGGTTTCTTGTTAAATAAGCAATGTCTAGTACACAAAAATGCCAAACAGATAACAGGTCAATTTTATACAGTATGAGGGCACTACGACCTCTAGAGTAATTTACCCTTTGGGATACGTCTTGACAGTTTCTAAGATCAATTAACTCTACTCTGTGAAATGATTAATGAAAATAAGATCTGTAGAATATCCACATTATCCATTTGTATATAAAGACATAGATATTTTAAAAATATAAAAAATACATACAAAACATGTATAGCCTAGAAGTTATAAATATTTTTTACCACAACATTGAATCTCAATTCTTTTTTTTGTTAAGAGGAAGTTATTGACAGTTTTTTTTTTTTGGATGCATAATAAAAGTTACAATGAGATAACATAAGATAATTTAAACTCAATAAACAATAAACAAGAACTTGGTAGCATTTACAATAAACAAATAACAACTGCAATGAAATCACAATCTGACAAATTAACACTCACATGGAATAATCCCTCAGTTGAATAGAGAAAAAACTGGTAGAGTGCAATAGGGGTTAACTTGCACCTGTATAGGAGCTTCCAGTTTTTACATAGAAAAAGCTGTATGGTGAGCAGCATAATATCCCCATAAGTATGATTTGCTGCTGTTATCAGACAGATGTGGCATTTATAATGTGTGAGTAATATTTCTTATGTTAAGATTTCTTTGAAAACATTTACCATATGAGTGCCTCCCTTTTTATTTTGTGTGAATAATTAAATTACACTGCTCTGCACATACTAACTGGGAGAGCATTAGTTAATGAACAAACATTATGAACAAATATAGCAGTGCAATATAAAGAGAAATCAAGAATATGATTGATTTGTGGAAAACATGTTCACATTCACTACACATGCATGCACACTCGCAAACAAATATTTGTGCACATTATAATCCACTTTCTGCAAATTGCTTTCTTTTTCTCTTCTCAAATGATAAATGTAGACAGGTTTAGATACATAATGCTGCAAGCTAATATTTAAAGGTTGATACCAAAATATAACTACATTAAACAATACTATTATAACTTAAGTACTGAAAGAAAAGTGTTTTTAATAGACGCTATCAATATATTTCATTCTCATATTCATAATGCCCAGATGGCAGGTTGGATCTCTTCCTTCTAAATTGAGGAGATACCACTCAAAAGCACTGCCAGCTATAGCAACCTGGCATCACAGATCAGAGCTTTTAACTCATTGCTAGACAACAATGAATTCTACTGTAACAACATACCATTTTAATCCCAGCCCCGCAAATCCCTATAAATGATTTACCTCTGAATTATTTACTTTTATTTACAATATCCACATTTTCTATAACTGTCGAGGGCGCCACAATTTACCCTGCAGACAAGGCACTCTGCCTCAGGATAACTTTGGACTCTTCTTTTTCCTTCACTATCCACGATAATGAAGTAACTAAAACCTGTCTCTTCAGTCTTTGAAATATAGCAAATCCAGCTATTTCTCTGTCACTGAAACAGAAACTGTCATGCATGCTTTAATCCTTTCTTGTCTGGACTACTGCATCTCTTTATTTATTGGTCTGCCTGCTAGCCATATCGCTCCTCTCCAATCAATTCTTAATTTGGCCACCAGATACTCTTCCTTTCCTCCAGAACAGTACTCACCCCATCACTATTAAAATCACTGTCATGGCTTCCCATAAAGCAATGTATTACAATCAAAACCCCCCTCATTACCTTCACAGTCCTCCAACACTTGTCCCCACCTTATATTTCATCTTTGATATCTAGTCATATATCTGCACGTCCTCTATGCACCACACATGGTGGACGACTCTCTGCTACTTTAACCACTATCGTTATATCATGACTGAAGGCTTTTTCTCTCACTGCTCCCTACCTTTGGAACTCCCTATAACTCAGCATTTGCCAAGCCTCAACCCTCAAAAACTTCAAATCCAATCTAAAAGAGCATCTTTTAAATGTAGCACTACCGTAAAATGGAAACATTATCTTATAATTGTCAAAAATTGCACTTCCTCCTCTACCTGCTTGTATCTGTATGTCGCTCATCCTATACTTAGATTGTAAGCTCTATGGGGCATGGACCTTGTATCCTAATGTATACTAACCTCGTGTTTCCCTTATGATTGTCTATATAACCACTTAATTACATGATGTAGTAACTAAAATACTAAAGAAATAGTGGCCTATCCTGTTAAAAGACAAGGACATGAGAGAAGTATTATCATAGAAACCACACATAGTTTTAAAAAGGGCTCAGACCTGAAAGATAAAAATTGTTCACAGTTTCTAGAAAACCGAACCGAAAAAAGTTATTTTCAGGAAGTCTTTTATGGATTCGGGAAATGTAAAGCATGTAAAATAAGCCACAATAAGAACAGAGTGGAAAAGAAATTTAAATTAAATATTACAAATGAGATTTTTGAAATACAGATGTTTACGACGTGTAACAATAATAATGTGGTTTATTTATTAGAGTGTCCATGGCCTCCAGTAAGTGGGATATATAATACGCCCTTTACACGTTAGGGTTAATGAACATTTTTATAATGTAAGGAGACAATTGAAAACACACAGTATCTCTGAACATTGTAAGACTTTTCATGAATGCAACCCTGAGAAACTACTTTTATGGCAACTGATCAAATAGAAAAAAACTGGAGAGGAGGGGATATTGTTAAAAAAGTATTGCAAAGGAAAACTAAATGGATTTTTAAACTAAAGAGTCTACAAGCATTGGGGATAAATGTCTCTATTGATCTTAACTGTTTTATTCAGAATTAAAAATGTGTACGTTTTTAATGTTTGATGCAATATGTTATATACAAGGGTGGATTTCTAAGCACTAACTGGCCCCTAACGAACTAATCATTTACAAAATGCATTGGATGGAGTCAGAGAGTCAGTCAGTGGACAGTATACTCCTCTGTATGTGAATATTCCGGTAGTGGCATCAGACACTGATTTTGGGATCAGGATCAATAGGAGAGGATTCACTGCAGCTTGACGACTGTAAAAGTGTGAGTATAACTAGTGGGGGAAGGGCCTCCGTACTCACCAGATACTACTCTATGGTCTGCCTGTGTTATCTTTGAAGGTGCAGTGCAGATCAGATTCCCATGGTAATTTGTGAGAGGAACATTGGCTGAGATCTGGTTTAAAGGATCTGATTGCAACATACAAATAACTGGGTGACATTTTGATTGATTCATTTTGGAGTAGAAGAGTCATTATAGTATAAGAAGAACATTATAGAGGTCTGATTGACCCTGATAGGATTATTTCTATGAGAAATTGTCTTGAATATTTCTTATTTTCTGTAAAGGAACTTTATGATCATTTTGCTATTCCATTAGATAGATATATACTGAGCAAAATCTAGCATTTTTTGAGGAGAGATATATACATATTCTGGAGTACAGAGTGTGAGCAGATTTTATAGAGATTTTGTTTGCTAAACTTAGTTGTGACCAGTTTCCTGGCAGAATCCAAAACCCTGAAAGAGATGCTTACTATTGTCCACAAAATCTGTGCTCATTTTAGTCATTCCTACAGTGCACAAAATGCTCTATATTCCATACAAGAGCACAACAACCTGCACCATCACCAACTAGAAATGGAGGTCCCTACCAGGTGGATTTCCATGATGTATACTCTAGCGAGTACACCATGTAACATAGTAACATAGTAACATAGTAGATAAGGCTGAAAAAAGACATGCGTCCATCAAGTCCAGCCCATGCCAATAACACCCCTGTTGATCCAGAGGAAGGCAACAAAAAAGCCCTCTGGAGCAATTTCCAATGTAGGTGTGTGTGTGTGAGTGTGTCAAATAGTTCCCCGGCTCAATATCCTATTTGCTTTGAAGCCATCTGTCATAACTGTCAATATTGTTCTGTGCTAGATAGGCATCCATTGCTTTTTTGAATGCAGTTACATTATCTGCAAGCACAGCATCCCGAGGCAAAGAATTCCATAGCCTTACCGCCCTTACTGTAAAGAATCCCTGCCTGTGTTTTAGTCGAAAGCGCCTTTCCTCAAGTCTTAATGGATGACCTCTTGTTCTTAGCTCAGCTCTTTGCATAAATAATTCATTGGATAGTTCTTTGTATTGGCCTTGAATGTATTTGTAAATGGTAATCATATCACCCCTTAGACGTCTCTTTTCTAATGTAAACAAACCCAGTTTGGCTAGTCTCTCTTTGTAACTCAGATCCTCCAATCCCTTTATCAGTTTTGTTGCACGTCTCTGCACCTTTTCCAGTTCAGTAATGTCTTTTTTTAGAACAGGCGCCCAAAATTGTACTCCATATTCTAGATGAGGCCTAACCAAGGATTTATACAGAGGTAGGATAATATTAGCATCCCTTGCTTCTACACCTCTTTTTATGCAGGCTAGTACTCTATTTGCTCTTGCAGCAGCTGAGTGACTCTGCACACTGCTGTGAAGACTATTGTCTATCAGTACACCTAAATCTTTCTCTAATGAGGATTTCCCAAGTTGTTTCCCATTTAGAGTATATGTAGCAAGTTTGTTTCTACAACCCAAATGCATAACCTTACATTTATCTACATTAAATGACATCTGCCACTTTTCTACCCATTCACTTAGTTTATCTAAATCCTTCTGTAGGGAAAAAACATCGAGCTCTGTATGTATTTCCTTACATAGCTTAGTGTCATCAGCAAAGATTGAGATGCTACTTTCAATTCCCACTTCTAGATCATTAATAAACAAATTAAAAAGCATTGGGCCCAGGACTGAACCCTGCGGTACCCCACTTATAACCCTAGACCAATTTGAAAAAGTTCCATTTACAACAACTCTCTGCCATCTATCATTTAACCAGTTCTCAATCCATGTACAGATACCACCACCCAAACCGAAGCCTTTTAATTTATGCAGTAACCTGTTGTGAGGCACTGTGTCAAAGGCTTTTGCAAAATCCAAGTATACTACATCAACAGCAATTCCCCTGTCCAAATTACTACTCACTCTTTCATAAAATGCAAGTAAATTAGTCTGACATGATCTGTTCTTCATGAAACCATGCTGATTCCTACTAATGATATTGTTTGTCTTCACATAGTTCTGAATACTATCAGTTAATAACCCTTCTAGTATCTTACCCACTATGGAAGTCAAGCTCACAGGTCTATAATTTCCTGGTTTGCATCTTTCTCTTTTTTTAAACAATGGAACTACATCAGCTTTCCTCCAATCACAGGGCACTATGCCTGATGAAAGCGAATCAATAAATATTAAGTATAATGGTTTTGCTATTACTGAACTAAGTTCCTTAAGTACCCTTGGGTGTATACCGTCCGGTCCAGGCGCTTTATTCACTATAACCCTTTCCAGTCTCTTTTGGACCTTGTCCTCAGTAAGCCATGTAGATGTTGGAGGAAATTCCATGGTTTTGTCTGTTTGCCCATAGCTTGTCATTTCTGCTTCCTTTGTATATACTGAAGCAAAGAACGTATTTAGGGTCTCAGCCATAGCTTTATCCTCACTAATCAATTCACCTGTTTCAGTCCTAAGAGGACCAATATCAACCTTAACTTTTTTGTTGTTAATATACTTGTAGAATTGTTTAGGGTTTTTCTTGCTCTCGTTTGCAATGTTTCGCTCATTTTCTATTTTAGCTAGCTTAATTGCTTGTTTGCAGATTTTATTACATTCTTTATATTTTTTAAATGATGCATCTGACCCATTTGACTTAAACACCTTAAAAGCCTGCTTTTTATTTCTCATTTCCCTGCTAACCACATTATTAATCCACATTGGTTTTGCTTTACTTCTCTTGTGCTTATTCCCCAATGGTATATATTGACGTGTATATTTGCCCAAGAGCATTTTAAATACATTCCATGACTCTTGTGCATTTTTATCTTTGAAAATTACATCCCACTGGATATCCTTTAAAGCTTCTTTTAACTTTGTAAAATTAGCCTTTTTGAAATTGAATGTTTTGGTTAAACTCTTGCTATTGGGTTTCTCATAACAAACTTCAAAGGATACAATATTATGGTCACTGCTGCCCAAATGTTCCCTTACCTGCACACTGTTTACAATGTCAGAATCGTTTGAGAGCACTAGGTCAAGCAAGGCCTCTTTTCTAGTTGGTTCCTCTACTAGTTGGGACATAAAATTATCATTTATCATACTTAGAAAAATATTTCCCTTTGTTGTGCCTGAAGTCATATTGCTCCAGTCAATTTCAGGGTAGTTGAAATCTCCCATTATAATTACCTTTGCTGACCTAGCAGCCTTTTCCATTTGCAGTAAAAGCTGGGCTTCCTCCAACTCCCCAACATTAGGTGGCTTGTAGCAAACCCCCACCAATATCTTTTTATTATGTGTGCCCCCAGTGTGTATTTCAACCCACAAGGCCTCTACCTTTTCATTGGACCCTTCATTTATATCTTCCCTTAAACTAGGTTTTAAGGCCTGCTTTACATATAGGCATACCCCTCCTCCCCTTTTATTAACCCTGTCCCTCCTAAAAAGTGAATAACCCTCTAGATTGACTGCCAAGTCATACGTATCATCTAACCAGGTTTCAGACACTCCAATCAGATCATACTGCTCATGTACTGCAATCATTTCTAGTTCCCCCATCTTACCAGCCAGACTGCGAGCATTTGCATGCATACATTTTATCTTTTTGCCATTCTTAAAGATTTCATTCTTTTTCAGATGTATTTGTCTTTTATCAGGCTGTAACAATGGCAACTCCCTATTAGCTGAACTAGCCCATTCCCCCTCTCCACCCCCATGACCCTTCTCTAATCCCATTCCCTCAATTATACTATCTTCCCCAGCCTGTGTTGCAGCTCCCCCCCCCCTTTCTAGTTTAAAGTCTCCTCCAGCCTTCTAACCATCCTATCACCCAGCACCGTGGCCCCCCTTCCACTAAGGTGCAATCCATCACTACTATAAAGATTGCTCCCAAGGGAAAAGACTGACCAGTGCTCTAGGAACCCAAACCCCTCCTGCTTACACCAAGTCTTTATCCAAGTCTTTAAAACTGTAAGGCTTTGGAGGGAGCCTGTTTGTCACCTGGCCAATGGCAACTAATGTGCTATGTATGTGAAAAATTAGTAAAATTAGTAAAATTCTACCACCGATATTTTTATTGCAGGAAAAATCAGGAACATGGCTGAGGTTTGTTACCATAATGACAACACAAACATGATCAGTGACCTGTGACCTGAAAAGCTGTGCTTGAGATATTTGTTGAAGAAATTGAATAAGCATTTTTGTGTGGTGTAGTGTGGTAAGGGAGAGGTTAAAAACAAATCTCTTCAGGGATTTTTCCCTCCCTTTGCTGTGATACAACTAATTGCAGTCTGGTGTGGTGGGAGTGGTTAATTGCTGTGTTTGTAATTAGTGGATTTAAATAACAGAGGTACGGGGGGCGTGGCCGGAAGTTGGACCGTGTGGACGCATCCCTGCACTGCTCCAAGACTGAGGGGACAATCTTGGTTAATTTACCACTTGGCGGTGTATTGAAATACGGGCTAACGGAATTATAGTACTCAAAATTACAGGATATTGGAGCTCCCCGCATCAGTTACCTGCATACTGCTGGAGGCGAACCTGCTGGGCTGCGGCTGCAGATTTGCGGTTTGACGGAGCGGCATCATAGTCAGCAGAGTGCATTGCTCGTCTGGGAGAGGCCTTTCTGCCATTGGTCGGACGGGCCTCGTGGGGCTTGGAGTGATTGGAGGAGGCCACTACTAGAGATCTGCCGTGGAGGTGAGTAGTGGCTGTGCTGAGATGGTCCTTGCTTGGAGCTGATGGAGACAAGGGGTGTGCCTCTCGCTACTGGCTGCCCACACTCCGTATGCGAGACGGGTTTGCTGACATCCGGTGGACACAGCATACTGGCTGCTGATTCTCTGTACATCATTCTGGAGGACTGTTTGAGCATTCTTCGGATTCTACTTGAGTTGCCTCCCAGGACCTGTGGCCAGGGCCCACTCTCTCCTACATTTTACCTTAGAGCACCATCCTTTTTTTTGTTTTTATCCCAGTTCTCCTTCATACCCCATAGGTTGGCTGCACGTTTATGCTGAGAGGAGCTCAGTTTTTATGCCAAGGGAGTAATTTGTAATTAGCCAGACCTACTACCTCTGGCTTGATTGTTGGAGTTGCTGTGGGGGTTACATTGGCTGTTGACCACCTGATACCCTGTCATAGACTGCCTTGAAGGCGCATTGGATGTGAATAGAGCATTTTCAAATCCCAGTTCAGGAGTGCCTGCTGGATCTACATGACCCCTGTTTGTCTTGCTGCCCTTTTTTGTGACCCCCTCTGTCCCATGTAGAATTGAGGCCATACAGCTCCCTGGTGCTGTTCAAGAGTACCTGCCTGATCTAACTAGATCATCCTATACATCTTAACCCCTGTTTTCCTGCTATCCTGTTTTTTGTAACCCCTTCTACCCTGTGTATAATTGAAGTCATTCCGCTCCCTGGTGCTGTCTCCGCTTCTCTGACCAATGTGAAGATATGAGGATTGTGGTGGATATTGTAACACATTGCTTGGCGCCTTCCTGAGACCCTGTTTGTCCTCTCTCCTTTATATGTGACCCCTTCTCTCCCATGTAAGATTTTAGTTAGTTGCTACTTGCTTACTGCTCCACTTATATACCATTTGCCCTGTGGGGGTGTGGTTGTGTCACTACGGTTCTCCCCTCCTGGAGCCAACCACCTTGGATGTGAAAAGTGGAAACTTCAATCAACTAGGAGCCTACTGCCATTGTTTCTACCCTACAAGCTCTTGCTTATAATATAGGAGCCATTATTGTATGCTCTACCCCGTCCGTCTTTCTACTCTGTTTATGTGACCCCTCTTGCCCCATGTATAATTGAGACCACTCAACACTCTGGCTTGGCCTTTACTTAATCTTATCTTTGCATCATGGTTCTGGGCACTATGGTTCCCATGACATAACTCTCTACAGATGTCCCGGGGTGCCTGATCTCTCGCTGCACGGCCTTGATCCACTGCGATACTGATATGATGGGTAAAATGTCTAAATCAGGTGAAATTAAAAACAGGCTTAGTCAGTTTGTGTAACGGTTTGTTTGACACTCAGACACAGTAGGTTAGAAAAAACACAGTTTTATTAAAAGACACAATGAAAATACCCTTAGTGGGCTATAGCATATCACAGAAGAATAGACAGGTGTAGTATAGGACTTTGACATATGCCTACACAAGCCCAGTATAATAATAAGCGAGATAATACATATACTGTCACAGGTCAGGCATAACAAGGAGAACTCAGCACAGCATGGGTTAAAGTCCAAGTGATATAATCAGTTTCTGATGTGGTGTGTTCAGTAACGCCCAGTATGATGGAATAACAGTGATCAGGAGACTGAGGTGCTAGAATGGAGACAAGCACTTTAGATCTGCTGGAGCAGAGCTGAGACTTATACCCCCTGCCTAAGCAGTAATGAAGGCCACACAATACTCTGCAAGAGCTGTAAGAACTAGAGCCACGAGCACCCTGCCGGTGCAGTCACAGAGGCAACGATATTCTGCAAGAGCTGAATAGGAATGAGCCAAAGGCACCCGGCTGGTGCCGTCACGGAGGCAACAGTACTATGCAAGAGCTGAATGGAAAAGAGCCAATGGCACCCGGTTGGTGCAGTAACGGAGGCAACAGTACTCTGCAAGAGCTGAATGGAAACGCAACCACGTTCACACTGCCGGAGCAGTAATGGAGGCAACAGTAGCTCTGCAAGTGTTAACGGAAGGCTCAGCAGTAACGGAGGCAACAATGGCTCTGCAAGAGTTAACGGAAGGCTCAGCAGTAACGGAGACAACAGTGGCTCTGCAAGAGTTTAACAGAAGGCTCAGCAGTAACGGAGGCAACAGTGGCTCTGCAAGTGTTAACAGAAGGCTCAGCAGTAACAGAGGCAACAGTGGCTCTGCAAGAGTTAACAGAAGGCTCAGCAATAACGGAGGCAACAGGAGCTCTGCAAGAGTTAACAGAAGGCTCAGCAATAATGGAGGCAACAGTGGCTCTGCAAGTGTTAATGGAAGGCCCAGCAGTAACGGAGGCAACAGTAGCTCTGCAAGAGTTAACGGAAGGCTCAGCAGTAGCGGAGGCAACAGTAGCTCTGCAAGAGTTAACAGCAGGCTCAGCAATAACGGTGGCAACAGTGGCTCTGCATGAGTTTAACGGAAGGCTCAGCAGTAACGGTGGCAACAGTAGCTCTGCAAGTGTTAACAGAAGGCTCACCAGTAACGGAGGCAACAGTGGCTCTGCAACTGTTAACAGAAGGCTCAGCAATACCGGAGGCAACAGTAGCTCTGCAAGAGTTAACAGAAGGCTCAGTAATAACGGAGGCAACAGTAGCTCTGCAAGAGTTAACAGAAGGCTCAGCAGTAACAGAGGCAACAGTAGCTCTGCAACTGTTAACAGAAGGCTCAGCAGTAACGGAGGCAACAGTAGCTCTGCAAAAGTTAATGGAAGGCTCAGCAGTAACGGAGGCAACAGTAGCTCTGCAAGAGTTAACAGAAGGCTCAGCAATACCGGAGGCAACAGTGGCTCTGCATGAGTTTAACGGAAGGCTCAGCAGTAACGGTGGCAACAGTAGCTCTGCAAGTGTTAACAGAAACCTCACCAGTAACGGAGGCAACAGTGGCTCTGCAAGTGTTAACAGAAGGCTCAACAATACCGGAGGCAACAGTAGCTCTGCAAGAGTTAACAGAAGGCTCAGTAATAACGGAGGCAACAGTAGCTCTGCAAGAGTTAACAGAAGGCTCAGCAGTAACGGAGGCAACAGTAGCTCTGCAAGAGTTAACAGAAGGCTCAGTAATAACGGAGGCAACAGTAGCTCTGCAAGAGTTAACGGAAGGCTCAGCAGTAACAGAGGCAACAGTAGCTCTGCAAGAGTTAACAGAAGGCTCAGCAATAACGGAGGCAACAGTGGCTCTGCATGAGTTTAACGGAAGGCTCAGCAGTAATGGTGGCAACAGTAGCTCTGCAAGTGTTAACAGAAGGCTCACCAGTAACAGAGGCAACAGTGGCTCTGCAAGTGTTAACAGAAGGCTCAGCAATACCGGAGGCAACAGTAGCTCTGCTAGAGTTAACAGAAGGCTCAGTAATAACGGAGGCAACAGTAGCTCTGCAAGAGTTAACAGAAGGCTCAGCAATAACGGAGGCAACAGTGGCTCTGCAAGAGTTTAACAGAAGGCTCAGCAGTAATGGAGGCAACAGTAGCTCTGGAAGTGTTAACGGAAGGCTCAGCAGTAACGGAGGCAACAGTAGCTCTGCAAGAGTTAACAGAAGGCTCAGCAATAACGGAAGCAACAGTGGCTCTGCAAGAGTTTAACGGAAGGCTCAGCAGTAACGGTGGCAACAGTAGCTCTGCAAGTGTTAACGGAAGGCTCAGCAGTAACGGAGGCAACAGTGGCTCTGCAAGTGTTAACGGAAGGCTCAGCAGTAACGGAGGCAACAGTAGCTCTGCAAGAGTTAACAGAAGGCTCAGCAATAACGGAGGCAACAGTGGCTCTGCAAGAGTTTAAAGGAAGGCTCAGCAGTAACGGAGGGAACAGTAGCTCTGCAAGTGTTAACGGAAGGCTCAGCAGTAACAGAGGCAACAGTAGCTCTGCAAGAGTTAAAGGAAGGCTCAGCAATAACGGAGGCAACAGTGGCTCTGCAAGAGTTTAACAGAACTCTCAGCAGCAACGGAGGCAACAGTAACTCTGCAAGAGCTAACGAGATGCTCAGCGGAATGTATACTGCCGGAGCAGTAACGGAGGCAACGGTGACACACAGACTGGTAGGCCCAGACTAGGCGGAAGTAATAATGTCGCCCAGCGACAAGATGAGCAGGAACTGGAGAGCTGGGCCGGATCACAGAGAAGGAACATCAGACAAGCCAGGTCATTTCACGGAGCAGGAACGTCAGCTAGGCCGGGTCAGATCACGGAGCAGGAACGTCAGACAAGCTGGGTCGGGTCACGGAGCAGGAACATCAGCCAGGCCGGGTCGGATCACGGAGCAGGAACCAGAAGTGGAGTAGTCAAACAGGCCAAGTTGGTACACGGGAACACAGCAACTCAAGTAAGCACTGGTACAGGAGCACCACGAAAGGGCACCAGACTGGTGCCAGAGGCCCAGTATAAAAAGGCCATACTGGGCGGGCCAAATCAAGCTCAGTCAATAGGAGTGCACACACACAGACTGACAGGAAAAAGCATGGGCACCGTGATAGTTTGCCAGGAGGCAGATGGAGGAGGGCGAAGTACAGGCTATCATGGAACAATCTTCTGCACCGTCCTCACCTTCTCGCTCAACCGATATTGGTGAGATATCTGATTCACACTTGCAGAATTAATGGCAGCCATCTCTAATTGTCAAAACGTTCTGACCACTAAAATCAATTTGGTGCAGATGGAATTGAATTTGCTACAAGCTGACCAACAAAAGGTGTTGGATACCCAGAGTCGGGTTTCTACAGTGGAGGACTCTCTACCCCCTATTAGTAAATCGCTTGAAATGCTGAAGCAACAGGTCAGGCCGCAACAGAAAAAAGCTGATGATCTTGAAAATAGATCACGCCACTTCAATATCCGCATTATTGGATTACCAGAGAATAGTGAGGATCATAATCCTGAGTAATTCCTGGAGAACTGGGTGAAAGAGAAGTTGGGTGAGGAGGGCCTCTCAGGTTCTTTTGTGGTAGAGAGGGCACATAGGATTCCCTCGGTGCGACCAACCCCAGGGGCGGCTCCAAGACCCCTGATTGCCAAGCTCCTCAATTGTAGGGACAGGAATGCAATAATGAGAATGTCTCACCTCAACAGTCCTATTATGTGTGGCAGTGCTCGTATCTCCACCTACCCCGATTTCTCAATGGAAGTTCAATGCCAAAGAATGAAGTTCCAGGAGGTGAAATGCAAATTGCGTGAAAGGGAGATCACGTACGCCATGCTGTATCCAGCTAAACTTCGTGTGACTTATAATGGAAACACATCCTTCTTTACATCCGAGTTTGAGGCCATGAACTGGTTCGAGGCTTTGTAGATGAGAGTAATGTCTATGGGTGGCGGCTTGCTCTTCACAATGCTGAACTGTATATGTGTCAAGGTTTTTTGATGAACAGTCATACCAGATTGGTAACGTTAAAATGACTTTATTAAGATAAAGATCACACACGTAGTTAGGCCCTTGGGCACACAAAACAGAACATAAATATATACAGATATATACAGTAATAGCAAGCCAATAATAGAAATGTATGCTTGAATGAAAACAATCACTGGCAACGGAGGTTCTGGCTTGAACTGGACAGGCAGCAGGCAATGCAGTCCGAGAACTGACCACAGGACCTTGGTGACAGATGTTCCAGGAGGAGATGACTGGCAAAACCCAGACGCCTGGGAGGCACAGAACCCTGAGGAGCGAGGCAACACTACTGACACAACCCAGACGATTGGGAGGTACAGAACCCAGAGAGGCGAGGCGACGCCTGGGAGGCACAGAACCCAGAGGAACGAGGCAACACTGACCCTGGCACTGGATACCGATAGACTGAGGCAACTCTCATAAGCAAGCCCTAGAACGCTAGGGGTGGATCGTAATACTAGTGTGTATATATATATATATATATATATATATATATAATATATATATGGAGGCAACCAGTGTCCCCTCACACTGAGGATGGTATCAACGCAACGCTGGCTCTTGAGCCCAAGGCTACTGCTGAGTGGAATATGCACAACCCTACCTGGAAGATCCAGGCACACAAAGGGTTGATAGGTAACGTCCAGTGATATACTGCAACTCCGAAAGGGAGTGAGCCCAGCACTGTAAGGGAGGTGGACACAGAGAGATCAGAGTAACACAGTCAGTGCTATGAACACTGTACTGGTACTTCGCGTGTGCACACTGCCAGAGGAGGTTAAGAGAGTAGCTAAAGCATGAATGCTTAGCCAACGGTCGACAGAATAATAGCTCCACACGGCGCACACCGACTAGCGTAACAGCAAAGCCACAGCAAGTATAGCTGGACCAAACGGAGGCAACCAATTGGTAAGCTAGGCACAGATGGCAACAGAGCGTTAATACGCTGGACACGGACTGTAACGGAATAAGTCCTCAGCCAGGTACTGACAGTAACAGAGCGGGTTGTCAACCAGATACGGTCAGCAACAAAGCAGGTTCTCAGCCAGATATGTCAGCAACAGAGCGGGTTCTCAGCCAGATACGGTCAGCAATGGAGCGGGTTCTCAGCCAGATATGGTCAGCAACGGAGCAGGTTCTCAGCCAGATACAGTCAGCAACAGAGCAGGTTCTCAGCCAGATATGGTCAGCAATGGAGAGGGTTTTCAGACAGATACAGTCAGCAACGGAGCAGCAGTAATACAGTAAACTCAGGAACGTCATCAGGCAGGCCAGGTCATACACGATCAGCAATAACGGAGCAAAAGTCAGGAACTAGTACACCATGAAAGGGCAACATAGTGTAGACATGACAGAGGTTATAAAGGCTATCACTGGGTGGCGACAAAGATACTGGCCAATCAGGACAAGGTAGTGAAAATAGAAGAATCAGAATGTCACCGCCTGCAGCCAGGAGCACGGGCACCGTGATAGTACCCCCCTCTCAACGACCCCCTCCCCACGGAGGGGGACCAGGCTTAGAGGGAAACTTAGTGTGGAATCTATGCAGCAGTAGAGGTGAATGAATATCAGAATGCGTGACCCAGGAACATTCTTCTGGCCCTTAGCCTTTCCAATGCACCAGGTACTGGAGTTGACCATCCAATATACTTTGAACCTCATACTCATCGTGGTTGTCAATGCGGACAGGACTCGGAACCACCTGGGCAGTGGTATAACGATTATAAATCATAGGTTTGAGTAGAGATACATGAAAGACATTAGGAATCTGCATGCTTGCGGGAAGTTCCAAAGCATAGGAGACAGGATTGACCCTTCGAATAACTTTGAAAGGTCCAACGAACTGTGGGGCAAACTTATTACAAGGAGTCTGCAAATTTAAGTTTCTGGAAGAAAACCACACAGAGTCCCCAACTTGGAAAACAGGAGCCAGCAACCTCCTATTATTGGCGTGTCGTTGATAACGTTGGAAGGACTCACGTAATGAGTTTTGCACTTGTACCCAAGTGGAATGGAGTTGTCGTAGATGTACGTCTAGGGTTGGCATCTGCTGTGCCTGAAATGCATCCGGAAGCAAGGATGGCTGAAACCCATAATTGAGCTTCCGGATGAGGCATTAATAGCACAGTTTCTGGCAAACTCTGCCCAGGGTAACAACTCAGCCCAATTGTCATGATGGTTGGATACAAAGCAACGTATGAATTGTTCGAGTCCTTGATTGGAGCGCTCCGCAGCTCCATTAGTTTGTGGGTGGTAAGCAGAAGAGTAGGATAACTGGATGCCCATCTGACTACAGAATGCCCTCTTGTCCGAAACAAGCATCTTAAGGACACCATGGAGTCTGAATACCTCTTTAGCGAAAACTACAGCCAGCTGCTTTGCAGAAGGCAGACCCAGTAGAGGCACAAAATGTGCCATTTTAGAAAATCTGTCTACCTCCATCAAGATATATGTATAGCCATTTGAAGCAGGTAGCTCTCCCAAGAAATCAATGGACACATGCGACCAAGGTCGGTCTCCATTGGGTACAGGCTGTAAAAGGCCCACAGGCCTAGGTGACTTTGAATGGGCACACACACACGCCATAAAACTAGCGCAGTCCTTTCTTAAAGTGGGCCACAAGAAAATACGTGACAAGGACCAGAACAATTTGATCTCTGCCCACATGCCCTGCTGCTCGAGAAGTATGGTAGGTTTCCATTAATCTGGTTCAGCCAGAAAACATTTGCTCATGGGTTTTTCAGGAGGAGAGGCATTCTGAGTAGCCAGAATCTCTTGGCCCAAAGGAGAAGTGATGCTTGTCTGCAAGGTGACCAGGATGCAGTCAGGGGATATAATGGGTACTGACTGCACATCAGACTCCACTTCAGGCCCATGCTGCCTGGACAAAGCATGGGCCCTCATGTTCTTGGAACCAGGCAAATAGGAGACTACAAAGTTGAACCAGGAAAGGAAGAGTGTCCATCTCGCTTGTCTTGGCGACAATCTCTTAGCTTCCGACATGTATAATAGATTTTTGTGGTCGGTCAAAATCAGAATCGGAGCCCTGGTGCCCTCCAGCAAGTGATGCCATTCACATAATGCCAGGATAATTGCCAATAATTCACAAACACCAATCTCATATACAGATTGTGCCTTGGTCAGTTTTTTCGAAAAGAACCCACACGGCTTAAGTACCTGACCAGGATCAATCCTTTGGGACAGTACAGCTCCCATGCCTGTGTCAGATGCATCTACCTCCAGAATATATGGTAGGTCAGCCTTAGGATGGACCAGAACCAGTGCTGAAGCAAATGCAGCCTTAAGTGCCTCGAAGGCCTCCTCAGCCTCCTTTAACCACTCGGATGCCTTGGCCCCTTTATGTGTCAGATCCATGAGAGGCTTGACAATTCTAGAAAAGTCACAAATAAATTTACGATAATAATTGGCAAAGCCAAGAAACCTTTGAATGACCTTGAGACCCTTGGGACGTGGCCAATGCAGCAACCCAGACAACTTTTCTTTATCCATGGAAATGCCCTGTTTCGAAATGACGTAACCCAGGAAGGGTACCATGGATTTATGAAATTCACATTTGTCGATCTTACAAAATAATTATTCTCCCTGAGTTTCTGAAGTACTGTGGCCACTTGAGTACGATGAGTCTCCAAATCAGGGGAATAAATTAAAATGTCGTCTAAATAGACTACTACACAAGACTGAAGCAGATTTCGGAGTACATCGTTAATCAGATCTTGGAACACAGCTGGGGCATTGCACAGCCCAAATGGCATTACTAGGTATTCGTAATGCCCAGTACACATATTGAATGCGGTTTTCCACTCATCACCTCTTAAATCCAATTTCATGAAGATTGTAGCGCCCTTCAACAGGTCAAACAGCTCGGTGAAGAGTGGAATCGGATAAGCACTTTTAATCATCAGCTTATTGAGCCCTCTATAATCGATACCAGGCCTTAGTTCACCAGACTTTTTCTTAACGAAAAAAATCCAGCCCCAGCAGGCGAGGATGATTTGCAAATAATGCCCCGAGTCAAAGTGTCAGCAATATATTCTTGCATAGCCCTGTTCTCTTCACAGGAGAGAGGCTAAGTTTTACCCCTGGGGGGCACTGTACCAGGTGCAATATCGATAGCACAGTCGTATGCCCGATGTGGTGGCAGAGTGCTAGCCTCTCCCTTGCTGAAAACATCGCTGAAAGACTGGTATTCATGCAGTAGGGAGGGAGAGGTACACATAATCCTGGTAGGTCATTGTATGCAATGACTTATACAATAGTCAGACCAGGCCACAATTTCACAAGAGCCCCAATTAATTCTAGGATTATGAGTTCGTAACCATGGAAACCTCAAAATAACCGCATAATGTGGTGACTGAATAATTTGAAACAACAGGGTCTCAAAATGTAGTGCTCCAGTTTGCAATGAGAGTGAGCAAGTCTCGTGGGTGACCTGGGGAGGCACCAAAGGTCGCCCATCAATAGCCTCAATTTGCATGGGATTGACCAGCTCGACCAAAGGAATATTATGAGATGTGGCAAATTATTTGTCCATAAAATATCCAGGTGCTCCAGAGTCAATCAGATCAGATGCGGTAAAGGAGAAGCTGGCACTGGAAATTACCACCTCAACCACTGCTTTGAAAGGCACCTCATCTGGGGACTGCTGAATACCACCTAGGACCTGTCCTCTTAGGAAACCTAGGTGCATGCGTTTTCTGTCTGTATAGGACAATTATGCAGCAAGTGCCCTCCTTTGCCACAATAAAGGCACAGCCCATTCTTACAGCAGAATGACCGTTCCTCTCTAGTTAGTTTCGTAAACCCAACCTGCATAGGTTCCATCAATTCGTTTTGCCCAGGAGGCAAGGGAGGAGAGGGAGGCAAGGGTGGGAGTTCATTCTTGGTTTACAGTCTCTATTTTGTGTCCGCTCCCTGATTCGCGTATCAGTAAGGTTTATAAATTCTATTAATTTGTCCAGCGTGACAAGCAACTCTCAAGCTACTATTTCGTCCTTGATATGGTCATGGAGTCCTTGTGCAAATGCCGCTACAAGGGCCTCATCGTTCCATGCCACCTCGGCTACCAAGGTGTGAAATTCTATAGAATAATCAGCCACTGAACAATTGCTCTGTCGGATGCACATAATTTGTTTAGCAGCTGAGATGTTGCGCCCAGGAACCTCAAACACACTGTGAAAGGCCCTCACAAACTGTAACGGTTTTATGGACACTCAGACACGTTAGGTTTAGGTAAAAATGCAATTTTATTAAAGCATCACAGTAGCAGTATCACGGTTCCCGTGATTCCTATGTCACTCTCTGCTGTGGTGCTCTCTCATTGGCGGAGCTTGATTGGCCCGCCCAGGGTGTCCCTTCATATACCGGGCCTCTGGCACCTGTCAGGTGCCCTTTCATGGTGTTCCCGTACCTGTGCATTCGTTGCTGTGTTCCTGCATTCCTGTGTACCGATTCGGCCCGTTTGACTACTCTTACTGTTCCTGCTCCGTGATTGACCTGGTTTGGCTGACGTTCCTGCTCCGTGATTGACCCGGCTCTGGCTGACGTTCCTGCTCCGTGATTGCTTCCAGTGTTCCTGTGAGATTCTGATCTCTTCGCCTGGTGACATTCTGAACTGTGCTTGCAGTGCTGTACAGACTGATCACTTACTTTTCATCTGCAAGACCTAGTTGCCTCCGTTACTGAGCCTGTCCGTACACTTGCTGTGCTTGTTGCCTCCGTTACCGAGCTTGTCCAAGAACACTTGCTGAGCTTGTTGCCTCCGTTACCGAGCCTGTCCGAGAACACTTGCTGAGCTTGTTGCCTCCATTACCGAGCCTGTCCATGTACACTTGCCAAGCTTGTTGCCTCCGATTCTGAGCCGTCATTAACACTTGCTGAACTTGTTGCCTCCACTACCGAGCCTATCCGTTAACACTAGAAGAGAAATCGTGACCTCTATTTATTCTGCCTCCACCTTACACCCTTGCAGTCGTTGCACCGCGTGGTGCTATTGGGCATTCCGTAAGCTCTTGCAGTGTGTAGCTCCGTTTCGGCACCGGAAGGGTGTCTTGGCTCTGGTCTCATATTGCTCGCAGTGTTGCACCATCATACCGCTCCAGGGAGTGCGTTTGGCTCACGTTACATTTGCTTGTGCAGTGTCTCTATCTCCGTTACCGCACCTCAGGGGTGCTATAGGCTCCGGTCCAGTTTGCTCCTGCAGAGTCTCTCTTCCGTTACCGCACCTAAGGGGTGCTATTGGCTCCGGTTCCATTTGCTCTTGCAGTGTCTCTCTTCCGCTACCGCACCTAAGGGGTGCTATTGGCTCTGGCTCCAGTCAGCTCTTGCTATACAATTGGGCATATTACGGAAATTCTGATCTTGTAGTGATTCAGTTCAGTTGCACTGCTAAGCGCTTGCTATCTGCACCACTACCTGGACTGTTTATATTCACCGGGCTTTGGCTAATCACCACAACAGAGACTGATTATTTGTATTGGGCATTAACCCTTTTACCTCTATTGATTTCTGTTGCAAGCTATATTGCTCCTAGCCATATTGGGCCTGTACTACATCCCTATACTTGTCTGATACGTGCTATTACCTATTCTAGCCCTAAGGGGCAGTGTTCCTTGTTTTACCTCAATAAAACTGTGTTTTTTTTAACCTTTGGTCTGAGTGTCGTAAAAACCATTACAAACAGAATAACCCACAAAGGTCCAGTAGGTATGAAGACAGAACTCTTCTGACACAGGTCAGGTTAGAGTTATAAGTACCCACACAGGTCCAGTATATATAATACACAATACAATACTGACACAGGTCAGGCACAGTTTGTGGGAATCCAAACTTAGAAAGATAAATGTGGTTACTATTAGGCCGGGAGGACAGATAGGCCCTAATAGTGCAATGGCCCTTAGTACACTCTCTACGCAGAGAGTGACACAATGGCGACCAAGGCCACGAAAGCAACGGAGGACCTGGACAAGCGGTAGACTACCGGAGCTGCCAAAGGAGGACTGCCACAGAGGCACGGAATAACACCAATCAGGAACTGTAACAACTGCACCCAACGTGCCAGGAACCAACCCACAAGGGGCTAACGAATGCTCATACCTGCCAGAGTTGACTGCCAGAATAGATAATGCCTGAGGCACTCAAGATAACCCAACCTCAGCGAGGGCAGTATAGGTCAAGCATACTGAGATGCTACCGAATGGGTGCTATGAGCACCGGATGAATAACGAGGCACAATACTGGTTGGGTAACAGTACAAGGCTGCCGGAGCAGTAACGGAGGCAACAATGGATCTGTCAGTAGACAGAGAGATCGGAGACAGGCCCTTAACCGGATACCGGATGTAACAGTAAGCAGGCCCAGGTTGACACCCAGAATAGGAGCAACAGCCAGGCCGGGTTGGTACACAGAGCAGGAACGTCAGCCAATCCGAGTCGGTACACAGAGCAGGAACGTCAGCCAGGCCAGTCGGTACACAGAGCAGGAACATCAGCCAATCCGGTTCGGTACACAGGACAGGAACAATACAGACAGAGTAGTCAGGCAGTCCGGGTCATACACGGGAAACACACGAATACTGGAGGCAATGCTTAGTAACATGAACACCACGAAAAGGTAAAGCCACAGCACGGATGGCAATAGAGCGTTAATACGCTAGACACGGACTGTAACGGAATAAGTCCTCAGCCAGGTACTGACAGTAACAGAGCGGGTTCTCAGCCAGATACGGTCAGCAACGGAGCGGGTTCTCAGCCAGATACGGTCAGCAATGGAGCGGGTTCTCAGCCAGATACGGTCAGCAACGGAGCAGGTTCTCAACCAGATAAGTCGGCAACAGAGCGGGTTCTCAGCCAGATACGGTCAGCAACGGAGCAGGTTCTCAACCAGATAAGTCAGCAACGGAGCGGGTTCTCAGCCAGATACGGTCAGCAACAGAGCAGGTTCTCAGCCAGATACGGTCAGTAATGGAGCAGATCCTCAGCCAGATATGGTCAGCAACGGAGCGGGTTCTCAGCCAGATATGGTCAGCAACGGAACAGGTTCTCAGACAGATACAGTCAGCAACGGAGCAGGTTATCAGCCAGATACGGTCAGTAACGGAGCGGGTTCTCAGCCAGATACGATCAGGAATGGAGCGAGTTTTCAGCCAGATACGGTCAGCAACAGAGCAGGTTCTCAGCCAGATACAGTCAGCAACGGAGCAGATTCTCAGCCAGATACGGTCTGGGAGACGGGTGTGTGCTCCTTGCATTTACTCTAAAGGCTATGGCTAACAAAGTGATTACTATTATCTCCTGGAATGTTAGGGGTCATAATGATAGTATAAAACGTTCCTTGATCCTGAATCATTCTAGGAAATATAAGCCAGATTTTTTGCTTCTCCAGGAGACCCACTTACATGGCGGCAAAATATTAGCTCTTAAGAAGTCATGGGTGGAGCGACATTATCATGCTACCTTCTCTACTTATGCGAGGGGAGTCTCTATTTTGGTCAGTAAGTCCTTACAATACGAGTTAGTAGATTTGAAGTCTGACCCATTAGGTCGGTACATCTTTTTGGACTGCTTGATTTCTGACATCCCGGTTATTTTAATGAATGTTTACATCCCTCCACCTTTTGTGCCTGAGGTCCTACAGGAGGCTCTTTTATACGTGTCTGCAAGGCCTGGTCGTTGTCTTGCTGTTATGGGGGACTTCAATATGTACATTGACACTGCTCTAGATAAGATGGGAACCAGGACAGGTGACTCTTTAGCCTCTAGACTCAAATTTTTTAGTTTTATAAAAGATATGAACCTCACTGACGCAGAACTCTTCATCCTAACATTAGGGAATACTTGTGTCATTCTGCCACCCATAAATCGCTGTCTAGAATTGATCATGCGTTCGTTTCCAACCATGCCTGGCATATGGTTGATGACTGCTCTTACTTACCTAGAATGGCTTTGGATCACTCTCCAATGCGCCTATGCCTCCGTATGGGTAGAGATTTTTCAAATCCTAGTTGGTGACTTCAGCCATATTGGCTGTCTATCGATCATATTGCTGCAGACCACGGGGCTGCACTGGCAGATTACTTTTGCTTTAACGAGGGCTCTGCATCGCAGGGAGTAGTCTGGGAGGCGGCGAAGGCTGTGGCATGAGGTTCACTTGGTTCATTAATCGCTACACACAAAAAATGTACAAGAGATAAAATAGACCAATTGGAGAGGGAAGCTAGCGCAGCGGAAAGAATATATGTTGACAAAGGTGACACTATTTCATACGACTCCTTCTTGCTTGCCTCCTCTGCATACAACGCTGCGTTAATGGAGCAGAATGTAAATTTTATGATGTTCCAGAAACAGAAGTATTTGAAAACGGGGAGAGAGCAGGGAAACTTATGTCCCACTTGGTAGGAGCCAGGGAGGGCAGACGCTGTATAACGACTATATATAGCAAAGCTGGGGATCTTATACATGACGAAATGGGTGTCAATGATGTGTTTGCAGACTTTTATTCTACTCTATATAAGACACAAGCCGCCTCTGCCTCTTGGCAGGTGGAGGAATATTTGGCAGGTATCTCTCTCCCGTCCTTGTCTGTTGACCAACGATGGATGCTTGATTCTCCCATTCTGCTGGGTGAGGTTATGGCGGCCATTGCCTGCCTTCCCACCGGTAGGTCCCCTGGGGGTGATGGACTACCAGCTGAATGGTACAAGACATATGCTGACACATTGGCTCCGCACTTGTTCAACACTTTGTACGAGGCTTTGGAGATGGGGAGGCTTCCACTTTCCCTTACTGAAGCAACAATAGTAGTACTCCCTAAACTGGGCAAGGACTTAACTAAGTGTGACTCGTATCGACCTATCTCTTTGCTTACATCGGATGCTAACATTTTGGCCTAGGTGTTGGCAACTAGCCTTAATGTAGTGATCTCAGACCTTATTCATCCGGATCAGGCGAGATTTATACCTGGGAAATCAACGTTTCACAATCTAAGGAGACTATTTTCTCATCTGCATACAAAACTTGATAATGCTGGTCACAGAGTGGTAGTCTCGCTGGATGCATCTAAGGCATTTGACTCCGTGGAGTGGGATTATGTTTGGTGTACACTACGTGGGTTTGGATTTGGGCCGACTTTTCTGAAATGGTTTCAACTTCACTATACAAACCCTACTGCTATGGTTTTGACTGGGTCAGTCTGGTCAGGGTCATTCACGCTTGAGAGGGGCACACAACAGGGATGTCCCTTGTCTCCGGGTTTGCTCGCACTGGCCATTGAACAGCTAGCCAGGGTGATCCGTAGTGACCCGATGGTGGAAGGATTTGTGATGGGTAATATGTCAAGTATTCAATCTATTTCAGGCTTTGAGGCGAGGGACCCTGATGTTCCCCTCTGGGGGTCGGAGGGGTTGGCACACCTTAGGCAACTGGAGTTCGGCCGATCATGGTCGACATACGGTATTTCTACTCTTGGTCATTTGTATCAGGGCAATGTTTTAAAAACTTTTGAACAACTGCATGAGGAATTTGATATTCCTATTACCTTCTTATATTCATATCTACAGCTGAGACAGGCTTTGAATGCCTAGTGGGGTATTAATACTCCAAGCATAAAAGAGTTCCCACTGGTTAGGCTGGCTAGGAAGAAACAATCCCTTAAACCTGTCTCGTTAATATATACATAGCTACATAGGGCTTCTGTAGTGGCGGAGGACGGGCTAAGGCTGAAATGGGAGGCTGATGTGGGTGCCTTTGAGGACTACGAATGGGAAATGGCTTTGAGAAGTCCTGAACTGGTAGCTACTACTGCCAGGCATCAATTGATCCAACTCAAGATCCTGTACAGATCTTATTACTCTCCTGTGCGTCTTTTTAAGATGGGCAGGGTGGATAGCGATCGGTGCAGAAGGTGTGTGGGGGGGGCAGACACCGCTTTCTTACACCTTCTATGGGAGTGTCCTCCGGTCCGAAGGTTTTGGGTGGATGTGTTCCGTACTGTATCGGCTGTAGTGCAGTGGGATGTGTCGCTTTCCCCAAAGATATGTGTATTTTCGATTCTCCCTGATCAATTTTCATACTGTACTAATTGGGGAACTGTTGATTATGGCACGAAAGGTGGTGGCACAATCATGGATGTCAGAACACCCCCCAAGCATGACCAATGGATGGCCTTGGCAACCCATAATCTTCCTCATTATAAGGGACTTTATTTGCATAGGGGCACTCCAAACAAATTTAACCAAATATGGGGTCTATGGACCTCTTACTATAACTCTAGAATTCTCTACCAATGAGGGCTATGTGTTACATAATTATTACTCTATGTTCTGTGTGTGGTGTCCATAGGGAATTTGGCTACTTATTTACTTCTCTATTTACTTCTCTATCTAAATGTTTATTTGCTAATTGATGCCTACACTACTCTCTGCTACATGTAATACTGATTGTCGAAAGAGGGGCTGTGCTCATCTCCCGGGGAGGGAGGGATTAGTTTTGTTAGAGATATGGTTAGGGTAAGAGATGGGGGGGGGGTTGGTTCTGGTTTAGTTTGATTTTACAAATATAAAAATTAAAATGAGACAGCTGTTTCTCCATGTTATGATACCTACTTGACTGTTTGCATTGTATCTCTGAACCGAATACTGTGTGCATTATCTATGAGTTTGTAATGTATTATTACTGTCCTCTCAATAAAAATGTTTAAAAAAAAATAACAGAGGCACAGTGAATACATGAACATGTGACTCTTGCATTAGTGTGCAAGTGCAGAAATGTGAGAATTTAAATAAGGGGATTCAAGTGCAGAAGTGTGGTAAGTGTGGGGAATGCAAGCAGGGTACTGGGTTGTATAGCTAGAGGCATTAGTAGCAGAAAAAGGGAAGTGGTCATGCTACTCTACAGATCTCTAGTTAGACCTCACCTAGAATATTGTGTACAGTACTGGAGACCCCATCTCCAGAAGGATATAGATACTCTAGAGAAAATTCAAAGAAGGGCTACTAAAATGGTGACTGGTGTACAGGAAAAGAAATATCAGGATAGACTAAAGGATCTGAACATGTATATCTTGGAAGAGAGAAGAGAGAGAGGGGATATGATTGAAACATTCAAACACATGAAGGTATTCAACAAAGTGCAGGATGGAAGTATATTTCAAAGGAGTAAAATGTTAGGACAAGAGGCCATAGTCTAAAACTAGAGGGACACAGGTTTAGATGTAATGTAAGAAAGGTTTAGTTCACTGAGAGGGTAGTAGATAACTGGAATAGTCTACCAGCAGAAGTGGCAGAAGTTAATGCAGTGACAGAATTTAAGCATGCATGGGATAGGCATAAGGCTGTCCTCAACGTAAGAAAAGACCAAGGACCAAAAAACATTTGAGGTTTTTACAGTAGGAAAATGGGCAAACTAGATGGGCTTATCTGCCATCAAATTCTATGTTTCTATGTTTAAGTGTGAGAATTTAAATAAGGGAGATTCAAGTGCAGAAGTTTGGTAAGTGTGAGAATTTAAATAAAGTGATTCAAATACAGGGGATTACACAGGGGAACAGATATTTTTTAGCCTTTTGTGCAGATTATTTTTCACTGCCTTTTAGCTTGTGGTAAATGGCATAATATGAGTGGTAGCATGATTGTCCATTTAACTCAGTGCACAAGCTGCAATATGTTTGCACACCTGGAAGCTCGTATTAGAGATCTGGAGGGGAAAGTTGCAACATTGAGAGAGACAGCCAATCTTGAGAGGAAAGTGGTAGTAGGTAGTTCTTGGGGTGTAGAATGCACAAAGAATGAGCAGGTAGCCAGATGGGTTACAGTTAGACATAGAAAGGGGGGACAGAGGAATAGGGAGGATACTCTTGTGGTTAATAACCCTAACAGATTTGCTGCTCTGAGTAATGATGTTGGGGATGTTGACACAGGAATGCCTTTGCTGGAGAGAACTGTTCTCTCTAACAGCCGGGTGAACAGCCACTCTAGCACAGTAGGATCCAGGACTCAGGCAGACCAAGACAGATAGTGGTGGTAGGGGATTCTATTATTAGGAAGACAAACAGGGTAATCTGTAGCCAGGATCACTACAATAATTTTGTTGTTTCCTGGTAGCTTGGGTTCGAAATGTGGCTAATCTGGTTGATAGATTGTTGGTGCGGGCCATGACCCAGCTGTCATGATACATGATGGTACTAATGACAAAGTCAGTGGAAAATGGAGGTCCATTAAGAAGGATTTCAGGGACTTAGGAAATAAGCTTAAGTATTTTCTGAAATACTAGCTGTGCCACAAGCTACATTAGAAAGACAACGGGAGATTAGGGGATTGAATGTGTGGCTAAAGACTTGGTGTAAGCAGGAGGGGTTTGGGTTCCTAGAACACTGGGCAGCCTTTTCCCTTGGGGGCAATCTTTATAGTCGTGATGGATTGGACCTTAGCAGAAGGGGGGCCACGGTGCTGGGCGTTAGGATGGTTAGAGGGTTTGAGGAGACTTTGAACTAGAAAGGGGGGGGGTGCTGCAACACAGGATGGGGAAGGCAGAATATTTGAGGAAATGTGATTAGAGAATGGGCATGGGGGTGGAGAGGGAGAATGGGCTAGATCATCTAATAGGAAGTTGCCATTGTTGCAGCCCGATAAAAGGCAGATACATTTGACAAAGAAGGAAATCTTTCAGAATGGCAAAATTATAAAATGTATGCATGCAAATGCTCGTAGTCTGGCTGTTAAGAAGTGAGAACTAGAAATGATTGCAACACATGAGCGGTATGATCTGATTGGTGTCTCTGAAACCTGGTTAGATGATACATATGACATAGCAGTCAATCTAGAGGGTTATTTACTTTTTAGGAGGGATCGGGTTAATAAAAGGGGAGGATGGGTGTGTCTATATGTAAAGCATGCCTTAAAACCTAGTTTAAGGGAAGATATAAATGAAGGGTCCAATGAAACGGTAGGGGCCTTGTGGGTTGAAATACACACTGGGGACACACATAATAAAAAAATGTTAGTGAAGATTTGCTACAAGCCACCTAATATTGGGGAGTTGGAGGAAGCCCAACTTTTACTGCAAATGGAAAAGGCTTCTAGGTCAGCAAAGGTAATTATAATGGGAGATTTCAACTATCCTGAAATTGACTGGAGCAATATGACTTCCTGCACAACAAAGGAAAATAATTTTTTAAGTATGATAAATGATAATTTTATGTCCCAACTAGTAGACGAGCCAACTAGAAAAGAGGCCTTGTTTGGCCTAGTGCTCTCAAACAATTCCAACATGATAAACAATGTACAATTAAGGGAACATTTGGGTAGCAGTGACCACAATATGGTATCCTTTGAAATTTATTATGAGAAACCCAGTAGCAAGAGTTTAACCAAAACATTCAATTTTAAAAAGGCTAATTTTTCAAAGCTAAAAGAAGTATTAAAGGATATCCAGTGGGATGTAATTCTCAAAGATAAAATTACACAAGAATCATGGAATGTGTTTAAAATGCTCTTAGACAAATATACACATCAATATTAGGGATGGACGAAAATTTCTGGCTCAAACTGAAATCGTCGAAAAATGGCATTCCGCTTGGTGAAAAATTTCCCGTGAAAAGTGCCGATTTTCCACTTTTTTTTCGCTTTTTCCATCTAGCTCATTCCATTGAAATCAATGGGAACATTGAAGTTACACACAACATAAAATAAATATTATTTAATTTCCCAAAGGCATAGTATAAAAGGGGCTTGAGGGTGCCTATGTTGGTGGGGTGTGGGGAAAAAATCAGTTGAACAGGGGATGATTTTTGGGGGGTTGTTTACTGGGATTGGGGACAAATAAAAAAGACATCCTAAATAAAATAAAATAAAATAAAATAGAACCCATAAGGCATGGTATAAAGGGGTCTGAGAAGGGTGCCTGTGTTGGTGAATTAATTAATCATTTGAACAGGGAATTTGTTTTGGGGGGGTTTCTTGATGGCTATTGGGGGGACAGCTAATAAAAAAATTAATAAATAAAATAAAAAAAATTGTATTTAAAGTGATAGAGACAGAAACCTCCTGACATAAGCTACCACTGGGGTGGACTGATACTTGACTTGAAAGAGTATTTTGTAGAGGATGATTTGTTAGATTTGTTGCTAGAGGCCTTTGTAGGACTTAGACTTATTAGAGGCCCAAGCCCTGAAGAAACATTGATTTGTAGGACTTAAGCTTGTTTGGCACAAGCCCTAAGGAAACATTGATTTATATGACTTAGACTTGTTAGAAACAACCCCCCCCAATTTTTTTTTTTCAAAGCACAAGCCCTGAGAAAAAAATAAAAATGCCCTACTAGCCTAATGCCAGCAGGTCATGTTGGCCAGTGGCCACTGTCAAATGTCCTCCTGAGTCCTGAGTTGCAACTGTTGTTCATACTACTGCTGCTGAGTTGTTTAAGCAACAGGATGATTAGGCAGCTGAAAGGGAATGGGATCAACAATATTAGTAACATGGGTGATGGATGATGAAGGTTCCACTTTCTGCCCACAACTAGCTTCAGTGATGCGTCTGAGGCAGTAGCAGCACAATAAGTAGCCCCCAGTCTATGTGGAGAAAAGAACAAGCTGGCCATTAAATCTTCCCAGCAACTGCAATGTGCACAGTGTGTGTGGTAAATAACATCTGGGGGCACAACTGTATCCAAACACCATGACACCCGAAACCAAGTACTGCAGCTGTCACTGTACCCCTTTTCCAGACCCCGTTAAGGACACATGACAACTTGCTAACAGTTTAATAGTAATGATGAACCCTTCCTGCCAGAATCCTAGCATATTCTGCAGGATGGAATCTCCTCAGATGCCACCTGATGACCTGGTGTTGATTCTCCACCACCACACTGGCATGTGTGGTCAGTGCACCACACAGTGTGCAATTGGTAGAGCTGAACTGCCATATCATAACATCAATAGAGTGGCTATCATTTGGCTGGGGGGGGTAACGATAAACGAGGTGGACTAGCAGGAGATGTACTTGTTACCCTAGAGGAAGATGGTGATGTTGATGGCGACCCAGTTGTTTTGCTCATCATGGAACTTCCAGTGTCTGTCTGGGTTTCTTTATTCTTCCTCCTCTTTAATCTTTCTGGAGAGTCAGGGGGTACAGTAACAGCGGTGCTTGATTTCTGTAATGGGTATTTGGCTTTAACATATTTGACATAAATGTAATAGTGTCTGTGTTTCATGTGTGCTATCAGGGAGCTTGTGCCAAGGTGTGTTCCCTCCTTTCCCCTTCTCACTAACTTGTCACAAATTTTCATTGTACCATTGTTGATGATGACTGCACTGTGTCTGCCGAAAGAGAATAATAGTCCCACACCCATGACTTCTGGGGGGAGGGATAGGGAACAGGTGAAGAATAATGGCCTCTTTATTCTTCTCCTCCACATTCCCCTTCACTTTTTGTGGTAGCGGATAATGTTGCTGCTACTGCCTCACATTTAGCACTGCAACTAGGACCAGGAGTATTGCTGGCACTGGCAAGTGGAACCTGTCCTAGTCCCTCATTACTTGTTGACCCCATTCCCACTGTGTCCACAGTGGTCTGTGTCACACTAGCCTGCTCCTCAGCACCCTTCTGCTGCCCTTTCATCTCAGCAGCAGCAGGAATTAGACCAGTTGCAATTTCCACAAATTCCAAAAGCAGATTGCTAGTGGTGGTGGTGGTGATGCCCATCCTCATCCCTGTCTCCCATTCCTTCTCATTCTCTGATAAAAGGCCATCAATTTCTCTTCCACCCCAGCTTCTCAAACACCACCACCACCACTAGTCCCTACATGATGCTGCTCTATTCCAGAAATCTCACTGCTGCTTGGAGGAGGTATGAGCAATGTGACACAGGGTCCCCTGCTGTCATACTTGGCATCATTTTCTCCTTGCCCCCTGAGTACTATAAGAAACACTAGCAGCAGGCAAAGTATTGGTGGCAGCAGGTTCAGCACTGGCAGCAGGTACAACACTAGTGGCAGCACATCAGGCAGCATGTACAACACTAGTGGCTGCAGGTACAGAAATGGTGGCACTGGCAGCAGGGGCAGCACGTCTTGTAGCAGGCACAGGCAGCTGACCTGTCCTGCTCTCACTAGTACTACCCTTTTCTCCCTCCTTTCCCATTCCCTTTTCTCCCTTCCTTCCCATTCCCTTTTTGTCCTTCCTTCCCTTTCCCTTTTCTCCCTCCCTTCCCATTAAATTCCCCAAGATCCCTTGGGGTGATTTAGGGGGGACTGGACAGCATTGGTTCAGTACTGCTAGTTGCTTCCTGCTCCTCCTCCTCAGACTCAGTGGACTCATAAGGTTCCTTCCAGATCCACCATTGATTATTTTTCACCCTGCCCTTAGTGATAGCAGTCACTATGAGCCTTTCCTGCCTCAATTTTTGCAAAATATCACAGCAGAACAGCACAGCACGTCTATCTCACTTTGTAGCTGCTTCTATTGTGTCTGCCTTCAGCGAAAATGTAACCTTTTAGTAGCAGAAGTGCGAAAAAAAGTAAATCAATGGGCAGAAACTTTATAGCCATTGAAAAAATGGCAAAAAATGTTGGCCAATGGGCGAAAGATGCAAAAATTTTAACCTCTAGTTTTAAAGCAGATTTTCCCACGAAAAAGCAGATAATAACATGGTTTTCGTGAAATTTACCTCAGGAACACGGCGACAAGTTTTGCCCACCCCTAGTCAATATATACCACTGGGGAATAAGCACAAGAGGAGTAAAGGGAAACCCATGTAGCTTAATAATGAGGTTTGCAGATAAATGAGAAATAAAAAACATGTTTTTAAAGTGTTTAAGTCAAACAGGTCAGATGCATCATTTAAAAAATATAAAGAATGTAATAAAATCTGAAAACAAGCAATTAAGCTAGCTAAAATGAGAGAAATATTGCTAATGAGAGCAAGAAAAACCCTAAACAATTCTACATGTATATTAATAACAAAAAAGTTAAGGTTGATATTTGTCCTCTTAGGACTGAGACAGGTGAATTGATTTTTGAGGATAAGGCTATGGCTGACACCCTAAATGCATTCTTTGCTTCAGTATATACAAAAGAAGCAGCAAGGACTGACAAAACAATGGAATTTCCTCCAATATTTACATGGCTTACTGAGGACAAGGTCCAAAAGAGACTGGAGAGGGTTATGGTGAATAAAGCACCTGGACCTGATGGTATACACCCAAAGGTACTTAAGAAACTTAGTTCAGTAATAGCAAGACCATTACACTTAATATTTATTGATTCACTTTCATCAGTCATGGTACCCTGTGACTGGAGGAAAGCTGATGTAGTTCCATTGTTTAAAAAGAGAGCAAAATCCAAACCAGGAAATTATAGATCTGTGAGCTTGACTTTAGTGGGTAAGATACTAGAAGGGTTACTAACTGACACTATTCAGAACTATGTGAAGAAAAACAATATTATTAGTAGGAATCAGCATGGTTTCATGAAGAATAGATAATGTCAGACTAATTTACTTGCATTTTATGAAAGAGTAAGTAGTAATTTGAACAGGGAAATTGCTGTAGATGTAGTATACTTGGATTTTGCAAACGCCTTTGACACAGTGCCTCACAACAGGTTATTGCATAAATTAAAATGCTTTGCTTTGGGTGCTGTTATCTGTACATGGATTGAGAACTGGTTAAATGATAGATGGCAGATAGTTGTTGTAAATGGAACCTTTTCAAATTGGACTAAAGTCATAAGTGGGGTGATGCAGGGTTCAGTCCTGGGCCTAATGCTTTTTAATTTGTTTATTAATGATCTAGAAGTGGAAATTGAAAGTAGCATCTCAATCTTTGCTGATTACACTAAGCTACAAAAGGAAATACTTACAGAACTGGATGTTTTTTCTCTGCAGAATGATTTAGATAAACTGAACGAATGGGCAGAAAAGTGGCAGATGACATTTAATGTAGATAAATGTAAGGATATGCATTTGGGCTGTAGAAACAAACTTGCTACATATACACTAACTTGGAAACAACTTGGGGAATCCTCATTAGAGAAAGATTTAGGAGTGATGATAGACGATAGACTTTACAGCAGTGTGCAGACTCACTCAGCTGCTGCAAGAGCAAATAGGGTACTAGCCTGCATAAAAAGAGGTGTAGAAGCAAGGGATCTTAACCCCTTAACGACCACATGCCATGCTATGACTGTCACGCGGTTTTTGCATTAAGTACCGGTGACGGTCATAGCACGTCACATACATTTTACTTACAGCGCTCCTCCAGGAATGCTGTAAGTAAAAATGGGGATTGAGAGTGACCGCTCCAAGACTGGAGTGGTCTCTCTCAGTCGCCAGTGCGGCGTACCGGTATGCGTCACAGGTCACGTGTGCCGGCACGTCGGAATCTTCAAAGCCGTCCTTAAGTTACTTTCCAGGACCACGGACGCCAAGGGGTTAATATTATCCTACCTCTGTATAAATCCTTGGTTAGGCCTCATCTAGAATTTGGAGTACAATTTTGGGTGCCAGTTCTTAAAAAATACATTGTTGAATTGAAAAAGGTGCAGAGATGTGCAAAAAAACTGATAAAGGGATTGGAGGATCTGAGTTATAAAGAGAGACTAGCCAAACTGGGTTTGTTTACATTAGAGAAGAGACATCTAAGTGGTGATATGGTTACAATTTACAAATACATTCAAGGTCAATACAAAGAACTAACCAATTAATTATTTACTCAAAGAGCTGAGCTAAGAACAAGAGGTCATCCATTAAGACGAGAAGAAAGGCACTTTCAACTAAAATAAAGGCAGGGATTATTTACATTACGGGCAGTAAAGCTATGGAATTCTTTGCCTCAACATGTTGTACTTGCAGATAATGCAACTGCTTACAAAAAAACAATGGATGCCTATCTAGCACAGAACATTATTGAAAATTATGACAGATGGCTTCAAAGCAGATAGGATGTTGATCTGGAGAAATATCTGACTGCCATTTGGAGTCAGGAAATATATTTTTTAACCACTTTAGAATAAATTATAAATTGCTCCAGAGGGTTTTTTTTTGCCTTCCTCTGGATCAACAGGGGTGTTTTTGGCATGGGCTGGACTTGATGGACACATGTCTTTTTTCAGCCTCATCAACTATGTTACTATGTAACAGGGGTGTTTTTGGCATGGGCTGGAGTTGATGGACGCATGTCTTTTTTCAGCCTCATCAACTATGTTACTATGCTACCAGCTGGTAAAGGACATGTTAGCGTGCTCTGAATGAGATCCTCGCATGGTGTCCATAGTGGCAATATATTCTTGCCACTTTGCTGGACCCCCACTTCAAACACAAAATTTCTGAATTTCTGCCAAAGGGCCATCAGCAGTTTGTCACAACATGGTGTCATGACGATCAGCAGAAACTCTCTGAGGAATCGGATTCTGTCAAGAAATATCGAGACATACTTATTGATCGAGTGGAGGGTTGCATTGTGGAGGATGAGGGGGAGAAAGTGAGGGCACAATGAACATCTAGACAGTATAGTGAAAAGGAAGGCAGCAAAACATTTCACCGAGCAGAAGCAGCTACATCATCAACCAGAATATCCCATTCGGAAGACGGGACGATTCATGGGTCTCAGTAGGGGAGGCAAAAACCCAACATTGATGATGGTGGTGGTGGTGGTAGCGCATCTCTTTGGGACTTTCTCCCTGAGTATAGTTGGTAACTGACACACAGGAACACCATGTAGCTCGTAGAAGTGGCCACACTGGGTATGAGATGGTTTCTGCATACTTGCAGGATAGCTACATTTGAAATAGAAATAATGACCCCATGGAATACTGACAAACAAAGCAGTGTGTGTGGCCAGCATTGACACGTACTGCAGTGGAAACCCTCAGTTGTCCTCCAGCAAGCATTGAGTCTGAGAGGGTTTTCAGTGCATCTGGTTATATTGTCAATGACCGCAGGACGCAGCTATTAAGCAGCAATGTTGGGAGACTAAAATTCTTAAAACTGAACCAACATCTCATACCATCTGAGTATCAGGTAGCAAAAACCACACATGACAAACAAAGCCAGGAAAAATATAACAGCAATACAGATGAGGAGGTGGAGGAAGGATGTGAAGAAGGGTTTCCACCATCTACCCCACTTGGGACCATGGCTATGAGCGACAAGTAATGTGTGTCAATAATCTGAGTAGGAGGACAGGGATTTGACACAAACATGACAATAGTAAAAAACTATATACATACACAAATCATACCATACCAGCCAGTCCTCCACCACAACCACTACAATACATCTCTACCATATTGTAGGTTGTATTTTATTTTTTTTATTACTTGACATCATCATGATGAATATGTGCCAGTGTCACTTAAGCAGGAAGTTAGTGTTGTGGACAAAGGCATGCTAACACATTTTTCAAGGCATATGTTGCTGTAGGACTCATAACTTTGACTTTCAGACACATATTTCTAAACTACAGCCCTCAGAAGAAGTAACATTACAGTGGGAAATATAGGCAAAAAAAAGTGTTAAAATAGACCCACCCTTACTCAGGACTCACTATTGATTTAATCCCAATATTCCTATATTGAACATTGCACTTGAGCTTTGAGTACATCTTGATGAGTCTGTGTTTCTTTGTATCCAATTCATTTATATATATTATTTTTAGTTGATTTTGTATTGGATATGTCATATATTATTTTGCTGACACTTCATCTGTGGTGACATGTTTGGGGTGTATAAAACAGTAAGCCTTAAGGAAAATGATTTGCAGGCTTATATAAGGCAACCTTTAATAACTACAGCTTGCAGGCACATTATAACAAGAAAAGCTGATGTGAAAATTATTGCAATGCAAACTTAGCAAAAATTATGAACAAACTTGCATAACCATGTAAACATTGGACAAATGAATAGGCTTGCAGAACAGTGTATCACGGTTCCCGTGATCCCTTTCGTGTCAGTATCCCTTGGGTTGCTATCCTATTGGCTGAGGAGTTTTGGCCCGCCCCCGGTGACACTTTTTATACCCAGCCATTGACACCTGTCACTTGCCCTTTCGTGGTGTTCCTGAGCCACTGTTGCTGTTGTTGTTCTCTGTGGATCCTGATTCCCGTGTACCGATTTGGCCTGTCCTGACTACGCTCCTGTGTTCCTGTTTGGTGTACCGATCCGGCCCGGCTGATGTTCCTGCTTGTGATTGACCCGGCTTGTCTGCGAATCACCTCCGTGTACCAACCCGGCCTGGCTGACGTTCCTGCTTGTGATTGACCCAGCTTGTCTGCGAATCTCCTCCTTGTACCGATCCGGCCTGGCTGATGTTCCTGCTTGTGATTGACCCGGCTTGTCTGAGAACCATCTCCGTGTACTGATCCGGCCCGGCTGACTTCCTTCTCTGTCACCTGAACTGGCTTGTTCCTGAGACCTGTGTGTACTGCTTCCTGCACCACTGTCGCCTTGGCGACATTCTGACTTCCGCTGAGGTTGTTTACCGGACTGTGTGTATCTCTCCACAGTTCTCCTTCTGTGTTGGGCATCCTGTGCTGAGTCTCCGTTACCGACTGCTGAACTGTGCCTCCGTTTAGAGTCTACTCGATACTTGCAGAGCATATCTCTTTCTGAGTTAAGCTTGATTTAAACGAGCTGCTTAACCCGTTCAGTGCTGGCATACTTCTTGTGAACCATTCCACTTCATACTGAGCCTACTCCTGGTTACCACTACTACTGTCGAGCTGGCCGCTTGTGCACCTATTTAGTCGGCAGCTCAATCCTCTATCTAGCAGAGTAGTCGGTATTGATTGATGCGTCCGGTGAGGCATTATAGACTTCAGCGTTGTGTCCAGTTTACGCCCGTGGGGGCTATTGGTTCACCTCCTGTGCAGCACTGAGTGGCCTCCAGTAAACGCCCGTGGGGGCTATTGGCCATCTCCTGCTATACAGCAGTCTCGATATTACGCCCGTGGGGGCTTTTGGATTAAGCTCTGTCAGGTTTCTCCGGTATACGCCCATTGGGGCTATTGGTTCACCTCCTGTGCAGCACCGAGTGGCCTCCGGTAAACGCCCGTGGGAGCTATTGGCCATCTCCTGCTATACAGCAGTCTCGATATTACGCCAGTGGGGGCTTTTGGCTTAAGCTCTGTCAGGTTTTTCCGATATACGCCCGTGGGGGCGTGGAATGACACGACATATTACATGTGGATTCATAGCACACAATACCACAAATTTTGTGGATGGACAGGGCAAAAATAATATCATCAAAAATTATATAAACTGTAATAGTAAATTATGTTGTCTACAGTATAAGGTGTACATGCAACAAATTATATATTGGTCGCACTATCCTTAGACTTAAAGATAGGTTCCTTGAGCACAGGAGGGCAATCTTATCTGTGGACAACAAATACCCTCTGGCTCTGCATTATAGGGATTTTCATCGAGGCAATCTAGAGAGCACCATTTTAATTCCTCTTGAACATATACCTTTCATTTACAATAAGGGAGAGAGTCTCAGACTCCGGAACCAACGCGAAACCTTTTGGATATATCGTTGTGACACCATCACTCTGGGGGGTCACAACGATAGTTTGGATGTGTCGACATTCACATAATCTCTAATATATACACTTTTACACATACACTTTTATACATTTTTCATACTTTTTTCTTTTATTTTTATATAACTTTCATGTTTCACTTTTGCACATTTTTATTAGTTTTAATTATTTTCAATTTTTTTATTTTTTATTTTTTAGTTTATATTCTTACATATATTTTTCCCTTCACTATTTTTATTATCTGTATATCCACATTTAACCCTGTGCGGTGTGCTTGTATTACCCTGCATGATCACCTTCCCCAATAAGTGGATAAGAGGAGATCTATTTAGATAGATTTTTGATCCCTTACATGTTTATATATTTTTAAATTACATCTGTTTCCTGTTATTGCATCTTTCCAACAATCCTATATGTATGCCTTTTATATTAGGATGGTGATAGGTTATATATATTTTATTTTGTATCTACATATGGAATTTTCAACATCTTTCTTGTTTCAAACAAATGGAAAAAACACAGTTATGCAATTAACATTATCCTCTACACCTGATACTACGTGATCGTGGACAATGATTGGCGGATGAAAATTGGTGTTACTATATGTACTATGAACATTTCCAAATATTCATGTCCCTGAGGAAGTATACTTTTTATATGAAACACGTTGGCCGCTATTCCCCCTTAGTGTTCTGATTTTACATTGTTGTGCTGTATATTGCTCGATTGACGGGAGGGGTTGTGGACTACAAGTCTCTTTATAAAGTCCGCTGCTGCATACAGGATTCCAACACACTGCAGGTCCGCCACTGTGCGGTAAATTTTACCGATTGATGGGAGGTGTTATGAACTATTCTTACATGAGAGCCTTTATCTCTGCCCGCTGCTACAAATAATAAAAAATCTGCTGCTGAGATTGAGATCTTGGAAAGTCTGTCTTAGAGTCGGGAGAGATCAGCTATACACCAGCTCCAAGTCAAAACTTTGTTTCTTCAATATATGACACCTGCCTGCTTGGACTCTCTGGACGTTTTCTCCTGTCATCTATTTCAGCACAAATGGATTTGATAACTATTTAACACATTTGGAGTGAACGGTATTAAATTTTTTTTTCTTATATACATTTTTGATATGTCTTCAGTGATCTCACTGTTTTTCATAGTTTTTTTTATAGCCCCTTTGGACGCAAAGGGACTATTTATTATTAGTATTAATATTTGTATCCTTTAGTTTTATTTTTTCTTATCCCACATATACCTTTATTAAATGTATTATTTATTTTACTAGCACTCTCCCGCCCACTTCCTTTCTTTCTAATCTATCTATCTATCTATCTATCTATCTATCTATCTATCTATCTATCTATCTATCTATCTATCTGTCATTCCATACTAGTTGTTTTAGTAGAAATGAAACATTCCTGAAAACAGTGTAAAATACATTTCTTTCCACCAACAACTAAATTTGCATGACATTATGACATTTTCCCCAGAATGTGATGCAGAAACATACTAACATTGTTATATTTTAATTAAGCTCTTGAAGCAGAAATGAAAATAATGACTCATTTTTCTTTATGTGTATCCTGTCCACATATTATCTTACTTTTACTTTAGAAGACTGGAGCCTAATTCAGTAAGGTGAAATGGTGCAAGTCTAGGTAAAACCAATCGTACCATAGGGGACAAATGAATATTCATTTTGATTTAAGTGGGGCTTTTAACCTCTTGAATGCAGATGTCTCCAACACCTTGCAAAGCAATACATTGGAGATCTCTCTAGCATTCAAGCAGTCAAAGCCCCATTATACGCTAATGGGAATTTGGGGAATTTTAATTTCATCCCTACGGTGCAGTAGGTTTGCTCTAGAATGGCACCACTTTATCTTACTAAATTAGGACCTAAATCACTGTTGTATCACTTTCATGTTCAGACATTACAGCAGTCCCATTAATGTCAAGTCACAATAGACAACTGGATGTTGTCAATGCATTGATCATATGCACTTTATTATTCACTAGTGTAAAAGCCTGTGTACAAGGGCCAAGGTCCAGGTGATGTTAACCGTCTGAGTGCCAGAGGGGTACACGACGCATTGCTTTGCAATGCTTTGCGTACCCCGCTAGCACTCAAAGGGTTAAGAGGCCGGTCCTGCTCTGTGTGCTGCTGCCGACCCAGTCAAGCACTGTAGAGACTGCCCGAAAGCACAGAATGCTCCCAGCATTCTGTGCGTTCGGGCAGTCTCTACTGCACATGACGGCTTCTGACAAACATCCTAGCAAATTATTATATAGGATGCTCAGAACAAAATTCACTCTCCTCATAAAGGAAAACTAACACCTACTAATAATAGCCATTACTTAATTTGGTGAGAAATCTCTATGGCCTCTAAAAATTTGGCCTTTGTGCCTTTGTTCAATAGATAACATCTTCAGTCCAGCGTGGTATCATGTCAATGGGACGGAACATGGTTCCTGGCAGTTTGTTTTTTGTTTTTTTCAGAATGAAGCAAGCAGATTGCCTGAGCCTACATAACATTACCATGCACAGTGTGCACAGTTTGAGGTTCTGTGTTCCTGCTAGCAACTGTCATGTCCTCCTCCGGAGACATGGCATCCAGAACTGATTGAAGATATTATCTCTTAAGCAAAAGCACACGGGCAAATTTCAAAGGGCACATTAGGATTTTCTGATCAGAGCAAGGAAAGTTGGTGCTATTATTAGGAGGCATTCTCATTTAACACATATACTGGATATTAAGCAAAGTGATCTGTAAATCTTTTAATTAGCCCCAAAATCCTGATTTACTATTTATAGCAAAATTGATTATTACTTCATCAACAGCATTTACAACATCATTACATAAAGTCTACTTAAGCAGCCTTAGGTTAATTTTTTTAACAAGCACTTTAGTCTCTAATTTGTGTTATTGCCAACATATGTAAACTTCCTAATGCTAATTGCATTCAGCTGTGAACCGAACAATGTCTAATTGTCGTCAAGATTAATTATGCACATGTGCAGGCTGCATTTCTAAATACAGTTCACATAAATAAAATGAGATACATGTAATCAGATGATCTGCATGGTAAGAGTAAATTAGTGGAATGTTTTATACTGTTCCATTATATAATTTCATGATAAATAATTTCACAATCATTGGTTAGCTGGAGAGATGATGTTATATGCATCTGTGACCCATCCAGCAAGATGTTAATTGGCTGGGAGTTGAAGTTACAACAGGATACATTCCATGCCTTGGGTAACCCCACAATGCCCTAGACAGTAGGAGAGTGGGAACACATTTGGGGATATAAAAGCCAATCCCTGCAGGATTAAAGGAGGCTAATTTTAGTTTGGATATGCAGCAAGGATGGTGGTGGGGGTGGGGCAGGATTTTTTTTAAATGTTTATTTGTTTTTTTACAATGAAGATTCAAGAGGACCAAGATGTCGAGGACCCTGCTGGACCTCTGACCTCAAGTTTTGTATTATTACTGGGGGGGAGACTTACTCAGAATATCTGTGAATTTTGTCTGGTCACTGAAATTCTGACTAATTAAATTGGGGGAGGAGGGGTTAAAAGAAATTTGTTTCAACCAAATGGGTAAAACAATATTTACCAGTGTGTTACTGCCTATTCACCAGACAAGCCCTAGTGTCTGAGCATGACATTATGCTCAGTCACCAGGGCTTGTTTTGCTCCATGGACACATAGGATGAGTACTATTTTACACAATTACCGGAGCTTCAGTTATATTAACCCTTTCTTATTATGTGTTTTGTGTGTGGAGGTGTTCTGTGGCTACCAGTGGGACTAGGCAGGCAATGTAGCTGTGGTTCTATGGCTTCCAATGGACAGAGAAATAAGGCTGGGTGTCAGAAAGGGCATGCATGCTTCTCTGGCTATCAGTGGATGTGTGGAACAAGGCAGGGGAAGCAGAGTGTGTGTATGTAGTTCTGGGATTATCAAGGGACAGTGGAACAAGTCTGAGGTGACACACAGTATATGTATGTGTGGTTTATTGGCTACCGGTGGTACGGTATATCAGGGTTGGAGAAGCAATCAGAATATTTTTGGTTCTGTGGCTAGCAGTAGCAGTAGAACAAGGTTGGGAAGGAAGACAGTGTATGTGTGGTTTTATGGCTACCAATAGACAGCAGTATGTGGCTGGAGAAGTAAACAGTCTATGTGATTGACTCTCCCTGCTTCAAATTTGGGTGGAATTAGCAATTAACTCTTCATACTAAAATAATGAAAATCCCTTATCTAAGCAGAAAAATACAGTGCACACCTAAATGCAACCTTAAATGTTCAGATATGTGGCTAACCAGCCTACACACTATATACAAATAAAGGTTTTTAGTTACCAAATAAAGGGATGGGCAAACATTTCCACCCCAAACTGAAATCTGCAAAAAAATGGCACTTTCTGCTTTGCAAAAATTTTCCAGCGAAAAGTGCAGTTTTCCGCTTTTTTCACCTAGCTTATTCCATCGAAATCAATGGGAACATAGAAGTTACACGCAACACATAGTAAATATTATTTTATTTCCCAAAGGCATAGTAGAAAAGGGGCATGAGGATGCCTGTGTTATTGGTGTGTGGGGAAAGAGTCAGTTGAACAGGGGATTATCTTTTTTTTGGGGGGGTTGTTTACCAGGATTGGGGGCAGTTAATAAAACATAAATCCTAAATAAAATAAAATAGAAACCATAACACATGGTATAAATGGGTCTGAGGGGATGCCTGGGTTGGTGAATGAATGAATAATTTGAACAGGGAATTTGTTTGGGGGGGGTTCTTGACTGCAATTGGGGGGACAGTTAATAAAATATAAATCAATAAAATAAAATAAGACATTGGTAAAGTGATAGGGACAGGAACCCACTGACATAAGCTGCCACTGGGGTGGACTGATACTTGACTTGATAGAGTATTTTGTAGAGGAAGATTGGTTTGATTTGTTGTTAGAGGCCTTTGCTGGACCTAGACTTATTAGAGGCCCAAGCCTTGAAGAAACATTGATTTGTAGGGCTTAAGCTTGTGTGGCACAAGCCCTAAGGAAACATTGATTTGTAGGACTTAGGCTTCTTAGAAACAAACACCCCAAAAATGGTTTATTTTTTTGTAGGATTATGTTGGTTTTTTTTTGAGAAAAAAAGAAAAATGCCCTACTGGCCTAATGCCAGCAAGTCATGTTGGACAGTGGCCACTGTCAAATGTCCTTCTGAGCAGCTTCAATTAATCTTCATAGTATTTGAGCCATAGAGAGTGTTATTTCAATACTGTGAGAGTTGTAGTTCAAGAGTAATTGAATGATCAAGTTTCCCCCTCCCACCCCTTTTACCTAGTGCAAGCCCCCACTCCCCACTGCTTTTATTATGAAACATTAATATCCCTTTAAGCAGCAGGATGATTAGGCAGCTGAAAGGGAATGGGATCAAAAACACCAGTAACATGGAAGATGGATGATGAAGGTTCCATTTGCCACGACTGGCTCCAGTGATGCGCCTGAAGCAGTAGCAGCAGAATAAGTAGCCCCCAGTCTATGTGGAGAAAAGAATAAGTTGGCCATTAAATCTTCTCCACCTGCCCCCCCCCAAAATCATCATGGGTGTGTTGTTATTAGAATATATTTTTCCATTGAGAGCATGAACTGTGGCTCTCATCAGCAACTGCAATGTGCACAGTGTGTGTGTGGTAAATAACATCTGGGGGCACAACTGTATCCAAACACCATGACACCCGAAACCAAGTACTGCCACTGTCACAAGTGCCCTGATATCACACATTAAACACAGACACCATGATATTTACTTCAAACATGTTAAAGAAAATACACCCACCACAGAAATCAAGCTCCGTTTTCACTGTTCCTGCCTCTCCAGAAAGGCAACAAGAGGTGAGGTGGAGATCAAAGAGGAGGAGGAGGAATAGAACAACCCAGGCAGGGACTCAAAGTTCCATGACAAGTTAAACAACTAGCTCGCCATCACCTTCTAGGGTAACTACATCTTCTGCTAATCCACCTCATTCATTACCTTCCCTGCCAAATGATAGCCACTCTGTTGATGTTAGGGTGTGGCAGTTCGTTTCTACCCATTGCACACTGTGTGGTGCATCAATTGGCATCTGAGGAGATTCCATCCTGCAGAATATGCTAAGATGGTGGCAGGGAAGGTTCATCATTACTATTAAACTGTCAGCAAGTTGTCATGTGTCTGGAAAAGGGGTACAGCAACAGCGGCAGTACTTTGTTTTGGGTGTCATGGTGTTTGGATACAGTTGTGCCCCCAGATGTTATTTACCTCACACACACTGTGCACATTGCAGTTGCTGATGAGAGACACAGTTCTTGCTCTCAATGGAAAAAATATATTCTAATAACACACCCATGATGATTTTGGAGGAGTGGCAGGTGGAGAAGATTTAATGGCCAACTTGTTCTTCTCTCCACATATACTGGGGGCTACTTATTCTGCTGCTACTGCCTCAGACGCATCACTGGAGCCAGCCATGGCAAGTGGAACCTTCATCATCCATCTTCCATGTTACTGCTATTGTTGATCCCATTCCCTTTCAGCTGCCTAATAATCCTGCAGCAGCAGTATGAACAGTAGTTGCAACTTAGGACTCAGGAGGACATTTGACAGTGGCCACTGGCCAACATGACCTGCTGGCATTAGGCAAGGCAAGTAGGTCATGTTTACTTTTTTCTCAGGGCTTGTGCTTTAAAAAAACATACAAAAAAAAGCATAGTCCTACAAAAAAATAACATTTTTTTGGAGGTTTGTTTCTAACAAGTTTAAGTCCTACAAATCAGTATCGCCTTAGGGCTTGTGCCAAGCAAGCTTAAGTCCTACAAATCAATGTTTCTTCAGGGCTTGGGCCTCTAATAAGTATAAGTCCTACAAAGGCCTCTAACAACAAATCAAACAAATCATCCTCTACAAAATACTCGATCATGTCAAGTATCAACTTGTGTCAACTGTCCCCCAAATAGCAGACAAGAAACCCACCCAAAACAAATTCCCTGTTCAAATGATTCATTCATTTACATTACTGATGTCCTCTATCATCATCATCAGAACTAGCACTGTATTCAGCACTTGACCCTAATGTCTCCCATTACCACTTTAGATTGTAAGCTTTCGGGCAGGGACCTCGCACCCAATGTTTCACTCTACAAAGCACCTGTAACGTTTAAACCCTGAAATTGTAAAGCGCTGCGTACACTTGTGGCGCTATATAAATAAACATATTGATTGATTCATTCATTCATTCACCAACACAGGCACCCTCCTCAGACCCATTTATACCATGTCTTATGGTTTCTATTTTACGTAGGATTTTTTTTTTTTATTATTTACCTTAGTAGCAGTAGTACTAGCACTGGCAGGACTACTTGGGAATGGCAAGTGTGATTTAGGGTCCCTTGCTGTCAAACTTGTCATAATTTTCTCCTTACTACAAGAAAAACTAGCAGCAGGCAAAGTATTGGGGGCAGCAGGTTCAGCACTGGCAGCAGGTACAGCGCTGGTGGCAGCATGGGCAGCACGTCTGTCAGCAGGTACAACACTAGTGGCATCTCATCTGGCAGCAGGTACAACACTAGTGGCTGCAGGTACAGCAATGGTAGCACTGGCAGCAGGGGCAGCATATCTTGCAGCAGATACAGCACTAGTTGCTGCAGGTACAGCAATGGTGGCACTGGCAGCAGGGGCAGCACGTCTGGCAGCAGGTACAACACTAGTAGCTGCAGGAACAGCAATGGTGGCACTGGCAGCAGAGGCAGCAGGTCTTGCAGCAGGCACAGGCAGCTGACCTGTCCTGCTCTCACTAGTACTACCCTTTTCTCCCTCCCTTCCCATTAAATTCCCCAAGATCTCTTGGGGTGAATTAGGGGGACTAGACAGCATTGGTTCAGTACTGCTAGTCACTTCCTCCTCCTCCTCCTCAGACTCAGTGGACACATAATAAGGATCCTTCCAGTTCTTCTTTTTTAGGAGTGATAGGAGTCACTATGAGCCTCTCCTGCCTCAATTTTTCCAAAATATCACAGCAGAACAGCACAGCATGTCTGTCTCACTCTGTAGCTGCTTCTATTGTAGACTTGTGCGATTCGGGTCGGTGACATTTGGAATTCTATGAAAATGGGGTCATTCGGCCACATTCGGATCAACTGACAGGCAAGGGTCGTTCGCCCAAAAAAATATGAATCTGACTAGCCCTGGTCTGAATGTCGTTGAATCTTTTGGAAATTAGGCAACTACTACCCGCTCTCGATTACTTTCACGCCATACTTTCCCTACATGTCTCTAGTCCAATTAGCTTCTCTGTTTCATGAGCTACTTTCCCACTTTGTCTCTATTCCAATTGGCTACTTCGTTTCATGATGGGGGTTGGACTAATGACACAGACACCCAGGCAGACAGCCTGCATTTCCTCATTGTGTTGTTGGAGCTCAGAGAGAGAAGGAGATAGAGAGTTTCCAGTTCTTGTGTAGGCAGGCAGTTAGCATTAGGCATAGGCAGGCAGCCATCATTAGTGCCTTATTGCCACTGCAAGGGAGAGTCATCTTTGTTCCTGTGCAATAAATTAAAAATATTATTGATTTGTTTGAATAATTTTCAGAGAGACACATCAGCCAGTCTAACAGTTCTGCAGGCAGGCCTGGTACCTTATTACCACCAGAAGGGAGTCACCTGTGTTGCTGTGTTAAATATTAAAAATACTAAACTAGTAGGAATTACCGCAAGGGAAAGTCACCTTTGTTTCTGTGTGAAATATTAAAATTAATATTAGGGATTTGTTTGAATAATTTTCAGAGTGACACAGCCAGTCTGACAGTTGTCGTGTGACCAGGTTGTAAAATTGTCAAATTATTATAGTACACTACCTAACTATCTGTAATGGATTTGAGTCCTAGTGAATAACCTGATGTTCCTCGCCCTGGTACCAGCTGCAGTGACCCAGCAACCACCAACACCACCACAGTGATGTTGCTTTCAAGCAGAGCTAGCAGCAGCAGGCGGGCAAAGAAGAGTACTATTACTAGTCAGACTCAGCAGCAGAATTCAAAGAAAAAAAAATAAAAATAAGAAGGGAACCGGTCATGCATTGGGCTTTTGAAGGACCTGCTAGGAAAGGCTGGTGGCCAGTCAGTGCACTTTACCACTGACTTATGGAGTGCTCCGAGTGGCCAGAATGACTTCCTGTCCTTGAAGGCGCATTGGTGGCAGCCCAGTGTGTTACCAACAACAAGTTCATGTGCAGTAGCTAAGCAGGCAGGACACCACTCTTTCCTCCTCCATGCTGAGGTAATGGATCAGCAGCACACCTCAGATAACATTCAAAAACCACTGTAGAATATGGTGGTGCAGTGGCTAGGCGAGCAGGCAGGCACATAGGCACAAATGGGGTTTGTGATCACTGACGGTGCAGCTAACATGATAAAGGCTCTCTGGGATGGCAGATTTGTGGATGTGAGCTGCTCAGCACATGTCCTGCATCTGGTAGTGAAGGCTGCTCTTGAGGATGGCAGTAACACTGGAAGGTTGCAAGCACTTCTGGACTCATGCCGACAAGTTGCTGGCTACTTCCATCGGAGCGTCAAAGATAGCCAGCTCCTCAGGGAGGAACAGAAAAAGTCAAACCTCTCAGAGCACCGCCTGAAACAAGATGTTGGGACCAGGTGGAACTCCACCTTAGATGTGCTAGAGTGTATCCTGGAGCAGAAAATGCAATTCACGCAATGTCATGTCGCCTTTTCATTGGTAGTAACAGAACATTGGGCAGGGCTGACTGGGCCATGATGGAACAGGTAGTGACAGTCCTCACGCCTTTCCATGCTTTGATGGAAATTTTAAGCAAAGAGAACACTAGCCTGGCATAAGTCATTCCCCTCTTCACACAACTCTCCTTAAAAATTGACAATTTCCTTGCCCATAGGGAACGCTTGCCTGGTCCTGAGGGAAATATACTTCCCGATGTTGCTGCCCTTCTAATGAGGCTGAAGAAGGAACTGACTCAGAGCATGGAAGAGCGCATGGACGATTGTCCCAAGTTAATGCTTGCCACAATTTGCGATCCTCGAATCAAAGACAAGATAGTTAGTTACAATTCACTCACTGCCTGGAGGGAACAATTGATAGTGAGGGTGCGTGAGAGGCAAAGAAAAAATAGGATGCAGTCACAGGGGGCGGGAGATGTTTCTGCAAATGAGCTGGAGGAGTGTGGTGGTCTTCCGAGACCTATCAGTAGCAGCGCCAGTAGCACGTCATCTTCTTCCGGTGGAGAAGCTGCTGCTTTTTATGCTGAGGCAATGGACAGATTATACTTCGGACAAAACAAACAGCTTCCCATCACTAGAAAAAGTGCTGAGTTTGAGGTTAAGGCTTACCTTAAGGAACCTTCTTTGCCCCAAAGTACAGATCCCTTGGCTTTCTGGGATAACCAGAGGGCTGTGTGGCCTACTTTATCCCTGGTAGCCCAGGAGTTGCTTTCTTGCCCCCAACCACTGTCCAGAGTGAGCGGGTATTTTCCGTAAATGGAAAAATACTTAGCCCCCAGTGCTCTCAATTGGCCCCCAGCTCATGGAGCAAATTACTTTTTTAAAAGTCAGCCTGCCAAAGCTGGGTTACCCTGCTCTCAGGTTCAATGGAGATTAGAAGAAAAAAGTACCATAGTACAATAATATGATGAGCGCTCCAGCTTACCCAGCTCTAGAACAATGGTTGGACAGAGGACACCCCACTGACTTGGTGGGACACCATTTAAAGTCTACATTGTTGTCCCACTAAACAGGTTGTTTAGTCTAGCTCTATTGTTTTTCATCTCTTGTAAAAAAAAGTCTGCAGTATCTACTGAGTCCTGGCTGCTGCAATGTTCTGCAGTTTGCTGCTGGCTACACCTCCACTGTTGCTGTCATCCTGAGTCCGCCTCACACCAGTCATCCTCAGTTGCTGTATCTCTACTGAGTCTTGGCTTCTTCGGTGTTCTGCAGTTTGCTGCTGGCTACATCTCCAGTGCTGCTGTCATCCTGGGTCTGTCTTGCACCAGTCATCCTCAGTTTTGTAGTCTCTTGTAAAAAAGTCTGTGGTATCTTTACTGAGTCGTGCCTGATCCAGTTTTCTGCAGTTTGCTGCTGGCTACATCTCCAGTGTTCCAGTCATCCTGAGTCTGCCCTGCACCAGTCATCCTCAGTCTTCCTTCTTTCTTCAAATTTAGCTACATCCATATTTCATCTACTTAATTCATAGTACCATAAGGCTAAATGCCCACCTTACCCTGTTCCACCATCTTCATTTAGACCCTGGAAATTATTTTATTCATTTAATTTTCATTTTTTATTGTATTTTTAAAAGTATTTTAAGGTCACAGAATAATTCAGACTGTTACCGACTCTCTGTTGATGGTAAGAGCAGCAAGAGACTCTGGTGCAAGGTGGTAAGCACCTTAGCAGTGAGGCAGAGCTGAAACACTCCAAGGACAGGCGATAAGTGAGATACCCAACACTTCTGCAAGAGCTGAATGGAACTAGAGCCAAAAGCACCCTACCAGTGCGGTAACGGAGTCACAAACACTGCGAGAGCTGAATGGGACCAGAGCCAATAGCACCCTTCCGGTGCGGTAACGGAGTCTCAAACACTGCAAGAGCTGAATGGTATCGCCCAATAGCACTACGCCGAGCGACAACTGCTACCCTGTGCTCGTAAGGTGTAAGATGGAAGCACAGTTAACGGAGGCCACAAATGCTTTGCAAGTGTTAACGGACAGGCTCGGTAACGGAGGCAACAAGCTCAGCAAGTGTTATCGGACAGGCTCAGTATCGGAGGCAACAAGCTCAGCAAGTGTTAACGGACAGGCTCAGTAGTGGAGGCAACGGTGCTCAGCAAGTGTTTAACAGACAGGCTCAGTATTGGAGGCAACAAGCTCTGCAAGGGTTAAGTGGATGATCAGTCTGCACAGCACTGTACTCTACAGTTCAAAATGTCGCCAGGCGACATAGAAAAAGGATCTCGCAGGAAACTCTCAGGACAACAGGAACACCGGAATCAGGTCACGGAGCAGGAACGTCAGCCAAGCCGGGTCAATCACGGAGCAGGAACGTCAGTGAAGCCGGGTCAATCACGAAGCAGGAATGAACAAGAATAGTCAGACAGGCCAAGTCGGTACACAGGAACGCAGGAACACAGCAACGGAAGCACTGGTACAGGAACACCTCGAAAGGGCACCTGACAGGTGCCAGAGACCCGGTATATGAAGGCCACACTGGGCGGGCTAAACAAGCTCTGCCAATGGGAGCGCACCACACCAGAGAGTGACAGCGTGTAAACTGATATTCTCAACCTTATGAACTAAACTGCCATTCCATTGGTTACATGGTAAGACTACGCTACAACAGCTGAATAACTAAATAAAACCATATTTTTCCTGAAGATAAATATCCTACTTCATCAAATGAGTGTTCACTTGTCTTTTTATCCCTAGCTTGATGTGCACAAGCTTTTCCAGAAGGTGGCACTAAAGGAAAAAGTTTTCTACATTTCCACCACTTCAAATGTACTAAAATCTTTGAGCAACATGGAATTTCCTACTGTACTCAGTAGCTAATGCTGTTATGAAAAAAGTGGCAACCCATCAAGGGTACAAGAAGCACAAAACTATAAGAGCTACAAGCTAATTTTGGTAGCTTGAACTACTAAAATGAAAAAAGTAGGTGAAGCATACCATTTTGTAAAAAAGAAAGCCCACTGTTTCAAATGAGGGATCCCTTGCCTTTCTACCCTAAACCTGGGGTGCACAAACATTTCCAGATGCTGATGCTACTGGAAAAATCAGGATTTTTTTACATTCCACTCCTTCAAATCTACTGAAATGTTTGAAATTTCTTAATGTATTCATTAGCAACTACTTCTCCAAGAACAATGGTACTTTATTGGTATGGCATGATACAAAAATCACACCTACCTGTTTTCATTGTTTAATAGGCTGCCTGAACTAAAATGTCCTAACTATTAAATATAAGAATAAAAAGTACGCAAGTCATACCATTTTGGAAAACAGACATTCACCTAGATCAAATGAACCCAAGAATGAAGCTGACAAGGTCATTCTAATTAAAGAAGAGGCAAAAGAAGAGGCAACACAGTGATGAAACATATATATTGCTTGTTAGAGATACATTGAGGTGTGAATTTCACAAGATAAGTATAAGAGCACTAAACTGACATGTTTAAGGTTAGGGGTGTATCCTGTGAAGCACGAAGAGTGCCATGGCATCTAACTGTGTGGAGGAACCTGGTTTACTGATGCAGGAGAATCTGAAAGAGTGTCCATAATAATGGGCTGGGCTGAAGCCTAGGTGACTGTCACAGTTTCGTAAGAACACTCAGTTAGGTAAGGTTAAAAAGCTTTATTGGAAATAAATAGAACAATTACCCTACTCAGGTCCAGATGAGGTCCGTACCAAGTACTTCCCAAATCTGACTCAGGTCAGGCTGTATGAATATCACAGTAGCAATATATAATAGGACTCTGTAGGCTTGATCCGTGGACAGGTTCAGGAACAAGTAGAACCACAACAGCCCCACACCGCAACTAGGTGAGATAAGGTGATGGGTGACTGCAGGGCAATTCCCTAGGAGGCTAGGGATAGAGGTGGCAACACAGGCAGGACTCTGGCAGTGACCTGACCCTAGAACTCTAAAGTTCCCAAGTGGAGCGGAGTTGCCTAATGTGCTCATCTGGAGCCGGAATCTGCTGTACTTGAAAGGTGTCTGGGAGCAAGCATGGTTGGAACCCATAGTTTATGAGGAAGGGTGAGCTCCCAGAGGAAGAGCACACGGCACAGTTCCTGGCGAACTGTGCCCACGGCAATAAGTCAGCCCAGTTATCGTGATGGTTAGTGGGCCATTTTTGAAAATCTATCGACCACCATAAGTATGACTGTGTAGCCATTAGATGAAGGCAGTTCTCCCATGAAATTGATAGACACCTGTGACCATGGGCGATCGCATTAGGGACAGCTTGCAAAAGCCCGACAGGAAGATGCCTTGGAGACTTAGAGCAAGCACAAACAGTACAGGCTGCCATAAATGTGGCACAATCAGCCCCACACCGCAACTAGATGAGATAAGGTGATGGGTGACTGCAGGGCAATTCCCTAGGAGGCTAGGGATAGCGGAGGCAACACAGGCAGAACTCTGGCAGTGATCTGACCCTAGAACGCTAGGGTTAACGGAGGCAACACAGAGAGGACTATGGCAGTGATCTGACCCTAGAACGCTAGGGTTAACGGAGGCAACACAGACAGGACTATGGCAGTGACCTGACCCTAGAACGCTAGGGTTAACGGAGGCAACACAGACAGGACTATGGCAGTGACCTGACCCTAGAACGCTAGGGTTAACGGAGGCAACACAGACAGGACTATGGCAGTGACCTGACCCTAGAACGCTAGGGCTACCGGAGGCAACACAGACACTGGCAAGTGACCGGACTCCCACAAACCCTGGAGACTACTGGGGTAGATAGGCCTCACAGGCACTGTGCAGTATAGCAAGTGGGAGTAGGTGGAATGAGATACAGGGTGCGTACCCTGACAGATCAGAAGCCAGCGTTGCCCCAATCTGTACACTAGGAGGTAGTCAGCCAGTCCCGTCAGAAACAGAACCGGATACTGAGCCAGGTCGGCACACACGGAGAAGTCAGCCAGTCCTAGTCAGTAACGGAATCAGATACTCAGCCCAGCCAGGTCGGACACACGGAGTTAGTGAGCCAGTCCTAGCTGGTAATGGAATCGGATACTCAGCCAAGCAAGCCAGGTCGTTACACATGTAGTTAGTCAGCCAGTCCTAGTTGATAACGGAATCGGATACTCGGTCAAACCAGGTCGGTACACAAGGAGTTAGGTCAGCCAGTCCTAAGTCAGCAACGGAATCGGATCACAGGAGCGTCAGGAATCAGAAGCGTAGTCAGGCAAGCCGGGTCATACACAAAAACAGGAACATGCAGTCATAAATGCTAGGTACAGGTACACCACTAAAGGGTACCGTAAAGGTGACAGGAGGGAGTATATAAAGACAAACCCTGGGAGGAGCCACAGTCCCAAAGCCAATAAGAATATGGCAATGGTAAACCCGGAAGTAACAATGTCACTCAGCAGCTGGAATCACAGGCACAGTGATAGTAGCACAGTAATTTCCTGATGAGTTTAATGAAAGTTTTCGTTTTAAGTGGACTGTCTGTTGTCGGGAAGGATGGGGGCTGTGTTTTGGTTTGTCTGCTAGTAGATGAGAAAGTAATATGAGGGCGAATGAGGGTTAACATAACCAGAAAGTGAAAATTGATAATTACAAAGTAGTGGAGACAGAGAGTTGATTGAGGCACCATATATATTGCGTAGGATAAAAAGGTATTAGTGAGCCTGTGACTGATCTTTCTTTGAGAGAGATCTAAATAGAGAAAAATGGCCCAGATTTATTTAGGAATGGAGAGGACAGAGAATGTATAGAGAATTTTCCAGGTCTAAGGACACTGAAGGAGGTTAGGTTAATTGTTGCTGACAGGATGAAATTTGTGTGGTGATCTAAAGGATGTGTGTGAGAAACAAGTTAGAGTTTATGAAAAATGTAACTCTCTATAGGTAAGTGGGTATGAGATCAGGGGCTGGGAAAACTTGTATAAACCTTTGAACAATAGATTTATGTGGTATGATGATAGAATAGATGGTTGGTAAGTTAATAAAAGTGTTATACAATTCTGAAGGCCTGAAAGATAAAGTTTAATCATAAACTGGAAAAGGTTGAGTGACGAGTGGCAGTCAGAGGCAAATGCTAGAATGACCAGAATTGTATACGAATGTGAGGGTTTGGTTTGAGAAAGCAAGTAGTGGAATTAATTCCAGGCTTTAGACTAAACTCGCTGTGTGCTATATGCAAGAGCTCTGTTGCTGATGATGCTCACTTTGGAGAGAAATGGATTCAGTGCATGACCAGGTCCTGGAAACTTGGGCGGTGGAGATGAATGAGGGTTGGCTGAAGGAAATAACTCAAACAAATCCTGAAATTTGAAACAAAATAAAGTGTCACCAGGCTAAGTTAATTGAACCTGGGAGAAAGGTGCTGAGGATATAGAATGTTTGATATAAAGACAGCCATGTTAGTTTCCTTAAGAAAGTCATAATGATGGAGATCTCCCTTTTGTGATTAGGTGGGCAGTGGCTAAGTTGCTGGTAATCAAAGTAACTGTCAGTCCAAAACAAAAAATACCACAGAGAATTGCTGCTACTATGGGGTGCAGCTCAAAAAGAGGGGAAGGTGACGAAAATTGAGAGAGATTAAGGACCTCAGGGAGCAAACTACTTTTTTGGTAGATAGCCACAAATTAGTGACCCATGAAGGCGTCATTGTAAACTTTGAGGGAGAAGAGAGAAGTTGAGAGAGGGAAAATAAATGACCTGTTCAGTTTTGTCCAGATTGCGAAGTCTTATTTGGCTGATTGGTCTAATTGGATTTGGAGTGAGTATCTATGGCAGAGAATAGAAGGAGAAGTAGATGGGATATAAATGACACAACAACATTTATGAGAAGCATGTTGAAGCCAAACCCCAACAAAAGAAATCTGGAGATTCTGTTGTTGTACCTACTGTCTCTCCCCAAGGACACCAAGAATGTAGGTGTAAATCTAAGAGGCAAAAGAATAGAGAAACCCAGCCTGAGCCTGAAAGTTCAATGGCAAGTAAAACACTTGCCTAGTCATCAGGTTATTGCACTATGGTCCTTCTGCGTGAAGACTTAGAAACATCTTTTGCTGTATCAACTCGGTCATTGTTACCTTCCCCATCAGTTGAAAGTGATTCTGTAGATGTGAGGATGTGGAAATTTGTGTCTACCCATTGCACATTGTCTGGTGCGCTGACCACACATGGCAATGTGGTGGAGGAAAATCACAAGCAGGGAATCAAGCAACATCTGAAGAGATTCCATCCCACAGAATAAGCTGAGCTGGTGGTGGGGAGGATTCATCATTTTTATTAAGTCTGTTAGTTGTCACATGTCCTTAGCAGAGCAGACAAATGACATAGTGAAAGCAGTGCTTGGTTTCTGGGCGGGATGTTTGATTTGAAATTGTGGACATAAGCATCAAGGTGTTTGTTTGCAGTTGTACCAGTTGTTTGATGTGAGTATAGATGAGTCCATTGTTCCCTGCCCTTCCCCTATTTAAAAGCTTTCCTACATGCACTGTGCACATCGCGGTTGTTTATAAAAGACACAGTTCCATGCTGCTTTCAAGGGAAAATATATATTCTAACAATTCACCCATGATTTTGAAGGAGGTGCAGGGGGAGAAGCAAAATTGTTTTCTCCAGATATACCTGAAGTGGTGGGGCTACTTTTTGGTGCTGCTACTGACATATCACCGGAAATAGTGACAAGTGAAACCATCATCACCTGCCTCATATCACTGATGTTGGTCCCATTCCCTGGAGCTGCCTAAACATCCTTCTGCTTAGACAACTCCGCAGCACCAGCAATAACTACACAGAAGTCGCAAATGCTGCAGTGTCACCACGGCATTTACCAGTGACCACCATAATATTACCTGCTGGCACTAGGTCAGTAGGAATGGCATAATGTGTTTTTTTTTTTTTCTGGTCTCAGGGCTTGTTCTCAACAAGCCAGTGGCCTGTACAGACCTAAGTTGTACAAAAAAAAAATTCTTCAGGCCTTGTGCCTCTAACTACTATAAGTCATACAAATTAATGTTTCCTCTGGGCTCGGGCCTAAAACAAGTCTAAGTCCTACAACAAATCAAAGTTTACTTAGGGCTTGTGCCAAACAAATCTAAGTCCTACAAATTAATATTTCATCAGGTCTTATTCCTCTAACAAGTCTAATTCCTACAAATCAATATTTCTTCATGACTTGAGACTTTAAAGAGATTAGGTCCTACAAATTAATGTTTCCTAAGGGTTTGTGCTTCTAACAAGTCTATTTCCTGCAAATCAATTTCTTCTCATGACTTGTGTTTGCCAATGTCAGTCCTGCACAGTGCACACACACATAAATATATTTCAGCTATTTAAACCCGGATAATATGCTGCCTAGCCGTTGTTTATAAAGGTAAATAAAGAAAACATTACAAAAAAGGATTGCTAAAACTCAAATTGAATGTCACTTGTGTATGGTGGTGGTAAACATTTGGTGGGACTTTCACTAACTGGATCCTCCTCAGGTGGGGTTGATGGAACAACAGCATTTATTACACATGTTACAGCAACCATGGCTGCAGTCAATGTTTGGACTACCAATTTACTTATACCTTCCTGTGCTGCTCCTAACCCTTTCACCCTCCCCCCTTGTGCATTTGCTGGACATTACTCAACTACTATGTGTGTTTGTATTGTAAAGTACACCATAATAATGCTTGTGTGTGCTGTCTTGCTTTGGCCCTCTACAGAATACTCAATCTCATCAAATATCATACGCAGTGGGTACCACTCTGAAACTCATAGGCTTAAGAATCAGGGGATGCTAACCAGCCATATGAATGTGTGAACAGGACATTATAGCAATATATATAACCTAGTAAATGAGCTAAACCCCATGAACCCCATGAATGTGAGTGCGGACCCATAAACAAAGCAAGAAATCTGCTCAGGAGGGTCTCAACACAGAACGTACCTGAGGACAGCCCCAGTACTGGGTTATGACCCAGTCAAGAACTCGTGTAAGATAGCAGTGACAATGCCTGAAGGCAATGGAGTATACTAGGCTGGAGCCCCAAGTTAGCACCAGAGTGGATAGTCAGACTTAGCCAGGGTTTGCACACGGAGCAAATAGTCAGCCAGAGCCACAGGGCGGTACCAAAGTGGTTAGTCAGACTTAGCCAGGGGTTAAACACGGAACAGATAGTCAGCCAGAGTCACAGGTCAGTACCAGAGAGGGTAGTCAGACTTGGCCAGTGGTCAAGACACTGGAGTCAAAGAAACCCAAGCAAGGGTCAAACCGGATAACAGATACAGGACAAGAAGCTACTGCACTGGAACACCACGTAAGAGCAACTGACATGTTGTCCAGGCAGTTTAAATACTACATGACCCTGCAGGGAGGTGGAGAACACAATTGATGCTGTAGCTTTAAGAGCGGTGTGCACGTTACTGGATGGCTGTCAGCTGAAGTGTGCCCGCTGGAGAGACTGGATGAGGAAGCCTTTCAACCACACAGACGTGGCAAACCACCACAAGAGGACATGGATCCGCCCGGCTCTCTCACTGCTGGCCACAAGGTAAGTCACAACCATGACAGCCCCTCCCCCTCAATGACCCCTCCCCTGAGGAAAGGCCTGCGGTTTCAAAGGAAAATAAGAATGAAAGCTATGGGTGAGTGCAGGAGCATGAACGTCGTTAAAAGGGATCCAGGAATGTTCCTCTGGTCCGTAACCTCTCAAATGCACATGATAATGCAACTGTCCTCTGACTTTATGGGAATCTAAAATACTCTGCACCTCATACTCCTCATGATCTCCCACCCTGACAGGAGCATGACGGACAGGAGCAGAAGTATACCGATTGCAAATCAGTGGTTTCATTAAAGACACATGGAACATATTATGAATATGCATATTGGCTGGAAGATCTAGAGCATAAGCAACTGAATTGATTCTGCAAAGAATTCAGAAGGACCAACAAAATGGGGGGCCAGTTTCTTACAAGGCATCTGGAGGTTACGGTTGCGGGAAGATAACCAAACTGTCTCTCCCACCTGGAAGGTTGATGCTGGAAATCGCATACGGTATGCTTGCCCTTTTTGTTGTTGCGAGTAACCAAGTAGGGTATTCTGAACCCGTACCCAAGTGGAACAGAATTGCCGCAAATGCTCCTCTAGAGCCGGAATATTTTGTGCTTCGAAAGATTCAGGAAGAAGAGTTCACAGCACAATTCTGGGCAAACTCCGCCCAAGGTAATAAGGTAGCCTAATTATCATGGTGATCCGATACATAGCAACGAAGGAATTGCTCTAAGGCTTGGTTAGACCTCTCTGCCACACCGTTGGATTGAGGTTGGTATACCGAGGAGAAGGAGAGTTGGATCCTCATCTGAGAGCAAAAGGACCTCCAAAAATTAGAAATGAACTGGCTCCCCCGATCCGAGATTATCACTTTAGGTACCCCATAGAGCTGAATGACTTCTTTCTCAAAAATCACTGCCAATTCTTGGGCAGAAGGTAGATCCTCAAGTGGTACAATGTGATCCATTTTGGAAAAGTGATCCACAATCATTAGGATGACTGTTCCACCATAAAGTCAATGGATAAGTGTGACTACAGATGTTCCCCATTCGGAATGGGTTGAAGGAGGCCCACCGTCAACTGTCTTGGTGATTTATTCTGGGCACAAGTGGAACAAACAGCCAGGAAATCAGAACAGTCAGCTGTCAAGATAGGCCACCAAAAGAGTCGAGAAATAGACCATATGAGCTGATCTCTCCCAATGTGACCTGCTGCTTTTGGAAGCATAGGTCTCAAGCAGTCTAGTACGTAAAAGTTCTGGTATAAAGCATCTCCCTCTGGGTTTATCGACAGATGCAGACACTTGAGATGCCAAAATCTCCTTCCCCAAGGGAGAAGAAATGCTCATATGTATCGTTCCCAGTATACAATCGGAGGGAATAATAGGCGTGGTAGTACTCTCCTCCTTAGAATTAGATCCAAACTGGCGTGACAGAGCATATGCCCCAATATTCTTTGTGCCATGAAGGTATGAAACCACATAATTGAATCTCAAAAGAAACAAGGCCCACCTGGCCTGTCGTGAAGATAATATTTTGGCTTAGACAGATACTGTAAGTAAGATTCTTATGGTCCGTGAGAATCAGAATCAGAGTGCTAGTCCCTTCGAGTAGATACCGCCACTCCCGAAGGGCTAAAATAATGGCCAACAACTCTCAGTCACCGATATCATACAGACTCTCAGCCTTAGACAGTTCCTTCAAAAGGAACCCACAAGGAAGCAATGCCTCCCCCGGTGTCGAGCACTGAGAGAGGAGGGCGCCTACTCCCATCTCAGATGCATCCATCTCCAGGGCAAAAGGCAAAGCAAGGTTCGGATTGGACAGTATCGGAGCTGCCGAAGGAAGCCAAGCAAGGGTCCAACCGGATAACAGATACAGGACAAGAAACTAATGCACTGGAACACCACATAAGGGCAACTGACATGGTGTCCAGGCAGTTTAAATACTACATGACACTGCAGGGAGGTGGAGCACACAATTGATTCTGTAACTTTAAGAGAGGCGAGTGAGTCACTGGACGGCTGCCAACTGACGCGCGCCCACTGGAGAGACTGGATGTGGAAGAAGCTCAACCACACAGATGCGCTGAACCACCGTGAGAGGACATGGATGCGGCCAGTTCTCTCACTGCTGTCTGCAAGGTAAGTCACAACCATGACACACATGCCGACTCCATCTGTTTGGAAGGGAAGTAGATGTACCTTCTGGCCTTCCTCTTCATGCCTGTCAACACCCTAGAACATGTAACCTGTGACATCCCAGATACATAAAACTCTGTGGACTGGGAAAGATCCTTTTACCATGAAATGAATGGCACACAGCAGCTTCTGAATACTGGATTTAGCATGGTTAATGCTGGCTATGGGGTCAACGTCAACTATTCCTCATATAGTTTGATAATGCTGTGTGACGTAAATCTTTATCGGTCTATTACTTAAGCATCCTTCATTCCAAAGATCATGACCTTTGTGCAGTATGTCCTGTGTCTTGGCACTCGTCTGTCCTCCCTGTGCTGTTCAGTCTCTGCGGGAGATCCGGTTGGGGCAACTAAGGTGCTGCCGACTGGCCTGGTCCTCCAGGTGGAGATGGTCAAGCAATGGATGCCTATCTAGCATAGAACAATATCAAAAATGATGACAGATGGCTTCAATGCAGATAGGTTGTTGATCCAGGGAACTATCTGACTACCATTTGGGGCTAAATTGGAAATTGGAAATGGCTTCAGGGTTTTTTTTTGCCTTCTTCTGGATTAACAGGAGTGTTTTGGCATTGGATGGACTTGATGGACACATGTCTTTTTTCATCCTCATCAACTATATTACTATGTTACTATTCCTTCTGTCTGGATCACCAGACGGAGCATCCATGGTTGCAACAAACGGAAGTTGTGCTGGTTTGCTGGTCGGTTCCTGGGCTCCATAGCCCTTACATGCACCCTTTTCTGATATCTTTGCATGTATTGCAATGGAAACATAATGCTTGTAATCTCTCTCTGAATGGTCTCACTGTAAAGACGCTGCATTCCAGGATGGTGAAATATCCTTTTAAGGCAGTGGTACGGTGTTAGCCAGATGCTGTCATCAGATACGGAGTGGCCAATGGGAACGTGTGTTGTCCAGGTAAGTGTATGACTTCGTAGTTATTATTGTTTGAATGGGTTTGGTGTAATTGCTATTCACTGTCAGGTGCGGGTGTGACGTTGACTGGTGTGGTTGCTGATGCCGGTCACCTTGGCTCTCCATTGGCTAGTGGTCTTGCACAGGCAGGCTTCATTTGCTTAGAGATTGACAGGTGTGCATATAGTGTTGTGTTTACATATCTGTTGGTAAGTATTAACCCCAGTTGTGCCAGGGTATCGTGTCCCTGATTGTTTGAGGTGGATTTTCAAAGCACTTGGTTCTCTGGGCATTGATGGTTTAATGTTGGTTGTACAGCACTTATGTGTAGGGAATGCGCATTTGATGGGTAGTTCCTTGGCATTATCGGGGTTAATTTTGCTTTGCCATCATTGTGCTATATGTTAAGTGTTGTGTGAGCTGTTTGTTCCCTGCCTAAAAGTATATGTTTACCATGCATTGGCACTCACCACACAGAAATAAGTAGAAAGTGGATAGAGGTGTTCCAATGATCTCAACTGGCAAAATATTACCGGTAATTGTAATTTTTAAGGCACGTTAGTGATTCACAGCACAGCTTATTCAATGGTTTACTGTGCTTGCAAAACTACCATTGGCTAATTTGTTTTTTGTTTTTTTTAACAGTGGGAATCGAATCGAGCTCTAAATGTGCACGATATGTTTCATAACAAATTAATTTAAAAATATAGGCTCCTACTCATAAAGCAGCAAGTGAAAAACAAGGTTAGGAAGGGAAATGTAAAATATGATCATGCATGATATAATACAAATTACTCCAGTTTCCATGATAAACATTTCAATGACTAATATACAATGAAGATATTTCTTTGCATTTTTAGCCATTCTCGCTTTGATAAATGTTAGAAGTACATTTGTATAAGGGAATACATATTTATATGTGTACTCTTATTCCCTTGGATAATGTAAGATGATATATGTGATGAGTGAATTATTTATTTATACAGATAATGGTAATCATTTATACAATTATTAATATTAACACGATATACTAGAAGAGATATACTAACATAAATCCACATTATAAAAGCTCACTGCTTCTAAAATCCTGCTTCAGATCCTATTTTCAGTTTAATTCTTCCTGCTATGTGATTACTGCTGCTAAACTCCTGCTACAGATAGTATTTTCAGTGTAACCCTTTTTGGTATGGCTTTGAAATATTTCTTAAATAACTTAACCCCTTCTTGTGTGTTTCTCTGATTTCCCCACATGTTTCTTTTGACTGTTGATTGTTTCACTTTAGTATAACATGTGTTATGGCATTACTCCTGATTGCATTCAGAGCATTCCCTATGCAAAATAATCTGTAATTGGCCGCACTAACTGGAAGTAAGGGCTCGATCCAAATGTTGGAGTTAAAACTAGCGTGAAGAAAAAAACTGGCTTCGCGAGTTAAACCAAACTGGGTAACGTGAGATTCAAATCTTCCATACCCAAAAGAGTTAACGCGCGACGGCCTACAAAACACACGAAGACTACAAAACTGGAGTCGCCAAATATTTGACCTCATCGTCGACGCCAAACACGCGAGAAACGCGAGAAACGTCTCCAAAAGCAAAAAACAAGCGAAACGTCCAACGTTACCAAGCGCTCCAGCCAATCACAGCCCCCCAAAGTATCAAGTTCAGTCGAAAAAACTATAAATAGACCCAAAATCACCTATGCACCTTTGTCTGTTATCGAGTTCACAGAGCTAGATCTCAGGACCCAAGGAGCGGAGGTTAGTTTTACAGAGTGAGAGGTAGAGAGGAGCACAGCACACAGATAGGAGTTGGAGAGCATTGGGACACCATAAAAATACACATAAAACACTTTTGCACATATCCATCACACACATCCAAACACAAACACACATACACACACATAGCTCATTTTTATTTTGATAACACATCACACCTTTATTTTTTGTTTGACAGTGTGAGTCTGTGAGTGCAAGTGAGTGACAGAGAGTGAGTGAGTGAGTGTGTGAGGGCCTGAGTGAGTGCCTGTGTATGAGTGTGTGAGAGCAATGGAGAGGAGAGGAGAGGAGAGAGGGGTGGGGAGTGTAGGAGGAGAGGAGGAGGAGATGCAGGGGGGCATCCCTGGTCAGGGTAGGGGAGGGAGAAGGAGATCACTGGGGCGGAGGGGCAGCCACCTGAGGGCAGGCACATCCAGTGCAGGGGCAGAGACAGTGGGACGAGGGGTAGACCCCCTGCACCACATACAGCCAGGGCCAGTGCAGGCAGGGCTGGAGAGCCACAGCCAAGGCTCACTACAAACTGTTGGTGGTGAGGAGGAGGAAAGGGCGAGAGAGCCCAGGTTCTCTGAGGAGGAGAACCTTGTCCTCTGTGAGGCTGTAGTTGCAAGGGAGAGGGTCCTGTTCTCCAAAGGGCCCCTTGCTGGTCTGAGCTCCAGGAGGAAGGCAGCCTGGAAGGAGGTCGTGGCTGCGGTCAACGCTGTATCCAGCCGCAGCCGGTCAGTGGAGTCCGTTAAAAAAAGGTGGACAGACTGCAAGGCCAAGGTAAGATAGTAACATAGTAACACAGTAATTCATGTTGACAATAGACTTGTGTACATCTAGTTCAACCCTTTTCCCATTTCTGTCTCCCATTGTGAAGGTGAAGAGGAAGATGGGTGAGCAGGCCTTGCATGCTGCTGGTACAGGAGGTGGTCCGCCCCTGCGTGTGGAATATACCCAGTGGGAGGAGGCTGTACGCAGGACAATCTCCGCCATCACGGTCCATGGTGTTCCTGGATGGAGCGACACTGGGGATGAAAGGAGCCTCCAGTCCACTGGTACGTGCATCAAGGCCCACACACATCACACATAACTGACACCTAACAGACAGAGACAAACACAGTGACACCTGAACACATGGACAGCATTCCACATCACAATCCAGCCACACAGCTTGGAGGGATGTCAAACAAGGACAGAATACCTGACGAACCCAGCCAGAATGGTAATGCTAAAGTCCCTATTGAACCCTCTTCATGCTGTCCAAAACAACATCATACACAGCACAAATCCAGTGCACACTGTCATGTGTCAGTCACAGATCTAAATGTTCTGTGTATCACAATGTCATACAAAGAGTGACAAAGAGGTCAGCACACAACCCCTTGAGTGCCACAGGGATAAGCAATGCATTGTTCAACAAAACACTGTCTATTCCCCTGGCACCCAAAGGGTTATCAGAGAATAGCAAGGAGGGGAATTGGTGTGTTTCATATTGTATTGTTACTGCATGTCAGAGGTAGGTGTTGAACATGTAGGTAGTTAGTACAAGTGGAAGTTTCAGCATTCTGCATCATATGTAGACTGCAGGGTGTTGCTGGCCAGGGGACATTCCCCACCATCACCACTCTGCAGGACATATGTGATTCACAAGGCTAAATCCTGATGGGGGGGGCATTCACTAGGGTGTCAGAAAGAGGTGGCAATGTTTACATGACGACAACAACAGTGTCATCACACCTGCAATCCCTGTGTTATCCTTGGGAGCCAATGCACTGAGATCTAAACAACATGTGATACACCAGTGCTTAGGCTCAACATCATGACATAGGAAAACAAAGAGGTAACCCCTAACAGTACAGCATAACCATGCACATGTTTGCTCTGTGTTATGATCATGTCTGTCCTGGGTTGTGTGTGTGTGTCCTCCAGCTGATTAGGTTGTTGGGTACCACAGATCATGTTGCTTGGTGTGCTTGGTCTGTTCCTGTTTCTGACACCATGGATTGGACTCTGTAGTCATCGTTCACCACTGGTGCATTGTTGTGTTAAGAGGTCACAGTGTTTCGGTTGTTGAAGCTAAGTGTATGACATGCAATAGGTTTGTGTCACTCAAGGTGTCATGTTTTATTTTTGGTCACCACATGTATTATGATGAATGGGGATAGCAAGGAGGTATATGCCTTGCCATCCCCACTGCTCAGGATACACATGATGACCAAATCTACAACACTGTAGGTTAGAACAATCAATGTATGGGATCACATCAAGCTAAGCAATGTGTGTCAGGATGGTAACCAATGCATTGCCAAGCTATGCAATGGATACTATCCTGCCACTCAACGGTTCACATGTCATTGTAACAGTAGTGCAGCACTCCTGTCACGGCTCAAATCACTAATTCCATCATGTCATTTGCCCCCACAGCTTACCAAACATCCCGAGCAGAGGAGTACGGGGAAACCTCCTGTGAGGAGGCCACCACCTCAGGAGTGCTGCCACCACCACCACAGCAGCAACCACAGCAGCAGCGGCCCCAGCAAGGCCCCCAGCAGCAGCAGCAGCGGCCCCAGCAGCAGCAGCAGCGGCCCCAGCAAGGCCCCCAGCAGCAGTGGCCCCAGCAGCAGTGGCCCCAGCAGCAGTGGCCCCAGCAGCAGCAGCAGTGGCCCCAGCAGCAGTGGCCCCAGCAGCAGCAGCAGTGGCCCCAGCAGCAGTGGCCCCAGCAGCAGCAGCAGTGGCCCCAGCAAGGCTCCCAGCAGTGGCCCCAGCAAGATCCTGGCATCCACGTGTCTCCACCACTGCAGCCTATGGCGAGGCACAGAATGCCACAGGTTGTCCAGATGCCAGGACATGCAGAGTCCAGCATGTGGGCTAGGCCTCAGCCCACCCTAAGGAGATCTGGAAGCCAGGAGGCATCCCTGATGTGGCCCCTGGACTACCAACATATTGGCCTGATCGGGGAGCCACAGCAGCCACAGGGGCGCACAGTTTTCACCCCACCACCACCACCAACGCCATCCCCCCCAACCACACCAACAGATGTGCCCCATCCTGAGGCTGCGGTAACAGAGGGTAGTGAGGGGTCCGGGGATCGGTTCTCCACATCCCCCCACAGCCTCCATGTTGCAGTCTCTCCTGAGGCACCCCATGGTCGTCCGCTCACACCACCACCTCTGCCAGCCTCCATGCCCACCACGCCTGTGTCACCTGCGCCCACAGCAGCCCTCGATGCGGCATGTGTGGCTGTCCAGGGTGAGCAGGTGACAGTGCTACGGAGGTGTGCCCGATCCCTGCGTAGGATTGAGGTGGATATTGGGAGGATCATGGGGTGCCTCCGGGCCATGGAGGCACAACAGGTTGTCGCCAACACCCAGCAGGCGCAATTCAACACCGGCATGATGGAGGTGCTGGGACACATGCTGGTGGAGATGCGTGAAACAAACAGGCGGGAAAACCAGCGCCACAACATGGGCCAGCCATCACTACAGGGGTCCAGTAATGCATCTCCAGCCAGCAGTGATCCACCACCACCACCACCACCACCACCACCATCCACCAGACACCCACGGGTAACCCGCCGCAGTCAGAGGCAATCCACCTCTGCAGCCCCCCCCCCCCTTACCCTCCCAAGAAAAAGAAGTAGGGCCAACCTTCTTCAGGCCCGTTTAATAAATGTTTGCACTTTTTCACTACATCTGTGTCCATGCATGTTTCTCATCCAATATGTAGTTTGTTTGTCCAAGTTGTCTCCAATGCATTGCAAAGCTATGCAGTGAACACAACTCATTCACATCTAACATGGGTGTCAGGGAATGAGTTGTCTCCAATGCATTGCAAAGCTATGCAGTGAACACAACTCATTCACGATGAATGGAGTCACAAGCTTTTACAGCAGGGGTGAACACACACATCACATACACATGTTTGTCCAAGTACAAATCACAGACATTTGGAAGTCAAACAACATCAGGATGTTGTTCCATGATGTGACTTGAACTTGAACAACATGAACACATTACATACATCAACAACATGATCGCAATTAAGGGGATAGTAATGCTTGGAATGTGTCATGATTAGTGTTGAGCGAGCGTGCTCGGCCGATGCTCGGATCGGCTCGAGCATCGCTCTGCTCTGCACATGGCGGTACTCGTACGAGTACCGCCATGTGCTCGCCCGACATGTTCGGGTGAAGAGGATCTGTGCCGGAAGAGGCACAGATCCGAAGACGCTCCGCTGGACCACCAGGGAATGGAGGTACGGGGGCATTGCGGAGATGAAGGGGGCATTGCGGAGATGAAGGGGGACATTGTGGAAGAGGGGCATAGACTCTATGCCCCTCTTCCACAATGTCCCCCTTCATCTCCGCTATGCCCGTCTTCCACAATGTGCCCCTTCATCTCCTATGCCATAGAGGAGATGAAGGGGGACATTGTGGAAGAGGGGCATAGCGGAGATGAAGGGGGACATTGTGGAAGAGGGGCATAGACTCTATGCCCCTCTTCCACAATGTCCCCCTTCATCTCCGCTATGCCCCTCTTCCACAATGTCCCCCTTCATCTCCGCTATGGCATAGGAGATGAAGGGGGACATTGTGGAAGAGGGGCATAGCGGAGATGAAGGGGGACATTGACCAGGCACCCTCTGCTCATCAGAGCAGGGGGTGCCTGGTTTAATGCTCGAGTGCTCCCATTCATTTGAATGGGGCTCGGGTGCTCGGCCGAGCACTCGAGCATCAGGGGGTGCTCGGTCAGAGCACCCGAGCACCCGAGCATCGGGGTGCTCGCTCATCCCTAGTCATGATATATGTAGTTGGGTTCACCACCCTGATTGGAACAAGGGAACTCCCACTGCTGAAAGGTGTCTCTTTCCAAGGTTATCCGAGCTCAGAGCTTGAAGTCATGGGTCAAATATTACATTGTCCTGAAGGTGTTAAATGGCGCTGTTGCAACTTCATCCTATGGGGATTCATGGTGCAGGGACCGGAGCTGTCCATAAGATGTTGTATCAACAGCGCCACATGACACATTCATGCCACTGTGATATTGGATCTATGGATGTAAACTTTGAGCTGTAACCACTTTGGAATAAAACACCTGTCAGCAAGGAAGTTCACTTGTTTTACTCAGGGTGATAAACCCAACTACATGGATTTCAAAACATTACAAGTATCACTATCATCTATCTCTTTGAAACCCTGATGGGAAAGGTAATCAGTGAGACAAGATATATAGTCATATCGCATGTTTTATTGACATCAACACAAACAGATTATCCTCATGGACGTCGAATCAACATGTCACCGGAACAAACTGCTGGACCATGAGGAGTCATGCCATAGATGCCTGCAGAGAGTGAAAACGAGATTTGTAGATGCACTATCAACACAACAGTCATGCTATTGCTTTACCACCATCATGCCCTTGAGGTACACAACACATTGATCAACAATGCTTTGGAGACCTTACTGGCACTCCACGGTGACAGCTTTGTTATGTGACAGGGTGAACAATCTATTTGTTGTCAACGTGTTGTGTAGCCATCATGACCTTATTTTGTTTGGATAAAGGTGTTGGCTAGCAGACATATGTATGTGTGTGGACACACACATCATATCGTAAACCAAGCCCCCTGGAACAGGTGAACTATTTCATGGATCTCGATCTACATACTGATAAGGTGTGTGTGCTCAGGGTCCGTGTCACATACATACATATGTCTGCTTGCCATCCCCTTGATGAACACCTCATATGGTCATAACACATGGACAACACACATTGTCAAACAATGGAGTGGAATATTCCTTGTGCTATATACACACACACAAACAAGTCAGCATGGCAGGCCTTGCAACCTGACTAACGGATCATTACTGCCATACCTTAGCCAACACCACACACAACCACCATCCCCATTCAGCTACATTGGGCATTGCTCACATTCTAGCTAAGTCTGATCCATTATCCCCTGAACCATTTGAGTGACAGAGGGGTACACAACTGAGTGCCTTGTAATGTTTTGTGTGCACCTATGGCCCTCAAGGGGTTAAAACATGGTATTGCTATGTGGCATCCATTACATGTCATTGCATTGGGTATTCCTCTGTGACTCACAGGGTTCCACATGTGTCATGGCTTTGCTCAACTTAGTAGATGTAGTTTCACATCAGTACAACTCAGTATGTGATAGACATGGACCATATGGTTTACCTTTGATGCGAGGATGAAGGATGATGTCCTTGACATGGTAGGACTATGCTGTTGGGTCATCCTGTGGAGTGGAACAGATAATCATTGTTGGTTTACATGTTTGCATGCATTCCACGAGCACATCCACAATCACACATGCATGGTACTCACAGGTGAAGTAGTCCCTGATGAGCCTGTTTCGCATCTGTGTCCCTGTCAACAGATCCTCCCCTCCATCAGTGGGAACAGGGACCTCCACAGGCTGGTGTGGCTGCACATCCTCCACGAGACGTGTGTCCACAGCTATGTTATGCAACAAGGCACATGCCTGGACGATGTCACATACCTTAGCAGGTGTATACTGCAGAGCGCCCCCAGACTGATCCAGGCAACGGAACCTGGATTTGAGCTGGCCAAATGTGCGCTCAATGACATTCCTGGTCCGGACATGTGCCTCATTGTAGCGCTCCTCAGCAGGTGTCTGTGGATTTGCGATTGGTGTGAGCAGCCAACACTTGCACCCATAGCCAGCATCACCTGTAGATGAGTAGTAACATGGTGTCATGTTACATGGATGATGTATTCATGGGGTGGGGAGTCACAAAGCAGTAATGTAGAGGTGAAGTGATGGAGATGACTTCTCTGGTCCATCACTTCTCCAAATTCCATGTTATTCTATGGAGCCTATGCACAGAGATGTCCACAGTTGAAGGGACGTGGGCACATGACCAACATGTCATTACATGGAAGGTGCAGACGTGATGACATGGTAGAGTCATCTGATCTTCATCACCTCTTCATCAACACTTGGTGTCCCCCCCCCCCCTTTGTGTCATGCACATACTGAAATGGGTATGTACATGCGTCATGTGCATGCACCTGTGGATGTGGGGGTGTGTGTTCTCTGTTGACTCACCCAACAGCCATCCTCCTGTATGTGTACCGTTCTCAAAATCCCTGTGTACAGAGGAGTTGGTGAGGATGTGTGAGTCGTGACAACTCCCAGGGAATTTTGCACACACATTGGTAATCCTCATCCCAGCATCACACACCATCTGTACATTGATTGAGTGGTAACTCTTCCTGTTGACATAGAGATGTGGATGATGTGCAGGGGCTCTTAATCGGATGTGTGTGCAATCAATGGCCCCCATGACCCTGGGCATTCCTCCCCTGGCGTAGAAGGCCTGCTTCACCCGTGCCCACTCCATGTTTGTTGTAGGGAAGTGGACGTAGGCACTTGCCTTCCTCTTCAGTGCTGTCAACACCTGTGTCAGTGCCCTGGAGCAGGTGGACTGGGACATTCCAGACACATATCCCTCTGTGGATTGGAATGATCCACTTGCCATGAAGTGGATGGAACACATAAGCTTCTGCAGTCCTGTCAGGGCACGGTTTGCAGAGTAAACAGGGTCTATATCATCTTTGATCACCTGATACAGGTTTAGCAGGCTCTCGGATATCAGCCTGTATCTGTCCCTGACTTCTTCCTCAGTCATTCCCAGCAGCGTTACCCTGGTGCGATATATCCGGGGCCTGGGCATTTGTCTGCCAGCCCTCTGCTGCTCCACAGGTCCCTGTGGCAGCTGGGGGGCATCCTGTCATTGCAGCTGAGGTGCTGCTGGTAGGTGCTGTACTCCAGGTGGGGATGGCTCTTCAGCTGGAGCATGAACAGCTGCAGGAGGTGACGGCTGTTGCACAGGGGTGCTTGGAGGGGGATGGGGAGCCCTAGCCCTCTCACGCCTACGCCTCCGCTGTCGCCTCAGGTAAAGGTATGTGTACATACTGTTGTTCTGTTCTCTTCTGTTGTGTTTTTTTTTTTTCTCTCTCCATCTGAGAAGGGTGGGCTGTAACTTTTAAACAGCAGTAGGGTGTTGTCAATGAGCAGTCATGTGGTCATAATGGACTAATGATAAGGTGTGTGTGTGTTATCCAGGTAATTGTTTTCTGGTGTGTCTGTGGTTAGTGGTGTGATTATTTGTAATTGGTATGTAGCTGTCAGGTGTGTGTTTTGTCTCCATGTACTGCTAAGGTTACATTGGTGAGTTGATTTGATGTTGGAGTGACAGGTGTGCATGTGGTGTTGTGTGTTAACCTCTGTTGGTCCAAGGTGTTTTGGGATGTCTTATGTTGTGCTGCTTTGTGTTCCCCTTGTCCCTGTGGAGTTGCTCGATTGTTATTGTTTGTCTGTGACTTGTTTGTATGGTGTAGGCCAGTGGTTCACAAGCAGGGTGTCATGTGATGTTGGTGTGCCATGTGTACCAGCTCAGGGTGCGTCACTTTTCCCATGTTGTTATGTTCTGCACTGGTGTTTGATGATATTGATTTTACACATTTTTGGGTAGATGTGCATATGTGACATTTGAGGCACCATTTCTCCACATTGTCATTGACACAGTTGGACCTGATGTTGGGCATATGTTATTTTAATTTGGGTATTCCCTTGTGCCCTCAGGGGATGTCCTGGAATATCCAGATTGCATGTTAGGTGTGTTTTGGGTGGAGGGGTTGTGTAGCACTGTTGTGGGCCTTGTTGTTGTATTTGCTAGGCATTGCAGGGGTTAATATTGACTTCTGTATGCTTGGCTTCTGTCCTTGAATGACCTGCTTCTCTCTTTTATTTTCAGCGAAGGTGATTTTCTAGTCTGAGTTGTGTGTTTTTCTCCAAAAAAAATAGGCGTTAGATTTCTGGAGAGAAATGTTGCAATTTAACGCGCGTTAGCCCTAACTCCAACATTTGAATCGCTTTTGGCGTCGCTTGTACATTATCCTCTATGGGTGGAATCTTGCTGTTCTGGCGACGGGCGACGTGTGTTTCAGACCTGGCGTCGCTTGTTTCTTGTGGAACATTTGCATTGCTCAATTGACGTTAAAACCAGCGTCGCCAGTTTTTTCTGGCGACGCCAACATTTGAATCGAGCCCTAAATCTCAGTTTCTTTAACTTTAGCTGGGGTTGCTTTAATTGACACCTCTCTTCAAAATATCATATTTCTTAGTATTTGTGAGTTGGAAAGGAGAGTTGTGTCTTAATTCTGTATGCTTGTTTTTAAAAATTAATCTGATATCATTAACTAGATTTAATATTACTAATTTTATCCCAAAAACAAAGTTACAAATGGAATTAAAACAATAATGTCCAAATTATGTATATCAATGGACAACTTCATCATTTAAATGGTAGCAATACAGAGAAACTTTTGACCAAGAGGTAGAAATGCCACTATCCTACTTATGACATAGAAAAATATATTTATTAAAGTGGACATATAGCACATGCCCAGATGGATCAGGTTACCCAAGGTTATTTTATGGTACATGCGACAAGTCCAGGCATAGCCTAAGGCAGTGTCATGTTGTGTTAGCTTGATAGAAAAACTTTGCTCTTAAAAATGGACTGAGTTGAATAATTGTTTGTGACCTAACCTGGGTAGTATGCATTCAGTTTTATAGCACAGCAAATGAAAAAACAAATCTTCATTGAGCGGGCAAAATAATGTGCTGAATTTTAAAGAAATGTATTTGAAACTCATAGAGTAAATATGAAGCAGGACTAAGGGTGGGAAAAAGGTCCCATCATGTTCCCATGAAAAATTCTGTGAAAACCACATGGTTGTCTGCTTTTTTACAGGAAAATCTGATTTGAATAATGCAATTAAAATCTTTGCCAAAAATATTTTTTTTATTTTTTCAGTGGCTAGAAAGTTTTCTACCCTTTAATCACGTTTTTCACCTTTTCTCTATACAAATGTGCCATTTTCCATGATGTAATACACAATACAAGCAGCTAGAGAGAGAGAGAAAGAGAGAGAGAGAGGTGCTAGGCTGTTGTGCTGTGAGTTAATAGCAAAATTAAGGCAGGAGAGGCTCATAGTAACTGTAATCACTATGAGCAAGTTTAAAGGGATAGTAATACCTAAAATGTAAAAAAAAATATGTTGTAGGGTTTATCCCCCTGAGTAAAACAAGAGTACTCCCACTGCTGAAAGGTGTTTCATTCAAAAGTTATTAATTTTCAAAGTTGAATTTTTTAGGTGCAATATCACAGTGGCCTGAAATTGTACAGTGGCGCTGTTGCTACACGATCCTATGGACAGCTCTATTCTCAGGACCATAAATCTCCATAGGATGGTGTAGCAACAGCGCCACTGTAAAATTTCAGGCCACTGTGATATTGCACCTAAAAAATTCAACTTTGAAAATTAATAACTTTTGAATGAAACATCTTTCAGCAGTGGGAGTACTCTTGTTTTACTCAGGGGGGTAAACCCTACAACATATTTTTTTTTACATTTTAGGTATTACTATCCCTTTAAAGGGATAGTAATGTTTCATAATAAAAGCAGCTCTAATTAATCATCATAGATTTTGGACTTTGGAGAGTGTTATTTCAATTCTGTCAGAGTTGTAGTTCAGGAGTAATTCAATGACAAAGTATCCCCCTCCCGCCCCTTTTACTGATGTAACACTGTTCAGCCAGATCAGAAGGGAGGTGCCCAGGTAGACTGCAGAGAGGGACAATCTTCAATTAAGATAAGGGAAAAACTTGTCAAGGGAGGCAGGGATTCCATTGTTCTCATAAAAGAAGATTGTCCCCTTCTGTTATCTGTCTGGTCTTACAACCAGATTCCACATCTGAGAAGAGATGGCTTACACTAGGTAAAAGGGGCAGGAAGGGAAACTTTACTTGTAAATATCTCTCAATGGACTTATATCGTTCTTCATGTTTTTTTAATGCCTACAAAATAAAATAAAGATAAAAAAAGTATTACTATCCCTTTAATAATAATAATAATAATAATAATAATAATAAAAAGGAGGAAGTGTAAGGGCCTTTATGCTTCAAGTGGGTCTGAAGAGGAGGAAGAGACCACTGCCAACATGAAAGGGTCTTGATGACCTTGTTGCCCAGACCCAATGGTGGCCAATCCCCCTAAATAACCCATAGGGACTTTTGGGAAATTTGTGTCACGGAAAGAAGAAGAGGGTAGAAGTAGTGTGAGCAGGACAGGTCAGATGTCTAAGACTGCTGTCTTTGCTGTGCCTGCTGCCAGTATCCCACATTCCCCTGAACTTGGGAGTCTCCTTTTCCCAGTCCCTATGGCAGTGTCCATATGTAACATGATTCTGAAGAAGCCAGAACTGGTGGCTAGCAGCAATAACGCCACCACCACCAGGAGCACAGATCAGCTCCCTGTGCCTGCTGCTAGTGCTGCCAGTCTGCCTTTTTCAGGTGTACAAGAAATGGCAAATGTGACATTAGGGGACCCTCTATCATATTTCTCAGTACCTCCTCCAACCAGTGAGACATCTGTAATAGGTCAGCAACAACAAGGAGAGACTGGTGGTGTTAATGATGATGGTGGAGAAGCTGGGGTAGAAGATACATTAATGGCTTTTTTTAGCCCAATCTGAGAAGGAATGGGAGAGATGGATGGGGGTGAGCATAGCCACCACCACTACCAATGAGCTTTTGGAACTTGTGGAGTTTGCTACTGCTCTGATTTCTGCTGCTGTTGAGTTGCAGTGATGAGCAGTGATGCAAGACTATGACAGGTTAAACTTGTCAGCAGCAATACTCCTGGTCGTAGTTGCAGTGCTGATTCTGAGGTAGTAGCAGCAACATCAGTCCTCTGCCCCAGCAAATGAAGGGGAATGTGGAGGAGAAAAAGAAAGAAGCCATTCTTCTCCTCCTTTTGCCCTTCTGGGCGTGGGACTATTTTTTTCTCTGGGCAGGTACAGTGCAGTCATTAGCCACAGCACTTGTCACAATTTGTGACAAGTCAGTGAAAAGGGGGGAATGCACCTTGCGACATCTGCTCTTAAAACACACATGAAACATAGACATCATGACATTTATGTGGAACACGTTAAAGCTTAACACCCACCAAAGAAATCGGGCAGCACTGTTGCTGTACACCCTGACTCTCCCCAAAGGCAACAAGAGATGAGGTGGAGATATAAGAGGAGGAAGAACCGAGAAACCCAGCCAGAGGCTGAAATTTTGATGATGAGAGAAACACCTGGCTCTCCATCACCTTCTTGCTCTAGGTTAACTACATCTCTGCCAATCCACCTTGTTCATAGTTACCTTTCCCTCCTGTTGATAGCCATTCAGTAGATGTCAGGATGTGGCAGTTTGTCTCCACCCATTCCACACTGTGTTGTGCACTGACCACACACACCTGCAGAATATGCTAAACTGGTGGCATGGAGGGTTCATCATTATTATTAAACTGTCTGGAATGTGTCAAGTGTTCTTAGTGGGGAGTGGACAAAGGGCATAGTGATAGCAACAGTACTTGGTTTCTGGTGGGATGATTTCACATTTGGGACCCAAAGCATCATGGTGTTTGGTTACAGTTATGTCAGGTGTTTGTTGTGAGTCCATATGTGGCCATTATTCCCAGTCCTTCCTTTATATTTTGCACATTTCAGTTGCAGATGAGAGGCACAGTTCCTGATCTTGAGGGAAAAATTTATATTCTAACAACACACCCATGATTTTGGAGAAGGGGCAGGTGGAGATGCATTAAGGGCCAACTTCTTCTTTTACTAGCTCTCTGGAGCTTGTAGCATAATCCATCACCCATGTTACCGTTGTTGTTGATTCCATTTTCTTTGTGCTGCCTAATCATCCTGCTGTTTAAACAACTCAACAATAGCAAGCACACAAGTCACAAATTCTGAAATTAAACCAGGGCATTTGACAATGGCCAGTGTTGTTTTATATGACCTGCTGGCAATAGGCCAGTAGGGTATTTTTTTTCCTCAGGGCTTGTTCTTTAAAATAAAAAAAATCCAGTGGCCTATAAAAAAAAACAGACAACTATTTTGGGGGGCTTGTTTCTAACAAGTCTAAGTCCTACAAATCAACATTTCCTCAGGGCTTGGGCCTCTAACAACAAATATTACAAATCATCCTCTACAAAATACTCTATCCAGTCAAGTATCAGTCTGCCCCATTTGCAGCTTTTGTCATGGGGTCCCTGTACCAATTTCTTATTTTTTTTTCTCATTTTATTTTTTTATTAACTGTCCCCCCATTACCAATCAACAAACCCCCCAAAATAAACTCCCTGTTCAACTTATTCTTTCCCCAGACTCCACTCACCAACATGGGCATCCTTCTCAGACTCCTTTTATACCATGTCTTATGTTATTTTTTCATTGTATTTTTTTATTTTCTTACCTGTCCCCCAAATCCCAGTAAACAACCCCCCAAAAAATCCCCTGTTCAACTGATTGTTTCCCCCACACTCCACCAACACAGGCACCCTCATGCCCCTTTACTACTATGCCTTTGGGAAATAAAATAGCATTTGCTATGTATTTTGTGTAAATTCAATGTTCCCATTGATTTCAATGGACTGAGCTAGGCAAAATAATTGGACAAAATGCACTTTTTGCAGGAAATAATTATTTGCCAAGCAGGAAGTGCCATTATTCATGATTTTGTTTGATTGAACACATCCTGCAGGGTAGATCTCCTATATCCCCTTATCCCAAAGTGCAACCTTGGTTCCCTTATTGATGGAGGGCTCCTAGAAAACACTCTACCTTTATTGCTCTGTTTCCCCTTCTTTTTGGCTCACTTCTTGGAGTCCTGGCTCTCCATTTGGAAGGGCACCATAGGAAACATAGGCGAAAAATGTGTTAGAATAGGATAAAATGTGTTGAATAGGAGAAAAATGTGTTGGAATAGGCAAAACATTTGCTGGCATAGGCAAAAAGGAGGAACATTTTGCATTTACATTTACGCAAAAAAAAGAGAAAAATCATCAGTTTTTTGCAAATAAGTCATGCGGAAAATTTTTCCTCACTTTTCACCCACCCCTAGTTGCTTGTCATCACATAATCATGATTACTGTCAGTTAATATGATTAATGATAGTGAGTAAATAAATATTAAATTAAGGGTCTTGCTATTGCTGAACTAAGTTCCTTAAGTACCATTGGGTGTATGCCATAGGTGACTATGTAAACCCACAACATTCCTATAGTTGTCTCTTGTGTCTCTTTGGCTATGACTTAATTTTAACCCCTTAAGGACTACATGACATACTATGACCGCCATGGTTCTTAAATACTTAAGGACCGATGATGGCCATAGTACGTCACATACTTTTTACTTACAGCGCTCCACCGGGAGAGCTGTAAGTAAAAATGAGGCCTAAAATTGACCATTCCAAGACTGGAGCGATCTCTTTTAGGCTGCAATGTGGCGCGCCGATACACGCAACAGGTCACGTCTATCAGCACATCGGCAAGGATCAAAGCGGTCCTTACGGGACAGAAAATTCCCAGGACCGCTGGTCCTTAAGGGATTAATAGTCCTTGTTTATTCATTCAATTTGAATACTACAGCATTATACATGTGTCAGCTAGTGTAATTATATAATGCATATGTCAGCTAATGCACATGTTAATTTAAGCCTTCAACATATATGGTATCACATATTTCTTCAAAAAATAATGAGGGTGTAGCTAAACATAAATGTTCCTATGATGTCACTCCTACATTCCAAAGGTTATTGAGTTACACATCATCTGTATCACATTCATTCAGAAATCATAGGCGAAGTATGTTTTACTAAAAGTATACTAATTTTAACAATTCCACAGCTTCCCTCTTATCTTAGTAATTTAGAAAAAAACTTTTCCATAGAAGATCTATATATTAACTTTCTTCCATAATATCCAAAATTAATATTATACCAGTTGTGGAAATTATGCTATATTTACAAATTATATAGATACTATATATTGAGTTTGAATATAATTCCTTCTGTATTTTCTCTATAGTACTGAAAATATATCTTAATTTAGTACTTAATCAAAACATGTCACACAAGGAGGGTTTATACTAAGTACCAAGTTACATTAAAACAAATACAAACAATAATAACAACAAAAAAATTTGTCACAATATTTCTGTATACCAATATACTGTGTCCATGTATATAGTCAATAAATTAGTCTCTGAAATCCAATTTTTATGTCCATTGTCCTTTAAGAAATCTCAGTCTTATCACTTAGTGTTGCAACAAAAACAAAATTGTTGAAGTTTTTTTTCCCATCTGATTTCACATAATGGAGAGGAGGAGCAGTGCATGGATGTGGGAGTAAAGCGGTAGTACAATAACACACTGCGGCCATGGTTTCTGCAGCATGTGCAATAAATGATGCTGATCCGTCTTCAATGCCAGTACTATAAAAAAAAAACATAAGAGGAACACTGAAGACGATGAGTCACTTTCTAGTGTTGATGATGGCATAATGGAGGAAAGTTTAGCAGCTGAACCAACTGCTGCATCTGATTGTGAGACAAACAAGCACCAAAACACCTTTTCTAAAAGTAATAGCAAACTTTGTAAAAGTAAAAAGAAATTGTTTGACACCTCTAAAAGCTTAGATGAATATAAGGGTAGTGGGCAAGAAGCAGCAGGTGATGCTGAGGGTGACCTAATCATGATTGATGAGTGTGTAGATCTAGAATATATCCCTCAAGCATACTCCTTTATTTAGATACAGATGAAGTTGAGTGTGAGAGAGACATGGCCAGAAAGTTAGCTGAAAGGTAAAGGCTCAATCTTCCACCACTGTAAAGGAGCACTGTGACTGTCTACAAACTGTTTGAGAAAACAATTGGAAGGTGTCACAGCTTACCCTTGGTTCCAGCACTGCCGCTTCAGCGATGCTCGGCGTCATTTCATGCATCATCTACAGACGCGAGGCTTCAGAGTGAAGCAGGCCTCTGTTTTATGCAATGCTTCCTGTAGTCTCCTCCTATCTACTTCCTTCCTCTGAGCCTGCTCCTCCTACCTACTTCCTGAAGAGGGGTTTAAAGGGCAGTCTGAGTCCTGACTCAGTTGCCCTTGTGTTGTTGTACAAACAGTTCTGTTTAGTTTGAGCTCTGTGTATGACCTGGCTTGTCTGACCATCCAATCTGATGCTGACCTGTGGCTCTGTCTAACTACTCTTTTGTCTGCTCCCATTGTGTAGTGGACACCCAATCTGGTCTGGACCTGTGGCTCTGGCTAACTACCTGAACTTTGTATGACCCAGCTTGTCTGACTATCCAGTCTGGTGCTGACCTGTGGCTCTGTCGGACTATTCTCCTGCCTGCTCCTTGTGTATAGTAGACACTCAGTCTGGTCTGTGGCTCTGGTTGACTAACCGATTTGTATATTACACAGCTTGTCTGACTATCCAATGTGGTGCTGTCTGACTATTCTCCTGCTTGCTCCCATTGTGTAGTAGACACCCAATCTGGTGCAGACCTACGGCTCTGGTTAAGACCTTACTCCCTGACTGCAGGCGTGAGTCAGGATAGCTCTGGTGCCTCTGAGAAATGAGATGGAAGTCCCCTTACTGACTGCAGGCTTGAGTCAGTACTTCTCCCTTACCGTATCATCTTTAGGGAGATCCCTAGATCTACCTGCTGACTGTAGGCATGAGTCAGTCTTTTACTTGGATTCCTGCTGGGCCTTCATTATATAGAGACTCCAGAGGCTTCTGCCGGTCTCTTTAAGAGTGTTCCAGGTTTTGGCAGGCTCCTATTTCTGATAGAGTCGTTGGCCACTAGAAGAACCTCTACTCATTGTTCTGTGATTTACTTACTCATTGTTCTGTGATTTACTGTACTTATATTTATTAAATAAAGATTGTTTTACTTACCGTACTGACTCCTGGTTTGTTCCTGGGAAACCGTGACAGAAGGTCTGATCATGGACAAGCAAAGATGCCTAAAAATACACAGTCATTCTGTTGGTCATCATCTGCATCCTCACCATTTCAGTCCAAGCTCCACTCACACAGCAGCCACAACAACAACACAGGTTATTAACATCTACAAGCTTAGCTTTGATGAGTGCTTCTGATGCTGCTGGAAGTGCTGCACCTTTGACACCTAGTAGTAGTAGCAATAGAATTGACTTTACATCTAGCCCCTGCAGTAGTATCAGCCCCTCAGGAATCCTGCAGTCCATGAAGTCCACAATGTGGAGACACTTCCTCAGGATCCCAAACCTAGGCATGTTTATATCTGTTGTCTGCACATGAGCAGGGGAAAACCAGGCTCACACCTAGGTACCTTCTCAATGAGATCCCTCCTGAAGCACAACCACATGTCTGACAGGGAGACACACAATGAACATGGCACAGGTGCCACAATTAGCAGAAGCATTCCAAAAAGTTCCCAGGGCTCTTTAGCAGATAAGAAAAGTAATGATGTTATTGACATGTCAGAGAGTGTGTCACTGCCATAAGTTAGTTCATTCCAAATAACACCTATGGCTCCTGCTGCAGAGAAGTATGATGACTATGGGTTTGATGTAGGAAATGACAAGTGTCTGTCTACACACACACACACCACAACCACCCTCACCATCTCAATTAGTGATGGCATTACAGCAATAAACCTACAAAGTTATTCTGCTATGTACTACCATTCCACACATACTACGTTTTTAGAAATAATTAAAAACCTGCAGAAACATATTACAAAAGTACATCAATGAAACTGTAAACTTGCCAAAATGTTGACGATTGACATGCTGCCCTTTAGTTGAAAACAGAGGCTTTAAAGAACTGGTGTCATGTGTTGCACCCTGCTAGAATATCCCAAGCCACAGTTATTTTTGAAGGATGGTTATACCAATGTTAAATAAGCAAGAAGTTATTATTATTATTTATTTATATTACATCAACTTATTCTGTATCACTGTACAAGAGGGAATAGATGTACAGAGACATTAAATAGTGCAAATCCAATAAGGAAAACAAAAGGATCAGAGGGCCCTGCTCAGAAGAGCTTACAGTCTAGAGGAAGGTTGGATACAAAAGGAGTAAGTGCTATGGGGAGAAAGTGTTGTGGGCAAAGGACAAAGGCACTCAGTCTGCTAAAAACCTTTTCAAGGCATATGCTTTTGTAGGACTCACAACAACTTTGACTTTCATCTATTTATTTCTCCACTTCAGCCCTAAGAAGAAGTTATATTGTGGTGGGAAATGTTGCAGTCATATGAAACACAGGTGAAAAATTATTGGCAATGGCAAAAAAGGAGAAAACATTTGCATTGGCAAAAGGAGAAAACTTACACAAAAAAAGCATCATTCAGAATGGATTGAAAATTTTGTTTAGGGCCAAAGCAAGACATCACACTCCATAAGTTGGGTTGTGGACAAACACACAATAGTTGAGTAATGTCCAGCAAATGCACAAGGGACCAGGGGAGGAAGGAGGAGGAGCAGTGCAGGGATGTGAAAGTAAACTGGTATTTCAAAAACTGACTGCAGTTGTGGTTGCTGCAGCATGTGCAATAAATTATGCTGATCCGTCTTCAGTGCCAGTGTTATGAAAAAAAAACATATAAGAGGAACACTGGAGATGAAGAGTTGCTTTCTACTGTTGATGATGGCATAATGGAGGAAAGTTTAGCAGCTGAACCAACTGCTGTATCTGATTGTGAGAGAAACAAGCAACAAAACTTCTGTCCTCAAAGTAGTAGTGAATTTTTGAAAGTAAAAGTAAAAAGAAATTGTTTGGCACTTCTAAGAGCTTAGCATAATATAAAGAGGAGGGCGATGCTGAGGATGACCTAATGATGATTGATGATAATGTAGATCTAGAATATAGCCATCAAGCATCATCCTCTTGTTCAGATATAGATGAAGTTGAAAGTGAGAGAGACTTGGCCAGAAAGTTAGCTTAAAGGCAAAGGCTCAATCTTCCACCACTGAAAAGGAGCACTGTGCCTGTCTATTAACTGTTTGAGAAAACAATTGGAGGGTCTGACCCTCTACAAGCAAAAATGTCTGAAAATACACAGTCACCCTTCTGGTCATCAGCATTATCACCGCTTCCAAGTCTAAGCTCCACTCAGCCACATACACGGCAGCCACAACAACAATGCATATTATTAACATCCAAAACCTTAGCTTTGATGAGTGCTAATGATGCTGCTGGAAATGCTGTATCTTTGACACAAGTAGAATTACTTTTACATCTATCCCCAGTAGTAGTATCAGCCCCTCAGGAATCCCTCAGTCCATGAAGTCCACAGTATGGAGATACTTTCTCAGGATCCAAAAGCTAAGCATGTTGATATCTGTTGGCTGTGCAAAAAGCATTTGAGCAGGGGTAAAGCAGGCTCACATCTAGGCACCTCCTAAATGAGATCCCACCTGAAGCAAAACCATAGGTCTGACAGGGAGACACACCATGAACATGTCACACGTGACACAACTAGCAGAGCACTCTAAAAAGTTCCCAGGGCTCTTGGGCAGATAAGTAGTGATGTTATTGATGCATCAGAGAGCATGTCATAAGTTCATTCCAAATAACACCTATGGCTCCTGCTGAAGAGGAGTATGATGACTATGGTTTTGATGTAGGAGATGACAAGAGTCATACATAGAGTGCCCACACACACACACTGCAACCACCCTCCACAAATGATGGCATGACAGCAATAAAGTTATGCAATTATTCTACTAAACATAATGCAAAAGTATGTCAATGGAAGAGTTGCAGTCATAGGAAACACAGGTGCAAAATTATTGGCAATGGTGAAAAAGGAGAAAGCTTTGGCATTGGCAAAAGGAGAAAACTTTCAAAAAACAAGCGAAATATTGTTTTTTTGCAAAAAGTCATGCAGTAAATTTTCCTGACCAAGTATTTAACCCTGAAGCACTCCACTCTCATCTTTAACTGTACTGGAGATTTTTCCATTTACAACAACACGCTGTTCCTTATCCTTCAACCAATTTTCTATCCAGTTGCAAAAGTTATGCCCCAGCCTCCTGTGTGGCACTAATACATCTACTGCTTTACCATCTAGACTGCTACTTACATCTTCATAAAAGCTTAAGAGATTTGTTTGGCAAGATCTATTGCTCACAAAACCCATGTTGATTCCTGCTAATAATTTTATTTTCTGTGGTATAATCCTGAATAGAAACCCAGGTTCTGTTTTAGTTCCCTTTTCAAATAAAGGCACTACATTGGCTTTTCACCAGTCTTATGTCACTGATGCTGTGGTGAGAGAGCCTGTAAAGAGTAAAAAGAGTGGTCTTTGTATCATAAATTCACATAAATTAAGGTATGTAGCTAAAATTATATACTCTATTACTCCTGCATATACTGATGCCCCAAAACAAATGTAAAATGTTATGTTTAATAGGGCCTACAAAGCACCCCACATTGTAAGGAGAACAAGGCATTGTTTCAGCATTATCAATCCAAAATGGACATCCTATTGTCTACCAGACAGAACTATCTTATGGCACTGAAAAAAGCTGAAACAGTTTTGCAGTCTCAAAATAGATCCTTCTTTGCTGATCACTTACTCTAGAGGTGGGAGAGAGATACAATATTTCCAAAAATATTATGTAGCTAAACATTAAAATAATTCTAAATCAGTGCTACAATTTCCATATTACCAATCAAACATGTACCCATGAGGAAAAGCACACTGCAAAGCTGTACTATTCACAATTGTCTTCTCCCTAAGCTTTCCTTAATAAAACAGCAGCATGGTTAATTTATTATTAGCCTCCCCTTATATAAAATTCACCCTCCTTTTATTGATATACTATGTTTCTCTAGCAGACCATGGCCATCAAGATCTAGTTAACAGAGGAGGTGGGTAACTCGGGGTATACCTAAGACGCAGCTGCTTTTGTGTGAGTGGATGCAACTGGATTATCATTCCTGAGTGACTACATTTAGCTGGAGGCTAGTGTCTGCTCTCCATAATAATACTGAGTTGTGCTCCCTCTGGCTGGATTGATTTACCACCTCCAAGAAGCCTGCCTTACTTCCAAAAACCTCATAACATCTCCACGTCTCCACTGCTTAGTATGAAGAAGATTGCATTGACTTGCAGGTGAATGGGGACTGTGAGTAGGGTGGCTCAGCTGTCACAATATTTATACATATATACAAGCAAAGTTACACAAAATCCTTCAACTAAAATAGTGCCAAGATATTGCTGTTTACATCAATCTTAATGCAGCAGATAAATTGACCCATTCACCACATTAATGTGTATGGAACAATTTGAACTTAGTCTTCTGCATTTGCATAAACTAAAGTAGAATTGCACTTAGTAACATTATTCTCTCTACTGTGCATATATTTGTAGCCCAGAAAGCTGTCCCGAATAGGGGTGGGCGAAAGGTCCCGTCGTGTTTCAGCAAAAATAATCTGTGAAAATCACGTTGCTGTCTGCTTTTTAGCAGGAAAAATCTGCTTTAAATAAAGCAATTAAAATCTTCACCGTTTTTTCTGATTGGCAAAAATTCTTTGCCATTTTTTCAATGGCTAGAAGCTTTCACCCTTTGATTAACGTGTTTTTTTGCCTTTTCGCTATAAAAACATGCTGTTTTCCAGGAATTTAACAAAATAGAAATAGCTACAGAGATAGAGAGAGACATGCTGTGCTGTTCTGCTGTGAGTTAGTAGCAAAATTGAGGCAGGAGAGGCTCATAGTTACTGCTATCACTATGAGCAAGTTTACAAATAATAAAAGGAGGAGCTGGAAGGACCCTTATGTGTCCAATGAGACCGTGGAGGAGGAGGAAGTGACCACTATAGACCATATGCTGACTAGTAGGGGTGGGTGAAAAGTGTGAAAAATTTCCAGCAAAAAATTTCATGAAAACATGCTGATTTTTAGCTTTTCCCACGAACAATTTCATCTTTCTGCCTATCCAAAAATGTCCTCCTTTTCGCCTATTTTAACAAATTTTCTGCCTATTTTAACACATTTTTCGCCTATATTTCCTATAGGTGCTACATTTCCCATTATAATATTACTTCTTCTGAGGGCTGAAGTTTAGAAATAAGTGCCTGAATGTCAAAGTTGTGAGTCCTACAGCAAAATATGGCTTAAAAAATGTGTTAGCATGCAGAATGCATTTGTCCTTTGCCCACAACACTTTCTTGTTTAAGTGACACTGGCACATATTCATGATGATATCAAGTAATGAAAAAAAAATAAAGTACAACCTACAATGTGGCAGATATGTATTGTAGTGGTGGCGGTGGGGGACTGGCATGGTGTGATCTGTATATGTATTTTTACCATGGTCATACTCTATCCTCCTCCTCAGATTATTGACACACATTACTTATCAGTAATAGCAGTGGTTCCATCTGTCCTCCACCTCCTCATCTGTGCTGCTGTTAATATATTTGTCCTGTCTTTATATGTAATGTGTGGTTTCTGCTACTACGACTACTGGAGCTAGATGTTCATGTAATTCTACTGCCACTACTAGTACTAGGTTTCAAAGGTGCAGCACTTACAGCAGCAGCACCAGAGGTACTCGTCATATCTTACACTGTGGATGTTAACCTGTGTTGCTGTTGCTGGTTACTCAAAACAGGTGTGTGTGGCAGAGTGGGACTTGGACTTTGAAGAGGTGATGATGCTGATGATGACTGATAGGGTGACTGTGTGCTTTTTGACATCTGTGCTTGTCCAGGGTCAGACTTTCCAATGGTTTTCTCAAACAGCTTATAGACAGGGACAGTGCTCCTTAAAAGTGGTGGAAGATTCAGCCTTTGACTTTCTACTAATCGTATAGCCCTGTCACCATCCTCACTCTCAACTTCATCTGTATCTGAACAAGAGAAAGATGCTGGAGGGATATATTCTAGATCTGCATCATCATCAGCCATCATTAGGTCATCCTCAGTAGCATCAGCATCATCTGACAATTCTTGCCCACTACCCTTATATTCCGCTAAGCTTTTTGGAGGTCTCAAACTATTTCTTTTTACTGATACAGCAGGCGGTTCAGTTGCTACACCTTCCTCTATTATGCTACTGCCAACATCTTCAACACTTGAATGCAACTTCAGTGTTATTCTTATATGGTTTCTACTGGCACTGGTGTGCTGGAACTAGTTTTGCTGGAACCTTGACAAACTGCATCCTCCTTTGGAGTAGAGGGATCATCATCACTGAGTGCACACGCTGCAGCAACCATTGCTACAGTCAACTTTTTAACTACTACTTTACTCTCACGTCCCTGCATTGCTCCACCCCTCCCCCTTCCCCTTGTGCATTTGCTGGACATTATGCAACTACACTGTGTTTTTTTACTGTACGGTAGACAACACAACTGATGCAGCTGTATGATGCCTTGCCTAAGCTCAGTTAGCTGTCTGTCATTGTCACCTAAGATACTTAGCTTTTTATTCTTTTTTATTTATTTTTTTATTTTCTTTTTATGTCTTTTTTTTTTCTTTTTTTTTAAGTTGTCCACCCTGTTGTCTTATCACAGTTTGTCCAAAAACAAAATATAACTGAAATCAAAATCAACGTCTTTCCCCAGACTTCCCCACCCAGCACAGAGATAATAACAGCAATATCAGCAAGCAAATAGATCCCTAGCTGCCTGTCAGTCACATGGAATTTTGGAGTATTTGGGGGTCAACCTCCTTCCTCCCTTCTTATCCCTTAGAGTGCACACAGACTCCCTAATTCAGAGAACAAATGTCCTACCTAAATGACTCCCTAAACTAAGCTTCAATTCCCCTTTATTTGCCTATCTTCTCTAGCCCAAAAACATGCTACTCTCTCCTCACACCACACAGAATGGCTGCTGTGAGAGCCTGACAGCCTTTTATATGGCTGTAGAAAACTTTCATGTGGTGTAGAAATATTTTTCTTCCCATTAATTTCAATGGGCGGAAAAGGCAAAAAAAAGCAGAAAAACTGCACTTTTCGTGGGAAATTTTTCGCCAAGCGGAAAGTGCCATTAATCACCGATTTCAGTTTGAGGTGAAAATTTTCACCCATCCCTACTGACTAGTCCACCTAAATTACCACTAGGGATCTTAGGGAAATAGAGGGTAGTAGTGAGAGCAGGAAAGGTCAGCTGCCTGTGCCTGCTGCCAGAGGTGCTGCCCCTGCTGCCAGACATGCTGCTCAAGCTGTCATACATGCTGTGCCTGCTTCTAGTGCTGCCCCTGCTGCCACCAGTGCTGTGCTTGCTGCCAGAGGTACCCTGCTGCCACCAGTGCTGTGCCTGCTGCCAGTGCTACCACTGCTGTCACCAGTGCTGTGCCTGCTGCCAGTGCTGAACCTTCTGACACCAGTACAGCACCTACTGTCAGACGTGTTGCCCCTGCTGCCACCAGTTCTGTGCCTGCTTCCAGTGCTGAACCTGCTGCCAGTACTGTACCTGATGCCACTGTGTCTTGTAATTCTCAGGAGTTGGGGAAGGAGAAGATGATGACAAGTATGACAGCAGAGGACCCTAAGTTACACTTGCCATCCCCAAGCAGTCCTGCCACTAGTACTGCTACAAAGAAAGTCCAGCAGCTAATGTCAGGAGTGAAGCAGGGGGTGATCATCCATATTACTTGTGACTGTTAGGAGGAAGACTCAGAGGATGAAATTGATATGCTTGATGTTAGTGGTAGTAACAATGATGGTGAAGCAGATGGTGGAACTATTTTTAGGGGAGTGATAATTGAAGCAATGCAGCGTGTCCAAACTAGTGGTCAAGGGTGCCCACACCATTCCCCTGACCCTGGGAGTCCTCTTCCCCTCTCAGCATTGTCCAGGTGGAACAGATCCGGAAGAAGGCAGAATTGGTGCATAGCATCAATAATACTACCACTACCAGCAGCAGCACAGATCATCTGCCTGGCAAGTGTGACATTAGGGAACCTTCTCTCAGTTGTCTCATCAACTCCTACAACCGGTGAGATGCCTGTAATAGAACAGCAGCATGGAGGGACTAGTTGGTGATTATAATGATGGAGAAGCTGGGGTGGAAGAGACATTGACGGCCTTTTTATCATAAATGGAATGGGAGACGGGGATAAGGATGTGGATCACCATCAGCAGTCAGATTTTGGAATTTGCAGAGTTTGCAACTGCTCTAATTCCTGATATTGCTGAGTTGCAATGGCAGCAGGATGCTGAGGAGTAGGCTAGTGTGCCACGGACCACTGTAGACAAAGTGGGAATGGGTCCGAAAGTGATGCGGGATTAGGACAGGTTCCACTTGACAGCAATGCAATACTCCTGGTCCTAGTTGCAGTGCTTGTTCCGAGTAGGGGTGGGTGAATGTTGTTGCCATGTTCCCGCTAGAAATTCAGGAAAAACCACGTTAATGTCCTGTGTTTTGTGAGGAACTCCACTTTTAAGACAGTGATTACATTTTCCATGTTTTCACCCATTGGCCAAAAATTCCACCATTTTTTCAGCGGCTATAAAGTTTCCACTCATTGATTTATGTGTTTTATGCTTTTTTGCTATAAAAATGTGACATATTTGCAGAAGTCAAACACAATAGAAGCAGCTATAGAGTGAGGTAGACGTGCCATACCGTTCTGCTGTGAATTCCTTGTAAAATTGAGGCAAGAGAGGCTCATAGTGACTGCTATCACTATGAGCAGGCTTAAAGCTAATAGAACGAAGAAGACCCTTATGTGTCCACTGAGTCTGAGGAGAAGAAGAAGTGAGCACAACTGAACCAGTGCTGTCCAGTCCCCCTAAATCACACATGTTGAGGAAATTATTGGCAAGAGAGGAAGAGAAAGGTAGTACTAGTGAAGCAGGATAGGTCAGCTGCCAGACGTGCTGCCCCTGCTGCCACCATTGCTGTGATTGCTGCCACCATTGCTTTACCTGCTGCCAGACGTGCTGTGTCTGATGCCAGACATGCTGCCACTAGTGCTGTACCTGCTGCCAGATGTGCTGTCCCTGCTGCCACTAGTGCTGTACCTGCTGCCACTAGTGCTGTACATGCTGCCAGATTTGCTGCCCCTGCTGCCACAAATGCTGTGTCTGCTGTCAGACGTGCTGCCTATGCTACTGATACCACCATTGCTGTGCCTGCTATCGGACGTGCTGCCCCCAGTGCTGAACCTGCTGCTAGTGTATTGTAATACTCAGGGGTGGAGGGAAGGAGAAGATGATGCCAAGTGTGACAGCAAGTGACCCTAAGTCACACTTGCCATCTGCAAGCAGTTTCTCCAGTGCTAGTACTATTACTACTAAGGTCCAGCAGCTTGTTAGCATTCAGAGGAATGAACAATATTCTCATATTACTAGTGACTGTGAGGAGGAAGACTTTGTGGCTGAACATAAAGTGGTTGGTGTTAGTAGTAGTAGCAGTAGTGGTGAAGCAGCCGGACTAGCATGGGAAACATTTGAGAGCGTCCAGACTAGCAGTCTGAGCAAAATTGTCTGCATAAGGCATCAGCACGTACATTCTTAGTACCAGGCAAGTATGAGACAATGAAATTAAAACGAGACAAAAATAGCACCCATCTTGCTTGCCTCGGAGAAAGCCTTTTAGCCTCTGATAGATACATGAGGTTTTTATGATCAGTCAGGATCAGAATAGGTACCTTAGTGCCCTCCAACAAGTGTCGCCATTCACGTAAGGCCCGAATAATCGCTAGGAGTTCCCTGTCTCCAATGTCATAAAGGCTCTGTGCCTTGGTCAACTTCCTCGAAAAGAACCGACATGGTCTCAAAGTCTTATCTGGGCCTTGTTTTTGGCCCAAGACTGCCCCTACTCCAGTCTCAGAAGCATCCACTTCTAAAGTAAATGGCAACCCAGGAATAGGATGCGACAGAACTGGAGCAGTAGAAAAAGCCAATTTTAGAGTCTCAAATGCCTTAATTGCCTCTAGGGACCATTCAGAGGCGGAGGCACCCTTGTGGGTCATGTCGGTGAGTGGTTTGACAATACTGGAATAGCGCAAATACATTTCCTATAAAAATTTGCGAATCCTAGGAAACGCTGTAAGTGTTTGAGGCCCGTAGGTCGCGGCCACTGTTGCACAGCTGCAAGCTTGTCCTTGTCCATAGCGAAGCCCTCTTTAGAGATCACGTACCCCAAAAAGACCACACTGTACCTATGGAACTCGCACTTCTCGAGTTTGCAATACAGCTTGTTCTCCCTTAACTTCTGCAAGACCGCAGAAACCTGGCGGTCTCCAGGTCAGGCGAGTAAATCAAAATGTCGTCTAGATACACAACCACACAGGATTGCAAGAATTCAAGTAGGACATCATTAATCAATTCTTGAAACACTGCCAGGGCATTGCATAGATCAAATGGCATAACTAAATACTCATAATGCCCCGTACGAGTATTGAAAGTTGTTTTCCACTCATCACTGTCCTTAATCCAAACTAAATTATACGCCACCCTCAGATCCAGTTTCGTAAAAATGGAAGCGCCCTTTAAACGATCGAACAATTCGGTGATGAGTGGAATGGGGTAGGCGTTCTTTATCATTATTTTGTTAAGACCCCTATAATCAATACAGGGTCTTAGTTCCCCGTCCTTCTTTTTAACAAAAAAGAATCCAGCCCCCACAGGTGAAGAGGACTTGCGTATAATACCCCGAGCCAGGGCGTCACTGATATACTCCTCCATGGCACTGTTTTCGTCACCAGACAATGGGTACGTCCTACCCTTCGGGGGCATAGCGCCTGGCACAAGATCAATAGCACAGTCATACATACGATGTACCGGCAAAGTGCTAGCTTCACCCTTGCTGAATACATCGCTGAATGACCGATATTCCAGTGGTAAGGAGGGAGAGGTACACAAAATTTTGGTAGGCTGACTCAGACAGTGGTTTTTACAGTACTCAGACCAAGACAATACTTCACAATTTCTCCAGTCCAGTCTGGGATTATGCTTATGTAGCCATGGGAACCCCAAAATTACCTCAAAATGGGGGGACTGGATAATCTGGAATTGAATGGTCTCTTTGTGAAGGGCTTCAATGCACACAGATAAAGGACATGTCTCCTGTGTGACTTGAAGTGGTACCAATGGTCTCCCATCAATGGCCTCAATGTCGAATGGAGAGTCTCTGCTTACCAACGGAATGTTATGCATCAATGCAAAATTCTTGTCCATGAAATACCTGGCTGCACCAGAATCGATTAGGGCAGGCAACTTAGCAGATTCAGAGGCCCAAGAGATCACAATGTCAATCACTGGTTTGATTAACATGCCTTCTGGGGACTGGTATACGCCACCTAGGATCTGTCCCCCACATGACCCTAGGTGCGCTCATTTCCTGGTCGCATGGGACAGGTTTTTAGCAAATGACCTGCCTTGCCACAGTACAGGCATAACCCCTGTTTGCGACAGAAGGAGCGCTCTTGCTTGGATAATCGTGTAAAACCGACTTGCATAGGTTCCGTGCTCCCTATAGCAGGACCCGGAGGTATGGGAGGAGAGGGAGGCATGGGTGGGAAATTAACCCTGTTGCCAAGTTCGCCAGTGGATCTTGCCCTGCGATCCTTGTATAGACTCCTCTCCCTTATGCGAGAGTCAATCAGAATCGTGTACTCAATGAATTCGTCTAGACTCACCGGTAGGTCTTTGGCCGCAATTTCATCTTTAATTTTATCATCAAGGCCCTGGGAAAATGTAGCAACCAGCGCCTCATCGTTCCAGCTTACCTCTGCTGCAAGTGTACGAAATTCAATGGCAAACTCAGAAACAGTATGTGTGCCCTGCTGGATTCTCATAAGGTGCTTGGCAGCAGAGGTGGCACGCCCTGTAACTTCAAACACACTGCGGAAGGCCTATCACGGTTCCCGTGATCTCTCTGTCACTCTCACTTGTGCTGCTCCCTTATTGGTTGAGCTTGTTTGGCCCGCCCCTGGTGACCTTTTTATTCTGGCCATTGACACCTGTCAGGTGCCCTTTCGTGGTGTTCCAGAGCCAGTGTTGCTGTTGCTGTGTTCCATTGTTCCTGATCTCCTGTGTACCAAATAGGCCTGTACTGACTACGCTCCTGTGTTTCTGTCCAGTGATCCGACCCGGCCTGGCTGACGTTCCTGCCCGTTGTTGATCTGGCTTGTCTGCGAATCTCCTACTTGATCTGACCCGGCCTAGCTGACGTTCCTGCTCATTGCTGATCTGGCTTGTCTGCGAATCTCCTCCGTGATCTGACCCGGCCTGGCTGACTTCCTGCTCCGGGACCTGTTCCGGCTTACTACTGTTCCAGTTTACAGCTCCTGTTGTCACCTCGGCGACATTCTGATCACTGCAGCATGTGTGTCTGAGCCTTTCGAGATTGCTGCATTAACTTCTGCTGAGCCGTGTCTCCTGAGCTGAGCCTTCCGTTTCTCTGGTGCATTGTACTAAGTATAGCTGAGTCTCCTTGGCACTTGCTGTGCTATTTCGCTATTCATTGAGCCTCCGATCACTTGTAGCGCTTACTCCTACCTCACTGCTACTGTTAACTCTTGCTGAGCCGTTACCTTATACACTGCTTCTGCTGAGTCGGCTGCGTTGTGGGCTCAATTGTCATCTACAGAGCAGTAGTTCTCCGTTAACGCGCCCGTGGGAGGCGCTATTGGCTCAAGCAGAGGCAGCAACAGGTGGTCTCTGTTATACGCCCGTGGGGGCTATTGGCTCAAGCGATCCCGATACTGCTGGTCTCTGGTATACGCCCGTGGGGGTTATTGACTCAAGCTATCACGATACTGTTGGTCTCCATTACAATCCCAAGGGGCTATTTGGCTCACGCTCTTGCAGTACAGCATCCTCCGTTATACGCCCTTGGGAGCTATTGGCTCAAGCAATCCCGATACTGCTGGTCTCCGTTACGCCCGTAGGGGCTATTGACTATAGCAATCCCGATACTGTTGGTCTCCGTTACGCCCGTGGGGTCTATTGGCTCAAGCAATCCCAATACTGTTGGTCTCCGTTATACGCCCGTGGGGGCTATCTATCAACTACCCTGCAGCTTCAGTCTCTGATTCAGCTCTATCCAACAGCTCTATACATATATGGACTTAAGGTGTTGTGAGATCTAGCACCTATTGCTGCCTCTTATCACCTGGGGCGTGCCTAACACCACATTTGAGACTGATGATTCTTTGTACTTAACTAATCATTGCCAGTTTCTGTTTTTGCCTGTTCTGTGACAGTATGGCCTAGATTTAAAGGCAACCGTTAAACCAGCCGCTAAGTGAAAAAGGCACATCGCTCGCAAATAATACAGGAGTTACGGCAGATTCAATAACTACTCTACGAGAATAGCTATCGAGCGTAGGCACACAAAAAACACGTAACACAAAACCCGTTGTCGCTCATGTTAATGCACAACGGGCGGACAAATCACACGATAACTGAGCTCCAAACAACATGTAACATAACGGCTGCCGTTGTCAAGCAACCATGATTGATGCCAAAACAAATTCAAACACACATCCAATCCCAAAGCCCCAATGTATCAAATAACTTCAAATACACCTATATATACCCAAAAATAACCGCCACACACTGTCTGTTATCGAGTTCTTCAGAGCCAGATATCAGGACCCAGGAGCGGAGGATAGTGATCAGAGAGAGGGAGACAGGAGCGTTCATTGGAGGTAGAGGAGTTTTGGAGTTTGGAGAGAGGAGAGCATTGCACAGAATACGACACATAGCACACCTTTGCACATATTACATACACACATACAAACACATACACATACATACATACACATAGTCCTTTTATTTTATAACACCTCACACATTTTACTTTTATTTTTGACAGTGTGAATCTGGGAGTGAAAGTGTGTGACAGAGAGTGACTGGATCGAGTGTGTCTGTGAGGGCCTGTGGGAGTGCCTGGGTGTGACTGGGTGAATGATGGCGAGGAGAGGAGGACAGGAGAGAGGGATGGGGAGACTAGTGGAGGAGGAGGAAGATCAGGAGGGGATCCCTCAGCAGAGCAGGGGTGGGAGAGGGAGATCCGCAGGGCGGAGGGGGACCCGGCCCACAAGAGCAGGAACACGCAGGACAGGGACAGAACCTGCAGTGGGACGAGGGGTAGTTGCTGGGGAGCACCCCACACAGTCAGGGTCAGACCAGGCAGGGCACTCCGGCTCTGAGTCATCCCATGCCGGAGCTGATGAGGCCAGGATCAGAGACCCAAAGTATACAGAGGAGGAGAACACGGCTCTTGTGGAAGCTGTCCTGGAGAGGCAGAGTGTTCTCCACCCGACAGCGAAGGTCCCTGGCCTGTCAGCGAGGAGGAAAGCAGCCTGGAACCAGATCTGCAGCCGGGTCAACGCGGTGGCTCCATGCAGACGGGATGTGGAGTCCATCAAGAAGCGATGGGGCGACTGCCGGAGGGTGGTCAAGACCAAGCTCTCCGAACTCGCCAAGCACGCCCGAGGCACTGGAGGTGGCCCACCTGTCCCTATCACCTTCTGCGGCTGGGAGGAGATGGTGCGCCAGAATATGTCCCCAACCCTGATCGAGGGGGTTGTTGGAGGAGCTGACACTGGGGATGAGAGGACCCTCCACACTACCGGTAAGTGCAACACTACAGAACAACACACTACAGTAACCAACACCAGCTGCACACACACTCACACCTCAACACATGTCCATCATTCATGCACACAACTGCACCAACACAGCACCCTGAGGGTTAAAAACAGGACACAACACAAGGACAAATATCAAGGTCCAACTTGGAACAAACCTGTCCAAGTCCTACTTCAACCCTCCTGTCGCTGTGCTCATCACACACAGTACACAAACCATGCAGTTCCAAATGTCGACTGTCATCACTGTTCACACACAATGTCACCCATGTCCCCGCTGGGATGTCAGCACTTAACCCCTTGAGTGCTAGAGGGATCATCAATGCATCGATCAACAATGCTTTGGCAACCCCTCTGGGACTCAAAGGGTTAACCAGACAACAATCAAGTCAATAGGCCAACGATCACATGCTACACAGGGGACATTCACTAAGCGGTGACAAACACATGGTGGAGAGAAATTCACCCTCACACATCCTCATTTCACCAATACCAGTGTTAGCCTATGGAGAATATGCAATAACATGAATCAAGTTGCTAAGGTCCCATCGTATACACTCCATAGAAAACACTGGAAATGGGGAAATGAGATCACTGGAGAAGTCAGCATTATGTACACTCCATCATGTCAACAACACCGCTTACTGAATCACAAAAAGGATGGAGCAGGTCACACATCACAGTGGCACTGAGAATAACTGCTTGTATGTGCAACACACAGGCCTCAAACAATACCCCAGAATTAAAGGGGGAAAAAGTAGGCCTTGGTGTTGTGTCTGCAATCATTTACCCTAACTTCAAATGACATATCTCACATCTGATTCCCACATGGATCCTCAGGGGTGCTGATGCCATGGATGGATGGTACACCAGACACTGTTTGCAGGATACACATGGGAACCAAATATCATCCATTGTACCTTGGTCACCAACAGGCCATGAATGTTAGATATCTCGGATTGAGTATGGTTGCCTCACTCAGAAGGATGGATGGGCTCATACTCAAAGAAAAACAGGCCTCAATCAGAGATATCCCTCACTACTGGCGTGATTGTTGCCCTTCAGGATTCAACTGGAACACACGACATGGACAGGATCCTGTCCAGTTCATCAATCTCTGATTGCCAGGGTGGTATCCCATGCCCTACAATGAAATGCATAGGATATGATCCTGACAACCAGAGAGTCACCTGTCAAGTAATGAAAAATTGTGAATTGGACGGGATCAGCTAAGAAGATAAGGTTGAATAACACTTGATTCCCACTGCACATCTGTTCAAACAAAGATATGCACACAAAGAAAATGGTCAGATATGTACCTTTCAAATGGCTCAAAATATGTCCCAACACGATGTGAACCCAGAGATCATCTCACTGCCTGTGATTGCCCTACTGGCCAGATATGTGCATCCATCAGAAACTAACTTACATTGATACCATCCAAATACACATACCTAGTATATCCCACTCTACGTAGATGGGATATACGAGGTATGCTCATATCCATCATATCACTCCAATGTATATTTTGATGGGTGCACATATATAGCCAGTAAGGCAATCACACCTACTGAAATGATCTCTGGCTTCATATCTGGAAAGGATATATTCATATCCATATGAAAGGTACACATCCACATGCATATATGACCATTTCTCCTTGTATGTAACTGTAATAGCATAGCAATTGTTAATTTCACCAACATGTGGATCCATGTTAGTCCTATCCCGCCAACCCTCATGGTTAGACAGATATCACTCTATTTGACAGCTGGAGATTCCAGTCATTAGAACACACGGAGGCTCTTCAGCAGAGCCTAAATTGCCCCATTCAGAGATGGAGACATCTTTGAGATGGTCAACAAAGTGTGCCAGGTTTGCAAGCACACTCTGTTCACCATTCCAATGAGGTTTACATCTCTGAATGGGGCAATTTAGGCTCTGCTGAAGAGCCTCTGTGTGGTGAAATGACTGTCAAACATGTCAAAATGACTGTCAAATAGAGCAATATCTGTCTAACCATGTGGGTTGGAGGGATAGGACTAACATCGATCCACATCTATCTCTTACAATGCCTACAATATTACATCATGGTGAAATTAACCATTGCTATTCCGTTAAAGGGATAGTAATACCTAACATGTGAAAAGAAAAATATATTGCAGGGTTCATCCCCCGAGCAAAACAAGGGTATTCCCACTGCTCAAAGGTGTTTCATTCAAAATGTAGCACAGCTCATAGTTGACTACTCCAGCGGCAATATCACAGTGGCCTGGAACTCTAAAATGGCGATGTTGCTAGACCATCCTATGGACAGCTTACGTCCAGACGCAATAAATTCTCATAGGATAATGTAGCAACAGTGCCAATGTACAACTTCAGGCCACTGGGATATAGCACCAAAGCAATTTTACTCTGAGCTGGGAGACTTTTTGAACAAAAACCTCCTCCAGCAGTGGGAGTACCCTTGTTTCACTCAGGGTGATAAACCACAAAACATATATTTCCCTTTCTGCATTTCATGTATTAGTATCCCATTAATCCCATCATGGCTACGTTTACTAATCACACAATCTCAATTCTCCACACAGCTTATGGGCCTCCATCGCAGCAGGAGCCCGTGGAGGAGCCGACCACACCACCCAGTGAGGAGGATACAGAGGAGGGGACTAGCCACTGGGAAGCGTCTACAACCACCACACCTCCTCCCCAACTGGCTGCATCACCACTGCCTGCCTCTCAACTGGCTGCCTCTCAACTGCCTGCCTCTCAACTGCCTGCCTCTCAACTGCCTGCCTCTCAACTGGCTGCCTCTCAACTGCCTGCCTCTCAACTGGCTGCCTCTCAACTGGCTGCCTCTCAACTGCCTGCCTCTCAACTGCCTGCCTCTCAACTGGCTGCCTCTCAACTGGCTGCCTCTCAACTGCCTGCCTCTCAACTGCCTGCCTCTCAACTGGCTGCCCCACCACAGGATGCTCGACAAATGTACAGCGGCTGGATTCAGGGGGAGAGATGGATGCATCCCACTAGCACCGGGAGCTATTACCCTCCAGCAGCAGCACCACCACCACCAGGGAGGCAATGGCTGCCCGGGAATGTGGCCACCAGCCAATATGGGCCATATTCCACCGAGATGGATCTACCCTCCTGGATGGCTCCCCAGCATGGCCCCAGGTATGATCCCAGGTGGGGGCCAAGCACCTACCACTGGCCAAGGTATGACCCTTGGCCACTTGACTACCAACACCTGGGCCTGATTGGGGAGCCCCAGCGCCCTCAGCCAAGGGACTTGTTCACCCCACCACCTCAACCAGCACAGACATCAGTGGGCAGCAGTGGGTCCCTTGATGTGGTGGGCACCCACACACCGTCTGTGCAAGCCACTCCACCGACACAAACAGCAGTAGCAGCCACAGCACACCCAGTACCAGCAGAGGAGACAGCAGAGGCTGGGGAGATAGAGGCTGAGGAGACAGCTGAACCTGTTGAAGCAGAGGCTGAGGAGACAGCTGAAGCTGGGGAAACAGAGGCTGAGGAGACAGCTGAAGCTGGGGAAACAGAGGCTGAGGAGACAGCTGAAGCTGGGGAAACAGCACATGTGTCACCGGCCACTCCCATCTCCAGCAGTCAACGCACCCCAGATCTGGAGGCTGAGTGCATGGCCCTTCAAAGAGGACAGCTCCGGGCAACCCACGCCACCAACGACAACCTCACGAGGAACCGGAGGGAATCCCGGAGGAACACGAACAGGTTGGAGACCAGAATCCAAGCTCTGGAGTCAGAGGTTGCCAGGGGGAACACACAACTCCACCAGATACATACGGGGATGATGGACATGTTTGCACAGGTGCTTGTGGAGTTGCGAGAGATTAACCGCAGGGAGAACCTGAGGATGGAGAGGGAGAACCTGCGTTCCACAGAGGGGTCCACTGCACCCACCACCCCTTCCAGTGTTACCCCAGAAGCCACACCTAGGGGACAGAGGGTGACAAGGCAATCAGCCAGGGCATCCACCTCTGGCACCAAGTCTAAGGCCCCCCCCCCAAAAAAAAAGAAATGAAAGGCCCAACCTGTCATCTGCCCCCTCAATAAATGAAAATTGTGCTTTTGAATCCTGTCTGATCTGCTGTGTAATCACTTATAGATTGGGTGGCAGGGTTGTCTCCAATGCATTGCCAAACAATGCAGTGAACTCAACTCCTGCCTGGGGGAAATGTTTGTGTGATGTTACAACATGGGTTCACACACACCCACACCGTTGTCCAAATTCACCTGGCAACCCATCCCTGTAGCCATATAACACAACAGTGTTACATGGCCATGATGTGTGTCAGATTTGATCAGAACATACCCCTTAGCACAACAACTGGTGCAACACTGAACATTCGTCTGCATCAATTGTTGTGTTTGAGGGGAAAACCAAACTAACAGCTATGCGACTTAGCAGGGAAATAACAAGCAGGACAGATTGAACATGCATCAATATGGTCTTTAAATCAAAATTCTATTGTGCAGCTGACATACTGGGGAACACAATGTACACCCTAGGATCTCAATGTGTGTGTTACACATTGTGATCCTAGGGTGAGCATTGTGTTCTCCAGCAAGTCAGTTGCACAACAGGAGTTTGAATCACAGCCTAACTTACTGCATAACCCAAAAATCTTCCTAAGATTTCATTGTGTAGCACGCACATTGGAACCTTAGGCTGAGCATTGGCTTATGTATTAAAGGGATAGTAAACCTTGAAAATAAGTTCATTCTATATTGTAGCCCTTAAAAAAACATGTAAAATGATATAAGTCTCATATCCCAAATCATATATGTTTGGTAGATAAGACTGATATCATTTTTCATGGTTTTTAAAGGGCTACAATGTGAAATAAACTTATTTTCAGGGTTTACTATCCCTTTAAGTTGTGTTGTTGTTTAACTAAGGTTATAACACACTTCACCAGTAATAACACTTGTCCACATGAATGTTTTTGTTGATGTAGCCCATGTACTGAGATATGACAACCTACAGCAATCTCAGGACATTGATTATATTGAGCAACACACAAACCATGGACATCACATCACAGTGGAAGTGTGTCCCCTGTATCACCAGCTAATCACTCACAACACACATCAGTGTATCACTGCCATCATGTCATTGCATGTATACATCACAAAGTCCACTCATGGTCAGGCAACTAGTGGACTCCTGTGATGTAAATCATGCCTTCCTTTGTATGAGGGATACTCTAGCCTTGGGTACGGTTCCACATTGACAGGTGTTTGATCCAACATTCATTCATACAGACACGGATTGAGTAGTGATGTTTCTTGTGTATGTAGCCAATATGCATTAAACACTTGTATGAGCACAAAAAGGTACATCTGAACTAAATAGGATTACATTAGAAATGCTAGTGAACTGCTCATGTGTTGTCTACATCGTTTGGCATCTGTGTATGAGCAGTCTTACTGTACAGGTCTGATACCTGGATGTTAGTACACACATAAATTTGTGTCCATATGTGAATGTTCCAGTAGAGGTTGCTGTGAACATCAGGTCAAACATTGCATCACCAACACAATCACCTGGAACGCCAAGGGGTCAGCTTCATGGAAGTGTTGTCCAGACTTCAGTCCAGTCATATGGAAACTCCTCTGTTCAAGGATGGATCGTGCTATGGATGCCTGTGGGACAAGAGGACAGGATTTGGAACATCACCCTCGAAGTGATCGTCATGCAACAGCTACAACATCATGATCCTCTTAATCTTTCCCGTTACATAAGTCTACACAAACCACTGCTTTGTAATGTGTTGTGTACTGGTCTATGAACCATCATGGGGGGAACTAAGGGGATGTTAACCATCCTTAGGGATATTTGCCCCTGACATGGTTACACACATCAACAAATATGTCCTAATAGCTTCCTGAAAATAATATATTTGGGCTGCCACTGTCAGAGACAGGCCAAATATGTTTGGTTCATGGAGCTAGTAGGACATATTTGTTAATGTGTGTATTTCTTTCTGGGGCACATATCACTGCACACACATACACACACACAGGGCAGCATGGTGTCCATGGAGATGTGATCCACATTTCATGAGCTCCATGTTGTGTAACACACTATTACTGTCGATCCACCCCTCTGCTGCTTTATTCAACTGTAGCAAGCTACTGGTCCCATGTCCCCACGAATGCCCCCTGAACCCCTTATGTGACAGAGTTCTATCCGATGCATTGGCTTGGATGAGACTCCCTTGCTACAGGGGTACCATGGTTGCTATGGGTCTGATCCTAGCAGAACACTTTAGTTGGTGCCTAGGGAGCTGTGGGATATGCTGAACAAGGTTAAAGTGTTGTACCTTGGTTTCCAGGGGGGGCATGCATGATATCCTTGAGGTAGCAGTATCAACATGGACGACAGGTTGTCAGGTGTATTCGGAATCTCTAGGCCCAATCTGACTGGTCCACGGAATAGTTGATGCTGGTGGTCCATACTGCAGCCAGTGACAGGGCTGTGTCACTGATCCTGTGGGGTGAAACAGAACATGTGTGTTGTGGTGGGTGTGTATGCATGGATTGTGTGCATACATGTATTATACTCACAGCAGAAGTGATCCCTGATCAATCTGTCCCTTGTCTGCATCCCTGTTGGGGTTTCCTCACACTCAACGATATCCACAGGGTCTTCAGGTCTGGGTGGGGGATGGACATCGTCGATAAGTCTGGTGTCCACCGCGATATTATGTAGGATGGCACATGCCACGATGATGTCGCAGACCTTGCCTGGTGCATACTGCAATGCTCCCCCCGAGTGGTCCAGACATCGGAATCGGGACTTGAGGAGGCCGAAGGTCCGCTCAATGGCATTCCGTGTTCTGGCATGAGCCTGGTTATATCGTTCCTGGGCATCGTTTTGGGGATTGGCGACCGGGGTGAGGAGCCATGGCTTGCATCCATAGCCAGCATCACCTGTGGAAAGTGAGTGACATGGTGTGACAAGGAGCACATATTGTGTAAATGTTGTTTTCTGTGGTGAACGTACTAGCACATGTGTATGTGGTGTCATTTGGTGCTGTTATCTCACCCAGAAGCCATCCGCCTGTATAGGTCCCATTTTCGAAATCCCTCTGCACAGATGAATTTCTGAGTATATGTGAATCGTGACAGCTCCCGGGAAATTTCGCACAGACATTCATTATGGCCAGGTTGCTGTCACACACCATCTGCACATTCATGGAGTGGAAGTTTTTGCGGTTCAGGAACATATGTCCCTGACGTGCTGGTGCTTTGATACGGACATGGGTGCAATCTATTGCACCCATGACCCTGGGCATGCCTCCCCTTGCATAGAAGCCCTGCTTCAGATGTGTCCACTCCATATCGGTGATGGGGAAACGTATGTAGGTACTGGCCTTGGCTTTGAGGGCTGGCAAGACCTGGGCCAGCACCCTGGAGAATGTGGCCTGGGACATGCCAGATGCGTAACCCTCTGTCGACTGAAAGGCGCCACTTGCCATGAAGTGTATGGCACACAGGAGTTTTTGAAGGCCAGTTAGAGCATGGTTATGGGTGCATATGGGATCCACCTGCTCCTTGATGACCTCATACAGGGCTATGATGCTGTGTGGCCTCAACCTGTAGCGATCAATAACCTCGTCATCGGTCATTCCAAAGAGAGTGACCCTTGGACGGTATACCCTGGGCCTTGGTGGTCGTCTATGCATCCTGGGCTGCTGCAGGGGTCCCTGTGGCAGCTGGGGAGCATCCTGTTGCTGCAGCTGTGCATCTGCAGGCAGGTGTCCTCCGGGTGGGGATGGGCTCCTGTGTGGCTGGTGAGCCAGAGCCTCCTCACTTGCAACAGGTGGAGGCTGTTGATGAGGCGTGCTTGGAGGTTGCTGATGTTCCCCAGCTCTCTCCCTTGCACGCCTTCTCCGCAGCCTTCGCAACAATATGTAACCCAACATACTGTTTGCTCTCTCTATCTGTCTCTCTCTCTCTCTATCTCTCTCTATCTCTCTCTCCCTCCCTGAGTGGAAAACAAGCCACAAGTGAGTGTGTTGAGTTGTCCCTTTAAGTACTTGCTAGGGCGTTGTGTAGGTGTGTTGATGAGGTGAGTGCTGACCAATGGTGAGTTGTTTTTGTCCAGGTAAGTGTTAGCAGGTGTGTGTGTGTTATAAGATGTGGTGTGTTGTGCTTGTTCTGTGTGTGCCATTTGCGGACGTGCAGTTGTGGGGTGCAGGTGGCGTGTTGATGTTGCCCAGGTGAGCTTGTATTTGCAGCTGTCCGCTTTGTGTGATGACCCCCATTGTTCCGTGCCATGTTGTGTTGTTGTTTTTGTGTGTTGTTGTCCCTGTGGTGTTGGTTGTTGTTGTTTGTGTAGTGATTTGTGTTGTGTGTGCATGTTTTTGTGTTGTTTTGGCATTGCACGGGTTAATTTTCCCATTTACATGGTTGTGCGGTAAGCATTTGGTGTGTTTTCCTCTGTAACGGGTGTTTTGTTTTGGCCGTTAAGTGTCTAACGGCTAAAAAAAGTGGGTCTTAACTTTTAGCCGTTAGGTGTGTCTTTTTTTCAGCCGTTAGCAGTACCGCAAGCCTTTGAATAGCTCTGGGCTATGTTGTTCCATGTGTCTGAATGCACGTTAGTGTATCGGCCGTAAGGATTCTGCAACTGCCGTTAGCTGTTGTTTAGACGGATCTTTGAATTGCAACATGACACTTAACGCACCCGTTAGTGATTTTTTTTGCTAACGGCTGCCTTTAAATCGAGCCCTATATGTATTATCCCTGTTTCTGTATCCTGGTCCTGAGAAGGCCTATGTAGCCTATATTCTGCTATTCACAGTACTGCCTGTAGAGGGCAATCTTGTTATTGTTTTTTTTCTAATAAAACTGTGTTTTATTTTAATCCTCTGTCTGAGTGTCTGAAAAACCATTACAAGGTCCTTACAAATTCAACAAAATTTGTGGTAATAGGTTTGCCAGTCTCCCAAATCGGATTTGCCCAAGCTAAGGCCTTGCCCGTGAGTAGTGAGATCATGAATCCCACCTTGCTTCTGTCACTGGGAAATGCCTGTGGCACTAGTTCAAGAATAATTTCCAGTTGGTTCAAGAACCCATGGCAAAGTGTTGGCTCCCCATCATATCTCAAAGGCAACGGAGCAGTAGCGGAGAGCCCTCTAGAGGAATAGCTGGGTACACTAGCCTGTGTCAATGGTGCCGGAACTGGAATGGCCACCAAAGATTGTACAGGTCTCTCGAGGCAAGCAGTGCGTTCAAGAATGGTCTGAATAGCCATAGACAGTTGTTCTAATCGCTGTTCCTGCGCATCCAATCTCCACAGGAGATTCTGGGAACTACCCTCACCAGCCTTGTCTGAGGTCATGGCCCTTTCGTACTTTCACGGTTTTATTGAACACTCAGACAATTGGGTAGGATAAAATAGGAAAGCTTTATTAGACAGAATAAAGCGCACAAGGCCCCTCACAGGTCCAAACTTACAAAACAGCAGTAATAAAGTTTGACACAGGACAGGGCATACAAGATAGCAATACAATAATGAGGCTCTACCGGCCTTACCGAATACCGGGTAAGGCAGCCTGATATCTGATGCAACAAGGAACTGAGGAGGCTCTACCGGCCTTACCGAATACCGTATAAGGCAGCCTGATATCTGATGCAACAAGGAACTGAGGAGGCTCTACCGGCCTTATTGAATACCGGGTAAGGCAGCCTAATATCTGGTGCAACAAGGAACTGAGGAGGCTCTACCGGCCTTACCAAATTCCGGTTAAGGCAGCCTAATATCTGGTGCAACAAGGAACTGAGGAGGCTCTACCGGCCTTACCGAATACCGGGTAAGGCAGCCTGATATCTGATGCAACAAGGAACTGCTTATAGAGCGAATAGCTCTGACTGGTAAGGCTTAACAGAAACCACAGATATTCACAGACTGAGCATATATATAGGAAGGCAACAGTAACCACTTAGTGACTGGATAGCACTGACTGGAATAGCTTAACGGAGGCCACAGATAGTCACAGGCTGAGTGATATTGGAAGGCAACAGTAACCGCTTAGTGAACGGATAGCACTGACTGGAAGTGCTTAACAGAGGCAACAGATAGTTACAGGCTGAGCGATAAGGAAGGCAACAGTAACCGCTTAGGGACCGGACAGCACTGACTGTAATAGTGAGGGCAACAGGACAGCAGAAGTCAGTCGTGCCTAGATCAATAGACGGAGAGCGGTAGTTAGCCAAAGCCTGGATCGGTACACAGAGAGCGATAGTCAGCCACAGCCTGGGTCGGTACACAGAGAGAGGTAGTCAGCCACAGCCTGGGTCCATACACAGAGAACAGCAGTCAGCCAAAGCCTGGGTCGGTACACAGAGAGCGGTAATCAGCCACAGCCGGCGTCAGTACACAGAGAGCGGTAGTCAGCCAAGCCTGGAACGGTACACAGGAGCGGTAGTCAGCCAGAAAACGGATCAACACGGAACAGGAGCACTGAATCACGAATGTCAGGAACAACACGAAAGGGCACCCGCTTAGTGACAGAGGGGTATATATAAAGGCTAGCCCTGGGAGGGGCTAGCCAGCAAGCACTAATAAAAGACAGCAAAGCACAAACCCGGAAGTCAGAATATCACACAAGAATCACAGGCACCATGATACAGTCAAGGGTGCCCACACCATTCCCCTGACCCTGGGAGTCCTCCCCTTCCCTTCATTAAAGTGTTCAAGTGGAACAGGATACTGAAGACTAATAGGCGAGAACTGTTGTTGGGGGGATCAGGTGCACAATTAATACCACCACCAGCAGGAGCACAGATCAGCTAACTGTCCCTGCTGCTACTGCTGCCAGTCTGCCTTCTTCAGGTCAGAAAGAAATGCCAAGTGTGACATTAGGAGACCCTCTGTCACATTGCTCATCATCGTGACCTCTTCCAAGCTGCAGTGAGATATCTGTAATAGAGCAGAAGTATGTAGGGACTAATGGTGGTGGTGGTGATGATGATGCTGGAGATGCTGGGGTGGAAGAGACATTGATGGCATTTTTAGCAGAAACTGAGAAGGAATGGGAGACAGGGATGAGGATGTGTATCACAACCACCACTAGCAGTGAAATTTTGGAATTGGAGGAATTTGCAACTGCTCTAATTCCTGCTGCTGCTGGGAATGGGGTCAACAACTGATGCGGGACTAGGACAGGTTCCACTTGCTAGTGGCAGCAAGACTCCTGGTCCTAGTTGCATTGCTGAATCTGAAGAAGTAGCAGCAACAGCAGTAACATTATCCACTGCCACAGACAGTGAAGGGGAATATGGAGGACAAGAAGAAAGAGGCCATTTTTTTCTGCCTGTTCCCTCCCCCCTGAAGTCATGGGTGTAGCAATATTTTTCTCTTGGGGCAGGAACAGTGTAGTCATCACCAAAGGCACTGTGCACAATTTGTGACAAGTCATTAAGAAGAGGAAAGGAGGGAACACATCTTGGAACAAATGCCCTGATATCACACGTGAAACACAGACACCATGACATTTATCTCAAACATGTTAAAGCCAAACACCCACCACAGAAATAAAGCACCGCTGTTGCTGTACCCCCTGACTCTCCAGAATGGCAATAAAAGGAGAGGCAAAGATCAAAGACGAGGAAAAGTAGAGCAACCCAGGCAGAGACTAGAAGTTCCATGACGAGTGAAACAACTAGCTTGCCATCACCATCACCTTCTAGGGTAACTACATCTTCTGCCAATCCACCTCATTCCTCGTTATCTCCTCGGCCACTCTGTTGATGTTAGGATGTGGCCGTTCATCTATAGCCATTGCACACTGTATGGTGCACTGACCACATATGGTAGTGTGGTGGAGGAGAATTGCAAGTAGGGTATCAAGCGTCATTTGAGGAGATTCCATCCCACAGAATGTGCTAAGATGGTGGCAGGGAGGGTTCATCATTACTATTATACTGTCAGAAAGTTAAAAAGTACATATACAGCGCTCCAAATACTGCTAACCATAATAAAATATGTGTATATATATATATATATATATATTGTAAATAGAACCAGAAACAAATATATCTCTATATTGTCCTTGGGATGCAGCCACAATCCATAGTGTCCTGTGTGGCACCAATCGCTAAAAAAGTCAATTTGGAAAATATCCGATAAGAGCAAACTTCCAAAGGCAATAGAATAATAAAAAATAATAAAACATATAAAATGAACCAATAAATAAGAATACAGAAAAAAACCCCAACTGAGGGAATGCTGATAGTGCTTCTTTCCAATTGTGTGCTCAGTAAGTATATGGTCTTGCTCTGTGCAGTCAACAATGGATGGTGTAATGGTCCTGAGCAAAAGAGAGGAGGTAGAAGAACAGACCTAAGAGTGAATCTGTAAGCTGTATGTAATTCTGTCCACATATAGGACCAGACTCACCAGATCCGTTCTTGAGCTATACAGGACTAAGCCCGATCTGGCTAAATGGCTTGATCTTCACTGTAGTGGAGACCTTGAAGTGCAAGCACAAAAAGCTCATCTGAGAGTGTATCTGTCAGTAAAGTATGAAATAAAGGCTCCACCAAGAGCCGCACTCACTAGATAGATGTACAATGGATAAATACAAAAGCCTGGCCCGGCTGCAGTGAGAAAAGACCCGTGGATAAATGTAGAACAACTTTTATTGATAAAACGTCCCTACGCTGTGTGTTTCGTAGAGTTATATCTACTTCATCAGGGGATACATTTTAATGCAATAGTACTCATATATATAGGATGCCATTGCTCCATGGACTAAATGGACTCACCGTGTGTAAAAGATGGAGAACAGCGTCTGTATCACCTGGTACTGGCTCAAACCGAGGTAGGAGAACCGGCCGGGTTGATCAACACCTCGTTCCGGATATCCCGTCCAGTCATTGCCATAGCAACCGGAACGTACTCCATAATGCTCCATCTGATAGGGTAAACTACAAAAAAGAAAAAAACATGCACTCAAATGAGATCACCAGTCCAAAGTGTAGTGGAATCAAAACTCAATAAGATAAAAAATATACAATAAAATATACAAAAAACAATTAAAAACATACATGTGAACAATACAACCTAATGTCTATTCATCGTTATTGTAAGCATGTAAAATGACAGCTGTAAGTCAATCTTCAAAAGACATTTGTGCAGATACATGTTGAAAAGTAACATACATAAACCAATATATATGTTTTTTAATATGTTTTTAATTGTTTTTTGTATATTTTATTGTATATTTTTTATCTTATTGAGTTTTGATTCCACTACACTTTGGACTGGTGATCTCATTCGAGTGTATGTCGTTTTTTTTCTTTTTTGTAGTTTACCCTATCAGATGGAGCATTACGGAGTACGTTCCGGTTGCTATGGCAATGATTGGATGGGGTATCCGGGACGAGGTGTGGATCAGCCTGGACGGTTCTCCTACCTCGGTTTGAGCCGGCACCAGTCAGGACAGAAGCCGTTCTCCATCTTTTACACACGGTGAGTCCATTTAGTCCATGGAGCAATGGCTTCCTATATATATATGAGTACTATTGCATTACAATTTATCCCCTGATGAAGTAGATATAACTCTATGAAACGCACAGTGTAGGGATGTTTTATCAATAAAAGTTGTTCTACATTTATCCACGGGTCTTTTCTCACTGCAGCCGGGCCGGGTTTTTGTAATTATGCATTGTACATCTATCTGGTGAGTGCGGCTCTTGGTGGAGCATTTATTTCATACTTTACTGACAGATACACTCTCAGATGAGCTTTTTGTGCTTGCACTTCAAGGTCTCTACTACAGTGAAGATCGAGCCATTTAGCCGGATCGGGCTTAGTCTTGTATTGCTCAAGAACGGATCTGGTGATTCTGGTCCTATCTGTGAACAGAATTACATACAGCTTACAGATTCACTCTTAGGTCTGTTCTTCTCCTCCTCTCTTTTGCTCAGGACCATTACACCATCCATTGTTGACTGCACAGAGCAAGACCATATACTTACATCTGAGCGCACAATTGGAAAGAAGCACTATCAGCATTCCCTCAGTTGGGTTTTTTTTTCTGTATTCTTATTTATTGTTTCATTTTATGTTTTATTATTTTTTATTACTCTATTGCCTTTGGAAGTTTGAGCTTATCCGATTTTTTCAAACTGTCAGAAAGTTGTCATGTGTCCTTAGCAGGTTCTGGACAAGGGGTATAGTGACAGTGGCAGTACTTGGGTTCTGCTGTCATGGTGTTTGGATACAGTTTTGCCCCCAGGTTTTATTTACCAAACACTTTGTACATATCACGGTGCCCGTGATTAACTCTATGCTGGTTTCCTATTCAGCGACATTGTTACTGCCTAACTGTCGCTCATTGCTGAGTCGCTATTCTTATAGGTCACTATGCTGGTGATGTCATCTCTCCACCCACCTGCTAGGCCTTTTAAACCTCAGCCTATCTCATTACCTTTGCCCTTTCGTGGTGTACCTGAGCCTAGTGCTGTCTTGGTCCATTGCAGTTACTGTGTACGAGTCCTGCTACGTCTGACTACCCGATCCGGCTCTGACTCCTGGCTACGTCTGACTACCCATTCCGGCTCTGACTCCTGGCTACATCTGACTACCCGTTCCGGCTCCGAGCACTGGCGATGTCTGACTACCCGATCCAGCTCTGACCCTTGGCTGCCTCTTATTATTCCTCTGTTGCGCTCCCATTGTGATTCCTCATTAGGAATCCTTGCTGCCTGTGCCTTCCTCCTAGCACTCGCTTCCGCTAGCAGCGCTTGTAGGCCAGTCCGTGTAATGACCTCCAGTGGCCGTTCCGGTTTGTGTGTTGCCTCACCTAGCCCTAGTGCCGGTTACCTTGTCGACTGTATACCCAGTATTTGGGTATTGTTGCGCTTACTGTTTTCCTGATGACTGTGTGTGTGTGTGGAAGTGCTCTGCACTGTCCTCCCACCTTGCCTGTGTGAGTTTCCAGGGCCTTTCCGTTATTGCTCACCTGCCTAGTGAAGGGTGAGGGAAGTGAGTTCACTGTTCCTCCCTGGTCTCGTGAAGATGTGCCACTCTTGCTGCCACGTTTGTGTCACTCATTACTGCCACTGCTGTGTCATTTGCTTCTTCCACTATTGTGTCATCTTTGCCGCTCTATTGTACGCAATAAAGTTTTATCTTAAATTCATCTGTACTTGTCAGTGTTGTTATTTCCTATTTACTCCATGACAGCACATTGCAGTTGCTGATGAGAGCCACAGTTCCTGCTCATAATGGAAAAATGTCTATTTTAATAATAGCACACCTATGATTTTGAAGGAGGGGCAGGTGGAGAAGAATTATTGGTCAACGTCTTCTTTTCTCCACTTATACTGGGGGCTACTTATTGTGCTGCTACTACCTCAGGCACATCACTGGAGATAGTCATGGCAAGTGGAACCTTCATCATCCATCACCCATGTTACTGCTATTGTTGATGCCATCCCCTTTCAGTTGCCTAATCATCCTGCTGCTTAAAGACTCAGCAGCAGTAAAAACAGCAGTTGCTAATTCTGCAATTATGGACTCAGGAGGACATTTGACAATGGCCAGTTGCCACTGGTCAACATGACCTGCTGCACTAGGCCAGTAGTGTATTTTTTTTCTTCAGGGCTTATGTTTTTTAAAAAAAATAAATACATAAAAAATAAAAACATTGTACTACATTATAAAATAAACAATTTTTTGGGGTTGTTTCTAACAAGCCTAAGTCCTACAAATCAATGTTTTTTCAGGGCGTGTGCTTCTAATAAGTCTAAGTCCTACAAACCAATGTTTCCTCAGGGCTTGGGCCTCTAACAACAAATCTAACAAATCATCCTCTACAAAATACTATATCAAGTCAAGTATCAGTCCACCCCTGTCTCTATCACTTTACATACAAATGTATTATTTTATTTTATTTATTTATTTATTAACTGTGCCCCAATACCAGTCAAGAACCCCCTGAAAACAAATTCCCTGTCCAACTGATTCTTTCCCCTGACTCCACCCACCAACACAGGCACCCTACTCAGACCCCTTTTATACCTTGTCTTGTGGAGGTCTTTTTAATTGTATTTAGGATTTATTTTTTTATTAACTGCCCCCAATCCCAGTAAACAACCCCCCAAAAAAAATCCCTGTTCAACTGATTCTTTCCCCACACTCCACCAACACAGGCACCCTCATGCCCCTTTTATACTATGCCTTTGGTAAATAAAATAATATTTATTATGTGTTGTTTGTAAATTCAAAGTTCCCATTGATTTCAATGGAATGAGCTAGGCGATAAGATCGGAAAATTTTCACTTTTTGCTGATTTCACTCTGAGGCGAAATTTTTCCCCCATCCCTAGTTCTGAGACAGTAGGAGCAACAGCAGCAACATCATCCACTACCCCAGCCAGTGGAGGAGAAGAAGAAATAGGCAATTCTTCTCCATCTTTTCCCTCCCGTGAAGTCATGGGTGTGGGACTATTTTTCTCTTGGGACAGGCACAGTGCAGTCATCAACAACAGCACTGTGCACAATTTGCGACAAGTCAGTGAGAAGGGGAAAGGAGGGAACACACCTTGGCACAACCACCCTGATAACACACAAGAAACACAGACACCATGACATTTATGTGAAACATGTTAAAGCCAAACACCCACTACAGAAATTGAGCACCGCTTTTGCTGTACCCCCTGACTATACAGAAAAGCAAAAAAAAAGTACGGCAGAGATCAAAGAGGAGGAAGAACAGAGCAACTCAGCCAGAGACTGGAAGTTCAATGATGAGTGAAACAACTAGCTCACCATCATCATCTTCTTCCTCTAGGGTAACTACATGTTCTGCCAATCCAACTCATTCATCATTACCTCCCCCAGCAAGTGATAGCCACTCTGTAGATATTAGGGTGTGGTGGTTCATGTCCACCCATTGCACACATTAAGGGAATGGAGGACTTGACATATGAGGAACGACTAAACAAACTTGGTTTATTTACTCTAGAGAAAAGACGACTAAGAGGAGACCTTATCACATTGTACAAGTATATGAGTGGTCAATACAAGGATCTCTGCGGTGAGCTATTTATTCCAAGGCCTGATCAGGTGACCAGGGGACACCCCTTGAGATTAGAGGAGAGGAGGTTTAAACTTCAGCAGAGGAAAGGTTTTTTTACGGTAAGGTCTGTCAAATTGTGGAATTCATTGCCCAGGGAGGTAGTTATGGCAGATACAATGGATACATTTAAGAGAAGATTAGATACATTTCTTTCAAAAGGGAACATACAGAGTTATACTGTTTATCAGTAGGCTGATAAGGAAGGTCTGATAAAGACTAATTTAATTGGTAGCAGGAAAGCTATAAAATTCTCAGTTACTGAGGTATGAGGCGAAGGTTGAACTTGATGGACTTGTGTCTTTTTTCAACCTAATTTACTATGTTACTATGTTACTATGTTACTGTGTGGTGCACTGATCATACATGCCAGTGTGGTGGAGGAGAATCACAAGCAGGGCATCAAGCGGCATCTGAGGAGATTCCATCCCACAGAATATGCTAAGCTGGTGGCGGGGAGGGTTCATCATTACTATTAAACTGTCAGCAAGTTGTCATGTGTCCTTAAAGGAGAGTGGACAAGAGGCAGTACTTGGTTTCTGGTGGGGGGATTTCACATTGGGGACCCTAAGTGTCACAGTGTTTGGATAGAGTTGTGCCAGGTGTTTCATGTGAGTGCAGATATATCTATCATTTCACTTCCCAGTCCTTCCCTTATATACACTGTGCATATTGCAGTTGATGATGTGAGAGGTAGTGGTGACTTTTCGCGAAAACTGGCAAATTTTTCTCTTTTTTCGCGAAAATGTTCTCCTTTTCGCCAATGCAAAATTTTCCTCCTTTTTGCCTATTTTAACAAATTTTTTGCCTATATTTCCTATGGTACTACGTTTTCCACTGAAATATTACTTCTGAGGGCTTTAGTTTATAAATACATGCCTTGAAAAATGTTTTAGCATGCAGAGTGCATTTGTCCTTTGCCCACAACACTAACTTCCTGCTTAAGTGACACTGACACATATTCATGATGATGTGAATTAATAAAAAAAATAAAGTACAACCTACAATGTGGCAGATGTGTATTGTAGTGGTGGGGGGGGACTGGCATGGTGTGATTAGTGTATGTATATAGTTTTTACCATTGTCATGTTTGTTTCAAATCCTTATCGGTCATAGCAGTGGTCCCAAGTGGGGTAGATGTTGGCAAACTTTCTTCACATCCCTCCTCCTCCTCATCTGTTCTGTTGTTAATATATGTGTCCTGGCTTTCTCTGTCATGTGTGGTTTCTGCTACCTGATACTCAGATGGTACTAGATGTTGGTTTATTTTTAAGAATGTCATTCTCTCAACATTGCTTCTTGATAGCTATGTCCTGCGGTCATTGACAACATAACCAGCCATACTGAAAACTCTCTCAGTCTCAACACTTGCTGGAGGTCAACTAAGGATTTTGACTGCAATGCATGTCAATGCTGGCCATACACACTGCTTTGTTTACCAGTAGTCCATGGGGTCATATTTTCTGTCTAGAACGTAGCTGACCTGCAAGTATGTAAAAATCATCTCACATGCAGTGGGACCACTTCTAGGAGCTAGACAGTGTTTCTGTGTGTCAGTTACCAACCCATATTCGGGGAGCAAGTAACAAAGAGATGTGCCACCACCACCACCATTCTGGGGTTTTTGCTGCCTCTGCTGAGACCCATGTATTGCCCTGTGTTCAGAATGGAATATTTTGGTTAACGATGTAGCTGCTTCTGCTGGTTGAAATGCTTTGCTGCCTTCTTTTTCACTATACTGTCTAGATGTTTGTTGTGCCCTTACTTTCTCCCTCTCATCCTCCACAATGCAACCCTCCACTCAATCAATAAGCATACCTGGATATTCCTTGACAGAATTCGATTCCTCAGAGTTGCTGCTGATCGCCATGACTCCTTGTTGTAACAGCGGATAGCCCTTTGGCACAAATTTTGTGTTTGAAGTGGGGGTCCAGCAAAGTGGCAAGAATATATTCCTCTTTGCTTTTAATGAACACTATGAGAGGATCTTGTTCAAAGATCGCTAACATCTCATTTACCAGCTGGTGTATGTCTGTGTTGTCATTATGGGATGATTCCTCAGCCATGCTCCTCATTTTTTCCTGCAATAAAAATATCAGTGATAGAATTTCACTAATTCCTGCCCCAATGTGACTCACCAGCATGGTTGCCCCCTCAAAGGGTTTCAGCAGCTCACATACATCTCACATTAGTTGCCATTGACCAGCTGACAAAGAGACTCTCTTTAAAGCCTTCCTGTTTTGCACAGTGTACTCGCAAATGGCCTTATTCTTCTTGTGCAAACTCTCTAGCATGTACATTGTGGAATTCCACCTGGTAGAGACTTCCATTTTCAGCTGGTGATGGGTAAGGTTGTTACGCTTTTGTATGGCATATAGAGCATAGCGTGCACTGTAGGAGCAAATAAAATGGGCACAGATTTTGCAGGCAATAGAAAGCATCTCTCTGAGGGTTTTGTATTCTGCCAGAAATCTGGTCAGAACTAAATTTAGCACATGGGCAAAGCAGGGCACATGCACCATATCACCTATTCTCAAAGCAGCACCTCTTCTGTGTCTTCAATTCTCTCTTTCTCCCCTCTCCTCCATCATTCCCCTCCCTAACCCCTCTAGCCTTTTTCAGAATTTTCCACATAAAATATTAACACAATACATCAAACAATCCCACCCTTTCAGTCTCCACAATAGTATCTTCCTGATCCTCCATCCTACTTATTAATTCCTTTACTTCAGTCACAGAATCAATGTTTTCCCTTTTGCTGTCCACATCACCACTCACTACCTGCTCCCTTGATCCTATACCATCCCACCTCCTCAATCCTCTGTTATCCACGTTAGTTCCCATGTTAACTATTGTACTCAACTCCTCCCTATCTTCTTGCACCTTCCTCTCCTCGCTCAAACATTAAATAGTATCTCCAATCCTCAAGAAAAGTTAATTAGACCCCGCCTACCCATCCAACTACCGCCCTGTATCCCTCTTACCCTTTGCCTCTAAGATCCTTGAGTGCCTAGCCTACTCTCATCTACTTACCTTCCTCAACTCCCATAATACTCTGGACTGCAGTCTGGCTTTCGGCCCACTTTCTCTACAGAAACTGCTCTTATCAAAGCAACAAACAATCTCCACATTGCAAAAACCAAAGGCCATTTCTCTCTTCTTATCCTCCTAGACCTATCAGCAGCATTCAACACCATACACTTCTCTCCCAGTTTCTCCAATCACTTGGCATCTGCGGCCTGGCACATTCCTGGCTTCTATCCTATCTCTCTCAACAGTCATTCTCTGTGACATATGCTAACACCTCTTCACTCTCACTGCTCGTGATTTCCTTGCCTGCTGTGCCTGTCCGGCAGTATGGAGTGGAGCGGCATAACTATGACTTGATCCTCTGCGGATGCACGTCTGTGACATCACGCTCGCTATTTTATACTTCCTGTAAGTTTAGCGATATTGCTCCACCTTCTGGCATCAGCTTTATAGCTAGGCAGCAAACTGGGATTAGTCACCCTTTCGTGGTGTTTCTGTACGCATTGCTGTGTTGCTCGTCTGACCCTTGCTTGGCTTACATTACTCTCTGGTGTTCAATCCTTGGCCTGTCTGACTACCTGTTCTGGTTGTGACCTGTGGCTTTGTCTGACTACTTGATCCGTGTATGACTCTGGCTTGTCTGACTACCCTCTCCGTGTTGACCTCAGCTGTGGCTGACTACCCGATCCGGAGTCCGATTGTGTCCTATCTGACTACTCTCTATATTAGTTATCACTCCTGTCTGACTACCACTTGTCCGGCTAGATCAAGGGCGCGCTCCTTTCCTTGGGCACTTAACTACCAAGTAGTATTGCAGATGCTTCCGTTCTGACTAGTTTGTTGCCTCCGTTGTGCGCTATCTGCCTACCCATACTAGAGTATGTACACTGTTTCCTCCTCTCAGTCAAGCCTTTGCCTCCGACAGGCAAGTACAGGTTAGTCTTGCCCCTGACCTCCTTTCTGTGTGCTCCAACCGGCTGCCTTGCCTGAGCACTTACACTGCTACCTGGAGTAGTGCTAGTTGCAGATTGCCTGTATCTGCTGGCTACCCTCTCTGTGTCCTCGCTGGGTATCACTACACCTGCAGCTACCCAGAAGCTCCATGACATTCTATTCTCTGGGATTGTCTGGGTACGATCCTTTACTGTCTCAGCGTTCAGTTGCCTATCAGTATTTAGAACCAAGTAGGTTCTGCCTACTACTTATCTCAGACCTGTGGTGGTTCAGTGTCAGCTCCTGGGTAGTGGACTAGACACTGTCCTCACGTTGTTCTCCCCATTGACTGAGGAAGTGTTTTTGCTCTTTTCATTATTCTGATTATTTTAATAAACCGGTTAAATTCACCTGTACTGTTGTGTATTTATTTGCCTAGTGACAGTGACATTCACCTCTGATCCCCCTCTTATACACCAAGGCTCTGTTCTGGGACCTCTTCTCTTTTCTCTGTATACACTCTCTCTGGGGCAACTGATAAAATCCTTTGGCTTTAACTACAATCTATATGCAGACGATACATAAATAAAACTCTCCACACCCTCAATATCACTTGAAATACAGCAGCGGGTCTCAGATTGCCTTACTGCTATCTCTTCCTGGATGTATGTATGTATTTTTATTTATATAGCGCCATACATGTACACAGCGCTTAACAGAAGTTGAAATAATACAATACAAAAACGACAGAACTGGGGTCAAGAGCATTAAGGTTAAGTACAATCATTACATTATTTGTGAGGGAAAGTGCAGCAAGGGAATCATACACTAGGAAAGGGACCCTGCCCCAAGGAGCTTACAATCTAGGCTGAATTCATATTTACAAACAGAGACAGTAGGAGGAGTATTATAAGTGCAGGTACAAGGTGTGGTGAAAGAAGTGCAGAAGGATTCTGATGTGACTGTCAGTGTGCAGAAGGAGGACCTTGCTATTGAGATGCCTCCCTGAGCAGGTGGGTTTTGAGGAGTTGCTTGAAAGTGATGATTGTGGATGATTGGCGAATGGTGATGGGGAGGGCATTCCAGAGTCGAGGAGCAGCCAGTGAGAAGGATTGTAGTCGAGAGATGGCTCGAGTTGTGTAGGGAGAGGAAGAACCCTTGAGAAGACCGTAGGGGACGGGAAGGGGTGTAGCGGGAGATAAGGGCAGAAATGTAAGAGGGTGCTGAAGAACAGAGTGACTTACAGGAGAGGAGGAGAATCTTGTAAGAAATACGATACTTTATAGGTAGCCAATTGAGGGATTTCAGGAGGAGATGAGATGGAAGGTATCTGGGAGCAAATGTGGAGATTCTTGCGGCTGAATTGATAACAGATTGAAGTGGAGAGAGATGAGAAGCAGGAAGACCAGAGAGTAGAATGTTGCAGTAGTCAAGTCTAGAGAGAACAAGTGCCTGAAATAGTGTTTTAGCTGTTGATAAGCAGAGGAACGGACGTATTTTTGCAATATTTTTTAGGAAGAAGTGACAAGTTCTAGTGACAGCTTGGATATGGGGGAGAAGATTAATTTAGAATCAAGTATGACCCCAAGACAGCGTGCTTTGGATGCTGAGTGTATAACACAGTTTTCTATTGTGATGGAGAAGGGGGTTGGTGGATGGGTTTTAGGAGGAAACACCACCAGCTCTGTCTTAGCCATATTAAGTTTAAGGTGGCGGTGGGCCATCCATGATGAAATGGCTGAGAGACATTGAATGACTCGAGACTGCACAGCTGGAGTGAGGTCAGGGACAGAGAGATAGATTAGTGTGTCATCTGCATACAGATGGTAATTAAATCCAAGAGATGAGATGAAGTCACCAAGTGAGAGTGTGTAGAGTGAGAAAAGAAGTGGTCCCAGAACTGATCCCTGAGGTACACCTACAGAGAGGTCGAGGGGAGACAAGAAAGTGTTAGAAAAAGAAACACTGAAAGTATGTTTAGAGAGATAGGAGGAAATCCATTCTAGAGGTGTGTCACGGATGCCAAGTGTATGCAGTGTGTCCAGTAGGAGTGCATGGTCAACAGTGTCGAAAGCAGCAGATAGATCTAGTAGGATTAGTATACTAAAGTGTCCTTTGTCCCTTGCTGTGTGATTTTTGTTAGCGCTGTCTCGGTGGAATAGTTGGAACGGAAACCTGACTGTAAAGGGTAGAGAAGAGAGTTCCTATTGAGAAAAGAGATTAAGCGGGAGAATACCAGGCGTTCCAAGATCTTAGATGTAAAGGGGAGGAGAGAAACCGGACGGTAATTTGAAAGGCAGGTGGGGTCGAGTGAGGGCTTTTTGAGTATAGGTCTGACTGTTGCATGTTTGAATGAGGATGGAAAAGTTCCGGTAGAGAGAGAGGAGTTAAAGATATTATTAAGGCTGGGAGCAAGAGTACTTGCAAGAGCCTTAAGAAGGTGAGAGGGCATGGGATCTGAGGGGCAGGTAGTGGGTGGAGAGGAGGATAGTAAAAGAGATACCTCCTCCTCTGTTATAGGGGAGAATGAGCTGAGGGTTGCTCAGGGTGGACTAGGAATCAGAGGCATAGGAGGAGAAGATGCAGAGCCCATCGTTTGTTGGATGGACTGTACCTTGTTTTTAAAAAAGTCAGTAAAGTCCTGTGGAGTGTTGGAGAAGGAGGAGCAGTTCAAGGTTGGGGGTTTGAGAAGAGAATCGAAGATTTTAAAGAGGTCACGGGGGTTAGATTTGTGGGTAGTGATAATCTGAGAGAAGTATTTCTGTTTAGTCTGGGTGAGAGCTGTGTTAAAACAGGATAGCATGAATTTGTAATGGTGGAAGTCGGCAAAAGAATGAGACTTTCGCCAGAGACGTTCTGCAGCTACGACTCATTGTAGCTTAAAACTTAACATGTGTAAGACTGAGCTCCTTATCTTTCCTTCTAAATTCTGCAAAACACCTCCATTTTCTATAACTGTCGAGGGCTCCACAATTTACCCTGTAGACAAGGCCCGATGCTTCGGGGTAACTTTGGACTCTTCTCTTTCCTTCACCACCCATAATAATGAAGTAACTAAAACCAGTTGCTTCTTTCTTCAGAATACAGCAAAAATCTGGCCATTCCTCTCTCAATCTACAACAGAAACCCTCATGCATGCTCTTATCCTTTCTTGCCTGGACTACTGAAACTCTTTACTTATTGGTCTTCCTGATAATCATATCACTCCTCTCCAATCAATTCTTAATTTGTCCACCAGAATACTCTTCCTCTCCTCCAGAACAGTACTCACCACATCACTGCCATGGCTTCCCATACAGCAGCATATCATGTTACCTTCAAGGCTCTCCATCACTTGTCCCCACCTTATATTTCATCTTTGATATCCTGCCACATACCTGCACGTCCACTACACACCATTCATAGTGGACGACTCTCTTCCCCTCTAACCACTATCACTGTTACACGACTGAAGGCTTTCTCCCTTACTGCTCCCTAACTCTGCAATGCCCTACCACCCAGTATTCGCCAAGCCTCAACCCTCAACAACTTTAAATCCAAGCTAAAAGAGCACCTTTTAAATAAAACAGAGTAATATGGAAACATTATCTCATATGTCAAAAACTGCACTTCCTCCTCTACCAGTTTGTAACTGTATGTCACCCATTATATATTTAGATTGTAAGCTCTACGGGGCAGTGACCTTTTATCCTAATGTATACTTTCCTGGTGTTCTCCTTATGATTGTCTTTATAAGCACTTAATCACTGCACTAATTGTACTCCTTCTATATTAAATGTAAACTGTAAAATGCCAAGTACACTGGTTGGCACTATACACATAAAAATATACAGTACAATATTGGAGCCTTTATCAGCAGACACAAAACCAGCTGCCTTTTGGGACTGTCTCTCAAAGCTCTGCATGCACAAGGTGATGTGACAATGGTATGGGCTACCCTGCTTCTGCTGCTGCTGCCTTTTAATCTCTCTGCAGAAGCACAGTTACTGACTGGCACCTGATGCTGTAAGCTAGTGTTGTCAACTGTGGGCGCTGGGATGTAGGGATGGGTGAAATAATGGCACTTTCCACTTGGTGAAAAATTTACCATGAAAAGTGCAGTTTTTCCCATTTTGTCCTGTTTTTTCACCTAGCTCATTGCATTGAAATCAATGGGTAGAACATTTTTTCTCCACCACACAAAAGTTTTCTACAGCCATATAAAAGACTGTCAGGCTCTCATAGCATGCCATTCTGTGTTTGTGAGAGGAGAGAGCAGCGTGTTTTTGAGCTAGAGAAGATAGGCAAATAAAGGGGAATTTAAGCTTAGTTTAGGGAGTCATTTAGGTAGGACATTTGTTTTCTGTAGTAGGGTAGTCTAGGCACACAATGGGGGAGAAGAAGGGAGGAAGGAGGTGGACCCAAAATACCCCAAAATTTGGTGTGACTGACTAGCAAGACACAGGCAGCTGGGGTCCAAATTGCTTGCTGATTTTACTTTTATTGTCTCTGTCCTGGAGAAGTCTGGGAAAATAAGTTTTTGATTTTGTTTTTTAGTTATATCTATATTTTTTGGACTAACTGTGATGAGATAGAGTGGACAACTTAAAAAAAATAAAATAAAAAAAAATATAACTAAGTAAACAAATAAATATATTAGACAGCTGAATGGGAGATCTATGACTGAGGCAGACTTGATAGACAGCAGATGTCATTGAGAATTTTATTGAGGGCTAAGGCAAAACATCCCAGGCCATCAGTTGTGTACTGTAGAGAGTAAAAACACACACATTAGTTGAGTAATATCTTGAAAATGCACAAGCGAGAGGGAGAAAGGTGGAGGAAGTGCAAGTACGTGGGAGTAAAGTGTTAGTGTAAAAACTGACTGCAGCAATTGTTTCTGCAGCATGTGCAATAAATGATGATGATCCCTCTCCTCCCGGGGTGGATGTGGTTCATCAAGGTCCCACCTCATACCACGCCAGTCCCCACCAACACTACCATACACTTCTGCTACATTGCAGGTTGTACTTTAATTTTTTTAATCACTTGACATCATCATGAATATGTGTCAGTGTCACTTAAGCAGGAAGTAAGTGTTGTGGGCAAAGAACAAATGCACTCTGCATGCTAACACATTTTTCAAGGAATGTGTTGCTGTTGGACTCACAACTTTGACTTCCAGCTACTTTTTTCTCCACTACAGCCCTCAGAAGAAGTGAAAATATTTTCACTCCCTGAGGAAGAGACAAGAAGTGTCTTGAAACGCGTTGGAGGGTGGACACGGAGCGTGAACGAGGGATGTATAAGACGGCACCAGTACTGTGCAGGATGTAATTATATGTCTTAAGTGGCACGTTTATGGATCTGATCTGTTTAACGGCTTTTTAAAATTCATCCGACGGAACGTGTGATACTAGAGGACGCCGGAGGATCACAATAGTTGTGGAAGTACATCACATTTGCGAGGTGTGAGAAGATATATCCGGTGGATGTGAAACACAGGAGGTATTGTAACATTATGAGGCACTGTAGTGGAGAAATGAATCGATTTCAGAGACAGTAAATAAGCACTATGAACACAACTTGGCACGGGAAGCAGAGGGAATAGAGGTACGGTGTTTTTCAAATGACACATTGTATCCTTACCTTGTTGTGCCGTATATGTATCTAGTGAAATCTTGAGAAGAGTATGTGCTTGAAGACATTGATGCCAATGTGCCTTTAATGAAGATTACCCTGTGTGTTCAGTCTATTATCCTGTTAGATGTCGCACGAAGAAGTATATTATGTTTGTGAACTAATGTGATCAGATCAATTAAGGTGTGGATGCATGCAATAAGAATTTTTTATCGTTGAGACATTTGGGAACCCACTTACCAGAGTGACTGCAACGGATAGTTGGATACTCCGCTCCGTGCCACAAGTGGTACGATTTTTTAATCATTTTTTATCATTTTTTCTTTTTTATATACCGGTATATAGTGAGGGAAATTGTAGGTTTATGGGATACTGGTAGTGTAGAATGTGGTAACTTTGAAATGAATTGGTATTCTTTTTGTCACGGTGTTTAGGTGATTGCCAGGGGATGAGACAGTTTTGTCCACTGGTCACACTTATATAGTAAATAGAGGGATTGTCCTGGCGCATCCCAGTATTTTTGTGACTGGGGTGCACTTTGTTTATATCCCGTCATTTTGAGGTGGGGATGTTATTTATCTGAAACATTGTTGCTTTTCATGTTACCATGGGACTATTTACCTAGTGCGGTTGTTTGTTTTTTGTATCGATCAAACATTACATATACACTGTGATAATTAAAGACGTTTTAATATACATTTTTAGTCTGTGTTCCTCTGTCAAGACTGAATATTTGGGATCTACAACTATTCGAGCGCCAGACAGGTGTTGAATTTTTTTGTATGCAAAAAAATGTGTTGAAGAGGCGAAAAATGTGTTAGAATAGGAGAATATTGTGTTTGAATAGGGAAAAATTTCCTGGAATAGGCAAAAAGGAGGAAAATTTTGCATTGGAGAAAGAGAAAACTTTCAAGGAAAAAGAAAAATCAGCCGTTTGTCGTGAAAAGTCATGCTGGAAACTTTTATCACTTTTCGCCCACTCCTACTGGGAGGGAAACCCAGAGAGCAGTCATAGTCATATAGTCTGTGCTCTACCCACTTGTCCACATATCTGATGTCAGGTGGATTTTCTTGCCGTATGCACTTTTCAGCCCTTTCCCCACCACACTAACCACTTGCTTGTACAATTCAGGCAGAGCCATTCTAGAAAAATAACTGCGACTTGGGATATGCTAGCGTGGAGCTACATATGACATCAGTTCTACGAAAGAATACAGCAGCATGACCACTGCCAACATCTTGGCAACCTTGCCATTCCACAGGTGCACTTTGGAATTGTTTTTGTGAAGTTTTTGACTCCTTGCCAGGAACTCAGTCAGTGTGGATTGGCAGGACATGGCATAAGAACCCTGGAACTTTATTGCTTTAACAACATGCATTGATTAGGTGGTGGCAGTAGAGGTAGCATGTGTGGGCAGTCTTTGACTCTTGAAATATCCTACAGCAAAGCCAGAGTCATCATGCTACTCTGCAGCAGGAGCCATAGGTGTTATTTGGACTGAACTAACTGCTGGCAGTAGCACACTCTCTAACACATAAATAACTTCACTACTTCTTTTTTCTGCCATAGAGCCCTGGGAACCTTTTAGAGTGCTGCTGCTGCTAGTTGTGGCACATTTGGCCTTCTGATAGTGTGTCTCTCAGTCAGACCTGTTGTTGTACTTCAGGTGGGATCGCATAGAAGAGGTGCCTAGGTGCAAGCCTGCTTCCCCCTTGCTCACGTGCTTTTGCACAGACAACAGATAGCAACATGCTTAGCTTGTGGATCCTGAGTGAAGTTTCTCCATACTGTGGACTTCATGGACTGAGGGGTTCCTGAGATGGTGCTGCTACTACTACTTGGGGCTAGATGTTGATGCAATTCTATTGCAAAGGGGCAGCACTTCCAGCAGCATATCTAATATTGTGGTTGTTAATAACCTGTGTTGCTGTTGTTGCTGCTGCTGGGTACTCAGCATAGTTATGTGTGGCCAAGTGGGACTTGGACTTTGAAGAGGCGATGGTGCTGATGATAGCTGATAAGGTGACTATGTACATTTTGACATATGTGCTTGTCCAGGGTCAGACATTCCAATAATTTTCTCAAACAGTTTATAGACAGACATGGTGCTCTTAAAAGTGGTGAAGGATTCAGCCTTTGCCTTTCTGCTAACTTTAAGGCCATGTCATCATTCTCACTTTCAAATTCATCTGTACCTGAACAAGAGAAGGATGCTAGAGTAATATATTCTAGATCTGCATCATCATCAGTTATCATTAAGTCATCATCAGCAGCATCACCTGACAATTCTTAACCACTACCCTTATATTTCTCTAAGCTTTTTGAGGTCTCAAACAATTTATTTTTACTTTTACTGTAACAAAGTTCGCTACTGCTTTCAAGATAGGTGTTTTGTTGCTTGCTTGTCTCACTATGTGATGCAGCAGGTGGGTGGGATGGGCGAAAATTTTCGCCTCAAACTGAAATTGGCGAATAATGGCACATTCCACTTGGCAAATCATTTCCTGCAAAAAGAGTAGGTTTTGTTTTGCTTTTTCACTCCTTTTTTGCCCATTGAAATCAATGGGGAGAAAAATATTTTGTACAATGCAAAATTTAGACTGCACTAACATGAATCATACACCTTCAATGTAAAATCAGAATATTTGTACCTTTATTATTCCAGTTAATAACAATTTCTTCACAGACCACATTGTAGTTTCGAGGGCAACAAACAAGATTCAATTAGAGTAGCAGAGTCACTGATCCAATCAACATATTTTGTGTGATACACGTTTAATCATGTGAAGAAATTGTTTTTACTCGAATAATAAAAATATTCTGATTTTACATTGTCTGAAGATGTATGATTCATGTTAGTGCAGTCTAAATTTTGCATTGTACGAGTTGAATGGTTCTGGAGAGTCCATTAGACCAGCACACTCATCTATATATGAAGCAGACTTCAGCTACACACTGCTTAGAAAAACCATTTTCATTTGAATTGACTTGAATGGCTACGTATATATTTGAAGTCCACCTAATACTGGAACTGCTATCTTGTTCTAAAGAAAAATGTTTCTCCACCACACAAAAGTTTTCTACAGCCATATAAAAGGCTGTCAGGCTCTCACAGAAGCCATTTTGTGTTTGTGAGAGGAGAGAGCAGTATGTTTTTTGAGTTAGAGAAGAGAGGGGAATTGAAGTTTAGCTTTTAGGTAGAACATTTGTATCACGGTGCCCGTGCTCCTGGCTGCGGGCAGTGACATTCTCACTTCCTGGATTTGACTGCCTCACTTTTATTGGTCCTTAATCTTGACTTCACCCAGGGCCAGCCTATTTATACCTTGTCATGACAGTACTCGGGCGTCCTTTCCTGATGTTCCTAGCGCTAGTTCCTGTTACAGCTCTGTTCGTGTATGACCTGGCCTGCCTGACAACGATCCTGCGTATCCTGATTTGCTGATTCCCCATTGCTGACTGATCTGGCTGAGAACCCGCTCCGTTGCTGACTGATCTGGCTGAGAACCCGCTCTGTTGCTGACTGTTCTGGCTGAGAACCTGCTCCGTTGCTGACTGATCTGGATGAGAGCCCTCTTCGTTGCTGACTGGCCTGGCTGAGTACCCACTACGTTGCTGACTGATCTGGCTGAGAACCCTCTCCGTTGATGACTGGTCTGGCTGAGAACCCAATACACTGCTAACTGATCTGGCTGAGTTTCCTCTGTCATGGAGCTGGGTTGGCGCTATCGCTTAGTTTGTCGACCTTGGGCTGAGCACTTGCTGCTGTAGCCGCTCATACTGGTTAACCGCCCCTGGCAGTGTGCACATGCGGAGTACCGGTTCCGTGCTGTCTCAGCTCGGACTGTGTTACTCTTGTTGTCTGTACGTGTCCTCTGCTCCGATTACCACTAGCTGGGCTCACTCCCTGAGGGAGTTGCAGGCATTCCTCTGGGTGCATTACTTCTTGAACCTTTCTGTACCTAGATCATCTAGGCTGGTTCACTGTCTCGTCTTACCATCTGCAGTAGCCGCAAGGCTCAAGAGCCAGCTGTTGCTTGGTATACCATCTTGGTACTTTATGTACTGGGACACCTGTTGCCTTCTGTGATACAGTGCCTCGATCCACCCCTAGCTACTGTTGCCAGTAGCGGTTGCCTTGGTCCTTCTGATACCTTAGTGCCCTAGGGTCTGAGCTGCCAGTATCCTCTACAGGGTCCTGTGTGACCCCAGCTTTCCTGGGTCTAAGCGCCAGTTGTCTGCCTCTGGACTCCTAGTGTTCTAGGGTCCCTGTTGCCAGTGCCTGTGCTGCGTTGCCTCCATTTAACCCTAGTGATCTAGGGTCCTTGCTGCAAGTAGTCTGAGTCATGGGCCTCCGATTCTCTTTGGGGTCTAGGTTTCAGTACCATCATCAGCTAGTCGCTGTCTCCTCTTCACCCTTGCCCGCTAGGGAACTTGCTACTTTCAGTACATCTTCCTCATAGTGTGCATACTCTGCCATTGTGTATTTTACTGTACCTGTACTGTCCTTTTGGGCTTGTGTGCCTATTACATTATTGCTGTATGTACTTTATTTCAATAAAGTTATTTTAACCTTACTGGTCTTGTCTGAGTGTTCATCAAAAACTGTGACAGTACGAAAGGGCCAATGACCTCAGACAATTCTGGTGAAGGTAGCTCCGTGAATATCCATTGGAGAATGGATATGTATGAACAACACCTCGATCAGTTGTCAGTGGCCGTGCAAACTATTCTGGAGCATACTGCACATCTGGACAGACCTGCTCAAGCCTCGGTGGCTACCCCAGTTCAAGCACCGACGGTCCAAACTTTGGGTGTGAATCTACCATGTAAAGGGTTGTCCGCTACCGCACCACTCCCGCTGAGATACGATGGGGAACCTACCCTATGCAGGGGCTTTCTAAATCAGCTCACAATTTTTTTGGAACTTGCTCCTCAAGCCTTTCCTACCGAAAGGAGTAAGATTGGGTTTATGATCTCATTGTTGACGGGTAGAGCCTTAGCCTGGGCAAATCCTATATGGGAAACGGATAAACCCATTACTTCCAATTTTGACTAATTTGTGAGGGCCTTTCGCAGTGTGTTCGAAGTACCTGGGTGCAACATCTCCAGTTGTTGAAGTTTCTTGCTCTAGTTCCTCGTTTACTACATCATCCCTGATAGATTCAGGAGCGTCTGGGTATTTTATGGACAAGGAGTTTGCCGTCTAACACAACATTCCATTGGTTGAACTTGTCAATCCAATGGCTATTGAAGCAATTGATGGGCGACCTTTGGTGTCTCTTCAGGTTACCCATGAGACATGCCCGCTATCTGTGCAGATTGGAGCACTGCATTTTGAGACACTATCCTTTCAAATCGTACAGTCTCCTCATTATGAGGTCATTTTGGGCTTCCCTTGGTTGCGACGCATAATCCCAGAATTGATTGGGGATCTTGTGAGATATTGGCCTGGTCAGAGCACTGTATGATTCATTGTTTACGACAGCCTACGAGGATTTTGTGTACCTCTCCCTCCCTACCACATGAATACCAGTCTTTCAGCAATGTGTTTAGTAAGGGAGAGGCTAGAACATTGCAACCGCACCGACCGTATGACTGTGCTATTGATATTGCGCCTGGTTCTGTGACCCCAAGAGGCAGAACTTATCCCCTCTACTTTGAGGAGAATCATGCCATGGAAGAATATATTGCGGACGCTTTGGAATGTGGCATCATTCGAAGATCATCCTTGCCCTCGGGGGCTGGATTCTTTTTCGTAAAAAAGAAATCTGGAGAACTGAGGCCATGTATTGACTATAGGGATCTCAATAAACTAATGATCAAAAGTGCCTATCCTATTCCACTCATCACCAAATTGTTTGACTGTCTTAAGGGCGCTACCGTATTTGCTAAATTGGATTTGAGCGCTGCATATAATCTCATTCATATTAAAGAAGCTGATGAGTGGAAAAACAATTTTAATACTCACACCGGGCACTACGAATACCTGGTAATGCCGTTCGGGCTGTGTAATGCCCCAGCAGTATTTCAAGAACTTATTAACGATGTGCTTCGAGACTTGTTGCAGTCCTGTGTAGTGGTCTACCTGGACAACATTTTAATCTATTCACCTGATCTGGATATGCATCGTATTCATGTTGCAACAGTGCTTCATAGGCTCAGGGAGAATAAACTGTTCTACAAAATTGAAAAATGTGAATTTCACAAGTCCATGGTACCTTCCTGGATTATGTCATTTCCAAACAGGGCATAGCTATGGATAAAGAAAAGCTGTCTGCTGTGTCGCAATGGCCATGCCCCACTGGTCTCAAGGCCATCCAAAGGTTTCTTGGCTTTGCCAATTATTATCGAAAGTTTATTCTTGATTTTTCCAGAATTGTTAAGCCTCTCACGAATTTGACACATAAGGGGGCTAAAGCATCTGAGTGGTCAGAGGAGGCTGAAGAGGCATTCAAAGCAATAAAGGCTGCATTTGCCCCCGCACCGGTCCTGTCCCACACCAAAACGGATCTACCTTAAACCCTGGAGGTGGATGCCTCTGACATGGGGGTTGGGCCGTACTGTCACAAAGTTCTGGCCTGGTCAAGTACTCAAGCCATGCTGGTTTTTTTCTAAAAAGTTGACCAAGGCGCAATCAGTGTATGAGATTGGCAACCGAGAACTGTTGGCAATTATCCTCACTTTACGTGAATGGCGCCACTTGTTGGCGGGCACTAGGGCTCTGATTCTTATTCTTACGACCACAAAAATGTATTGTATTTGTCTGAGGCTAAAAGATTGTCGCCAAGACAAGTGAGATGGGCACTCTTTCTTTTACGTTTTAATTTTATAGTGTCCTATTTACCGGGGTCCAAGAATGTACACACTGATGCACTGTCCAGGCAGCATGGGCCTGAATTGGAGTCTGAGGGACAGCCAGTACCAATTATCTCCACCAGAAAAACCAATGGGAAAATGTTTTGTGGCTGGTCTCTGTCTCGGATATTCTGGTGGCCCACCCTAAGAACCAATTGTGCTAACTTCACTGCTGCTTGTACTGTGTGCACCTGTTCTAAGTTGCCAAGGCACCTCCTGGTGGGGCTTCTGCAGGCCGTCCCCAATGGCGATCGGCAGTGGTCACATGTATCTTTTGATTTTTTGGGAGAATTACCTGTCTCTAATGGCTGCACGTATATTTTGATGGTGGTATACAGGTTTTCAAAGATGGCTTATTTTGTGCCTCTGCCTTCTGCTAAGGAGCTGGCGGTAGTATTCGCCAAAGAAGTATTCCGACTCCATGGTGTACCCAGGGTGCTTGTATCGGACCATGGCAGTCAATTTGTATCCAGATTTTGGAGGGCATTTTGTAATCAGATGGCCATTCAATTGTCATACTCGTCTGCTTATCACCCACAGACGAATGGGGCCGCAGAGAGCTCTAACCAAGGGCTAGAGCAATTCATTCATTGTTTCGTGTCCAATCATCATGACAACTGGGCCGAGTTGCTGCCTTGGGCAGAGTTCACCAGAAACTGTGCCATCAACACCTCATCCGGGAGCTCACCCTTTCTTGTCAACTATGGGTTTCAACCATGTTTGCTCCCAGGTTCTTTTCAGGCGCAGCAGATTCCAGCCCTTGACGAACATATTCGGCAACTCCACTCCACTTGGGCACAAGTGCAAACCTCCCTACATGAGTATTTCCAGCAGTACCAACGTCATGCCAATAACAGGAGACTACCGGCTCCTGTTTTTCAGGTTGGGGACCGTGTGTGGCTTTCTTCTAGAAACCTGAATCTGCAAACCCCTTGCAACAAATTTGCCCCACAATTTTTTGGGCCATTTGAAAGTCCTCCGTAGGGTCAATCCTGTTTCTTATACCTTGGAACTCCCCGCAAGTATGCGGATTCATAATGTGTTTCACGTATCTCTGCTTAAACCACTGGTTTGTAACCGCTATACCTCTGCTTCTGTGGTTCCTGGTCCAGTTCGTATCCAAAACCATGATGAGTATGAGGTTCAAAGTGTTCTAGACTCACGTAAGGTTCGTGGTCAGCTTCAGTACCTAGTACATTGGAAGGGCTATGGCCCAGAGGAACGGTCTTGCGTCAAACACTCTGATATCCATGCACCATTATTAATACATAGGTTCCACGCTAAGATTCCCTCTAAGCCTGGTCCTCCTCCACGGGGAGGGGGTCATTGAGAGGGGTGTACTATCACGGTGCCCATGCTCCTGGCTGCGGGCGGCGACATTTTCACTTCCTGGTTTTGACTGCCTCACTTTTATTGGTCCTTGAAATTGACTCCACCAAGGCTTTCTGTACTTTATTTCCATAAAGTTATTTTAACCTTACTAGTCTTGTCTGAGTGTTCATCAAAAACCGTGACAATTTGTTCTGTTTATTAGGACACAGACCGCTAGGGACCTATTTGCTTGCTGATCTTGCTGTTATTGTGTCTGTTCTGGGTGGGAAAGTCTGGACAAAGACATTGTTGATTTTGTTTTTCAGTTATATTTTTTGGACAGACTGTGATAAGACAACAGGGTGAACAACAAGTAAAAATGAACAAAGAACTAAATATATTAGGTGACAGTGACAGACAGCTGACTGGGCTTAGGCAAGGCATCATAGAGCTCCATCAGCTGTGTTGTGTACCGTACAGTAAAAAAACACAGTGTATTGCTTAATGTCCAGCAAACACACAAGGGGAAGAGCAGTTCAGGGATGTGAGAGTAAAGTATCAGTTCAAAAACTGACTGCAGCAATGGTTACTGCGCATGTGCAATCAATGATGATCCCTCTTACTCCAAGGGAATATGCAGTTTGTCAAATCCCAGCAAAACTAGTTCCAGCACCACCAGTGCCAGTAGAAATAAAGAACCATGTAAGAAGAACACTGAAGATGACAACAAATCTAATTCAGGTGTTGATGATGCTGGCAAGAGCATAATAGAGGAAGGTGTAGCAGCTGAACCACCTGCTTCATCACACAGTGAGACAAACAAGCACCAAAACTCCTGTCCTCAAAGTAGTAATGAACTTTGTTATAGTAAAAGTAAAAAAAAAATGTTTGAGACCTCTAAAAGCTTAGAAGAATACAAGGGTAGTAGTGGGCAAGAACTGTGAGTTGATGCTGAGGCTGCTGAGGATGACCTAGTAATGACTAATGATGATGCAGATCTAGAATATATCCCTCCAGCATCTTTCTCTTGTTCAGATACAGATGCAGTTCAGAGTGAGGATGATGATAGGGCTATAAGGTTAGCAGAAAGTCAAAGGATGAATCTTCCACCACTTTTAAGTAGCACTGTGTCTGTCCATAAAGTGTTTGAGAAAGCAATTGAAAAGTCTGACCCCGGACAAGCACATACGTCAAAAAGCACACAGTCACCCTATCACTCATCAGCAGCATTATCACCTCTTCAAAGTGCAAGTCCCACTCAGCCACACACACCTGTTTTGAGTACCCAGCAACTGCAATACAGGTTAACATCCACAATGATAGATACTATGAGTTCCTCTGCTGCTGCTGCTGTAAATGCTGCACTTTTGACACCTAGTAGTAGTGGCAGTAGAATTGCATCAACATCTATCCCCAGCAGTAGTAGTAGCAGCATCACCTCAGGAATCTCTCATTCCATAAAGTCCACAGTATGGAGATACTTCACTCAGGATCCTCAAGTTAAGCATGTTGCTATATATTGTCTGTGCAAAAAGCACATGAGCAAGGGGAAAGCAGGCTAACACGTAGGCACCTCCTCTATGAGATCCCACCTGAAGCACAACCACAGGTCTGACTGGGAGACCCACTATCAGCAGGCCAAGGGTTCCACAACTAGCAGGAACAGAAGCACTTTAAAAAAGTTCCCAGTGCTCCTAGGGCAGGATAAAGAAGTAGTGAAGTTATTTATGTGTCAGAGAGTGTGCTACTGCCAGTGCCAACAGTTAGTTCAGTCCAAATAACACCTATGGCTCCTGAGATGTATGGTGATTCTGGATTTGCTGTAGGAGATGGCAAGAGTCATAGACTGCCCACACATGCTGCATCTACTGCCATCACTTCAACTAGTCATGTTGTTAAAGCAATAAAAGTTCCAGGGTTCTTCTGCTATGTCCTGCCAACCCACACTGATTGAGTTCCTAGGAAGGAGTCAAAAATTTCACAAAAACAATCCCAAACTACGGATGTGAAATGGCAAGGTTGACAAGATGTTGGCAGCGGACATGCTGCTGTATTCTTTTGTAGAAAACAGAGGTTTCAGAGAACCAATGTCATGTGTAGCTCCAAGCTGGAATATCCCAAGCCACAGTTATTTTTCCAGGATGGCTGTGCCTGAATTGTACAAGCAGGTGGTTAGTGTGGTGGGCAAAGGGATGAAAAGTGCATATGACAAGAAAATCCACCTGATAACAGATATGTGGACAAGTGGGCAGAGCACAGACTATATGACTGTGAATGTTCACTGGGTTTCCCTCCCAGCACCAACAGTGGGCAACATTAGCTTACAGCATCAGGTGAAAGCCAGTAATCATGCTTCTGGCTGTGGCAGTGTGATTAAAAAGCAGCAGCAGCAGGATATCCCATACCATTGTCATGCCTTCTTGTGCATGCAGAGTTTTGAGAGGTAGTCCTACAAAGCTGTAGATGTTCATGTTCTAATTAAGAAGGTGATAGAGAAAAGGCTTGTACTCCACTCCTTAAAAGTTGGTTTTGTGTCTGCAGATAATGGCTCCAACATAATTGCTGCTTTGTGAATAGGTCTTATGGTGCATGTGCGCTGCTTTGCCCATGTGCTAAATTTAGTTGTGACCAAATTCTTGGCAGAATCTGAAACCCTCAAAGAGATGCTTACTATTGCCTGCAAAATCATTGCCCATTTTAGTCGCTCCTACAATGCACGCAAAGCTCTAAATTCCATACAAGAGTGTAACAACCTGCCCCATCACCAGCTGAAAATAGTGGACCCTACCAGTTGGAATTCTGCCATGTACATGCTAGAGCATTTGTACGAGCAGAATAAGGCCATTAGCGAGTACACCATGCAAAATTGGAAGGCTTTGGAGCCTCTTTGTCACCTGGCCAATGTCAACTAAAGTGCGATATTTGTGAGCTGCTGAAACCCTTTGAGGAGGCAACCATGCTGATGAGTAGCATTTGGGCAGGAATTAGTGAAATTCTACCACTGATATTTTTATTGCAGAAAAAAATAAGGAGCATGGCTGAGGATTCTTACCAGAATTACAACACAGACATGCACAAGCTGGTTAAGGGCATGTTAGCGTGCTTTGAACAAGATCCTCACATAGTAGCTATTAAAAGCAATACATTCTTGCCACTTTGCTGGACCCCCACTTTAAACACCAAATTTTAGAATTTCTGCCAAAGGACCATCAGCAGTTTGTCACAACAAGAAGTCATGGCGATCAGCAGAAACTCTCTGAAGAATCAGATTCTGTCAAGGAATATCGAGACATGCTTATTGCTCAAGTGGAGAGTTGCATTGTGGAGGATGAGAGGGAGAAAGTGAGGGTGCAACAAACATCTAGGCAGTATAGTGAAAAGGAAGGCAGCAAAGCATTTGAACCAGCAGAAGCAGCTACATCATCAACCAGAATATCCCATTCAGAACACAGGGCAATTCATCATGGGTCTCAGCAGGGGAGACAAAAACCCTACATTGGTAGTGGTGGTGGTGGAGGCACTTCTCTTTGGGACTTGCTGTACGAATATGGGTTGGTAACTGACACACAGGTATACTGTGTAGCTCCTTGAAGTGGTCCCACTGTATGTGAGATGGTTTCTGTATACTTGAAGGTCAGTTACATTTTAGTCAGAAACAATGACCCCATGGACTACTGGCAAGCAAAGCAGTGCGTGTGGCCAGCATTGACACGTACTGCAGTGGAAATCCTTAGTTGTCCTCCAGCAAGCGTTGAGTCTAAGAGGGTTTTCAGTATGGCTGGTTACATTGTCAGTGGCCGCAGGACACTGCTCTCAAGCAGCAATGTTGGGAGACTAACATTCTTAAAAATGAACCAATATCTCATACCATCTGAGTATCAGGTAGCAGAAACCACACATGACAGACAAAGCCAGGACAAATATATTAACAGCAGCACATATGAGGAGGTAGAAGCGGGATGTGAAGGGTTTCCACCATCTACCCCACTTTGGACCACTGCTATGAGTGACAAGTAATGTGTGTCAATAATCTGAGAAGGAGGATAGCTTATAACAATGTTAAAAATACATACACAAATCACACCAATCCAATCCCCCACCCACTACTACCATACACGTCAGCCACATTGTAGGATGCATTTTTTTTAATCTCTTGACATCATCATGAATATGTGCCAGTTTCACTTTAGCAGGAAGTTAGTGTTGTGGGCAAATGACAAATGCACTCTGTATGCTAATATATTTTTCAAGGCATATGTTGCTGTAGGGCTCACTGAAAGTTTTGCTGGGACCTTGACAAACTGCATCATTCCATGGGGGAGAGGCATCATCATTTATTGCACACGCTTTTTTTTGAACTGCTACTTTATTCTCACGTCCCTACACTTGTCCACCCTTCCACCTCCGCATTTTCTGGAAATTACTCAGCTACACTTCTCTGTTTTTTTACTCTTCAGTACACAACACAACTGATGGAGTCTGATGTCTTGCCTTAGCCCAGTCAGCTGTCTATCACCTAATATATTTAGTTGTTTGTTTATTTATTTTTTTACTTATATATTTATTATGTTTTATTTTATTTTTTTTATTTTTTTTTTTTAAGTTGTCCACCCTGTCTTATCACAGTCTGTCCCCAAAAAAATAACTGAAAAGCAAAATCAACAACTTCTTTCCATAGACTTCCTCAGCACAGAGACAGTAACAGCAAGATCAACAAGCAAATAGGTCTCCAGCTGCCTGTGTCTTGCCAGTCAGTGACATAGAATTTTGGGGTATTTGGGGCCAACCTCCTTCCTCCCTTCTCCCCAGAGTTGCCCCAGACTCTCCTAATACAGAGAAGAAAGGTCTTACCCTAAACTGAACTTAAATTATTCTCTAGCTCAAAAAGAGTACTGCTTTCTCCCCCTTACAAACACAGAATGGCATGTTGTGAGAGCCTGACACTTGTATATGACAGGAGAAAAGTAGAGAAAACTTTCATGTGGTGGAGAAAAATGTTTCTTCCCATTGATTTCAATGCAATGAGCTAAGTGAAAAAAAGCATGAAAAAGTGGAAATACTGCACTTTTCGTAGGAATTATTTCATAGTTATGGTGCCTCAGGTGTATCACTGGAGCTAGCCATGGCAGGTGGAACATTCATCATCCATGTTAATGCAGTTGTTGATCCCACTCCCTTTGAGCTGCCTAATCATCCTGCTGCTTAAACAACTCAGCAAAAGCAGTAAGAACAGCAGTCGAAAAATATGCAATTAGATAATTGCAAAGACAATGGTCAGGCCATTGTCATTGCTTTGCCAGTGGCCAACACAACATGACCTGCTGGCACAAGGCCAGTTGGGCTGTTTTTCCTCAGAGCTTGTGCTTAAAAATAAATAAATAAATAAATAAATAAATAACATTTTGTGGACTTGTTTCTAACAAGACTTTTTTTTACCATGTCTTATGGGGAGTTTTTAATACTATATAGTATTTATTTTTTATTAACTGCTCACCCAATCCCAATAAACAATCCCCTCCTCCCCAAAAAAAATCCCTGTTCAACTTTCCCCACACTCCACCAATACAGACACCCTCATACCCCTATTATATTATGCCTTTGGGAAATAAAGTAAAATTTGCTGAAAAACTGCACCTTTCGCTGGAAATTATTCACCAAGCAGGAAGTGCCATTTTTGGTTTGAGGTAAAAATCTTTGCCCATCCCTAGTTCTGAATAAATGAATAAACAAAAGGAAAGTACATGCATCAAATACTGACTTGTACAAATCAACAAGCTACAAATACAACAGTGGGGTTTTAGTTATATGCTTTTGGTGAAAGACATGGAAAGCCTGCCTGCCCCATGAAGGCATCCCAGATTCAGGCAAGTCCCTATCTGCCTACAATCTGTAAACATGGTTTAAGTATAATGCAAAGAAAAAACAGTGATACCTTACCTCTACTATGAACAAAAACCTTGTGAGGAAAATGAGGAAGGAATTTATACCTTCGCTAATTTAGCTATCACCCTAGGGAGCTATCAACCAACAGAGAAGGAACCAAATGCATACAAAAATATGAAATGCACAGGTTCCTGGTGAGATCAAAATAACTTTCATTAATAATTTTCTATCAGCTATATACGTGTATAGTCAGGAAAGCAGCAAGATCTATGCAGTGGTACATATACAAAGTAAATAAAAGGAAAGTCTGTGTATCAAATCCTGACTTTTACAAATAAACAACCTATGACTTACTACAAATAAAACAGTGGGGTTTTAGATATATGTGTTTTTGGCCAAAGGCTAGAATGCTAGATTTGATTTGCCCCCCAGTTTGACTCTTCTCAGCCTGCCCTTGGCAGTTAGTGTCTCCCATAGGAGGGCTGATATGACAATCAAACTCACTAGCAAATGGGCAGGCTGTGGCTGGGCTGAGTTGCCAATAGCAGTGCTAGCCATAGCCAGTAGGGATGGGTGAAATGGGAGAAAAATGGCACTTTTTGCTAAGCTGGAAATATATATATATTTTTTTCTTTGATTATTTTGCCTAGCTTATTACATTGAATTCAATGGAAGGACAGAATTTCTGCCCAGTACATGGCAAGTTTCTCTATTTTTCCTGCAGGCATATGAAAGGGTGCCAGGTTCTCACAGCATGCCATTCTGTGTTTGTGACAGGAAGAAAGCAGAATATGTTTGAGCTAGAAAAGACAGGTTAATAAAGTGGAGTTAAAGCTTGTAGGCAGGAAATTTGTTCTCTGTATTAGGGTATTCTGGAGGACAGGAAGGGAGAAATGAGTTTGACCCCAAATACCCCAAAATTGTGTGTGACTAACTGGGAATGACTGAATGGATGTTATCTCTGTGTCAGGGAAATCTGGGAGGTGTTAGAAGTGAGCACAGGAACAGTGCAGGGATGTGTGAGTTAAATGGTAGTCCAAAAACTGACTGTAGCCTGTGCGATAAATAATGGTGATCCCTCTCCCCCTGAGGATGAAAGTTGCAGTTTGTCAAAGGCCCACCAACAAGTTCCACCAACACAATCACCAGTACTATTAATTAGCAATCTCAAAGCTCTGAAGACTATGAGTCACATTCCAGTGTTGATGGCGTAGTGCAAGAAGGTGTAGCAGCTTAACTGACTTCTGTATCTGACAGTGAGACAAACAAGTACAAAAACTCCTGTCCTATGCTGAAGATGACCTAAGGACTCATGATGATGATGATGTAGATCTAGAATATATCCCTCCAGCATCCCCCTCTTTTTCGGATACAGATGAAGTTGAGAGTGAGAGAGATGATGACATGGCCAGAAAGTTAGCTGAAAGGCAAAGGCTGAATCTTCCAGTACTGAAAAGTAGCACTTTGCTGTATATAAACTGTTTGAGAAAATAATTGGAAAAGCTGACCCTGGGCAAACAAAGATGCCAAAAAATACATTGTCATCATCAGCATCTATCACGGTTCCCGTGATTACCTGTCACTCTCTGAGGTGGTGTGTTCCTATTGGAAGCTCTGGTTATGCCCAACCAGTATGGCCTTCTTATACCGGGCCTCTGGCACCTGTCAAGTGCCCTTTCGTGGTGTTCCAGTACCAGTGCTTCCGTTGCTGTGTCCCTGCGTTCCTGTGTACCAATTCGGCTTGTCTGATTATTCTTCTGGTTCCTGCTCCGTGTATGACCCGGCCTGGCTGACGTTCCTGCTTCGTGATACATCTGGCTTGTCTAACGTTCCTGCTCTGTGATAGATCCGGCTTGTCTGATGCTCCTGCTCCGTGTATGACCCGGCCTGGCTGACTTTCCTGATTGGTATCCAGCTTCCTGTGTTCTGGTTCCAGTGTGGCTTTGTCTATGTCGCTTGGCGACATTGTGAACTGTCAGACTTGTGCTTCTTTACTCTGACCTCCCTCTAGCTGAGCTTGTTGCCTCCGTTACCGAGCCTGTCCGTTAACAGTTGCTGTGCTTGTTGTCTCAGATACTGGGCATCCGTTAACACTTGCTGAGCTTGTTGCCTCCGTTACCGAGCCTGTCCGTTTACACTTGCAGAGCTTGTTGCCTCAGATACCGAGCCTCTCCATTAACACTTGCCAAGCTCTCACCCTCCTTACCGAGCAATCTGCTACATTTGCAGAGCAGTGGGTTTCCGTTACCATCTATCATTAGCTCTTGCAACGTTATGCTCCATTGGCGCACCGGAAGGGTGCTACTGGCTCTGGTCTTACTCGGCTCTAGCAGTGTTGGGGTATCTGTGTACGCACCACGGGGTGCTACTGGCTCTGGTCCCTTTCAGCTCTGGCAGTACGGGTATCCGTTGACGCACCAAGGGGTGCTACTGGCTCAGGTTCCATTCAGCTCACGCAGTGTCATTAACCCTTTCAGCACCGCAGAGTGCCGTGGCTCCGGTCCATTCAGCTCACGCCGTGTGCCTATTCCGTTACGCACAGCAGAGTGCCCTTGGTTCTGGTATTACTTAGCTCTAGCACCTATTTCTGCCCTTAGGCGACCGTGTTCCTCATTTATTCTAAATAAAACTGTGTTTTATTTTTTACCTCTGATCTGAGAGTCTGAATAACCTTTACAGCATCATCACCACTTTCAAGTCGACATCTAACTGAGACACACACACACACATACTAATAATGTTGAGTAACCAGCAACAACACCGGTTTATCAGCATCAACAGCCTTAGCTTTGATGAGTGCCTCTGCTACTCTTGGAAGTGCAGCACCTGTGACACCTAGTAGTAGTAGCACAATTTCAGCAACATCTAGCCCAAATAGTAGTAGTTGCAGCAGCAGCCTCTCAGGAACCCCACAGTCTTTGAAGTCCACAGCATGGAAATACTTTACTCAGGATCCAAACACTAAGCATGTTGGCATCTGTTGTCTGTGTAAGAAACGTGAGAAGTGCTAAAGTAGGTTCACATCTAGGCACCACATCAATGAGGTTCCACCTGAAACACAACCACAAATCAGACTGGGCGATAAACCATCAGCAAGTTAGAAGTGCCACAACTAGAAGCAGCAGTGCTCTTAAACGTGCCCAGGGCTTTGGGGTACATAATAGAAGTGGTGTTAATGTGTCAGAGAGTATGCCAAGATTTTCAGCTCCTGCTGTAGATGAGTATGACTCTGAGTCTTTGGAGATGACAAGAGTCATAGAGTGCCCACACATACTGTCACCATGTCCACAACCTCCACAAGTCATGTCATTAAAGCAATAAAGTTGCACAGTTCATTTACTATGCACTGCCATCCAATACTTACTAAATTCTGGGAAATAAGTCAAGACCTGCACAAAAATAATTTAAGTATGCCTATGGAATAGTAAAGTATCCAAAATGTTGGTGGCTGACATGCTGCCCTTTTCTTTTGCTGAAAATAGGGGATTTAAAGAACTGGGGTCATATGTTGCACCCTGCTGGAATATCCCAAGCAGCAGTTAGTTTTCAAGGATGGTTGTGTCAATTTTACTTAAGTAGGAAGTTAGTCTTGTGGGCAAAGGACAAAGGCACTCAGCCTGATAACAATTTTTTCAAGACATATGTTGTTTTAGGACACACAACTTTTGCTTTCAGCTATTTATTTCTTCAGTTCAGCCCTCATCATAAGAAGTATTCTTGTAGCACGAAATCCTGCAGTCATAGAAAACATAGTTAAAATATGGCAAAGTTCTAACTGGAAATGTATTGGCAGTGGCGAAAAGGAGAACATGTTATGCATTGTCTGTGGGTGCGAAGTTTCATGAAAAAAGTGGGAAATTGTTTTTTGCGAAATATCCTGCAGGAAATTTCTCTGACTTTATGCCCATCTCTACTAGCCAGCCAATGAGAGAGGACTGAGGAGTACTTTGATGTTACCTTTATCATAGTAAAATAGCTGATGAGGCTGAAAAAAGACATGTCCATCAAGGTCAGCCCTCATCATATCACCCCTGGGAAAAAACTTCTTGAAGCCATTTCTTGTTTGTCCCAAAGAGGGTAAAAAGATTCCTTTGTGAAGCCAAAAGGCAGTCATATAATTCCCTGGATCAACATCCTATCTGCTTTAAAACCAGCTGTCATAATTCTCAATATTGTTCAGCGCTAGAAAGGTATCCGTTACTTATCATTGACTATTTGGCATCTATGCTCATTGGAGTAGAGGAATGTTTCACCTTACTTTTCATCATGAAGCAGAAATGGAAATGTGCAGGAAAGCAATAGCATTAAGGTATAGGAGTGGGTTAGGAGTTAGAGCTGTGCATAGAGACACACTCACTCTATGGAGCTGAACTTGACTCTCAAATCAAAATCTATTACCATTTTCTCCATTCGATAATCTTGCTTACAAGAGGCTAGACTTATGCACAGCCAAAAAATTGCTTTTGTCTGAATTATTATGTGCATTTTGTTACTCATTCAAATGAAAACATTTTGTTTACTCCTGTCCAGTTATTCAAAATTTCTGTGACGATTTTCTTTGCCAGAGGAAATTTGTTCACTGATTTTCTGAATACAAAATGCCTCCAATAACACTTACCTTGAGTTGGAAATCCAGTGGTGTCCTCAAAATCCTGATCCTCCAGTATCTTCCATCAAAAAATAAACATTAAAAAAAATGCTAAAACCTGCCACCACCATCCCCGCTGTCTATACAAGCTAGCTCCTTCCCCTGTGGGGTGTTCAGGGCACAGAATGTGCCATGCAGTAAGCTCACCTCCCAGACAATCAGCATCTAGCTGGGTCAGTCACAGATGTGCATTAAAGGGATAGTAATACTTTAATATTACTAATCCCGAAAGTGTAGCTATTTAAAAAATAATTCAATTGCCCCCAGTGTCATCGCTCAAACCTTTATGGTTTGAGAGATAACCGTAAGCAAAGTTCCTCCCTCCCTCCCACTTCCCTGAAGTCAGCATTGTACTGACTGCAGGGATATCCGGTTTTATTTTCATCAGGTGGCTCTGCAGCAGAGCCGAGATTACGTTAGTAAAAAAAAAAATATTTCACTGAAATGGTCTTGGTTTGCAAGCACACGTAGAAGACCATTTCAGTGAAATAATTGTTTACTAACACAATCTCGGCTAGGCTGCAGAGCCGCAAGCCTGTCGTATGACAGACTTCCCCTGCAGTCAGTACAACGCTGACTTCAGGGAAGGGGGAGGGGGGACTTTGTTTAAGGTTATCTCTCAAACCATAAAGGTTTGATGACACTGGGGGCAATTGAATTATTTTTAAAATAGCTACACTATGGGGATTTGTAATATTAAAGTATTACTATCCCTTTAAGTCACCTGTCCAGATAATCAATGATTCAGTGCCCTGTGTAACTCTATAATCCGAGCCAATGGGACTGTGGGAAGTACTTTGAATAGTGATGACCATATAAAAGCCAATGCCTGTTCTCTTCTCATTCTATCACAGGCAACAGCATAAGATGTTCAAAGGGGTGTTTAATTTGTATAGACACAGCATACAGTGGTTATAGGGTTTTATTTTTTATTGTTTGACATATGATGCAGGAGGCTCAGAGTGTCAAGGACAGTTTCTTGAAAAGTAATATGTGTTAGCGCTCACTATACACCTCCTAAAAAATCCAGCGGCTGATTGACCACTGAGACTAGGAAGTAAATAGTCACCAATATAAACACTGAATGAGTAAAAAAACAAATATGGACTAAGCGCTTGGATCTTAATATATCACAAATATAGATACATAAATAGCTTATAAATAGTAAAGAAATATCAATAGTTTATTAATAAACAATCCTATATAATAATTCTCTAGCATGTTTGTCAGAAGCCGTCATGCGTAGTAGAAACTGCCTGAATGCTGCCCAAACGCACAGACTACTGTGGGCAGTCTCTACAGTGCATGACTGTGTCGGCGGCAGGACGCAGAGTAGGACCGGCCTCTTAACCCTTTGAGCGCCAGAGGTGTATTCAATGCATTGCAAAGCAATGCATTGTGTACCCCTCTGGCACTCAAAGGGCTAACATTACCTGGACCTTGGCCCATGTACACGGGCTTTTAAACTAGTACCTACATATAAGGTGTCTATAAGGCATAAAAACAATATATTGATATATTAGTAATCTCGATATAAAAGTTCTCTACAGTAGGTCTCAATAATACCAAGATATATATTTTTGCAGTAAATAGTCTCCTATAAGAGTCTTCTTTTGCAGTATAATAAGAGGTAGATGAAAATAAATCCAGTGGGCAGGGTTCTTTTCCTCCCATCTTATATGTATGGAAATTGAAACAATGTACCTGTTTTGAATATGTTTATATCTACCTTTGATGGTATCAGAGTTCGTACTTGATGGAATTGGAGTATTTGGATTGGTATATCAGCAGGCAGAAATCTTTTTACTCCCAATTTGTCCCCACCACTTGATACAATTTGGGCACTCACTGAACTGTAATATACAGCCAGCGGTCAGGGTTCTCTTCCTCCCATCTCTTCACTGCTATAAGCAGGGCCTTTTGTTTTTTTTCTGTGGTGCCAATAGATAGGGCACTTCTCCTCTCTGTTTCATACCTCTCTATAGATACAAACAAGACTCCTTCCTCTCAACAGTATTGGACTTGAAGGTGTTAAAAAAACAGCCTATCAACAATATATCTTGGTATTACTGAGACCTACTGTAGAGAATTATATTATATTGAGATTACTAATATATAGATATATTGTTTTTATGCCTTATAGACACCTTATATGTATGTATTGTTTATTAGTAAACTATAAATATTTCTTTACTATTTATGAGCTATTTATGTATCTATATTTGTGATATATTAAGATCCAAGCACTTGTTTTCTTGTTTTTTTACTCATTCAGTGTCAAGGACAGTGTTGGACCTCTACATCAAGGTAAGTGTGATACTTGTTATAAATGTTGTAAGTGTGTAAGTGTGTAAATACACAAATGAATAAAATAAGCAAATGGATTAGAAAGAATTAAGTGAATGTACCACATTTTCGAATGCCATTTGCAATTGAAATCCAAATGTCATTAAACATGTACTTATCGTTAAAGTTTGCATTTTTCCAAAATGAGTGCATAAGTCTATAAAAGACCAATCATGAGTTGGGCTAGAATCACTGAATAAGCACTGCATCGTATGCAGTACTAGGTGATATCATGGAACATCTCAGTATTCCAGTATTTCTTCCAAATTTATGCACTAGAATAGTGGTGTAATATCATGATAGTTCAAGTCAGGGCCTTTATTTTGCTGCAAACCTGCCACAAACATCTGCTCTTGTCCCAGCATTTTTTCCTCTCCTCCCCATACTGCTTAACGATCTGACTTCTCCAACTCCAGTCCAATCCTCTCAGATATTGTCCCACCATCACAACTCTTCCATTTATTACCTTCCTGACTCATGCTTCTCCCCCTCAGCCTGTTCCTTTATATTTTCCCCAATCCCACCCCCATGCTTCCCCCCTCAGCCCCACATTTACTTCCCCATCAGCCCTCTCTCATATCCATTGCCTTTCAGACCCACTCACACTTCTGTCTCCCCAGCCCCACTTTCACTCTCTACCCATTGCCTGTCTTTTTCCTTTGACTTTCTTTTTCCTCATTTATATAATTATACCCCATCTACCCTCTGCCTCACACTCTCCCTAAGAACTGTGGTATCACTAGTGTGGCTCCATATCAGTTGTAAACTATATGATATAACTAGTGTAGCCCTTTGATATTTCTGGTGTAGTGCCATTTCGGTTATGAGCTTTGTAGTGTCACTAGTGTGGTTCCATTTCAGTTGTCAGCTCTGTGGTATCTCTAGATAGCTCCATTTAATTGTAAGTTCTGTTGTATCATTAATGTAGCTCAATTTCAATAGTAATTTCTGTGATATCACTAGTATAGCACCATTTCAAATGTAAGCTATGCATTATAACTAGTGAAGTTCAGTTTTATTTGTAAGCTCTTTTGCATTAAAAGTGTAGTTCCATTTTAGTGGTAAGCTCTGTGTTGTCAGTGGAGTTGGTCCATTTCAGCTGTAAGCTCTGTGTTATCACTAATGTAACACCATTGGAATATTGCTAGCAGTTCCATTTCATTTGTAAGTCCTGTGGTATCACTAGTGTAGCTCAATTTCAACTGAAAGCTTTGCAATATCTGGAATTAACTGTGAACATTAACACTTTAACGACAAGAAGGACTTTACAACCTCTTGTGATTGTGTTTTTGCACCCCCACCACCCCAGGGTCCTTGATACTTCCCATTATGATTACATTTCCTGTTTGAGAAACCTTTTCCATTTGCAGTAACATCTGTCCTTCTTTAAACACCCAATATCAGGTGGCTTGTAGCAAATGCCCAATGTCCAATAACATATCTTTATTATGCATGCCCCCAGTGTATCTAAGTAGGAAAGATATTTTAATTGCACACTTTCCTCTACTCAGTGTAAGGAGTCAATTACTGTTATACTACTCACAGAAATTAATGTTAACCTACTATCAAGGTGACATAAAACACCTTGGGTGTTATTCACTAAGGAGTGATAAAAAGGTGATAAAGTGATTAGGGCTTCTCCTGTGCTATCACTTCTCCAGTTCATATGTTATTCTTTGGAGCCTATGCACTAACATCTCCAAAACTTTAGAAATGTTAGTGAATTGGCTCTATAGAATAACACAGGAATTGGAAAAGTGATATCACTCATTTCCACTTTATCACCTCTTTATCAAGTCCTAGTGAATAAACTCCCCGCCCATATATTCTCTCCAAGATGTTCTCCAATTCATTAAAAATTTGTTGGAGATCTTTTGGTTGTTCAGGTATAATTAAAAATATTTGTTGAAAGCATTCAAAAATATAGACAAATTGAGGAAAAATGTTAACATTTTTATCATGCATCCAGGTTCCAAAAATTCCAGATACTTTTCCACCGCAAAAAAAAAATCCATAGCAGCTAAGTCTGTATTTCCCCATTCCTGGGGAAAGTGTTAATTACTGTGTGAATATCCAAATTTAATAACACGAATATTGAAAAAATAAAAATTATACACACAGTTGCACACAAACACATACATAAATGACTTTGTGCACTCACAAACACACACTCAAAGAAAGGTTTATATGAGTACACACACATTTACTCATACATCAGACACAGAGACATGACACATAGCAAAGATAAGGTGGTGTGTTAATCTTTTGGTAAATATTAAAAGTATTTGACAAATTGAATTCATGGAGATTGCTGCCTCCATTGATTTCTATGGAGAAAATTATACCCATAGACTTAAAAATAAGTCAAGAGAAAGGGGTCCCCCTGCCTTTTATCTACTCATTGGGAGTTGTATTGGTATGATGCAGGCTGGGTGCCAGTTTTCTACATAGTTTAGTCTGTTTAGAATGGGGGTGGGAGAGAGAAAACAGTTGAATATTTGATGTTTATGTTGGTCCTGTTTATTTTGATGCACTGATCTGAATGAGTAGTTAGACTAAAAAACAGATAATCCACACTCAGTGTGACCATTCCTTGAGATTCAGTATGGTTGCTATGGTGCTGAAATTTTAGGATGCATAATATGTAATCCATGAGCCTCAGAGTAGTGTTGCATGATTATAAAGTGTATATAAGTGCAAAAGACATGGACTAAAATATGATTCAAAACAACACTAAACACAGTGTGATAACTCAGATAGTAATTACATGCAAAGTAACATATGAATAAAATCAGGATGCCATAGCCAATGCTAATTGAAGCATGGTCAGCAACAGCATATATTCATGCACAAGTATCCACCTGGAAAGCTGTAATAGCAATATTCGCAAAATGTGTGTATGCTGAGTTATAGAAAATAGGTCCAGAAGATGCACTGAGGAAGTGTATAATGAGCAATAATTTTGATTGGGCTAGAGAATCAACATCAGACAGAAGAACATAAAAGCATATAGGCTTATATCTGAGCCATATGATGCTGTATAAAGTTACTTGTATTTTTAAAAGACATTAATGTAGTGAGTCATGCATATTCAATATTGGGTTGTGCTAGCAACAATACTGCAGCTAAAAGACTGGTCACATTGAGCTTGGATTCACTAGGCCTCTGTCTAACCAATCATCAATATCAGTGCCTTAGAAAATTTGGTGGTAATAAACAATAAACAAAAATGTTGTAGATATTCTATACATAGGACTTTCCATGTGAAAGCAGCTTTTTTCCACTGGAAATTCTTTAAGGCAAAATGTAGAACTTTCTACTCATCCCTACTTTGTGGATATCCATTTATTATATTTAGTTTTAGTTCAGGCAATCAATCTGTTTGAACTGACTGCTTCAAATATCAATTTATGAGCTGCCACAGCTCAATTCTAATACTTTAAAATGTTTGTATATTATAGTTTTAACTGTGATAATAAATATTACCAAAAGTTATATCAACTTACAGCTTATTCTACAAGCATGCATGCAATATCAACAAAAACTATTATAACCAATGCAATTACTTGTCTGAATGCTTGAGATGACTCCATTGCATTTTAAAGCAGCACTTAAAGGGATAGTAATGTTTCATAATAAAAGCAGCTCCAATTAATCTTCATAGTATTTGGGCTTTGGAGAGTGTTATTTCAATTCTGTCAGAGTTGTAGTTCAAGAGTAATTCAATGACAAAGTATTCCCCTCCCGCCCCTTTTACTGATGTAACACTGTTCAGCCAGATCAGAAGGGAGGTGCCCAGGTAGACTGCAGAGAGGGACAATCTCCAATTAAGATAAGCGAAAAACCTGAAAAACCTGTCAAGGGGGACAGGGCTTTCATTGTTCTTATAGGAAGAAGATTGTCCCCTGCTGTTATCTGTCTGGTCTATGGACTGCATTCCACATCTGAGAAGAGATGGCTTACACTAGGTAAAAGGGGCGAGAGGGGAAACTTTGCTTGTGAATATATCTCAAACCATGAAGGTTTGAGAGATAAGACATATCGTTCTTCATGTTTTTTTTAATGCCTGCAAAATAAAATAACGATAAAATTAAGTATTACTATCCCTTTAAGAAAAATCCCTGGTATCCAAGGGGTTAAAGTGGAATAAATAATTTCAAATAAAATAATTTTATGTAGCTTTCAAATAATGGATATGTTTTACCCTTCTATTAGCTATAACATAGACATACCAAGCACATTTGTTTTCAAATTTAGAATATCTGTAGCTTTGTAAAATCTTTTATTCTAAATTACTCACTTTTGAATTAGATGTGTTACTCAGAAGGAGGTAGACATGCATAATTACTTCTACTTGTACCAATTACTGTGTATATTTGGGAAAAAATCCCTTTTCAAAAGTGGTAAACATGGGTAATTAGCCATACTGTTACCAATTATAAATTACAAATTGGATATATTAGAAAAGAAATACTCCATTTCAAATGAGGTAAACATGCATAATTACTCATACTGTAGCAATTACAAATTACAAGCAATTACAGTTTTTGACTAGTTACAGTTTTAATACATAATCTTGTATGATTCACGCAGAAAGCAAACGCCATTAAAGAGATTGCGTTAATTCTATTACAACAATATAGGGTAGATTTTTAAGAAGAGATTGGAAAATGGAATGCATTAAGGTACACGTTATAACTTTATTTCCCTCTATAAACAAACACTTATCATCTTCTTAAAATTAATAAAATCTTGCAAATGTTACAGTTCCCTATTATTTATAAATCCTAGTGATAATGTTGTACATGAAGAGAGAACAAAACCAGTTGTTAATCAAATTAAGTCATACTTCTCATAGTGCTTGGTGGATTCTTTTGCTGGAAGTGATAAGCACCACAAAAGCAAACTGCAAAAAATGGCATTGCCTGCCTTCTGCAGGAGTTCCCAAAAAGAGTGCTGTTGTTCAATGTCTTCCATTTTTTTTAATGTATTGAAATACATGAAAGTAATGTAATATCCATCCAAAAGAAGAGTCTCTCCATTTATTCCTACTGTGCTAATTCACAAGTATAAATGTAGTGGACCGTTCACAGCATATTGTTTTTTTTTTTTTTTTTTTTTTTTTTTATAAAACTTTATTGAAGAAAAAAATTGGAAACATATACAAAGGGAGTACAGAGCCAATAGGCAAAGCATATACAATTCAGAGAAATAATACATAAAAATGTATTGAAAAAAGAAAAGGCAATACAAATAGCTATTAAAGTGCACTCTACCATGCAAGAAATTATAGAGATTAAAATTACAAAAAGCAAGAATAGGCAATGATAGAGGACAACATGGGACGATTGACCAGTTACAACTTAAAAGAGATATAAGAGAAAATGTGTTGATGACTCCCTATACATTCAAGTATTATTAGGTATATGGGGGGAGATGTGGAGGAGAAGAGAGTAGTAAAAGAGAGCTAGGAAACAGAAGAGCAATGAAGAAGGGGAGTCATAGAAGAGTGGGAAGGGAAAAGAAACATAGAAAAGGGGAAAGGAGAAGGGCGAGAGGCGGTATGGTAATCTCACGTGGTTACACAGAATTTAGAAGGTAGGATATTATTGGGAGTCGCTGAACTAGTTAGTAAAAACTTGAGATCTGCTGTCCAAACGTGGTAGCACTCATCCTGAGGGTGTAGGATTAGAGGTAGGGCTGGAGCCGAAGGATGTATGATAGGAGATCCATTTAGACCAGACCTCTTCGAAGTGCGGCAAAGAATTAGAAGTTATAGCATGACACCTTTCCATATTCATGAGTTGCACAATCTTGGAGCGCCATAAATCCAGGGAAGGTGTCTGTTGTGTTTTCCAAAAAGTGAGAATCAGTGCCTTAGCACCGTCCAGTAGATGGCATAATAGTATTTTATCAGACCCAGAGATGAGTGGTACCACATGAGGAAGTAAAAAGAGAATACATAACTTGAAGTCGCACGGTAAGTTCATACCCAAAATGAGATTGACTTCATATAGGATAAGTTTCCAGTAGTGTGATATTTTAGGGCAGGACCACCAAATATGAGCTGTGGAGCCAATATGAGAGAGGCATCTCCAGCATAAGGGGGAGCAGTCAAGTGAGAACCTAGATAACTTAAGAGGGGTTCTATACCAACCGGTCCAGATTTTATAATTCAGTTCCCTGGCTTGCATGTTCCTAGATAGTTTGCCATTTTCGGAAAATGTGCTGCCAGGTAGATAAAGGTAAAGAGAACTGAAGATCTCCTTCCCAGTCTCTTAAGAAATAAGGTTTCGACTCTGAAGTGGGACGACGGAGTAAAGTATAACAAAAAGAAAGTGGCCGTAGAGTTGGGGAGGGGGAGAGAAGTTGCGATTCAAAGGCGGACAGCTCCCTATGGGTATAACCATTCTTAATTTGTTGAGATATCCAGTGATTAACTTGTAAAGTCAACCACCAAGCTGGTTCAGCGGGATGGAGTATCCGCTGAACTTCGTCTAGAGATGGAGGTATAGATCCTCTAACAAAGTTGAGTAATAAATCCCCACCTGAGTCCTTCAGTCTGGCTAATTTAACATTATTAAGACCCACAGGAAAGTCAGGGTTCTCTAGAACCGAAAGAATCGGAGAGGGGGATGGCGCTAGGTCAGATCTAGAGGCTATCAGGGGCTGTAATGCGAGAAAGGGGAGGAGAAGGGGATGAGACCGACAGTGGTGAGGTGTATGATTCATAGGTATCAGAAGTAACTGTATAAGGGAGAAAGGTTCAATGATATCGGCTAAAGAGTAGGTCCAGTACTTTTTCTTAATAGGAATAAAATCAAAGAGTCTCGACAAAACAGAAGCTTTATAATAGTTGTGGAAGTCTGGAAGGCCCACCCCAAAGTACTCTGTCGATCTGGTAAGTATTTCTCTACGCAATCTAGGAGTCGAGTTCGACCAGATGAAGGAAGATACCATCTTAGAGGCTTCATCCAAAAATTTCCTCGGGACTGGCATGATGAGAGAGGTGAGGGTAAATAAAATTTTGGGCAAGATCATCATCTTTATCAGATTCATCTTTCCCCACCATGAAAGGAAAAGATGAGTCCAATTATTAAGATCCAGTTGGATCGACTCTAGGAGTGGTTTGAAGTTTAAGTCAGGCATGACGTGTATGTCTGAAGATAAGAATATTCCCAAATACTTGATGGAATGAGTCGCCCATTTAAAGGGTGAGGCAGATCGAAGTAGGGTTACCTGCGAGTCATCCATATTAAGGCTCAAGACTTCCGATTTGGAGAGGTTCATTTTGGATTGAGAGATCTCCTCATATACCGATAGACGCTCTAAGAATCTATTGACAGAGGTGGATGGATTGGTGAGGAAGAAGAGTATGTCATCAGCATATGCAGAGAGTTTAAAGGAACGACCTTTGACATCTAGGCCTGTGATAAGAGGGTCTTTACAGATCGTGTTCAAAAATGGTTCCAAAGCTAGAATAAAAAGAATGGGTGAAAGGGGGCATCCCTGTCTAGTTCCATTGTGTATCTGGAAGGCCTCCGACAGGGCACCATTGACCACTATTTTCGCCGACGGGTTAGTGTACAGGCTCTTAACACCATGGAGAAAGGTTGGACCCATTCCCAAGTGAGATAGGGTTTCAAAAAGGTAAGTCCAATTGACCCTGTCGAAGGCCTTCTCAGCATCCGTTGAGAGCAATAAAGTAGGAATATGGAGACGAGCAGAGAGATGCACTAAAGAGGTTGCCAGGGCTGAATTATGTCTAGCCTCCCTACCCCGTACAAAACCACCCTGATCAGGGTGTATGATGTCTGGGAGGAGATGCTGCAGTCTGAGTGCCAGGATTTTTGCGAAGATTTTAACATCAACATTAAGAAGGGAAATCGGGCGATAATTACTGCAAAGCGTGGGGTCTTTATTTGGTTTGGGTATGACGGAAATATGTGCCATAAGAGCCTGAGCTGGAAAGGAATCCCCTTCTAAAATCGAATTGAAGGAGTTACAGAGATGTGGAAGCAAAATAGAGTTGAATTTTTTATAATATCCAAGGGGGAAGCCATCCGCGCCGGGGCATTTTCCCGAAGCCATGGAGCTGAGTACTCTGTCTAATTCTGCAGCGGAAATAGGGGATTCTAAACCTGCAACATCAGCATCCTTAAGTTTATGAAGGTTAGCTTGATCTAGGAACAACCTGATTTTATCAAGGTGTTCAGAGTGAGAAAGTGTTGTGGTATCAGATATGTTATATAGCTTCTCGTAGAACGAGCGAAAGGCGGCCGCAATTTTGGGATATGTGGAAGCCATCTCTGTAGTATCGAACTGAACTCTAGACACCGCTGCCTTCCGTCTCTTAGTCGCTACCATCCTCGCCAGAGTCTTCCCACACTTATTTCCTTCTAAATAGTATTGGTATTTTCTCCACATATAAGATTTATGAACATTTGCCAAGAGCAAGGTGGTTAGTTCTCCTCGTAATGAATTAAGGGATTCAAGATCTGCAGGTGCTAAAGAGCATTTATGTTTCTTCTCTAAAGCTGAGATGGTTTCCAGAAGGGAAGCCATCTTAGCCCTGCGTTTTTTCTGCAGAAATGAACCAAGCTTAATAAAATACCCTCTAATAACTGGTTTGTGAGCCTCCCAAACTATAGTATCTCGACAGTCATCCGTGGTATTAAGCAGAAAATATTCCTTCAATTGTTTACTTATTTCCTTGCAAGTCTCAGGCGAAAGAAGAAGAGATTCATTCATTCTCCATGAGCTCGTCTGCATGCTACAGCTTGGAACGGTCAACGAGATGGATATAGGGGAGTGATCCGTCCATGAAACGGAATCTATAGTTGCGGATATGAGGAGGTGGAGGATGGATTGAGATATAAAAATATAATCAATGCGGCTGTACATAGAGTGGGGTGAAGAGAAATGGGTGTAGTCCTTATCCCGAGGGTGTAGGGATCTCCAAGCGTCTACCAAATGAAGCTCTCTGAAACGTGATCTGAGATTGCGGAGATGAGATAATCTATAGGGAGATTTCCCAGAGGAGCTATCTAGAGAGGGATCAATAGCCAAATTAAAATCTCCTCCTAATATTATACGTCCCCCAAAATCCGACTCCAGAGTCGATAGTCTATCCCGCAGGAATGAGCATTGAGCAGTATTAGGGCCATAAATATTCATAATGATATATGGGGCGTTATAGAGGAGGCCTTTCAATATAATAAATCTCCCATCACTGTCAGTTTGAATTTCCTGGAGGGTCCAGGGAACTGTAGACCTGATCAAGACTGCTACCCCCTTACGCTTTGCATTAGCAGAAGAGAAGTAAGCATGTGGGAATATATGGTTACAGAACTTAGGTGTGGCTCTAGCATCAAAATGTGTCTCCTGTACTAAAACTATATCTGCACGTAGCCGTGCAAAGTCCCTAAGGGCCATTGACCTTTTCTCTGGAGAGTTTAAACCCCTGGAGTTCAGCGAGACAATCTTAACTGCCTGTGTCATATTAAATCCCAGTCTAGGAGTACCATACCGCATCTCGGAGGGGGAAGCGAGAAAGAAAGGGAAGGAATGTAAAAGAGAAAAGTAATGGGAGAGGGAAGGGTAGGTGAAAGTGAATGCTTCATAATCAGAGGTAAGTGGGTAGAAACATAATGTGAAGCAGGTGTGCCTAATAGCCCTGAGGAGGGGCCTGGCATGCAATAGGCGACTAAAAGGGTGCAAGGCCTAGGGACAGAGTTTAACTTGCCATCATAATTGAAGTGTAGATAAGTATAAAAGCAAAGAGAGAGAAGAAGATAGTGAAAATCCTCAGACAGAGTCATGTGGCGTAGAGTCTATCAGAAATTAGAGAGTGTACTTGATGAGTGAGGCATAAATGACATGGAGAAGAAAAGAGTGAGAGTCAAGGACAACATTAAAGTACATAGCAAACAGCATATTTATCCCGCTGAGTCAGGCCTGCCACATTGGTGAGTGGATCTAGGGGTAAAAAGGAAGGTAGTAAATGAATGTGGCAGGACTGAGTCAGCGAGAGGTAAACAAAGTATTGTGTTACTACTGGAGTACAGTGAATCAGTAAACATTGGGCAAAGGTTACCCTAATGGACCAGAGGCCCATGAGCAGGAATAATTAGCAAGTGCTCGATCTTAGTAGCAGTATCAATCAGCAAATGAACAAATGAACAATATATAACCAAGAGCATGTTCAGAACACGAGATAAAAAAGAATATCTAGAAAGCGTAATACAATAACAAAATGTTGTTATGCGACGATGCTCAGGGGCATCAGAAAACATTACCGTCCTTAGGAGTTGAGGTCTCAAAGGGAATCACGGTAAGTTCAGTTCAAGATAAGTCAGACAGTGGGTCTTGATATATACAAGCGGCACACTCCTGTTCAGGTAGCTTCAGCCGCAGGATCTTCAGGATCGGATAAGATCAGGCGCCTCTGCTTCTTCTTTTGAGCTGGTGAGCACGGCGACCAATCTAGCCGCTTTGGCGTCTTATGTTGCAACGGAGTGGTTGGCGGAGCTTGAGTTGGGGGGATCGATAACCCCAATGATAAGCAGAAAGCTGGAATTTCGTCCGGTGAGCGCAAAGTCGCTGTTCTTCCATTCAGCGTGGCTGAAAGAGAGAATGGGAAACCCCATCGGTATTTCACTTGGGTATTCCGAAGATGGTCGGTAAGATTCTTAACAGATCTCCTCAGCTGGAGTGTGTAGGGAGAAACATCATTGTATAGTTGAATAGACGCCCCTGCACATGTTAGGGAGGAACATTCTCTACTTTTCCTCATTATTAGCTCTTTAAGTTCATATCTTTGTAGACAAAGAATCACATCTCTTGGAGAGTCAGGATCTCTAGCTTTAAGGGAATGATGGATTCTTTCAATCAGTACTGGATCAGTATTATTATCACCCAACATCTGCTGGAAGAGTTGCTGAATCGTAGGGCGAAGATCTGTGGAAGTGATCGTTTCTGGTAGGTTCTTGATCCTAATGTTGTTCCTTCTTCCCCTATTGTCCAAATCGTCCAGTTTCAGAGTGAGATGGTGTACAGCGTCCTTCTGTTCCTCGACCATCTGCGAAAGAGAGTCCAACCTGTCGCCTGCGTTAACTCTGTCCTGTTCCAGAAGTTGAACGCGACTATTGAGTTGAGTAAAATCAGCCGACAGTCTTGCAATATCAGCCTGTATAGTGTCGGTTACATCTTTGAGGAGGAGATGTAGATCCGACTTAGTGGGTAAGTCAGCTAGCATCGCTGCAATGTCCACCGGAGGTGAAGAAGTGTTCTGCGTCATGTCTCCACTACAAACCGGAGGGTCCTGTAATGTAGGAAGGAGAGGTAAAGGAGGCGTTACCCCCGCTGTGCTTTCCCGCCGCGAGTGTGTAGGCGGAGCAGGCTCTTGCAGGGTGCCTTCACTCAAACAGGCCTTAGGCTTGGAGGTGAAGTAAGTCTTGACCGAAACGGTGCCCCGTCCTTGTTTGCGTTGCTTGCCTGTCATCCGTGGTTTGATAACAGTTCACCTGAGAGTCTGTAAGAGGTCAACAGATTCTAGATAGCTTGAATAAAAGCTTAGTTTTGTCCCATAACGCCGGGAGCTCGACGGTCACACGTCTGGCTCCATGCAAGGTCAGGCCACACCCCCCCACAGCATATTGTTAATCTGTGTTTGAGGAAGGCAGAGAGACAGAGAAAAAGGAGTAAAAGCTGCTAAAATGTTGATAGTATCTAGTGTAGCGGCAGACAGGCAAAGAGAGGGTGTTTCTTGATTTAAGAAGTATTGGTGGTAGCCAGTTGTTCTCTGAACAGTTAGGATGTATGCAGAAAAGAGAGCAATAATAATTTAAAAAAAATGTTTTTGACTAACAGGTGACACTGACAGACATGTGATCGTACCAGACAGGAAACTGAGAGTAACAGTGATAGATACTAGAGGCAGAGATATACATCATACATAATTTTCAAATAGGCAGCGACAACAGACAAGACATCTTTACATACTCAGACAAGAAAAGACAAACTTATATAGGTGCTGCTATTGTGTTGTCCTATGCAACTATCTGCATACTGCTGGGCGAAAGTTGTCGCCTTTTTCCCACGAGAAATATTGTGAAAATCACGTTGTTATCCACTTTTTCGCGGGAAAATCTGCTTTAAAACTAGCAGTTAAAATTTTCGCATATTTCGCCCATTGGCCAAAATCTTTTGCCATTTTTTTCAATGACTTAAAAGTTTTTGCCCAATTATTTACGTTGTTTTCACACTTCCGCTATAAAAACCTGATGTTTTTTGCTGAAGGCAGACACAATGGAAGCAGCTACAGAGCGAGATAGACATGATGTGCTGTTCTCCTGTGGTATTTTGCAAAAAGTGAGGCAGGAGAGGCTCATAGTGACTCCTATCACTATGAGCAGCAAAAGAGGAACTGGAGGGACCCATATTATGTGTCCACTGAGTCTGAGGAGGAGGAAGAGGAGGAGGAAGTGACTAGCAGTACTGAACCAATGCTGTCCAGTGCCCCTAAATCACCCCTTAGTGACAACCGCGTGCGTATGCGGCTGTCACCTTATCTCCTGGCTAACATTTTTTTTTTTTTTTTACTAAATGATTCCAGAGTCCCTGAACAGTCAGCCGCCGCATGGAGACCCGGACTTCCGGGACTTACCAAGTACGTCCTCTGTCACTAAGTGACAGTTTTTGCGGGATGTACCTGGTAAGTCCATTGTCGGGATGGGGTTAATAACAAGGGAGGGAGAAAAGCAAATGGGAAGGAAGGAAGAAAAAGATAGTACTAGTGAGAGCAGGACAGGTCAGCTACCTGTGACTGCTGCCAGATGTGCTGCCCCTGCTGCCAGTGCCAACATTGCTGTTCCTGCAGCCACTAGTGTTATACCTGCTGTCAGACATGCTTCCCCTGCTGCCAGTGCCACCATTGCTGTAACTGCATCCACTAGTGTTGTACCTGCTGCCAGACGTGCTGCCCCTGCTGCCAGTGCCACCACTGCTGTTCCTGCTGCCACTAGTTTTGTACCTGATGACAGACGTGCTGCCCATGTTGCTACCAGCACTGCACCTGCTGCCAGTGCCGAACCTGCTGCTAGTAAAGAACCTGCTGCCAGTGCTGAATCTGCTGCTAGTGCTGAACCTGCTGCTAGTGCTGAACCTGCTGCTAGTGCTGAACCTGCTGCTAGTACTGAATATGCTTCAAGTGCTGAACCTGCTGCTAGTGCTGAACCTGCTGCCACCAATACTTTGCCTGCTGCTAGTGCTTCTTGTAGTACTCGGGGGGGGGGGAATGAGGCCAAGTGTGACAGCAAGGGAAGCTAAATCACATTTGCCATTCCCAAGCAGTCCTGCCAGTGCTAGTACTACTACTACTAAGGTCCAGCAGCTTGTTAGCATTAGGAGTGAAAGAGGGGGTAATCAAAAATATCCTGATATGACTAGTGACTGTGAGACTGAGGAGGAAGACTCTGCAGCTGAGCTTGATGTGGTTGGTGTTAGTAGAAGTGGCAGTAATGGTGAAGCAGCTGGAGTGGTAAGGGAAACATTTGACAGAATCCAGACTAGCAGGCAAGGGAGCCCACACCATTCCCCTGGCTCTGGGAGTCCCCTTCTGTTCACTACAGTGTCCAAGTTGAACATGATCCTTAAGAGGCCAGAACTAGTGTTGGGGGAGAGCAGGCTCAGAATTAATACCATCACCACCAGCAGGGGCACAGGTCAGCTGCCTGTGCCTGTTGCTGCTGCTGCTAGTGCTAGCCTGCCTTCTTTTTCAGGGCAAAAGGAAATGATGCTGAGATGCAAGGGCAGCAGGATGCTGAGGAGCAGTCTAGTGTGCCACAGACCACAGTGGACACAGTGGGAATGGGGTCAACAAGTGATGTGGGACTAGGTCAGGTTCTACTTGCCAGCAGTAGCAATACCCTGATCCTAGCTGCAGTGCTGAATCTGAGGCAGTAGCAGCAACAGCAGCAACATTATCCACTGCCACAGACAATGAAGGGGAATTTGGAGGACAAGAAGAAAGAGGCCATTCTTCATCTTTCTCCTTCCCCCTGAAGTCTTCATGGGTGTGGGACTATATTCTCTTGGGGCAGGCACAGTGCAGTCATCAGCAATGGCACTGTGCAGAATTTGAGACAAGTCTGTGAAAAGAGGAAAGGAGGGAACACACCTTGGCACAAGCTCCCTTATTTCACACATGAAACACAGGCACCATGACATTTACATGAAACATGTTAAAGCCAAACACCTACCACAGACATCAAGCACCACTTTTGCTGTCCCTGACTCTCCAGAAAGGCAACAAGAGGCGAGACAGAGATCAAAGAGGAGGAGGAATAGAGCAACCCAGGCAGAGACTGGAAGTTCCATGATGAGTGAAACAACTAGCTTGCCATCACCTTCTAGGGTAACTACATCTTCTGCCCATCCACCTCGTTTATTACCTCCCCTGCCAAATGATAGCCACTCTGTTGATGTTAGGATGTGGCAGTTCGTCTCTACCCATTGCACAATGTGTGGTGCACTGACCACACATGCCAGTGTGGTGGAGGAGAATCGCAATCAGTGCATTAAGTGGCATCTGAGGAGATTCCATCCCGCAGAATATGCAAGTTGTCATGTGTCCTTAGTGGGTCTGGAAAAGGGGTACAGTGACAGCGGCAGTACTTGGTTTCGGGTGTCATACAGTTGTGCCCCCAGATGTTATTTACCACACACATACTGTGCTCATTGCAGTTTCTGATGAGACCCGCTGTTCCTGCTCTCAAGAGAAAAAATATATTCTAATAACACACCCATGATGATTTTGAAGGAGGGGCAGATGGAGAAGATTAAATGGTCTACTTCTTCTTTTCTCCACATAGACTGGGGGCTACTTATCTTGCTGCTACTGCCTCAGGCGCATCACTGGAGCCAGTCGTGGCAAGTGGAACCTTCATCATCCATCTTCCATGTTACTACTATTGTTGATCCCATTCCCTTTCAGCTGCCTAATAATCCTGCTGCTTAAACAACTCAGCAGCAGCAGTACAAACAGCGGTTGCAACTCAGGAGGAGATTTGACAGTGGCCACTGGCCAACATGACCTGCTGGCATTAGGCCAGTAGGGCATTTTTATTTTTTTCTCAGGGCTGTTATTTAAAATAAATAAATAAATAAATAAAAAAAAATAATCAATTAATTAAAAAAACTAGTCCTACAAAAAATAAACAATTTTTGGGGGTTTGTTTCTAACAAGCCTAAGTCCTACAACTATTTCTATTTGTCTAATAAATACTACACTTAGTTGGATCTTATCTTTTCCCTTTGTTCTGTATTGGTTTTGCGCTGATACTATTTGCAGTTTCTGTTTCCCCTGGGTGTACAAGGACACCAAAAGTTACAAGCAGCAGCCACCAGGCAATTGGGAAAATAGGATCCATCCATTCCATCTCATTTCATCCTCATCATTTGTCACTTTCATCTCCTCATCCTCATTCACCCATATCATCATTATCATCATCCTCATCATCCGGCTTACATAATAGATGATTTGGAGGTTTGGAACTAGTGAGCTTTGCTTTATTGAGTTCTATATAATAAGGTACTGTTTTCCTTAATATTATACCTCTGTGTGGGAACGTTATCAGAGGTTTCTATCACTATTCCAAACGTAGTGGTTTTATTGGACATTGGGGGTTATTCAAGTTTTTTTGCGCTTGCATTGTCTGTTGCTTTTTGTATTGATTCCACTTCCACTTACCTGTGTTTTTTCCAGAAAATATTCCATCCCAGTGAACGAGACCAAGGGATGCATTAAACTTGCTAAAGTTGTCCTTTTTAAAATTCAGTGTTTTGGCAGAACCCATACCAAATTGCTTTTTTAGTTAATCTCAAACGATACCATGTTATGTTCACTATTCCCCAAGTCCTCCCTTACTTGGATTTTAGAGATAAGTTCTTCATTGTCAGTTATTACCAGATCCAGACATGCATCTCCTCTGGTTGAGATCTGTACTAGTTGAGACAAAAAATTGTCTTTCAACAAGTTCATAAACTTACTGCTTTTCCATTTTCCAATCTGTTTCTGGATAATTAAAATCCCCCATAATTATAGTTCTCCCAAAATATAATAATAACTAGTAATTATATAGTGCCTTTCTCCTAGTGGGACTCAAAGTGCTTTTTTCTTGGAATTAACCAAATCGGCAGCTGAATAATAGATGTTATTATTACCCAATTAATGATACTCATTTATCGACCTCGGAAGGATGAAGGACTGAGTTGACCCTGTTTGGATTCAAATCTACAACCTTGAGGTTTGAACGGGCTCTGTAGTCAGGGCATTTACCACTGAGCTGTCTCAGTGGTAAATGCTATTTGAGAAACCTTTTCTATTTGCATTAATAGCTGTGATTCTTCAAGGTCACCAATGTTTGGTGGTTTTACCCTCATTGACTGTTTCAACCCACAAGGATTCCACATGTTCACTACTGTCATTGCATATATCTTCCCACAAATGAGGCAATAATTCTAGTTTGACATACAGACAGACCCCACCACCTCTTCTATTTGACCTATCTTTTCTAAACAACAAGTAGCCCTCCATTTGATTGACCAATCATATGTGTCATCCAACTATGTCTCTGTTATGCCAATCAAGTCATAGTTTTCAATTTCAACTACCAGCTCCAATTCCCCTATTTTATCAATTAAACTTCTGGCATTTACAAGCATACCATTTATATCTCTGCCATGTTCCATTTGTGATTTAATCCTGATATGGTCTATATGCTTCTCCCTATTATCTGCACTAACCCAGCCCCCAGATCCACCCACCTGGTTAATAACTACACCGCATTCCTTTCTATACTGTCTATCTCAGTATTTATTGATCCCTCTCCCCTTCCAATTTGAAAATCTCTTCCAACCATCTAGCAATCCTCTCCCCAAGCACTTGAGACCCTCTTGCATACAGGTGCAATCCATCCCTACTATAGAAATTGTACCCTAAAGCAAAATCAGCCAAGTGCTCTAAAAACCCAAAGCCATCCTTCTTACACCAAGACTTCAGCCATGCATTACGCTCCCTAGTCTCCCTCTGTCTCTCTGGTGTAGAGCATTGCACAGGTAGTATCCAATTCCTAATCTTACTCTCTAAATCCCTAAAATTACCTTTTAGGACTCTATGACATCCTCTTACTTTGTCATTGGTACCAATATGCACCAAGACAGCTGGATCCTCTCCAGCCCCTCCCAATAATCTGTCCACACTGTCTGCAACATGCCGAACCCAGGCACCCGATAGACAGCAAACCATTTGGTTGCTGCGATCAGAGTCACAGATTACCCTATCTGTTATATTAATTATAGAGTCCCCTACCACCACAACCTGCCTAGGCTTCGCTTTCTTCTGGATCCCTTCTGTGCTAGAGGAGCTGTTATCCTGGCTGTTAGGGAGAACAGTTTTCTCCAGCAATTCCAATTCTGAGTCTGCCTCACCAACATCTTCACTTAAATGAACATATTTGTTGGGATGGAAAAACTCAGGACTGGCAGCCCTCTTCCTCTTCCCACCTTGCTGCAGCCACTTCTAACCATCACCCAACTATTTGCCTGGTTCCCTTCTAGCTGATCTCATCCCTCTTAGCTAGGCGACCCAGCTAAACTCTGCTCAGTAACCAGACTCCTTTCAAGGTTGTCAATATCTCTCAATGTTGCAATATGACTCTCCAGAGCTCCAATCTGAGCTTCCAGAAAGGCCACTTGCTCACACTTGCCACAGCAATATGGACCCAGGAACTGCTGTTTTAAGCATGCATACATATGGCAAGATGTGCACTGAGCGAGATCGCCAAGCTTGCTCATCTTATATGGTGCAAATGTGAGTTCTTAAAAAAGTAGTTGAACATGGTTTCTTTTATTTAATTTTTTTTTGGTTCTTTGTTTTTTGACAGGGATGAGGGGGAAAACAGCTAAAAAAAAACAGTAGGTAACAGGGCCCTGATGTGATCTTTCTGACTGAGGCAGACTGGTACTAGGTGAGACATGAGAGATTGAGTATTTTGTAGAGGTCCAAGGCAACTCCATCAGTTGTACTGTGTTCTTTACAGTAAACACATACACAGTAGTTGAGTACTGTCAAGCAAATGCACAAGAGGAAGCGGGAGGGAGAAAGGACAGTGCTGGGACATGTGAGAAGAGTGATAGTCCAAAAACTGGCTGCACCCATGAAGATCCTTCTCCTCCTGAGGAAGCTGTTTGTTAAAGTCACACTACTGTTGCTCCAGTACCAGTACTGTTAAAAAAACATGTAAGAACATGAAGACGAGTCATGACTAGGGATGGGAGAAAAATTTTGCCTCAAACTGAAATCGGTGAATAATTGGCGAATAATTTCTCATGAAAAGTGTTGATTTTCTGCTTTTTTCTCATAGTTCATTCCATTGGGAACATTGAATTTACATACAACACATAGCAAATATTATTTTATTTCCAAAAGGCAAAGTATAAAAGGGGCATGAGGTTGCCTGTGTTGGTGGGGTGTGGGAATGAATCAGTTGAACGGGTAATGTGTATTTGGGGGGGTTGATAACTGGGATTGGGGGCAGTTAATAAAAATAAATCCTAAATACAGTTCAAAAAACCCCATAACACATGGTATAAAAGGGGTCTGAGGAGGGTGTCTGTGTTGGTGGGTGGAGTCTTGGGAATGAATCAGTTGGGCAGGGAATATGTTTTGGGGGATTTCTTGATTGGTATTGTTGGGACAGTTAATAAAAATATAAATCAATAAAATAAAATAAGAAATTTGTATGTAAAGTTATAGAGACATGAACCCCCTGACATAAGCTGCCACTGGGGTGAACTGATACTTGATAGAGTATTTTGTTTTTGAGGATTATTTGTTATATCTGTTATTAGAGGCACAAGCCCTGAAGAAACATTGATTTGTAGGATTTAAGCTTGTTTGGCACAAGCCCTAAGGAAACACTGATTTGTAAGACTTAGGCATGTACTTCTTTCCTGCTGACGCGTCTGTAGGCTGTAGGTTACGGCCTAGAAGCAGTGGGTATAACAGTTTTTCAACCCCACCTTCACCTCCCATGCCTCCTGATCGTAAACAGGAATCCTGTGAACCTATGCAACTTGGATTCACCAAACTAACTAAGGAGGAATGGGCACACCGCAGGAGGCAGGGGTTATGTCTATACTGTGTCAAAGCTGGGCACCTATTACATACCTGTCCTGTACGTCCGGGAAATGAACGCACCAAGGGTACCTTGGGGGACAGGCCCTAGGTGGTGTTCAGCAGTCCCTAGACCCGATCATGCAGAAACCCACGATCCAGGTGGTGTTTTCTTGGGCAGAACACTCAGTGGAGGTTCTGGCTCTGGTTGATTCCAGCGCGGCCGGTTACTTCATGGATAATTCATTTGCTGCTTTACATAAGATTCCGTTGGTCCGGAGGGAATCTCCCTTAGCCATTGAGACCATTGATGACAGATCACTAGAACCAGCACAGATAACTATGGAGACTATTCAGATTTCTATGACTATTGGGGCCCTCCACATGGAGGAACAGCGATTTCAGATTATCCATTCTCCTCATCATGCAGTCATTCTGGGGTTTCCATGGTTACATTTGCAAAATCCCCAGTCTGACTGGCAGAGTTGCGAGATCATGTCTTGGTCCGAGTACTGTATGAAGCATTGTGTGACTCAGCAGGTTAAGATTTTGTGTGCCTCTCCCTCTGTGCCAGCCGAATACCACCAATTCAGTGACGTTTTTAGTAAGGGAGAGGCTAGCACATTGCCCCAACATAGGGCATATGATTGTGCCATTGATTTGCCCCCTGGGGTTGTGCCCCCTAGGGGCCGCACGTATCCACTGTCGTGCAAGGAGAATCGGGCCATGGAGGAATACATTGAGGACGCCCTTAATAGAGGGATTATTCGGAAGTCTATCTCACCTGCTGGTGCTGGGTTCTTTTTTGTGAAAAAGAAGAATGGCGAGTTAAGGCCTTGTATTGATTAAATAAACTTATGCCCAAGAATGCATACCCCATACCACTCATTACTGAGCTATTTGACAGGTTCAAAGGTTCTTCCATTTTTATGAAATTAGACCTACGTGCTGCCTATAACCTGATCAGAATAAGAGCGGGGGATGAGTGGGAAACGGCATTTAATACCAGATCAGGGCATTATGAATACCTAGTCATGCCATTTGGTCTTTGTAACGCACCCGCTGTATTTCAAGAATTTATTAACGATATCCTCTGTGATTTGCTACAGTCCTGTGTAGTAGCCTACCTTGATGACATACTCATACACTCTGCCAATCTGTCCCAACACATCAAGGATGTGTCCGAGGTCTTGCTTCGTTTATGAAAGAATAAACTATATTGTAAAATGGAGAAGTGCTAGTTTAACAGGTCCAAAGTTCCTTTTTTGGGTTTCGTGATCTCTAAGGATGGTATTGCCATGGACCAGGAGAAACTCGCAGCAGTCTTGCATTGGCCACGACCCAAGGGGTTAAAAGCAATTCAGCGTTTTCTTGGGTTTGCTAATTATTACAGGAAGTTTATCCATAACTTCTCTACCATTGTTAAACCTCTGTCTGACCTTACGCATAAGGGCTCTAATCCTTCCCAATGGTCTGATGCTGCTGAGCATGCTTTTAAGACATTAAAATCTGCTTTTGCATCTGCCCCGGTACTGTCCCACCCTAACCCATCCCTTCCATTCACGTTGGAGGTCGATGCCTCTGAAATAGGGGTAGGGGCAGTGCTATCGCAACGTCCAGTGGCTGGGGGTTCTTTGAGACCATGTGGATTCTTCTCAAAAAAGCTGTCCAGTGCCCAGAGTCACTATGAAATTGGCGACAGAGATCTCCTGGCTAACATTCTTGCTCTGAAAGAATGGCGCCACCTGCTGGAAGGTACCAGAACTCCTGTACTAATTCTTACTGACCACAAAAACCTAACTTATCTCTTGGAGGCTAAAAGATTGTCTTCTCACCAGGCAAGGTGGGCCCTGTTCCTATCTCATTTTAATTTTGTAGTATCCTACTTGCCGGGCTCTAAGAATGTTAGGGCAGATGCCCTGTCTAGACAATTTGGGCCAGAGATGGAGAAGGATGAGGTTCCCGTACCCATCATTCAGCCTGATAGCATCCTGGCTACCCTATGCACTAGTATCACTTCATCACTGGGGGAGGAGATTCTGGCCACCCAGGCTACGGCACCCCCAGAAACCACAGTGGGTAAGTGCTTTGTGGATGAGCCATTAGTACCCAGTTGCTCAAAACATACCACTCTTCTAAAGCTGCTGGGCATATTGGGAGAGATCAACTAATATGGTCTCTCTCACAAGTTTTCTGGTGGCCTTCCCTATGGGCCTTCTCCTGTGCCCGTGCCAAGACCCCTAGACACCTCTCAGTGGGCCTACTCCAACCAATGCCTAATGGTGGACATCCTTGGTCCCACGTATCCATTGATTTCCTGGGAGAACTGCCAGTGTCTAGGGGTTACTCGTTCATTCTTATGGTGGTTGATAGATTCTCTAAAATGGCTCATTTCGTGCCTCTTCCTGGCCTCCCCTCTTCCCAGGAGTTGGCAGTTGTCTTCGCTACAGAGGTGTTCCGGTTGCATGGGGTACCTAGAGTTCTGGTGTCTGACTGTGGGAGCCAAATTGTGTCCATATTTTGGAGAGCATTCTGTAACCAGGTGGGCATTCAACTGTCCTTTTCTTCTGCCTACCATCCCCAGACCAATGGAGCCGCTGAGCATGCCAATCAGGGATTGGAACAGTTCCTGCGCTGTTTTGTCACCGATCATCATGATAATTGGGCAGACCTGTTGCCATGGGCAGAGCTCGCCAGGAACTGTGCGGTTAATTCATCGTCCGGGAGCTCCCCGTTTCTCATCAACTACAGGTTCCAGCCATGCTTGCTCCCGGACTCATTCCAGTCGCAACAGATTCCAGCTCTGGATGAGCATATCGAGCAGCTCTGCTCCACTTGGGCACAGGTTCAGAGGGCCCTCAGTCAGTTGTTCCTGCATCCCCAGAGCCACGCTAATCGTAGACGGCTGCCAGCGGTCTCCTTTCAGGTGGGGGACAGGGTATGGCTCTCCTCCAGAAACCTTAATTTGCAAGTTCCGTCTAATAAGTTAGCTCCCCGGTTCATTGGTCCCTTCAAGGTGATCCGTAAAATTAACCCTGTGTCATATTCCTTGGAGCTCCCAGCATCTATGCGCATTCACAATGTGTTCCATGTATCGTCACTGAAACCTCTGGTATGCAATCACTACACTACCACTCCGGTGGTTCCCGGTCCTGTGGAGGTTCAGGGCCAGGAAGAGTACGAGGTCCATTGGAAGGGCTATGGCCCTGAGGAACGTTTCTGGGTTGATCAGAATGACCTTCATGCCCGAGACTTCTGCGCAATTTTCACTCTAAATATCCTCAGAAACCAGGTCCCTCTTCCAGGAGAGGGGGTCTTTGAGAGGGGGGTACTATCACGGTGCCTGTACTCTTTTGTTGTTTTTCTGTCAGTCTAATCCGGTGCTTTGCTCCCACTGGCTACCGTGTGTTTGTCCCGCCCAGTATGACCTTTATATACTGGGCTATTGGCACCCCTCTGGTGCCCTTTCGTGATGTTCCTGTGCCAGTGCTTGTTTCTGCTCAGTGATTCCCAGTGTACCAACTTGGCCTGCCTGACTACTCTGCATCTTGTCTCCTGCGCCTGTGTACTGACCTGGATTGCCTGACTATTCTTCTGTGCCTGCTCCTGTGTACCGAACCGGCTTGGCTGACGTTCCTGCTCGTGTACCGACCCGGCTTGGCTGACATTCCTGCTCCATGATCCGACCCGGTTTGGCTGATGTTCCTGCTCCGTGATCCGACCCGGCTTGGCTGATGTTCCTGCTCCGTAATTCGACCTGGCTTGGTTGGCGTTCCTGCACTGTGTCACCCTGGCGACCTTCTGATTGTCAGGCAACTGTGTCACCATTTCCTCCTACAGAGTACCTGTGGCCAGTCCCGTTACTGCTACGGCAGTTTGCCTTGGGCCTAGTCTCCGTTACTGCCTCTGCAGAGTGCAAGTGTCTGCCTCCATTACTGCTCCGGCAGTGAGCCCCGGTTTGCCTCCGTTACTGCTTCTGCAGAGTGCAAGTGTCTGCCTCCGTTACTGCTATGGCAGTTTGCCTTGGGCCTAGTCTCCGTTACTGCCTCTGCAGAGTGCAAGTGTCTGCCTCCGTTACTGCTTTGGCAGTGAGCCACCGGTTTGCCTCCGTTACTGCTTCTGCAGAGTGCAAGTGTTTGCCTCTGTTACTGCTCCGGCAGTGAGCCACCGGTTTGCCTCCGTTACTGCTTCTGCAGAGTGCAAGTGTTTGCCTCCGTTACTGCTACGGCAGTTTGCCTTGGGCCTAGTCTCAGTTACTGCCCTTGCAGAGTGCAAGTGTCTGCTTCCGTTACTGCTCTGGTAGTGAGCCAACGGGTTGCATCCATTACTGCTTCTGCAGAGTGCAAGTGTCTGGTCTCCGTTACTGCTACGGCAGAACCTTATGTGACTCTGTTCCCATTATTACCTTGGCAGTTCACTCTAGTTCTGCTAATCTGTTTCTGGGAGTTACGAATCCTTCAGCTGTCTATATGCAGAGAGCCCCATCACAGACCTCTCTGCACATGGGACTGTTCACACTCAAAGAAGACCATTAACCCATGCAGTACCTTGTTCCTGGGAATCCATTATATTCTGCCTGACCTGTGTCAGTATAGACTGTTGTGGACTTTATGTTTATGTTGGACCTGTGTAGGCATATGTATATGTAACCTGTCGGGTGTCTGTATTATTCAGCTTATATACTACAGGACCTGGGAGGGTTATTTTATTACTGTGATTTCAATAAAACTGTGTTTTATCCTAAACCACTGTGCCTGTGTGTCAAACAAACCGTTACAGGAGGACTACGTTGGATATAAAGAACTAAATACGTGAGTGGGTATATTTCTTTATTATTTGGGTCATACGGATAGTGTATTGATCATATACATCCTTGTATATTCCTGGTAACATCGTGAAAGGAACGATACCCGTTGGGATGACGTAAAGAAAGTGGAGGAAGTGGAAGGAGCGAACTATATCAACCAGGTTTTAACCTGTGGATACCCAATTGGATTAAAAGAGCATTCTGAGTCCACTGAAGCAGAAGGAGAGCAGTTTAACTTTAAGTGGATATTATTAACTCTAAGTTTGCTATATTGACAGAATCTAATTGGATGCATACTCCTTTTTGTTACATGTGATTCGGCTTTTGATGAATACAAACACATATGGGACGCTGAGAGATCCAGAAGTATTCTTATTGTGGACTATCTTGATCCGTATTTAAAGTGGTAACGGTGGAATCGCCTCTGCCTTGTGTATATACTTGTATGTATACTGATCTTTGATAGTATTTGCCCTGTTTGAGTAAGTAGGTGCTTGGGCTGAATCCACGCTGGTGGTTGTTCCACATAGTATATCTGAATATATAGTGGCTATTCCTATTTTTTTTTTTTGCTAACTTACATATGTCTTCCCTGTACACGTCTATTGACCATGGATGGGGGTTGAGAGCGGTGGCCTATTTTTTGGACATGGACTTGTGCATGGCTTACGAACAAAAAGAGTTCCTACTTCACAGCATATCCTTTATACTGAACCATAAATTTTTGGAATATCAAGGGAGATATTGTCTGCAGAAATGCGGTACACCCATGGGTACCACTTTCACCCCAGCTATGCCAATTTGATAATGGGATACTGGGAACAAAGCCGTAATTGGGCTTGTGGCTGTTATATCGACAACATAATTGTAATTTGGGATGGAACTTGAGTCAAGATGTGAAGCCCTTAATAATACTCAGGCTGGACTTCAGTTCACCTGTAACATCCAGGAACAATGTATGGAATTCGTGGATCTCCATCTCATGGCTGATGGTGTAATTTATACCAAAACTTTCAGCAAACCAGTGGCTTGCAATGGCTATTTAGAGGTTAGGAGTAATCATGACCAAAAGTGGATAGCAAATATCCCGTATGGGCAACATCACTGCAACAGGCAAAATTGCAGTTGGCTGGAGGAATATGTGGTGGAGGCCCAGGAACTGAAGGCAAAGCTCCTAGAGAAGATGAACTCATCAGAAAGCTAGACTGTTAGACAGAAATGTCATCATTATAAACCAGTCTAAAAAGAAAAAAAAGTAAGGTAGAAACAAATTTTGAAACTTCTTTCATCACCAAATTTAGTTTGAATGCAGTGAAAATTAAACTCCTGCTGCAAAAGCATTGGGGAATCCTATGTCAGGACCCTTATTAAAAAAGGAAATAGGGAATTGCCCTAAAGTGATATTCCAAAGGTCTAAACATCTGAATTGCCATATTGCAAAGAGCCACCCTAAAAAAGGTGAAACAAGAGGTCAAATGGAGCAGACTAGTATAGATTTAATATATAATCCCGGTGGTATAGAATCTTCTAAAAAATGAATAGGTAATTATAAATGCAGTGGTTATAGATGCCTCAAATGCAAAAATATGCAACATAGGAAAAAGATCTTTAGGAGTTTCTGTACGGGCAAGGAGTATCAGGTGAAGAATTTAATAAACTGTAGCAGCAAATATGTAAGGACCACTAGGAGTTTGCGGGATAGGGTGGGAGAACACCACAAGAATATTGTTAACAGTGACTTCAAACATACTATATCCTGACATTTTGCTTGTTGCACAAAAGGAGATGCGTCCAGCCTGATGGCAATGGGCATAGGTTTGGTCTCTTCTGTCTGTCCAAATAGATTTAAATCCTTGTGCTGCAGAGAGGCACAATGGATATATAAACTTGTTCCCTCACGGGATGAATGACAATATAGATGTATGTAATATAGTATAGTTCAGTTAGGTTCCTTAGATTGAGTGTGATGTATTAGCCGGAATGGAGTCTTTCGGTGTGGGTCACGTGACTGGGTGACTGAAGAGACAGCAGTGGGCGAGCAAGAGTGCAGGATGTTTGGAGGAGAATTGCTGGCAGTTGTCAAGTTGCTGGATTTTTTTTATTTTATTGTCCTTGTTTTGGAGTGCATTTAAAATCCAATCGGTAGCACGCCCATTATTGTAGGACTGTACTGTACAATAGGAGTGATATCCTTTATCCCCAGGGCAGTCCTCATTGTGTTTGTTTTAACCCCTTAATGACAGGGTTTTTTTTTTCCATTATAGCGAGTGACTTCCTGGACTTATTAATATTGTTGAATACATGGATAACTTTTCTGTAGCATGTGTTATGGTCAGGTATGGTTATCTTTCCTGTCTTCAATAAACATATATTAAAAAAAAAAAAAAAAAAAAAAAAAAAAAAAAAAAAAAAATATATATATATATATATATATATATATATATATATATATATATATATATTCAACACATAACAGCAAGGCTAGGCTTGAAAAAATATTGTGGACTAGCCCTGAAAAAAGATGTTTGCCGGCCCAGGTTTGCAGAAATCAAGTTCTGAAAAAATTGTGTGTCCTAATGGTAGTGCCAACAGTGCTAAATACTGTGGTGGCAAATGACTCTCTGACATTCTGTCATTTTCTACTGCTGTAATTGCTGCTGCTGAGTCATCAGAGCAGCAGGAGGATTAGACTGATGCATGGGACTGTAATCATCAGTAGGGATAGGTGAAAATTTTCACCTCAAACCAAAATAAACGAATAATGGCACTTCCGGCCTGGCAAATAATTTACTGCAAAAGTGCCATTTTTCTACCTTTTTCGCCTAGCTTATTGCATTGGAATCAATGTGAATATTGAAGTTACACAAAATATATAGCAAATGTTATTTTAGTTCCCAAAGGCATAGTATAAAATGGGTATGAGGGTTCCTGTGTTGATGATGTGTGGGGAAACAGTTGAAAAGGGAATTTTTTTTGGGGGGGGTTGTTTACTGGGATTGTGGGGACAGTTAATAAAAAAATAAAAAATAAATAAAATAAAAAAAACATAAGACATGGTATAAAAGGGGACTGAGGAGGGTGCCTTTGTTGGTGGATGGAGTCTGGGGAAATAATCAGTTGAACAGGGAATTTTTTTAGAGGGGGTTACTTGATTGGTATTAGGGTGACAGCTAATAAAAAACATCCCGCAGGATTTAAGGAGATAAAAAGGCTGACAATGGGTGGCAATGGATAACCCAGCTAGGAGAAGGAGCGTACAGGAGACAGAACTAAAGGCAAAGCCAAAGACATCAGGGTTTAAACATAACCTAGTTAATGCAGAATAGGAATGGTCAAAAACAGGCCAAGTCATAACTGAGAAAACATAGAAAAAGGTACCTGAGAAGTAGACAGCAGAATCGTAAGCGACAGGTCTGAAGGTCAATACCCAGGAAGTGATGAAGCAAAGTACCAGGGGATGTCCAGAAGAGAAGTCAAAACAGACAAGGTCAGCAACAGCAATCAAAATACAGCAAACAGCAAAACTCAGGATACCAGTTGAAGAACAGGCATCAAGGTAAGAAAGAGGATCTTCTATAAGCTCTCAGCAGCCAATCAGAAGATAGATGACAATAATCAATCACGAAGGTGGAAACAACTGGCTGGGGAAGCTAGTGCGGCTGGCTTTCTCCTCTTCCTTCTCTGTATAAGCAACGTTAGCAGCATCAGTGTCCATCCAGCATCTCCTGATTAAAGTGCTATCCAGCACTCCAAATAACTTTATACATATTTTAATTCTCTATGTCTACTTACACTCTCTTTGTCCCCTAAACTACAACATGGTATATGGCAGGAAATTCTGGGTTTTTATAGTATGGGAGAGGGGGTGGGAGGGTAGTTTCACCACCACTGTAAAACACAGGCTGGGAATTGAACCATTCTCATGGGATATTCTGTGGGGTTATTAAATTGGCAGATAATCTAAGGTTTTCTCTATGGGTGGGAATTTCTGCATCAAAAGGGGGAAATTTGGATTTTTCCATAATTCTCATGGGATTAGAACAGAACATTTTGGCCAACCCTACTTGAATGTCATCATTGTTCTAATTTCCATTGATATTCAAAACAACATAGAAATGTAGTTAAAAAAGATTATAATGTGAACAAACAGCAGGAAACATCTTCACATGATACCAAATAGATCATCCTGTATAAAAAGGATAAAGTGAGTAAATGGTACTTTTCTCTTTCTGCCATAATTCCATTTTTACCACACATGCTAACCCCCATAGAACCACATAGAACCCACTGTCTGGTAGCTGCTGAAATAGCCAATGTGAGGCTCTCCAGCTGCTTCTAGACTACAACTCCCATCAAGGGCCTCTTGTCACCCACCACTGCTGTGATCCCCATTTCCGTGGTAGCCATACAACCACACATACTGCCCCCCCCAGCCTTTTCCATGATAGCAGTAGATCTATACATACCAACTGCCTCTCAGCCTTGTCCCACTGTAGCCAAAGAACCAGACATCATGTGACCATTCTTGTCGCTCTGTAGCCATAGACACACTCACACTAACCTTGGTAGCCATAGAACCACACATACAACTGACCTGTATCCTTTGCACTGGTATCCACAGAATCACTCAACCCGATTCCTAGCCTGTCCTACTGTACTAGTATAGCCACAAACTCACATACTGAGTCTTATCCCAAATCACTTGTGAAAACTATCAAAGTTCCCATGGAAAATTTCTTAGGGTTAGCAAAAAAGGAATAATTGGGAGGGGGCAGTTCTATGAGTGGAGATTTTCACAGAAAACAGAGAAAAATCTAATTATTCCAAGTCATATCTTTACATCACATGATGTTCTTAATACTATCTCATCCTTTTCCTCCCTCCACCCTATCATTCTGGTCACTCTTTTCTAACTCTATGCCCAACCCCATTCTTCATCTTCTTTAATCCTTACTAGAAAGACAGAGTTGTATGTCATTATATTTTCATCCATTTAACAATGTATTACAAGCTATATTTAAAAAAAGCATGATACTTATATAAAGAATTCTATGTAACAACTCAAAACCTGTATTGTACTGAAAAATAAAAAAGTTGAAAAAGTTGTTGTTTTCTTGTAAGTTTAGAAAATGAACAAGTGCTAACAATTATTGTTTATGTATTTATTAAATATCTATATATATGAAAGAATAAGCCTCATTGCATAATTTATGGTACCTCACACACAGAACATAATTTATATCTCCTCAGAAAACAAACACACATTGAACAGAATGCCTCATTACATAATTTATGTCTCATTAGGAGACACAACTCCTATTGGGTGATTCAATGGGGACTTTACTACTCCCATTGGGTGATTCAATGGGGGCATGTTTATCATACAGGGAGTTGGCCCATCACCTCCAGCCTGCCCACCACTATCCAACTGACAAAAAAAAATATAGCTGCCACTCGCTCCTGACGTAGGGGATAGCAATAACTTCTCCTGGACCACACACACTCTCACTCAGGATCATGACCCCACAAACAGACTGTTTCACCTCCCACAGATAACTGTAACCTCCATACACTCTGTGTCAGTACGAGGGTGTAATGTTTCCATAAAATACAAATACTCAGGGATAAACTTAATAGCAACTCTTTTATTTAACTCTTTTCATCTCTTCAGTCAACCTCACTAACTGTTTTCAACTGTCACTCCTCCACTTCCTGCTTCCTGATTCCCGTCCTTTCTCCTTAAAGGGAGAGAGATGCTTTGCTGTATGTTACAGAGGGCAAGCCTCAAACACCACTTCTATTTGTTCCCTCAGCATATTGCTACGCTGCCTCAACTGAAGAGCCACCGTGTGTTACATTGGTATGTTACCTCAACTTAACCCTTTGAGTGCCAGAGGGGTACGCAACGTATTGCAAAGCAATGTGTTCCGTACCCCTCTAGCACTCAAAGGGTTATGTAAGGAGGAGTTACTGCTCCCATTGGGTGATTGTTACGGTTTTCTGACACTCAGACCAGGGTTTGAAGTAAAAACACAGTTTTATTGAATCAGGATGATAAACAGTGCCCCTAGGGGCCAGCACAGGTAAAAACAGTATTGACAAATACAGACAAAGTAAGTGCAATACAAGCTAGGAATATATATACGAATATAGACTGAGAATAACCCCACAGGGTTAACAGGAGCAACTGGAGTACCTCAGTGTTAGATTGGCCAACACCCAGGATATGATAACAGTCTCTGGATAACAGTCTCTTAATGTAGAGAAAGGAGTAAAGTGTCTACACTGAATCACTCTCTAGGTAGAAACAGGGAGCACCCCTATTGCACTGAGCTGAGCCAATACCACCAGCGTGGGCTAGGAGGAATGCTACTGCCAGAGCTGAAGTAACCAGAATAGGAATCGCCCTTAACGAGAATGGATAGTAACCCTGCGTATGCCAACTGGATTGTGCCAAGACACCCTTAGGATGCCAAGATAGACGGTTGCTGCACAAGCTACTATGAGCTGAAGCACTGGGAAGTGCAGGAGATAACGTACACCCTGAGCGTATGTGAGCCAGAGCCAGGACACCCTTCCGGTGTCGCACGGAATCCTTACTGCAAGAGCGGACAGACTACCGGCGCCAGCCGGCGTGGTCACGGTGCATCCCGAACACCGGACAGGCAGAGCTCTGCAAGGAATAGTATGGCGTGTATTGACGGCTCAGAGAGTAGCGGCTCAAAGGGTAAACAGAGGCTTGGCAAGCAATATAGGAGAACAAAACCTGAAAAAGCTTATCGGAACAGCACCAAACCAAGCCCCCAAGAAGATAGACAGAGGGAATATAATAATAAGAGAGGCTTAATATAAAGTCCTAGATATATAAAACATACTCCCAGACATCTCCCAGTGGCGACATTCTGAACTGTTTAGTATTTCGCTGATCCTCTCTCGCTCTTCTAGCTGTAGCCTGAGGTTGCTTTGCCATCCGCTATCTGCTGAGCTGTGCTCTCCTGTATGTACCAGATTAACCCGTGCAGTGCCAGTAGTCTCCGGTTATGTGCCTCTTATATTGCTTAATATAACAGAAGTTATGGTGCACCACCCACTCGTGTAGGGGTTGCCCTAAGTAGATAGGCAATGGAATGTGCTAAGATAATATAAAGTAAACAAAACCTGAAAAAGCTTATCGGAACAGCACCAAACCAAGCCCCCAAGAAGATAGACAGAGGGAATATAATAATAAGAGAGGCTTAATATAAAGTCCTAAATATATAAAACATAAAATATAACTTTTATTGAATATATAAAAAGCCTGGCGAATTAAAAACAACAAAAGTGCTGACAGATGTATGCATCCCTACTTTGAGATGCAACTATTTGTGGAGGTATATCCAGTTATAATATTGTATAACTGGAGAATCAAACTTCACTCCACTTAATGACAAAAGGGGAAATCTAGAAAGTAAAGTATTTCTAAGGTCTCAAAATATGTAATCCTAAGTGGATAAAATATGATAGTATTACCACCAAATAGGATTCCAATATATACCTTGATACTGGCTGAATCAAGTCTAAATCAGTATTAGGGGAATATAGGTCTCAGAGTATAGTTGTGTATGACAGTCTTGCATGGATGACCTTAGATAGCCGTATTGTGTACGGACCCTCTATTAGATAGTGTGTATGCATGTGGCGTGTATCTGCTATACGTAGAGGGATGTTGGCAGATAACGGGGGTGACATCAGCTCCTGTTTTGGTTGCAAGTCGGTATCACGGTGCCCGTGATTGCTGCAGTTCCTTGTCTGTCACCAGTAGGGGGCTTCTATTGGCTGTCTGCAGATAGCCCGCCTCTTATTGCCTATTTAAACCTGGATTGGGCACCCTTTGAGTGCCCTTTCGTGTTGTTTCTGACCTTCTGCTATCACTATGCTAGTGATAGCTGGGCCTCTGTTCCAGTGTTCCTGAGTTCCTGATCTCTTGTGTTCCTGAGTTCCTGATCTCTACTGTTCCAGTGTTTCCTGCATGCTGAAGTACTTCCAGTCCTGGTTCCGGCCTAGTCTCTGGTGTTGCAGTTCCTGCTGAACTTCTTCTCTGCTGTTTCCTGACCTGACTGATCGTTGTTGGTTCCTGTCATCGCATCGCCTGTCTCCTGTATCCTGGCGACCTCCTGCCTGGTCGCGTCGGCGACTCGCTTGTTACACCAGTATGCGGACGCTGGTTTGCTCCTAAGCCTTGCGGCTATACAAACTCGCTTGTTACGCCAGTGTGCGGTCACTGGTTTGCTCCAAAGCCTATCAGCTATACAATTCTGTGTTAGTTCCAGCGTGCAGACGCTGGTTTGCTCCAAAGCCTTGCGGCTATACAAACTCGCTTGTTACACCAGTGTGCGGTCACTGGTTTGCTCCAAAGCCTATCGGCTATACAATCCTGTGTTAGTCCCAGCGTGCGGGCGCTGGTTTGCTCCAAAGCCTTGCGGCTATACAAACTCGCTTGTTACACCAGTGTGCGGTCACTGGTTTGCTCCAAAGCCTATCGGCTATACAATCCTGTGTTAGTCCCAGCGTGCGGACGCTGGTTTGCTCCAAAGCCTTGCGGCTATACAAACTCGCTTGTTACACCAGTGTGCGGTCACTGGTTTGCTCCTAAGCCTATCAGCTATACAATTCTGTGTTTGTCCCAGCGTGCGGACGCTGGTTTGCTCCAAAGCCTTGCGGCTATACAAACTCACTTGTTACACCAGTATGCGGATGCTGGTTTGCTCCTAAGCCTTACGGCTGTACTAACTCGCTTGTTACACCAGTGTGCGGTCACTGGTTTGCTCCTAAGCCTATCGGCTATACAATTCAGTGTTGGTCCCAGCGTGCGGACGCTGGTTTGCTCCAAAGCCTTGCGGCTTTACAATTCTGTCAATTTGCCATTACCATCTGACTGCTGCTATCTCAGTGCTGCCCTGCCCGGTATTGGTAAGGCCGGTAGAACCTTTTGCCACATTCCATCTGAGGTTGCCTTACCCGGTATTGGCAGGGCCGGTAGAGCCTACATTATGAATGTATTGAGGCTGCCTTGCCCGGTAAATTGGTAAGGCCGGTAGAACCGTTATGCGATTCCATCTGCAGGTTGCCTTACCCGGTATTGGCAAGGCCGGTAGAGCCTAACATTCTATTACTTCAGACTGTCCTGTCCGGTATATTGACAGGACCGGTAGAGTCTGCCTTCTGTCTTGTTATTTCTGAATATATCTGTATGTATGTGATTGCCATCCTACGTTATCAATTTATTATTTCAATAAAATTGATTTTTACCTAAACTTGTGTCTGAGAGTCATAATAAACCGTGACAGTACGAAAGGGCCATGACCTCAGACAGCAAAGGTGAAGGTAATGCACAGAATATCCATTGGAGGATGGATGTGCACGAGCAATGTTTGGATCAGTTGGCAGTTGCAATTCAAACGATCCTTGAACGCACGGTACTTGCTGACAAATCTAGCTCTAGCCCGGTGGTCTCGCCAAGTCAGACACCGGAGAGTGATACCAGACCCCTAGGGGGCACTGTTAAAGGGTTAACGGCTTCTGCACCCTTGCCGCTAAGATATGATGGTGACCCTAGTCTCTGCAGAGGGTTCATCAACCAACTCGAGATTTTTATGGAATTGACGGCACACGCATTTCCCAATGATCGTAGTAAGGTGGGGTTTACAATATCTTTGCTCACTGGCAGAGCTTTGGCTTGGGCTAACCCCTTGTGGGAGAATGCTAAACCTTGTACTAAAAACTTTAGAGAATTTGTGCAACCCTTTCGAAGAGTGTTTGAGCCTCCTGGTAGAACCACCTCTGCTGCCAAACGCCTTATGGAGATACATCAGGGCAGGCGTACAGTAGGCAACTACGCAATCGAATTCCGCACATTGGCAGCAGAGGTAGGTTGGAATAACGAGGCATTATTGGCAGTTTTTTCTCAAGGCCTGAATGACCACATTAAGGACGAAATTGCTGCTAAAGATCTACCTATTGATCTAGATGACTACATTGAATATGTTATGATAATTGACTCCAGAATACGTGAGAGATCAATTGCCAGAGATCGTAAGTTACGGTCAAAGAATAATGAGCCTAGTGGCATGTTTTGCCCACCCATCCCTCCCCTGGCATTGAAGTCTAGTGAACCTGTACGGGAGACAAGTGAACCTATGCAAATAGGCTTCACTAGACTAACCAAGGCTGAGAGATTTTATCGCAGAAGACAAGGGTTGTGTTTATACTGCGGTAAAAAAGGGCATTTGCTAAATTCCTGTCCGGTATGTCCGGGAAACGCACACACCTAGGGTACCTTGGGGGACAGGCCCTAGGTGGTGTACAATCGTCCCCAGTGTCGGGCACAATGAAACCCACCATACAGGTGGTATTATCTTGGGCACAACGCTCTGTGGAGGTTTTGGCCTTGGTTGACTCTGGTGCAGCAGGGTATTTTATGGATAATACCTTTGCTGAATTGCACGGAGTTCCACGCATTGAAAGAGAAAATCCCTTGACTATTGAAGCGATTGATGGCAGACCCTTAGAACCGCCTCAGGTTATGTTTGAAACTATGCCACTGTCTATGACTATTGGGGCACTTCACAGAGAAGAGCAGCAGTTTCAACTGATTAATTCTCCGCACCATGCGGTAATATTGGGCTTTCCGTGGTTACAGTTACATAACCCACAATTTGATTGGAAAAAGTGTGAAATTGCTGCTTGGTCCCAGTTTTGTATGGACAAGTGCGTCATCCAGCCTGTTAAGGTCCTGTGCACCTCCTCGGCTATACCGGATGTGTACCAACAGTTTGGCGATGTTTTTAGCAAAGGAGAGGCCAGTTTGCTACCTCAGCATAGACCTTATGATTGTTGCATCGAATTGCAGCCTGGGGCAGTACCTCCGAAAGGACGCACTTATCCATTATCTTGTGAGGAAAATAAGGCTATGGAGGATTACATTTCGGATGCCCTTGCTAGAGGGATCATACGAAAATCTACCTCTCCAGCTGGGGCTGGGTTCTTTTTTGTAAAAAAGAAAAATGGCGAATTAAGACCATGCATTGACTACCGGGGCTTGAATAAACTAATGGCAAAAAACGCATACCCAATACCACTCATCACCGAGCTTTTTGACAGGCTTAAGGGCGCTTCGATTTTTACCAAATTGGACCTACGGGCCGCTTACAATCTGGTGCGCATTCGAGCAGGTGATGAGTGGAAAACTGCCTTTAATACTCGAGCTGGGCACTACGAGTATCTTGTAATGCCATTTGGGCTATGTAATGCCCCCGCAGTTTTCCAGGAACTGATAAACGAAGTGCTGAGAGATATGTTACAGACATGTGTTGTGGTTTATCTGGACGATATATTGATTTACTCTCAAGACATGGCACAGCACATCAAAGATGTATCCGCAGTATTGCTACGACTCCGTGAGAACAAATTATTTTGTAAACTGGAAAAATGTGACTTTCATAGAACCAGTGTGCCATTCTTGGGGTTCATAATTGGCAATGATGGCATTGCCATGGACAAGGATAAGTTGTCAGCTGTCTTACAATGGCCAAAACCCAAGGGGCTTAAAGCCATACAGCTTTTCCTGGGTTTCGCTAATTATTATAGGCGGTTTATTAAGAACTTTTCTTCCATTGTTAAACCTTTGTCCGATCTTACGCACAAGGGCGCTAATCCTTCTTGTTGGCCGGTATCTGCTGAGAATGCCTTTGAGAATTTGAAACTGGCATTTGCTGCGGCTCCTGTGTTATCCCACCCCAATCCTCTACTTCCATTTACGTTAGAGGTGGATGCCTCAGATATTGGGGTTGGGGCAGTACTTTCGCAACGACACGAGAAAGGTGGTACTCTCAGACCTTGTGGGTTTTTCTCTAAGAAGTTGACTGCCACTCAAGGCCACTATGAGATAGGTGACAAAGAATTATTGGCCATTATCCTCGCTCTTAAGGAGTGGCGTCATTTGCTTGAAGGTACCAAGACTCCCGTATTAATCCTAACAGATCATAAAAATCTGACTTATCTCTCAGAGGCCAAGAGATTGTCCTCCCGTCAGGCCAGGTGGGCACTGTTCCTGTCTCGATTTAATTTCATTGTATCATACTTACCGGGGTCAAAGAATATCAGGGCTGATGCACTGTCAAGACAATTTGAGGCCGACAGTGACAGAGTGGAAGCACCAGCACCCATCATCCAACCTGATAGAATACTGGCTACTATACGCACGAGTATCACTTCTCCTTTAGGGGAGGAGATCCTGGCCTCTCAGGGGTCCGCTCCCCATGAAACTCCAGTGGGCAAATGTTTTGTCGATTAACCATTTCGTACTAGGCTGCTTGAAACCTACCATTCCTCTAAGGCTGCGGGACATATTGGTAGAGACCAATTGTTATGGTCCCTTTCTCAGTTATTTTGGTGGCCCTCCATGAGAAATGATTGTGCCGAATTTACGAATGCCTGTGCCACCTGTGCCCGCGCTAAGACCCCGAGACATCTCCCTGTGGGCTTGCTTCAACCGGTGCCTAATGGCGAATGCCCCTGGTCTCATGTTTCCATTGATTTTATGGGAGAGTTACCTATGTCCAAGGGGTACTCCTTTATATTCATGGTGGTGGACAGGTTTTCTAAAATGGCTCATTTCGTGCCCCTCCGTGGTCTTCCTTCAGCGAAGGAATTGGCAATGGTGTTCGCCAGAGAAGTATTCCGGTTGCATGGAGTGCCTAGGGTACTGGTGTCTGACAGGGGGAGCCAGTTTGTGTCTAGATTTTGGAGGGCATTTTGCCAACAGATGGGCATACAGCTGTCCTTCTCCTCTGCCTACCATCCCCAGACCAATGGAGCCGCTGAACGAGCTAATCAGGGCTTGGAACAATTTCTCCGTTGTTTCGTTACTGACCATCATGATAATTGGTCCGACTTGTTGCCTTGGGCAGAGTTTGCCAGGAACTGTGCGGTCAATTCTTCATCTGGGAGCTCTCCATTTCTGATTAATTATGGGTTCCAGCCCTGTTTTCTTACAGACTCATTTCAGACACAACAGATTTCAGCTCTGGATGAGCATATCGAGCAACTCCGTTCTACATGGGCACAAGTTCAGAGGGCACTTGGTCAGTCATTTCAGCGTCATCAGCGCCATGCTAATCGCAGAAGGCTTCCAGCGGTTTCCTTTCAGGTTGGGGATAGAGTATGGCTTTCCTCCAGAAATCTCAAGCTGCAGGTTCCGTCTAATAAGTTGGCTCCTCGGTTTATTGGTCCATACAGAGTTATTCGCAAAATTAACCCTGTCTCCTATGCACTAGACCTACCTGCATCCATGCGTATCCATAATGTGTTCCATGTGTCCCTTCTTAAGCCTCTGGTTTGCAATCGCTATACTACCACACCTGTGGTGCCAGGACCTGTTGAGGTCGAGGACCAGGAGGAGTACGAGGTTCAGAGCATTATTGATTCCCATAGGCTTAGAGGAAGGGTACAGTACCTGGTACATTGGAAAGGGTATGGTCCTGAGGATCGATCATGGGTGGATAGTACGGACCTTCATGCACCTAGGCTAGCTAGGGCCTTTCATGCCAATTACCCACAGAAACCTAGACCCTATTCTAGGAGAGGGGGTCTTTGAAGGGGGGGTGCCCGTGATTGCTGCAGTTCCTTGTCTGTCACCAGTAGGGGGCTTCTATTGGCTGTCTGCAGATAGCCCGCCTCTTATTGCCTATTTAAACCTGGATTGGGCACCCTTTGAGTGCCCTTTCGTGTTGTTTCTGACCTTCTGCTATCACTATGCTAGTGATAGCTGGGCCTCTGTTCCAGTGTTCCTGAGTTCCTGATCTCTTGTGTTCCTGAGTTCCTGATCTCTACTGTTCCAGTGTTTCCTGCATGCTGAAGTACTTCCAGTCCTGGTTCCGGCCTAGTCTCTGGTGTTGCAGTTCCTGCTGAACTTCTTCTCTGCTGTTTCCTGACCTGACTGATCATTGTTGGTTCCTGTCATCGCATCGCCTGTCTCCTGTATCCTGGCGACCTCCTGCCTGGTCACGTCGGCGACTCGCTTGTTACACCAGTATGCGGACGCTGGTTTGCTCCTAAGCCTTGCGGCTATACAAACTCGCTTGTTACACCAGTGTGCGGTTACTGGTTTGCTCCAAAGCCTATCAGCTATACAATTCTGTGTTAGTCCCAGCGTGCGGACGCTGGTTTGCTCCAAAGCCTTGCGGCTATACAAACTCGCTTGTTACACCAGTGTGCGGTCACTGGTTTGCTCCACAGCCTATCGGCTGTACCATCCTGTGTTGGTCCCAGCGTGCGGACGCTGGTTTGCTCCAAAGCCTTGCGGCTATACAAACTCGCTTGTTACACCAGTGTGCGGTCACTGGTTTGCTCCAAAGCCTATCAGCTATACAATTCTGTGTTAGTCCCAGCGTGCGGACGCTGGTTTGCTCCAAAGCCTTGCGGCTATACAAACTCGCTTGTTACACCAGTGTGCGGTCACTGGTTTGCTCCACAGCCTATCGGCTATACAATCCTGTGTTAGTCCCAGCGTGCGGGCGCTGGTTTGCTCCAAAGCCTTGCGGCTATACAAACTCGCTTGTTACACCAGTGTGCGGTCACTGGTTTGCTCCAAAGCCTATCGGCTATACAATCCTGTGTTAGTCCCAGCGTGCGGGCGCTGGTTTGCTCCAAAGCCTTGCGGCTATACAAACTCGCTTGTTACACCAGTGTGCGGTCACTGGTTTGCTCCAAAGCCTATCGGCTATACAATCCTGTGTTAGTCCCAGCGTGCGGACGCTGGTTTGCTCCTAAGCCTTGCGGCTATACAAACTCGCTTGTTACACCAGTGTGTGGTCACTGGTTTGCTCCAAAGCCTATCGGCTATACAATCCTGTGTTAGTCCCAGCGTGCGGGCGCTGGTTTGCTCCAAAGCCTTGCGGCTATACAAACTCGCTTGTTACACCAGTGTGCGGTGACTGGTTTGCTCCAAAGCCTATCGGCTATACAATCCTGTGTTAGTCCCAGCGTGCGGACGCTGGTTTGCTCCAAAGCCTTGCGGCTATACAAACTCGCTTGTTACACCAGTGTGCGGTCACTGGTTTGCTCCAAAGCCTATCGGCTATACAATCCTGTGTTAGTCCCAGCGTGCGGGCGCTGGTTTGCTCCAAAGCCTTGCGGCTATACAAACTCGCTTGTTACACCAGTGTGCGGTCACTGGTTTGCTCCAAAGCCTATCGGCTGTACAATCCTGTGTTAGTCCCAGCGTGCAGACGCTGGTTTGCTCCAAAGCCTTGCGGCTATACAAACTCGCTTGTTACACCAGTGTGCGGTCACTGGTTTGCTCCTAAGCAACAATTCTGTGTTTGTCCCAGCGTGCGGACTCTGGTTTGCTCCAAAGCCTTGCGGCTATACAAACTCACTTGTTACACCAGAATGCGGATGCTGGTTTGCTCCTAAGCCTTACGGCTGTACTAACTCGCTTGTTACACCAGTGTGCGGTCACTGGTTTGCTCCTAAGCCTATCGGCTATACAATTCAGTGTTGGTCCCAGCGTGCGGACGCTGGTTTGCTCCAAAGCCTTGCGGCTTTACGATTCTGTCAATTTGCCATTACCATCTGACTGCTGCTACTATCTCAGGGCTGCCCTGCCCGGTATTGGTAAGGCCGGTAGAACCTTTTGCCACATTCCATCTGAGGTTGCCTTACCCGGTATTGGCAGGGCCGGTAGAGCCTACATTATGAATGTATTGAGGCTGCCTTGCCCGGTAAATTGGTAAGGCCGGTAGAACCGTTATGCGATTCCATCTGCAGGTTGCCTTACCCGGTATTGGCAAGGCCGGTAGAGCCTAACATTCTATTACTTCAGACTGTCCTGTCCGGTATATTGACAGGACCGGTAGAGTCTGCCTTCTGTCTTGTTATTTCTGAATATATCTGTATGTATGTGATTGCCATCCTACGTTATCAATTTATTATTTCAATAAAATTGATTTTTACCTAAACTTGTGTCTGAGAGTCATAATAAACCGTGACAGTCGGGTCTTGCCAGTATGTGAGTAGCGGACCCGATTCTGAGCATCGTTAAAGAGCACCTGCCCTCGTGGTAATGGCGTCTGAGTAACGCCGCAAGGATTATCTGCACAGTGTGTTTATTTACTATATAGCTACGCAATTATTATTGTTGCCACTGAATATTTACTCATACATGTAAGTGGCAACGGGGGTGAGATATTAGCCCCTGAGATGGTTATAGGTCGGGTCTAATTGCTATGCAGCAATAGACCGGATTAAGTACAACTGCCGAGTGTTGTTGCCCTCGTGCTAATGGTGTCTGATTAACGCCGTAAAGAGTTATTTGCTTAGTGTGCTTATTTCTCGCGTAATAGCGCAGCTATTATTGTGTATATCTTTAAGGCTATCCATGCGGACAATACACACTATAATTTAGCTACATACTTTGAGGAGCAAGAGGGGTTTGTGTCGGAGCAAATACTTTAAGCCTCGACACATTGTCTCTCTGTATTTATTCTACTGGCTATTTATGTGGACAATACATAATATAGTTTAACTATACGATTTGATGAATAAGAGGGGTTTGTGTTGGAGCAAATACTTTATGCTTTGATACATTGTCCCTTAACTTAGTGTCTGTGATACAAAATATCAAGTCACTGGTTTCTAAGTATAGACTTTTACACAGATTTTCTTGTGCATCATTTAGTATGTAGATGCCAGCTGGATAAGAAATACTGATTTAGACTTGATTCAGCCAGTATCAAGGTATATATTGGAATCCTATTTGGTGGTAATACTATCATATTTTATCCACTTAGGATTACATATTTTGAGACCTTAGAAATACTTTACTTTCTAGATTTCCCCTTTTGTCATTAAGTGGAGTGAAGTTTGATTCTCCAGTTATACAATATTATAACTGGATATACCTCCACAAATAGTTGCATCTCAAAGTAGGGATGCATACATCTGTCAGCACTTTTGTTGTTTTTAATTCGCCAGGCTTTTTATATATTCAATAAAAGTTATATTTTATGTTTTATATATTTAGGACTTTATATTAAGCCTCTCTTATTATTATATTCCCTCTGTCTATCTTCTTGGGGGCTTGGTTTGGTGCTGTTCCGATAAGCTTTTTCAGGTTTTGTTTACTTTATATTATCTTAGCACATTCCATTGCCTATCTACTTAGGGCAACCCCTACACGAGTGGGTGGTGCACCATAACTTCTGTTATATTAAGCAATATAAGAGGCACATAACCGGAGACTACTGGCACTGCACGGGTTAATCTGGTACATACAGGAGAGCACAGCTCAGCAGATAGCGGATGGCAAAGCAACCTCAGGCTACAGCTAGAAGAGCGAGAGAGGATCAGCGAAATACTAAACAGTTCAGAATGTCGCCACTGGGAGATGTCTGGGAGTTTTAGCACGGGCACAGGTGGCACAAGCAGCAGTAAATGCGGAGCAGTCATCTTTCAGGGAAGGCCACCAGAATGTTCGTGACAATGACCATGCCAACTGATCCCTGCCAATGTGCCCGGCTGCCTTAGATGAGTGATAGGTCTCGAGTAACTGGGTATGGAAAGGCTCGTCCACAAAACACTTGCCAACTATGGTTTCAGGAGGTGCCCGAGCTTGTGAAGCCAAGATTTGCTCTCCCAGTGGCGAAGTGATGCTGGTACGAATAGTAGCCAGAATCCTATCTGGCTGAATTATGGGAACCGGGGCTTCATCCCTCTCAATGTCTGTGCAAAATTGTCTGGAAAGAGCATCCGCCCTAACATTCTTGGACCCAGGCAAGTATGAGACTATGAAGTTAAATCTGGACAAAAAGAGAGGCCAATGAGCCTGGCGAGATGACAGCCTTTTGGCCTCAGATAGGTATATCAAGTTTTTATGGTCAGTGAGGATTAATACTGGGGTTCTTGTGCCTTCCAGAAGATGTCGCCATTCTTTTAATGCCAAGATGATAGCCAACAATTCCCTATCACCATTTTCGTAATGGCTTTGGGCACTAGAAAGTTTCTTGGAAAAGAATCCACACGGTCTCAGGTTACCCCCATCCCTGGGGCATTGGGAGAGAACTGCCCCTACCCCAACCTCGGAGGCATCGACCTCTAGCGTAAAAGGCAGGGTGGGATTAGGGTGGGATAGTATAGGGGCAGATGCAAATGTCTTTTTGAGGGTCTCGAAGGCCTGCTCAGCTGCCTCAGACCATTGAGAGGGATTTGCGCCCTTATGCGTAAGGTCAGAGAGAGGTTTTGTAATGGTAGAAAAGTTCTGAATAAACTTTCTGTAATAGTTGGCAAAGCCCAGGAACCTTTGGATAGCTTTTAACCCTTTGGGTCGTGGCCATTGTAAGACTGCAGCCAACTTCTCTTGGTCCATAGCTATGCCATCCTTACATATAACAAAACCCAAGAAGGGTAGTTGGGAACAATGAAATTCACATTTTTCTAATTTACAGAACAATTTGTTCTTGCGCAATCGAAGCAATACCTCAGAAACATCCTGGATGTGCTGGGTTAAATTAGCAGAGTGAATCAATATATCGTCCAGGTATACAATTACACAAGACTGTAACATGTCGCGGAGGATATCGTTGATGAACTCCTGAAATACGGCAGGTGCATTACACAACCCAAATGTCATAACTAGATATTCGTAGTGGCCTGACCTAGTATTGAATGCCATCTTCCACTCATCACCAGCCCTTATCCTTATTAAGTTGTAGGCGGCACGTAAATCGAGTTTCGTAAAGATAGAGGAACCTTTCAACCTATCAAACAACTCTGTGATGAGCGGAATGGGGTATGCATTTTTGGACATCAGCTTATTGAGTCCACAGTAGTCAATACAAGGTCGTAATTCGCCACTTTTCTTTTTCACAAAAAAGAACCCTGCACCTGCCGGAGAGGATGATTTACAAATAATCCCTCGTTTGAGAGCATCCTCAATGTACTCCTCCATGGCCCTAGTCTCCTCACAGGACAATGGGTACGTCCTACCCCTCGGTGGCACCACTCCCGTGGGCAAATCAATAGCGCAATCATATGGCCAATGCTGCGGCAGTGCGCTAGCCTCACCCTTACTGAATACGTCGCTGAACTTGCTGTATTCAGCTGGCACAGAAGGAGAGGTACACATAATCTTGACTGGACGAGATAGACAGTGACCAGTGCAGTAATCGGATCATGACTTAATTTCACATGTCTGCCAGTCAAACTGGGGATTGTGCAGCATCAACCAAGGGAACCCCAGAATGACTGCATGATGGGGTCAGTGTATAATCTGGAAACAAACCTCCTCCTTGTGGAGGACCCCAATAGACATAGTGAGGAGAGTAGTCTCCATGGTGATAAGGGCTGGTTCTAGAGGTCTGCCATTAATAGCCTCAAAGGCTAGTGGAGTATCTCTCTTAGACAGAGGAATATTGTGTCTTTCAGCAAATGCCCAGTCCATGAAATAGCCTGCTGCACCAGAATCTACCAGGGCTAGTACCTCCACAGCTTGGTCGCCTAGGAGAAAACTCACCGGTATGGTGGGTTTCTTGGAACAAAAATCTGGGGACGATTGTACACCACCTAGGGCCTGTCCCCCAAGGTACCCTAGGTGCGTGCGTTTCCCGGACGTACCGGACATGTCCGTAGTAAATGCCCACTTTTGCCACAATATAGGCATAACCCTTGTCTTTTGTGGTAAGCCCTTTCCTCCTTAGACAGTCTAGTGAAGCCAATTTGCATAGGCTCTCCTGTTTCAGGTACCCGGTCAGGAGGAATGGAAGGAGAGGGTGGGTTAAAAGACCTATCGTGCCCATGGGTCTTGGAACTCGCCCTTTTTGCAAAGTGCCTCTCGCGCATGCGGGTATCAATGAGTATCACATAATCTACATACTCATCCAAATCAGTAGGTACCTCCCTGGCAGGTATCTCATCCTTAATGGAGTCTGAAAGCCCTTGGGCAAAGGCTGCCAGGAGTGCCTCATTATTCCATGCCACCTCTGCAGCTAGAATCCGAAATTCTATTGCATAATCGGCCACAGTACGATCGCCCATCTGTATTAACAACAGTCTTTTGGGCGCAGAGGTGGCTCGCCCAGGTGTCTCGAATACTCTGCGAAACTGTCTGACAAATTCGTTAAAGCTCAGAGTACATGGTTTAGCCTGCTCCCATAAAGGATTAGCCCATACCAGGGCTTTGCCAGTTAAAAGAGATATCATGAACCCCACCTTGCTACGGTCATTCGGAAAGGCATGGGGTGTGAGTTCTAGGAATATCTCTAGTTGGTTAAGGAAACCTCTGCATAGTGTGGATTCACCATCATATCTTATCGGTAACGGCGCCGCCGCCGTTAAACTTCTAGAGGGAGCCAACAATTGCCCAGTAGTGTTATCCGGGGGGGACCACCGGATTTTGATTCGGTTTACCAAGGTGTCCCGTACGTTCTAGCAAGGTTTGCATGGCCAGTACCCACTGGTCTAGGCGTTGCTCGTGAACATCCATCCTCCAGTGGAGGTTCTGTGTATTACTGTCACCTTTCCCGTCTGAGGTCATGGCCCTTTCGTACTGTTACGGTTTTCTGACACTCAGACCAGGGTATGAAGTAAAAACACAGTTTTATTGAATCAGGATGATAAACAGTGCCCCTAGGGGCCAGCACAGGTAAAAACAGTATTGACAAATACAGACAAAGTAAGTGCAATACAAGCTAGGAATATATATACGAATATAGACTGGGAATAACCCCACAGGGTTAACAGGAGCAACTGGAGTACCTCTGTCTTAGATTGGCCAACGCCCAGGATATGATAACAGTCTCTGGATAACAGTCTCTGAATGTAGAGAAAGGAGTAAAGTGTCTACACTGAATCACTCTCTAGGTAGAAACAGGGAGCACCCCTATTGCACTGAGCTGAGCCAATACCACCAGCGTGGGCTAGGAGGAATGCTACTGCCAGAGCTGAAGTAACCAGAATAGGAATCGCCCTTAACGAGAATGGATAGTAACCCTGCGTATGCCAACTGGATTGTGCCAAGACACCCTTAGGATGCCAAGATAGACGGTTGCTGCACAAGCTACTATGAGCCGAAGCACTGGGAAGTGCAGGAGATAATGTACACCCTGAGCGTATGTGAGCCAGAGCCAGAACACCCTTCCGGTGTCGCACGGAATCCTTACTGCAAGAGCGGACAGACTACCGGCGCCAGCCGGCATGGTCACGGCGCACCCCGAACACCAGACAGGCAGAGCTCTGCAAGGAATAGTATGGCGTGTATTGATGGCTCAGAGAGTAGCGGCTCAAAGGGTAAACAGAGGCTTGGCAAGCAATATAAGAGGCACGTAACCGGAGACTACTGGCACTGCACGGGTTAATCTGGTACATACAGGAGAGCACAGCTCAGCAGATAGCGGATGGCAAAGCAACCTCAGGCTACAGCTAGAAGAGCAAGAGAGGATCAGCGAGATACTAAACAGATCAGAATGTCGCCAGAACGACCGGAGTAACACTGGAACACTGGAACAGCACACCGGACAGGAGCGACAACCGGAACCGGATAGATACAGCAGCAGGAACATCAGCCAGAGAACGGAGCAATCACGGAGCAGGATCGTCAGCCAGAACCGGGTCAATCACGGAGCAGGGTCATCAGCCAGAACCGGGTCAATCACGGAGCGGGGTTGTCAGCCAGAACCGGGTCAATCATGCAGCGGGGTCGTCAGCCAGAACCGGGTCAATCACGGAGCAGGGTCGTCAGCCAGAACCGGGTCAATCACGGAACAGGGTCGTCAGCCAGAACCGGGTCAATCACGGAGCAGGATCAGAAGAGGAGTCAGACAAGCCGGGTCGGTACACAGGAGACACTGGAACTCAGCAACGAGGCGCAGGATCAGGAACACCACGAAAGGGCAACCGACAAGTGCCCAAGAGCCAGTATAAAAAGGAACATCCTGGGCGGGCCAATCAGCCTCCTCCAATACAAAGGTAACACAGTCACAGATTGACAGGGAATCAAGGGGACCGTGATAGTGATTCAGTGGGGGAGTGATTTAAATCATGCAGGGAACTGGCCTGCCCCCACTATCCAGCCCGCCCACCACTATCCAAGTGACTGAAAAAACAAAATGGCTGCCACTCGCTCCTACACCACAGACACAAACACATCAGACAAAAAACACACACTCAATCACACACTCACACTCTCACACACACTGAATCATACACACTCACAATAATTCACACACTCTCACTCACACACTCTCACTCAATCACACACACACTCTCATTCACACTCTCTTACTCACGTTCACTCACTCTCATACACCCTCTCACTCACACACTCTCACTCTCACACTCTCTCACACTCACACACTCTCACTCAATCACACACACTCACTAACACTCTCACGCAATCACTCACACGCAATCACTCACTCTCACACTAACATGCACTCACTTACACCCTGGAAGCCAGCACAATCCACCTTCCACCATAGTCTCACTTGCACTCACTCACACCCCGGGAGCCAGCACGATCCACCTTCTACCATAGTATGTGCAATTACCACATGCATTTCAACTACATGAATGAATGCCACTCACTCACACACACTCACCCCCTTATGACTTATTTCTGTGTGTGTGTGCCTGTGTGTTCCTCACTGTGTGTGTTGCATGTCTGTATCACACTCTATGTCTGCATGTTGTGCATTGCATGTATGTGTGTATGACTGTGGCGCTCTTTATGCATCTCAGTGCATGCGTGTTCATTTGCGTGTGTGTCTCTATGTGTGTTTGTCTTGCATCCATGTGTGTGCATTAATTCCCTAAATATCCTGACGGGCAGTGCCGTCCCACATTGCTAGTGTATAATATATATATATATATATATATATATATATATATTTTTTTTTTTTAATATATAGTATATATATATATATATATATATATATATATATAAATAAACTTTAACTACAATATACAGCTGTATAAAAAGAACTATAATGCTTATTATAAAACATATAAACAAATGGTACTGTAGCATCCTTAAATACATACAAGATATTCAATGATAAAATGTCTTTAAAACTGTGCTGCGAAGTGTGCTTTACTGTAGAACACTAAAACTTCCTTGTCCAGTGGCATAAATATTTCAGCACACAGATGACAGATTATGTCATCTAATATATTGTATGAAATTATTTTTGACTTTGACAAGAAAATGTCTATAAATGACAGCATAATCATTGTGATCAGAAAGTAATTTTTTTTGTCTGTTCCTGAAAGACGAGATGAAACATGAGGCTACACCACCTACAAATATGTGAAAATCATCATATGATTTATATCACTGGAGACTTGTCAATAATCAGAGCCATATTGGTTCTGGCATTCTTTCTGTTGGGAAAATATTTGCCTTGAAGTGCTATATTTTCTATTCTTCAGTGAGAGCCTGAAGGCTTATAGACAACATATGTTCACTTTGTGACTTGACAAAATTGCTTCTGGAACTGCAAAGTCTTTGTGCACCAATCTGTTTTGTCTAACAAAAAAGACAGAAGAGAAAAAAAACAGATGTCCTACATTATGGTGTCTGTTTCAATGGTTTAATTATAAGATTTGCACAAATTGAGAAATCTATTAAAAATCAGCCGTAGAATATATTTTGTTCATTAAACGTTATTGAATGAATGATATGTTTATATAGTGCCAAAAGTGTACGCAGCACTTTACAATTTAAGGGTTTAAACAATACAGGGTTACAGGTGCTTTGTAGAGTGAAACATTAGGTGGGAGGTCCCTGCCCGAAAGCTTACAATCTAAAGTATTATCATATTTAGATTATACTTGTGGCACATGGGGACAAATATCTGGACTTCTGTAGCTCAGAAACTATAGACATTTGACAACTCTATCGTTTTTATTTTTTTGAATTGAAAATGCCATAGAAAATGATATTGTAAATGATATTGTAAAATCTTCATAAATAAGAAACACTGCAAAAGAGACCAAAAACATTTCCAACATAAAGCTGTATACCATTAGAGATGGGTGAAAATCTTTGCCTCATACCAAAATTGGTGAATAATGGCATTTCGAAGTTCTCATGGCGAATAATTTCCTGTGAAATTTTGTTTCCCAGCTCATTGCACTGAAATCAGTTTCCCAAAGGCATAGTCTAAGAGGGATATGAGGTTTGGGGGGGGGGGGTTGTTGTCTGGGATTGGAGGGAACAATTAATAAAAATAAATACATAAAATAAAAAAAAACCTATAAAAGGGGTCTGAGGAGAGTAGAGTCTAGGGACAGAATCAGTTGAACAGGGAATTTTTTGGGGGGTTGTTGACTGGTATTGGGGGACAGTTAATAAAAAATACATAAAATTAAAAAATAAAATAAGAAATTGGTACATGATGTGACACAATTTGGCATCCCCTGATGTAAGCTGTGACTGGGGCAGACTGATACTTTATATTATAGGGTATTTTGTAGAGGATTATTTGTTGGACTTAGACTTGTTAGTGACTCCGAGTAAACATTCATTTGCAGGACTTAGACTTATTAGAGGCACAAGTCCTAAGGAAACATTGATTTGTAGGACTTAGACTTGTGTTAGGCCCAAATCCTGAGGAAACATAGCAGTTCTATTACCTTGGGCTCTGTGTGTGATCTGGCTAGACTTCCATCCAGCCTGGTGCTAACCTGTAGCTCTGTCTGACTACTCTTTTGTTTATCCTATAGTGGACACCCAAACTGGTGCAGACCTGTGGCTCTGGCTGACTACCTGAACTTTGTATGACCTGGCTTGTCTGACTACCCTCTCTTTTGACGACTTGTGGTTCTGTCTGACTATTCTTATGTTTGTCCCTTGTATCTAGCAGACACCCAATTTAGAGCGGACTGGGGGCTCTGGTAGACTCGCTCTATACTGATTGCAGGAGTGAGTCAGTTTCCATTCCCCTAAACCGACTGCAGGCGTGGGTCAGTAAGCGCTCTCTACCGACTGCAGGCTTGGGTCAGTAATCTCGTTACGTTGGATCAAGAATCCATTGTTCCTGTTCCTGCTCCTGGTTTCTGTTGAGACTCCAGTGGCTGAGGCCTAGTCTCTAGCAGAGTGGTTAAGCTTGGCAGCCTACTATTTCTGATAGCAGAACTCGCTGGCTTGTAACCCTTTGCTTGTTCCTATTGTATATCTTGTGTGCGACTTTTTTTATATTAATATATTGCATTTAACTATACCGTACTGACTCTTGAACTCTTTGGGGAACCGCGACATACTTACATTTTCCCACGGCCAGACCCTAGAGGAAGGAGGTGATGGCGAGCCAGGTGTTTTGCACGCCATCAAACTTTCAGGCTGGCTAGGTTTCTCTACCTCCTCTTTGATCTCTGCCTTGCCTATTGTTTCCTTTGTTAAGATATATATACTTTTGTGAAAGGGCACTCTTGATTGCTAATTAGAGTAATTTAGCGTGGTTCTTACTGCAGGTCTACTAATCAAATACACAAAAGTAAGACAGGATAAAGAATGTGTATAATATTTTTTTCTTGATCAATTATTGTTCATCTGTTTGATCCTTTTATGTACACATTCTTATATAGAGACCAGTTCAGTAATTATAAATCACTGTGGTGTCACTACACTTAAATTAAAAAAATTGTAACAACTTTGTTTCTCTTCAATAATTCAGATATATTATTAACCCCTTAATGACTGACGCATGCACACGCGGCCGGCACTTGAGGACCATGGGGTATTTTATTTTGTTTTGTAGATCCAATTCAGGGCTCAGAGCCCTGAATTCAATGACATGCCAGGACTGTCACTGGTCCTTAAGTGCAGGACAGCCTGGCACGGCACTGAACATTAAGGGGTTAAAATCTTACGGAGGTTATAAGCATCCGTCAATTTAAAAACATTGGCTGTTTGTAAGATGTAAGGACAACCCTATTAAACTGAAACCTGAGTAGGTAATTATTTCCACAGCGATTTATCTGCAGAGGGCTGTTACAGATATATGAATAGTAGTAAGTTTGGTCTCGACCTAGAATTACATGGTCTATTGGTATCTTTATGCTTGTAAATATAAATCTAGCTATATGACGGAAGATTTATTGGTGACATGCCCTATACACAGCTAATATATACAGCGATTCCATTAAAGATCATCCAGATCACTTACTTCACCAGATAGTACAGGGTCACTAGATGTCTCAGTTGTAGAATCAAACTGAGTATTTCCCCCTGACAATCAGACAACAATACTCCTAGAGATACACAATATACTGAAGCACCAGATGGTAGGAGTCTCAGGATGCCTTAGTAGCAGGATCTCTCTGAGCCTATTGACATAGTGTATATAATTGACATCAAAAGTTATCTTATTCAATTGGCATAATTCTTTAAAGAATTTGTTACCCAGAGTAGTTTAAGAGCCAAAGTGGAGACTGGAGTGTCTAACATTATCCCTCTAGCTGCTTAAATTGGCATTCTAGCCAATTAACTGGTGGACTACCTATATATAGGATTCTTAAGTATAGTAATTTCTAGTCTGATTTGACCATGGATGGAAGTTGAAGGTCCCTAGTATAAGTTCTCTTGTGGTCTGCTTAACTCAGCGTTCCACAAACTACGGGTCTATTAACTCATTCTGACCACTAAAACATCCATTAGTGTCATCAGACTAACTCATAGGGTATCTTCAAGTATCTAGTTCAACAATGTATTTCTATCTGAAACCAGTGCCCTTTTATATGCTCTTTTTCAGCACTTTATTGCTATAGCACCTCATAAGACATTCTGCTACGTTATCGCTACGTTATTTGTAAGTACACATTTTGTTTCCATATATATTGGGTATGTATAATATACTGTTACACAGTGTATGTTATAATATATTTTATTATTATTGTGGCTGTTATTATTAGCTCTCACCAACATATATACAGTATATCTTTATGTTTATAATGAATGCACTCTAGGAGTTTGTGGTTAGAGTAGCTTATATCCTGGATTAGAATTGCGCTTTTTCATTTTTTTAAGAGAGGATATATTTTGCATCACAATATATTATATATTTGTGGCAAATGACATGTTGATTTTGTTTGCTAGTGCCTCTTATTCCATTTAGATTATAGTTCAATAATAAAGCTGTTGTATGTTTGGTATTGAATACTCCTAGTTTGTAAAAAGTTCTTAACTGCTTCAATTCCGATAACATGGAGTATGCTTATATAATGTGACTCAACATCTAATGATGCTAGAAAATTTGTATTTTACAAAGTTATCCCTTACAACCCTTTTATAGCATTCAATGAGTTTCTTATATAGGATGATAAGCTATAGACAAAGGATCTGAGTACTCTATACATATAGTTGCTGCTAGGTTCCAACCTATCCAAGATACTATAGGGTGTTTGGGAGGATTATGAATATCTTTGTGAATATTCTTAGCATTGTTAAATAGTTCTTAAAGTTCCTTAGTAATCTGTTCATCTGTCCAGTTTTCTTCTTTTAAAAGACTTATGCAATAATAAAAATAATTGTGTAACGGTTTGGTTCCCAGGTTGCCAATCCAAAAATCAGACTGAATCAAGTATGTGAATAAGTCTTGCTGCCAGCAGTATAGCTTAAAGAGCATCTAAGGATAGGTCCTTTGGTAAAGCACTCTTTGTGCAAAATGTGTGTCAGGATATCCACATAAGAGCTCTAATCTTAGGTGCTCTTTTAGCTATACCACTATGCTGCTCGATTTTTGGATTGGGAACCTGGCAACCAAACTGCTACACAATTATTTTTGATGGCGGTCCAGCTTTCCCTCCCCACTGAATCTCATCTTTCTAGACACTGTGAGCGCTTGGCAGAGGCCATCCTTATATGGGGTGTTCACTATATTGACCCATGATACTTGTTTCTGGTTGCATCTTTTTATAGCAAGACTAGAATTAATCATCTTTCAGTTATAGATGGGAGATAGGAAGTGTGCTAGTTAGCTGGGGAAGGTATTACAAGCTGCACCCCGTTACTATCATATGCGCATATCCACCAGTATTATGCAATTTATAAATCTGTATTAACTACACATTGCTATGGGTTTACTTGGTACTTAAAGGAATAGTAATGTTTCATAATAAAAGCAGCTCTAATTAATCATCATAGTATTTGGACTTTGGAGAGTGTTATTTCAATTCTGTCAGAGTTGTAGTTCAAGAGTAATTCAATGACAAAGTCTCCCCCTCCTGCCTATTTTGCTGATGTAACACTGTTCAGCCAGATCAAAAGGGAAGTGCCCAGGTAGACTGCAGAGAGGGACAATCTTCAATTAAGATAAGGGAAAAACCTGAAAAACTTGTCAAGTGGGGCAGGGTTTTCATTGTTTTCATAGAAAGAAGATTGTCCCCTGCTGTTATCTGTCTGGTCTTACAACCAGATTCCACATCTGAGAAGAGATGGCTTACACTAGGTAAAAGGGGCGGGAGGGGAAACTTTGCTTGTGAATATCTCTTAAACCATAAAGGTTTGAGAGATAAGACTTATATCATTCTTCATGTTTTTTTAAATGCCTACAAAATAAAATAAAGATAAAATTAAGTATTACTATCCCTTTAATGTACTGAATCACTGATCAATTTTGTTTTGAACTCAATAAGACATTCCTCTCTACTTATAATTGGGTGTCTTTATTTGGAGTGTTATGGGATACAGTGCCCGAAACATGCATGACTGATAAGACATCATGTATTATAGCCAATCTTTCTAGTGAATCTGTTATTGGTTATGACACAGCTTTCTTTCTTATTGTTTCTAAAGCACCGCATAAACACAGATAATTTGTTAAGATCTGTCTTTCTATGTATGATGACATGTGGACCTAATTAATCCTATTATATGCCACTGCATATATATGCATAGCGGTATTTCTACAAATATTAGGTCCCTGATTTCCTGCATTTGATTGCTCTCCACTACATTGCCATGTGTGGTCAGTGGCAGTACAAAACAAAATGTGCAATGAGTGGACATGAAATGCCTGTATCACGGTGCCAGTGCTATTTGGCGACATTCTGTCAGTTTCCACTCCTTCCTATGCCTATTGGCTGCACTGTCATTGTCCCGCCCAATATTTGTTCTTAAATACTGGGTTCTGGCACTTCTCCAGTGCCCTTTCGTGGTGTTTCTGTACCAGCGCTTGTTCCTGTTATTCGTGTGATCTCAGTGTACCGACCTGGCCTGCCTGACGACTCTGCTTCTCGTTCCTGCCTGTGTACCGACCCGGACTACCTGACTATTCTGCATCTCGTTCCTGCCTGTGTACTGACCTGGACTGGCTGATGTTCCTGCTCCGTGTATCGATCCGGCCTGGCTGACATTCCTGCTTAGTGTACCGACTTGGATTGGCTGACGTTCGTGCTCTGTGTGTGGTTCCGGCCCGACTGGGCTACTGTGGTTGCGTATCCCTCCTGCACGCCTTATCCGGTCTCCGGTTAGGGTGGTGCCAGGATCCTCTCTGTCTCCGGACAGTCTGCTACAGTCTGGTTTCCATTGCCTCGGTGTCGCCCAGGTGACATTTCTGTGCGTCCTCACTTCCGTGCAGTCCATAGTTGGGTGCCTCTCAGGGCAAGCTGCTCAGTTCCATTACTGCTACAGCAGTCCAAGTTGCTCAATCTCTGTTATTGCTACGGCAGTCCACAAGCTGCTCAGTTCCGTTACTGCAATGGCAGACCAAGTTGCTCAGTCTCCGTTACTGCTTCGGCAGTACCCAAGTTTCTCAGTCTCCGTTACTGCTACGGCAGTCCACAAGTTGCTTAATCTCAGTTACTGCTACGGCAGTCCACAAGTTGCTCAGTTCCATTACTGCTACGGCAGTCCATGTTGCTCAATCTCGGTTACTGCTGCGGCAGTACCCAAGTTGCTCAGTCTCCGTTACTAGTACGGCAGTTCACAAGTTGCTCAGTCTCTGTTACTGCTACGGCAGTCCACCAGTTGTTCTGGTCTCCATTACTTTTGGGCGTTACTCGATTTTGTGCTCTCTCTTTTTGAGTTAGCTTCTTAAAGGGCCTTGCACTATTAGGGCCTGTCAGTACTCTCGGCCTAATAGTAACCCATTCAGTACTGTCCAACTGTGAATCACAGGAGAACTGCCTGATCTGTGTCAGTATATTGAACTCTGGATTTCCTGCATATACTGGACCTGTGTGGGCCTACCTCATTATAACCTGTCTTGTGTTTGTACTATATTTTATATATATTACAGAACCCATGAGGGTTATTGTTATTATCATTGTTCAATAAAATTGTGTTTGATCCTAAACCTACTGTGTCTGTGTGTCAGACAAACCGTTACAGCCTGATCATCACATCTATGGACTCACTATTCACTGGTAGGGGAGGTAATGTCGGAGGAGGAAGAGGATGTTGAGGATGCCGGGGCCGAGGCAGTAAGTATATTTTTCTTTGACTGTAGAGCAAAGTGCAAAGCAAGTGTTTTACTCATCATAGAACCTCCAGGCTGGGTATCTCTTATCTTCCTCTTGGCTTTTCTCCCCTGTGTGCCCTTGGGGATGGACAGTTGCCACAATTACATTGGCTCTTATTTTCTTTTTTTGGGGGGGGGGGTTGGCTGTACTTAATGAAGTCATAATTGGAATGGGGTGGCCCCCTCCTTTCCCCTCTACACCACCTTATCACACATTGTGCAAACTGCAATCATTGATGACTATCATGGTGCCCGTGATATCTCTCTGTCACTCTCTCTTGTGGTGCTCTCCTATTGGCTGAGACTGTTTGGCCCACCCCTGGTGACCTTTTTATGCCTGGCCATTGGCACCTGTCAGGTGCCCTTTCATGGTGTTCCTGAGCCAGTGTTGCTGTGTTCCAGTGTTCCTGATTCTTGTGTACCGATTTGGCCTGTTTTGACTACGCTCCTGAGTTCCTGCTCCGTGATCTGACCCGGCCTGGCTGACGTTCCTTCTCGTGACTGATCTGGTTTGTCTGAGAACCTCCTCCGTTACCTGACCCGGCCTCGCTGACTTCCTGCACCGTGATCTGAACCGGCTAGCTACAGACCCTGCCATCGTTCCTGCTTCCTTCTGCTTGGTGTCGCAGTGGCGACATTCTGACTTCCGTTGTGCTTGTGGCAGGGCTGATCATGATTGCCTATATTAACACTTGCAGAGCTGTGCTTCCATTGCTGAGTCTTCTCTTGGCACTTGCAGAGCGGTACCCACATTTGCTGAGCCTCCGGTTGTACTTGCAGAGCTGTGCATCCAATCCTTGAGCTGTTATTAACACTTGCAGTGCTGCTGTCTCCATTATCTGAGTCTTCGTTAACACTTGCAGAGCCGTTGCTGTTTATCCGCTATGCTGAGCCGGCCGCGTTGGGAGCCTTGTCTAGACGGCGGCTCATCTTGTCAACTAGCAGAGTAGTCGGTTTCCGATACCGCGCCCGCGGGAGGCGCTTTTGGCTCTAGCTCTATCAGTGTTACTCTCCGTTACACGCCCAGTGGGGCTATTGGCTCAAGCACTTGCAGAGCAGGTTGTGTCCGTTCCTACGCCCGTGGGGGCTATCTGCTCAAGCTCTTGCTGTACAAGAAGTCTCTGTTACTACGTCCATGGGGGCTATTGGCTCAAGTTCTTGCAGTGCAGGTTGTCTTCGGTATACGCCCATGGGGGCTATTGGCTCAAGCTATTGCTTTACAGTTGGTCTCCTTTATTACGCCCATGGGGGCTATTGGCAAGCTCTTGCAGTGTAGGCATTTCCGCTGTTACGCTCGTGGGGGCTATTGGCTCAAGCTCTTGCAGTGTAAGTTGTCTCCGTTACTACGCCCGTGGGGGCTATTGGCTGAAACTACTCTGCAGTATTCTGCCTCAGTTCCTGTACTGCCTAAGCAGCTTTCTAAGCCTTATGGACTTAAGGTGTTGCATCATCTAACACCAACTGCTGCCTCATTACCACCTTGGGCATGCCAAACACCACAACAGAGACTGATTGATTATTTGTACTTAACCATTGAGTACCCTTGATATTCTGTGCCTGTCCTATGACAGTATATGTATTATTCTTGCTTCTGTATAGTGGGCCTGAGAAGGCATATGTAACCAATCTATCGCTATTATTCTGTGTTGCCTATAGAGGGCGATCTTTCGTTTTTATTTTTAATAAAACTTGAATAACAGTTACAATGACTACCCGGTGCCTAGCCAAAGAGAAACATATCCCCACACCCATGATTTCAGTGAGGGAAGAGGTGGAGAAGAACTGCCTTCCCCAGAGTCTCCTTCCCTGGCTGGGCAGTTGATGGTACTGCCTCAGCATCAACACAAGAGCTAGGACTAGGAGTATTGCTGGCAAGTGAAACCTGTCCTAGTCCCCTATCACTGCTTTCTGGACTCAGTCCCATGGTCGCCATTGTAGTCTGTGGCACTCTAGCCTGTTTATCATCATCTAGCTGCTATGACAGATGAGCGTATGCCTCTAATTACTCAGCAGCACCCCCACTTACATCTCTTGCACTCATTCCTCATCACTTTCCACCAAAAATGTTCTCATAAACTCCTCCACACTAGCTGTTCCACCATCACCATCAGTCCTCCCCTATACAAACACTACCACTAGTCTCTTACTGCTCTTTGAGACTGGTTGGGGATGACAAGTGTGACAGAGTATTCCTGCACACTGGCAGCAATAACAGCAGGCACAGGCAACTTAGGTGTGCTACTGCCCACACTGCTAGCCAGTTCTGCTTTCTTCAGTATACTTCCTCAGAGAGACAATGCAGGGGAAATGTGAATGATTGGGTCAGGGGTATGTGGACTCTCTTATTCTTTGGTGCTGGTGATTTCCTCCTCCAGCCCTGTAACAGTAGCATCTATAGTAGGGATGGGCGAACATTTTCACCTCAAACTGAAATAGGCGAAAAATGGCACTTTCCGCTTGGCAAAAATTTCCCGCAAAAAGTGCCATTTTTTCTACTTTTTTTCCACTTTTTTTCACCTAGCTCATTACATTGAAATCAATGGGTATAAAAATGTTTTTCCATCTCTCACAGGCTCTCACAGCATACCATTGTGAGAGGAGAGAGCAGCATGTTTTTGAGCTAAAGAAGATAGGCAAATAAAGGGGAATTGAAGTTTTAGTTTTAGGGAGTTATTTAGATAGGACATTTGTTCTCTGTAGTAGGGGAGTCTAGGGGGAAAAATGGGGATAAGAAGGGGGGAAGGAGGTTAACCCAAAATACTCCAAAATTTGGTGTGACTGACTGGCAAGACACAGGCAGCTGGGGTCCAAATTGCTTGCTGATTTTACTTTTATTGTCTCTGTGCTGGGGAAGTCTGGGGAAAGAAAGTGTTGATTTTGTTTTTAGTTTTATATATATATATATATATATATATATATATATATATATATATATATGTTGGGACTAACTGTGATGTGGTGGACAACTTAAAAATAAATAAATAAGAAAAACCATAAATAATTAAACAACTAAACATATTAGACAGCTGACTGGGAGCTATGTGACTGAGGCAGACTTGATAGACAGCAGACAACATTGAGAATTTTGTTGAGGGCCAAGGCAAGACATCACACTCCATCAATTTTGAGTAAAAATACACACAGTAGTTGAGTAATGTCTAGCAAATGCACAAGCGAGGGGGGAAAGGTGGAGAAAGTGCAGGGGCATGGGAGTAAAGTGTTAGTGTAAAAACTGATTGCAGTACTCGTTGCTGCAGCATGTGCAATAAATGATGATGATTCCTCTCCTCCCGGGGTGAATGCAGTTTGTCAAGGTCCCACCAATCACACCATGCCAGTCCCCCACCACCACTACCATACACATTTGCCACATTGTAGGTTGCACTTTATTTTTATTTACTCACTTGACAGCATCATGAATATGTGCCAGTGTCACTTAAGCAGGAAGTAAGTGTTGTGGACAAAGGACAAAGGCACTCTGCATGCTAACACATTTTTCAAGGTATATGTTGCTGTAGTACTCACAACTTTGACTTCCAGCTATTTATTTCTCCACTAAGAAGTAATATTGTACTGGGAAATGTTGCACCATATTAAATATAGGAAAAATGTGCTGGAATAGGAAAAAAATGTGTTAGAATAAGAAAACAATGTGTTAGAATAGGAGAAAAATGTGTTAGAGTAGAAGACGAAGAATGTGTTGAATAAGCTAAAAATGCATTAGACTAAGTGAAAAATTTGTTAGAATAGGAGAATAATGTGTTGGAATAGGAGAAAAATGTGCTGGAATAGGCAAAAAGGAGGACAATTTTGCAGTGGAGAAAAAGAGAAAACTTTCACAAAAAAATGAAAAATATGCAGTTTTTCGCAAAAACTCATGCAGAAAATTTTTCTCACTTTTCGCCCACCCCAATCAATAGCATCATGGTCCATCCAGCTGGTCATAGTGCTAGCCAATACTCTAAAAACGTTATTTTTAATTAGTGACAGTTATTAATAAACTAATAAAAATTAAAAATAAATATTTTGACTGATAGTTGACACAGAGAGAGGGACTCTGACTTGAGCTGTGACTGAATCTCACAGTAACAGACACTAGAGCTAAAGACTTATAAGATACAGTATTTTTAAAGGTCAAGACATCATCATATGCAAACAGTTTGGTTGTTGAGTTTTTTTTTTTTTTTTTTTTTTTAAATATCTTTATTAAAGACTGAGAGAAACACCATAGAAAAAAAAATAACAATGCGAAAATCGAATTCCACAATGAAGGAATAAAATAAGTAAGCAGTACAAGTCAGTTACATTACACAGGTGAATCACTTCGTCCTCTTTTTTATTTTTCACCCAATACCCCCCAACCAACAGTCCCCAAAGAACCTAGCCATCCTAACCCCAGCCCACGCCCGTGTGGACAAGCGGCCCCCACCCCAACAGGAGGGAGAGAGAAGGAAAAAAAAAAAAAAAAAAAAAAAAAAAAACACCACAATACATAGAGACCTAGGTAAGAAAACAAGAGACCCAGTTCCCCCACACCACATCAAATTTACTCAGCTTACCCCTATGTAAGTAAACACCCCGATAATGACTTAGGGTAGAATTGACCAGTTTGATCCAACATGCTTTAGTCGGCGGGTCTACACTCATCCATGCCAGTGCCACCACCTTCCGCGCCATGACCAACAATTCCCTTATTAGAGTATAGTCACCAGTTGTGTGCAATTGGTCCGGTAACACAGAGAGCAAAAAAATCTTAGGCAACAGAGGGAATCCCCAGCCCACCAGCCGAGACAGCACCGCAGCTACATCACCCCAGAAATGCTGTACAGTCTGGCAAAGCCAGATCAAATGGATGAAATCAGCAGCTTCCTGTCCGCATTTAACACATTTATCGTGTGGAAGTTTACCCATTTTAAATAATCGTATGGGAGTGTAATAAATGCGATGCAAAATCTTTAGTTGTATAAGCTGATGTCTGGCCGTTGCCGTAACCATTTTAGGTCCCTGGATTGCCATCTCCCACTCCCAATCCTCCAGATCACCTACGTCTCCCTCCCATTTGCTTCTGAGAGTAGTAAGGTCCGTAGCCACAGAATTATTCAGCCAGGAATAGATGAAGGAGACCAGTTTGATAGACGGCCGAGTAGTCATCAATTTCATCAACGTAAAGTCACGCACAGTAAGCCGCATTTCCGAGTTTAAAGCTGAGATTGCGTGTCTCAGTCTCAAATATGTGAAAAAAAGTCTGTGGGGGATACCAAACTCCAGATGAAGCTGCTCGAATGTCTTGAGTGTGGAGCCCACAAACAAGTGACCTATATCAGTAATACCAAATCGGGACCATATTGGGCCAAAGTCCAGATCACGCAAATGAGGGAGACCTCCCCCGCCCCACAGAGGATAAGAAGGAGCAAGCCCCTCATGACCTCCAATTATTTGAATCTGCGACCATATTCGACATAGAGTCTGGGTGGCCAGTAGAGGTGTGGTACAGATATTGGTGCCCACAGCTGCCAAATGCTCAAGTCTGTAGCCTACTCTCAAATATGGTTCATCAATACGTTGAAACGTATGAGTAGAGAGTGAAGACACATACGGCAGCATATATTGAGCTTGAGCTGCCAAATAATAATGATAAAAATCAGGGAGGGAAATACCTCCCAAGTTCACAGGTCTCTTCAGAGTTGATAGCTTTATTCTAGGAGATTTGCCAGACCAAAGAAATTTAGTGATAATTTTGTCAATTGCGCTAAAATATTTTTTAGGAATTGGTATCGGTGCTCCTTGAAAGACATACAAGAATTTTGGCAAGAATATCATTTTGATTAGATTCGCCCGTCCTATAATATTAAGAGGGAGAGTAGCCCATGAGGACAACTTGTCGCTAAAGTGTGATATTACGGGATCTAGATTATCTTTGATATAGGTATTAGGGGAGTTCGCCACAGTAAGGCCAAGATATTTAAAGTTATCACTACAGATCAAAGGAACATCCGGGGGGACCACATAGTCAGGCTCAGGATTCAACAACATCATAGTCGACTTAGTCCAATTTATCTTGAGACCCGAGAGGGGGCCAAACCGTTCGACCATATCTAAAAGATTTCGAAGGGAGGCTCCAGCATCTCGTAAAAACACTAGTACGTCGTCGGCATATAGCGCAAGTTTCTCCTCTCGGTCTCCCATCAAAAGGCCCCCAACACCAGCCTCCTGCCTGATTCTTGCTGCCAAAGGTTCCATAGCTAGAGCAAAAAGACCCGGCGATAAAGGACAACCCTGTCTTGTACCCCTCTCTAATACAAAATGGTCTGACAAGAGGCCCCCAGCCAGAACCCTGGCACAAGGGGTGGCGTATAGTACTTGAACCCAGCGCAAAAAAGTAGGTCCAAAACCAAATTTACGTAGAACCGCCCAGAGATATTCCCATTCCAGAGAATCAAATGCCTTGGCAGCATCCAAGGACACAATGGCTCCCGGTCTATGATCGAGATGCAATGACTGAATATGCATAAATACACGACGCAGATTATGAAAGGTAGACTTACCAGGCATAAAGCCTGCCTGATCCGGATGAATCAAAGTCGATATGACCTGATTCAGACGATTAGCAAGAATTTTAGCCAGTATTTTAGTATCAGTCGGAAGAAGAGATATAGGACGGTATGAGTCGCACAATTGGGGGTCCTTTCCCGGTTTTGGGATGACTATAATCACTGCCTCCTTCATCGATACAGGCAAAGCAAAATCATCAAAAGCTGCGTAAAATGTGTTTAACAAATGTGGAGCCAGTATCTCTGAATACCGCTTGTACCATTCTGCCGGAAGGCCGTCTCCCCCCGGAGACTTACCAAGAGGGAGAGTCCCTATAGCCTCAGTCACCTCCCTAAGTAAGATAGGAGAATCCAGCATTAGGCGATTGTCCATGGACAAGAAAGGCACCCCGCAATCCCGAAGATAGTCTTCCAAATCCGCGGTGGCCACTCCGATCCTCGAACTATACAAGCTTAAGTAAAATTGTAAAAAGGTGTCATTAATACCCTTTGCATCAGTAATCAAAGAGTGGCGTTCAGAAAGAAGAGAAGCAATCTCACGCTTCTCTCCATTGGACTTAACCAGGTGGGCCATCATTTTACCCGCTCTGTCCCCGTTTTCAAAATAGTTTTGTTTTTTATAGAACAAATACTCAACATTTTTAGAAGCAAGTTCCAAATTCAATTTAGAGGTGGCCAATAAAAGTTGATCATGATTAGTTGAAGTATTATTCTCTACATATTGACGCTCCGCCTCCCTCAACTCTTCCTCTCCCTCCTGAACACTTGCGCATGCCTTCCTTTTGTAAGAGGAAATAAGAGAAAAAAGGGAACCTCTAGCAGTCGCCTTGGCCGCATCCCAGAAAATTGCCTGAGAAGATGTGTCTACATTTTCCTGAAAATAATACATCAGATCATTTTCATGAGCGTCAGCAATAGAGTCGATAGAAAGCCAAAAGGGTTGCAGCCTCCACGTCCTGTCCCAGGAGTCCGCCCCTAGCTGAATAGTCAGAAGAAGAGGAGAGTGATCTGAGGCAACCCTCGGCAAATATCGACAAGATAAAGCATTCTGCAAAACCCGCCTCGAGACAAAGACATGGTCATTTCTGGATAAAGACTTGTGTGTGGCTGAGTGGCAAGAAAACTCCCTAATATCAGGATGGGTTGTTCGCCAAGCATCTATCAAGTTGGCATCTTCCAGGAAATCCAGTAATCTAGTCCTGGAACTCACAGAGTCAGAAGTTGCCCCTCCCAATCTATCCAAGTGCGGATGTAAGGTCATATTAAAATCTCCCATACACACCACCAAGTGGTCAGGTGTAGTAAGAATAAAAGCTAGTGCTTCCTGTAGGATGTCAGGCGCAAAAGGCGGCGGCACATACACAGCTAAGAGGAGAAAAGCATGGTTCCATAATTTACAATCCAGAAATACATAGCGTCCCCTCGGTTCAGACCTAATTGCAACCAACTCAAAGGGGATACGTTTGTTCACCAGAATAGAGACCCCACATGAGTGCGTAGAGTAAGTAGCATGATAGTGATGTCCCACCCATGGTTTTTTGAGAGTTAGTATTTTACTCCCAGTGAGGTGTGTCTCCTGCAGTAACAGGATGTCAGGATGATATTTTTTAACACATCGCAGGATCAGGGAGCGTTTTATCGGGTCATTAAGGCCTCTCACGTTCCATGAGAGAAAGTTAGTGGTACCTTTAGCCATAGTCATTATGAAGAAAAAAATAAAACCAAAATCCATCCCCCACCCATCCAGCAGGGACCACCCATCCGCACGAGCACAGGAAAACGAACTCAACCCCCCACCCCGCCCCCATCCCCCCCAACCAGATGAGGACTTCAACCCTAAACAGAGAAGTCATCGGCCTATGCCGATGAGAATACACCCCACCCCCACCACCCAACAGTAGAATACACATTTGGATGTGAATTCAGAGCAACAAATAACAAGTAAAAGTAAAACTTTTATAACTTTTTATAATAACTGTCCCATTAGGTCCGAAATGTCATCATTGTACATTAAATAGGACAGATGGAAAGCATGTAAATATCAGGCCCCGCATACAGCCACAGGAGAATAGTCCCAAATAGGGACCGTCCCCAGTTGCATGTATCCGCAATCGCCAAAAAGGCCAAAAAAATAAAAAAAATGCACGAGCAGGTGCCTGCGTCGGGAGGCGGAATCTACGAACCATCCCACTGCATGTCCCACTGCCCAGGCAGAATATTAGACTATATCATGCCACCTGCCGAGCCAGGCACCAACCCGGAGCAAGATAACAGTACAGGTCCCAATGTATAATAACATAACAAACAATTAAGTAATCCAGATGTCGAGGCGCCTGCATCGCAGCGCATATGCCAGTAATAATGAAAAGCTTTTAGCTCAGAGCCCAGCCACAGGGCCACAATACACAGATCCCCCATTATATTATCAAACCCAATTAGAAATAGTGACCAGCATAAATCAGGCCAATCAGGACATTAGCAATTAGAAATATTAATGGGCGACACCCACACGCCAGCTCTCTGCACACCCCACAATACAGGCACATCAACAGGACCACAATTATGTAATATTAAGGGAAGAAAAGAAAAAAAAAAAAAAAAAAAAAAAAAAAAAAAAAGGGGGGGGGGGAGAGGGGGGACATGAGAAATGTAATCATATAAGTTATTACAGGTAATGCATTCCATATAAAAAATAGCCTATACAGCAATAAGAGACAATCGGGAATTGTATAGATATGATAGGTCACTTATTACACAGACACCTAAGGCTCCATATTGCAATACCTGAAACCCAATGTCTACACCCTAAATGGAAAAAATGGTGAAAAGTTAATTGTACAGTCACTGGAGCATAGTCCGGCAGTAAATCTTCCATATAGTGAAGAAACAGAAGTTAGGAATGACAATCCGTGGGTCATCAATGAAATTGTGGTCAAATAGAGGGACCCGTGCAGAAGTTCCCGCAGGCTGGACATAAACACATGAAGTTCAGGACTTCATAGAAGCGACTGTGGACCACAAGAATTACCTCGGCTTTCCATCCGATCATAACAAGGAAAGGTACACTTAACAGGTTTCAAGCCAGGCGCGGGCCTCCCCCTCAGTTGTGAAGAAATGGGTGCTGTTACCATGAATAACTCGTAGACGAGCTGGAAAGAGCATAGCGTATGGAATGTTGCGCTCTCTGAGTCGACGCTTGACCTCCAAAAATTGTCGTCGCTGTCGCTGGACGTCCGGAGAGAAATCAGGGTATAGGTTGATTTTGTGGTTCTCAAAGATGAGTTCGCCTTTTTGTCGTGCCAGCCGTAGAATCGCATCCCTATCTCTGTAATTCAGAATTCTAGCAATTAAAGGCCTCGGAGAAGCACCCGGTGGCGGCTGCACCATCGGCACCCGGTGTGCACGTTCAATAAGAAAGGCCTGTGAGAGACCCTCCCGGCCCAAGGTAGATGTAAGCCAGTTTTCAAGGAACTCTTCTGGATTGCGATTTTCCGCTCTCTCCGGAAACCCCAGCAGACGTATATTGTTACGTCTAGACCTATTCTCCAGGTCATCAGCTTTACGCTGCAAGGTCTGAAGCTGTTGCTTGAGGGAATTAATGTCTTCTGATACCTGAGGCAGAGAGTCCTCAACTGCAGATACCCTGCGTTGTGTATCTTGAACCCTCTCACGTATAGTCTGTTGGTCAGCTCTAAGTAGGTTCAATTCAGTTTGAACAGTATCAATCTTGATTGTCAGAACATTTTGACAGTTGGTTATTGCCGCCATAAGCTCAGTAAAATGAGAGGTATTGGTGTCGTCTGGGTCAGAAGAATGTGTCGGTGAAGCTGATGCAGACTCCACAGGCGACTCCAGCATCGCCTCCATCTCATTATCTGCTAATTGGCGTCTAGCATACTTGCTAAGCTTAGACTTATATTCACCAGATTTCTTACCCATAGTGAGGGTGAAATCGCAGAGTGACGTCAAGAAATATCAAAAGGCCCGCGCCAGGACCAGCGTCAGCAGTGTAGGACACACAACGGGACAGTTCTAGCGTAACCAGTTACATATGAAGTAGCATTTTGACTCGTAGGTACAGTATGAGGATCCCCACAGACATCACAGATTCCAGTATGAACTCACCACACTTAAGTTGATCAGAACATCAAAACAGCCAATGTTCAAGTGAATAATAAACAAAAGGCCTTCCCAACACCCTGTGTCGTACACCGGAGACCAGCAGGAGGGTAAGGGTATAAGGGTAAGGGAACTGGGATAAAAAAAAATAACAAAAAGGACGATGAGGGCGATGGGGGGGGGAGCGCGACCGGCAGCCAACAGACACTAAGAGCTCACCAGGGTGTTCCTCTATAGGAAGCAAAGACTAGGGATCTCTCACATTAGCGTGTAGTGTCCCTATATCGGTATCTCCACTCCGCCGATTCTTGCAAGAGTCCCGCCACAACCAGTCGTCCAGTTCAACCAACACAGAGGATGCAAGGAATCCCACCAGCACTATATGCGTTGAACTAAACAGGTACTCCAGGGTCGCATAAGTAAGTAGAATACAGGAACTCGAGGAGCGGATTCATCCGCAGCACAAGGCCGAAGTGGTGCGGCCTAGATAGGAAGCACGCCAGATCACGATCTCCGATGGCCAAATTAGTCAATATAGGCACTATCAGATAGCTCAAGAGGTAGGCAATGCATTAAGAGTAGTGCCATGAAGGAAATACTTCAATAGTAGCCGATGAAGTGGGATTTGAAGTAGTAGACGCAGGAGCTGGTACGGAACACGTCCAGTCAGTATGGCTGCCAGGCCACGCCCCCCGGTTGTTGAGTTTTTACACAGGAAGATGAAGGGAAGGGACCTCTGATAGAAAAAAGAAATGGCAAGACATGGGGAACATGTATGTTTACAGAGGAAGAAGTTATACTTCAACTTTCTAAGGTAAAAGCAAATAAATCAAAGGGACCAGATGGGATACACCCAAAGTTATTAAAAGAACTTGTGTTTTCTGGTAAAACATTTAAAAGAATTATTCAGTCACTATTGACAGGAGTAGTTCCAGAAGATTGGAAGGTAGCAAATGTAGTACCGCTTCACAAAAAAGGTAGCAGGGAAGAGTCTGGTAACTACAGACCAGTAAGTCTTACATCAGTAGTGGTAAAAATAATGGAGACTATGGTAAAGGAAAGAATTGTTGAATATCTGAATTTGAATGGCTTGCAAGATACCAAACAGCATGGGTTTACAGCAGGGAGATCTTGTCAACCTAACCTCATAGATTTTTTGACTGGGTGGTAGTCAATGGAGAATATTTGGACAAAAGGAGTGTTACTAGTGGGGTACCTCAGGGATCTGTAGTGGGGCCAATTCTTTTTAATTATTTTTAATATTTTTATTAGTGATATTGCAAAAGCTCTTCAAGGTAAGGTATGCCTTTTTGCAGATGATACAAAGATCTGCATTAAGGTAGACATTCCAGGGGGAATACGCCAAATGACAAATGATTTAGGTAAATTAGAAGAATGGACGAGAGTGTGGTAGCTGCAGTTTAATGTTGATAAATGCAAAATAATGTACTTTGGACATAAAAATCCAAAGGAAAAATATACTATTAAGGGTACTGTGCTGTCAGGGACAACAAAGGAAAGGGATTTGGGAGTAATTATTTCTAATGACTTAAAGGTAGGCAGGCAATGTAATAAAGCGGTGGGGAACGCAAGCAGGGTGCTGGGTAGTGTACCTAAGGGCATTAGTAGCAGAAAAAGGGAAGTAGTCATGAACTCTATAGATCTCTAGTTAGATCTCACGTAGAATATTGTGTACAGTACTGGAGACCCCATCTCCAGAAGGGCTACTAAAATGGTGACTGGTTTACAGGAAAATAAATATCAGGATAGACTAAAGGATCTGAACATGTACAGCTTGGAGGAGAGAAGAGAGAAAGGGGATATGAAAGAAATATTCCAATACATGAAGGGATTCAACAAAGTGCAGGATGGAAGTACATTTCAAAGGAATAAAAATGTTAGGACAAGGGGTCATAGTCTAAAACTAGAGGGACACAGGTTTAGACATAATGTAAGAAAGTTTTACTTCACTAAGAGGGTAGTAGCCTACCAGCAGAAGTGGCAGAAGTTAAGAATGCATGGGATAGGCATAATGCTGTCCTTAACATAAGAAAAGACCAAGGACCAAAAAAGGTTTGAGGTTTTTATAGTAGGAAAATGGGCAGACTAGATGGGCCAAATGGTTCTTATCTGCTGTCAAATTCTATGTTTCTATGTGTACTTTACTATTAAAATCCACATTACTTAAAAAATGTCCAACAAATGGACTCAGGGCAGTGGTGAAGGAGAAGGAGCAGTGCTATATGTTAGTGAGGTGGTAGTGCAAAAACTGACTGCAGACATGGTTGCTACAGTGTGTGCAATAAATAATGATGAGCCTTCTCCTCCTGAGGAGGGTTTTTGTCAAAGTCATTTAAAAAATCATCCATCACCAGTAGTATTAACAAACCATGTAAAAACACTGAATATGAAAGAGTTAAATTCTAGTGTTAATGGCATAGTGGAGGAAGAGCACTTCAACCAACTGTTTCATCTGACAGGAAAAGTAATAAGTGCAACACCTTTCCTGAAGTAGTAGTGAACAATCTGAAAATCCCTCTAAGGCGAAAGTAAAAGTAAATTATTTGAGACATCAAAAAGCCTAGAGGATTCTAAAAGTAGGGTGGTTAATGGTGATGGTAACCTAATTATTCATGGTGTTGATCTGGAATATATCCCTCCAGCATCCTCCTCTTCTTCAGATACAGATGAAGCTGAGAGGGAGAGAGATGATGACATGGCCAGAAAATTAGCTGAAAGGAAAAAGGCTAAATTTTCCACCACTGAAATGGAGCACTGTGCATGTTTACAAACTTTTTGAGAAATCAATTGGAAAGCCAGACTCTATAGAAGTAAAGATGCTAGAAATACACAATCATCGTATCAGTCATCATCATCATTGTAACGAATTCCAAGTCCAAGCCCCATTCAGTCAGACACATTATTGTTGAGCAATTAGCAACACAGGTCATCAATATCCACAACCTTGTTATGATCAGTGTTTCTGCAGCTGTTGAAAGTGCAGCACCCTGGCAACTAGTAGTACAACTGCAACATCTAGCCCCAGTAGGAGTTGTAGCCTCTTAAGAACCCTTCAGTCTATGAAGTATACAGTATGGAGATACTTCAATCACAATCCAAGAGCTAAACATGTTTCTATATGTTGTCTGAGTAATAAGCATGCAAGCAGGAGGAAAGCAGCATTACACCTAAGGACATCCAATTTGAAGCAAAACCACAGGTCTGATTAGGAAACACACCATCAACATGTCATAGATGCCAGGACTAGTGGCAGTAGATGCACTCCAGTTCCTTTGTCTATGGGGCACATATTAGTAGTTCTGTAGCTATGTCAAAAAGTGTGTCAAGATTTAAGTCACTTACACTAACACCCATGGGTCCTGCTTCTGTAATGCAAATGCAAAACATGGAGGAGTATGATTGAGTTTACTGGAGGAGATTACAAAAGTGCTTACACCTGCCACCACCATTACCACCACCTACACTGCCACAAGTCATTTTGTTAAAGTAATAAAATTAAACAGTTCTTCAACTATGTTGTGCCATCCCACACTTACTGACTGTAAAAAAAAAGCCAATACCTGCACAAAAATAATCCAAAAGTATGTCTGTGGAACAGTAAATTTGCCAGAATGTTGGTGATTTAAAGAACTGATGTTGTATGTTGAACCCTGCTGGTACATGTCAGGCTACCATAATTTTTAAATAATGCCTGTTCCAGATTTCTGCAAGCAGATGGTTAGCATCTTGGTCAAAGAACAAATGGACTCAGTCTACTAACAATTTGTTTTCAAGGCATATGTTGCTGTTGGAATCAGCCTGCATCCATGGAATGCATAGATGAAAAAATGGCGATATTCTTATGGGAAATTTATTAGCCTTGGAAAAAAAGAGAAATTGTATGTATTTTAGTGGGTGTGAATTTTCATGGGAAATGCAGGAGAACACAAATTTTCCATGAAAATTCCTGCTGACATTTTCTTTTTACTTTTAGCCCATCCCTATCTGAAATCGTAGTTTTTAATACAGTGATTATATGCATGCAATGCCCACCTAATACATAATTAATGTTAAGTACATATGGATGTGTACTAATATCCTGTCCGTACCACCTAAGGAATAATCATAGTCTTTATTTGGAGTCAAACACCACTCACTAGGTATTTAATATAAGGTAAGACTATAAGGAAAGACAGCAACAATCCTTAAGTAGATAAGCATGATATATGTTATTAGTACTTATGCTAGGTGTAAGTACACAGTATTTAATGTTATATCAACTTTTTAAATTTTAGTTGTTAGTGTTCTTTTACATGTCTGACTTTTCCCATCAATGGAAAAATGTTAGTTTCCAAATTGTTTCTGCTCTAAAACTAATTTGCTGAATGTTTATATTTCACTGGGATCATGTACATGATGGTGTAATTTCCCTCTTTCCTTTGTTTTCTTTAGTTTCCCTCTCTGTTTCTCATATTTATTTGAAATAATTGTTTGGACTGTTATACTTTTTAATGTATCAATTTTGCATGTCTCTATTGAGCACAATTCATATTTGTCCTGCAATCTCACGTTTGGAAGTGGTATTGATGAGACCTTTATCTCACTATAGTGTATAAACCCCAGGAATCTGACCACTGATTGATTTCATCAAATTTCATCTCAGTGATTAGTTAGATAGTTACTAATACATCAATTATTTTTATAGCTTCATACAACTTGGGAAATATTAAACCTGGAGCAGCTGTTGTGATAAATATTCAAGGGGAAATATATTTTGAAGGTTCTGTGCCTTGAAATTGTTTTTATTGGCAAATACGCTATATAATGCAAGAGAATAAGAATATGCTTATGCACTCACATGCACATGCACACATTCATAGGGAGAAATGTACTAAGGCGTGATAAGGAGGTGACAAAATGGAACTGACTTTCCAGTAATATCACTTCTCCAAGCCTTATGTTATTCAATGGAGCAAATGCACTATTTTTCCAGTTTTGGAGATCTTAGTGCACAGGCTCTTTAAAATAACATAAGAATTAGGTAAGTGATATCACTTGAGAAGTCATCTCCATTTTATCATCTCTTTATCACTCCTTACTGCATAATCCTCATTGTTTTACTAATACATTTATAGTATTTATGAGATATAATATATTATTTTTTTCTTAGTGTTTCTTAGGCAACTTTATAATAGGTTCTTAAGTTTAAAATGTGTGTTTAATATGTAGGATTTTCTGAGTTTATAATGATTGTTTTTGAATACCTGAATATTTGGATGTTTCCATTTTCTTACCAGATATCTACTTACTTGTTTTCAGAATACATTATTTTACCTACATTAGTGTAGTATGTTTTGCTTAATACTGTTTTTGTGGGAAAAATAAATTATGATCTCACCCAAAAAATGAAAACATTGTTAATGAAATGAAACATTTAAAACTGATAATACTTTTAAATCCACAGAAGAGTTCATATGTTAATGGCATGAGTAAAATAAGATCTGAATAATTTTATGCATCTGTGGCAGAGCTAGAATGAAAGAAGAAATGGAAAATATAACTACTTTTTTTGAGTACACTTAATATCATTTATAATAGCTTTGATTGCTTAAAATTATCTGGAGGTACAAAATCTGTAATAGCATGAACAAAGAGAAAAAAAACAAGCTGCACTAAGTATGGTACATTAGGAAAGGAAGAAGGAGTAAGAGAATATAAAGATGAAGGAAATTAACAAAAAGGCTGGTAACACATTAGATAATTATTGCTAACAAAGCCAATTATATATTTTATAATAGCTTAACTACTCCTTGTTTATATATTCAATAACTGTCACCAGCACAGCCCTTTTTGACCTTCATTTTACTTTTGATGTTTTCTCTTGCTGTATGGTTATTAGCTTACATATTAATGTGTTCCTTGTTAGTAGCAAAATCAAAATAAGAACACAAACAAAAAATACTATGAATATGAAATTAATTAGAGTAACTATTGTAGAATAACCAAATTTTCCTCCTTTTCGCCTATTCCAGCAAATTTTTCACCTATTCCAACACATTTTTCTCCTATTCTAACACATTTTTCTCTTATTCCAACACATTTCTTCCTATTCCAACACCTTTTTCCCCTATGTTTAACAAGGTGCAACATTACCCAGCGCAACATTACTTCTTCTGAGAGCTGTAGTAGAGAAATAAGTAGCTGGGAGTCAAAGTTGTGAGTCCTACAGCAACATATACCTTGCAAAATGTGTTAGCATGCAGAGTGCATTTGTACTTTTCCCACAACACTTACTTCCTACTTAAGTGACACTGGTACATATTCATGAGGATTTAAAAAAATAAAGTACATCCTACAATGTGGCAGATGTCTATGGTAGTGGTGGTGGGGGACTGGTGTGGTGTGATTGGTGGAACCTTGACAAAGTGCATCCACCATGGGAGGAGAGGGATCATCATCATTTATTGTACATGCTGTAGCAATGATTACTGCAGTCAGTACTACAGTACTAACACTTTACTCACACTTCCCTGCACTGCTCCACCTTTCCCACTCCCACTTGTGCATTTGCTAGGCATTACTCAACTACTGTATGTGTTTTTACTCTTGACAAAGACAACAAATCTAAATATGCAATGCTCTAAAAATCTCACACGGGGCAATTGATAAAAAGTCTGACAGCATTACAGGTCCATCAGATGTATCCTTTCTACTTTGCAGCTTTCCCAACTGATGTCCAGCAGTCACCTTTCAGGACAAAGTCCAACATAGAAACAAAACAAAAAAAACAGAAGCACAAAGATATCTGAAAGGAGCATCTCTATAACAATCTATAAATATAAGTGGTTCTTCTTACAGGAACGTGAAGATATACCGTCTCATGGATTTATAGAAAGCAGTCTGATTCATCAATCCACTATTCCACTGGTCCCTTGTGTTCCAAAATTTCAGGATACTTCTACATATAAGGGAAACACAGCAAGGGCAAGGAGAAGCCCTCTAAGAGTAATACCATAAAAACAAATGGTGCCTCTAAGAATTACAAATCTCACTCACCAGATGTATCTGTTGTATTGAGCCTTGAATATAATAGAGGATCCAGAACATAGTTCATCAAATGAAGATACCAAGTATAAAATAATTTATTCCCAACATGTTTTCTGAGCTTACTGTTCACTTCATCAGGGATAAAAAATGGCATAAACATACATCATTTATATAAAAAATATACCATTATTCCCCACCATGCAGGGGTGTAATGTTATGGTGTAACATCTCATCATTGCATGTAGTTTCCCTGACCGACCTTCCTCCATGCCGCTGCATTCCAAGCCTCGGTTTCAGGTTGCTGGATTTACTTATTAGTCCATCCACTTACTTGATTTAAATCCAGTAAAATCATCTATAGAAAAGCTAAAACTATTCTATAAATCCATAAGACAGTATATCTTCACGTTTCTGTTATTAGAACCACTTATATTTATAGATTGTTATACAGATGCTCCTCTCAGATATATTTGCACTTCTGTTTTTTCAGTTGTGTTTTTATTCTCTGCTGCACATAGCTGATGAGTGTGATGTCTTGCCTTAGCCCTCAATGTCGTCTGCTGTATATCAAGTCTGCCTCAGTCACAAAGCTCCCAGTCAGCTGTCTAATATATTTATTTGTTTAATTATTTATGTATTTTTTATTTTTAAGTTGACCACCTTTTCTTATCACAGATAGTAAAAAATAAATAAATATATAACTAAAAAACAGAATGAACATTTTCTTTCCCCAGACTTCCCCAGCACAGCAACAATAAAAGCAAAATCAGCAAGCAATTTGGACCCCAGCAGCCTGTGTCTTTCCAGTCAGTCACACAAAGTGTTGGGGTATTTTGGGTCAATCTCCTTCCTCCCTTTTTCTCCTCCATTGTGCTCCAGACTCCCCTACTACAGAGACCAAATGTCCTACCTAAATGACTCCCTAAACTAAGCTTCAATTCCCCTTTATTTGCCTATTTTCTCTTGCTCAAACATGCTGCTCTCTCCTCTCACAAACATAGAATGGTATGCTGTGAGACCTTGACACCCTTTTATATGGCTGTAGAAAACTTTTGTGTGGTGGAGAAATAATTTTCTACCTATTGATTTCAATGCAATGAACTAGGCATAAAAAGACAGGAAAATGACACTTTACGCAGGAACTTTTTTGCCAAGCGCAAAGTGCAATGTTTCACCAGTTTCAGTCTGAGGCAAGCATTTTCCCCTATCCCTACTTACATTGCTTATCCATTTGAGTTTCCTGTTAATGTCCAGTAAATTTTAACACACACACATACATGTGCCTTAAGTTAGTTGGAGGAGGGAATGGGTTTCTGAAGATGAGCACAGAAGTTCAGCCAAGGGGTCCATATAAAGTAGAAAGAATACTGATTGCTTGTGGCAAAGGTATGCATTTTCTCTAATTCAGAAAAGTATTTTCTTGTACCAATCTCTCTATCCAGAGGAGAAAGTGTTTCCAACGAACAGGGATAATCAATTATATGTGTTGGTAAGAAATGAAAGAGGTTTTTTTCTGGTGTTTAGATAGTTTAGATGATTCAGTTACGATAAAATAAGAAAATATAATGGGTAAAGAGGGAGATTTGTCACGAGAACCACTTGAAAACAAGACCATGTAACTTGCAGATCAGCCTCGCACTGGACTATGAATTAAGGCTTATCCTTGGAGGTAGGTATATTCAACATTTCTAAAATCTTAGAAGTGGTTTTAGTAAGCAAGGTACCACTGTGTAAGGCAGTTTCAAAGCGGTAAAGCTATGGGGAGAGTATCACTGGACTATTAAATTTTACAAGAAAATAATTCCCTTGTTTATATTGCCAAGAAAGTGAGGAAGGTAAGGAGTAATTGTGACAAAGGAATTGAAAGGGTGGAATGCCTGTGTCAAGAATTAGAGTGTATAGACAGCAGAGCCATACATTGAAAGAGGAGAGATGGGAAAAGAGCAACACACATTAATATGATTAATAGCATCCCACAAATGGGGAAGATGTGACAAGCTTTGATGGGAAAGCATAGGTGGAAGTCAGCATATAGGATTTATCCAGAAAACATTGCAGGGGTCCAATAATGGAATGAATAGATGGGTGGCAGATATCCATTCTTTGACAAAAGGACAATAGCAGTCCAATAAGGTAGCTGTCAAAGTCGCAAGATACATTTTTCTGGTATGCCTAAACCTTAGTAACAAGGGTTTTTTTTACACTTGGCTAGGTTACGGCTAAAAAAACAGCTTGACAGCATAGTGAAGAGAAAGTAAGCAAAGAGTTTATAGCAGGAGTAAGAACATCAACCAGAACATCCCATTCCCATTCTGAAAATAGGGCAATTCATGGGTATCAGGGGCAGCAGGGCAGCTCAGGAGCAGCTCCCAGAGTACAGATAGGTTAAAGTTTCCACCTCAAAATCAAAACAGGAAAAAATGACACTTTTAATCAAGCTGAAACATTTTCACGAAAAGTGCCATTTTCCTGCTTTTTTTGCCTAGCTCATTGGATTTAAATCAATTAAAACACAGAATTTCTACAGAGCATATGACCAGTTTCCCTTATTTTTCCATAGGCATACTATAAAAGTGGTGAAACGATCCCACAGCCTTCCATCTGTGTTTGTGAGAGGAAGAGAGAGCAGATCATTTTTGATCTGAAGAAGACAGTGAAATTGAAGCTTAGTTTAGGGAGTCTTGTAGGCAGGACATTTTTTCTCTGTATCAGAGGAGTCTGGGGGACAGGAATTGATTTTTGTTTGGGGAGATGGGATATATTTCTCCTATAAATAACGAATGTGGAAATATTATAAATTATAAATAACTAATATGGAAATCAGTCTATCAAAATTACCACAGTTTCTTCCAATGTTGATCGCTGCTATTTATTAATTTATTAGACAAAAGATGTGTGCAGTGTTAAAGTTTACATCTTAGTGTTAAAGGCAACCTAGAACAATATTGAAAGAAAAAGTTCTTTAATATCTATTAATAAAACTTTGTGTCAATAGATGACAATAATGAGTTACAAATCTCATGTGACTAACATTCTTAAACAAATACTATGTTACTGGTGATAACATATACCTTATACATAGTATATGTTCCCAGAAAATATAAAAAAGTTATAAACTTTTCCAGTGCTTCTTTGTCATAACAGGAAACAAATAGATAGGGAAGAAAATAACTATATCTAAATATCTAAACCATAGTAATATTTTGGAATCCTATAGTGTAAAAGACGCAAAAGAAAATTATACTATAAACAAGGGGCATCAAACGAAATAATTCTAAAGTGCCTATGTATAAAATGCAAAATGTATAACTTGTACAAAATCACCTAATATTATTAATGCATTCAAAAGTGCCTAAATTATACTATATTGGTGTATTAAAATATATACGAATGGGCATCAAAGGGAATAAACTCAAGAATGTCCAAATTGATAAAGTATAACCCAAAGCATTAATAAGTGATTTTACAGAAGGAGTACACACAAGTCAAACTGCTAAAACTAAAATATTGAAGCAACAATAGTATGCATAGATATGCTGTGCACTACATGTAAGAGAAAAAATGTGCACAACTTCCAAGGACAAATATTTATAGATAGATAGATAGATAGATAGATAGATAGACAGATAGATCTTCCTGGTACCAGGACTTGAATATATCACAAAGATCAATAAATAGTAAATCGCATAACCAGATTTGTTAGATGCAGTTGTTCATATAACTTATCTGCAATATCCAGCCATCTACAATGATTCACTGATATAATCAGTTACTTATAAGTAGAAATGGAGGGTGATACATTGGCTAGAAAAGGTAGAAACTATATAGATTATAGTACATGAAACTCACAACCCTTCCAAGGACTCTGTGTTCCAGTAAGTACTACTCCTCTCAACCTTCCCTACTTGGGCTGGAATGTTTCTTCAGTCTTCAGTCTCATACATGATGCCTGAACAGAAAAATAGGAGAAAAATGTTGCTTTCATTTAGCGGCAAATTTTCTGTGAACAGTGTCGTTTTTCCTCTTTTTTTGCCTACCTCATTGCATTGAAATCAATGGGAATACTGAATTTCAAACCACCACATGGCAAGTTTCCCTTCTTTTCCCACAGGTATTGTATAAAAGGGATGTCAGGTTCCCACAGTATGCCATTCTGGGTCTGTGAGAGGAAGAGAGAAGCATTTTTTTAGTTAGAGAAGACAGGGTAATTAAATGGAGTTCAAGCTTAGTTTATGGTGTCTTGTGGCAGGAAATCTGCTTTCTGTATTAGGGGAGTCTGGAGGCAGTCTGGGGGACAGGAAGGAGAAAGAAGTTTGACCCCAAATCCGTTATGACTGATTGGAAAGACATAGGAAGCCATGACACAAGTTCCTTCATGTTCTGGCTGTTATCTCTGAGTTAGGGGAGTCTAGAGAAAGAAGCAGTTGAACAGGGAGTGTTTTTTTTTGTTTGTTCTTTGTTGATAGTGATAGTGATAGGGATAGGGGGTACAGGGTATTAAAGAAAATTGATTGACCCTGACATGAGCTGTGACTGAGGCAGACTGATACTAGAAGACATAGGCCTATTTTCCCTAAATTTCAAAGAAGACTAAAAATGTTGATGTCTTGTCCGAGCAGTGTCGAAGGCACATGGACAGTACTCACTAAAGTGTCTTCCACATTACATCAACATCAGTTTGACAAAAATGTGCCCACGTCAACATCCATCAGGTTTACGAATGTTCACTCATCACATTCACAATGGCCTATTTCCATATGGAAATTAAGCATAATGACTAATTTCCAAATGGAAATGCAGGACAATGAGTCAGTATCATATAGAAGGGGGGTGTTAATATGTTAATGTGAAACTTGGACACATTCACTAAAGTCTGATACCAGCCTCTGCTGTTGGAGTTCATAGTTTCAACTTCGTCTACATGACGTTCGAAAAGTTGGAATTTCCCTGTAACAGCCCTCAATCACCAGCTCTACGACAATCCTGAAGTCTGATAGCATTCTCTTTGCTTCCTCACTTGGCCAGTAGGTGAGTGGAGAGAATATGTTCAGCGCATGGACAGTATCACTCCCTTATCCCTTTGAGTGCCATAGGTCTGTGCATTGCTCACCCCTGTGGTACTTGAAGGGTTAAAAAAGTACACCAATAACTACACAATTATCCCCTCAGCTCTGTACCTTTTTTAAACCTCTGATTGTCACAGTCATTAGCAATGCACATTCTGATGGCAATCATATGGATAAGGGTTTGATGCAGTCCATGGTGCTGAAAGTATCCTCTGCACTCCCCTAATATCCAAGTGGAGCAGCTGAGAGAATGCTCTTAGACTTAGAGGATTGTTGTAGTGCTGGTGATGTGTGAGGGAGAGCATACTTTTCATACCGACAGCACTTCCATCAGTAAATGTTAGTAAATATTTACACTGAAATGTAGAAGTGCTTTGAACACATCAGCAAAATAACATCTCCACAGAATCTACCTTTAGTTATCTCCCCCATAGAGTACTTTGTAGAGGATCAACGCAAGACATCACACACAATTAGTTCTATTGTGTACTTTAGAGTAAACACACACACACACACAGTTGTCGAGTAATATCTAGTAAATGCCCAAGGAGGAGGGGTAGGAGTAGTGCAGGGATGTGTGAGTAAAGTTGGAGTCTAAAAACTGACTGCTGCCATGGTTGTTGCAGGATGCAGTTTATCACATCCCACTAAAATTTCCACCCCCCCAGTACCATTACTATTAAAAAAATGTAAGAACACGGAAGATGACAACAAATCATATTCTAATGTTGGAATAATGGAAGATGTAGTAGCTCAACCATCTCAGAGTGAGACAAACAAGCAAAAAAAAACTCCTGTTCTCAAAGTAGTAGCCAATGTTATGAAGAAAAGGGGAAAAGAGAAATTGTTTGAGTAGTGGGGAAGAAGTGTTAGGTAATGCTAAGGATGTCCTAATGATAATGATGATGTAGCTCTAGAATATATCCCACTAGCATCCTCTTCTTCTTCTTCTTCAGATACAGATAAAGTTGAGAGTTAAAGAGATGATGACATGGCCAGAAAATTAGCTGAAAGGCAGAGTCTCAGTCTTCCACAACTGTCTACTGCCCGTCTATAAAACCATTTGAGAAAACTATTAGAAAGTCTGAACCTGAACAAGCAAACATATCTAAAAAATACAGTAATCCTTTTAGTCATCATCAGCATCATAACTGCTTCCAAGTCCAACACTTACCCTGCCACACTCTCACACTACTAGTGTTGTGTAGTTGTAGTAACAACACAGGTTATCAACATCCACAACCTTAGACTTGATGAGTGCCTCCACTACTGTTGTTAGTGCAGCACCTGTGATAACCAGTACTAGTTCAATTGCAGCAACATCTAGTCCCTGTATTATTAGCAGCCCCTCATTAACCCAGCAGTCTAGGAAATCCACATCATGGAGATACTTTACTCTAGATCCAGAAACTAAGCATCTTGCTATTTGTTGTCTGAGTAAAAAGCACATGAGCAGGGGGAAAAGCCGGCTCACATCTAAGCACCTCCTCAATGAGATGCCGCCTAAAGCACAACCACAGGACGAGCCGGTCCACCTCCCCTGCCATACACTTATGAAATAGCTGCCTGGACACCTTGCTCATTCACCCTTACATGGTGTTCCAATGCAGTAGCTCTTTGTATCCTGTATCTGTATCCTGGTTTGAACCTTGCTTGGCTTCCATACGCTCCAGTGTCCTGACCCTTGGCTTTGTTTGACTACCCTCTGTGGCTCCGACCTGTGGCTTTGGCTGAATACCCGCTCTGTGTATGACCCATGGCCTGGTCTGACTACCCGCTCTGGTACTAACCTGTGGCTCCAGCTAAGAACTCTCCTTTTGTCCTTTGGCATTGTCGCTACCTGGTCCTGTACCAGTTATTTGGATGGGTCATAAACCCGGTACTAGCTTCCTTTTCCTGTACTAGTAATTGACTGGGTCATATCCCCAGTACTGGTGCATTGCTCGGTGACCTCCATTTTAAGACCTTTCCTGAGCAGTCTCCTATTTCTGGTAGGAACCACTTGCTCTGGTTCTGGGTCCACTCTCGCTATAGAGGGTTTTGTTTGCTCTTAGCTATTTCATATTACGTGTGAATATCTAATAAAGGTAGAGCTCAAGTATGGTACTTGCTTCTTGAATCATTATTGTATCTATGACAACAGGTAAGGGCAATAAGTACAGAAGGTACATGGAACCCACCTGCTCAGAGCATCCTTGCTAGGATGGATATGCAGGATCAATGTATTGATCAGTTGTCTCTAGCTATGCAGACACTCCTGAACTGTACTGCGCATTTAGACCGTCCCATTCGTCAACCGGTGGCCACCTCTGATTCTGGCTCTGCACCATTTTGTTAGGCTTCGCACCGCTTCCTCAACGTTATGAGGGCAATCCATCTTTGTGCTGTGTTTTCCTTAATCAGGTTGCCATTTTTCATTATACTCTCTAATCAACTCACCCATCTAATTTTTGAAAGGTCCAATGCATTCCCTCTTAAGTTTTTTGCCATTTATGTATTTGAAAAACCTTTTTGTGATTAGTCTTGCTCTCCCGTGCAATTCAAGTTTCATTAGGAAGATGGAGAGTCCTGAAATGTAATTTTAGGGATTTAGGGAGTAAGGTTAGGGAATGGACAAGGTAGTGTTCTCAAATATACTACCTGTGCCATGCGCTGCACCAGAGAGACAATGGGAGATTAGGGAGCTTAATGCATTGCTGAAGTATTGGTGTAAGAAGGAGTGCTTTGGGTTTTTAGAGCACTGGGCTGATTTTGCTTTGGAGTGTAATCTCTACAGTCAGGATGGATTGCACCTGAATGCAAGAGGTTCTCATGTGCTTGGGGAGAGGATGGCTAGATGGTTGGAGGAGATTTTAAACTAGGTATGGGGGGGGCAACAAATACTGAGCTAGACAGTATAGAAAGGGGAGACAAATTAGTTAGTACCCAGGTGGGTGGATCTGGGGGCTTGGTTAGTATAGATAATAGGGAGAAGCCTATAAACCACATCATAATTAAATCACAAATGGATCATGGCAGTGGCATTAATTGTATGCTTGCAACTGGTAAAATGGGGAATTGGAGCTCGTAGCCGAAATAAAAAACTATGACCTGACTGGCATAACAGAAACATGGTGGGATGCCACACATCACTGGTCAATCAATTTGAAGGGCTACATGTTGTTTAGAAAAGATAGGACAAACAAAAGAGGTGGAGGGGTGTGTCTGTATATCAAACCAGCATTATTGCCTAATTTGCGAGAGGATATATGCAATGACGGTAGTGAACATGTGGAAACCTTAGGGGTTGAAATAGTCAACGGGGTTAAAACTGCCCAGAAGATATTAGTGGGTATTTGTTACAAACCACTAAACATTGGTGACCTTGAAGAATCAAAGCTATTAAATCAAATATAAAAGGTTTCTCAAATAGGGAGAACTATAATTATGGGATTTTAATTATCCAGAAATAGATTGGAATAAGGGAACAACTAATTCTGCCAGAAGTAGTAAGTTTCTGAACTTGTTGAATGACAATTTTTTACTCAACTAGTACAGACCTCAACCATAGGTGAAATGTGTCTAGATCTGGTAACAACTAACAATGAAGAGCTTATCTCCAACATCCAAGTAAGGGAGCACTTGGAGAATAGTGACCATAACATTGTGTCTTTTGAGATTAATTCAAAAAGCTATTTGTTATGGGTTCCACCAAAACACTGAATTTTAAAAAGGCCAACTTTAGCAGGTTTAATTAATCCCTTGGTCTTGTTGACAAGGGTGAAATATTTTCTGGAAAAAACACAGAAGCAAGTGGCATATCTTTAAAGTAACATTACAAAAATATACATATAAATATATACACTTTGGAAACAAATACAAAACAAGCAAATTAAAACCTAATGTGGCTATCCAGGAAAGTAATTCATGAAATTAATAAGAAGAAAGTAGCATTAAAACATTATAAAGCTGAGTGATCAGCAGAGGCACATGCAAAATACAAATATGTCAACAAAGCCTCTAAAAAAGCAAATAAATTAGCTAAATTGGAGAATGAAAAAAATAATTGCTTAGGAGAACAAGAGCAATCCTGAAAAAAATAATTAAATACATTAATGGCAAACAATTAAAGTCTGATAATGTTGGGTCTTTGTTATCTTAAATGGTTGAGATGGTCAATGGTGACAGAGCAAAAGCAGATATTTCTTCTTTTTTACCAAGGAAGACCCGATGGACAAGAACCTGCAAACTACTTTTACAGAACAGTCACAGTAAGCATGTGATTGCCTGAGACAAGAAAAAGTGTTTAAATAATTAAATGGTGTAAAAGTAGACAAAGCCCTGGGTCCAGATGGCATACACCCACAGGTACTTAAAGAGCTAAGCAGGGCCCTGGCCAGACCATTATTTTTGATTTTCAGGGATTCTTTTAGTTCAGGTATGGTGCCCATAGACTGGTATGAAGCAGATGTGGTGCCCATATTTAAAAAGGGCAATAAGCTTGTAAGCTTGACACCTGTGGTGGGAAAACTGAAGGGTTGCTAAGGGAATATATTCAAGAAATAATCTTAAACAGGAATATCATTAGCATGAGCCAACATGGCTTTCTGAAAGACATGTCTTGTCAAACTAACTTAATTGCATTTTATGAAAAAGTGAGTAAAAATATAGATTTGGTTGCTGCAGTTATTGTGATATATTTAGACTTTGCTAAGGCATTTGATACGGTTCCACATAAAAGGTTACTGTACAAATTGACTGAAATAGGCTTAGGTGCAAACGTTTGTGCATGGACTGGAAATTGGCTGAAAGATACAATGCAAAGAGTGGTGGTAAATGGGAATTCTCAAATTGGACAAATGTGATAAGTGGAGTATCTCAGAGATCTTCCCTGTGACCTCTTCTTTTTAATTTCTTTATTAATGATCTCCCAGTGGGCATAGGGAACCATGTATCAGTGTTTGCCGATGACACAAAATTAAGAAGGGTAATACAGTCTGAACTGGATGTGTCTTCATTACAACAGGATTTGGACAAATTGGGTAACTTGGCAGGCAAATGGCAAATGAGATTCAATATAGACAAGTGTAAACATGCATTTTGAGTATAATAATAAAAATGCAACATATAGTTTAAATGGTGTTTCTTTGTGGAAATATACTAATAGACTTAGCAATATTGTACAGTGCCAGCTGGCGGCTGCAAAGGCCAATAAGACATTGTATTAAAAGGGGTATTGACTCACAGGAGGAAGATATTATTCTGCCTCTTTACAGGTCCATGGTAAGAACACACCTTGAATATGCAATTCTGTGACCCTTTTCTGAAAAAGGAACTGGAGAAAGTGCAGAGGAGGGCTACAAAACTAATAAGGGGAATGGAAAGTTTTAGTTATGAAGAAAGGCTAGAAAAGTTAAATATGTGCACGGCTTCTTAGAGGGTATATGGTATCATTATATAAATATGTTCAGGGCCCATACAAAGGGCTCTCTAAAGACCTGTTCATTAACACAACAGTACAAAGAACAAGGGGTCACCCACTAAGACTTGAGAAAAGGAGATTTTGTCTACAACAGCTGAAGGGATTATTTAAGGTAAGGACAATAAAGGTACGGAATTCACTGCCTGAAGAGGTGGTGCTATCGAATACATTAGATGCCTTTAAAGGGATAGTAATACTTAAAATGTAAAAAAAAAATGTTGTAGGGTTTATCCCCCTGAGTAAAACAAGAGTATTCCCACTGCTGAAAGGTGCTTTATTCAAAAGTTATTAATTTTCAAAGTTGAATTTTTTAGGTGCAATATCACAGTGGCCTGAAATTGTACAGTGGCGCTGTTGCTACATGATCCTATGGACAGCTCTGGTCCCGGGACCATAAATCTCCATAGGCTGGTGTAGCAACAGCGCCACTGTACAATTTCAGGCCACTGTGATATTGCACCTAAAAAATTAAACTTTGAAAATTAATAACTTTTGAATGAAACACCTTTCAGCAGTGGGAGTACCCTTGTTTTACTCAGGGGGTATAACCCCCACAACATATATTTTTTTACATTTTAAGTATTACTATCCCTTTATAGGCAAGATTAATTGGAGCTGCTTTTATTGTGAAACATTACTATCCCTTTAAAAAGGGCCTACTTTTTAAAAGGGCAGAACATAGAGGGCTATGTATGTTAGTATTGGGATTAATATTCATTTAGTGCTTGCTGATCCAAGGAGAAATCTGATTGTCATTTGGAGTCAAGTAGGACTTTTCCCCCTTTCAAAGTAGAATTAGAAATTGCTGAAATAAGGTTTTTTTTTTGCCTTCTTTTGGATCAACAGTGGTAAACATAAATAGGAAAAGGGTTGGACTTGATGGACACGAGTCTTTATTCAACCTAAACTACCATCTATTTTTGTTAACTTAATTGCCTTTTTGCAATCTTTGTTATACTCCCTGGGCTCGATACTATTACTCACACTAAAACCAGCATTACATTAGAAACAAAGTGTATTTTGCAAACATGTGTTTTACCAATATTCTATTACAGAACCACGGTAAAACAAAAACGCTGTAGACAGCATATTTTGACGTACTTACAAAAATGTCTCTGTCTGCTTCTATTCAACTACAGCCTAAGAAAAGGAACTAAATGTCAAAGTCCAAGGAAGCAAGGGTAGGTTTGATGACAGGAAGATCAAGTTTAGCGTTATATGTGTTCCCCACATTATTGAAATCCGACATAGAGTGCCCCCCTTTGACATATTTTCAAATTTAACTTTTTATCACGGTCCCCGTGATTCCCTGTCACTCTCTGTGATGGTGCTCGTCCATTGGAGGAGGTTGATTGGCCCGTCCAGGGTGTCACTTTATATACTGGGCCTATGGCACCTGTCAGGTGCCCTTTCGTGGTGTTCCTGTTCCTGCTCTATTGTTGCTGTGATCCTGTATTCCTGTGTACCGACTCGGCTCGTCTGACTACTCTGCTGTTCCTGCTCTGTGATTGACCCGGTTCTGGCTGACTTCCTGCTCCGTGATTGACCCGGTTCCAGCTGACGTTCCTGCTCCGTGATTGACCCGATTCTGGCTGACGTTCCTGCTCCGTGATTGACCCGGTTTTGGCTGACGTTCCTGCTCCGTGATTGACCGGTTCTGGCTGACGTTTCTGCTCCGAGATTGACCCGGCTTTGGTTGACGTTCCTGCTCCGTGATTCATCCGGTCCTGCCTCTCGTTCCTGCCTGGCGACATTCTGAGCCTGCTCGCAGCTTGCACTGACTAATCACGCCTCCTATGTTCTGTGGCCTCCGTTACTGAGCCTGTTGGTTGCCTCCGTTACTGAGCCTGTGAGAGAATACTGCCGAGCTGTTGCCGTCGTTTCAGAGTCTGTTCGGGAACACTTGCTGTGCCAGTTGCCTCCGTTACCGAGCCCGTTTGTATACGCCTGCCAAGCTTGTTGCCTCCCATACTGAGCCATATTAACACTCGTTGAGCTGTTGCCTCCTACACCGAGCCTATCTGTTACCACTGCAGAACTGTACCTCTCATTAGGTGCTCGTTTTCCAGGAGTTGTCGCACTGCGTGGTGCTAAGGGCATTCCGATACTCTGGCAGTGTGTGCTCCGTTTTGGCACCGGAAGGGTGCCTTGGCTCTGGTCCATTCTCGCTCACGGTGTTGTTCCATCCATCCACACCTGGTAGTGTGTTGGCTCTAGTATATTGCTTGGGCAGTGTCTCCTCCGTTACAGCACCTAAGGGGTGCTTGGTTCAGGTCCCATTGGCACATGCAGTGTTTCTCCTTTACCGCACCTGGGGTGCTTCCTTATCTGGCTCCATTGGCTCTGGTAGTATCTCTCCTTCATTACTACCCCCCAGTAGGGGTATTGGCTCCAGCTCCAGTTGGTCATTCTATACTCCTGGGCATCTCCATACAGTTATCTGGTTGTGATTCAGTTCAGTAGCACTGCTTGAGCTTGCTAGCTGCACTACTGCTACTGGGACTGTTTATGCACCAGGCGTTGGTTAATCACCACCACAGAGACTGACTACCAGTTCAAGTATTAACCCTTACCTGTGTTTATGCTATATTCTGCCTGCTCATACTATATTGAGCCTGTACATTATTCATTACTGTAATACTGATTCTGGCCCTTAGGGGCACTGTTCCTTATTTCATTTTAATAAAACTGTGTTTTATTTCTAACCTTGGTCTGAGTGTCAGAAAACCGTAACACTTATAGTGCTCTCATGACCTTCTTTCTCCATTTTAATTCAACAAATATTGCTCACATTCGACTTTGTTTATTCTCCAATTTAATTCTACATGCCCTCATTGTATTTGTATATGTATTGCATAATCAACCCTATGAGTACCAGAGAGGTAGCAATGCATTGCAATGTGTTTGCTACCCCTCTGGTACTCAAACGGTTAATAGAAAACACCTGTTTTTTTTTTAGCAGAGATAATATTATCGAGGCCTCTGTATTTTAAAGGCATAGTAATGTTTCATAATAAAAGCAGCTCTAATTTATTATCATAGTATTTGGGCCTGTGAGAGTGTTATTTCAATTCTGTCAGAGTTGTAGTTCAAGAGTAATTGAATGATAAAGTATCCCCCTCCCTCCCCTTTTACTTATATAACTCTGCTCAGCTCAGAGCAGCAGGGAGGTGCCCAGGTAGATTGCAGAGAGGGAAAATCTTCAATTAAGATACGGAAAAAACTGTCAAGGGGGGCAGGGTTTTCATTGTTCTCACAGTAAGAAGATTGTCCTTTGCTGTGAGCTGTCTGGTCAAGCAATCAGATTCCAAATGTGGGGTGAGCAGTGTTACACTAGGTAAAAGGGGTGGGAGGGGGATAATTTATCATTCAATTACTCTTGAACTACAACTCTGACAGTACTGAAATAACATTCTCTATGGTTCAAATACTATGAAGATTAAATGGAGCTGCTGTTTTTGTGAAACATTTCTATCCCTTTAAGAAAAAATGTTCTGTTCTTTTTTCACTTTCCATTCCCTTCTTCACATTTGCAGTTAACCACTGATCTACTTCTTTTGCTTTTGTTCCCCACTAGTCTATACTGTTGGGTACATTTCTGCACCCTAACTTTGAATTATGACAATTTTTCCTTAGTATCTTTGCATTTAAATACTTCATCTCAGTCTATGTGTTGAAATGATGCTCTTAACATTTAGAAGTTAGCTTTTCTAAATTATGAGTTTTTGTTGAACCTATACAGTTTTACTTTACCAAACTGATCTCAAATATAACCATGTTGTGATCACTGTTTCCCAGATGTTCACCTACCTTAATATTGGATACCATGTCTATGTTATTCGTTATCACTAGGTCCATTACATTGTTATTTTTTGTTGGCACTTCCACCATTTGTGACATGTAGCTTTCCTGAAGCATGCTCACAAACCTGTTTCCCTTAGCACTCTGACAGGTCTCATTTTTTTCAGTTGACATCTGGATAGTTAAAATCTCCCATAATTATATTATGCCCAAAATGTACAGCTTTCCTCATTTACAGTAGCAGTTGGGTGACAGCAGTCTCATCAGTATTTGGTGGTTTATAGTATATACCCACCAACACCTCTTTTTCTACCATTTCCGTAACATTTAGTCTCAGTTTCTACCAACAAGGACTCCACATTATGACCAGTTTCCTCACTAATATCACCCCTTAAAATTGGATTTGGCTCTGATTTCAAATATAAGCACACACCTTCCCCTTTTCTATTAATCCTGTCTCTCCTAAACAGAGACTAGCCCTCTATATTTACAACCCTATCATGTGTATCAGGGAGCACTATGTTTCCGTTATACCAATTAAGTCCAAATGCTCATTAACGGCCAGAAATTATAGTTCTCGCATTTTATCTACCATACTTCATGCATTTCCCAACATAAAATAAATGTTGAAGTCTTTACATATTTTACCCTGTACATGCCTTTTTTCTATATCTAAATAAATAAACTTTGGAGATTATGCACTGGTGTCTTGCCCGGTCCTGCTTAATCAGGGTATATCAATGTATTAATTACCACGTCCAGTCTAGATGCCAATACCTTGGCCAGAATGTTTACATTGGTGGCCAGAAGGGAAATGGTCTGTATAAGTCACAAAATAGTGAATCTTTTCCCAGATTTGGAAGTACTATAAATGTTGCCTCTTTCATTGACTCAGGTAGTTGTCCCCCAACATACATCTCACAGTAAGCGTTCAAAAGATGTGGAGATAAAATATCAACATATTTCCTATACCACTCTGCTGATGTATACCATCCGGTCCTGGTGCCTTACCAATGGGTAGTGTTGATATGGCCTCTACTATTTCCCCAAGCAAAAATGGATAGTCAAGCATTCTTCTATTATATTCTGACAAATGTAGTAAGTTGCAGCTAGTCATTAGAGCCCGAATGTCAGCAGGGCTCTATTTAAAGTTGTGTTTTTTCATATTTTAATTAAAGTGATAGTAACATTTAAAAAAATTATTTTAAATATAGGGCAAGGTTTAGAGAGTGATTAATGTTAGTGAAGCTATTTCCTCTGGGAATATGTCTTTGCATTCTGAACATAAACAATGTTGTAACCAGTATCATGCACGATAATAATGTTGAGAAACAGCTTAGGCAGAGAGGAATGTCACTAGCAATTCCAGCTGTGCAGTTGACTGACCATGTCAGCTCATTTTCAGAAGAAGAAGCTGATGTCAGGTAAGTGATTGAAAGTGAGTATAATATAACTATAATTTATTAAAAAAAGCAAGTTTTAAAAAGAGTAACTGACAGTAGTCACAAAATTAAGATTTTTAAAATGTTTTTAATGAAGGCACCTTGAGGATTACACAGATGTTACATCAAGAGAATAAATTAATAAATATGTTTATTTATATAGTGCAATAAGTATACACAGCACTTTATAATTTAAGGGTTTAGACAGTAAAGGTTTACAAGTTATTTGTTAATTTAATTACTGGAAGTAGAGCATGCAGAGAAGGGGAGAGAGAGCCCAGTGAATCACTCAGCAACATTAAAAAATCAGATAGAGGTACATTTTTAAACATACGCAAGGATCATATACTCTTAGTATGAAAGGGATCTATAGGAAGAGAGTCCCCTTTGGGTGCCGGAAGGTGAGCAGTGCAATGCAATAAAGGGTTCAAGCAGTGTTTAATGCTGCAACATGAGAATCTTGCACTTTTGATGCAGGACGAGATTCTCATGTTGCTCCTTTCATCACAGTGACCTGATTACTGCTCCTTTATGTCTCATCCTCTTTTGTGTGCAACATTTTCAAAGTTAATTGAAAATTGAATATTTGGAATTTGGTATATATATTTAGAGATAGGTGCTAAATACTGCAATTTAAGTTTTTATATTCCATGAGTAATATTTCAAAGACAAAAAAAAGTATTGTGGTTTTTTTTTTGTTTCAGTTTTCCTGCTAAAAAAAACCCCTATAAAATAACACTAGTATCAGTTATGAAATGGATATGATTATATGACATGAAGCATTTTCTACATGGTATTACTGTGAAAGATTTTTTACATTTTGAATTATTTCACAACAGTCTTAGGAGAACAAACATTGCTGTAGATATGCATTTGATCTTATTTAATTATGCTTTTTTGACATTGCAAAACTTTCTTTTACTCTCCTTTTATGTGATCTTTCACCTATGTAAAAACCAACACCTGGCATCATTTTCAAATGCCTTTTTTCCTTAAATCAGTGGCAAAAGTTAAAAAGGCAACATGAAAAGAAAGATGAAAAAGAAATACTGTTCAAATTGAAGGACGTTAGTTTCAACTTTCAATCTTGTATCAAAACATCTCCACCTTATCTTCTTTCTCAGTCATCATAAATGAGAAGTACAAAGAGGTACACAAACATCAGTACAATGCAATGTGTATACTACTATCTGGAAATCAGAGTTACAAAATTATATCTGACATATCACTGATAGTCACATCTTTAAGATTTTCCTCCCTATGTTCTCATGGACTCCCTTTATTAATAAATCTGACACATAAAAAGCATCTGTATGACTAAAGTGTCAGTTACTCGAAAGGCTGTTTTGATCTATTTCTTAAGTTTTAAAAGGAATATTTTCAGTTTTTCATAGACAAGGTCTGCTCACTGACTGCCAGCTTTCAAATGACCATCTCTTGAAGTTTAATTCTAACTTTTAAATAAATATTGTATGCAAGAAGAATAATTATGATGCTCAAGAGAGATATAATGACATTGATTCTTTTTTATCTAAAAAAAATCTTATGCCTGGGGGCTGCAAAGTCTGTATTTTCTACAGATGTATAAAGGTACAGTCGACACATTAAATATGCTGCATCAAAATTATATGAATGCATTGTATAATGAATATAAATATATTGAAATATATTGTACATATGCATTTCAAGAAATGAAGAAAGTACATGACAAAAAATAAAAATTTTTGTGATAAAAGCAAATACAAATTATTTTGAATCCTTTTATAATGACAGTCACAATATCATAAAACATAAGCAGAATATTTGTAAATAATAAAACACATTATCATACTTCCAGTTGTTGCTTCATTGATAACAGTTTAATTCTGACATTCGTATTGGTGTAATGTGTATTTGAATATAGCACTTTATCTTGTACTTATTTCACAATTATATAAGCTAGTATAAAGAATGTTAAGGGAACATACGCTAAAAAAACATTATTCAAACAAAATCACCTTGCAAAACATCCAAAACTTCTAAATAGGTCTAATCACCTGGTCAGATCATGCACCGAACACTTATCAGAAGATTATGACTGGGTGGGTACAGGTCTCTGGTGATTAAACACATTCTTACTGAATAAACTGGTCCATACAAAATCTCCTATGCTTAATCCCAACTACACTCTGGTGCATGCAAAAGGTGAGTAACTGTAAAATGGGGGTTTAGGGCAACACCTGGATAACTATCTTGTTTGCCCTGGGAAACCACATATCCATATATTTTAGGGGGCATACAAGATTCACAAACTTGTAAATTTTTTTGTTGCTTTTGTCGCCATTACAAAATGGGTGAATTTGACACAAATCCTATATAATGGTTTGTTTGCCATGTCACCATATCTCTGTATTTGGGGATTGGGGCCAAAACCTGTGAACTGTTTTGTTTGCCCCAAAAATGAGGCAGAGAGAGGTCAGATGATTTTCATGAGGCAGATGGAAGTCACCTATGAAAGTGTATTTGTAGAAAACGATTTGTAGGACTTGTTAGAGGCCCAAGCACTGAGGAACAATTGATTTGTAGTACTTAGACTTGTTAGGCATAATCCCTGAGGAAACATTGATTTGTAACACAGTAACATAGTTGATGTGTCCATCAAGTCCAACCCATGCCAAATCATCCCTTTTGATCCAGAGGAAAGCAATAAACATACAAACATTGAATCCAACTGGGTAAAAAAATCCTTCCTGACTCCAAATGGAAGTCGGATTGTTCCCTGGATCAACAACCTATCTGCATTGAAGCCATCTGCCACAACAACCTATCTGCATTGAAGCCATCTGCCACAATTCTCAATGTTGTTCTGTGCTAGATAGGTTTCCATTACTTATTTGAAAACAGTTACAGTATCTGCAAGCACGTCATCCTGAGGCAAATAATCCCATAACCTTACCTTACTATAAAAATTATCTGCCTTTGTCTTAGTCAAAGCACCTTTCCTCTAATCTTAACGGATGACCTCTCATTCTTAGCTCAGCTCTTTGAGTAAATAATTAATTGGAGAGTTCATTGTATTGACCATGAACTTATTTGTAAAGGGTAATTATATCACCCCTTAGATGTCTCTTCTCTAATGTAAATAAACTGAGTTTGGCTAGTCTTTCTTTATAATTCACTCCCTCCAATTGCTTTATCAGCTTTGTAGCACATCTCCACTTTCTCCAGTTCAATAATTTCTTTTTTGAAGAACTGGTGCCTCAAACTGCACTGCATATTCTAGATGAGGCCTTACCAAGGATTTATACAGAGTTAGAATAATATTAGCATCCTGTGCATCTATGACTTTCTTTATATTACCTTATTTGCTCTTGAAGCAGCTGAGTAACCTTGCACACTGCTGTGAAATCGATCCTCTATCAGTACTCAAAAATCTTTCTCTAAAGAGGACTCCCCAAGTTGTTTCCCATTTAGTGTATATGTAGCATGTTTGTTTCTAAAGACCAAATGCCTAACCTTACACTTATATATATATTAAAGGGATAGTAATGTTTCATAATAAAAGCAGCTCTAATTAATTATCATAGTATTTGGACTTCGGAGAGTGTTATTTCAGTTCTGTCAGAGTTGTAGTTCAAGAGTAATTCAATGACAAAGTGTCTCCCTACTGATGTAACACTGCTCAGCCAGAGCAGAAGGGAGGTGCCCAAGTAGATTGCAGAGAGGGACAATCTTCAATTAAGATAAGGGAAAAACCTGAAAAGCTTGTCAAGGGGGGCAGGGCTTTCATTGTTTTCATAAGCAGAAGATTGTCCCCTGCTGTTATCTGTCTGGTCTATGGACTGGATTCCACATCTGAGAAGAGATGACTTACACTAGGTAAAAGGGGCTGGAGGGGAAACTTTGCTTGTGAATAGCTCTTAAACCATAAAGGTTTGAGAGATAAGATTTAAATCATTCTTCATGCTTTTTTAATGCCTACAAAATAAAATAAAGTTAAAACTAAGTATTATTATCCCTTTAAATGTCATCTGCCACTTTTCTGCCCATTCACTCAGTTTATCTATACCCATCTGAAGAGAAAAAAACATCCAGCCCTGTATGTATTTCATTACACAGCATAGAGACATCAGCAAAGATTGAGATGCTACTTTCAATTCCCACTTCTAGATTATTAATAAACAAATTAAAAAGCATTGGGCCCAGAACCGCACTTAAAACTTTAGTACAACTTGAAAAAGTTTAATTTACAACAGCTCTCTGCTATCATTTAAGCTATACTCAATCCATGTACAGATATCACATCCCGGACTGAAGCGTTTTAATTTATGCAGTAACCTGTTGTAAGGCACTGTATCAAAGGCATTTGCAAAATAAAAGTATACTACATTAACAGAAATTCCCTTGTCCAAATTACTACTTATCCTTTTGAAAAATGCAAATAAATTAGTCTGACATGTTCCTTCATAAAGCCATGCTGACTCCTACTAATAATATAATAATAATATTGTTTGTCTTCACTTAGCTCTGAATACTGTCCGTTAGTATCCTACTCACTATGGTAGTCAAGCTCACAGGTCTATAATTTCCTGGTTTGGCTCTTGCCCCCTTTTTGAACAGTGGAATTACATCAGATTTTCCTCCAATCACAATGTTGGATGAAAGTGAATCAATAAATATTATGTGTAATGATCTTGCTATTACTGAACTGAGTTCCTTAATCTTGGGTGTATACCATCAGGCCTCGTTGCTTTATTCACTATAACCTTTTCCAGTGTCTTTTGGACTTTGTCCTCGGTAAGCCATGTACATGATAGAGGAAATTTTGTGGCTTTGTGTATAAAGAAGCAAAGAATGTGTTTAAGGTGTTAGCCATAGCCTCATCCTCACTAATCAATTCACCTGTCTCAGCCTTAAGGGGACCAATAAAAATCTTAATCTTTTGTTATTAATATACTTGAAGAATTGTTTAGTATTTTCCTTGCTCTTTTGCAATATTTCTTATTTTCAATTTAATTAGCCTAATTGCTTGTTTGCAGATTTTATTGCATTCTTTATATTTTTTAAATGATTCATCTGACCCATCTAACCGAAACACTTTAAAAGCTTGCTTTTTATTTCTCATTTCCCTGCAAACCTCATATTAAGCCACATTGTTCACAATTTGTTCCTCTTCTACTTATTCCCCAATGGTATATGTTGATGCATATATTTGTCTAAGAGCATTTAAAAAAAATTATATGGTTTATTTGCATTTTTATCTTTGAAAATTATATCTATCACAGTCTCCCTTGGGCTATCCTGTGCTTTCTTACCTATGTATGGCCGCCGGCCGGCATGGCCTCCGGCCACTTCCTCATTGCTACGTCAGGTAACAGGCACTAGCACGGACACCTGTTTTTGGGCCTAATCTGGGTGGCCTAATTGGGTCCCTCCTCCTTCTGCTCCCTTGGCCTGGGAGTAATTGCCCTTATGTGGTGTTCCTGTTAGTTACTCTTGTGCTCCGTTGTTACATGTTATCACGGTGCCTGTGATTGCTGCCTTTTCCTGTCAGTTATCTGTGAAGGCTCTCCATTGGCTGCCTGTCTTGAATCCACCCAGTATTGCCTAAATAGACTGAGTTCTGGCACCCTTTGGTTGCCCTTTTGTGGTGTCTCTATGTCTATAGCCACCTGCATCCTTTTCCTGAGTTCCCTGGGCCTTTGCTGCATACACTACCTTCCAGATTCTGTCTGCTTACCTGCCTGACAGCCTCCTCTGCTGAAGTGGTTCCTGCCTCCATTCTTGAACTGGTTTGGGCTAACGTTCATGCTTCCGTTCCTGATCTGGTCGTCTGCTGTTACTGTTTCGGCTTCCTGTCCCGTCCTGGCAGTTTGTTCCTACTTCTGGATCGTGTGCAGAGTTCTCCGTCTTCATGTCGCCTGGGTGACATTTTCATCCCTGAGTGTCTTTGTGTACTCCAGTATGCGGGTACTGGTTCGCTCCATCTATCACCGGTTGCTTGCGGCTTCCCATACAGCACCGGTAGTATCATTGTGTACTCCAGTACGCAGGTACTGGTTTGTTCCATTTATCACCGGTTGCTTGCTGCTTCCCATACAGCACCGGTAGTGTCATTGTGTAGTCCAGTACGCGGGTACTGGTTTGCTCCTAAATTCACCGGCTTCTCGCTGACACCTATATAGAACCGGTAGGCCTCTGTGTAGTCCAGAACGTGCGACTGGTTTGCCCCACCACTTCTCAGTCGCTGAGGCCACTTACGCTCCTGCACCAGTACTTGTTGCCTCTGGGCTTAAGGCTGCCTTGCCCGGTATATTGGCAGGGCCGGTAGAGCCTTCTCTCTCGTTGTACCAGTCTCCAGGCTGCCTTGCCAGGTATATTGGCAAGGCCAGTAGAGCCTTCTCTCTCGCTGTACCAGTCTCCAGGCTGCCTTGCCCGGTATATTGGCAGGGTCGGTAGAGCCTTCTCTCTCGTTATACCAGTCTCCAGGCTGCCTTGCCCGGTATATTGGCAGGGCCGGTAGAGCCTTCTCTCTCATTGTGCCAGTCTCCAGGCTGCCTTGCCCGGTATATTGGTAAGGCCGGTAGAGCCTATTTCCATATTGCGCCTATTCTAAGGCTGCCTTACCCGGTATTGGCAAGGCCGGTAGAGCCTCTCTATTATTATTCACCATACCATTGTTCATCATTGCATTGTACCTATTACATGTTGAGATATATGTGTATGTCAAACCCGTGAGGGTTTTCTTTAAACTTTCAATAAAGTTGTGTTTTATCTTAACTCTGTGTCTGAGAGTCAAAACAAACCGTGACACCTGTGCTTATCTGAGAATCCACTCTGTATATGACCACAGCTTGTCTGACTACCCACATCAATTGTGACCTGTGGCTCTGGCTGACTAACTCGCTCTTTGTTAACCCCGGCTTGTCTGACTACCTACATCGGTTCTGAACTGTGGCTCTGGCTGACTCACTCTCTCCATGTAGTCCCCAATTTGTCTGCCCTCTCGCTCCCTGTTGCCTTTGGTATAGGGTACCTCGCAGTACTGCAGTGCGTAGCACAGTGTGCAGCTCCGAGTAGGAGTTTGGGCTCTATCATCCGGTGGTCTGTGGTTGTGTGGGATATTATCATCGCTATATCTCATATATTATTATCACTGTATATTCCAATAAAGGTGGTTATATTTTATTACTGTGTCTGTCCTTCTTTGCCTGATTACTGTGACAATATCATACTGAATATCCTTTAAAACTGCTTTTAGCTTTGTAGGACTTAAACAAGTTAGAGGGCCAAGACTTGAGGAACAATTGATTGGTAGGATTTAGACTTGTTAGGAACAATCCCTGAGAAAACATTGATTTATAGGTCTTAGACTTTCTAGGCCCAAGCCTGAGGAAACATTGATTTGTAGGAATATGGCTTGTTAGAGGCACACGCCCTGAGAGATCAGTGATTTGTTGGTCTCTGATTTCTTAGACACATAAACCCTGATAAATCAGGGATTTGTTGGAATCATGTTTGTTAGATGCTCAAGCCCTGATGAATTAGTGATGATTTGTTGGACTCAGGTTTGTTAGAGTCACAAGCTCTCAGGAATCAGGGGTTTGTTGGACTGTTGTTGGTGAATTGTTTAAGTAGCAGGCCGATTAGACAGATGCAAGGGAATGGGATCAATAGCACTGATACGAGACAGGTGATGGTGATCATGCTCCCACTTGCCACAAGCTCCAGTGAAACGCCTGAGGCAGTAGAAGCACCACAACTAGCCCCTGCCAGTTCAGGTGTATCTAGAGAACAGAAGTTTGCCTATAATTCTTCTCCTCCAGCACCTCCTCCATAATCTTGGGTTTGTTGCTGGAATATCAATTTTTCCATTGAAAGCAGGAAGGAGCCATACCTTTTATCAACAACTGCAATGTGCACAGTGTGTGAATGAAGGATAGGGAACAATGGAAACATCTGCACTGACATGAAGCAACTGGCACAAATGAAAACAAACATCTTTAATGATTAGGTCAACAATGTCAAATCATCTCCCCAAAAACAAGTACTGCTGCTGTTACTATGCCCCTTGTTGCCTCTGCTAAGGACACATGACAACTTGTAGACTTAGTAATATTGATGAATCCTCCCTGCCACCAGCTTAGCATACTCTGTGAGATGGAATCTCCTCAGATGCTTCTTGATTCCATGCATGCAATGATTTCTTTTGTGGGGGTTTGGTTTTAACATGATTGTCATAAATATCATGGTGTCTGTATTTCATGTGTTATTAGAGTGGTTCTGCCAAGGTTCATTCCTTTCCCTTTTTCAATGACTTGTCACAAATCATACACAGTGAAGTACCTGTGGCTGCCCCAAGAGAAAAATAGTCCCATACCCATGACCTCTTCTTCTCCACAATCTATGCCTCCTGGGGCAGAGGATGATGTTGCTGTTTCTGCTGCCTCAGAATCAGGACTTTAACTAGAACCAGTAGTACTGCGGTCAAGTGGAGCCTGTCCTAGTCCCATATCACAACAGCTGGACCCCATTTCCACTGTTGTCACAGTGGTCTGGCACACTAGCCTGCTCATCATCAGCCTGCTGCCATTGTAACCTAGCAGCAAACTCAGCAATATCACTGCTAGTAGAGGTGGTGATGCCAATCCCTATTTGCATATCTGTCTCCCATTCCTTCTCTCTTTCTGCTAAAATGTATTTTCCACCCAGCTGCCGCATCATTAACGTCATAACCACCACCACCAGTCCCTCAATGATATGAGAGTTCCTGTTAGGAACCAGAAACCTGATAGACACAAAAATATAACGTGCAAAACACCTTTATCAAAATAAGAAAAGCAAACAAAATCATAATCCAGAAGCGTAAACCAAAAAACAAGCCAGGATCAGGAACCAAGACAGGTACGCAGCCAAGCCGGGGTCAGGAAAACAGAGATCAGCGAAGTCAGGAACAATCCAGGAGACAGAAGGAACATCAGAGGAAGCCAGGTCATATACAGGTAATCAGCAATGCAGTAGAACACTCTTGCAGCCAGAAGCAAACACAAGGGCAATCAGGTAGTGATCCAAGCTGCTATAAATACCCTGGGAATGTTGGCTGTTGGCTGATAGCAGTCAGGTGAGCAAATACAGAAGTTAGCTGATTCAGCCTGATCCAGCAAAGGGAAGGCAGCAGTAATGGATAGCAGAGCACAGGGGAATCAGAGCTCCTCCTAGGCCCTTCCATGCTGGTGGTGGTCACTTCCTCCTCTGATTCACTGTATGCATTGCATTCCTTCCAACTCTTTTTCTTTTTCAGGTGATACATCATTGTAGCTTTGAATCTCAGCTCCCACTCCCTACTTTTCCTCATGCTCATATCCTTAATTTCATACCTGTGGAGGTTTAAGTTAACATCTCTTGGCATGGCACTTTTCTTTGGGCCTCAGGGCCCTATGCACACTATAAAAGAGAATGTAGCCATTAAACTGGTTGCCCTGGAGAGAGGAAAATAGCTCAGTGAGTGTGGATTTATTGGGGGCGTATTCTCAAATGAAATAGCAGAGAACCATAGAGTTTTCAAGGAATTCCTTGAAAACTCTATTCCTTTTTGTCCAACCCTAATAATAAACCTGTGATTGTCTACCCATCATCCTGTAACACCTAGAATAAAGACTTTCAGTTATTGATGGTCTCACTCTGCAGCTGTTTATTTTCAAGCTGATGAAAGCTCAAGTTATAGTTTCACAGTGTAATGGTTATATGCACATAAGACCCCAAGAAGTATGATGGTGGCACAGTCAAAGACATTGTTTGTATAGTTTATTTGTTTGGCAAAGCTTATTGGCCATCCTCCATTATATTTATCCCTATATTCATCCATTATGTTTATCACTAGATTCAAGCCAGCCACCGTTATCAAGGCCAAGCAGGTTATGTATGCTGAGTGTAAACAGCACTTCAAAGTAACTGAATGTTAAAATTATGATTATTCAATTGGCAGTGTTCACTGCAAGGTCAACATTGATGACACTAAACCAAAAGAGATTTAGTATAAGACTGAAATTACATACACTTTGGAACACTTTGATCATGTATAGCCTAGCTACGAAGGTTGCATGTCACGAGAACTACATGGCAATACCACTGTAGTTCCCGACCAGAACACTGTTTATGTGACTAATCACAAAACAATTTGCAAGTTGTTGCTGTGGTTGTCAATGAACTGCCCACTAGGGATGGGCAAAACTTTTCTCCTCCAAAGAGAAACATATGAAAAATGGCATTTCCTGCTGAGCTGGAATTTTTTTGGGGGAAAGTGCTGATTTTCGGCTTTTTCTCACCTAGCTCATTGCATTGAAATCAATTGTAAGTCTGAATTTAACCAACCCTGTGGCACGTTTCCCTTCATTTCACACAGGGATAGTATAAAATGTGTGCGAGGTAATGTCAGTATGCCATTTTTGTATGTGTTAGCAGGATAGAAAGTAGCACATTTTTCAGCTAGTTAGGAAAGGCAAATAAAGCAGAGCTGTAGTGGAGTTTGAGTCTTGGGCAGGAAATTAATTATCTTTATTAGTAGAGTCTGGGGGACTTTGGGGAGTCTGAAGGGAAAATCTTGGTTTATTGAGGAAAAGCAGATGGGATCCAAATTTAATTTCTGATCTGTGTGTTATCTCTGTGTTAAGGGAGTCTGGGTGTGTGGGAAATGAGCAATGGAGATTTATCCCAAATAACCCAACGTTTTGGGTGACTGATTAGGAAGACGCCGGCAACCTTGATCATTTCTGATTTAGCTGTTATATCTGTGATAGTGGAGTCTGGGAGTGTGAGAAGGGAGCAAAGGACATTTACCCCAAATACCTCAAAATCTTGTGTGACTGTCTGGTAAGATACATGCAGCCCTGATCTGGCTGTTATTTATTTTGTGTTTGTTTGTTTGTTTGATTTTTGGTCGATAGTGATTGAGGTAGGGACAGGGACCCTGATGTGAGTTGTAACTGAGGCAGACAGATATTAGAAGACATAGAGTATTCTTTAAAGGGCAAAATATAACACACAATCAGTTATATTTTGTATATTACTTCAAAAAATATGCACATGAGTTCAATAATGTCCAACAAACATACTGGAGCAGGGGTAGAGTGAAAGGAGTAGGAGCAGTGTAGGGATGTGTGACTAAAGTGGTAGTCCAAAAACTGACTTCAGCCATGGTTGCTGCAGTGTACAATAAATGATGACCCCTCTCCTCCTGAGGAGGAAGCTTGTAAAAGTCCAATACAATGTTCCACCACCGTCACCAACGTCAGTAATACTAATAAACCCTCTGAGAGCACTGACAATGACAATTAGTCGAATTGTAGAGTTGATGGCCTGATGGAGGAATGTGTAGCAGTTCAACGAAATACTGCTTCTGACAGTGAGATAAACAAGTACATTACTTGTCCTGAAAGTAGTAGTTGACATTCTGAAAATCCATCTAAGAGAAAAAGTGAAAATAAATTGTTTGCAACCTCTAAAAGTTTAGAGTAAGAAAAAAGTAGTGAGGAAGAAGCTATGGGTGATGCTTAGAATGACCTATTACTGATGATGATACTGATGATGTAGAACTAGAATATATTCCTCTAGGATCCTCTTCCTCTTCAGACATGAATTTGAGATGAGAGAGATGACAACATGGACAGAAAATTAGGTGAAAGGCAGTCTTCATAAGCTGTTTAAGAAATCAATTGGAAAGTCTGATTCGAGCCAATTACACATGAGTTCTCTGAAATGTCAGTTTCCTACAAAAGCATACGGCAGCATGTCAACTGACAACATCTTGGCAACCTTGCCATTCCACAGGCGTACTTTGAGATTGATTTTGTGACGTTTTTGACTCCTTCCCAGAAACTCAGTCAGTGAGGCTTGGCAGGACATGGCAGAAGAACCCTGAAACTTTATTGCTTTAACACATAACTAGAGGAAATGGTGGAGGTAGAGGCAACATGTGTGGGCAGTCTATCACTAGGGATGGGCGAAAGTTGACGGCATGTTTCCATGAGAAATTCCACAAAAACCACTTTATTGTCCACTTTTTCTCGACAAATTCCACTTTTAAAACAGCAAGTAAAATTTCTGCGTTTGTCACATATTCTGCTGTGAATTGTTTGTAAAACTGAGGCAAGAGAGGCTCATAGTGACTGCTATCACTATGAGCAGTAAAAGGAGGAACTGGAAGGACCCTTATTATGTGTCCACTGAGGAGGAGGAAGTGAGTAGCAGTTCTGAACCAATGCTGTCCAGTCCCCCTAAATCACCCCAAGGGATCTTGGGGAATTTAATGGGAAGGGAGGGAGAAAAGGAATGGGAAGGGAGGGAGAAAAAGGTAGTAATAGTGAGAGCAGAACAGGTCAGCTTCCTATGCCTGCTGTAAGACGTGCTGCCCCTGCTGCCAATGACACCATTGCTGTACCTACAGCCACCATTGCTGTACCTGCTGCCAGACGTGCTGAACCTGCTGACACCAGTGCTGTACCTGCAACCACCATTGCTGTACCTGCTGTCAGATGTGCTGAGCCTGCTGCCACCATTGCTGTACATGTTGCCAGATGTGATGTCCCTGCTGCCACCAGTGCTGTACCTGCTGCCAGAGTGCTGAACCTGCTGCTACCAATACTTTGCCTGCTGCTAGTGTGTCTTGTAGTACTCAGGAAGGGGGGAAGAAGAAGAGGGTGCCAAGTGTGACAGCAAGGGACCCTAAACCACAGTTGCTATTCCCAAGCAGTTTCGCCTTCCTTACATAGTTTAATGTCATCAGCAAAGATTGGCACGCTACTTTCAATTCCCACTTCTAGATCATTAATAAACAAATTAAAAAGCATTGAGCCCAGGAATGAACCCTGTGGCACCCCACTTATAACTATAGACCAATTTGAAAAGGTTCCATTTACAACAACTCTCTGCCATCTATCATTTAACCATTTCTCAATGCATGTACAGATAACACCACCCAAACCAGCGCCTTTTAATTTATGCAGTAACCTGTTGTGAGGCACTGTATCAAAGGCTATTGCAAAATCCAAGTATACTACATCAATAGCAATTCCCCTGTCCAAATTATTACGTACTCATTCAGAAAATGCAAGTAACTTAGAAAAGTAACGAAAACTTTCATGTGGTGGACAAAAATATTTCTTCCCATTGATTACAATGCAATGAGCTAGGCAAAAAAAGCAAGAAAAGGTGGAAAAACAGCACTTGTCACTAGAAATTAGCGGGAGGTGCCATTGTTCACCGATTTCAGTTTGAGGTGACTATTTTCTCCCATCCCTACTTTGTATCCTCTCCTTGACATACTGCCCGGCTTCCGGTTTGGGTGTGTGAGCATGCATAGAGAAATAATCTCTTATTTCCTGTAAAATAGTCAATTTATCTTGTCTCCATGGTGCAAAAGGTTATTGGCAACAAATTCAGTAAACATAGCATACCAATAGAGGTGGGCAAAAGGTACTCTCCTGTTGCCACAAAAAAATCTGCAAAAACCCCCATTGTTTTCTTCTTTCTTGAGGGAAAATCCACTTTAAATATACCGTTTTCGTCCATTGACAAAAATTATTTACCATTTTTTCAATTACTGGAATGTTTTTGATCCCTGATTAACATGGCTTTTTGCTATAAAAACTTGCCATTTTCCAGGAAGTGAAACTCAATAGAAGCAGCAACAAAGCGAAAGAGAGGTGATGTACTGTTCTGCTGTGATCTTTTTAAAAAATTGAGGCAGGGTAGGGTCATAGTGACTGCTATCACTATTAGCAAGTTTAAGAATAGTAAAAGGAGGAGCTGGAAGGACCGTTGTGTGTCCAGTGAGTCTGAGGAGCAGGAGGAAGTGACCACTACAGACCCAATGCTGGCCAGTTCCCCTAAATCTCCCCGGTATCCTTTTAAAAAGTTACAAATAAAATATTGTGCGGCTAGTAGCCACATTAACCATGTCGCCCTGTTCAAAATGGCAACATGACAATCTCGCCCTGCATTACAGCACAAGATTGTCATGTTGCTTACTGTAAGGTTGCATCCCATAATGTATTATAATGTAATCTTGCACAGCGCTGCTAAAAAGAAAAAAAAAAAGAAAATAAATGCAATGTACTGAACTTACTGACTCTGAAATAGAGAGCGCACAAGGCAGACAAGAAGGGGTGCATTTCTAAGTGAAGTATTTATTAAACACGTTCATATAAAAAGCATATACAGTAATGCATTCACATGTTCCCCATCTTGGGGTGAAGTATATCGGGGTCCCCAACCACTCATAGAAATGAAAACTGCATCCTTGTATGTCCTCTCAATCTGTAGATGAGATACAGCTTGTGCTTTAAAAAAACAAACAAGCAAAACAAAATAGCCTACATAAAAATAAACACTGTTTGTTTATTAAGTCCTACAAATCAATGTTTCCTTAAGGCTTGTGCCACCAATAAGTCTAAGTCCTACAAATCAATGTTTCCTCAGGGCTTGGGCCTCTAACAACAAATCTTACAAATCATCCTCTACAAAATACTATATCAAGTCACGTATCAGTCCACCCCTCTGGCAGCTTATGTCAGGGGGTTCCTGTCTCCATCACTTTAGATACAAATGTCAGTTCAAGTATCAATCTACCTCAGTGGCAGCTTACATCAGGATGTCTCTGTCTCTTTCATGTTACCAATTTTTTTTTATTCACTGTCCCCCCCAATACCAGTCAAGAAACTCCCCCAAAACAAATTCCCTGTTCAAAGGATTAATTCCCCAGACTCCACACAGTCACCCTCCTCAGACTCCTTTTATACCATGTCTTATGGATGTTTTTTAATTGTAAATTGTTTTTATGTTTTTATTAACTAGCCCTCACCCGATGCCAGTAAACAAACCCCACAAAAAAATTCCCTGTTCAACACTCCTCCAAAGCAGGCCCCTCATACTCTTTTTATACTGTGCCTTTGGGAAATAAAATAACATTTGCTAGGTGTTTTGTGTAAAATCAATGTTCCATTGATTTCAACGGAATGAGCTAGGAGTAAAAAGCAGAAAATCTGAGCTTTTTGCAGGAAATTATTCGTCAAGTGGGAAGTGCCATTATTCGCCGATTTTGATTTGAGGCAAACATTTTCGCCCATCCCTACATAACATATAACATTTAGTAAGGTGTTTTTTCCTTTTTTGTTTTTCTTTTACCAATAACAGCAGAAGGTATGTGAGTTAAAACAATCTGAACTTGAATTATCAACAGATAACACTGTGTAGGGCAAGAACACAACAGCATGGTCAAAAATCATTGTAAATCACACATACCAGTACATACTTATAGCCATGTAAAGGGGATAATGGGCCTATATGGTCTAAGTAAACTGAAGTAAAATAGCTTAGTTGACAGTGTAAGGAGGAGATTGGTGATTGAGCTTATCAGTAAGTAAACCCACCAATACTTTTGTTTCAGAGTGTAAGTACAATATCCCTAAGTGTGGGTACCCAATACTATTGTGAGCTACCATAGTTAATTTAACTCTTCTACCTTTAGGATAAAATTATAATCATTAATGGTGACAAAACATTGTCCATCCCTTAAGGTATAAGTGTATTTAGTGGGAAAACCAGGTGGATTAGGTCTGGTCTTATCCCTGCAAGCATTTACTCTGCATCAAGACTGATTGTGTTATTGCTCTTGTTTTAGAGTGTGCCATTGCTGTATTTACAGCAAATCTTTGACTGACTGCTTGTGTTAAAGAATCAGCAACTTTGTTAATCAGAGTATGAACAGAAGTATTCAGCTTCATGAGCTGGTTCACGTGCTACCGTAAAATCTCGGGTATAATACTCAAAATGTTGCCCTTCTTCACCTTATGTGAAGTGGGGGTGCTTATTATACATGAGAAAATAAAACTGATATTTTTTTCCTCCTTAAAGGGATAGCAATATTTAAATGTAAGTTTAATATTGTAGGCATTAAAAAAGTACAACGATTTAAGTCTTAAAGCCATAAATGTTTGAGAGATACAACTCGTAAAGCCCCCCCAGGCTGTTTCAGCGCTGTATGGGATCGCAGCAGATTCCAGTCATTTGACCTGACATCGGCTCTTCAGCAGAGCCGAAATTGCACTATTTAGAACTAAATACTTAATTGGAACTGTCTGGTTTGCAAGCACACTTTGGGCTCGATTTAAAGGCAACCGTTAAACCAGCCGCTAAGTGAAAAAGGCACATCGCTCGCAAATAATACAGGAGTTACGGCAGATTCAATAGCTACTCTACGAGAATAGCTATCGAGCGTAGGCACACAAAAAACACGTAACACAAAACCCGTTGTCGCTCATGTTAATGCACAACGGGCGGACAAATCACACGATAACTGAGCTCCAAACAACATGTAACATAACGGCTGCCGTTGTCAAGCAACCATGATTGATGCCAAAACAAATTCAAACACACATCCAATCCCAAAGGCCCAATGTATCAAATAACTTCAAATACACCTATATATACCCAAAAATAACCGCCACACACTGTCTGTTATCGAGTTCTTCAGAGCCAGATATCAGGACCCAGGAGCGGAAGATAGTCATTAGAGAGAGGGAGAGAGGCGCGTTCATTGGAGGTAGAGGAGTTTTGCAGTTTGGAGAGAGGAGAGAGGTGCACTATATATACACATATCACACTTTTGCACATATTACATACACACATACAAACACAAACACATACACATACATACACATAGTCCTTTTATTTCATAACACCTTACACATTTTACTTTTTATTTTGACAGTGTGAATCTGGGAGTGAAAGTGTGTGACAGAGAGTGACTGGATCGAGTGTGTCTGTGAGGGCCTGTGGGAGTGCCTGGGTGTGACTGGGTGAGTGATGTCAAGGAGAGGAGGACAGGAGAGAGGGATGGGGAGAGTAGTGGAGGAGGAGGAAGGTCAGGAGGGGATCCCTCAGCAGAGCAGGGGTGGGAGAGGGAGATCCGCAGGGCGGAGGGGGACCAGGCCCACCAGAGCAGGAACACGCAGGACAGGGACAGAACCTGCAGTGGGACAAGGGGTAGTTCGTGGGGAGCACCCCACACAGGCAGGGTCAGACCAGGCAGGGCACTCCGGCTCTGAATCCTCCCATGCCGGAGCTGATGAGGGCAGGATCAGGGATCCCAGATATAGTGAGGAGGAGAACACGGCTCTTGTGGAAGCTGTCCTGGAGAGGCAGAGTGTTCTCCACCCGACGGCAAAGGTCCCTGGCCTGGCAGCGCGGAGGAAGGCAGCCTGGAACCAGATCTGCAGCCGGGTGAACGCGGTGGCAACATGCAGGCGGGACGTGGAGTCTGTGAAGAAGAGATGGGGCGACTGCCGGAGGGTGGTCAAGAACAAGATGTCTGACATGGCCAAGCAAGCCCGAGGCACCGGAGGTGGCCCATCTGTGCCCATCACATTCTGCGGCTGGGAGGAGATGGTGCGGCAGAACATGTCCCCGACCATGATCGAGGGGGTCGTGGGAGGAACTGACACTGGGGATGAGAGGAGCCTCCACACTACCGGTAAGTGCAACACTACAGAACAACACACTACAGCAACCAACACCAGCTGCACACACACTCACACCTCAACACATGGCCATCACTCAGCCATACAACTGCACCAACACAGCACCATGAGGGTTAAAAAAAGGACACAACACCTGGACAAATGGCAACGTCCAACTTGGGACAAACCTGTCAAAGTCCTACTTCAACCCTCCTGTCGCTGTGCTCATTACACACAATACACAAACCTTCATTTTCAAATTGTCGACTGTCATAGATCATCACTGTTCACACACAATGTCACCCATGTCCCCACCCCCACCCTAACCCCTTGAGTGCTAGAGGGATCATCAATGCATCGATCAACAATGCATTGGCAACCCCTCTGGGACTCAAGGGGTTAACCTGACAACAAACAAGTCAATAGGACAACGATCACATGCTACACAGGGGACATTCACTAAGCGGTGACAAACACATGGTGGACACAAAGTAACCCTCACACACCCTCACTTCACCAGTACCAGTGTTAGTCCATGGAGAATATGCCAAAACAAGAATCAAGTTCATAGGGTCCCATTGTACAGACTCCATGGAAAACACTGGAAATGGGGAAAGGAGATCACTGGAGAAGTCACCATCATGTTCATGTCATCGGTTCAACATCACCGCTTACTGAATCACAAAAGGGGGCATCAGATCACACATCACAGTGTCACACAGAATAAATGCTTGTAGGTGCAACACACAGGCCGAAAACTATTTTACAGAATTCAAGCTGGAAAAAGTAGGCATTGGTGTTGTGGCTGCAATCATTTACTCTGACTTGAAATGACATATCCCATATCTGATTCCCACATGGATCCACAGGGGTGCTGATGCCATGGATCGATGGTACACCAGCATCTCTATGCAGGATACATATGGGAAACAAATAGCAAACATTGTACCTTGGTCACCAACAGGCCATGACTGATGGATATCTAGGACTGAGTACGGTTGCCTCACACAGAAGGATGGATGGGCTCATACACAGACAAAAAAACAGGCCTCAATCAAAGATATCCCTCACTACTGGCTGGATTGTTGCCCTTAGGATTCAAATGTTACTAAATATGTTCCAACATGATGTGAACACAGAGATCACTTCACTGGATGTGATTGCCTTACTGGCCAGATATGTGCACCCATCACATATCAACCTACATTGCTACCATCCAAATACACATACATAGTATATCACACCCTACGTAGATGGGATATACGAGGTATGTTCATATCCATCATATCAATACAATGTCTTGTTGGATGGGTGCACATATATAGCCAGTAAGGCAATCACACCTAATGAAAAGCTCTCTGGCATCACATCTTGGAAGGATATTACTCCTTCCATATGAAGGGTACATATCCACATACATATATCACCATTTCTACTTGTGTGTCACTGTAATGGGATAGCAATGGGTAATGTCATCATGATGTCATATCATTGCCATCGTTAACAGATGTGTCTTGATCTAAGTCCCATCCCTCCAACACTCATGGTTATACAGATATTGCTCCATGTGACAGGTGAAGATATCCATCATTTGACCACACGGAGGCTCTTCAGCAGAGCCAAAGTCACAACATATAGAGAGAAATACCACTTTGGAATGGTCCACAGAGTGTGCTTGTAAATCATGCTCACCCTGTACACCATTCCAATTAAGTATTGTTCTCTAAATGGGTTGATTTTGTCTCTGCTGAAAATCCCTCGTGTAGACAAATGACTGAAATCTACATCCGTCACATAGAGCATTATCTGAACAACCATGAGGGTAGGAGGGATAGGACTAACAGAGAACAACATCTGTTCCCACAATGTCTACAATCTGACATCAAGGTGGACTTAACCTTTGCCACCCCCCTGGAGGGATAGCCATCCCTACAAGTTGTGAAGACAAATATATGTTGTTGGATCCCCCCCCCCCGAGTTAAACAATGGTATTCGTACTGCTGAAAGGTGTGTTGATACAAAAGGTATCACAGCTCAGACATGGATATGTCAGGGGCAATATCCTAGTGGCCTGATATTGTACAGTGGTGCTGTTACTACACAATCACATGGACAGCTCTGGTACAGGGACCAGATATCTACATGGGAGGGTGTAGCAACAGCCCCACTGTACTATTTCTGGCCACTGTGATATTGCACCTCAAAATGAAACCTTCACCCATAATAACTCAAACACCTTTCAGCAGTGGGAGTACCCTTGTTTACCCAGGGGGATTAACACAAACACATATATTTTTCTTCAACACATATCAAAGTAGAATTGTCTCCACAAACATATGGCTAAGGTCACTAATCACAACATCTTCTTCCTCCACACAGCTTACGGCCGTCAAGCCCAGCAGGAGACAGTGGAGGAGGCTATGTCACCCCCCAGTGAGGAGGACACAGAGGAGGGGACCAGCCGGTGGTCACCTTACCCACCATCACCATCCCCTCCAACACAGGCTGCATCACCACCTACTGCACCACCACAGGCTGCACCACCCCTTCCAGCTGCACCACCACAGGCTGCACCACCCCTTCCAGCTGCACCACCACAGGCTGCACCACCCTTTCCAGCTGCACCTCCCCAGTACAGTGGCTGGATGCCACAGGAGGAGAGGTGGACACATCCATCCACCTCCACCAGCTACTACCCTCCATCAGCAGCACCACCACCGCCAGGGAGGCAATGGCTGCCAGGGACAGTGGCCAACACCCAATATGGGCCATATGCCTCCCAGATCAACCCACCCTCCTGGATGGCTCCACAGCATGCCCCAAGGTATGATCCAAGGTGGGGTCCCACCACCTATCAGTGGCCACCATATGACCCTTGGCCACTGGACTACACACACCTGGGCCTGATTGGTGAGCCCCAGCGCCCCCTACCCAGGGACATATTCACACCTCCACCAGCACACACATCTCTGGGCAGCTCTGCATCACTTGATGTGGTGGGCATATGCCCATCATCTGCACCAGCCACTCCAACAGCAGCCACAGCACCCTCAGCAGCAGCAGAGGATACAGCACCTCCAGCAGCAGAGGAAACAGCACCTCCAGCAGCAGAGGAAACAGCACCTCCAGCAGCAGAGGAGGAAACAGCACCCTCAGCAGCAGAGGAGGAAACAGCACCCTCAGCAGCAGAGGAAGAAACAGCACCCTCAGCAGCAGAGGAAGAAACAGCAGCACCAGGGACACCGGGCACATCCACCTCCAGCACCGCACGCCTCACAGGGATGGAGGCGGAGTGTATGGCCCTTCAGAGGAGACTACTCCGGTCGAGCAGGAGTACTGACAGCAATATCACCAGGAGCAGGAGGCAATCCAGGAGGAACATTGTCCAATTGGAGAGCAGGATCCAAGGTTTGGAGTCGGAGGTGTCCAGGGGGAATACACTACTCCAGCAGCTCAGGACTGGTGTGATGGACATGTTAACACAGGTCCTTGTGGAGCTGAGGGAGATAAACCGCAGGTAGAACCTGAGGATGGAGAGGGAGAACTTGCGTTCCACTGAGGGGTCTACTGCAACCACCACCCCCTCTAGTGTTACCCCTGAAGCAACACCTAGGGGGCAGAGGGTTACCAGGAGATCCACAAGGGCATCCACCTCTGGCACCCAGGCTAAGGCCCCCCACCCAAAGAAGAAAAAATGAAAGGCCCAACCTGTTAAGTTTCCCCTCAATAAAGAAAACATTTTTTTTTTAATTCCAGTCTGATCTGTTGTGTCTTCAGTTATGGATTGGGTGGCAGGGTTGTCTCCAATGCATTGCCATACAATGCAGTGAACACAACCTCTGCCTATGTGAAATGTTAGTGGGATGCTACAACATGGGTTCACACACACACCGTTGTACAAATTCAACTTGTAATACATCCCTGGAGCCATATTACACCACTGTGTTATATGGCGGTGTTGTGTGTTGAATTTGAACAACAAAACATACCCCTTAGCACAACAAATTGTACAACACTGAACATTTGTCTACATCATGTGCTGTGTTTAACCCTTTGAGTGCCAGAGTGGTAGACAACGCATTGTCAAGAAATGCGTTGGGGACCACTCTTGCACTCAGTGGGTTAATGGGATAACCAGACAAACAGCTCTGTGATTTAGCAGGGACATTATAAGCAGGATAGATAAATGGGACATGTATCCATGTTGTCTTGGATTCACACACTCATTGTGCAACTGACTTACTAAAGAAGCCAATGTTTTTAACCTAGGATTTCAACGTGTAGCACACACATTGATATCCTGGGCTGAGCATTGGGGTCTCCTGTAAGTTGAGTTGCTGTTTCCCTAAGGGTGTAACAGACTTCACCAGTGATAACACATGTCCACTTAGTCTGGTTGTTCGTTAGCCCATGTACTGAGATATGTCAAAGTGGAGCAAAATCTCCGAACATGGATTATACTGAGCAATACAGATACTGTGGACAGGTATTCACTGTGGAAGTATGTCCCCTGTATCACCTCTTCATAATAATAATAATAATAATAACTAGTATTTATATAGCGCCTTTCTCCCAGTGGGACTCAAAGCGCTTTCAGCGCACGCTCTCGGAATGAACCAAATCGGCAGCTGAAATAATAGATGTTATTATTACCCAATCAATGGTACTCATTTATCGACCTCGGAAGGATGAAAGGTTGAGTTGACCCTGCTGGGATTCGAACCTGCAACCTTGTGGTTGGAACAGGCTCCAGAGTCAGGGACTTTACCACTGAGCTATCTCACCAGCTCATCACTCCCAGAACACATTGGTGCATCACTGCCACCATCATCTGTTTGCATGGATACATCACAGAGTCCAGTCACTGGCAAACAAGTGGTGGACTCCTGTGATGTGGGTGTTGCCTTTCCATGTATGGGGCATACTCTACCCTGGGTGTGGTAACACATTGACATATGTGTTCTCAAATATATCCTCCTACAGACACAGATAGAATGGTGATGGTTCATCTTTATTGTGTCTCAAAGTACATTAGAATGTACATGTGTTTTGTGTGTGTATTGCCTATATGCATTGAACACCTGTATGAGAACACTAAATGTACTTTGAAACTAAATTGTAATACTTCAGTAACACTGCTGCCCTGCTCATGTGTTGTCCATGAGGTTTGACAACTCTGTAGCTGAGCATCCTGACTGTACAGGTTAAAACACTCAAGAATTAGTGTTTTCTGTGTCTCTATGAGAATGTTCCAGTAGAGGTTTGTGTGAACCTCAGGTCAAACTTTGCATCACCAACAACATCACCATAAACAGCAAGGGGTGATCTTCATGAAGGTGTTGTCAAGACATCAATCCAGTCACATGGAAGATCTTCAGTTCAAGGATGGATCATGTTACGGATGCCTGCGGGACAAGAGGACAGGATTTGGAGCAGTAGACCTGAACTGATCATCAAGCAACAACAATTTAGTCTTTTTCATCCCCTCAGTTTTCACAGTTACAGGTGAGTGCACAAACCATTGCTTGACAATGTGTTGTGTACTCATCTGTAACCAATTCTGTGGGGAACTAAGGACATGTGCATCAGTCCTAGGGATATGTGCCCCTGACATGTATACACACATTAACAAGTGTTCTGAGAGCTCCATGGAAGTAATGACATTGTGCTGCCACTGTGAAAGTGACAGTGGCAGCCCAATGTCATTTGTTCCATGGAACTGTTAGGACACATTTGTTGATGTGTGTATTCATGTCAGGGGCACATACGTCTGCACACTCACAGGTCTGCATGGAGTCCGTGGTAATCTGATCTACGTCTCATGACCTCTACATTGTGTGCCCATACCACTGTACATCCACCCCTGTGCTGCTCTTCTCAGCTGTAGCACAGTACAGGTGCCATATTGAGTCTGATGTCCCTTCTCATGCAAATCATTAGATAATACTCTTTCACTACTGGGCTAGCATGGTTGTTCAGGCTCTAATCATGGCATATCCAGTTAGTTGCTGTCAATCAAGCCGTGTAAGGTGATGAACATGGGTAATATGTTGTACTTTGTTTCTCCTGGGGGTGTGCGTGATATCCTTGGGGTCTGTATGTCAATGTGGAGAGTGGAATGGAGGATGGTTGTTGAGTCCACACACACAATTTTCCACGTCCACTGCCAGTGCAGTGCTGTGTCACTGTTCCTGTGGGGTGAGACAGAACAAAATGTGCAGTGTGGTTAGTGTCACAGGACTGCTGGGGGACTTGCATGGATTGTTTGCATGCCTGTGTTATACTCACAGGTGAAGTATTTCGTGATGAGCCTGTCTCTGATCTGTGCCCCTCTCATGGTCTCCTCCACATGCCCGATGTCCATGGGCACTTCCTGTATAGGGGGGTCCGGGATGTGCTCCAGCAGCCTGGTGTCCACTGCGATATTGTGCAGTATTGCGCACGCCACAATGATGTCACACACCTTAGCCGGTGCATACTGCAGTGCTCCCCCAGAGTGGTCCAGACATCGGAATCTTGACTTGAGGAGCCCAAATGTCCGCTCAATAGCATTCCTGGTTCTGGCATGAGCCTGGTTGTAGCTTTCCTGGGCATGTGTTTGGGGATTGGCCAGAGGGGTCAGTAGCCAGGACTTGCATCCATAGCCAGCATCACCTGTGTAATGTGAGTGACATGGTGAAACAGGGAGCACATGTTGTGTGAATGATGTTTTGTGTGGTGGACGTAGTAGGTGTGGGTCAGGTGCATGCTGAGCTGAGTGGTGTGTACGCCTGTGTATGTGGTGTGATTTTGTTTTGTGAACTCACCCAGTAGCCATCCCCCTGTAAAGGTTCCATTCTCAAAATCTCTGTGGACTGAGGAGTTTTGTAGAATGTATGCATCATGTGTGCTGCCAGGATATTTTGCACAGACATTCATGATCCTCATGTTGCTGTCACACACCATCTGCACGTTGATGGAGTGGAAGTTCTTCCTGTTGATGAATATCTGTGCGTCACGTGCTGGGGCCTTAATCCGGACATGGGTGCAATCTATAGCACCCATGACCCTGGGCATGCCTCCCTTTGCGTAAAAGGCCTGCTTGACGTGTATCCAGTCCATGTCGGTGGTGGGAAAATGTATATGGGTACTGGCCTTGATTTTGAGGGCTGGCAGGACCTGGGCCAGCACTCTGGAGAATGTGGCCTGTGACATGCCAGATGCGTAACCCTCAGTGGACTGGAAGGCCCCGCTTGCCATGAAGTGTATGGCACAGAGTAGTTTCTGCAGGCCAGTTAGGGCATGGTTGTGGATGTAGATGGGATCCACCTGCTCCTTGATGACCTCATACAAGGCAATGATGCTGTCAGGCCTCAACCTGTAGCGATCAATGACCTCGTCATCAGCCATTCCAAAGAGTGTGACCCTTGGGCGGTATACCCTGGGCCTTGGTGGTCGTCTATACATCCTGTGCCCTCCAGGTGGGGATGGACTCCTGTGTGGCTGGTGAGCCAGAGCCTCCTCACTTGCAACAGGTGAAGGCTGTTGATGAGGCGTGCTTGGGGTTTGCTGATGTTCCCTAGCTCTCTCCCTTGCACGCCTTCTACGCAGTCTTCGCAACAATATGTAACCCAACATACTGTTTGCTCTCTCTATCTGTCTCTATCTATCTGTATCTATCTATCTGTCTCTCTCTCTCTCTCTCTCTCTCTCTCTCTCTCTCTGTCTATCTCTCTCTCTCCCTCCCTGAGTGGAAAACAAGCCACAAGTGAGTGTGTTGAGTTGTCCCTTTAAGTACTTGCTAGGGCGTTGTGTAGGTGTGGTGATGAGGTGAGTGCTGACCAATGGTGAGTTGTTTGTGTCCAGGTAAGTGTTTGCAGGTGTGTGTGTGTTATAAGATGTGGTGTGTTGTGCTTGTTCTGTGTGTGCCATTTGCGGCCGTGCAGTTGTGGGGTGCAGGTCGCGTGTTGATGTTTCCCAGGTGAGCTTGTATTTGCAGGGTCCGCTTTGTGTGATGACCCCCATTGTTCCGTGCCATGTTGTGTTGTTGTTTTTTTGTGTGTCATTGTTCCTGTGGTGTTGGTTGTTGTTTTGTGTGTAGTGATTTGTGTTGTGTGTGCATGTTTTTGTGTTGTTTTGGCATTGCACGGGTTAATTTTCCCATTTACATGGTTGTGCGGTAAGCCTTTTGTGTGTTTTCCTCTGTAACGGGTGTTTAGTTTTGGCCGTTAAGTGTCTAACGTGTGTGAGAAGTGGGTCTTAACTTTTAGCCGTTAGGTGTGTCTTTTTTTCAGCCGTTATCAGTACCGCAAGCCTTTGAATAGCTCTGGGGTATGTTGTTCCATGCGTCTGAATGCACGTAAGTGTATCGGCCGTAGGAATTGTGCAACTGCCGTTAGCTGTTGTTTAGACGGATCTTTGAATTGCAACATGACACTTAACGCACCCGTTAGTGATTTTTTTGGTTAACGGCTGCCTTTAAATCGAGCCCTTTGTATACCATTCCAGTTAAATATTTATTTCTGAATAGCGTGATTTTGGCTCTGTTGAAGAGCTGCCTGCTTGGCCCGGGACTAGAATCTCCTGCTGGCAGCTAGATGGCAGACTTGTCTGAAACAGCCTAGAGGGGGGAACATTAGCAAGTTATATCTCTCAAATCATAAAGGTTTGAGAGATAAGACTACATTCTGTATTTATTTTTTAAATGCCTACAATATTAAATAAACTTAAATATAAACTTTAATATCCCTTTAACCCACCGCAATTCTTTCACTTACTTCCATTCACCTTCTCCAGATTCCTCTGTGATCTCCTCATCCCACCTCAATCCTCTCTTAGTACCTTTACTTCCATTCACCCCCTCCAGATTGCTCCATGACAGCTTGCATTTGCTGCCCGCTCCCAGTAATGCCCTTCAGGACCTTTCAATGTAAGCCAATGGTACTGCCCTGTGAGGATCTCAAGGTCTTCACAAGACAATACCATAGATTCACTGCATTGGATCTATGATATTGCCCTGCCAAGAGGTCTTGAATATGCAGCCCACTTTGGAGCAATCCGGAGGGGGTGAATGGAAATGAAGGTGCTGATTGGAGTAATATGGATGGGTTGAATGGAAGGGTGAATGGAAATGAAGGTGCTGATTGGAGGAATCTGGAGGGGGTGAATGGAAGTAAGTGAGAAAGGAGAAAAACAAGGGGACGATTAGACATAGACTCTTGTTTTCCCCTAAAATTTTGGGTATAATTTACACCTACGTATTATACATATGTTTATAGTATAACTGAGATTTTTCAGTATTTCTTTATCAGGCTTTTCCAAGAGGTAAGCTGCTATTGCTTCCCATTCACCAATGTGAATTAAAGGTTTCCTTTTTGCTGTAAGAAAACCATTAGATTTGCATGTAGGCAAATCTACTACCACTGATAGTGCTAAATAAGCTGCGTAAGTAACAATTAACATAGGCCCTTTATCCATTAATGCTTACTTGATTGTGAACGTAAGAGTTTGAATTTCAGCATACTATGCTGAATTATCTCCTATCAAGAACTGACAACTACATTGCAGTATCATATCACGTGAGTATTTAGCTGTACCTGCTACTGCAGGTATAGCACATCCCAGCCAATAGCTGTGAGGGAATTGGAAGTGAGAATGCCCATATATAAAGGCAGCCTCACTACCAATTCCCTCAATGTGTAATGGGCATCGGCCCGAGAGGAAGACGGAAGGGGGGGGTCTGTGCTGCTGGATGCTGTCTCCGCTGTCTTCCCGGCCGTAAACAGCAGCAGAGACAGCAAGTATTATTAAAATCAAACTAAGAATGTTGGATAAATAACCTTAACATGGCATTATATAACATAGCATTATTTAACATGGCATATATGGCGAGATTTATTGGGAACAACTTGGACTTCTTATATTACTACCTGGCAGCATATTTATTGAACCGGGCAATGTTAATACATTCTTTAACCCTTCTGAGCACCAGAGAGTTACACAACACATTGCTTTGCAATGCATAGCAAACACCTCTGGCACTCAAGGGGTTAAAGTGGTGACACTTATTTCTCCATTGTACTTATGATTTTGTTTTTTATTTTACAGCAAGAAGACTGAAGAAAGAAGAGAAGGACAGAAGATACAGGAAAGAAGAGAAAACAGAAGGAGACAGACAGTGGATAACAGGTAAGTGTAAGACATATCAGTTAACGATTGGTGCAGTATGTCAGGCATCGATAGTTGACTTTTTTACTGCTAAGTTCCCAATATCGTTGCTTTTAGTGGCGTTTTGCGAACTTAACTCACAAAACGAACGTTTAGCCACAAGACCATTTCTGTGGCTTAACGTACTTTGTGCTTTTAGCTGGTAGGAACTTTGAATATCGCATTTATTATTTCAGTCGGTATTCACTTTGGCCCTCCCGGCTATTTTAACGCCTGCCTTTAAATCTACCCCTTAATCTCGGCAATGCTGATGACTCACGATTTTGGTGTCTTCATTTCTTCCTTTACTTGCTGATTCAACAATGGATTCCCACTATGCACTCTGGTAAATTGATTATGAAGATTTATGATATGCTCCCAAACAAACGCTTAGAACAGACTTTCAACACGTTTCGGGATTAAACAAACCCCTTCATCAGGGATTATGTCTAGTGATGAGCGAGCACCCCAATGCTCGGGTGTTCGGGTGCTCTGACCGAGCGCCCCCGGAGGCTCGAGTGCTCGGCCGAGCACCCGAGCCCCATTGAAGTCAATGGGAGGACTCGAGCATTACACCAGGCACCCCCTGCTCTGATGAGGGGAGGGTGCCTGGTCCATAGGAAAAGGGCAGAAAATGATGGAAACACCACAGAAATGGTTCAGGGACAGCATAGGGAGGATGTCTGGATGAATCTTGGACTCCAACATCGCTGCTGGGAACGATCTTTCGCCCGTAGTACGCCATTTTTACAGACTGACCGTAAAACACACAAAAAGGAAGATAAAAACGACTTTAGGCGAAAAATTGTTACCAAATAGTATTTGCTGTATATTTACTTGTATATCATCTACAAATTCTGCAAAAAATTTCATCGATTTTTCGGAACTGGGGCCATGATTAAGAGGGAAACGTGCGCAGAGGCAAATTCTCCAAAAAATTTCCTTGATTTTCTGAAGTGAGGCCATGATTAAGAGGGAAACGTGCGCAGAGGCAAATTCTCCCAAAAATTTCCTTGATTTTATTGAACTGAGGCCATGATTAAGAGGGAAACGTGCGCTGAGCTGACCATCTAAAACATTATGGGTGAGGGTCTGCTGCAGAGCTGACCATCCTAAACATTATATGCGAAGGCCCGCTAGTGAGCTGACGCTATAAAACATTATATGAGAGGGCCCGCTAGAGAGCTGACCCAATAAAACATTATATGAGAAGGCCCGCTGGTGAGCTGACCTATATAAAAATTGTCAAACAGGGCCCGCTGGTGAGCTGGCCCTATATAAAAATTATAGCACAGGGCCCGCTGGTGAGCTGGCCCTATATAAAAATTATAGCACAGGGCATATGGAAGAGGAGGAGGAGGATGAGAAGATTAAGAGTCAACCATATACCCGTTTTTTGGGTGGAAGGGGTGAATGGGAATACAGAGTATTCCCATCATTGTAAATAATATATGTAAAGTGAGTTTATGTTCCCCCGGGGCTTTCCTCCAGTGGAGTGGAGAAGTCAGGGGAAATCCAGGCCTTGTTCATTTTTATAAGTGTCAACCTATCAGCATTGTCGGTGGAAAGGCGGATACGCTTATCTGTTATGATGCCACCAGCAGCACTAAATACCCGCTCAGACAGAACGCTGGCGGCAGGGCAGGCCAGCACCTCCAAGGCGTAGAGTGCCAGTTCATACCACGTGTCCAGCTTGGACACCCAGTAGTTGTAAGGCACAGAGGGATCATTGAGGACGCTGACACGGTCTGCTACGTACTCCTTCACCATCTTCCAAAACTTTTCCCTCCTTGTGACACTAGGCTGCGCATCAGGGTGAGGGTGCTGGCGGGGTGTCATGAAGGTGTCCCACGCCTTGGAGAGTGTTGCCCTGCCTTTGTCGGAACTGCTGTGTGCTCCCCTTTTCTCCCCTTCTCGGTTGGCCAAGGTAGCACGTACTCTGCCGCCAGCGTTGTCAGATGGAAAATTTTGGAGCAATTTTTCAACAAGAACCTTCTGGTATTGCACCATTTTGCTTGTCCTCTCCACCGGAGGAATGAGAGATGAGAAATTCTCTTTGTAGCGGGGGTCCAGAAGGGTGAACACCCAGTAATCCGTGTTGTCTAAAATGCGTACAACGCGTGGGTCACGGGAAAGGCAGCCTAACATAAAGTCAGCCATGTGTGCCAGAGTACCAACAGTCAAGATTTCGCTGTCCTCACCAGGAGGATGACTGTCAATATCCTCATCCTCTTCCTCCTCTTCTGCCCACCCACGCTGAAGAGATGGAACTAAAGTTCCATGGCTACCCTCTGTAGCGGAGGCAACCGTGTCTTCCTCCTCCTCCGCCTCCTCCAATTGTCGCTGAGAAGACGAAGTGAGGGTGCTCTGGCTATCACCTTGTGTAAGCTCTTCCTCCCCCATTTCCACCTCTTCCACATGCAAAGCGTCGGTTTTAATTGTGAGCAGCGAGCGTTTCAGTAGACACAGAAGTGGGATGGTTACACTGATAATAGCGTTATCGCCGCTCACCATCTGTGTCGATTACTCAAAATTGCGTAAAACCTCGCAGAGGTCTGACATCCATTCCCACTCCTCACTTCTGATTACAGGAAGTTGAACGGAGAGGCGACGACCGTGTAACAGCTGGTACTCCACTACTGCCCTCTGCTGCTCACAAAGCCGGGCCAACATGTGGAAGGTGGAGTTCCAGCGCGTGCTCACGTCACACAGCAGCCGGTGAGCTGGCAATTGTAAGCGCTGCTGCAGCTTCAACAGGCCGGCCGAAGCTGTAGATGACTTACGGAAATGTGCACACACGCGGCGCACCTTGGTCAAGAGATCATGCACATTGGGGTAGGTTTTTAGAAATCGCTGAACCACTAAATTAAATACATGCGCTAGGCATAGTACGTGTGTGAGCTTGCCGAGCTCCAAAGCCGCCACCAAGTTACGCCCATTATCACACACAACCATGCCTGGTTGCAGGTTGAGTGGCGAGAGCCACTGCTCGGTCTGGTGACTAATCCCCTGCAACAGCTCTGAGGCCGTGTGCTGTTTGTCCCCAAGGCAGATCAGCTTCAGCACGGCCTGTTGACGCTTCCCCACTGCAGTGCTACACTGCTTCCAGCTACTGGCTGATGGGGGAGTGGCGCTGCGTGTAGAGAATTCGGAGGTGGAAACGGAGGAGGAGGAGCCAATAACGTAGGTGCTGGCGGAAACCCTGATGGAGGTAGGGCCCGTAATCCTCGGCGTGGGTAGCACCCGTGCCATCCCAGGGTCCGAGTCGCTCCCAGCCTCCACGACATTCACCCAGTGTGCCGTCAGGGAAATGTAGCGTCCCTGGCCACAAGCACTTGTCCATGTGTCAGTCGTTAAGTGGACCTTCCCAGTAACTGCGTTGGTCAGGGCACGGGTGATGTTACGGGACACATGGTGGTGTAATGCGGGGATGGCACACCGGGAAAAGTAGTGGCGGCTGGGGACCGCGTACCGAGGGACAGCTGCTGCCATCAGGCTGCGGAAGGACTCAGTGTCCACAAGCCTAAATGGCAGCATTTCGATGGCCAGTAATTTGGAAAGGTGTGAGGTTAGTGCTATGGCCTGTGGGTGGGTGGCTGGGTATTTTCGCTTGCGCTCAAATGCCTGGGGTAACGACATTTGGACGCTGCGCTGGGACAGGGAAGTGGATGTGGTCGCTGATGGTGCTTCAGATGGTACAGGTGCAGGGCGGGAGGTATGCGGGCCTGCGCCTTCGACAGGCGATTGGCCGGCACCGAAAACAGGGGAAGAGGAGGCAGTGGTGTGGCCTGCAGACACAGATGGGCGATCCAGGCGTTCCTCCCACTTATTACGGTGCTTGGATGCCATGTGTCGGATCATGCTGGTGGTGGTGAGGTTTCTAGTGTTCATGCCTCGGCTCATTCTGGTGTGGCACAGGTTGCAAACTACAATTCTTTTGTCGTCCGCACTTTCCTTAAAAAAACGCCATACCGCGGAACACCTACCCTTTGGCAAGGTAGATTTACGCAAGGGGGTGCTCCGTGGAACATTTGCGGGCCGGTTTGGTGCGGTCCGCCTTCTTTCTGTAGCCACACCACTGCCTCTTCCAGCCTGTTGCGGTGCTGCAGATGGCTCACCCTCAGGACTGCTGTCACCGCTCGGCTCTACACCTTCCCAGGTGGGGTCAGTCACCTCATCGTCCACCAAGTCCTCCTCCACTTCCTCACTCTGATCATCCTCCTCATGTCTTGATCCCACCACATACTCAGTCATTGACAACTGTACAACATTCTCCTCAACAAGGTCTTGAGACGGAAATAGTGGTTGATTTAATGGCAACTGTGTCTCATCATCATCATCATCATCCACTACTTCCTTTGACCTTAAATGCCGTTCACATCTGTCATCTTCTTGTGATTGGGTAGCCTCTAGAGGTTGTGAATCAGGGCACAAGATGTCATGTTCCTCTGCAAGCGTGCTTGGAGAGAGGGTCAAATGAAGGATTGGTGATGAGACGAGCTCCTCACTATATCCCAGTGTGGGATCACTTCTTTGACCAGACCGTGTATGGTGGGAGGAAGGATGATCAGAGTGAGGATTATATTGACCAGACTCTTGGCTACTGAGAGTGGACTTGGTGGAAGACAGGGTGGTGCTTAACCGGCTGGAAGCAGTATCAGCTGTCATCCAACCGACCACCCGTTCGCAGTGGTCGGACCTCGAGAGTGATGTCCTGCGACGCCCTGTAAAATTAGACATGAAGCTAGGTATGGTGGATGTCTTTCTTTCTTGTGCTCTGGCACCAGGCACAGTTTCTCTGCGTCCTGACCCGCGCCCTGAACTATCAGGATCACGTCCACTTCCCCGTCCCTTTTTACCCGCCTTCTTCATCTTACACGGAATATGTGACTTTAATATTTGAGTTTGAAAACTTAACAGTATTTCTTCCTAGTCTGCAACTGTGCAGAGTACACAGAATAGGCTGCTAAACGGCGGTGACACACACTGAATGGAATATGTTACTTTAATATTTGAGTTTGAAAACTTAACAGTATTTCTTCCTAGTCTGCAACTGTGCAGAGTACACAAAATAGGCTGCTAAACGGCGGTGACACACACTGAATGGAATATGTGACTTTAATATTTGAGTTTGAAAACTTAACAGTATTTCTTCCTAGTCTGCAACTGTGCAGAGTACACAGAATAGGCTGCTAAACGGCGGTGACACACACTGAATGGAATATGTGACTTTAATATTTGAGTTTGAAAACTTAACAGTATTTCTTCCTAGTCTGCAACTCTGCACAGTACACAGAATGTGCTGCTAAACTGCGGCGACGCACACTGAATGGAATATGTGACTTTGATATTTTAGTTTGAAGACTTAACAGTATTTCTTCCTATTCTGCAACTCTGCACAGTACACAGAATGTGCTGCTAAACTGCGGCGACGCACACTGAATGGAATATGTGACTTTGATATTTTAGTTTGAAGACTTAACAGTATTTCTTCCTATTCTGCAACTCTGCACAGTACACAGAATGTGCTGCTAAACTGCGGCGACGCACACTGAATGGAATATGTGACTTTGATATTTTAGTTTGAAGACTTAACAGTATTTCTTCCTATTCTGCAACTCTGCACAGTACACAGAATGTGCTGCTAAACTGCGGCGACGCACACTGAATGGAATATGTGACTTTGATATTTTAGTTTGAAGACTTAACAGAATGTGCTCTAATCTGCAACTTTGCACACTAAACAGAATGTGCTCTAATCTGCAACTTTGCACACTAAACAGAATGTGCTCTAATCTGCAACTTTGCACACTAAACAGAATGTGCTCTAATCTGCAACTGTGCACACTAAACAGAATGTGCTCTAATCTGCAACTTTGCACACTAAACAGAATATATTTTTTTTTTTTTTTTTTTCCCCCCCACACAAAATAACCTGCTGCCCCCACACACAGTAGTCCTAAAAAGGACTTTTGGTTCTTTTTTTTCACAATTTTGCTTATTTTCCTCCCTACACTGCCTTTCCCTTCCTATCCTCAGCTCTCCCTGGCTAAGACTGAGCCGAACTCGATGGTCAGGTGCTATACAGCACCCGACCACGGGTTCTGGCCAGCCAATCAGTGTAATGCCAGCAGCCAACATGGCTGCTGGCATTACACCGATGTCAGAGCCTCCCTGCACGTTTATTGGCTGCGCAGCAGCCACAAAACGTGCGGGGAGGAGACCCGAACATGGCGGGCGAGCACATGCGGTACTCGTACGAGTACCGCCATGTGCCGAGCAGAGCGATGCTCGAGCCGATCCGAGCATCGGCCGAACATGCTCGCTCAACACTAATTATGTCATCTTCATAAGAAATGTCCCCTATAGCTCTTCTTATATAGATGAATCCAGATTCTCTAAACTACAATACCCACCCTCTTTAAAAGGCAATGTTACTATAAAATTAAAGGCAAATTTAAAGACAATGTTGCATTAATTTGCATCAATGTATCTTACAAATATCCTAAACAAAAACAGAGGGGCATATATAGACCAGTATACATATACTGTATGTTACAAGTACAGTAACATCCAGTATATTGTCCTTTGTATAATAATCTCACATATTTAAAAACCTAATCCTCCCACTGACCATAATGATATAATTCTTTTAGTGAGATATATGCAATATATACCCAATATGACCTCTAGGAGAATATAATTAAATACAAAGGGTCACATTCTTCATGAAGTTTCTCAAGAAGATGTCATGGGTAGGCTGAACAAAATTAAGACTGACAAAGCAACGGGTCCTGATGGTATACATCCAAGGGTTCTTAAGGAACTCAGTGCAGTGTTGGCAAAACCCCTATATTTACTCTTTAAAGATTCTCTTACCACAGGCTCAGTGCCACAAGATCGGCAAAGAGTCAATGTAGTGCCTCTATTTAAGAAGGGAACCAAAACAGAACCTGGAACCTATAGACCTGTGAGTTTGACCTCTGTAGTGGGAAAACTGCTAGAAAGGATAATAAGGGATGATATTCAGGATTAAAACACAAAAAATAAGATCATTAGCAGGAATCAACATGGTTTTATGAAGAATAGATCATGCCAAACTAACCTTTTCAGCTTCTATGAGGAAGTAAGCAGCAACCTTGATAATGGCAAGGCAGTTGATGTAGTATATCTAGACTTGGTTGGTCCGGTTTGTGTTGCCTTGTCGGTCAGTCCGTGTTACTGACCTCCCGTGGTCATTCCGGTTTGAGTGTTGCCTCACCTAGCCCTCAAGTGCCGTTTACCTTGCCTTTGGTATACCCTAGCATTAGGGTATAATTGCGCTTCATTCTCCTGCCAGCTGAGATTGTGGCAGTGCAATGCACTGTCCTCCCATCTAGTATGTGAAGGTTCCTAGGACCATTTAGATACTAGCTCACCTGCCTAGTGAAGGGTTGAGGAAGTGTCTTGCACTGTACTCACCTGGTCTCGTAGACGTGGTGGAGTTATAGTCGCTACTGTGTTCTCCAGTGTCTGGAGCTACTCGCTCCCGTTGCCTGAGTTACTCTATCGTCTAGGTACAGACATGGGCCTATCACACTAGCCTAGTGAAGGGTGAGGGAAGTGAGTTCACTGTTCCTCTCTGGCCTCGTGAAAGTGTGTTACTCATTGCTGCCACTATTGTGTCACTCATTGCTGCCACTGTTGTGTCATTCAATGCTGCCACTAGTGTGTCATCATTGCTACCACTATTGTATTTAAAATAAAGTTTTATTTTAAGTTCATCTGTACTTGTCAGTGTTATTTCCTAGTCACTCCATGATACCTCCTCTCCAAATTTTACCTACTATTTCTATAACACAAAATGTTATATTTTCCATATCACATGTCCCTTATTCTTTCTTTTAATTTTCATTCTACCAATGTATTTTTTTTTACAATCACATTGAATTAAATAGATAACCCCTTTTGTGTGACATGTAATCATATTTTTAATGGGAAACTCTTCTCCCATCATTTTACAATTTTTACAACACAAGCAATCCCCACATTTATAAATTCCTTTATTAGTTTCTAAGCATCCTGTTTTTCTCATTATTTCTTACACTTGGAGCTATTTTAATTCCCAAATTGGGAGCTCTGGTAAATATAATACTATGTTTTTTTGGGATAATTTCCAATAGCATTCTATTACTTTTAAGGATATCTCAATGTTTATTAATTATGTTTTTAAATTGCTTATATCCTGAATTAAGTGGGACTTTGATTGAAATCCTGTCTTCTTTTTTCTCCATTTTTATTTTTCTCCTTAAGTAATTCTACCCTATCAAATCCTTTAATCATTTCAATATCTCTAACCAGATTTTCTTCTTTATATTTTTTATCTATAAATCTCTTCAGTATACATACTTTTTGTTGGAATACATCATCCTCAGAACAATTTCTCCTTACACGCATAAATTCCACTTTTGGGATATTATTAATCCAATGGGGAAAGTGACAATTGTCTATACCTATATAACTGTTGCAATCAACCAACTTAAAATGTGTCTTAGTTTTGTGTTATTTTCTACATAAACATATAAATCTAAAAAATCAATATGATTTTCATCAAAAGTGGTAGTGAATTTTACATTATAATCATTAGTATTAATAAATTTCAAAAAATCAAAAAATGTCTCTAAAGTGCCTCCCCAAATAAAAAATTACATCATCAATATAGCTTTGCCAGAGTACCATGTCCGCACCAAATGGGTTATTGCTGAAAATGTACTTCTCCTCCCAAAAGCCCATGTACAGATTTGCATAACTTAGTGTGAACCTGGTACCCATGGCAGATCCCAACAATTGTAGGTATATATCATTGTCAAACCAAAAATAATTGTGAGATAAAATAAAATTAATAGGAGTGCAAATAAACTCAATCTGTGTATGTGACAAAATATTCCATTTATTCAAAAAGTGTCTTGTAGCCTCAATACCTTTTTCGTGTTCTATGATAATATAAAGGGAAGTAACATCTGAGGTTACTAATGTATAATGTTTTTTTCCATTTAATTTTCTCTAACAATTTAAAGTGTTAGTAATGTCTAAAAAAAACTTTTTTGCATTTAGAAGAGCTTAAAAAGCTGATCTAAATGCAAAAAAAGTATCTCTCAAACCGCTATGGTTTAAGAGATACGGGCGTTTAAAGTTTGATTTCTCCTACTGACAGCTGTAAAGCTGTCAGTAGGAGATCCGTGTCGGTCGACACGCTGGCGCTTGAGAAGTGCCGGGATCTCGTTACTTACGTGGAATCCCTTCATTGGAATGGTCTAAAACGTGTGCCTAGTGTTCAGGCACACGTTTTAGACCATTCCAATTAAGGGATTCCGCGTAAGTAATGAGATCCCGGCACTTCTCAAGCGCCAGCGTGTCGACCGACACGAATCTCCTGCTGACAGCTTTACAGGTGTCAGTAGGAGAAATCAAACATTAAATGCCCATATCTCTTAAACCATAGCGGTTTGAGATATATACGGTTTTTTGCATTTAGATCAGCTTTTTAAGCTTTTCTAAATGGAAAAAAGTTTTTTTTTTTAGACATTACTAACACTTTAATGATACGTGTGGTATTTTTTAAATATGCCTGTATGTTTTTAACATATCGCTGTAAGAAGTTTTCCATATATTTACTAAGGTTCACTGTTATTGATCCAATCCCAGAAATAATTTGGCATCCTCGGGGTCTTTTAATGTCCTTATATAGTTTTGGTAAAAAATAAAAAGTGGCCATTCTTGGATTTTTATTTAAAATAAAATGATATTTTCTTTGATACGGCATCTGCTTTTCCAAGCCTTTCTTTAGATTTGATTCCAATTTAATGTTAAATACTTCTGTAGGGTCAATTTCTAATTTTTTATATGTTTGTACATTCAACAAGACTCTTCCTGCTTCCTCGTTATAATATTCTTGTGACATAATTACTATCCCTCCCCCGTTATCACAATATTTTCATTTTCTTGTAAACGTCTCACAGCAATGTGTTCATCATAAGACAAATTCAATCTAGGATAAGTTTTTTTATTCATTTTCCTGAAATCTTGTTCTTCCATTTTTGAAAACGTTGTCATTGCTTCACTTATTTAATTTTTTGTAAAAAAAGACTGATTTGGGTCTAAATTCTGTATGTTTATAATTAGATGTTTCTACAGTTCCTCCAACTTTATTCTTCATGTGATATTTTTCAAACTTAATTTTTTAACAAATTTCTCTGTTCCTATATAGGCATCAAACTTATTAAATGGAGTACGGGGTAAAAACTTTAAACCCCTCGAGAGAACTTTAACCTCATTTTCTTTCAACTGGTAAGTACTTAAACTATATCTATATTCTTGTGTAATGGATGACTGGTGTAGAGAAAGCAAGTCATACAGTGGTGCAAGTGGTTTATCACGAACAAAGTGTATTTGAAGGTCTTGTAACAATGTAAACCATTTAATCCACGTACTACGTAGATCATTCTTGTCTGCAATGGTTTGCATTTACAAGGTGGCTAGTGAAGCAACCACTGTATGTGTATGTATATATATATATATATATATATATATATATATATATACACATATATATATATATTGGCCTTGGGTCAGGTCTCTTGAGTTTAATACAGTTAATGTGACGGCAGGTAGCAATTATTCAAGTGGAAGATATTTATTTTTAATGTTTGTAAACACATAGTATGGTGGCCATTTTAGGACATCCTCCTACCAAACCTCTAGCAATCACTCTTCTATCCACAAAACTCTCTCCATCCTCCTACAATACCATATTACTCACTCTCCATCCCTACAAACTCCATCCTTCCTCTTACCAAACTCCCTCCTTCCTCACATCAAACCTCTCTCACCCATCCTCTGTACCTACAAACTCTATGCTTCTTCTTACACAACTCCCTCCTTCCTCCTATCAAATCTCTGTCACCCCTCTTCCATCCTAACAAACTCCCTCCTACCTCTCAATAAATCTCTCTTAGTCATACTGCCTCCTAAAAAACCTCTCTCATGCATACTCCCTAGTACCAAACCTCTATCATGCATCCTCCATCAGGGGCGGATTGTAGGGGGATACCAGCCCGGACATTTTTTTTTTTTAAAGCAGCCCACTAGCTGCACCGACGTCCCTATTGACGCCCCCTTGTGGTCCCTGTGCGGCATGGGAGAGCAGGCACCAGGATATTATGTCATAACCTGGTGCTCTGCATTAACCCTTTGAGTGCCAGAGGGGTACGCCACGCATTGCAAAGCAATGCGTTACGTACCCCTCTGGCACTCAAAGGGTTAACAAGGAACACAAAGGCTGTCACAGAGAGTGCCTGTGGCAACACAGACCTCTCCTTCAAAATATCGTGGGACAGTGAGGTGAGATCCTCTGATCTCCCCCCACCGGCCCATGATCTAGCGGCCCACCGGGGGATGCCCGATCCCCCGATAGGACAATCCGCCCATGTCCTCCATCCTAACAAACTCTGTCCTGCCTCCTACCAAATGATACTCAGTAATCCTAACTCCCTACAAATTCCTTTGGGCCTCCTAACAAACCTTTCTCAGTCATCTGCCTGAACGCAGACCTGCCTCCTAACAAATCTCTCTCAGTCATCCACACTGTTAACAAACCTCTCTTAGTCATCTGTCCTCACATCAAACTCCATTTTGCCTCCTACCAAATGCCTCTCAGTCAGGCACATGACAGAGAGAGGTTTGTTAGGAGGCATGATGGAATTTGTTGGGAGGGAAGATGATCATTTGGTAGGAGGCAGGACAGAGTTTGTTACTGACTGAGAGAGATTTGTTAGGGGGAAGGACTTTGTTTGTGAAGATGACTGAGAGAGGCAGGAGGGAGTTTGTTAGGATGGAGGATGGGTAACAGAGGTTTGATAGGAGAAAGGAGTGAGTTTGGTGGGTGGAAGGAAGGTTGATAGAGGTTTGGTGGAGGATGTCCTAAAATGGACACCGAACAAATGATAAAATTGAAACAGAGGTAGTTTCTGTTGCATTATAAAACCTAATAAAGGCAGCTTCAGTGGAAATATAAAGAAATGCAGAGAGTAATATGCTCTGGTCCCTCTGTCACATTATTAACTGCTACTAATAAAGAAATAAATAAACAACATTGCATGATTAACCCCTTAATGACCCATGATGTACAGAGCCCCCCGCGCAGCTGCAGGCCGTTCAGGGAGCCCTGAATCTGGATCGCAAAAAACAAAAAAATGGTCCGTGGTACTTAAATTCCGGTCAGTCCTTAAGGGGTTAAGGAATCCTAGACTACTTCTTAATTGTATAAGATTATGTGGTCTAGTAATGGCGGTTACTTTATAATTAGCTGAAAGCCCCCTTTCCGGATCACTGATCTCAAAACCTAATAAGGTAACTTTTCCCCTTGCAATTTGATTTCTTTAAAGAGATTATGTAACCAGCCACCCACAGTATTGATAATATTTTATTTAAGGTGTCTATATGTTCTTGTTATCAACGTAGGCCTCTACATTTGGGGAAATTTACCACATTAGCAGTAAAAAGTGTTGGTTAATTAACAAATCTTTGTGAAAGTCTTGTCTACACATGCTTACCATGCCAAGTAAAGGCAGCAAGCCACTAGCTTTGGGGAGATATATTATTACTCTAGTACCCATTAGCTAAATAGAGGGTTGTTTTAAACATTTTCCTTTGTAATCAATGTAAAATGGATGGAGAGTGTGTATTTTAAGCTGCTATGTGGGGTGTTATTTTATTAACTTCCTTATAGTCCAATAACATGTCCCAATTACCATCAGATTTAGGTACAGGATATACTGCAGTATTAATTTGGCTATACAATTCCTTTAAAATACTTTGTTCAAGCAAGTCATTAATGACAAATTGAATGCTAGGAATAGCAGAATAATTAATCTTGTATTGTTATTGTCTTTGAGGCATTAAGGTACCTGTTTCTAAATGATGGGGCAAGTCTTTTCTATGACCTGCTTGGTTTTCCAGTTGGTTAAAAACTACCACATTATTTTGCAAACATTTAAATAAAGATTCAATATTGTGCACAGCAGAGGATTACAACTGTTGTTGGTTCAGTTCATCAACATCAATTGTAATAGTCAGATCTGGGACAGTAGTCTCAAAGACCTGATCAATTGTAATTTAATGTGTCACGCTTCCTTATATGCAATAAGAAAGGGCATATCAAAATGTGGGTGTTGTACAATCTCTAAAGAAATCTCTTTCCATTTACCTTTAAATCAGCATCTGTGACTGCAATTGTCACTGGTGCAGGGAAACTGTCAGCCTCAAGCAGCAGGGGGAGGAACCCCTCTTCATATCAGACCGTTATACACTGACGCACAGGCTATGGATGCAGAGTGCTGCATATTTGACTTATGCACATTAACTACAGAATAAGAGCTATGTATATACTTACATTATTTAAGGGTTCTTCCTGTGGGATATTGGGTAGAACCAATGAAATGTAACTTGAATGTCTAAATTCTCTTTATATACAATTTCTAACTTATTTGGATTAATTATTTGTATTCTGTTCTAGGGTGTCTAACCCTCTTTTAATCCTTTCTACTGATTTCTTGGTGGTTGCTAGGATAACAGTGGTGGTAAGTGTACTACTTGTATATACAATGAATTAATCTTTATGTCTTCCCTGGTCCCCTTTATAAGTTTCTATTATATCTATCTGGTGTTCCTATAAAGGGTCTTAATCTGTATTTACCTGGCGAATCTTCAAATTTAAGTGATTCACTAAGTGTCTTGTATGAGGGGTGTTTTCTATATTGTGATTGAGATTTGCATATGTAGAAAGAAAAGTCAGAGATGCTCAACTAGGCTCTTATGCTAGCAAATACATGCAAGAAGCTCACTGGGACTGTGTCCTCGTGCCCAGGGTGCAATCTCTTTTAGCTCACCAGTGCCATACACAGAGAGGAAATCTTCTGAAGCATATCATACTGGTCTTGCCAAATGACAGTCCAGCCATGAAATGTTGTTGAGCATATCTGATTTTTCTTTCTACATATGCAAATTGCTCTTGGGGTTGGTCACCCTAAGAGTAATGAGGGGAATCCAGACATGGACCCCTTGCTCACAGTGCCTAGAGGTATCAGCTGCACCACACCGATGAGGCCCAAGAAGGCCGAAAACGTATGTCTGGGGTTAGCTGTTTCCTTTGTTCAGAGAGGAATTGTCTGGCATTTTGTGGCTGGACTATCATTTGGCAGAACCAGTATGATATGCTTCAGAAGATTTCCTCTCTGTGCATGGCACTGGTGAGCTAAAAGAGATTGCGCTCTGGGCTCGAGGACACAGTCCCAGTGAGCTTCTTGCATGTATTTGCCAGCTCATGAGCCTAGTTGAGCATCTCTGACTTTTCTTTCTACACTCTCCAACATTCCCCAGATCATGGTCTACCACTTGTTACTCCTTTCCTCGTAGAGGAATACTTTACCTCTCTGGAGCAGCCAGTCATTCAGTGTACTGGTGCTGATATATCACAAGAGAGCCGCAGATGTAATTAAATATACTGATGGAGTTATAAGGAAGGGTAACATATGGTGTGGGAAACTACAGGAGATGAAGAAATATCAAATGTATAAATGTATTAAAAACATAGGCACATGCACAGAAAAATAATTAAGTATATGGCAAAAATTCTGAAAGTGTTTCGTAGCACTATGTTACTTCATAAGGGGTATAGATTTGAATGCAGCCATTCTTAGACTCATCAAAGAATGAAATGAGAGATTCTTCCTTTAAAGGGATAGTAATACTTAAAATGTAAAAAAAAATATGTTGTAGGGTTTATCCCCCTGAGTAAAACAAGGGTACTCCCACTGCTGAAAGGTGTTTCATTCAAAAGTTATTAATTTTCAAAGTTGAATTTTTAGGTGCAATATCACAGTGGCCTGAAACTGTACAGTGGCGCTGTTGCTACACAATCCCAACCAACAATTCTCAGCGCTACTATACCAATTAAATCAAAATTGACTTGTATATATAAATAGCATAACCTGTAATAAAATCTTTGAAGGTCTTCTTTCAGTCCAAATAGCAGTGCAGCCCTCTCTTCTAGGCTTCTGGTCGAGCCCTTGTTTCTCACAGATAAACTCTCCAAAGAAAAAGAGAGAAAAAAGGAGCACACGATCTAAATGCAGACTGTTTATAAAGATAACGTCCTTTATATATAAAATTTCCCTTCACCAAGGTGGGTTCTTGTTCTTTTATACTTCAGAAACGATCACCTCCTTCACCGTGGAGAAAACACCATTCAATGAAATAGATTGAAAACTCACCTTCTACAGAGGCAAACCGGCCTCTAGGTGTATAAGCTTGTACTGGATAACCCCCAGTAGTGGTGTCTTAACGTCCTCTCCTTCTTTCCAACACTCACGAATCTCCAATAGCTCCTCCAATCCTCTCACCATAAAATAGAAATAATTCCTTATTCCCTCTATCTAGGGACGGTGATATTTCTATAGGACACTATTGGGTTTAGAACTTGGTAAATTATGGACGAAAAGGATATATATCTACCACAATATTTATTGATCCAATATAAAAATATATTTCAATAAAAATAAATTATCTGCACAGATATAATTATTAAAAACCGTATTGAAATGCCTAAAACATTAGCCCAACGCGTTTCCCAGCTCACGCTGCTTCGTCAGGGGCCTCTATCCAAACATCACAATTGCACATATACAGTTTAAATACCTCATATCGGTGCTCCGTTTGGCGCAAAAAATGCCTTCATACATTTCCCATCAACCTCAGTAACACAACCACTGTCCAATAGCTGTAATCCCTAAATTTGACTCTATCGGGAACGCATATGCGCTTCAAACTCACCCACTCCTTCCCATCGATCTCAGTGAACCAAAGCGCTCTACCGGAAGTGATATCACTCAACATCCGGTGTATGACTTCATCCGAACCGCATATGCGTTTCAAAGATAACTAACCCTTACTTCCGGGTTTCTTCCGATACAGCATTACACTGTGGCCTCAACTACCTCATCTTGGCTCTCACAACCCAACTCTCATCCAAAAAAGTAAAAAACAAACAATCACATGTACACGAATCCCAAACACCCACACAAAAAAACGTCCGCCAAAATCACCACAAAAAACTTCTCATCCACTTCTATTTGGCCCCTCCAGGAGCACCGATATTTACAACCTATCCGATACATAAAAAACTTAAATAATACACTATACACAAGCAATAAACATAAGTAATAAAAGATAATAATAAAAAATGTATATAATAAAATAAAAAACTAATCTCCCATAACTTTTATGAATCACTACTATCTACTTCTCCCTGTGTTTTTACATGTGTTTTTACAATAAAAAACAAACAAACAAAAAAAAACCCACATATAACTAGGTAGACCTTCACCTCCCATAATCTATACAAAACCACCCAAATCTATCTCCTCATTGAGCCCTCCCGGAGCCACAGTTTCCAACTTAAGTATCCAGAAGGTCTCCCTCCTACATAATGTCATATATCTATTTGGAGCCAACTTACTTATATGTTCAATGCCTTTAATTTTGAATCCCTCCTGCTCACCTTTCCTGCATTCACTTAGGTGTCTAGAAACACTATCATCTAAATCTTTTCTATTAATACTTCTTCTATGCTCCCCTATCCTTTTACGGAATTCCCTTTTAGTACGTCCAACATATTTCATACCACACCCACATGTTAGCATATAAACCACATGTGTCGTACTACAGTTAATAAACTGATGTGTAGATAATTTATTTTTATTGAAATATATTTTTATATTGGATCAATAAATATTGTGGTAGATATATATCCTTTTCGTCCATAATTTTCCAACTTCTAAACCCAATAGTGTCCTATAGAAATATCACCGTCCCTAGATAGAGGGAATAAGGAATTATATCTATTTTATGGTGAGAGGATTGGAGGAGCTATTGGAGATTCGTGAGTGTTGGAAAGAAGGAGAGGACGTTAAGACACCACTACTGGGGGTTATCCAGTACAAGCTTATACACCTAGAGGCCGGTTTGCCTCTGTAGAAGGTGAGTTTTCAATCTATTTCATTGAATGGTGTTTTCTCCACGGTGAAGGAGGTGATCGTTTCTGAAGTATAAAAGAACAAGAACCCACCTTGGTGAAGGGAAATTTTATATATAAAGGATGCTGTTGCTACACAATCCTATGGACAGCTCCATAGGATGGTGTAGCAACAGCGCCACTGTACAATTTCAGGCCACTGTGATATTGCACCTAAAAAATTCAACTTTGAAAATGAATAACTTTTGAATGAAACACCTTTCAGCAGTGGGAGTACTCTTGTTTTACTCAGGGGGATAAACCCTACAATATATATTTTTTTACATTTTAAGTATTACTATCCCTTTAAAGGAAGAATCTCTCATTTCATTCTTTGATGAGTCTAAGAATGGCTGCATTCAAATCTATACCCCTTATGAAGTAACATAGTGCTACGAAACACTTTCAGAATTTTTGCCACTCAAAGGGTTAAACAATGTCTTCATTCATGCTTGGTATTTAATCTATTATTTTATTTTACAGACAGAAGAAAGAAGACTGAAGAGAAGGTGAAAGATAGAAGAAAGAAGAGAAGACAGATGGACAGTGGATGACAGGTAAGTGTAACATGGATCAGTTAACGATCGGTGCTTGGCAGTATGTCAGGCACTGATAGTTAATTGTTTTTTAATGTTAAGTTCCCAATATCACTGCACTTAACTCACAAAATGGACGTTCAGCCACAAGACTGTTTTTGTGGCTTAACGTCCTTTGGGGTTTTAGCTGGTAGGGCCTTTGAATACCGCGTTATACATTTTATTTTTTCATCCGGTGTTCACTTTGGCCCTACCAGCTATTTTAACACCTTCCTTTAAATCTACCCCATAATAACATTGAAATCAACCGTAATTTTCTTACAAATCTCAAATAGGATGGGATGTAAATAAACATAAGCATAAAACTAAGAGCCAAAAGAAAAAAGGGGGGAGGAGATATTCTAGCTATCTCTAGGATATTCCCAGTAATGATAGCTCATAATCTATGTACTTCTGATATGGATGTCTCTCTGAGAACCCCTATTTACCATATCCTAGATAATACACAAAGCACAAAAACAAGAAAATGTGCACACATGTAATTCTGGATAGAAAACAGAACAGGTGGACTCTTTCAGATATGCCTTCAGAAGTATCTTTATAAAAAGATACTAACCTATATTCATTAATTTATTCCTAACGTCATCTGCAAATGCAATATAAATATACAAAATGTTTCCTTCTTACAAAAGGTATTATACTTTTTAGGATCTGAGGACACTGCTTATATTCCTAGTACCTTAATGTTACAGATCCCTCCAGCTTCACAATCACTGAAATACTGTGGAACGCCATGATCTCTATCACCATTTATAATCTTTCTGCAGTGTTTGCCAATCCTTTCTCTCAAATGTATAGTTGTCCATCCCACGTATCTTGCACCACATCCGCAGACAAGTATATACACAACGTATTTTGTGTCACATTTATTGAACTGTTTAATTTGATATATTTTTTCACTATTCCTATCCATAAACATATATGTTTGATCACACGTATATTGGCAGGTTCCACATTGCACTTTACTACATCCATAATTACCCAAAATAGGCTGCGCAATGACATTGGCCAAAGATCTTAGGGTGAGTTCTTTGGGATAACAAGGAGCTATACAATTTTGGACAATCTTGCCCTTTCTATACTTATGACCCTTGGTTTATCTGTGAGGTCTTCCTTTAACAGGGAATCCTGCTGGAGGATTCCTCCATGTTTATTTAAGATAATTTTTATGTCTCTAGAGAAGACATTGTATCTAGTATTAAAGGAAATTCCTGTCTCAGGTGTTCCTCCTTCCTCCCTCACTTCAACCTGACTTGTGTTTATTGATAATACCTGAAGGTCCTCTTAAGGTTTGTTCCAGGATAGTGGTCAATAATTTAATTTCTCTTACTAGTAAATTGTTGCAGTTTGGAGCATTATGTGGGGGGTAATTCACCATATTTTACAGGAGTATATAAATTAGATCTATGTTATCCCCAAGTTTCTCCTAAAATTAAAGGACCATGTCTCCTCATGCACTGTGGTATATTAGGTGGGGTCCCCAATAATATTATTGAGTCTTCTTATGTGATATTAACAATCATATGCTTTGCAGGATTATAATCTGATTTCTGATATTCAAAAACTGGTGCAGCTACTTGCTGAGCATTACCATCTATTATTCTTACTAAGATAAAATAATAATGGGCCCCTTGTCCCCAGGGTCCAAATGTGATCTCTAGACAGATTATGGTCTATTATGTTGATTAAACAATTAATTTACTCTAACTATATTGGTAAATTGGATATTGTAAGTACCTTCCCTTAAGTATAAGGGGATTCACAGATAATTTAATGGATAACCTCTAGTTATTTAAACTAGACACTAAAGGCCCACTTTGGGCACTTATTGTGATGGGGCTGTACCTTTCTTCCCAGATAATGTTATGAGGAATAGTTATAGTACAAGTGTACCAAACCTCAAAATTATATCTTGTAGAATGATGTCACATTCTTATAAGAGATTTAGGCCTCTATTCAAAGAAGTATTGTAAAACAGCCAGTAGGCCCAAAATAGCTACTGACTCTACACAAAATTTGTATGTCGGTATTCAATGACTCTTCTAACTGAAACCACAATGAATGTTGTGCTACATAACCTGACTTGAGACATTTGAGACATTGTTTCATACTTTGGATGTATTGCTATGGGGCTTAGAGCCCCATATCAATAAATACACTAGTGACTAGGACTGGGCAAAAAGTGTGAAAAATTTCTCACATGACTATCCCTTTTTCCGTGAAAGTTTTTGTCTTTCCGTCTATGCAAAAATGTCCTCCTTTTTGCCTATATTAACATATTTTTTGCCTATATTTTCTATAGGTACTACATTTCCCACTGTAATATTACTTATTCTGAGGGCTGAAGTTTAGAAATAAGTGACTGAAAGTCAAAGTTGTGAGTCCTACAGCACCTTTTGGCTTGAAAAAATGTATTAGCATGCAGAATGCATTTGCCCTTTGCCCACAACACTATCTTCCTGCTTAAGTGACACTGGCACATATTCATTATGATGTCAAGTAATAAAAAAAATAAAGTACAACCTACAATGTGGCAGATGTGTTTTGTAGTGGTGGTGGTGGGGGACTGGCATGGTGTGATTTGTATATGTATTTTTACCATTGTCATACACTATCCTCCTTCTCAGATTATTGACACACCTTACTTATCGGTCATAGCAGTGGTCCCAAGTGAGGTGGATGGTGACAACCCTTCTTCACATCCCTCTTCCACCACCTCATCTGTGCTGTTGTCAATATATTTGTCCTGGCTTTGTCTGTCATCATATGTGGTTTCTGCTACCTGATACTCAGATCGTATAAGATGTTGGTTCATTTTTAAGAATGTTTGTCTCCCAACATTGCTGCTTGATGACTGATAGGGTGGCTGTGTGCTTTTTGACATATGTGCCTATCCAGGGTCAGACTTTCCAATCGCTTTCTCAATCAATTTGTGGACAGACACAATGCTCCTTAAAAGATTCAGTCTTTGACTTTCTGCTAACCATATAGACATGTCATCATCCTCACTCTCAACTTCATCTGTATCTGAAAAAGAGAAGGATGCTGGAGGGATATATTCTAGATCTGCATCATCATCATCATCATCAGTCATCATTAGGTCATCCTCAGCAGTATCAGCATCACCTGACAATTCTTGCCCACTACCCTTATATTCCTCTAAGTTTTTGGAGGTCTCAAACAATTTCTTTTTACGTTTACTGTAACAAAGTTCCCTACTACTTTGAGGATGGGTGTTTTGGTGCTTGTTTGTCTCATTATCTGATGCAGCAGGTAGTTCAGCTGCTACAGCTTCTTCTATTATACAATTGCCAGCATCATCAACACTTAAATGCTACTTGCTGTCATCGTCAGTGTTCTTCTTATATGGTTCTTTATTTCTACTGGCACTGGTGGTGGTGGAACTAGTTTTGCTGGGACCTTGACAAACTGCATCCTCCCTTGGAGTAGAGCGATCATCATCATTGATTGTACATGGTGCAGCAACATTGCTGTAGTCAGTTTTTGAACTACTACTGCACTGCCTCAGCCCTCCCCCTTCCCATTCCCCTTGTGTGTTTGCTGGACATTACACAACTACACTGTGTTTTTTAATATATGGTACACAACACAACTGATGGAGCTGTATGATGCTTTCCCTAAGCCCAGTCAGCTGCCTGTCACTGTCACCTAATATATTTAGTTCTTTATTCTTTTTAATTTATTTTTAATATGTGCACCCTGTTATCTTATCACAGTCTGTCCAAAAAAAAAAATTATAACTGAAAAACAAAATCAACATCTTTCCCCAGACTTTCCCACCCAGCACAGAGATAATAACAACAAGATCAGCAAGCAAATAGGTCCCTAGCTGCCTGTGTCCTGCCAGTCAGTCACATGGAATTTTGGAGTATTTGGGGTCAACCTCCTTCCTCCATTATTCTCACCAAAGTTCCCCACTGACTCTCCTAAAACACACTTACACAGAACAAATGTCCTACTAAAAGATTCCCTAAATTAAATTTCAATTCCCCTATCTTCTCTAGCTCAAAAAGATACTGCTCTCTCCTCTCACAAACACAGAATGGCTGCTGTGAGAGCCTGACAGCCTTTTATATGGCTGTAGAAAACTTTCATGAGATGGAGAACATTTTTTCTTCGCTTTGATTTCAGTGGCTGAAAAAGGTGGGAAAAAGCGGAAGAACGTAATTTATTTGCCAAGCAGAAAATGCCATTATTCACCAATTTCAGTTTGTGATTAAAATTTTTGCCCATCCCTACTGGTGACTTAGATTTTTTGAGCCTTTTTTCCCTTTCAATTCCTGTGTCGGCAGGATTAACATTCATTAGAGGATACAGATTTTCACCCATTATAGTGGGTCCCTTAATGCAAGTTAAGGCCTAACATATGGAATTGATTGGGAACATTTTTTTTTCTGCCGGTATTTCTTCATAGTACTAGTAATTAAATGGCTTACCATGCTTAAAAAAATACCGGTGGGTGTTTTTTTGGCCTCCAGACCTAAGTGAATAGAGGCCTTAGTAAGCATAGTAGAAAAGCCTGAGAGTCAGGTGTAAATTATAGCATAACAATATATTTATTATAGCATAGCTACAAATATAATTTACAGATATCATAGTAAGACTAAAATAATAAGTTACAGCTACAGAATACAATATTTAAGCTGAATATACACATAGCAATAATAATGTTTGCAATAATAAGATGTTACATATCAATCACCAATCAATCTTGATTCCTAGTACCTCTTTTTGTTCAATACTAACTCATTGGATCATTCCTGTTCTTTACAAACATTTTTATCTGGATGGTGTAACCATCTGGACCAGTAGCTACCAACTATCACTTTTAACACAACCAATAACTGTCATTGTGTCAAGTAAATACAAATGTCATAATGGTTTTACACTTCTTGATAATATTTCTATGTTATCAGTTGCAGGTGTATAGTTATTAGTGAAATTTAGGTTATGATAATTAGGCAATTAGATTATCATAGAGCATATATATAGATATAATTAGCGTATGTCCTGTTGTCAGCAGGTTATAGTTAAAAAAGGGTCAGAAAGTCTAGTAAAAATAATTTAACCCTACTGTGGCTGCTATAAAATGACATGGTGCTTATAACATAGATCAAATGGTACCTGTAACACTACAGCACTGCATTCAGTTGTTGTCCTTCATCCTTATAAAGATTTGAATAAAATTCTTCCATCCTTTTTAACCCTTTGAATGCCCTTGAATAGCACTGGCACTCACAGTGTTAATATTTGTTGTCAAGTTTTTTCTGTTGTACCAACTTCAAGATTTAATGCAAAATTCTGTGGCCATCTTTCCTTCTGCTTTCTTTAGCCCTTGATTTTCTTCCAGTGTCCTTTTGATGAGCTCAGCACTGAACTTGTATGTTTCTTCTTTTATGTTCTTCCTTATGGTCTTGACATTTTTACATATTCTACCCTGTTTCTAATAGTATTGTTTTGCTTCATTTTTCATTGCTTTTTCTCCATGGCAACTGTTTCTTTTGATATTCTGATTGTTTTTTCTTGTTTCACAGCAAGTGCAAGGGCATGTGCAGTGTCTGTGATAGTCTCAGTAACATTTTCATTATGGGTTGAAATGTCCATGTCTGGAAGGTCTTAAGGCACTCTGAAGACATTAAACGGTGCTAACTTAAAATGTGTATGATATTTAAATAGCTGGCTAGTGTCGATCTTCACATTTGTTGACTTGATCATTTTCTTTCTTGCAGTCAATTTTGATTTTGCTCTCCCTAGACAATGGTTACTCACAACAACAGTAAAATGATTTAAGACTGAGCAGTTAGTGAATATTGTTGCATTATTTGCAAGGATGAAGTCTATTTTACTTGTATTTTCACCCGAAATTGATTTCACTTGTATTAACATATACAGTATATGTGAGGTATTTAGTTTTACTTATGTATTTCTTTATTCATTATGCTCACTCATGTCACTAATAACTGTATATAATTTTGTGATATGTATGTATGTATATTTATGTGTGCATCCTATAACATAAAGTGGTAGAATACGTCGCTCCCTGTGAACGTAACCGCACATGTGCAGTAGAGACTGCTGTGCATGTATGGTTTCGCACACAGGGAGCTTCACTGTGAGTTGTCTGGAGCTCCCCACTAAGGATCAGCGCGTCCGGTGAATCTCTACTGCGCATGACTGCAGTCATGCGCAGTAGAGACTCGACGAACGCACTGAACCGGAGCAGGGAGCTCTGGATGGCTCACCTCCTGTCTCTGCTCCCGGCTCCGGAGCAGCAGCTGGGGCCGCTGGGTGCACTTTAGCCCATGTATACGGGCTTTCATATTAGTGTATATTTATTGTTTCTCTATTTGGTATATATGTAACCCTTTACTCAAAACTATCCAGGACATACTTGAAAGCGAGAGAAATATCAATGCATTCTTCTTGGTAATTCATTTTCTAAATAAATATGTTTCAATTTATGCTATGCATATATTTTATCTGGATACTTTTATTTGCATTTCCAAATATTCGCATCAACTCACATTGGTATTTTAAGTCACCACATTAATTTTTTTATATCTTGCTGTCATCATTTAATTCACAGTTTGCTCGATAGGTATCAACTGTATATTATGGGACTTTCTAGTGGTTGCATATGTTTGGTTTTTATTTTATGTGTTTGTATTTTTATTATTATTTTTTATTCCATTTTGTTATTACATGCATTATTTTTATATCTCAGTATGCAGAGAATTTATAGATTGTGTGATCCACAGTATTCTGTTTGCAGCCCTGATAAAGTGGAGCTGTAGCTCCATGATACATGTCAGGAAGGACTCCTTCACTTGCACTGATTAAGTTGTCAGTCCATTCCACATCTGCTGTGAGTTCCCTCACTAGGTCCCCATACTAACCACCATTGCATCCAATGGCATCAACCTATCCACAGGTTGTGTTTAACTCTGCTAATCAGTGTTTCCCTGTAGCCATACACATGTATTATGCTATGGAGGACTGTAATATATCATACAACTCGTATACTGGACAGTGTATGCAGCTACGTTACATGTGGGACTTTGGGAATCAAACAAATTTGAAATTAGACTCCATGTAAAATCCAGGGACCAGTTTGAGTAGTGGAGATAATGGGCACAGATCATTTGCTAATAAGTGCTGGGACTCCTGACATGCTACATGCTCAAAATGGGCAGAATGGGAGTGCTATATTGATGTTTATTCTTTTTAATTATACTATAATATACCACACTTAGATACATTTTATTATTTCATGTTTGTTTTTGTCCTGTGTGAACTATACAATACTAGGTAACTTTCTCTAATGGGAGGACCAGTAGCTTCAGGAAAATATGAAATAGACTTTTTCATGCCTCTTTTCATCATATCATCATCAAATCATCCATCAACATTTCCATCATTTATTATCATCAATTTCATCTTCATCTGTCACTATAAATTATCATAGTTTATTTGTTACTTTATGTGAATCATTTATTGTCTTTTATCCTGTGGTTTATCTGACTCCATATGACTGCACCTGACACCATTTGTTTTTTTCGTAGAACCTTTATCTTTTTTTAACCTTTTTTCTGATCATCATGAGTCTCAATCAGCTGATAATTAACGTCTAATATGTTTAATGTCAAGTAAACAGATAGTGGTCAACGTTATGTAGTGACCTTGATTGTTGTCAAGACAAGTTCAAACTCACAGCCAAATACAACACACCAAAGTACCATATGCATTAAATACACTATATATATATATATATATATACCCCGAAATAACTGATATACCTTGTTTGGGTTTTGAGTTTTGGTGAGCTAGAGCACTGGACCCAGGAGCAGAGGATAGTGAAAGAGAGAAAGGAGCATTCATTTGAACATGGTAGAAGGAGTTGGGAGCAGAGAGAGTTGCACTAATATCTACGCATAATACACCTTTGAACATTTGCCATAAACGCATAGAAACATAAATCCACACATATAGCTTTTTTTTGGTTTATAACACACTACACACATTTTACCTTTTTTTTGACAGTATGAATCAGTGAGTGACAGATGAGTGTGATCTAATGTGTCTATGAGGGCCTGTGTGAGTGCCTAGGTGTGAGAGGGTGTGTGATGGCGAGAATAGGAGAGGAAGAGAGAAGAATGAGGAGAGGAGCAGGAGAGGAGGACGGTCAGAAGGGCATCCCCGATCAGGGTAGGCGTGGGAGAGGGAGATCTGTTGTGCAGAGGGGGACTCGACCCATGAGAGGAACACAGAAGCCACTGACAGTTATGCAATTAGTTTCTCTCAGTAGTACTGTCATGGTTAAGCTTTAGTTATTCAGGATACATATGATAACTAAAGCTCAACGACTGTAGGTTGCATACAGCAATGTACAGGATATTGTCAAGATCAGCAAGCAATGAGTGTCAGGATGGTATCCGATGCATTGCAACTCAATTCATGTGATATCATCCTGCCCCTCAAGGGTTAACATGTCAATGTCATCATCTTACATCAGGTGACTAATCACATCATCTCATTTCCCCACACAGCATACATGCCTGCAGCACAGCAGGAGGACAATGAGGAGGAGGAGCCCTATGAAATCCCCCCAGTGACTTTCCTCTGGAAGAGACAGAAGAAGGGCCAAGCAGGAGGGCACCATCATCACCACCACCATCACCACCACCACCAGCAGCTACCACTACCACCAGCTGCAAAATATAGACTGAAACCCCGCACTGCCACAGAGTGGATGCCTCGAGGAAGTTGGATGCCCACCACCATGCATGCCCAGAAATGGATGGCACCATCATCACTATCACCAGGCCAGCACTAGATGCCAAGTGCCATGAGCACCCCCACAATATAGCTCTTATAGACTCACATCAGGGCCACAGCTCCCATCCTGGATGCAGCCACAGCATGGGCCCAGCTACAATCCCACATCCAGGTGGGAGGGAAGCAGATACCAGTGGCCATGCTATGACCCGTGGCCTCTCGACTAGGAGAATGTGGGACTCATTGGAGAACCACAATGCCTTCACCCCTTAAGGATTTCACTACCCTACCACAGACTCAATCAGCGGGAGGCACATCTGTGAGGTATGGGGACTATATTGATGTGATGGGGGAATGAGCATCCCTGCATTCCTCGCATGCTGGCCACCTACCACACTAGACATTCTACCACTATTGGAACCAGAGAACTACATGGTGGAACCCAATGGACAAATGTAACAGGCAGATGATATTGGCAAGGCATCCCCACCACCTGTGATTTTAACTTTTATGGCCATATCCCTTGGAACAGTGAGCCAGATAACGGCTACAGATGCGGAGTGCCTGCACATACAAAGGAGGCAGGTTAGGGAGAGTAGGCAAACCAGTCAGTACCTGGTAGGATCCAGAGGGATGCACAGGGGCACACTGCCACCCTCCATGCATTGGAAACCCAGTTGACCACATTGACCAGTGAGATCCGGCAGTTCAGGACTGGGAAAATGGACATTTTGGGCCAGATGCTAGTTGAGATGAGGGAATCTAATAGGAGGGAGAACCAGTGAATGGAGAGAGCCAATCCACAGATGGGCTCACTGCACCAACATCCCCCTCCGGTGTGATCCCTGTATCAACCCCAAGAATCCCAAGAGTAACCAGGCAATCTGTGAGAGCATCTTCAGTCTCTTCAAAAGAGAGTCCCACAAAAAAAAGAAATAAAGCCCTATTTGTCATATTTTCCCTAAATAAATATGCACGGATTCATCCAATTTATGCTTGTGAATATTTCTGGTTTCTAACAGGTAAAGTGGCAGAGATGTCTCCAGTGCATTGCAAATCAATTCCAACTCCTTCACATATTACTTATTTTAAAGGTATTTTACCATAGATAAGCACACATACCACATACACTGTCCATCTTCAGCACACAATCTACTCAGCAAAGCCAAACAACAAGAAGTTGTTTGGTCATGATGTGAGTTGAACTTGAACAACTGATCATATTATGACTGTCCCCACTCACTTCCATCCACTGGTGTGGTTTTTAGGGTATCAGCCAAGCATGTTTTTAGGTTTCATAAGTCACTTGCAGGATATGTTTTTTAAAAACATATATGCTGGAATTCACACTCTAATTATGGAATACCAATGACACACCTAGTAATGTAAGATGGACTGTAATGGGAACCCAAGATGCTGGGTTATCTTGGGCCATTATTCTGGGTTTCTCCCTCCTGAAGGCGGCTACAAGCGGGTAGCCAAGAAGGTGATCTTGGATTGTTGCATGAAAGACTGGAATGTGGTATTCTTGAATGGGGGGCAAAGGGTACTCTTTAGACCATTCAGGAATAAAACAACAGGGCTCACATCTAGTCCAAAATGACTACTACTTTATTGAGGGGACAAGGAACATTTTATAGTAAAATCAGGTACAATACACAATGTGGTATAAACATGGGGCACAATGGGACAATTCAGGGGGATACAATCAACAAAACAGTACAATAGAAACAGCTGTTACAGACAATCATGACACCAGACTAAACCTATCACACAGAAGACAATAGTGTATACACAGCAGACGTGAAGGGATTAGGAAAGTGAAACCTAATCAAAACCTTGACCAGACAGTGAGACAAATACAATTTGGATAGCATCACAAACATACAAGCATTTAAACTCTGCAGGCCTATATAAGATTGTAGGCCAACATTTAATTCAGGGGTCCAGCATCTGTTACATATATGACAACACATTAAAACATTCACATAACATTTAACACAATCCAGTAGACAGCCAATCAGAAGGCTGCCTACTTGTTAACATGAACAGTGGGGAATTTGACCTGCCAGGCCATATTTCTGTGACTGCCTAGCTGCAAGGAACTGGGTTTTTAATCCGTGTCCTTCAGTCTCTTGGCTCCTTCTGCTTGCACTTACAAGTGCCCATAGTAATGGTCTATGGTTCATTACTCATTTCTAAGTCCCAATCTAGAGGCAACATTAGTGGCTTGGCAGTAGTAGGGTTCTGTCATCCGTTAGGGCCAAAGTCTGTGCTGTGCCCAGACAATCTTGGATAGAGCAGCCAAGACAGGGAACAGAGCCCTGGAGTAATTTGAGGGTTCTTCCAACATTCTTGCCCCAACTCAGTGTTAGTCCATGTGGCCTCCCAGGTCTATCTACCCTGGCATAGCCTGCACCAAGTTCTATGGTATCCGGGGCCAGATGCTCTGGATCCAGGGCAAGTCTGTGGGTGAGATCCTGTGAGCCATAGGGACTTCAAAAATATCAGGAGTGCCGGAGCTCTCCCTGCAACAACAATCAGGGTGCCAGACCTCCAACAGATCAGAAGTCCCACTTGTTGTGTCAGGACCAAAAAACAGGGTGTTGTGGGCTTCTGTCCCATCCTACAGGTCATGGGAAACAGATCCGCTTGGGAGGACCTTGGTCCCACCTCCCAGGGCAAAGGGCAACACAAGGACTGGTGAAGATTGCAATCCCCCTCACCATACCAGGTAAACTGCCTGTGCCTGCTGCTAAACTTGCTGCCACTAGTGCTGTGCCTGCTGTCAGATGTGCTGCCCATGCTACTGCTACCACCATTGCTGTGCCTGCTATCAGATGTGCTTTCCCTGCTGCCACTAGTGCTGTACCTGCTGTCAGATGTGCTGACCCTGCTGCCACCAGTGCTGTGCCTGCTGCCAGTGCTGAACCTGCTGCCACAAGTACTGTGCCTGCTGCCAGTGCTGATCTTGCTGCCACCAGTAGAGAGGTAGAAGAGGGTAGTAGTGACAGCAGGACAGGTAAGCTGCCTGTGCCTGCTGCCAGACATGTTGCCCATCCTGCCACTAGTGTTGTGCCTGCTGTCAGATGTGCTGCCCCTGCTGCCACTAGTGCTGTGCCTGCTGTCAGACATGCTGCCCCTGCTGCAACCAGTGATGTGTCTGCTGCCAGTGCTGAACCTGCTGCCACCAGTGCTGAATCTGCTGCTATTATGTCTTGTAATAGTCAGGAGAGGAGAAAGGAGAAGATGATGCCAAGTGTGACAGCAGGGGACCGTAAGTCACACTTGCCATCTCCAAGCAGTCCCACCAGTGCTAGTACTACTAGTACTAAGAAGGTCGAGCAGCTTTTTAGTGTTAAGTGGGAAGGAGGGGGTAATCAATAACATCATATTACTAGTGACTGTGAGAAGGAAGATTCTGGGGCTGAACTTGATGTGGTTGGTGTTTGTGGTAGTAACAGTGATGGTGAAGCAGCCATTGGGACTAGTGTTAGGGGAGTGGCAGAGGAAGCATTTGAGAGCATCCAGACTAGCGATCAAGGGAGCCCACTCCATTCCTCTGGCTCAGGGAGTCCTTTTCCATTCAATACAGTGTCCATGTGGATCATGATCCTGAAGAGGCCAGAATTGGCATTGGGGAGAGCAGACACAAAATTAATACCACCACCACCAGCAGGAGCACAGATCAGCTGTCCGTGCCTGCTGCTACTGCTGCCAGTCTGCCTTCTTCAGGTCAAAAAGAAATGCCAAGTGTGACATTAGGGGACTCTCTGTCACATTGCTTGTCACCTCCTCCAAGCAGCAGTGAGATGTCTGTAATAGAGCAGCAGCAGCACTTAGGGACTAGTGGTGGTGGTGATAATGATGCTGAAGAAGCTGGGGTGGAAGAGACATTGAAAGCCCTTTTAGCAGAAAATGAGAAGGAATGGGAGACAGGGATGAGGATGGGCACCAACCACCACCACCACTAGCAGTCAGCTTTTTTTTCCTGCTGCTGCTGAGTTGCAAGGTTAGCAGGATGCTGAAGACCAAGCTAGTGTGCCACAGACCACTGCGCACACAATGGGTCAACAAGTGATGCGGGACTAGGACAGGTTCCACTTACCAGCAGAAGTAATACTCCTGGTCCTAGTTGCAATGCTGCTTCTGAGGCAGTAGCAGCCACAGCAGCAACATTATCCACTGCCACAGACAGTGAAGGGGTATGTGCAAGACAAGAAGACAGAGGCCATTTTTCTCCACCTGTTCCCTATCCCTCCCCCCTGAAGTTATGGGTGTGTGGGACTGTTTTTCTCTTGGGGCAGGCACAGTGCAGTCATCACCAACAGCACTGTGCACAATTTGTGACAAGTTAGAGAGATGGGGAAAGGAGGGAACACACCTTGGAACAACCTCCCTGATATCACACATGAAACACAGACACCATGACATTTATGTCAAACATGTTAAAGCCAAACACCCATTATAGAAATCTAGCACCACTGTTACTGGACCCCCTGACTATCCAGAAAGGCAACAAGAGGTGAGGCATAGATCAAAGAGGAGGAAGAATAGAGAAACCCAGGCAGACACTGGAAGTTCCATGATGAGTGAAACAACTAGCTCGTCATCACCATCACCTTCTTCCTTAAGGGTAATTACATCTTCTGCCAATCTGCCTCATTCATCGTTACCTCCCCCACCAAATGATAGTCACTTTGTTGATGTTAGGATGTGGCAGTTCATGTCCACCTATTTCACACTTTGTGGTGCACTGACCACACATGGCAGTGTGGTGGAGGAGAATCAAAAACAGGGCATCATGCAGCATCTGAGGAGATTCCATCCTGCATAATATGCTAAGATGGTGGCAGAGAGGGTCCATCATTTCTATTAAACTGTCAGCAAGTTTGTCTGTGTCCTTAGCGGGTTCTGGACAAGGGGTATAGTGACAGCAGCAGTACTTAGGTTCGGGTGCCATGGGGTTTGCATACAGTTGTGCCCCCAGATGTTATTTACCACACACACACTGTGCACATTGCAGTTGCTGATGATAGACACAGTTCCAGCTCTCAAGGGAAACATTTCTATTATAATAACAACGTACCCATGATTTTGGAAGAGGGGCAGGTGGAGAAGAATTATTTGCCAACTTATTTTCTCCACATAGACAGGGGGCTACTTAATGTGATGCTACTACTTCAAGCATATCACTGGAGCTAGTCGTGGCAAGTGGAACCTTCATCCATCACCCATGTAATAGCTATTGTTGATCCCATCCCCTTTCAGCACTGCAGTTCCAAATTCCGCAATTATGGACTTAGGAGGACATTTGACAGTGCCCAGTGGCCAACATGACCTGCTGGCACTAGGCAAGTAGTGCATTTTTTTTCAGGGCTTGTGCTTTGAAAAAATTAAATAAAATTTAAAAAAAAACAGTCCTACAAAAAAGTCCTCAGAACTTGGGCCAATGGGCCAAATTCCAGTGCTATTAAAATATGACCCTATAAGTCAATAAAGTCACTAATCGATAAATATTTATATATAGAGAAACAAGGTCCAACCTTGATGTAGTAATATTACAGAATTCCTTTACATCCAATGATAATGTAGATGAAATGGATGAAGTGAGGCTGAAGTAAATTAAATGGATGAGATGAGTCAATGATGATGCTATGTTACTGAATATTAAGTGCACGCTCCTCTGTTACCCATGCTGCTGCTCCCAAAGTGGTTCTGCCAACCACTGACAATGAAATTAGCAAAAGAGAAAAGGAGAATGCACAAGGCAGACAAGAAGAGGTGCATATCTAAGCGTGGTATTTATTCAACACAATCATATAAAAATCATATACAGTAATGAACTCACATGTTCCCCATCTTGAGGTGAAGCATATTGGGGTCCTCACCCCCTCTTAGCAACGAAAACTGCATCCTTGTAGGTCCTCAGAATCTGTAGATGAGACACAGCTTGTGTTTAAAAAAAAAAAAAAACATAGCCTACAAAAAAATAAACAATTTTTGGGGGATTGTTTCTAACAAGCCTAAGTCCTCAGGGTTTGGACCTCTAACAACAAATCTTACAAATTATCCTCTACAAAATACTTTATCAAGCCAAGTATCAGTCCACCCCAGTGACAGCTTGTGTCAGGGGGTTTCAGTCTCTATCACTTTACATATAAATTTCTTATTTTATTGATTTAATTTTTTATTAACTTCCCCCCAAATACCAGTCACCCACCAGCACAGGCACTCTCAACAGACCCAATTTATACCTTTTCTTATGGTTTTTTCTTAATTGTATTTAGTATTTATTTTTTATTAACTGCTCCCTAATCCCATTAAACACCCCCCCAAAAAATGTCCATGTTCAAGTGATTCTTTCCCCACACCCAACCAATACAGGCACCCTCATGCCCCTTTTGTATTATGCCTTTGGGAAATGAAATAATATTTGCTCTGTGTTGTGTGTAAATTTAATGTTCCCATTGATTTCAATGGAATGAGCTAGGTGAAAAAAATTGGAAAATTGGCACTTTTCACGGGAAATTATTCACAAAATGGGAAGTGCCATCATTCGCTGATTTCAGTTTAAGGAGACATTTTTTGCCCATTCCTACTTATATACCCCTTTAACACCTGGAATGACAAAGTTGAATCTAATGGATTGCATTGGATATCCTCTCTCGCTCACAAGGCTCCATGGAAGATATGACCAACTCAGTCTATCATCAGTTGAACCCAGCAATGTGATGAACATGTGCAACATGTTGTACCTTTGTTCACATGGGGGATGCATGATATCCTTGAAGTGACAATGTCAACACGGACAAAGGAATGGCAGATGTCAATTGACTTCTCACCCTCAATATGACATGTCCATAGAATAGCAGTTGCATGGGTTATATACTGCAGGAAATGTCAGAGATGTGTCTCTCATTCATCCTGTGTGGTGAAACAGATCATTATGTGTTGTGGTGGCTGATCATGGACATACATGGATTGAGTTTGCTTCTGTGTTCTACTTATGGGTAAAGTGGTCCTTGATGAGCCTGTATTGTATCTGTGCCCCTCTCTGGGTCTCCTCAGGACATGCTTATTTTAGCATTTTTTCTTGTCACTGTGTTTATGAATTGTCTTCATGAATTTTATACTATCTTAAATATCTTTTTTTATCTATCTTCTTGCTATAGTCTTACAAGTTTGCCATTGTGCTTACCACACTTAGATCTCTTTTTGCACTGTTTCTTTTCTTCACATATCTTATTTAAGGAATGCTTCGTAACCTAAAATAGTGTTTGTTTTTAAATGTCTCTATTTTACATCCTTTTATTTTCCATTAAGAAGAATACTCTGTTCTGTCAATGGGGGTTCAACCTGTGTGTAACAAGTATTCTGCTAGAAAAAAACTGGCAACTCTGCATTTCAGTCACACAAGTAAGTAAAGGGAAATGCTCAAATTGCAGATTCATCACAATCAGTTCCTTAAGGAACGGTACTTGCAAATTGTCATGAACACATTTAAAAATGGTGAATCACAGAGAAATGTCAGATGGAAGTTTGAGATGTACCATATTTTAGAAACATCAGGAAGCAAGGAAAAACAATTGAAAACACAACATAAATCTTAGAAATTATGTTATTGAAAGCTGTGATTGACAAATGTAACATATGTACTAATATTCCATGGCTACATCAAATGCTTTGAAAGAAGTTTTCATGAAAGATGCAAGTTTAATAATTCTTTAAAGCTTTATCAAATGTATTGAACTCTCTTTTCACATTATAAAGAGCATTACTGAAAACTACAGGAATTGAAATCATGTTGTCACTGTGCATCTCCCTAAATGACAAGGTCTGTGTTTTGTGCTGAGAAATTCCAAATATTGGATTTAAGTAAAAGTTATTTAAAGGATATTTGTTGCTGTATATAGGGGATTGCCACTGCATTAGCATAAAAGTATACACAAAACAATATCATGTTGCATACTTAACTGCTTTAGGTGGTTAGTGTTATTTAAAACATGTTTTCTATAAGTAGGGGTGGGCAAAAAAAGTGAGAAAAATTTCTTGCAAAAACGGATGATTTTCTTTTTTTATCAAAGGTTTTCTCCTTTTCTCCAATTCAAAAATCTCTTCCTTTTCACCTACTCCAGCAAATTTCTCTCCTATTCTAACACATTTTTCTCCTATTCTAACATATTTTTCTCCAATTTAACACATCATTCTCCTATTCCAACACATTTTTTGCCTATGTTTCTTATGGTGCAACTTTTCCCAGCACAATATTCCTTCTTCTGAGGGCTGAAAGTCAAAGTTTTGAGTCCTACAGCAACATAAACCTCAAAAAATGTGTTAGCTTGCAGAGTTCATTTGTATTTGCCCACAACTTCCTGCTTAAGGCAGACTTGATAGGCAGACTTGATAGACAGCAGATGACATTGAAAATTTTGTTGAGAGCTAAGGAAAGACATCACACTCCATCAGATGTGTACTGTAGAGAGCAAAAACACACACAGTAGTTGAGTAATGCCCAGCAAATGCACAAGAGTGAGAGGGAAGGGTGGAGCAGTGCAGAGACGTGGGAGTAAAGTGGTAGTTCAAAAACTGACTGCAGAAATGGTTGCTGCAATGTGTGCAATAAATGATGATAATCTCTCCCTGGGGTGGATACAGTTTGTCAAGGTCCCACTAACCATACCACACCAGTCCCCCATCACCACTACAATACAGATCTGCAACATTGTAGGTTGTACTTTATTTATTTTTTTTATCACTTGACATCTTCATGATTCATGATGATTCAAGCTCATTCCTGCTCTGGCCGAGCCTCTTTGACTGACTGACTCATAGAATAATTTAAAGACTGACACCCAAGAGACAAGTACAACTGCCACTGACTCCTATAACAGCTAGATTAAGAGGGGCTAGCATACCTGTATTAGTCTTACTCAGTTGAACTGTGAGCCTCCCCATCACCATTCTCAAATAAGGACTGTTTTTTTTTTTTATAGAACATGTGATTTTGGTTCAGTTCCGATAGTTTAGAGTTATAGTTTATCAAGGATTTGTGAAAGCTGTTGTATGATTCAGGATTGTCAGGAGCAATAAATTGTTTTTCAGCCTCCCTCATCTTCTTTTCTAGTGATTCAATCTCTGCTTTATTTTTTTTGTAAGAGGAAATAAGAGAGGTTAGAGAGCCCCTGGACACCGCTTTAGTTGCATCCCATACTATATCCAATGGAGCCGAAGACGAGTTCTCCTCAAAATGTAACTTAAGGTCTTATTCATGCTGTGAGGTGATGTCTCCCATGTCCAACCAAATAGGATTAAGCCTCCATCTCCATGACGGAGGGAAACCACCCAAGCAGACAGCAGTAGCCAATGGGGAGTGATCAGAGGCAACTCTTGGTAGGAAATAGCAGCTTGACACCATATTCCAAGCCGATCTAGAGAGGAAGGCATAACCTATGCATGACAGTGATCTGTGGGTAGTGGCGAACAGCTAGGCCTACATCAAAAATCTATAGTTTTATATTATCCACCATACCATCCATCCCCAAATAAGTGTACATATAGTGGAATCTAAACACGGCCATCCATTTCCATTATATGTCGATTTTTAGAAGGCAGTGAAAAAAATGCAGAAACTGAAGCCCACTACATTGTAAGTTTGAGCAAAGAGTAAAATGGCAAATACCAATTTACTATTAAACATCATATTACAAAGACCTCTCGGCATTAGGGGTGGGCTAAATCTCTCACCGTGTTCCTGCAAAAAATTCCACAAAAACCTTGTTGTCAGCTTTTTCCTGGGAAAATCCACTTTAAAACTGGTGATAAAAATGTTCTAATTTTTTGCACATTGGCCAACATTATTCTCCATTTTTTCAATGGCTAGAAAGTTTCTGCCCATTGATTTACGTTGTTTTTGCCATAAAAAATGACGTATTTGCGGAAATTAAACACAATGGAAGCAGCTACAGAGCGAGGTAGACTTGCTGTGCTATTCAGCTGTGATCTTTTGGAAATACTGAGGCAAGAGAGGCTCATAGTGACTGCTATCACTAGGAGCAGGTTTAAAATAATAAATGGAGGAGCTGGAAGGACCCTTATGTGTCCACTGAGTCTGAGGAGGAGGAAGTGAGCACTACTGAACCAATGCTGTCTAGTCCCCCTAAATCACCCCAAGGAATCTTGGGGAATTTAATGGGAAGGGAGGGAGAAAAGGGAATGGCAAGGGAGGGAGAAAAGGGTAGCAATAGATAAAGCAGGACAGGTCAGCTGCCTCTGCTGCCAGCATTGAACATGCTATTGAAACCAGTGATGTGCCTGCTGCCAGTGCTGCACCTGCTGCCACCAATACTGTGCCTGCTGTCAGATGTGCTGCCCCTGTTGCCAGTGCTACCAGTGCTATGCCTGCTGCCAGTGTTGAAGCTGCTGCCACCAGTGCTGTAATACTCAGGATGGGGAGAAGGAGAAGACGATGCCAAGTATGACAGCAGGGGACCCTAAGTCACTCTTACAAGCCACAAGCAGTCCCGCTAGTGCTAGTACTACTACTACTAAGAAGGTCCAGCAGCTTGTTAGTGTTAGGAGTGAAGGAGGGAGTAATATCCTCATATTACTAGTGACTGTGAGGAGGAAGACTCTGCAGCTGAACTTGATGTGTGTAGTGTTAGTAGTCATAGTAACAGTGATGGCGAAGCAGCTGGTGGGACTAGTGTTAGGGGAGGGTAGGGAAGCATTTGAGAGCATCCAGGCAGTGGTCAAGGGAGCCAACACCATTCCTCTGGCTCTGGGAGTCCTCCTCCCTTCCCCTTCCTGAAGAGGCCAGAACTGGTGTTGGGTGAGAGGAGGCTCAGAATTAATACCACCACCACCACCAACAGGAGCACAGATGAGTTGCATATACCTGCTGCTAGTGCTGCCAGTCTGCCTTCTTCACGTCAAAAAGAAATGACAAGTGTGACATTAGGGGACCCTCTGTCACATCGCTCATCACTTCCTTCAGGCAGCAGTGAGACGCCTGTGACAGAGCAACAGCACATAGGGACTAGTGGTTTTGGTGGTGATGATGATGGTAGGCAAGCTGGGGGTGGAAGAGACATTGATGGGCTTTTTCGCAGACACTGAGAAGGAATGTGGGACAGGGATGAGGATGGGCATCACCACCACCACCACCACTGGCAATCAGCTTTTGGAAATTGCGAAATTTGCAACTGCTCTAATTCCTGCTACTGCTGAGTTGCAAGGGAATGGAGTCAACAAGTGATGAGGGACTAGGACAGGTTCCATTTGCCAGTGGTAGCAATACTCCTGGTCGTAGTTGCAGTGCTGATTTTGAGGCACTAGCAGCAGCAGCAACATCATCAGCTGCCAGCACAATGAAGGGGAATGTGGAGGACAAGAATAAAGAGGACATTCTTCTCCATCGTACCCCTCCCCCCTGAAGTCATGGGTGTGGGACTATTTTTCTCTTGGGGCAGACACAGTGCAGTCATCACCAACAGCACTGTGCACAATTTGTGACAAGTCAGTGAGAAAGGGAAAAGAGGGAACACACCTTGGCACAACCTCCCTGATATCACACATGAAACACAGACAACCATGACATTTATGTCAAACATGATAAAGCCAATCACCCATTATAGAAATCCAGCACCGCTGCTACTGGACCCCCTAACTCTCCAGAAAGGCAACAAGAGGTGAGGTATAGGTCAAATAGGAGGAAGAATAGAGAACCTGTTATAGTAGCGGCGGCTGCCGAGCCGACCGTTATCTTACACCGCAGCTCAGCCAATATCTCAGGCAGCAGTCAGTGCTTGGGGGCAGCTGCTGGGCCGTTCTGCTATCCAGCAGCATAGCCACAGCTTCTTCCAGCAGTCCCGTGGTGTGCTTTGGCGCGTGTCCAAGCAGGACGCTCGTCCTCATTTAAAGGGACATGCACACTTTTTGGGACTCCTCCTCTTCCTGGGTTGTGGCCTTATAACCCACTGGACACCACTCTCAGTTGCCCTTTTGTGGTGTCCAGTGAGGTTGGTGAGTTGTGTAGTGCTGGCTATCCGTTCTGGTTATGACCATTTGGCTTTGTTCTGACTACCCGCTCTGTGTATGACCCTGGCTTGTCTATGAACCATTCTGGTGCATAATCTGCGGCTCTGGTAGACTACCCTCTCTGTGTATGACCCTTGGCCCGACTGACTATCTGTTCTGGTGCTGACTTTTGGCTCTTTCTGACTACCCTCTCTGTGTGTGACTCTGGTTAGTCCTGATACCTTCTGGGTCTGACCTACAGCTCGGTATAGCATTTCGCCATCAGACTTCCAGTTATCTTACTATCTACCTTGGTTTACCCGGGGCTGTCCGCTGTGCAACCAGCATACCAACGCTCCAGTGGATAACCTGTTGGGTATCTTGGTGGCTCTAGTGGCCTCTTCTGCTCCTGGGTTACTGTCGGTACAGGTGCGGACCTGTGGTGCTTTTCCTACCTTGTTACTTCATCTGTACAGGTGCAGACCTGTAGTAGGGGCTCGGGTGTGCAGAGTCTCTTCTGATTCCTACCTTCTTATCCTTGTCTATACAGGTGCGAACCTGTGGTGCGATACCTACCTTAGTCCCATAGTCTGTACAGGTGTGGACCTGTGGCACTACAACTTGCTGGTACCTTGTCAGTACAGGTGCGGACCTGTAGTGGAGCTCAGGTGCGGACCTGAGCAGATTCTCTCCAGATTATCCTTTGGGCTCAGTTCATTGTTACGGCAGAAGAACAGTCGTTACGAGCGATCCTTATTGTATGGTGTTCTTATTGTACCATTGCCTGTACGTGTGTATCTTAAAAAAGTACTGATTCCAGTATCGTTATTGTATCCGTGACAGAACCCTAGACAGACACTGGAAGTTCCATGATGAGTGAAACAACTAGCTTGCCATCACCATCACCTTCTTCCTCTAGGGTAACAACTACATCTTCTGCCAGTCCACCTTGTTAATCGTTACCTCCCCCGCCAAATGATAGCCACTCTGTTGATATTAGGATGTGGCAGTTCATGTCCACCTATTGCACACTGTGTGGTGCACTGACCACACATGCCAGTGTGGGTGAGGAGAATCCATACCAGGTCATCAAGTGGCATCTGAGGAGATTTCATCTAGCAGAAAATGCTAGGATACTGGAAGGGAGGGTTCTTCATTACTATTAAACTGTCAGCAAGTTGTCATGTGTCCTTAGTGGGGTCTGGAAAGCGGCAGTAGTTGGGTTCTGGTGTCATGGTGTTTGGATATAGTTGTGCCCCCAGATGTTATTTACCACACACGCTGTGCACATTGCAGTTGCTGATGAGAGGGACAATTCCTGCTCTCAACGGAAAAATTTATATTCTAATAACAACACACTCATGATTTTGGAGGAGGGGCAGGTGGAGAAGAATTAATGACCAACTTCTTCTTTTCTCCACATAGACTTGGGGCTGCTTATTGTATTACTACTGCCTCAGACATATCACTGGAGATACTCGTGGCAAATGGAACATTCATCATTCATCACCCATGTTAATGCTATTGTTGATCTCATTCACTTTCAGCTGCCTAATCATACTGCTACATAAACATTTCAGCAGCAGCAGCATCAAGAACAGCAGTTGCAAATTCCGCAATTATGGACTCAGGAGGAGGAGGCCAGTAGGGCATTTTTTTTTCTCAGGGCTTGTGCTTTTTTTTAAAAAACAAAACAAAACATAGTCCTCCAAAAAAAAAATTGTGGGGGGGGTTGTTTCTAACAAGCCTAAGTCCTACAAATCAATGTTTCCTCAGGGCTTGGGCCTCTAACAGCAAATTTAACAAATCATCCTCTACAAAATACTCTGTCAAGTATCAGACCACCCCAGTGGCAGTTTAAGTCAGATGGTCCCTGTCTCTGTCACATTATGTACAAATGTATTTTTTTATTTTTTTCTATTAACTGTCCCCCAATACCATTCAACAATCCCTAAAAAAATTCCCTGTTCAACTGATTTTTTCCCCAGACTCTACCCACCGACACAGGTAGCCTCCTCAGACCTCTTTTATGCCATATCTTATGGGGTTTTTTTTATTGTAGTTAGCATTTATTTTTTATTAAAGTGATAGTAATGTTTCACAAAAACAGCAGCTCCAATTAATCTTCATAGTATTTGAGCCATAGAGAGTGTTATTTAATTACTGTGAGCGTTGTAGTTCAAGAGTAATTGAATGATAAAGTTTCCCCCTCCCACCCCTTTTACCTAGTGTAAGCCCCCACTCCTCAGATGTGGAATACAGTCCATAGACCAGATAGCTCATATCAAGTGTCAATATTCTTACAGTGAGAACAATGTAAACCCTGCCCCCTTGACAGATTTTTCAGCTTTTTCCCTTATCTTAACTGAAGATTATCCTTCTCTGCAATTTACCTGGACACTCCCTGCTGCTCTAAGCTGAGCAGTGTTACATCAGTAGAAGAGGGGGATACTTTATCATTCAATTACTCTTGAACTGCAACTCTGACAGAATTGAAATAACGATCTCCAAGGCCCAAATAGCATGATGATTAATTAGAGCTGCTTTTATTATGAAACATTACTATCCCTTTAACTGCCCCAATACCAGTAAACAAACCCGCCCCCCAAAAAAATTCCATGTGCAACTGATTCTTTCCCCACACCCCACCAACACAGGCAACCTCATACCCATTTTATAATATGCCTTTGGGAAATAAAATAATATTTGCTTTGTGTTGTGTGTAACTTCAATATTCCCATTGATTTCAAAGGAATGAGCTAGGCGAAAAAAGAGGAAAATCTGCACTTTTCGCAGGAAATTTTTTGCCAAGTGGAAAGTGTCATTTTTTGCAGATTTCTATTTGAGGCAAAACGTTTTGCCCACCCCTAGTTATAAGACAGGAAGTGGTATGATGATGCTTTTACTTGCCACTAGCCCTAATAATTCTGACACAAGAGAAAAATTGAACTTTTCACCAAGTGTAAACTTTTTACGAAAAGTGCTATTTTCATGCTTTTTCACTTAGCTCATTGAATTGAAATCAATGGGAAGACTGAATTTCTACCAAGCACATGGCAAGTTTCCCTTACTTTCCTGCAGGAATACTAGAAAAGGGGTGGCATGTTCCCACAGCATGCCAGTCTGTGTTTGTGAGAGGAAGAGAAAACAGCTAATTTTTGAGGTAGAAGTTAAAACAATGACAGAATTTAAGCATGCATGGGATAGGCATAAGGCTGTCCTTAACATAAGAAAAGACCAAGGACCAAAAAAGGTTTTATTTTTTTTACAGTAGGAAAATGGGCAGACTATATGGTCCAAATGGTTCTTATCTGCCTTCAAATTCTATGTTTAACGAAGAGAAGACTGAAATTGAAGCTTCATTTAGGGAGTTTTGCAGGCAGGGCATTTGTTCTTTGTATTAGGGGATTCTGGGAACAGGAAGGTTGCCCACAAATACCCCTACATTCTTTGTTACCATACTGATGTAAAGACACATGCAGCTGCAGTCCAAGTTCCTTGCACAGTTAAAGACTTGGTCCTGAAATTAATCATGGCCCATGCCCATAATGCAAAATTAGACGATTAGATGACTTGATGCTCAACAAAATCTCAGAGTAGTTGAGTAAATTACCATCAGAAAGCCAAATACATGACACGTTTTGTTGGAGGAGATGGGATATATTTTTCCTAACTAATGTGGAAATATGAAAATCAGTCTCTATATTTCCACAATTTCTTCCAATGGCGATCAGTTCATCTGAAGCAATCTATAAACACTTTTAACTTGCTGACAGTTTAATAGTAATGATGAACCCTCCCTGCCACCAGCTTAGAGTATTCTATAAACCCAAGAACACTTCCCCATAACTGCCACACTGCTGCCTTACACCTTCTGTAGGATATTTCTTTTTTCTGCTCTGAGCATTGCCCTTCCTCAACAACCTCCTCATTCTACTACACCACCAACATCAAAACCACACAAAAGCATGGAGTGGTCTCTGGGATCTCCAGCTAAGAAAACCAAGCAAAGATGCCTGGAGATTACAGCCGAATACCACAGCCTGGACCACCACACATCAATCTATGTGGGCCTCCTCATGTGTTGATGGAATCTCATCAGGGAGTTAGTATACCGAGTGACAGTATGTGAGACCTTACCTTTCATTTAATGTTCCTGTTAATTACTGTAATATTGGATTCCCCCTGAGATGAGATGGGAGGGCTGGGCAGAGTGTCAGGCGATCCTTTCATCCCCCTCTCTACCCTGCATAATCTAATATGCTCCTCCTCCTCTCCCTGATATAGTCACATCCCCTACTACTCCTTTCCACGGCATGTCCATACATCTCTGGATCCCACCCCTCTCTCACAACTCTCCTCATGACTGAAGAGCTGACTGCAGGTATTATCTAAATAAATCCCCTTCTCTCAATGGTAGGATGCTGTAAGTCCCTTCTGGCTTATAGTTCCCTACCTCTACATCACGTTCTTATCAATGGGGTCCCTTTCTCGTGCAAGCATCATGATGGCATGTGTTCTCATTACAACATAGCTAATACGCAGGCCCATGATATTCCTACTTATGACCCACCTTTTCAAATGAGGTCTGAGTGGAGATAACCTACCTTTTACCCTCCCCTCAGATTACTTCTAATTGCTCCTTCCCTAGCCCTACCCCCATTGGTTGCAGTTATCTGCTTTAGATAAAAAGGGTCTTTGTTATTATTGTTATTTCTACATTCTGGATAGGCATAGATCTTGTTCTAACTCCCACATCCTCCGCTTATATAAGTGCTATATGTGTATGTGATATCTGCCTGTCTCGAAACACCATTAAAACTTTTAATTACACGTTTATCTTGTGTTACCAATTGTTACCTGACAATACTGGGCTACTCCTACCCTGCTTTACTCCTTTTTATACCATTCCTCTATCATCTGGTTAGGCTCATCTTTCAGGGAAATTCTGACACTTTTTTTATCCTCTCAAGCTATTTCTCCTCCTTAACTCCACTTTTTTTCTGTGAATAGGTGGACCAGGAAGGTCTTTCTATCTTTCTTTACCTCCCACCAGAAATACTCTTGCTTCTTCATTCTCCTCCTTACCATAATTACCCCCCTCTTTTCATCACCAATTATATACCCTTGCTTTATTTGTGCATGGTCTGGCTCCAGGGTGATGAAGTTATCCAACTGTGGCCAGTTGGTCACTTTGGATGATAGTTCCCAACTACTCAACTACCCTTCTTTCTACATATGGTCAGCTTTGCTGGTTTTTGTCATATACTCATTCTTTTTTTTGTTGTTTTCATTTCCTTCCCTTTTTCTTCTCCCCCCCACTTTTTTTCTCTCTCCCCATCCTCCCAGTCATGCAAAGATTCATCGATTCATAAACTCCTCTGCCTTTCATCATGGCACGTTTAATGTCAAGGGTCTGAATTTCCCTGAAAAATGTTCAGTGACTCTTCGAGAATTTGGGAGGCTACAAGCAAACTTTGTCCTCATTCAGAAAACACATTTTCAATCAATGTCCCCACCTCCCCAACTATTTGAACCGCAAAGTCCCCTTTTATATTGCTTCTCCGCTTCCGGAAAAAAAAACATAGGGTTAGCATTCTCATCAATGGTCCATACCATGGCAACTTTTGTACTTCAAATCTGATGGGGACAGTACTGGTAGATACATTATTCGCCATGGCCTCATTTAAAATATACCTTATACTATTGTCAACATATACTTGCCCAACCAAAATTTCCTTTCTAAATAAAATCCTTAGTTCTCTAGACTTCTATGTAGATGGTCATCTGATTGTGGGAGGGGATTTCAATGCAGCGCTTGAACCATCCTTAGATACCTCTTCTGGCAAATACTTCTTTAAGCTATCTCAACTCCATCGCCAACTGTTCTCCCTTCAGTTTATGGATGCTTGGCGGGTCCTCCACCCAACAGAGAAGAACTGCACCTACTTCTATCCCCTTAATTCCACATGTTCTAGGATAGACTGACTACATTTTCCTCTCACAATTCCTCCTCCATCACCTGGTAGAAGCCAAGAGAGAAACAATATCCTGGTCTTATCATTCTCCAGTGAGCATTCGCCTCTCAGTTCCCTCTTCTACCCCTGGCCCTAAAACATGGAAATTCAATGATCTCCTAATCAAACATGATAGCCTGATTCACTTTATATTATTCGCTCTTGAGGAATACTTCAGGAATACATCAAGCTCTTGAGGAATACTTCAGGTTTAAAACCTCACCTGAGGTCCCTGCACTGTATTCTATAGGAGGCTCATAAATGTTTTATGAGAGGGATTTTTATCAAACTGGGCACTCAGCACAACCTCGCTTGCCAATTACCGTTGGAGAAAATACACTGTGAATTCATTCCCTAGAGTTAACACACAAACATTCTTGAGACCTAGCCTCCTTGGACCATCGGAAAGCCGAACTAAACGCCCTCCTTTGCCAGACCATAACTAAATCCTTCAAGTGGCGTAAATTTGATTACTTTATTTCTAGTAACAGGTGTGGAAAAACTCTAGCACTAGTGACTCAGGGTCTGAGATATACCACTCACTTACACCAGATTAATGATCCCACACAAACCGCTGTTCAATCTTTCTCTCAGATTAAGTTGGTTTTCAGAGATTACTATCATAAATTGTATAAACTTGACCCTGATAATTCTTCCCATTCCATTGCCTTGGTATGTTGTACCTGCAGATAATGCAACTGCTTTCAAAAAAGCAATGGATGCCTGTCTAGGACAGAACAATATTGAAAATTATGACAGATGGCTTCAGTGCAGATAGGAGGTTGATCCAGGGAACTATCTGACTGCCATTTGGAGTCAGGAAGGAATTTTTTTACCCACTTGGGGCTAAATTGGAAATGGCTTCAGAAGGCTTTTTTTGCCTTCCCCTGGATCAACAGGGGAGTTTTTGGCAAGGGCTATACTTGATGGACACATGTCTTTTTTCAGCCTCATCAACTATGTTACTATGTTACTACGCTCTTCGATAGTTCCTGATCAATTCTCAGGTTCATACCCTTTTGTTGCCTGATAGTTCCGTTCTTGAGGCTCCAATCATAAATCATGAGCTAGACTCAGCTATTTGAGATTTGCATCTTGGTAAGAGAAATTCTCGCTCCTGCATGTTGAGCTGATCATTTTTCCAAAATACTAGCTAACCCCCTCAGACCCCACTTACCATTCCTCATTCATCGAGAGCAGAATGGTTTTGTTCCTGGTAGGGAAGCTAGGCGCAACACAGCAACTGCCATATCTTTAATGCATTTAGCCCACCAAACATGTACCCCAATGGTCCTCCTCTTATCTGACACAGAGAAAGCTTTTGACAGAGTCCATTGGTCTTATTTGGAAGCGGTGCTTAAGCATATAGGTTTGGGACCCTCTATGTTGTCGGAAACAATGAGCCTATATTCTTGTCCACCTGCTAAGATGTCTGTTAATGGCCACTTTTGGAATCATTCCCTATCATGAATGGCACCAGACAGAGATGTCCTTTATCCCCATTGTTATTCATAATTTCTTTGGAGCCTTTCTTAACCGTTTGAGTGCCAGACGGGTACACAATGCATTACAAAGCAATGTGTTACATACCCCTCTGGCACTCAAAGTGTTAAATTCAGTCATGCTTAACCTGATATCACCAACCTCACTTCTGTCAAGGACCCCTTCGAGGTATCTGTGTATGTTGATGATCTGTAGTTCATAACTAGGGATGGACGAAAATTTTTGCCTCAAACTGAAATCAGCGAATAATGGCACTTTCTGCTTGGCAAATAATTTCCTGTGAAAATTGCACCTAGCTCATTCCATTGAAATAAATGGGAACATTGAAGTTACACACAACACATAACACATATTATTTTATTTCCCAAAGGCATAGTATAAAAGAAGCATGTGGGTGCCAGGTTATGTTTTTGAGGGGGTTGTTTACTGGGATTGGGGGGAGGTAGTTAATACAAAATAAATCGTAAATACAAATAAAAAACCCCATAAGACATGGTATAAAAGGGGTCTGAGGAGGGTGCCTGTGTTGGTGGGTGGAGTCTGGGGAATGAATCAGTTGAACAGGGAATTTGTTTTGGGGGGTGGGTTCTTGACTGGTATTGGGGGGAGAGTCGAGAAAAAAATAAATCAATAAAATAAAATAAGAAAATGATAGAGACAGGAACCAAGTGTCATAAGCTGCCACCGGGGTGGACTGATACTTGACTTGATAGAGTATTTTGTAGAGGATTATTTGTTAGATTTGGTGTTAGAGGCCCAAGCCCTGAGCAAACATTGATTTGTAGGACTTATACTTATTAGTCTAGGCCAAAGCCCTGAAGAAACATTGATTTGTAGAACTTAAACTTGTTTGGCACAAGTCCTAAGGAAAGATTGATTTATATGACTTAGGCTTTTTAGAAACCCCCCCCCCAATTTTTTTTTTTTTTTTGTTAAAGCACAAGCCCTGAGAGAAAAAAATAAATTCCCTTCTGGCCTAGTGCCAGCAAGCCATTGTCAAATGCCCTGATGTAGATGCATGGGACTGCTGTTCTTGCTGCTGCAGCTGAGTTGTTTAAACAGAAGGATGATTAGGCAGCTGAAAGGGAATGGGATCAACAACAGCAGTAACATAGGTGATGGATGATGAAGGTTCCACTTACAACGACTAGCTCGAGTAATGCGCCTGAGGAAGTAGCAGCACCATAACTAGCCCCCACTGAGTCTGTTATTTGTGTTGTTGCTGCTGGCAAGTGCAACCTGTCCTAGTAATCCCACATCACTTGTTGACCCCATTCCCACTGTGTCCACGCTGGTCTGTGGCACACTAGCCTGCTCCTCAGCATCCTGCTGCCCTTGCAACTCAGCAGCAGCAGGAATTAGAGCAGTTGCAAATTCCACAAATTTCCAAATGCTCACTGCTGGCTGGAGGAGGTTACAAGCAATGTGACAGAAGGTCTCCTAATGTCACACTTGCCATTTCTTGGTGACCTGAAGAAGGCAGTCTGTCAGAACTAGCAGCAGGCACAGGCAGCTGATCTATGCTCCTGCTGGTGGTGGTATTATTGCAGAGGTGACAGTTCTGCCTTCTTCAGGATCATGTTCCACAAGGACAATGCCGTGGGGGGAAGGGGGCTCCCAGGGTCAGGGGAATGGTGTGGGCTCCCTTGATCGCTAGTCTGAACTCTCTCAATTGCTTCCATAACCACTCTCCTAACACTAGTCCCACTGGCTGCTTCACCATCACTGTTACAGCTGCTACTACTGACACTAACCACATCAATTTCAGCTTCCTCGCAGTCACTTTTAATGGGAGGATATTTATTATCCCCCTACTTCACTCCTAATGCTAACAAGCTGCTGGACCTTAGTAGTAGTACTAACTCTGGCAGTACTGCTTGTGGATGGCAAGTGTGACTTAGGGTCCCTTGCTGTTACACTTGGTAGCATCTTCTCCTTCCAACCCTCCTGAGTGTTACAAGACACACTAGCAGCAGGCACAGCACTGGTGGAAGCAAGGGCAGTACTTGCAGCAGGCGTAGCACTGGTGGTAACACTGGCAGAAGGGGCAGCATGTCTAACAGCAGGCACAGCACATCTTATGTCTCGCAGCAGGCACAGCATATCTTGCATCAGGCACAGGCAGCTGACCTGTCCTTCTCTCACTATTAATACTACCATTTGCTCCTCCCTTGACAGTCATTTCCCCAAAAACCCTATGGGTGATTTAGAGGGATTGGCCAACATTGATTCTGTAGTCCTCCTCAGACTCAGACTCAGTGGACACACAATGGTCCTTCCAGTTCCTCTTATTATTATTTATAATCCTGCTCATACAGTAGCAATAGCTAGCATGTTTATCTCGCTCTGCAGCTGCTTCTATTGTGTCTCACTTCCTGTAATGTGTCACGTTTATAAAGAAAAAAGGCAAAAACCTCATAAATCAACGGGCGGAAACTTTCTAGACATTGAAAAAATGGGGAAATATTTTGGCCAATGCGCGAAAAATGCAAAGATTTTAATTGCAGGTTTTAAAGTGGATTTTCCTGTGAAAATGTGGACAACAATGTTGTTTTCACAGAATTTCCTGTGGGAACATGGCGAGAGATTTCGCCCACGCCTATTCATAACTCACCCAGAAACTTCCATTCCCCCCATCTCATAAACAATTTTTCCAAGTTCTCGCAGGCGAAAATCAACCTCTCTAAATCAGAGATGTTAAACATCAATATTGATCCCACTTAGTCGCTTCACTGCAGTTGCTTTACCATTTTCGCTAGTCTTCTTTGCCCATCCATTACTTAAGCATCTATAACCCCACCTCTCCACCCTTCCTCAGCTTAACCTCTCCCACCTTAATATCCTCCATTAATGAGGACTTGTCCAGATGGAGTTTGTCCTTCATACAGGCATGGTCAACATGGACAAAATATACTTTATCTCTTCAACGCCCTCCCCACTCCTTTCCCACATCAGTCCCTTTCTTCTCTCCACTCTATCATCTCATCCTTCATTTGGAAGCTCCAAAAACCACATCTAAGAATTAACGTTCTGTCCAGTCTTTGGGATCAGGGGGGCCTGGGACTTTCTAATTTTATGCAGTATTATGAGGCTGCAGCTCTGACCAAATTTTTTTATTCTGTTTCCCTCTCCCCCTAAGCGCTGGACCAAGACCCTCTTCCACATTTTAGGTGACATAAACCCATTACAATTACTCTGTGCCTACCTATTTACATAATTCTATTCATATTATTCTATGCCAAATCCTCTAGATTTGGAGGTGATGCAATCCATCTTTCTCCCCCTCTCCTTCCACCAACAAATCTATTTTAGGGAATCCTGATTTTCCACCTCATCTTCAACATCCCTTCTTCGTGTTATGGAAGGACAGAGGATAGATACGTTGCAGTTATTTACCTTAATTTCAGACACGCTCACTTGCGATAGTCTTACATTTATACTGGGAGTAGACAGGTTCCCTTGGCTGCAGGTGCTTTAGGTTTGAAATCGGGTGAGACTTCAATGTACCAGGGGCTTTCAACATAGGAGCTTTAACCCTTTTGAAAATTATATTTTGAACTCCACCCCTACGAGAAGACATTTTGCATTTTGTTACACCTTGATTTCCACTTCTAAAAGTTCACCTAAACCCTACTTCCTTACACTTTGGGAAAAAGACTTACTTACATAATTTGTCCAAAGTCAATGGTCTACAATATTCCGTTTGAATTGTCAAAAACCTCATGGCTCAAACATTAGAAAAATTAACCATAAATTGTTGAGTCGCTGGTGCAGAACACTTTAAAATTTTCCCAGGTCTTCCCTCAAACCCCTAACACCTGTTGGAGATGCTTTATGGAAGCAGGTTTATTGTTATTTGGTGGTCCTGCACACATATTGCCTCATTTTGGGAAAGGTCATATGCCATATTAACGGTTATTTTGGGAATTTGATCACAAAGTACCCTGTCTTCTACCTTTTCCTGTTCAACCATCACAATTCCAGACCAAAACACAAATTAGTTCAACATGCAATATACTCTTTCTTGAACCTAGCTAAATATATGATCCCACTCCATTGGAAGTCCAACACACCCCCTAGTATTTCTGAATGGTTTGATAGAACCAGTACATAGATCCATATGGAGAAGTGCTTTGCCATATCCACTGACTCTATTCCCACATATGACCTTACTTGGTCTAATTGGTTGACATACCAGAAAAGTATTGTTACAATGTCACCAGCATATTTTGCCCCCCCTCCCTATTCCATAGGTACTCCCAAAATTTTAGTCCCTTGACATTATTCCTTTTCCCAGCATTCTATCTATTAGTTTCTTAACAATTATTTTTCTGTGATGGTGCTCTTGACTTCTTCTCCTACCCTATCCTCTTCTCTCTTTTTTTTCTTCTTTCTCTCTCCCCTTTTTGCATTCACATAGTGACTTCTCATGGATATTATGACTAGTTGTTTTTATGCAACCCGACTCCTTCTTACATCTCCCCCCTTCCATTGTCCTTGCATGTACATATTATGCTAGTCTTTACTGGTACCATGAATCAGTATCGTGTATGGAGATTAGTTATGAATTTTATTCCACCTATTTGAGCCAAAATTCAGTATTGCTTTGAATGTTTTACTTCTCTTTCCTGACCATTGTTTGTTCTTCATGATGATCTTCAAAAGCCACTTGCTGCTATTTGAATATTTCCATGTATTGTTCTTGTCTTTTAATACTACTTAATAAAGTCTTTTAGAAAAGAAAACAACATAATAAATAATAGATAGATATTAAAAAACATACAATATTGTGTTGGAGACAACTAACTAGAGGTATTGATATATTTATATTTCAAGAATATTTGCTTAGTGTTTAAACGATTATTTAAATGTGGTAATAAACTTGATGCTGTTCTTTTAGATATTTTTCTAATAAACATAATAAAGTTGTGATAAGAAATATTGTGTTTGTGAAACAGATCTTTACTATAGTAATATTTCCTTTATGGTGGCTATAATACTGTAGGTATTAAATAAATACACAAACCCATCTTTGTATTTTTGTCATACCTTTGCTAGTTTAAGAGTAATCACAATGTAAAGTTTACCCCTCCTACCCCTCTTAGGTATGTCAATGTTCTATCTGTCAGACTTGGATTCTGGTCCACGGACCCGAAAGCTTGTCTGGAGAACCAAAATAGTAATGCATTCAAAGGAAATCTTCATGACAGCGATCTACTGCTTCAGACCGTGGCCACTTTGTAGACCGTTGTCATGAAGATTTTCTTTGTATGCACTGCTATTTCGACTCTCCAGACGTGCTGTCTGGTCTTCAAACCAGAATCCAAGTCTACCAGATAGAGCAGTGATGTACCTAAAAGGGGCGGAGGGAGTAAACTTTATACCACGATTACTCTTAAACTATCAAAGTTATGGCAAAAATACAAAGATGGATGTTTATTTAATACATATAATGTTATAGCCACCATAAAGGAAGTATTACTATCCCTTTAATGTTCCTTTGTTTTATAAATTACATTGTAACTAGAAATATTCAATATTATTTCAAAGTATCTGATTGAGTGGAATTTCTCCAACATGATATTGTGTGTTTTTTAATATATTTTATAGGGTTCCCTCAGAACTATCGGATCAGCGCCAACTTCCATTTGTTTTTTGTCTTATTGTTGGTCTGCGAAAGAGTTTGGAGTCTGTATGGCAACAGGAAGATCCACTAGGGAGACCTGATCTGTGTGGAGTTTCTCATCCTGAATATATAGGTCTTTTGTTCCTTCATAGCTACTTCCAATCAACTGATTAACTTTTACATTTTTTGTACAACTGGCTTACCAAAAATACCTGAGATATAACTGGGAAAAAGAGGTGGGGAGAGATGGCAGAGAGGTAATGCACTATGGCAAAAACCAGCTCAATTGGGTTGCCCACATATTCTAGATACCAGCAGCTGAAAATACATCCAAGAGTGTACTATATGCTGTAAGGGCTGTTTATAATTATGAGACATAGCATAGATGATAGGTGTCCCAGGTGTGGTGTTGACTGCGAGGGATGCACATTTATGTATATGTTGTGCAAATGTACAAGAGTTGGTCAAGTGTATTCCGTACCATATCAGTGGTATTGAGTAACCATTTCCTTTGTCCTCAAAGGTGGGCTTATAATTAGGGTGGGCGAAAAGCAAGAAAAATTTCCAGCATGATTATTCGTGAAAAATTTACGTTCTCATACTTTGCTAAAGTTTTATCCTTTTCTCCTACACCAGCACATTTTTCACCTATTCTAACATATTTTTCTCATATTCTAACACATTTTTCTTCTATGTTTACTATGGTGCATCATTTCCCAGAACAATATTACTTACTGATGGTGGTAGTGGAGAAATAAGTAGCTGAAAGTCAAAGTTGTGAGTCATGCAACAACATATACCTTTGTCCTTTGCCCACACTAACTTCCTGCTTAAGTGACAACCCAGTGTGCAACTTACAATGTGGAAAATGTGTATGGTAGTGGTGGTGGTGGACTGGCATAGTGTGATTGGTGGGACCTTGACAAACTGCATCCACCCTGGGAGGAGAGGGATCATCATCATTTATTGCACACACTGCAGTAACCGTTGTTTTTGAACTACCATTTTACTTCCACGTCCCTGCACTGCTCCACCCTCCCCCTCCCACTTGTGCATTTGCTAGACATTACTCAACTACTGAGTGTGTTTTTACTCTTTACAGTACACAACTGATGGAGTGTGATGTCTTTCTTTAGCCCTCAATAAAATTCTCTATGTCGTCTGCTGTCTATCAAATGACCTACCTAAAATACTCCCTAAACTAAGCTTCAAGTCCTCTTTATTTGCCTATCTTCTTTAGCTCAAAAATGTGCTGCTTTCTCCTCTCACAAACACAGAATGGCATGTTGTGAGAGCTTGATATCCTTTTACATGGCTGTAGAAAAGTAGAGAAAACTTTCAAGTGGTAGGAAAAGCTTTTCTTCCCATTGATTTCAATGCAATGAGCTGGGTGAAAAAAGCAGAAAAACTGTACTTTTAGCTGGAAATTATTCGCCAAGCGGGAAGTGCCTTTATTATACAATATTGGTTTGATGCAAAAGTTTTCGCCCATCCCTAGTTATAATTAGAGATGGATAAAAAGTCCCATTTTCTTCTTGTGCGAATTTTCACTTAAAAAGCATGATTTTCCACTTTTCCTTTGGCAAATCTTACTAATAGAGACACCCATAACTTTTATTTTTATTTGGAGTGGTTGCTAGCATTATGACCATCATGAGAAGCTGGATGGACCCTGATGCTGCTTACAAAGAGGTGAAGGAGGAAGTCACCAGCTGCAGCAGTAAAGGTATCCTACACAGCCCTGATCCAACAATTCGCATTCCCCCTGACATTGTCCCTCTCGGAAGTTTATTGAAGAAGAAGGAAATGGCTAGCAGTAAGAGCAGCATCACGCATCAGCTGCCTGTGTCTGCTGCTACTGCTTTTAGTGTGCCTTCTTTTGGGGAGATGGTAAGTGTTCCATCAGAGCACCCTCTGTTACACTTGTGATCTCCAACCAATCCCAAAGATCAGCAAGACAATATTGGTGGTGGTAATGATAGGGTGATGGTGGAGTTGGTGTGGACGAGAGTATGAGAGTATTTTTGGAGAAAAGCAATAAGGAATGGGAGAAAGCGATGCAAATAGGGATGGGCATCACCACCATCACCAGAATTGACACTGTGGAGTTTGCTGCTGCTGTAATTCCTGCTGCTGAGTCATCAGAAGCAGACCTTCGTCTGTCACAACAGCAGGATAATGATGAGCAGACTAGAGTGCCACAGACGACAGTGGCCCCAGTGGAATTGAGTTCAGAAAGCAGTCATATGGACTTAGGACAGGTTCCACTTGCCACCACTAATTCAGGTCCTAGCTCTAGTACTGATGCTGAGGTAGTGGCTACATCATCTGCCCCAGCCAGTGAACATGATTCTGGAGAAGGAGAAAAAGGCCATTCTTCTTCACCTCTCCCCCTTACTGAAGTCATGGGTGTGGGAATATTTTTCCTTTGGGGTAGGCACAGTGCAGTGACCAGTAACTGCACTGTGCATTAATTGTGATAAGGTACTGAGAAGGGGAAAGGGGGGTACACACCTTTGTACACCTGCTCTCATTAAGCACATGCAACATGGACACCACAATATTTATTTTAAGCATGTGAAAGCCAAGCCCCACCCAAAAGAAATCAAGAGCTGCTCTCACTGAGCTCCCTCAGTTTCCCTTTCCAAGGACATAAGGAATGTGGTTGCAAATCACAGAGGAAGACTAGAGAAACCCAGCCTGAAAGTTTAATGATGAGTATAACACCTGCTTTGTCATCTTCCTCTGGTGCTAGGGTTCGAGTGTAGGAAAATCTAACCATTTTCCTAGCCCTGGCACCCACAGGGTCCTCTACCTCCTCCTGCCTCATTTACCTCCCCCATCAGCTGATAGCAAGGTATCAGGGAGAATTATTATTTTTTATTTATATAGCGCCAACTAATTCAGCAGCTCTGTACAACTGGGAATAGACATACAGAGGTATTAAATAGTACAATCAAATGTGGAGAACAGAAAGATCAGAGGGCCCTGCTCATGAGAGCTTACAGTCTAGATGAAGGTAGGTGAGATGCAGAATGAGTAAGTGCTATTGGGTGTAAGTGCCTCCTGCCACATGAACTGCCGGTCAGTGGGTGGGAGAGAAAAGTGCTGTTGATTGCAATGGTCAAGGGAAGGGGTGGTTCTTGGTGATAATTTTTATGGAGGTAGTTGATAGGCTTCCATGAAGATGGGAATTTTCAGGGAGCGTCTGAAGATCTGAAGGCTGGGGGGAGAGTCTGATGGGAAGGGGGAGGGAATTCCACAGCTCAGGTGCAACCAAATGAGCCACTTAACATGTAGCCTGATTAAAAATGTCAGCATAACAATCTCGTGCTGCATGACAGCACGAGATTGTCATGTCACGTATTGAAAGGACGCTTCACCATTTAACCCTCTGACTGCCAGAGTGGTATGGAATGCATTGCAAATCAATGCATTCTGTACCACGCTGACACTCAAATGGTTAACCCTTTGAGAGGCATATAAAAGCAGCTTATATTTCAAATACCTTGCAGGAGAAGGCGCCCTCTTGAAGATAAATTTAAAAGTAAACCCTTGAAGATCTATTCCGCACACGGAGCCTGTGTATAGGTGTTCCATTGTTTTCAAAGGGCAAAATATTAACGTGCATTGTGATTTTAAAACCGCTGTTAGCTATAAATAAGTTGACCAAATAAATGGCTTACCGTACTTAAAAAACAGAAATTGGCTGTTTTTTTTTGCATTGGACCCAACTGAATTGAGGCCTATATCTCTTCTAGTATCAGTGTGCCTGAGTCACAGCTCACATCAGGGTCCCTGTCTCTGTCACCTATCAGTCAAACTACTTTTTTTCTTTTTTCTCTTTTACTGTCCCTATCACCATCAACAAAAAAAACACACTCCCTGTGCAACTGCTTCTTCTCCCCCAGACTTCCCAAACACAGTGATAATAGCCAGTTGGAAGGCACTTGTATCATAGCTATCTGTGTCTTTTCACACACACATGATTTTGGAGTATTTAAAGTAAATATTTTTGTTCCTTTCACACACACCCAGTCTCCACTAACACAGAGAGCAACCAGCTGGAAGAAACTTGGACCACATCTGCCTGTCTATTCTCAGCAGCATAAAATTTGGGGTGTTTGGGATAAATCTACTTTGTTCCCTTCTCACACCTCAAGACTCTCCTTCTACAGAGATAACAGTCAGATCAGGAAGCAATCGCAACTGTCTGACTCAGTCAACAAAGATTTTGTTTGGTCCCCTAACATAGAGGACAAATTGCCTGCCCACAAAACTTCCTAAACTTCACTCCAAATGTGCTTTATTTGCCTATCCTAATTAGCTCTAAATTGTGCTGCTTTCTCTATCACTCGCAAACACATTATGACATGCTACAGGAACTTGACACCCTTTTTATATTATCCCTCTGGGAAAAGAAGGGAAACTTTGACATGGTGGGGAAAATGCAGTCTTAACATTCATTTAAATACAATGAGGTAGTCAGGGGAAAAAAGGAGGTCTGGCACTGCCACTTTTACACCTGTTTCTCTTTAAAAGTGAAAAGTTTCACCCATCCTTACTTGTTATCCATTATTCCTGATTACTTAAACTCTTATTCTACTATGCAATTGATTTGCTAGCTATTGGTAATGGAGATGAAGGCAGTGGCTCTGGTGTGGATGTCATATAAATTCCCATCACCCAATACATGCATCCATATGGCCACCTTAAATATCCCTCATTACAGGCTGGTCTACATGCGCAAGAGGTCTCTGAAAACATTTGCAGATATCCAGGGGTGTGGATAGAATCACTCAGGCAATTAACCAATCCAATCAGTTATCTTCTGATTTACAGTGAAGGTATATTGCTTGTATAAAGATCAGGGGAGAGGAAAGTAGGGGGAAAAAAGGTACAATAGCAGGACATGGGGAGGAAGAGGAGGAAAAGGAAGGAGATAAAATAATGTAACCTTTTAACCATTTTGGCACCATGGAATTAGACTCCTTGCATGCAGTAATATGGGGTTCAAGATCTGGGGGATTGCCCATGGGGAGTATAGAGGGTTAACGGGCATTAGGAATGGGGGCCTAGGGTAGAAATTTAGTGTTTTGCTTTTGTGTGTTTGTTCTTTATGTTGTACATTTTTAAACTCTTGGCATACAATGATCCATGATGGTAATTAACCATTTATACATGTGCTCAGGTGGTTATTCTGATACTAATCACTGTTTTGTAATTCTGATAACTTTATTACTTATGTCATGAATAAAAACATTATTCAGAAAATGTCTTGAAAACTTTCTCAGTGGAATTCTTGGGGTTTGTCATCTCTTGCTCCAGAAGAAGAGCCCACCAGCCACCTATCACGGTGCCCGTGCTCTTGGCTGCAGGTGGCAACATTCTGACTTCCCAATTTCATTGCCTTTCTCTGATTGGCCAGGTATCTTTGTCACCGCCCAGGACTAGCCTTTATATACTCTGTCATGTCTACACTGTGGTGCCCTTTCGTGGTGTACTAGTTCCTGACGTGAGTCTTTCTGATTGTGTGTGACCTGGCCTGTCTGACGATGTTCCTGCACTTCCTGTGTTTCTGTTGCTCCGTTGCTGACTGAATCTGGTTGAGAACCTGCTCCATTGCTGACCATATCTGGCTGAGAACCCACTCCGTTGACTATATATGGCTGAGAACCCGCTCCGGTACTGACCTACCTGGCTGTGAACCCTCTCTGTTTCTGACCGTCTCTGGCTGAGTACTCATTCCGTTACTGACCATATCTTGCTGATTACCACACTGTTGATATCAGTGCCTGGCTAAACCGCTTGGCTGCCTCTGTTTGGGCCAGTGATACCCGCTGTGGCCTTTCTGTTACTCTTTTCTGTTGTGTGCCGCGTGGCGCTATTATTATCTGCCAACCGTAGGCTGAGAATTTGTGCTTTAGCCGCTTTCTTAACCGCCTCAGGCGGTGTGCACACGCGAAGTACCAGTACAGTGCTGCATAGCGCTGACTGTGTTACTCTGATCACTCTCTGTGTCCACCTCTCTATCATTGCTGGGCTCACTCTCTTTGGGAGTTGCAGTAATCTCTCTGGGCGTTACCAATTGACCCTTTCTGTGCCTGGATCATCTAGGCAGGGTCAGTGCTCCATTCCTCACTGCAGTAGATTTGGACTCAAGAGCCAGCGGTTGCGTTACACCATACTTATTAGTGTGAGGGGACACCGGTTGCCTTCCTTATATATATCACGATCCACCCCTAGCATTCTAGGGTTTGCCTACTTAAGCGGTTGCCTTGGTCTCCCTGTGACCCTTGTCCTAGGGTCAGTGCTGCCTACCATAAGCGGTTGCCTTGGTCTCCTTGTGACCCTAGTCCTAGGGTCAGTGCTGCCTACTAAAGCTGTTGCCTCTGTCTCCCTGTGGCCCAAGTGCCAGGGTCAGTGTTGCCTCGCTCCTTTTGGGTTCTGTGCCTCCCAGGCATCTGGGTTTGTGCCAGTCATCTACTCCTGGACTATGTGTCACCTGAGTCCCGCTGTCAGCTCCAGGGCTATGTTGCCTTCAGTCATCCAGGTTCAAGCCAGAACTCTCGTTTGCCAGTGATTGTCTCCATTTCATTACATATTACTAAGACTGGCTTGCTATTGCTGTATATATATGTCCCTGTATATATATGTTCTGTTATTGTGGGTCTAAGGGCCTAACTAAGTGTTTGTACTTGATTCTAATAAAGTCATTTTAACCTTGCCAATCTGGTCTGAGTGTTCATCAAAAACCGTGACACCGCATGCTGTCCAGGGCCGTTGTGCCAGGTTTCTCTCTCCTGAGGATGGCCACAAGTTGGGTAGCTGGTCTGGTAACTGTACCACAAGGAACTGGGATCACTGTAGCTGGAACGCTGGAAACATCCACTGGAAATACTGGAAGGTGGGTAGCAGGCTGGTGTCTGGACCACAAAAGGCTGGATCACTGTAGCTGGTTGGAATGCAGAAAGCTGGAACACTGGAAATGCTGCTCAAGTAAGCTGGAAATACTGGATCAAGTAAGGTGGAAATGCTGATTCACTGGAAAGCTGGCAACTGGAACACTGGTTTCCTGAATGGGAGTCAAAGGGGACCCTTTAAACCAAGACACAGTTCAAGTCCAAAGCAACTTCTAACTTTATTGTGGAAAGGCAGCTCTTTTATACAGTTTTTGGGAAACTTCCAACAATAGTAACACAATATACAATGGGCTGTAAACAATGGGTACAATGGACTGCTAGTGGAGGGGCTTGAAATACACAAAGTGGACAATAGTACATAAACATAGGGATGATGGCAACCAGGGGACTGTACAATGAAAAGGCACTTTCTCTAATTCAGTCTTGCTGTTCCAATTCCTAACCAATAGGAATTGGAGTGGCAAGGGACAAACAACCAATCAGGACCCAGGCAATTGTTCTCCCTAGTAGATGGAATTTCCCAGGTGTGACAAATAACACAATTAACTTTTTTAACATGGCAGAGTAGGCAACCAATCAGGAAGCCGCCTACTCTGTTCAATGTAATAGTCGGCCAACTAGAAGGTCTCCAACTTTCGGCACTTCCTTTAGGTGAAAATTCAGTGTTTTGGAAACAAGATTAGGCACGGGTGAAAATTTTCACCTCAAACTGAAATCGGCTAAAAATGGCAATTTCCGCTTGGTGAAAAATTTCCCGCAAAAAGTGTTATTTTTGCTTTTTTCGCCTAGCTCATTGCATTGAAATGAATGGGAAAAATTTACTGCGAAAAGTGTTATTTTCGCTTTTCGCCTAGCTCATTGCATTGAAATGAATGGGAAGAAATTTTGCTCCACCACAGGAAAACAAGGGTGTGTATTATACATAGGCACTCTTGTTTTCTCCTAAAATCTTGGGTATAATATACACCTGTGTATTATACACAGGTGCGTATTATAGCTTAGATTTTACAGTATATATATATAGATATATATATATATATATATATATAAATTTTGTAACCCTTTGAGTGCCAGAGGGGTACCCCTCTGGCACTCAAAGGGTTAACTAACTGTGATAAGATAGGGTGGACAACTCAATTAAACATAAAAATAAATTGAATTAAATTATTTATCAGAGAGGTGGTTTTTCTTCATAGGGCCGCTAAAAAAATGATAACCAGCCATTGTACTCAGTTTATCTTCAATTTCTGGAGACCTTCCTTCTCAGCTCTATGTATTCAGGTTTTTCTTTCTTATAATTTTCATTCAAATCTAATTTTCAAGCCAAACATACTAATCAATTTCTAGTACTTATGTTGTTCCCTTTCCCATCAATGGTGGACACCTTAGCAAAGTCCATGGAATAGGTACATGATTTTTTGAAGAATAGTAGGAGGCAAGAAATCAAGCACTCCAATGATGGAATTGATAAAGTCATACTCTATGGTAGAGAGAACTGGAGGCTCAGACAAGGACATGTTCAACTCAAGAGCATGGGTAAATGGAGGGGACTGCTAAGAGGTGGAAAGAGCAGCTGTGACTGGAAGTTCTGCCTGTAGTTCCTGAAATTGCTCCTGTAGGAGGCAATGACTTTACTGGAGCTTTTGGATGGACAATGTAAGGAGTCCAGAAATTGCAATTTGGAAGTTAGATTGTATGAGAAGGCTTGGATGTATTGTTATGATGCAAGTAGTGGAACCCAGTAGGCAAATGATAAGTAGAGTGGCCAGGCAAGGTAACTGCACACCATCATAATTTGAGCCCAATATTTTGTGCAGCCATATTACAGGACCATTCTTCCAGACAGGGCATCCAAATTGCAGAAGGCACAAGAGTAGTCAATCAAATTCAAGTTAGGGCATGCAGAAAATATTTGGGGTCAGAAGAATGCACAAGATCCAGACAGACAGCAACCAAAGGAGATCCAGAAACAAGATTACATCAGGAAGCCAGATTCACTCGGATTAAATTCCAGATAATCTGAGTGAAAGAAGAATACCACTGAGAAATAGCAAAAACTAAGATAACTAAGCAAAATATTTCAGGTGAGATGGCCCGAAATACTGTGTTCAAAGTCTATGTATGTATGTATGCACCAGCAGCACAAACATAATTGCAGCAAATCTGAATGATGGAGAAAAAAATACAAGCAAGCAGCTGGTACATGGGAATACCCAAGAGCTAGTGCAACTTTAATGCACATAAGCAGACTTGTGTGTGCCTAAGATGAGATGGAGAAGAATGTGAGGGAGTAGGGGACACAATGGGAAGACACTGTGGTCAACTTGGAAGCTGAAACGATTATATCCCTGACACACAATATGCATTAAACTGTACACACAACACTAAATCAAAAATGTGCCACAGTGCATCAAAGTGCACACGCACCACAGTACATAAAAGCCCACAGTACAGTGAGTCTGAGGAGGAGGGAGTTACCATTAAGAACATTGAAGTCCCCTACATCACCGCTAGGGATCTTGGGGAAATTTGTCTCATGAGTGGAAGAAGAGGGTAGTAGTAGTGGGAGCAGGATGGGTCAGCTACCTGTACCTGCTGACAGTGTTGCCCCTACTGCCAGTGCTGCCCCTACTGTCAGTGCTGCACCTGCTGCCAGTGTGTCTTGTAATTCTCAGGAGGGGGAGGGAAGAGAAGATGATGCCAAGTGTGACAGCAGGGGACCGTAAGTCACAATTGCTATCATCAAGCAGTCTCACCACTAGTACTACTACTAAGAAGGTCCAGCAGCTTGTACAGAGTGTTAGGAGTGAAGGATGTTTGGTGCTATTAGTAGTAACACTGGACCCCATTCAGTACAGTATATAAAACTGCATATGTTTAATCAAAATGCATAAGTGTCACATGTACACAAACACAAAGCGCATATCAGATCTTGCCAGTTGGTGCAAATGATGCACAGAATAAGCCATTGACCTTTCCAGAAGGCCATAGCTCATACTAATTGCAAGTCTATGGAGTAAATGATAAACAATAACATGTTCAATTGTTACAGACTGGTGCCCAAAAGTCTGACCAAAAAGTCAAACAATCTAAACTTCACAGGACATAAAATCTGCCACATTAGAGCAACATATCAGTGACAGAACATTGCCCAGAGTGCTGGATCTAGCTTGACAGCATACTAGAAAACACAAATAAATTCTCATGTATAATACATACTCTGCAAGCCTGTTCATAATGAACCATGGGTTAACTAGCTGTAAGTCTGACAAGGTGTCAGTAGGTTTCCTGAACCGATGAAAACAATTACATAATTGATAATGCCTGAGACTACAATCACACTGCTTAACTGGAGAGAAAAATATAAACTTAAGTTCACACCTATAAATATTCTGTTCAGAAAGAACCACAGGTGAATAACTGAAATTCTGACAAAGTATCAGGAATCTGCTCTAAAACAAGGCTTTCACATGTGAAAATGCAATGGTAACATAATAAATTAGGATGAAAAAAGTCTATCAAGTTCAACATTTGCCTCATAATAGCCCAGAGAAATGAGAATTATATAAGCTTTCCTGCTGTTAAATAAGTCAGTCTTTATCTGGACTACCTGTTTGCCTTCTAGCACAGTATAACCCTGTATGTTCTCTCTTGAAAGAAATGCATATAATCTTCTCTTAAATGTATCCATTGTATCTGCTATTACCACATCCTTGGGCAAGGAATTCCATAATTTAACAGATCTTACTCTACAAAAAAAACATCATCTACTGATATTGAAACCTCCTTTCCTATAATCTCAATGGATGGCCCCTGGAATAGGTCACCAGGCCCCTGGAATAGGTCACCAGATAAGTCTTTGTATTGACCTTTGAATAATTGAATGCACCTGGGATTAAATATAACTTTCAGGGCATCAGACAGGGAATATAACAGCCTTTTGGAAATACACATATATATAAATGAATCCTTCTGAAAACTGGGGGTCATGTACCATTTTTAGCAAGGAGATATTGTGAAATACATATGCACCTTTATATCTTCAGAGAATCAAGAACCAAGGTGAATATCTGTCCCAAAAATATCAGCAGTCAGCTCAAAATAGAACTCTCCCCACAGGTATATCACAAATGAATAATTGATAGCCCCTCAGACTACACTCATAAACACTTTGGGCTGAAGATAGAGAATGGAACATCCTGCAAGAAACATGGCTATTTCAACTACTGGTGTTTATGCACAATATGTAAGTGGGGATAAAATAAAATTAGCCCACACCTGTACATATGTATTTATTACTATTATTTAATTACCAGTCAGAAAGCTGATATAAAAAAAAAACAAAAATCAAAACTTGTGTATATATATATATATATATATATATATATATATATATATATATATATAACTTTACAGTTACATGTTTATTTTAAATACAAATAACCAGTTATGTTTAGGGATTTTAACCTAGGATAACATTTGATTGACATACACTGTACTTTTCTCAATATAGGAGGAAAATAAACTTCTAGAGAAGAAAACCCATAATAGTGGCACTCATCAATTGGTTAAAACTAAATTTTATTATGATATGTTAAAATGTATTTTGCAGTAAGGTATTGAGGGAAGGGGGAGGGGAAATGATATGTACAGCAAAAAAAAAGAAAATACTTGAAGTGCTGGTGAATTTCCATATCCAGCTAAAGTGCTGAGAGAGAGGATTCACGTGTAATTTGTGTTTATATAGTGTCCATCTGTTTAATATTATGAGTTACGTGTGATCCCATCTCATCCCGTGAGATATGAAGATAGTGTCTGCTTATTTATTACTGTCAGGGTTCCGGTGTTGGTGCAGCAGAAATTTGTCTAATACAATGCATTTCCTAATTAAAATAAGTGGCCTGTTGTGTTGATACAAAATAGAGAAAGTTCTCTTGTGTATAAAGGGTTAATAAGTAGTTAAAGATTAACTTTGGTTTGCAGCTTAAATTGAGTTGTTGCCAATGATCTCCTTTCATCAATGGCTTTGGGTTTTCTACATTAGCGATTTATCTAATGGACAGTATTTGTCAATTTTGGCAAGTAGCCAAAGTAGCATGTGATATATATTCGGAGAGACACCTGCTTGAGTTCGATCTTGAACTTTGATTTATTGCAGATTGTTTCCTATCAGTAAAATTAGTAACTTGCTTAGATTGTATTTGTCATACAAAGTATAAAATAAATCAATTGACATTCAGTTTTAGATGCAGTCTGAACATTTTTTAACCCTTAGATGTACCTATGTATCTCTTATGCACTGCAGTTTCATTTGATACAGTGTATTCACTCCCTATCATGAATAAAACATGTTATGATACACTTAAGGACACACATCTATTTGTAGAAGGTTAATTATGTGAGTTGACTTCATATTCACTCAAATTTAATTATAAGCAATTCTAATCTCTCAGTAAGATTCCCGAGTATCTATCACACAGAGAGAGGAAGTAAATCAGTCAGTATTCCACTGTACAGACAGTCAGAGTATTCATTAACCCTCTGGTGTGTCAAGATTTCTGTGTTTATGGCCATTTAGTATCCGCAGATTAATTTAATCTGAAGGTTGCCAGTATAGATATAAATGTCTGATCCTAACCACGAGTTGCAGCGAGATTGAACAGATATCAATCTTTAATTACTCAGATTAAGTATGTTTGCAGCATGAAGTCAATTTCATTGAGTACTTAATTACCAAGTTACTGTATTATTGGTGATTCTGTAAGGGTACTGACACTGTTAATCCATAGTGTAGTAGGCATTCTCTTTTGATATTAAGACATCTACTCTCACAGCGTTAATTATCTGACTCCAGTTGATTGTATACGTCAAGGTCATTAATTCATGTTGTACTTGCTAGTAAGACATCTACGCTTGCTACATTAATTCTCTGAGTAGGGCTTTTGCTGCTAATATAAGTCAAAGCTGTTTTTTATAAGCTACAGGTACCAACTATGGAGCATTAGCCCACGTATCACCCAGTACTTATAATACTTGTTCCCAACCCAAACTTGAAATTTATTGGGCTTACTCTGATGTATCTCCCAGAAATGTTGACTAACAGAAGTTAGTCCTGTTATTCCTTTGTCCTGTACCACTCTAGGGGCTAGATTTAAAGGCAGCCGTTAAACCAGCCACTAAGTGAAAAAGGCACATCGCTCGCAAATAAAACATGAGTTACGGCAGATTCAATAGGTACTCTACGAGAATAGCTATCGAGCATAGGCACACACAAAATACGTAACACAAAAGCCATTGTCGCTCATGTTAATGCACAACGGGCGGCCAAATAACAATATCACATTGCTCAAGACAACATGTAACATAACGGCTGCCGTTGTCTAGCAACCATGATTGATGCAAAAACAAATTCAAACACACAGCCAATCACAAAGCCCCAATGTATCAAATAACTTCAAATACACCTATATATACCCAAAAATAACCGTTACACACTGTCTGTTATCGAATTCTTCAGAGCCAGATATCAGGACCCAGGAGCGGAGGATAGTGATTAGAGAGAGGGAGACAGGAGTGTTCTTTGGAGGTAGAGGAGTTTTGGATTTTGGAGTTTGGAGAGAGGTGCACTAAATATACACATATCACATATTTGCACATATTACATACACACATACAAACACAAACACATATACATACATACATGCACATAGTCCTTTTATTTTATAACACCTTTCACATTTTACCTTTTATTTTGACAGTGTGAATCTGTGAGGGAAAGTGTGTGACAGAGAGTGAGTGGATCGAGTGTGTCTGTGAGGGCCTGTGGGAGTGCCTGGGTGTGAGTGGGTGAATGATGGCCAGGAGAGGAGGACAGGAGAGAGGGATGGGGAGAGTAGTGGAGGAGGAGGAAGGTCAGGAGGGTATCCCTCAGCAGAGCAGGGGTGGGAGAGGGAGATCTGCAGGGAGGAGGGGGACCCGACCCACAAGAGCAGGCACACGCAGGACAGGGACAGAACCTGCAGTGAGAAGAGGGGTAGTTGCTGGGGAGCACCCCACACAGTCAGGGTAAGACCAGGCAGGGCACTCCGGCTCTGAGTCATCCCATGCCGGAGGTGACGAGGGCAGGATCAGGGACCCCAAATACACAGAGGAGGAGAACACAGCTCTCGTAAAAGCTGTCCTAGAGAGGCAGAGTGTTCTCCACCCGACTGCAAAGGTCCCTGGCCTGTCAGCGAGGAGGAAGGCAGCCTGGAACCAGATCTGCAGCTGGGTGAACGGGGTGGCTACATGCAGGCGGGACGTGGAGTCAGTGAAGAAGAGACTGGGCGACTGCCGGAGGGTGGTCAAGAACAAGCTGTCTGACATGGCCAAGCAAGCGCGAGGCACCGGAGGTGGCCCATCTGTGCCCATCACATTCTGCAGCTGGGAGGAGATGGTGCGACAGACCATGTCCCCGACCTTGATTGAGGGGGTCATTGGAGGAACTGACACTGGGGATGAGAGGAGCCTCCACACTACCGGTAAGTGCAACACTACAGAACAACACATTACAGCAACCAACACCAACTGCACACACACACCTCAACACATGTCCATCACTCAGCCATACAACTGCACCAACACAGCACCCTGAGGGTTAAAAAAAGGACACAACACCAGGACAAATGGCAAGGTCCAACTTGGGACAAACCTGTCAAAGTCCTACTTCAACCCTCCTGTCGCTGTGCTCATCACACACAATACACAAACCGTTATGTTTAAAATGTCGTCTGTCATGGATCATCACTGTTCACACACAATGTCACCCATGTCCCCACCCCCACCCTAACCCCTTGAGTGCTAGAGGGATCATCAATGCATCGATCAACAATGCATTGGCAGCCCCTCTGGGACTCAAGGGGTTAACCAGACAACAAACAAGTCAATAGGCCAACGATCACATGCTACACAGAGGACATTCGCTAAGCGGTGACAAACAGATGGTGGACACAAAGTAACCCTCACAAACCCTCACTTCACCAATACCAGTGTTAGTCCATGGAGAATATGCAAAAACAAGAATCAAGTTTATAAGGTCCCATTGTAAAGACTCCATGGAAAACACTGGAAATGGGGAAAGGAGATCACTGGAGAAGTCACCATCATGTTCACTTCATCAGTTCAACATCACCGCTTACTGAATCACAAAAAGGGGGCATCAGGTCACACATCACAGTGTCCCACAGAATAAATGCTTGTATGTTCAACACATAGGCCAAAAACTATTCCACAGATTTCTAGCTGGAAAAAGTAGGCCTTGGTGTTGTGGCTGCAATCATTTACTCTGTCTTGAAATGACATATCCCATATTTGATTCCCACATGGATCCACAGGGGTGCTGATGCCATGGATGGATGGTACACCAGCCGCTCTTTGCTGATACACATGGGAAACAAATGGCAAACATTGTACCTTGGTCACCAACAGGCCATGACTGATGGATATCTACGATTGAGTACGGTTGCCTCACACAGAAGGATGGATGGGCTGATACACAGAGAAAACAGGCCTCAATCAAAGATATCCCTCACTACTGGCTGGAGTGTTGCCCTTAGGATGCAAATGTTACTAAATATGTTCCAACACGATGTGAACACAAAGATCAGTTCACTGGATGTGATTGCCTTACTGGCCAGATATGTGCACCCATCACAAATCAACCTACATTGCTACCATCCAAATACACATACATAGTATATCACACTCTACGTAGATGGGATATACGAGGTATGTTCATATCCATCATATCAATCCAATGTATTGTTGGATGGGTGCATATATATAGCCAGTAAGGCAATCACACCTACTAAACTGCTGTCTGGCTTCACATCTTGGAAGGATATTACTGTATCCATATGAAGGGTACATATCCACATACATATATGACCATTTCTACTTGTGTGTCACTGTAATGGGATAGCAATGGGTAATGTCATCATGATGTCATATCATTGCTATCGTTAAAAGATGTGTCTCGATCTAAGTTCCATCCCTCCAACACTCATGGTTATACAGATATTGCTCTATGTGATAGGTGGAGATATCTATCATTTGACCACACGGAGGCTCTTCAGCAGAGCCAAATTTGCAACATTTCGAGATAACTACCTCTTTGGAATGGTCCACAGAGTGTGCTTGCAAACCATGCACACTCTGTACACCATTCCAATTAAGTATTGTTCTTTAAATGGGGCGATTTGGGCTCTGCTGAAAAGCCCTGGTGTGGATAAATGACTGAAATCTCCATCTGTCACATAGAGCAATGTCTGTATAACCATGAGGGTAGGAGGGATAGGACTAACAGCAAACAATATCTGTTTTCACAATGTCTACAATCTGACATCAAGGTGGACTTAACCTTTGCCATCCCCCTGTAGGGATAGCCATCCCTACAAGTTGTGAAGACAAATATATGTTGTTGGATCCCCCCCCCCGAGTTAAACAATGGTATTCCTACTGCTGAAAGGTGTGTTGATTCAAAAGATATCACAGCTCAGACATGGATATGTCAGGGGCAATATCCCAGTGGCCAGAAATTGTACAGTGTTGCTGTTACTATACAATAATATGGACAGCTCTGGTACAGGGACCAGATATCTACATGGGAGGGTGTTGCAACAGCCCCACTGTACTATTTCGGGCCACTGTGATATAATAACTCAAACAACACCTTTCAGCAGTGGGAGTACCCTTGTTTACCCAGGGGGATTAACCCAAACACAGATATTTTTATTCACCACATATCAAAGTATAACTGTCTCCACAAACATGTAGCTAAGGTCACTAATCACAACATCTTATTTCTCCACACAGCTTATGGCCCTCAAGCCCAGCGGAAGACAGTGGAGGAGGCAATGTCACCCCCCAGTGAGGAGTACACAGAGGAGGGGACCAGCCAGTGGTCACCTTACCCACCATCACCATCCCCTCCAACACAGGCTGCACCACCACCTACTGCACCCCTTCAAGCTGGACCACCACAGGCTGCACCCCTTCAAGCTGGACCACCACAGGCTGCAGCCCTTCAAGCTGCACCTCCCCAGTACAGTGGCTGGATGCCACAGGAGGAGAGGTGGACGTATCCAGCCACCTCCACCAGCTACTACCCTCCATCAGCAGCACCACCACCGCTAGGGAGGCAATGGCTGCCAGGGACAGTGGCCGCCACCCAATATGGGCCATATGCCAACCCACCCTCCTGGATGGTTCCACAGCATGCCCCAAGGTATGATCCCAGGTGGGGTCCAAGCACCTATCAGTGGCCACCATATGACCCTTGGCCACTGGACTACCCACAGCTGGGCCAGATTGGTGAGCCCCAGCGCCCCCTACCCAGGGACAATTTCACACCTCCAACAGCACACACATCATTGAGCAGCTCAGGATCACTTGATGTGGTGGGCATATGCCCATCATCTGCACCAGCCACTCCAACAGCAGTCACAGCACCCTCAGCAGCAGCAGAGGAAACAGCACCTCCAGCAGTAGCAGAGGAGGAAAGAACACCCTCAGCAGCAGCAGAGGAGGAAAGAGCACCCTCAGCAGCAGAGGAAACAGCACCCTTGGCAGCAGAGGAAACAGCAGCACCAGGGACACCGGGCACATCCACCTCCAGCACCGCATGCCTCACAGGGATGGAGGCGAAGTGTATGGCCCTTCAGAGGAGACTACCCCTGTTGAGCAGGAGTACTGACAGCAACATCACCAGGAGCAGGAGGAAATGCAGGAGGAACATTGCCCAATTGGAGACCAGAATCCAAGCCCTGGAGTCGGAGGTGGCCAGGGGGAACACTCTACTCCACCAGCTCAGGACTGGTCTCATGGACATGTTGAAACAGGTCCTTGTGGAGTTGAGGGAGCTCAACCGCAGGGAGAACCTGAGGATGGAGAGGGAGAACTTGCGTTCCACCGAGGGGTCTACTGCAACCACCACCCCCTCCAGTGTTACCCCTGAAGCCACACCTAGGGGGCAGAGGGTTACCAGGAGATGAACAAGGGCATCCACCTCTGGCACTCAGGTTAAGGCCCCCCACCCAAAGAGGAAAAAATGAAAGGCCCAACCTGTTAACTTTCCCCTCAATAAAGAAACCTTTTTTTTTGGATTCCTGTCTGATCTGTTGTGTCTTCAGTTATGAATTGTGTGGCAGGGTTGTCTCCAATGCATTGCCATACAATGCAGCGAACACAACCTCTGCCTGGGTGAAATGTTTGTGGGATGCTACAACATGGGTTCACACACACACACACACAGTTGTACAAATTCAACTGGAAATACATCCCTGGAGCCATATTACACCACTATGTTATATGGCGATGTTGTGTGTTGAATTTGAACAACAAAACATACCCCTTAGCACAACAAATGGTACAACATTGAACATTCGTCTACATCATATGTTGTGTTTAACCCTTTGAGTGCCAGAGTGGTAGGCAACGCATTGCAAAGAAATGCGTTGGGACCACTCTTGCACTCAGTGGGTTAATGGGATAACCAGACAAACAGCTCTGTGACTTAGCGGGGACATAACAAGCAGGACAGATAAATGGGACATGTATCAATATTGTCTTGGATTCAAACACTCATTGAGCAACTGACTTACTGGGGAAGCCAATGTTTGTAACCTAGGATTTCAATGTGTAGCACACACATTGATATCCTGGGGTGAGCATTGGGGTCTCCAGTAAGCTGAGTTGCTGTTTCCCTAAGGGTGTAACACATTTCACCAGTGATAACACATGTCCACTTAGTCTGGTTGTTCGTTGATATAGCCCATGTACTGAGATATGTGAAAGTGGAGCATAATCTCAGAACATTGATTATACTGAGCAATACAGATACTGTGGACAGGTATTCCCTGTGGAAGTATGTCCCCTGTATCACCTCTTTATCACTCCCACAACACATTAGTGTATCACTGCTTGCATAGATACATCACAGAGTCCACTCACTGGCAAACAAGTGGTGGACTCCTGTGATGTGGGTGATGCCTTTCCATGTATGGGGGATACTCTATCCTGGGTGTGGTTACACATTGACAAATGTGTTCTCAAATATATCCTCATACAGACACAGATAGAATGGTGATGGTTCATCTTTATTGTGTCTCAAAGTACATTAGAAAGTACATGTGTTTTCTGTGTGTATTGCCTATATGCATTCATATTTATTGTGTCTCAAAGTACATTAGAAAGTACATGTGTTTTCTGTGTGTATTGCCTATATGCATTTAACACCTGTATGAGAACACTAAATGTACTTTGAAACTAAATCGTCCTACTTCAGTAACACTGCTGCCCTGCTCATGTGTTGTCCACAAGGTTTAACAACTCTGTAGCTGAGCATCCTAACTGTACAGGTAATAACACTCAAGAATTAGTGTTTTCTGTGTCTATATGAGAATGTTCCAGTAGAGGTTTGTGTGAACCTCAGGTCTAACATTGCATCACCAACAACATCACCATAAACAGCAAGGGGTGATCTTCATGAAGGTGTTGTCAAGACATCAATCCAGTCACATGGAAGATCTTCAGTTCAAGGATGGATCATGTTATGAATGCCTGTGGGACAAGAGGACAGGATTTGGAGCAGTAGACCTGAAATGATCATCAAGCAACAACAATTTAGTCTTTTTAATCCCCTCAATTTTCACAGTTACAGGTGAGTACACAAACCATTGTTTGACAATGTGTTGTGTACTCATCTGTAACCAATTCTGTGGGGAACTAAGGACATGTGCACCAGCCCTATGGATATGTGCCCCTGACATGTATACACACATTAACAAGTGTTCTGAGAGCTCCATGGAAGTAATGACATTGGGCTGCCACTGTGAAAGTGACAGTGGCAGCCCAATGTCATTTGTTCCATGGAACTGTTAGGACATATTTGTTGATGTGTGTATTCATGTCAGGGGCACATATGTCTGCACACTCACAGGTCAGCATGGAGTCCCTGGTTATCTGATCTATGTTTCATGACCTCTACATTGTGTGAAAATACCACTGTACATCCACCCCTCTGCTGCTCTTCTCAGCTCTAGCACAGTACAGGTCCCACATTGAGTCCAATGTCCCTTTAACCCCTGATGTGCCTGAGTATTATCCAATACATAGCATTGGATAATACTCTTTCACTATTGGGCTAGCATGGTTGCTCAGGCTACGATCATGGCATATCCAGTTAGTTGTTGTCAATCAAGCCCTGTAAGGTGATGAACATGGGTAATATGTTGTGCCTTGTTTCTCCTGGGGGTGTGCATGATATCCTTGGGGTCTGTATGTCAACGTGGAGAGTGGAATGGAGGACGGTTTTTGAATCCACACACTCAATTTACCATGTCCACTGCCAGTGCAGTGCTGTGTCACTGTTCCTGTGGGGTGAGACAGAACAAAATGTGCAGTGTGGTTAGTGTCACAGGACTGATGGGGGACTTGCATGTATTGTTTGCATGCGTGTGTTATACTCACAGGTGAAGTGTTCCATGATGAGCGTGTCTCTGATCTGTGCCCCTCTCAAGGTCTCCTCCACATGCCCGATGTCCATGGCCACTTCATGTATGGGGAGGTCCTGGATGTGATCCAGCAGCCTGGTGTCCACTGCGATGTTGTGCAGTATTGCGCACGCCACAATGATGTCACACACCTTAGCAGGTGCATACTGCAGTGCTCCCCCAGAGTGGTCCAGACATCGAAATCTTGACTTGAGGAGCCCAAATGTCCGCTCAGTAGCATTCCTTGTTCTGGCATGAGCCTGGTTGTACCTTTCCTGGGCATGTGTTTGGGGATTGGCCACAGGGGTCAGTAGCCAGGACTTGCATCCATAGCCAGCATCACCTGTGTAATGTGAGAGACATGGTGAGACAGGGAGCACATGTTGTGTGAATGATGTTTTGTGTGGTGGACGTAGTAGCTGTGGGTCAGGTGCATGCTGAGCAGCATTGTGTGTACGCCTGTGTATGTGGTGTGATTTTGTTTTGTGAACTCACCCAAAAGCCATCCCCCTGTAAAGGTTCCATTCTCAAAATCTCTGTGGACTGAGGAGTTTTGGAGAATGTATGCATCATGTGAGCTGCCAGGATATTTTGCACAGACATTCATTATCCTCATGTTGCTGTCACACACCATCTGCACGTTGATGGAGTGGAAGATCTTCCTATTGATGAATAGCTGTGCGTCACGTGCTGGGGCCTTAATCCGGACATGGGTGCAATCTATAGCACCCATGACCCTGGGCATGCCTCCCCTTGCGTAAAAGGCCTGCTTGACGTGTATCCAGTCTATGTCGGTGGTGGGAAAATGTATATAAGTACTGGCCTTGCTTTTGAGGGCTGGCAGGACCTGGGCCAGCACCCTGGAGAATGTGGCCTGTGACATACCAGATGCGTAACCCTCAGTGGACTGGAAGGCCCCACTTGCCATGAAGTGTATGGCACACAGTAGTTTCTGCAGGCCAGTTAGGGCATGGTTGTGGATGTAGATGGGATCCACCTGATTTTTGATGACCTCATACAAGGCAATGATGCTGTCAGGCCTCAACCTGTAGCGATCAATGACCTCATCATCAGTCATTCCAAAGAGTGTGACCCTTGGGCAGTATACCCTGGGCCTTGGTGGTTGTCTATACATCCTCTGCCCTCCAGGTGGAGATGGACTCCTGTGTGGCTGCTGAGCCAGAGCCTCCTCACTTGCAACAGGTGAAGGCTGTTGATCAGGCGTGCCTGGAGGTTGCTGATGTTCCCCAGCTCTCTACCTTGCACGCATTCTCCGCAGTCTTCGCAACAATATGTAACCCAACATACTGTTTGCTCTCTCTATCTCTCTCTATCTCTCTCTCTCTCTCTCTCTCCCTCCCTGAGTGGAAAACAAGCCACAAGTGAGTGTGTTGAGTTGTCCCTTTAAGTACTTGATAGGGCGTTGTGTAGGTGTGGTGATGAGGTGAGTGCTGACCAGTGGAGAGTTGTTTTTGTCCAGGTAAGTGTTTGCAGGTGTGTGTGTGTTATAAGATGTGGTGTGTTGTGCTTGTTATGTGTCTGCCATTTGTGGGTGTGCAGTTGTGGGGTGCAGATCGCGTGTTGATGTTGCACAGTTGAGCTTATATTTGCAGGTGTCCGCTTTGTGTGATAACCCCCATTGTTCCGTGCCATGTTGTGTTGTTGTTTTTTTGGGTGTTGTTGTCCCTGTGGTGTTGCTTGTTGTTGTGTGTGGAGTGATTTGTGTTGTGTGTCCATGTTTTTGTGTTGTTTTGGTATTGCACAGGTTAATTTTTCCATTTACATGCTTGTGCGGTAAGCATTTTGTGTATTTTCCTATGTAACGGGGGTTTTGTTTTGCCCGTTAAGTGTCTAATGGCTAAGAAAAGTGGGTCTTAACTTTTTGCCGTTAGGTGTGTCTTTTTTTCAGCCGTTACCAGCACCGCAAGCCTTTGAATGGCTCTGGGGTATGTTGTTCCATGCGTCTGAATGCACGTAAGTGTATCGGCCGTAAGGATTCTGCAGCTGCCGTTAGCTGTTCTTTAGACGGATCTTTGAATTGCTACATGACACTTAACGCACCCGTTAGTGATTTTATTTACTAACGGCTGCCTTTAAATCAAGCCCTAGGTGCTTTGCGAATATCACCCATGTGTTCTCTTATACGTGTCTTTAATTTTCTTGTTGTCATGCCAACATATCTCTTCCCACAGGGACATTGTATGCAGTTTATATACTTTTGGATTTCTCTGGTCCATCCAAATCTGTCTGTTATTTCTGTCTTTTTCACCATATACTTGCAGTTTATTCTTTGACCACATTGATAAGAGCCTCTTACTTTTGTTTTTTGTGCATGCCTAATGAAATGGCTTTGGACCAGTTTGTCCTACAATGTAGGTGCTCTTCTGTAACTTGTTAGTATTCTGTCTCCCAAACACTGATTTACGGTCTCATCTGTTTTTAAGAAATGCCAATATTTTTGCATGATGTTGGTTTTTATATGTTGTAACAAATTGGGGGGGGGGGGTTTCTGGTCCTGTGACTGCATTTTAGGTGTTAGTAGAGAGTCATGGTTAGTATGGAGGGCTCGATTATTTCCCTTTTTGATAGAATTTTTGGAGTATCCTCTCTTTATTAGGCGCTCTCTTAATTCCTCAGATCCTTGTTTAAATAATTGTAGATCTGAGTAGTTCTCAGGTATTCTGAGGAAATCCCCTGTTGGTGTGGATTTTTTCAGTGTTGGGAGATGGTGGCTAGTTCTGTGTAATATGGAGTTTGTTGCTGTAATCTTACGGTACAGATCTGTGGTCAAGATATTGTTTGCATCCTTCGCTATGGTCAGATCCAGAAAATCCACTGTAGTTAGACTTGCTTGGTATGTGAGTTTCAAGTTTTTATTGCTATTATTCAATACCCCTTCACATTTGGGAAGAAAGTTGGTCTACAGGATGAACAAATCGTCCACGTAACTGTACCAAAGGGGTATTTTGTCCGTATAGGGACTATTACAGTCTGATAAAACTACTTCATCCTCCCACCACCTCATGTATAAATTTGCATAGGATGGTGCACAGCAAGTTCCAATAGCTGTGCCCTTTGTTTATATATAATACTTGTCATTAAAAGTGAAAAAGTTGTGGTTCAGTATGAACAAGCGCTTAATGAAGAAGTCAATCTCATCAATGCTGTACCTCCCATCTTTGGACATCATTTTTTCTTACTGCTTGGCAATCAATTCTGTGGTCAGTAGAAGTGTATAATACTTTGAAATCACATGGTTGTAAGATAGGTTGTGTTCTCAACTGGCAGTCCCTGTATTTTCTTAATATATCCATAGTGTCTTTTGTGGTTCAAGAATTGGCTGGCTTTTTCCGTTAAGTTTCCAGTCCCTGAGACTACTGGTCTGCCAGGGGGGGTCTATGTATGTTCTTATGGGTCTTGGGTAGAATATAAAATGTTGCAAGTCTTGGATCTGTGACCTGTAAATAGTTCCATTCCTCTTTAGCTATTGGGTTATCTTTATGGGCATTCATCAGGTGGGTATTGTAATGTGTTGTGAAGTCCTCAGTGGGATCGCCCAAAATGGCTCTATAACATGATATGTCCTTCAATTGTCGATATCATTTCTTTAAATATAGATCCTTGGGCCACAAAACCACATTGTGGCCCAAGGATCTCTATTAAGAGCATACAGCTCAGGTTGTCTGGTAACTTTGCAGAGAAGTGGTCCTCATTCTCTCTAGATTATTGCAACATTCTACTCTCTGGTCCTCCTCCCTCTTATCTTTCAATGCTTCAGTCTGTTCTCAATTGCAGCTACAAACTTAACTCCCAGATACCTTCCCTCTCATACACTCCTGAAATTCCTCTCTTGGTTGTCTACAAGTTGCTTTCTTCTTTTGCACCCTCTTACATTTCTGCTCTTATCTCCTGCTACACCCTTTCCTGTCACCTGTGTTCATCTCAAGGGTTCTTTCTGTCCTCTTCATACACAACGCAAGCCGTTTCTCAGCTGTAATCACTTTCACTGGCTGTCCCTGGTGTGTTCGGTATGGGTACCTTGTCTGTGGTGTAAATGTGTGCACAGATTTTACACCTACTTTGTAGGCAGGGTAATGTGCCATTTTTTGTATTTTTGTTCAGGCCACTCCTTACCATCAGTTGTTTTAAATTGGGAGGCTGTCTGAAGGAGAGTAAGGGAGGTTGTGGAAATATGTTCTTAAGTCTTTCATCTGTGTGTAAGGTTGCTTGAAGTTCTCTTGATATTTTGCGCAGAGCTTCAACCTGGGGGTGGTAAGTGACAACAAGTGGCACATGGTTTCCCTTATTCTGTTCTTTGTAGCTCAACAGATCTTTTCTTGGTATGTGAGTAGCTTTCTGTATCTGACAGTCAATAATCCTTGCACTGTAACCCTGTTTTATAAAGTCTCCTCTGAGTTTCTGGAGGTGCTTGTCACTGTCCGCCATGTCAGAACAGATGCGATTGTATCTGATGGCCTGGCTGTATATGATGGAGTTCTTTGTGTGTTTTGGGTGAAAGCTATCGTTTTTCAGGTTGGTCTGTCCGTTGGTTTACAGTACAAGGATGTGTTGATGGAGTTGTTCTGAATATTGATATTCGTGTCTAGGAAGTTAATGTTTGTGCGTGAGTGACTGAGTGTTAGATTGATACTGGGGTGGAATGCATTGTAATTTTTGTGGAATTTGAGAAGTTCCTCTTCACTGGCTGTCCAGATGATAAGAACATCATCTGTGTAGCAGAGATAGACCAGGGATTTTGTCTGGCAGGTGGACAGGAAGTCCTCTTCTAACTTTGCCATGAACAAGTTGGCATATTGTGGTGCCATTTGGGTACCAATTGCAGTCCCCATTTCTACGGCTACACGGTACCAACTCTCATCTAATATTCTCCTTGTGCACACTGACAATCACATTAGAATCATTCTGCAATACCTTTACTGAAGTCTTTTACTTGAACTTCTCCTCCTACTGTCCCTGTATGTTGTCATGATTACTAATTAGATTTTAAGCTAACTGGAGCAGGGTCCCGTTCCCAGTGTATGATTTCCTTTGTTGCATTTTTTCCCCTGCTAATAATGCAGTGATCACACTGTGGATCACCTGATGCTCTTAACCTGTTGCTGTATTTTTGCATTGCACTTTTACTATTTCTGTACAGCTGTGTGTACATGTATAGAACTATATAAAGAAAGATACAAACATAAACTAGGCAAGAAAGGTAAAAGGTAAATCTGTATTAAAGTGTTCGAGACTATAGTAGTTTAAACATATCACAGTACTGGATTGCATTGGAGAATAAAGCATCAGAATGAATTATACAGGGTGTTGAGCTTACAAGATTAATTTGTGGTGCAGTAACATATATTAAATCCCCATAGTTGAAGATTTGCATTAACATTTGTTGCACAATACATTTCTTATCAGAGGACTTTAGGATAAAGTTTGGATGTTAATTTATCAGTTTGAAACCCAAAGATGAAGGTTGTGGCTGAGACACATACCAAGATATTTGTACTAGTCACCCAGGGCCAAGTTATGATTGGACTTTGTTGCAATTAGAGATGGGCAAAAAGACAAAAAAAACTTTTCCATGGGATTTTTTTCAGAAAACCCACAAGTTCATGCTTTTCCTATAAATATTCCTGCCTGTAGAAAAATGTATAACATTTCCACATTTTTGCCACTGCTAATAAGATTCCCACAATAAATTTGCTATTTTCTCTTATGTTTTCTATGACAGCAAGACTGCAATACTACTTCTTCTGAGGGCTAATGTGTACAAATCAATGTTTGAAAATAAAAGGTGTGTCCCACAATAACATATTCATTGAAGTAACTGTTAGCAGTCTGAGTGCCTTTGTCCTTTGAAAAACCAGAAAATCGACACTTGTCATGAAAAGTGCCATTTTTTGCCTGTTTTACATTTGAAGAGAAAAATGTCACCCATCCTTAGTTTCAGTTGTTAAATTGGTATTGCGGAGAGTAATTTGTGTTTTCTATCAAATATCATTGTGACTGTTTTGTGTTTAAGAACAGTTTGTTTGTGGTCATCCTGTAATACAGTCTCAAGTAGTGATGCATTTGTATTTTTTGTGAAGATTATGGTAGCACTGTTGCCTTGCAGTGCTGGGGTCCTGGGTTCAAATCCCACCAAGGACAACATCTGCAATGAGTTTGTATGTTCTCACTGTGTTTGCGTGGGTTTCCTCCGGGTACTCCGGTTTCCTCCCACACTCCAAAAAAACATACTGATAGGTGAATTTAGATTGTGAGCCCCAATGGGGACAGGAACCAATATGAGTGTAAAGCGCTGCGGAATCTGTGTGCGCTATATAAATAAAGGATTATTATTATTATTATTATTATATACCTTTCTGGATATAAAATAAGTAAATATCTTCAACAGAAAAAGTATCAAGAACCAGTTATAAACAAGGCTCACACATGTGAAACAACTGATAACCTACTATACCCATAAAAGCTAGGGCCTTAGCCACAGAAGGTTACATCTTGATAGAGAAGAAAACACACACCCTGACTACTCATGCACAACTTGTAAGAATGGGCTAATATAACAAAAATGAACCCCTACACCTGCATATATTTGCTACATACAATTCTACAGTTGTGAGATGCAACATGGTACTGGAAAACACAACATTCTCAGCACTTTCTATTTATACAAGATACTAAAGTGATTTATACAGTACAGACCCTGGCCACAACAGGGCCCTCAGTGTTTATTAACCCATAAATAAAGTTATAGAGCCCAGATATCAGAAGGAGAGAGAGAGAGAACTGGAAATGGACAAAGGAAATCTGGCAGTTAAGATTCAAAATAAAAGCATCTTACCAACTTGAAAAGACAGAAAGACAGCAACAAGAGGCAGAAAGAGGCCTATTCTATATTATGTTTTGATCGGTCCTCTTTTCTACCAGCTTAAGTGAACCTCACCCATTAGTGAATTTTCTGCCATGGATATTCAGGAATGTACATTTTTTTAATGGTCCAGTTTGTTCCCTTATATGCTTCACCACTGACACACATATCTCACTGGTTTCTTCTCTATTATCTTTTTAAAATCTTAAGTCATTTAGTCTGTATAAAATCAATAAACTGTACTTGTAATAAGATGTAAATCATAAAATAAATGTTTTCACTTTTTATTTCTTGAAATAATAATTTAGCTGTGTTGATTCATTTACTTGATTGCACACAGAATATCTGATAATAACCCATGCAAATATACAATACATTTTAGGTGTCAAACCACAGTTTACCCTTTCATCTTAGAGGGGCTTTCAATGCATTCAAAGGGTTAAAATACAAAGAACTGACATTGTTAAGTATGAAATATAATTTAGTATAAAGTGGCTATTACAGTCACTTGACAGATAATACTTGTAAAAAATACATTTTAATAATTTCGTTTTCTGAAACATGATAATGCGGTAAAAAAAAAAAAGAATTATACGTAAACTTTAGAAATACACAGTTCTTAAGGGTATGAACAGAAAACATCACTGAATTCCCTGGATATCCTGTGATTGAGCACAAGATAAAATGAGGCTGGACTGTCTTTTTGCTCTGTTCTATCAACTTTACCATAATACTTTGAATGATTTTAACACCAGTATATTAATTCAAAGAACAGGACTTAACATTAAGGAATGTACAACCATGAGAATGAAATGAGAGTAATATACTACATACATTCATAAAACAACAGAAGACATCTTCTGTAATAAAATATATGCATATTACTGTAAAGAAGTAAAATAATAATAAGGAAGACAATTTATTTCTCTCCAAATCTGGCATAGTAAAACTGTGATATATACTGCTCAGTTGCAAGACACATGTATGAGGACTACTGTATGCCAGAATTCCGTGAATGATCTTTGGAAATATAATTAGAACAAACTATATCTAAGGTCACGGGATGCCTACAGGGAATCTGAACTTTCAGACAAAGACATTGATAAAGAATAAATTATGTAGATAATAAACTACATATATTTTTCTAAATAACTATTATAATGTGAATAGTATTTGGAGATGAAGTTGAAATATAACAGCTTGCATCAGTATTAAGATATAAATAGTATTAATATTAAATATACTCTTTCAAATGTAACACCAGATTATATGAGGACTAGGTTTGGGTGAAATTATTTGCTGCTGAATGAAAAATGTGAAAAATTGCATTTCGAAAGTGCTGATGTTCCCCCTTTTCCCACCTTGGTCATTGCATTGAAATCAATGAACCTACACAAACACTGAATTTCCCCACCACATGAAAAGTTTGGGTTCTTTTCCCGCCACGATAATATAAAGGGTGTCAGGTTTATGGATAAGTGAAACTTTTTACCTCAAAAGCAAACCAGGAGAAAGATAGCACTTTCAGCTGGACCAGACATTTTTCTCAAAAAGTGATCATTTTCCACTTTATCCCATCTTGGACATTGCATTGAAATCAATGGAGAGATTGAAGTTTACATACCATATGTCAAGTTTCCCTTCTTTTCCCACAGCAATATTATAAAATGAGCATCAGGTTCCTGCAGCATGTAGTACCTGTAATTATGACAGAGAAAGCAGCACAATAGAGTACTATGTAGAGGAAAATTTGTAGGACTTAGACTCGTGTTAGGCCCAAACCCTGAGGAAACATTGATTTGTAGGACTTGTTTGGCAAAATCCCTAAGGAAAATTTGTAGGACTTATTGTTTGTAGACCTAGGTTTTTTGTGGGCCTAATGTTTTTGTTTAAAGAACAAGCCATGAGAATAGAAAAAAAGCCCTACTGGCCTAGAGAAAGCAGGTCATGTTGTGTTGGCCAGTGGCCACTGGCCATTGTCAAATGCTCTGGTGTAATAGTGGAATTTGTGACTGCTGATCTTGCTACTGCTGTTGAGTTGTTTAAACAGTAGGATGATTAGGCAGCTCAAAGGGAATGGAATCAACAACAACAGTGATATGGGTGATGATGATCATGGTTCCCTTTGCTACTACTAGCTCCAGTGATGTGTCTGTACCACAAGTAGCAGTACCACAACAAGCCCCCACCACATCAGGTATATGTGGAGAAAATAAGAAGTTGGTCAATAATGCTTCTCCCCTTGCCCCTTCTCCAAAATAATGGCTGTGTTGCTACTAGAATATATTTTTTTCCCTTGAGAGCAGTAACTGTGCATCTCATCAGCAACTGCAATGTGCACAATGTGTGTGGTAAATAAGGGAAGGACTGGGAAGAATGGGTACATCTGCACTCACATCAAACATTGGGCACAACTCTATCCAAACACCCAATTTGAAATTCCCCCACCAGAAACCAATTACTGCTGCTGTCACTATGCCCCTTGTCCACTCCCTGCTATGGACACATGACAACTTGCAGACAGCGTATGATGAACCCTCCCTACCACAAGCTTAGCATATTCTGTGGGATGGAATCTCTTCAGACATTGCTTTATGCCCTGGTTGCAATTATCCTCTACCACACTGCCATGTGTGGTCAGTGAACCACAGAGTGTGAAATGAGTGGACACAAACTTCCACATCCTGAGATCTCCTGAATGGCTATCAACTGGTGGGGAAGGTACAGATGAATAGTTGGATTGCCAAAAAATGTAGTAATCCTAAAGCAAGAAGGTGATGGTAAGCCAGGTGTTTCGCTCATCATCGAACTTTCTGCCTCCGGATGGGTTTCTCTATTCTTCCTCCTCTTAGATCTCCACCTCACCTCTTGTTTCCTGTGGGGAGAGTCAGGGGCTACAGCAACATTCTTTGCTGAATATTTGTCTTTAACATGTTTCACATAAATGTCATGGTGTCTGTGTTTCGTGTGTGTTATCAGGATGGTTGTGCCAATGCACATTCCCTCCTTTCCCCTTTGCGTTGAAGACTGCACTGTGCCTGCCCCAAGAGAAAAATAGTTCCACACCAAGGACTTCAGAGGGGAGGGGAAAGGTGGAGAAGAATGGCCTTTTTCTTCTTCTCCTCCACATTCCTCTTCACTGGCTGGGGCAAAGGATGATGTTGCTGCTGTTGCTGCTACTTCCTCAGAATCAGCACTGCAACTAGGAACAAGAGTGCTGCTGGCAAGTGGAACCTGATCTAGTACTGCATCACTTGTTGACCCCATTCTCACTGTGTCCAAGTTAGTCTGTGGCACACTAGCTTACTGCTCAGCATCCTGCTGCCCTTGCAACTCAGCATTAACAGGAATTAAATCAGTAGCAAACTCCATAAATTCCAAAAGCTTGCTGCTAGTGGTGGTGCCCATCCCCATTCCTTTCACCCACTACTTTTTAATTTGTGCTAAAAACGCCATTAATGTCTCTTCCACTCCAGCTTTTCTACCATCATCATTATCACCACCACCACCACCAGTCTCTCCTTGCTGCTGCTCTATTACAGACATCTCAATGGTTGGAGGAGGTGATGAGAAATGTGACAGTGGGTCCCCTAAAGTCACACTTGCCATTTCTTGCAGATCTGAAGAAGGCAGACTGACAATACTAGCAGAAGGCACAGGCAGCTGATCTGTGCTCCAGGTGGTGGTATTAGTGCTGCTAGGCAACAATTATAATTCTGCCTCCTTCAGGATCTTTTTCCACCTGGACAATGTTGTGGGGGTAAAGGGGACTCCCAGGGTCAGGAGAATGTTGTAGGCTCCCTTGACCTCTAGTCTGGACGATCTGCTTTTCTTCCCCTAAAACTCCCCAACGCTAGTCCCACCAGCTGCTTCACCAGCACTCAGTGGCATAACAATAGGGGTCGCACCTGCAACTGGACCCGTCACTCCAAGGGGCCCGGCCGCCCCCTGTGAACCCATCGCCACTCGCCCACATTCCTGCCCGCAGCAACTCAGCTGATCTCCCGGCGCACTAGTAATGCAGAGCGCTGGGAGATGACGTCATCTCCCAGCGCTCTGCATAACTGAGAACGGCACGAGAGATGGAGGTAGGAGATGTACATGGGGCAACGTGAAGATGGGGGGGGCCGTCAGCAATTTCTGCACGAGGGTCCGGTGGCTTCTAGTTACGCCACTGCCAGCACTGTTGCTACTATTAACACTAACAACATCAATTACAGTCCACGTATCTTCCTCCTCACTAGTAATATGGTGACCCAGATAGCAAGCAATTGAGCTGCAAGTTTGAAAATGGCTTGCTAAGCTATTGCTAGACTTTCCAAGCTTCACAAGTTTGTTGCACAATTGCAGCAAGTCTGCGTTGCAAGTGTCCAGATCAACTTAATTTGCTGCAAGTCTGCTGCAAGTTCTGGTTCAGTTTAAAAATATTTTGTGAAATGCAGTCATCCCACCACAGAGGTCATTGTGGCTGAATTTTAATCTCATTGCTTGCTGCTGTGTGTGTAAGTTTTTTCTTTGTTTTTTTTCTGGTGCTGGCATTTTACAATCACGTTTGAGGTTATGTGAAGAGAGGTGAGTAGGAACCACATGATCTGATATAGAGTTCTGGGAAATCAAGGAGTAACAAAACATAATATCTTATTGGTGTAGCACAATTTGGAATATTTTATTTTCCTTATTTATTTGCTGAGATTTTGCTTATAAGGGGATTAACCCATTAACAACACATGACATGCCAGGACAGTCAAGGGAAGATTTGCCTTAAGGACTCATGACGGTCCTGGCATGTCATGAGTTAAATGATAGCAGCATGCTGTGGTGCACACTGCTATCATGCATTTCAGGCTGAAACTGAATGCTCCGGGACTGGATCGCTCAGCTTCAGTTGTTGTCTGGTCTGCCAGTTCACGTGTTCGCTCCAGGAGCGATCACACGTACCAGCATTTTGATTTAAAAAGTCAGTGTGCTTGGCACACTCCCTTTGTATCTGCTCTGTGCCTCTCTCTCTTCCTTACTAATAAAGTAAGGGGGAGAGAAGCAGACACATATACAAATAAAATCTATCAATAGTTGGGGGTATTAACCCCTTCAGTGCTGGTGCTGGGGGCAGACTGGATGCAGGTCCATTTCTGACCTGCAAAAATAAACTTTTTTTTTTAATAAATGTAAAACAGATAACAAATTTAACCCATTGCGCCCAAATGATAACAAGAAAAAAAAATAAAAATGGTGGGTTTTTTTACATTTTTTCTACAGTTTTCTTTAATTTTCATCCATATAAGTGTGGTATCAAAAGAAAGCCCTAATTGTGTATAAGTAAATGGTATATAATTTATGTGGATGTAATAAAAACCTTAGCGAGAAAATGCTGTTGAACAAAGACATAGCCAAAAAGGTCAGATTTGCTCCGGCCCTAATACGCAACCCACCCCAGATTTTCCCATTCCTTAGGGGGTTGAAGGGATATGCATTAGGCTGACCAGACCTCATGTTTAATGTGGACACATAGGAAATAGGCATATTTCAGGACTGCACTGAAATCAAACAGCCCTGCAGTATGCATTTTTCATGTGTGTCCCAGGTTAAAGGTGAGGTCTGCTCACCCTAATATGCTGAGAAAACTGTCTCATTCAGTAGCTCTATAACTGAATGAGCTGCAAAGCAGTCATCTTTTCCTCCTAAAATAAATTCATAAATAAATTCATAAATAAAATGTTTGTTTTAAAGGGATAGTAATACTTAAAATGTAAAAAAAATATATTGTAGGGTTTATTCCCCTGAGTAAAACAAGAGTACTTCCACTGCTGAAAGGTATTTCATTCAAAAGTTATTAATTTTCAAAGTTGATTTTTTTAGGTGCAATATCACAGTGGCCTGAAACTGTACAGTGGTGCTGTTGCTACACGATCCTATGGACAGCTCTGGTCCCAGGACCATAAATCTCCATAGGATGGTGTAGCAACAGCGCCACTGTACAATTTCAGTCCACTGTGATATTGCACCTAAAAAATTCAACTTTGAAAATGAATGACTTTTGAATGAAACACCTTTCAGCAGTCGGTGTACTCTTGTTTTACTCAGGGGGATAAACCCTACAACATATTTTTTTACATTTTAAGTGTTACTATCCCTTTAAAACTTTCACTCTTATTAACTTTATGCATACACCTCACAATCCATGTGCTGAACTCTCTTTATTGTGACTACACCACAACAAAATTAATAAATTAAAAAGTAAGTTAACCCTAAAAAGCAATAACTTTAAGGTGAATAATTTTTACAAATCAGAAAGGTAATTAAAAATGTATGTACCACTGAGTTATAAATATAACAAACTAGTATACAAAAATGTTCAAGGGACAGGCATCACTTTGAGACAACTGTTTCATTCAAAAACATTACGTTTGAATCACGCACTGATGCAAAAAGAAAATAAATATGATTTTTTTTTCATGTTTACCTGTTTTTCTGGTCCGTGTTTTCCATGACACTTATCTAACCAGTGTCCGATCCCTAGGTATGCAGATAATGCTAATTGCACATGCTTGACTCAGCCATGCTTGCTCAATTAGTACATCTTGCAGCATCTCTAGTGATGTTACGAGATGTGGGAGCGAGTGTCAGTGTTCTGTCAGATTAGCCAATTCATCAGAATATCCAATACAATTCCGGTGATGTCACATCCACTTATTTCATCCAGTTTTCACTTACTGCACGCATACCTCTCCCTACCTGTTTGATTTGTTGATCACCATTAATATGCATGCACACGCTACTTAAGACTGTACTATTAATAGCTGTCAGATTTAACAAGAGCATTTACCTCACATCCGGGTAGTCAGCATCACTGACTGGCTGACTATCCACTTCCATGTTATAATATAGTGGCATAATTAAGTGAAAGTTGGCAAAATAAGCAAATATGACATGGCTGGAAGTGACATTATTGGCTATTCTGATGAATTGGCTAATCTGACAGAATACCGGGCATGCACAAGAATGTCAGAATGCAACTTCTATTACTCTCATACGCATAAGGATGTCCTGGAACCCTTGTGTGCAGCATTAATGGGCTGCCACATTATAAGGTATCCATTAATTCCTTGGTTAACAGCTGACCAAAACTCTCCCCGTAGGTTATGAACTGACACTGGGCCAGCAGGTGAGATCTCTGTGATCTCCTCACCATCCTAGGGAGATGTGAAGGGACCCTATACCCAGCAGCACATCATGCAAACCGCAAGCCCCCTTCTGATGTTGGGCCAATTTTAACTCGCCCTCACACAGTTTACACTTGCGCAATGAAAGGAAATGAGTGGACATTTTGAGCCCTGTAAGTATGTATGTTTCCACACACATGCAGGTTAAAGGGATTGTAATGTCAGAAAAAATTATTAACTATATGGTAGATACATTTAAAACAGAGTACTTGCACTTATTCATATCACTCAAACTGTTATGGTTTGAGAGATATAGGAAAATAAAGTTCTCCGTTCCCTCCCCTTTCTGCTTGACGAGCTATAAAGCTGTGAGAAGCAGATTCTGGTTCATGGATCAGACGGCGGCTCTTCAGCAGCGCCGACATATCGATACCTAAAATTAAATACTTCATCAGAACGGTCTACAACTTGTGCCTGATTTGCAAGCACAAGTTGTAGACGATTACAAGTAAGTATTTATCTTTAGATATTGTTATATCTGCACTGCTGAAGAGCCGCGTCTGGTCAAGCGACCAGAATCTGCTTCTGACAGCTTTACAAGCTCATCAAGCAGAAAGGGGAGGAACTTTATTTTCCTATATCTCTCAAACCACAATGGTTTGATTGATAGGAATAAGTGCAAGTACTCTCTTTTAATTGTATCTACCATATAGTTAAAACTTTTTTTCTGACATTACTATCCCTTTAAGGGTCACCCAGACCCTCTCCATTAATTTCCCTCCCTCCACCTTTAGGCTAAGCAGAACTTCTAATATCATGCACTACTTAGTGAATGGGCTGCGTAAAGCCACTAAACACGGCTTGTATGGAGAAGCCCTGCTTAGTGGAGGTGCCCTATCATGCTAGTGGGCATTAGGCAGCCCATTCACAAAGCAATGCTTGTAAGCCCTATATATATATATATATATATATATATATATATATATATTTATATTTATATATAAATGTACCTAATGTACCTAACTGGCCCTAAAAATGTATTATGTTTTAGGCCTTAGCTATGTCATTTTTTGTGAGAAGCTTAGGCCTAACTTTAAATGGACAATCAAGTTATTTTACTAAGTAAGTATTTAACTTTACCTAAATCAATTATCATGTTAAAATAAACATTTTACTAATTTACATCCATTTTATATTTCCTAAAAGAAAGTTATTAAATGAAGAGTCTGCACATCTCCCTCCTTACCTGCGTCCCTGTGAGTTGCATAGCAGGGCACAGCAGAATCAGGAGATTGTACAGGGGCGTGGCTATGTGTCTAGATCAAGAGTGAGAATATGAATAACCAGTGAAAGGCAGAAAATATGTGTAGGTAACTTTTTGTGATTGTCTTTGTAATTTTATGTTTTTGTTTGAAGTGATTTACTTTGGTTTTTAAAAATTCCTTACTTAATGACATTAATGGAATAACTCAGTAAAACAAATCACATTTGCTCAAGGAAGCATCTCAATAGCAATATCCTCATCCTTGCACAACGATAGTGACATCAGAATATTTCTGCACTTCCTTCACCACACCTTGTATTTGCACTTATAATCATCCTCCTACTGTCTCTGTATGTCATCATGAACTCTAATTAGATTTTAAGCTCATTGGGGCAGGGTCCCTTTCCTAGTGTATGTTTCCCTTGCTGCACTGCCCCAAAAATAATGCAATGATTGCACTTTAGCTTAATACTCTTAACCCTGTTCTGTATTTTTGTATTGTATTATTTCAAATTCTGTTAACCGCTGTGTACATGTATGGCGCTATATAAATAAAGATAAATACATTTGTTTTAGATGCTGCAGATGGTTCATCCCATTAACCTACTCTAGCATATAGAATAAAGACGAAATCTAGGATGCAGAAAGTAGTATTGTAACTTTTATCTGTTATGCTGGCCTAATTTTGATTCAGTGTAGCCTATATGTTGCTTTTTTATATATCCATTTTTTTGTTTCCAGCAAAAATGTCATTGCCATTCCGTAAAAGTTTTCTGTTACTTTTTCATCAAGGGAAGGCAAAGAGATTTAAAAAAAATTGCCAGAAGCACATGGAGAACCTGCGCAAGACACTCATGAGGAACATCCTTCATATTTCCATGAATATTCTACAAGTACATCCCTACAGCAAGCCCATTGGTAGTGAATGATGACTCTACCCTGTTCCGTCACAATGGTATCCACCCAGTGGAGGTGCAGACCAGATTCCTAGCACATTGGATCACCAGATATCAGCATGTGTTTTTTAAATGATTATTAATTTAATAAAGCCCCTATACAAACACTACACACCTTTACAAACATGGATGAGGGGGTGTGACCAATTTTTCACACAGGGTACCTAATGGTCTAAAGCCAGCCCTAAATGTACTGCCAATGAAGACAGCGTCAGTCTGGATGTGCACTTGCTTGTGATCAGGTGAAGCAGGTGCAGGAGGGAAAACTTAACCCTGCACAGATATAAAAGTAACAAAACATTTTCCTTCTCTTGTGACAGCTGCAATGCCTCCTAGAGACAGAAATGCACTGTGATCTTGCATTTAAAAATATCATCAGTAGTTAATTTGTATTAAAGCATTTGCTTTCCACTAAGCTAAGAAATTGAAATAATTTAGTTATTTACATAGTCCAACATCAAAGTCTTTCTGTTACATAGGTTCTTAGAAATTATTCTGTAGGATTTCACTTTACCTGTCATAAAATGATTTATCATTGTAAAGGAAAATATTCCATAATCAATTCTATGTCAATTTATCCAGAATAAAAATAGGAAAAAACTTTTCCTCCTTTTCCTTTCTAGGCTGAATAACACCTGTAAAGTTTCCTGTGTTTTTGAATGAACCTTAGTCACTATGATCTAGACTTTGCCGTAAAAAAACACAATCAATGTTAGTTGTTGTTACTTAATAGTAAGAATGACTTTTTTAATTTAGTTTATGAATCATTGCTTTTTACTGGCTGAGTAAAATGTATTATTTGTATTAGGCTTCTCTTAGACATTAATGTTTTAGTTTTATATTCCAAGTTTATGTCATTTCATCCATTTCTTAAATGCATTTTTAAGGAAGGTAAGGGTACATGCTAGATAGTTTTACTTATAGGAGTAAGTTATAATGCCATAATTTCTGTTAAAGTTGGATATGACTGAAACAAAAAAATTTGCAATTGTCAAATTTACAGATGAAGATGATGCTCCAGGCATTATTCCTCTTTCATGGCTGGCGGCTGATTACTGTACGTGTTACTATCCAGAGGCCAAAACTGACCAAATGAGGGAGCACCTCATTAAGGATGCCGTGAGTCCACAGAACAAAGCAAACATGTGGGCGATCTGCAAAGTGCATGTTATGCACTTGTATTGTGAGTATCTACTCTTTTGTATAGTAGTACATTAATCCTGCTAGTCCTTTTCTTCTATTTTTTATTTGTGCTAAAGGGAGTATACTACTTTTTTGTGTGTATAATTTTTCTTCTTTCTTTCCTTTATTATATTTTAATATCTTTGTGTATTTCCAAGTACCTTTGCTTTGGCCAGAAACAACCTTAAAAAAACAGAGGAAACCTCAGACTTGGACACTGAACCTGACCTCAGAGAGGAAAATCAAGAAAACAAATTTTTTACTCCCTGGAGAAGAGGCTGGTGATGAAGGAGCTGACATAGCAGAAACAGAAATACGAAACCATGTAACAAGGAATCCATCAGTACAACAAATATCATCTGTTGCGCTACCCACCTTTCCCTCAGCCTGACTCCTTCCATGCACCAGTTGCTGGATCTTCTCTTTTCTTCCCACAATCACCTTTTCCTTCCTCAGATATTTTTTTTTATGCTCCACATGTCTCTTCACCAACTAACTTACCCCAATCAGCCCCGCTCGTTCCAACTACACATTTTTCTCCTTAAAATCCACCTCTTACAACAATTTAACAGATATTTCTAAATCCAGCTTTACATCTTGCCAACACGAGTCCTCAGTTACAAAATCTCTTCATTCCTCAAAAACCTCTTCACCCAGTGCTTATTCTCCTAGTCCTCCAACCATCATTCCGTCTGATTCTGCTCCATCTAGTACACTCCATCCTCTAGTTCAAGAAGATGTGCAGCACATTTCCCATTATTCAGGTCAGTTTGTATAACATATTTTTTTCTATTTTTGTTTGCAATGTACATAACTTCTAAAGCCATATTTTTATTGTGTTAATGTTTTATTGAGTATTTTAAATAATAAGTTATATTGTTTGCTACATTTCCACACTTCTTACAAAAAAACATGTACTCTTCAGTTAGTCCTAATAATTGTATTTTAAAGAAATATGCTTGTTGTACATTGTTTTACTTGATGTAAGGTAAACCCATAAAAAATATGCTCTAAATTGAATCCTAAGTCAAAACCAACAAATTTGTGGAATATTGAGGTAGTTCACATAATTTCTATGCTGAATAAATGGGCAAAAACATAGTATAGTAGGCACCTTCTGATATGGTCAGATGGAGAGTGCTCATCAATTTCACCTGGGCATTTGGAGATGGCCTCGATAACTTCTCTTTCTAGCTCCAGCAAAAGAGGACAGAAGATGGGCAGCTGTTCTGCAGTGGATGGTGGGCATATCTGAGAGACTTCAAAAAATAGAGGAAAGATTGGAAGCCATAGAGCAAAGAAATGTACCTAAAGCAGAAGATGACACATCCATTTTCAGTCTTCTGCCCCTGAAGTCTTTGGACAACTTTATAAAATTGGATGATGCTTTGAAAACAAGCAAATCTCTCAAAATCAAACTGGTGAGCTCTTAAATTCATATTTATCCTTTTAGGTTGGCTACAGTAATTAATGTGCATCTTATGAACACAGTAATTGGTCCAATTGTGGAATCACTTACAATGCATCCAATGAATACGTCTTTGTAATCACAATACTAGGTTCTTTACACAATGATATGGTGATGTGCCTTTGCAAAATATCTCTTTAGTGCCAGATATATTTTTTCCTTTTTGTCTAAGCTTGTAAAGTACTCAAGCTCTTAACCTTGGTGTTATCAATTTTATTTTAGTAATGCTTATTTTGAAGGCAACATCTTGCAAGTTATACTTACCAATTAGAAAGTAAAATTAAATAATTGCTAAATGACATTGATACAGTCATTATTTATACCTGTCATTACATAAATTTTCTAATTTTGCAGATAAGAGTCCTCAAGAGTGTTGGAGGAAGAATGTGCATTTACTTTTATATAATATGATGCAAGATTGATGGAGGATAATGTTGCCGAAGTCTATAAACTTTCTGGAACCTCGACTAAACATGCTGACAGAAGGGCCTTTGCTAGTACTCAACTGTGCAATTCAGTTCTTGGTGAGTCAAACTTTGTGTTTGCAATTTTCAGTAGTTCCAGGGTTTTGGGGTAAAGTAAGTTTTTGCACTGTACCACACACTTGTACATGTGTATTTAAAACCTGATGATTTCTATGATTTTTTATTGCAATATCTCAATGATGTGTACATTATTTAAGATGAGCAGTTATTTTAGTGCAACATTACATTGAGGTGTTTACAGAGTCTTAATTGGTTGATTTTTTTTTTTTTTAGTAATAAAGACAGATAATTTTCAGAATGCAATAGACCTTTGAAATACAGTTCTCATTTGTTGACATTTGGAATACTGGCATTCAATCCTGGATATTACAGGCTATCTCTAAAGACACATTTTTCATTATATATGGATATCTGTCTGTCTATCATATACTCAATTATTTGATTTTTTTTTGTTCTTGCAGAAGCATGTCGAACAGTCTATAAAGATGTTACAGTGTATGATGTGAGAAAACATATTGGTGATTGGCTTAACCAAGTATATAAGCAAATTGTTCATAGTTGCAGGTGGGTAGTATTTTTTTTAACTGAGCCTACTGTTAAAGAGTCACCTCTTTTTAATTTATTTTATTCTGTCCATACAACATAGGCTAGATCACACTTAAAGCCGTATTGATAAAGCTCTTAATGGTAAATACCGCTAGTGTGTTAATTATCAATAATGTGCATTATTTCTCTATAGCACACCCTACCGTTTCCTATTACAAGCTTTAACTCTTCTAACCATAGCATTGCTAAAGAAATGAGCATGCAAGGTAAACTTAGCCCTGTACCTATAATGAGGCGAGATAAGACATTTACTTCTCACAATACCACTAAGTTCACATTAGGAGCATTATGATTACCACACGCAGTGATACCTTTTATTCAGCGCAGCTGATAACCTGGTATTAAACTAATACTGCTACATAGTCTCATAAATATAAAGGAAAGTGGTTAGAGGGTTATCTGTAGCTATATTTAGCATGTGCTAAATACCACAAGTTAATCATTTAGCACACGCTAAATACAACTGCAGATCTTTGCCTAGTATTCGGAGCTCAATGTTATATTAAAGGAGAATTACCATATATGCAATAAATACTGTGCATGATAATAATGCAACGCTGGTATAACGCATCTAATGTGAAGCTGTGGTTATAAGTGAGCAGTAGATAAGTGCATTGCTGCTAGCTGTTTATTATTATTATTATTTATAAAGCCTCTGCTAATCTAACTAACTAACTAACTAACAGACAATTGAGATAGCTCAGTGGTAAATTCCCTGACTATACAGCCTATTCAACCTCAGGGTCACTAGTTTGAATCCCAGCAGGGCCAACTCAGCCCTTCGTCCTTCCGAGGTTGATCAATGAGTACCATTAAACTGGGTGATAATAACAATTATTATTCAACTCCCGATTCATTTAATTCAGAGAGTGTGCTCTAAAGCGCTTTGAGTCTTACTGGGAGAAAGGCGTTATATAAATACTAGTTATTATTATTTGCAACAAGACGAGTTGGATGCACAGGAACAGAGGGTGTTGAGGGTTTTTAATGTTATCTGGGCCTAGTGTTTTATTCCTTTTTTTTAACAACATGCTTATTGCCAGTTACAGAAGACAACTTGTTCCAAATGAAGAATATAAGCTAAGAAAATAATACAGCAGATTTAATAAAAACAACGTGAACTAAGAGGCATTAGTAAACATTAATACAGTGCAAGAAAGATATAGGCTCCTATTCTAAGTTAGTAACTAATATTTCCAAGTCATAGTGTCTCCAGTGGCAAATATGGGCCACTTATTATGACTTTGTATAAAACTCAGAAATGTAGTGGGAGCTGAAGAATAATGAGCGATTCAGAGCTGCTCGTTATTCTCAAAAAAGTCAGGAAAATAGAAAATACAGACTCCCAATCAAAAAATGCCAAACTCACCTTAGATCTCTAAGTGAAGTGTGGAGCATGAACCAGGAGCCTCCATATTGGATATTAGGAGGATCCAATCCCCTCTTACCTTATTTAAGACTCCTAATCAGTTACCAGCTGCAGCTGAGAGTTAATGTGTCTATTGATTAAAATATTTTATTTCCAGTATTTAACACTGAAGTTGAACTGCTGTTAGCTAGTACTGTTTATCTCTAGAAATTATTTTGTGGTGCTATGTAATAATTGTTATTGTTTTAATTCTCACAGGCCAGTTCCAAATCCATGCCCATAGCATAGATTTTTTTTTTTTTTGTCTTGAAAATGTAATTATGACTGTATAACATTTTATTTGTATGTCAAGTCATGTTTTGGTAAATGTTCAGCCTAATAAAAATGTAACTGTTTGGGGCGGGGCCTGGCTGCTGAACATATCAGATGCATCTTGAGGGAGCTCAGGTAATAATATGCTTATTTACCCACTTTCACTCAACTTTTACCCACAAAATAGTCTGTATGTGGCTGGCAGATTGATGTTACTCTCTGGCATCACCTGCTTTTCAGCAGCTTGGCCCAGGCATAACGGCTCTTGACTACAGCTGTGTTATGTATTTATTTTATTAAAATATTTTAATTAATATTTTTATTTTGATCATTTTTGTTTTAATGCACAATTGTGGTTTGCAGCTTATTTTTGACATTTACCAAAAGAAGGAAAATTATTTTTTCCATTTCAGTAATGGCAGTAAATCATGAAAAATGTTCTTAGATTTTCAGATTTACATACAACGGAATGCAATTGTATACAATATGTTTTATAGTTTTAACTGAAACTAATAAATGAACAGATATTTAATACATTTTAAAATTAATGTTCTTAAAGAAATAAAATAGTCAGTTTTAGTTAAAACCATAAAAATATATTTTAAATGTTAAAGCTTTAGGGTCACTCCAACCATTATGACCACTTCAGTGATTTGAAGTAGTCATGGTGGTAGGAGTATGTATGAAACACTGCACATACATTGATATTATTTGTAATTATGTGCTGGGGGCTAACACCCCCGGCACATGTGATATTGGCAGCTTGGGTTGCCCAGTATCAATTCTGTGCATAATAAAAATTTCCTAGTCAGCACACACTGCACTTGACAACAGAACTTACTAATCTTCCCCCTGCAGCAAGAACGCATGCAGGGGGAAGCTCTCTAATCCCTCCTACCCTTCCTCCCTGTAGGCATTCTCTAAGCATTCCCCCCCCCGCCTCCCTTTCCGATTGGCAATTACTTTAAAAAAAAAAAAAAAAAACTCTCCCCAGCCCTCTCCTTCCCTCCTTCCCACCGTCCCCTTGGCAGCCTGGAGCTCACACATGTACATCAGGCCAGCGATATATGAGAAGACTGTTATTGGCTGTCCATGCAGTCTTTTACAGGTTTTCTGCTGATTTGAAAAGGGGCACCTCTCCACGATGCCCAGTAGGGCATAGTACAGTGGGAGTTGCCCCCTCTCAAATAGGGTTGAAGTAACTCTTTACTTATATTACTTTTTATTTGCACATTAAAATATATTACCTAAGTTAATACATAATTGTATAACAATACCTAAGATAAATATTAGTGTTATAAACTAAAATAATAGTCTATCAGATAATATATGAAGTTAAAACTTTTAAAAATATGAAATTCATACACAGTAATTTACTGGCTTAAATTATTCATTTGTAAATATAATTCACTTAAGGTTGCTATTCACTAAAAATGAATTGAGGTGAATTGTCAGGAAAAGGGCAAAATCTAGGCCAAAATAGCTGAACTAGAAATATTTGAATGGGAGATTTGTTTCTAGTTCAGCCACTTTGGGCTAGATTTTGCAATTCTCCAGACAATTCACCTCTATTCACTTTTTCATGAATAGACCCTATAAAACTGAGACTTGCATGGCTCCTGCTGTAGATTTTTGAAGAACTTGCAGGGCTCTTGCTGCAGATTTTCCAAAGACTTGCAGGGCTTTTGCTGTAGACTTGCCACTGCAATTTTGCTCTTACTAGAGACTTGCCAAGAAAATTTGCTAAAAATTTGAAAAGTGTCAACTAGAACTTGTGCTGCAAGTGTCCTGCAAGTGAACAACTTGCCAGTGAAAATGTGCAGCAAGTTAACAAGACTTATAATTCAAATCTGCCACAAGTTTGTGGCAAGTTATCCTTGCTATCTGAGGATCACCATCTCCTTCACTCCTAACACTCTGTACAAGCTGCTGCATCTTAATAGTAGTTGTAATAGTGGAGGGACTGCTTGGGTATGGCAAACATGACTTAGTGTCCCCTGCTGTCACACTTGGCATCATTTCCCCCCCTCCTGAGAATTACAATACACACTGGCAGCAAGTCCAGCACTGGCAGCAGAGGTAGCACTGGTGGCAGTAGGGGAAAGCATTGGCAGCAGGGGCAGTACTGGCAACAGGCACAGGTAGCTTACCTGTCCTGCTCACTCTACTACCCTCTTACTCCTCTGCCCTCTACAAACATTTCCCCAAGATCCGTAGGGATGATGTAGTGGGAATGGCCAGCATTGGATCTGGGGAACCAGGGCATCCAGACCCTTTCATGTTGGTGGTAGTGATCACTTCCTCCTCCTCAAACTCACTGGACGCATAACAGTCCTTCCAGCTCCTCCTTTTATTGTTATTAGATTTACTCATAGTGATAGCAGTCACTATGAGCCTCTCCTACCTCAATTTCACTATTAATTCACAGAACAGCAGCCTAGCACCTCTCTCTCTCTCTCTCTCTCTCTCTCTCTCTCTCTCTCTCTCTCTCTTTCTCTGTGTAGCTGCTTGTATTGTGTTTCACTTCCTGGAAAATTGCATGTTTTTTTACAGCAAAAAGGCAAAAAAACACCTGGGAAAAACACAATGAGCAAAATCTTTCTAGTCATTGAAAAATAATGAAAACATTTTGACAATGGGTGAAAATAACAAAGATTTTAATAGTTTTATTCAAAGCGGATTTTCCAGTGAAAAAGCAGACAACACATGGTTTTCACAGATTTTTTCGCAGAAACACAATGGGACCTTTCGCCCACCCCTAGTTGTAATTGGTGGCTTTCTGCTATATAAAAAAAATGGACAGTGAATACTTCAACATGTGAATCTTGCATCAGTGTGTAAGTACTGAAGTGTGGTAAATGTTGGGAATCTAAATAAGAAGGGGATTCAGGTAAGTGCTAAAGTGTAGTAAGTGTTGGGAATTTAAATAACAACGGGATTCAAGTAAGTGCTAAAGTGTAAGTGTTGGGAATTTAAATAACAACGGGATTCAAGTAAGTGCTAAAGTGTGGTAAGTGTTGGGAATTTAAATAACAAGGGGATTCAAAAACAGGGTATTATACAGGGAAATATATATTTATTAACCTTAATGTGCAGATAGTTTTTTTCTTGCCTGACTTTTAATTTGTGGGAACTGGCATAATGTAAGTGGTAGCCTGACTGTCCATTTAACTCAGTGCATTTGTTTCCCATTTGTTTGCATTTCATGGTGCATACCTCTGTGGCAGATGAGAGCAAGTCATTTCACTGGAAGCTCAAATTAGGGATCTGGAGAGGCAAGTTGCAACATTAAGTGAGATGGCCAATCTTGAGAGGGGTCTGCTGACTGAACAGAAGGAAGCTGTAGTAGTTAGTTATGGGGGTGGAGACTGCACAAACAACAAGCCTTTAGCCGGATGGGTTACAGATTGATATAGTAGCAAATCTGCTACATTGAATGATAATGTTGGGAATGAAGGCACAGGAATGCCTTTTCTGGAGAGGACCGTTCTCTCTAACAGCCTGGAGAACAGACCCTCAAGCACTGATGGCATCCGGAACTCAGGAAGACCTAAAGAGATGGTGGTGGTAGGAATTCTATTATTAGGAAAGCAGACAGGGTAATCTGTCACCAGGATAACTACAATAGAACAGTTTGCTGTCTCCTGGGTGCTGAGGTTCTACATGAGGCAGATCTGGTTGACAGATTGTTGGGAGGGGCTGGGCATGACCCGGCTGTCATGGTATATGTTGATACTAATGAAAAAATCTGTGAAAAATGGAGGTCCATTAAGAAGGGTTTTAGGAGTTTAGGATATAAGCTTAAGCAGAGGACCTCTAAGGTAGTATTTTCTTAAATGCTACCTGTGCCATGCGCTACATCAGAAAGGCAACAGGAGATTAGGGAGTTAAATGCATGGCTAAAGATTTGTTGTAAGCAGGAGGGGTTTAGGTTCCTAGAGTACTGGGTGGCCTTTTCACTTGGGGGCAATCTTTATAGTCAAGATGGATAGCACCTTAGAGGAACTGGGGCCACTGTGCTTGGAGTTAGATTAATTAGAGGGTTGGAGGAGACTTTAAACTAGAAAAAGGGGGAGGGTGATGCAACACAAGATGAGGAAGGTAATATAATTGAGGAAATGGGATTAGAGAAGGGGCATGGGTTGGAGGGGGAATGGGCTAGTACATCTAATAAGGTGCCATTGTTACAGCCTGATAAAAGGCAAATACATTTTACGAAGAATGAAATCTTTCAGACTGTCAGTAAGATAAAATGTATGCATGTAAATGCTTTTAGTCTGGCTGGTAAGGTGGGGGAACTAGAAATGATTACAATAAATAAGCAGTAGGATCTAATTGGTGTGTCTGAAACCTGGTTAGATGATACATATGACTGAGCAGTCAATCTACAGGGTTATTCCCTTTTTAGGAGGGATACAGTTAACAAAAAGGGGAGGGAAGTACACCAATATGTAAAGCACGCCTTAAAACCTAGTATAAGGGAAGATATAAATGAAGGATCCAATGAAAATGTAGTGACCTTATGGGTTGAAATGCACACTGGGAGCACACGTCATAAAAATGTTAATGGGGATTTGGTACAAGCCCTCTAATACTGGGGAGTTTGAGGAAGCCCAACTTTTAATGCAAATGGAAAAGACTTCTACGTCAGGAAATTTAATTAAAATGGGAGATTTCAACTATCCTTAAATTGACTGGAGCAATATGACTTCCAGCACAATAATTATTTAAGTAAGATTAATGATAATTTTATGTTCCAACTAGTAGAAAATCCAACTAGAAAAAACGCCTTGCTTTACCTAGTGGTCTCCAACAATTCTGACATGAGAAACAGTATACAAGTAAAGGAACATTTAGGCAGCAGTGACCACAATATGGTATCCTTTGAAACTTGTTGAGGACTTCAATGCAACACATAGGACTAGATGCACTAAAGGTCAAAGAGGGCAACTAATGTTAATGTTCTGTCGGAGCAGTATCATAGGCAGTTCCTTATTATTCAAAAAGTGTCTACGACATCACTTCACCAGATCTCCAAAAAAATACCCACATCGACATCAATCCAACATGCCTTCACCATGTCTACAAATTTGGAAGCTTCGAATCAACAATTGCTCATTTCCATATGGGAATGAAGCATAATGAGATACATTCATATGCAAGGGGGTGTGTTGATATTATAATGGACACTTTGACTCATTCAGTAAACTCCGATAGCTGCCTCTGCTGTTGGAGTTCACAGTCTTGTAGCTGGGAGCTCCCCTGTACTTTCCTATGGAGTAACAGCAGGGAGAGCTACGACAGTCTGAACAGCATTCTCTGCGCTTCCCTACCTAGCCAGTAGGGGAATACAAAGAAGGCTTTCAGCACCATGGACAACATTGAATGCCATAGGGATGTTTATTGCTCACCCCTGTGGCATTCAAAGGGTTATAATAAACAGAAATAGTACACCAAGCACTACACAATGCCCCCCCCCCTTTTGACACCCCCCCTTTAGTATGTCGACATAAATTGCATTTATTCAACTTACTAATTCCATCCGACATTCACCTCAGGGACTGACATGTAGTAGTTGAACCTGTATTTTATTCGACACTTAACCCTTTGAATACCAGAGAGGTAGGAAAGCATTGCTTAGCATGTGTTTCCTACCCCTCTGGTACCCAAAAGGTTAATAGGCAAGGTATGGACTGCATACCTTGCCGGTATATGTGTGTGTGTTAAACATTTATTTTTTATTAAAACACTGTTTAACATTAATAATATACAAATTAGACCTCAAGGGGGGTATCATGACCCCTCATGACACCCCCCTAAAATGAAGCCGACAATTGGCCTTTAATATCATTAATGATATTATTATATGTACTTTTATAGGGCTATTACATGATCAGACCTCAATGGGGGCACCAGGACCCCTCCTGATAGACCCCCTACCATGGATCAGCTATCCAAAAGGATAGCTGATCCATGGGGCGACCCCAAAGCCATTTACCGCCTTCCTCATGCTGCCGGCTTTACAACCACCTGCAGCTCCAAGAACTGACTGACTGAATGACTGAATTAATGTGGCTTTGACATCTACTCTAAGTGCTGCATTCACTGAATGAACCCAGCCGGTTTGACCCCGGTTACTGATTTAATGATGGGACCGCAGCGCTCCCTTTACCTTACATGGACCCGCTGACCGGGTTCATTCATTCTGTCAGTTCTTGGTGCTGCGGGTGGTTGTAAAGCCGGCAGCATCAAGAAGACTGTAAATGGCTTTGGGGTCGCCCCATGGATCAGCTATACTTTTGGTTAGCTGATCCATGGTAGGGGGCTATCAAGAGGGGTCCTGGTGCCCCCCATTGAGGTCTGATTGTGCTATAGCACAATAAAAGTGCATATAAGCTATGTTTCACATAGCTTGTATGCGGTTAACAATATTAAAGGGCAATTGTCGGGCTCATGTTAGGGTGGTGTCATGAGGGGTCATGATACCCCCCTTGAGGTCTAATGTGTATATTATTAACGTTAAACAGTTTTTTAATTAAAAAATAAATGTTTAACACACACACAAACATATACAGTCAAGGTATGCAGTCCATACCTTGCCTATTAACCCTTTGGGTACCAGAGGTGTAGGAAGCACATGCTAAGCAATGCTTTCCTACCTGCCTGATACTCAAAGGGTTAAGTGTTGCATAAAAGAAAGGTTTGACTACTACATGTCAGTCCCTGAGGTTAATGTCGGATGGAATTAGTATGTCGAATATATACAATATATATTGACATACTAAAGGGGAGTCTCAAGGGGGGGGGGACATTGTGTAGTGCTTGGTGTACTATTTCTGTTTATTGTAACCCTTTGAATGCCACAGGGGTGAGCAATGCACATCCCTATGTCATTCAGTGCTGTCCATGGTGCTGAAAGCCTTCTCTGTATTCCCCTGCTGGATAGGAAGGGAAGCACAGAGAATGCTGTTCAGAATTGTCATAGTGTTGGTGATGTGCGAGGGGAGGAGATCCCTTCCACACCGACAGCACTTCGAAAATCCTGTATGCTAATAGGGACCTTCTCCAACCCTCCCCTTCCATCTGACAATTTTGGTGAATATGTCGATGTGTGTGCAGATCAAATTGTCGGAGTGACTCGAAGACATCGACATTTAGTGCATCTACGCCTTTGACTGGGATACATTATTTAAAGGCAAAAATACTGGGGAAAAATGGTCAGAATTCAAATTTAGGTTGCAGAAATGTTCCCAGCAGTATATACCAATGGAGAACAAATGCAAAATAAGTAAGTCACAGCCAATGTGGTTAACTGCACATGTAAAGAAGGAAATGGCAAGGAAAAAAAACGTTCAAACTATTTAAGTCTGAAGGAACTGAACATTCTTTCTTAAAATACAGGGACTGCAACAAAGATTGCAAAAAGACAATTAGGGTAGCAAAAATAGAAAATGAAACTTGAATTGCAAGGGAAAGCAAGACTAATCCCAAAAAGTTTTTCAAATATATAAATAGCAAAAAACTTAAGAGGGAGTGTATTGGACCTTTCAAAAATGAGATGAGTGAGGAAAAGGAAAAGGTCGATGGTTTAAACACTTTCTTTGCATCAGTATATACAAGGGAGCAAGGAATAGTAGAAGAGCCTAAAGAAGTAACTAATAAAACAATACAATTATCAGATATTGGGTTAACTCAAGAAGATGTCATGGGAAGACTGAACAAAATTAAAACTGACAAAGCATCTGGTCCTGATGGTATACATCCAAGGGTTCTTCAGGAACGTAATGCAGTGTTAGCAAAACCCCTATATTTACTTTTTAAATATTCTCTCACCACAGGCTCAGTGCCACAAGATTGGCGAAGAGCCATTGTAGTGCCTCTACTTAAGAAGGGAACTAAAACAGAACTTGGGAATTATAGACCTGTGAGATTGTAGTGGGAAAACTGCTAGAAGGGATAATAACACTATATTCAGGATTTCAACACAAAAAATAAGATCATTAGCACGAATCAACATGGTTTTATAAAGAATAGATCATGCCAAACTAATCTTTTCAGCTTCTATGAGGAAGTAAGCAGCAACCTTGATGGCAAGGCAGTTGATGTAGTATATGTAGAATTTGCAAAGGCATTTGATACAGTGCCACACAGAAGGCTGGTGTATAAAATAAGGAAATTGGGGCTAGGAGATGACCTTTGCAATTGGATACAAAACTGGTTGAAGGATAGGGAACAGTGTGTGGTTGTAAATGGACAATTTTCCAATACAGTAAAAGTGGAGAGTGGAGTACCTCAGGGTTCAGTATTAGGTCGCTATTTTTTAACATGTTTAAAAATGACCTTGAAATAGATATAGAAAGCAAATGATCAATATTTGCAGATGACACTAAATTATGCAGGGTAATTAATTCAGAACAGGATAATTGCTCTCTACAGAGGAATTAATATAAAATGGCAGATTGGGCAAAAAATGGAATATGAAGTTTTATGTGGGGAAGTGTAAAGCCATGCATTTGGGTATAAATAATCCCAAGGCTACTTATAAACTTAATGGAATCATTTTAGGGGACTCATTGCTAGAAAAAGACCTGGATATCCTTGTCAACTACAAACCTGGAAACAGTGACCAGTGTCAAACAGCAGTAGCAAAGGAAACAAAATCCTGTCTTGCATAAAAAGAGATCTTGAAGCAAGAGTGGATAACATTATTTTGCCATTATACAAATCATTGGTAAAACTTCACCTTGAGTATGCAGTGCAGCTTTGGGCACTAGTTCTGAAAAAGGATATACTAGAACTAGAGAGGGGACAGTGAAGAGCAACCAAATTAATTAAGGGAAGGGAGGACTTGACATATGAGGAATGACTAGACAAACTTGGTTTATTTACTCTAGAGAAAAGACGACTAAGAGGAGACCTTTTCACATTGTACAAGTATATGAAAGGTCAATACAAGGATCTCTTTGGTGAGCTATTTATTACAAGGCTTGATCAGGTGACCAGGGGACACCTGTCACAGTTTGTTATGACTCTCAGACACAGAGTTAAGATAAAAACACAACTTTATTGAAAAGTTTGATGGGAACCCTTTTGGGTAGCATACACATAGAAAATTTAGTGACAATACATAGTAGCTTGTAAGACAGGCTCTACCGGCCTTGCCAATACCGGGTAAGGCAACCTTAGGTGGCACAAGATGGAAAAGGTTCTACCGGACTTACAAATATACCGGGCAAGGCAGCCTGGAGACTGGCACAACGACTAGTAAAGGCTCTACCGGCCCTGCCAATATACCGGGCAAGGCAGCCTTGAGACTGGTATACAAGTAGATAAGGCTCTAACAGCCATGCCAATATACCGGGCAAGGCAGCCTGGAGACTGGTACAACGAATAGTAAAGGCTGTACCGGCCCTGCCAATATACCGTGCAAGGCAGCCTGGAGACTGGTACAACGAATAGTAAAGGCTCTACCGGCCCTGCCAATATACCGGGCAAGGCAGCATGGAGACTGGTACAACAAATAGTAAAGGCTCTACCGACCTTGCCAATACCGGGTAAGGCAACCTTAAGTTGGTACAATGTAAGATAGGTTCTACCGGCCTTACCAATATACCGGGCAAGGCAGCCTTGGCTGCAAGTACTGGATAGTAGCAATGGTAGCCTGAGTGACTGGCTTAAGATGTAATAGACCAGTCACAAAAGATGGGCAGACTGAGGCCCTCTGAATAGACAGGATGATATAGGCCCCTATAACACAGTAGCAAACCAGTACCCGCGTACTGAAGTACACAATCTCTACCGGTGCTGAGAAAAACGCAGAAAGCAACCGGTTAATACGTGGAGCGAACCAGTACCCGCGTACTGGAGTAACAACAGCTCTACCGGTGCAGCGGGCAGCCGGTTGAACGAGGAGCCAACCTGTACTTGTATACTGGAGTGACGGAAACTCTACCGGGCTGTCTAGGACTGAACAGCAGCCGGTTATGTATGGAGCGAACCAGTACCCGCGTACTGGAGAGACAGAATCTCTACCGGTGCTGTCTAGGACTGAACAGCAACCGGTCATGCATGGAGTGAACCAGTACCCGCGTACTGGAGTTATGGAACCTCTACTGGTGCGATGAGCAACCGGTCATACATAGAGCGAACCAGTACCTGCGTACTGGAATGACAGAATCACAACCGGTGCAATGAGCAGCAGGTTATACATGGAGAAAACCAGTACCCACGTACTGGAGTGACAGAACCTCTACCGGTGTAATGAGCAGCCGGTTATACATGGAGCAAACCAGTACCCGCGTACTGGAGTGACAGAACCTCTACCGGTGTAATGAGCAGCCGGTTATACATGGAGCGAACCAGTACCCGCGTACTGGAATGACAGACTCACAACCGGTGCAATGAGCAGCAGGTTATACATGGAGAAAACCAGTACCCCTCGTACTGGAGTGACAGAACCTCTACCGGTGTAATGAGCAGCCGGTTATACATGGAGCGAACCAGTACCTGCGTACTGGAGTGACAGAACCTCTACTGGTGTAATGAGCAGCCGGTTATACATGGAGCAAACCAGTACCCGCGTACTGGAGTGACAGAACCTCTACCGGTGCAATGAGCAGCCGGTTATACATGGAGCGAACCAGTACCCGCGTACTGGAGTGACAGAATCTCTACCTGTGCAATGAGCAGCCGGTTATACGTGGAGCGAACCAGTACCCGCGTACTGGAATGACAGACTCACAACCGGTGCAATGAGCAGCAGGTTATACATGGAGAAAACCAGTACCCCTCGTACTGGAGTGACAGAACCTCTACCGGTGTAATGAGCAGCCGGTTATACATGGAGCGAACCAGTACCTGCGTACTGGAGTGACAGAACCTCTACTGGTGTAATGAGCAGCCGGTTATACATGGAGCAAACCAGTACCCGCGTACTGGAGTGACAGAACCTCTACCGGTGCAATGAGCAGCCGGTTATACATGGAGCGAACCAGTACCCGCGTACTGGAGTGACAGAATCTCTACCTGTGCAATGAGCAGCCGGTTATACGTGGAGCGAACCAGTACCCGCGTACTGGAATGACAGACTCACAACCGGTGCAATGAGCAGCAGGTTATACATGGAGAAAACCAGTACCCCTCGTACTGGAGTGACAGAACCTCTACCGGTGTAATGAGCAGCCGGTTATACATGGAGCGAACCAGTACCTGCGTACTGGAGTGACAGAACCTCTACTGGTGTAATGAGCAGCCGGTTATACATGGAGCAAACCAGTACCCGCGTACTGGAGTGACAGAACCTCTACCGGTGCAATGAGCAGCCGGTTATACATGGAGCGAACCAGTACCCGCGTACTGGAGTGACAGAATCTCTACCTGTGCAATGAGCAGCCGGTTATACGTGGAGCGAACCAGTACCCGCGTACTGGAGTGACAGAACCTCTACCGGTGCAATGAGCAACCGGTCATACATAGAGCGAACCAGTACCCGTGTACTGGAGTGACAGAACCTCTACCGATGTAATGAGCAGCCGGTTATACATGGAGCAAACCAGTACCCGCCTACTGGAGTGACAGAACCTCTACCGGTGCAATGAGCAGCCGGTTATACATGGAGCAAACCAGTACCCATGTACTGGAGTGACAGAACCTCTACCGGTGCAATGAGCAGCCGGTTATACGTGGAGCGAACCAGTACCCGCGTACTGGAGTGACAGAACGTCTACCAGTGCAATGAGCAACCGGTTATACGTGGAGTGAACCAGTACCCACGTACTGGAGTGACAGAACCCCTACCGGTGCAAAAAGCAGCCGGTTGTATATGGAGCAAACTAGCACCCGCGTACTGGAGAGTAAAACACAAGTGAATGAAAATGTCGCCAGGGCGACTGGAGGAGAGAGACACACTGCAGGCGATCCATGAGCAGGAACACAGCCGGTGATGCAGCCGGTTATACATGGAGCGAACCAGTACCCGCGTACTGGAGTGACAGAACCTCTACCGGTGTAATGAGCAGCCGGTTATACATGGAGCGAACCAGTACCCGCGTACTGGAATGACAGACTCACAACCGGTGCAATGAGCAGCAGGTTATACATGGAGAAAACCAGTACCCCTCGTACTGGAGTGACAGATCCTCTACCGGTGTAATGAGCAGCCGGTTATACATGGAGCGAACCAGTACCTGCGTACTGGAGTGACAGAACCTCTACTGGTGTAATGAGCAGCCGGTTATACATGGAGCAAACCAGTACCCGCGTACTGGAGTGACAGAACCTCTACCGGTGCAATGAGCAGCCGGTTATACATGGAGCGAACCAGTACCCGCGTACTGGAGTGACAGAATCTCTACCGGTGTAATGAGCAGCCGGTTATACATGGAGCGAACCAGTACCCGCGTACTGGAATGACAGACTCACAACCGGTGCAATGAGCAGCAGGTTATACATGGAGAAAACCAGTACCCCTCGTACTGGAGTGACAGAACCTCTACCAGTGTAATGAGCAGCCGGTTATACATGGAGCGAACCAGTACCTGCGTACTGGAGTGACAGAACCTCTACTGGTGTAATGAGCAGCCGGTTATACATGGAGCAAACCAGTACCCGCGTACTGGAGTGACAGAACCTCTACCGGTGCAATGAGCAGCCGGTTATACATGGAGCGAACCAGTACCCGCGTACTGGAGTGACAGAATCTCTACCGGTGCAATGAGCAGCCGGTTATACGTGGAGCGAACCAGTACCCGCGTACTGGAGTGACAGAACCTCTACCGGTGCAATGAGCAACCGGTCATACATAGAGCAAACCAGTACCCGAGTACTGGAGTGACAGAACCTCTACCGGTGTAATGAGCAGCCGGTTATACATGGAGCAAACCAGTACCCGCCTACTGGAGTGACAGAACCTCTACCGGTGCAATGAGCAGCCGGTTATACATGAAGCAAACCAGTACCCATGTACTGGAGTGACAGAACCTCTACCGGTGCAATGAGCAGCCGGTTATACGTGGAGCGAACCAGTACCCGCGTACTGGAGTGACAGAACCTCTACCAGTGCAATGAGCAACCGGTTATACGTGGAGTGAACCAGTACCCACGTACTGGAGTGACAGAACCCCTACCGGTGCAAAAAGAGCCGGTTGTATATGGAGCAAACTAGCACCCGCGTACTGGAGAGTAAAACACAAGTGAATGAAAATGTCGCCAGGGCGACTGGAGGAGAGAGACACACTGCAGGCGATCCATGAGCAGGAACACAGCCGGTGATGGACAGGAAACAGATCTTCAGGCAGTCAACCGGATCAGGAATGGCAGCAGGAAACAGCGGAAAGGGGCAGCAACCCCAACCGGATCAGGAACGGATACTGGAACCAGGGAAGCTGGCAAACAGGAACTCAGTCGATACAGACGAGCAGGAACAGAGTAACGGCCCAGGAAGCTCAGGAACCCAATGCAGGTGCAGGCAGCATGGAGACAACACGAAAGGGCAACCAAAGGGTGCCCAAGCTCAGTCTAAATAGGCAATACAGGGCGGGCTGAAGGCAGGCAGCCAATGGAGAGCCCCCTTCTGGTAATTGACAAAGAAAGGCAGCAATCACAGGCACCGTGATAACACCCCTTGTGATTAGAGGAAAGGAGGTTTAGACATCAACAGACAAAGGGGTTTTTTAAAGTAAGGCCTGTTAAATTGTGGAATTCCTTACCCAAGGCGGTGGATGTGGCAGATACAATGGATACATTTAAGAGAAGTTTAGATGCATTTCTTTCAAAAGGGAACATACAGAGTTATACTGTTTATTAGCAGGCAGACCAGGAAGGTAGCAGGAAAGGTATAAAATTCTCAGTCACTGGTGTATGAAGCAAAGCTTGAACCTGATGGACTTGTGTTTTTATTCAACCTAATTTAGTATGTTACTATGAAAGGGTTTAAGGGTAAGGGTTTAACCAAAACATTCAATTTTAAAAGGATAATTTACAAAGCTAAAATCAGTATTAAAATATATTCAGTAGGATGTAATGTTCAAAGATAAAAATGCACAAAAATTATATAATTTGTTTAAAAATATACCACTGGGTAGTAAGCACAAGAGGAGTAAAGTGAAACCAATGTGGCTTAATAATGAGGTTTGCGGGAAAAAAAGAAACAGACTTTTAACATGTTTAAGTCAGACTGTGTGCAAACAAGCAATTAAGCTAGCTAAAACTAAAAATGAGAGAAATATTGCAAATGAGAAAAAATAAATGAATGGATGGATGAATGAATGAATGAATGAATATGTTTATTTAGTGCCACAAGTGTACACGGTGCTTTACAATTTAAGGCTTAGACAATACAGGGACACAAGTTCTTTGTAGTGTGAAACACTGGATGTGAGGTACCTGTCTGAAGCTTAAAATCCAAAGAGGTAATGGGAGACATACAGAGCACATATGGGTCAAGTGCTGAATACAGTGCTAAAGTTCTGGTAATGATGGGCGACAAAAAAGGTTAAGGTTGATATTGTTCCTCTTAAGGCCGCAACAGGTGAATTGAATAGTGATGGTAAGGCTATGGCTGATACCCTAAATTCATTCTTTGCTTCAGTATATGCAAATGAAGCAATAATGACAGGCTATGAGCAAATAGACAAAACCACGGAATTCCCTCCACCATGTAAATGGCTTTCTGAGAACAAAGTCCAAAAGAGACTGAAAAATGTCTCAGTCTCTTTTGAGACCTGGACTTGATTGTATACACCCAAGGTTAAAGAACTTAGGGCTCGATGCAAATGTTGGAGTTAAAACCAACTTGAAGAAAAAACTGCCTTCGCGAGTTAACCAAGACTGGGTAACGTGAGATTCAAATCTTCCTTACCTGAAAAGGTTAACGTGCGACGGCCTACAAAGGTCAGCTTTTACAAAGCTACTACTTTCAGAATAGGTGTTTTGGTGCTTGTTTGTCTCACTCTGATTTAGCAGATGGTTCAGCTGTTACATCTACCTCCATTATGCTATTGCCATCATCAACACTAGAATGCAACTTGTTGTAATCTTCAGTGTTCTTCTTATATGATTTTTTTTTTTGTACTGGTACTGGTGGTGCTGGAAGTTTTGGTGGGACCTTAACAGACTGTATCCTCCCTTGGAGCAAAGGTATCATCATCATTTATTGCACACACTGTAGCAACCGTTGCTGCAGTCATTTTTTGAACTAGTTCTTTACTCTAGCACCCCTGAACTGCTCAACCTTTCCCCCTCCCCCTGTGCATTGCTGGACATTACTCAACTACTGTGTGTGTTTTTACTCTGCAGAACACAACACAACTGATGTGATGTTATTCAAAGATTGGTAAGCATGAGGCGTGCAACCTTACCAATCTTTGAATAACGTGAGTGGGGACATGCTTGGCTGCATATGTTTTAATCCTCTGTGGAAAGAGTGCCTGGAGAATAGGTCTGGACTGAGACGTAATCTAGACAAAATGGTCTGCAGATATGATGTGAATCTCGCAGTAGTCAGAGGGCTGTCTGGCATGGGTAAGAGAGGACTGACTGTTGAACTGTGAGCCATAAGTCATGACAGACTACGAAGTGCTGTTGTATATGGGCACCACTGGTTGTTGGTCATGCATTTGGGAGGAAACAATCCCAAGGCTACTTATAAACTTAATGGAATAATTTTAGGTGACTCATTGCTAGCGAAAGACCTGGGTATCCTTGTCAACTACAAACTTGAAAACAGTGACCAGTGTCAAACAGCAGTAGCAAAGACAAACAAAATCCTGTCTTGCATAAAAAGAGGTATCGAAGCAAGAGTGGATAACATTATTTTGCCATTATACAAATCATTGGTAAGACCTCACCTTGAGTATGCAGTGCAGTTTTGGGCACCGGTTCTGAAAAAGAATATACTAGAACTAGAGAGGGTACAGCGGAGAGCAACAAAATTAATTAAGGGAATGGAAGACTTGACTTATGAGGAACGTCTAAACAAACTGGTTTATTTACTCTAGAGAAAAGATGACTAAGAGGAGACCTTATCACATTGTACAAGTATATGAAAGGTCAATACAAGGATCTCTGCAGTGAGCTATTTATTCCAAGGCCTGATCAGGTGACCAGGGGACACCCTTTGAGATTAGAGGAAAGGAGGTTTAAACTTCAGCAGAGGAAGGGTTTTTTTACAGTAAGGTCTGTTAAATTTTGGAATTCATTGCCCAGGGAGGTAGTTATGGCAGATACAATGGATACATTTAAGAGAAGATTAGATACATTTCTTTCAAAAGGGAACATACAGAGTTATACTGTTTATCAGTAGGCTGATCAGGAAGGTCTTATAAAGACTAATTTAATTGGTAGCAGGAAAGCTATAAAATTCTCAGTTAGAGGGGTAGGAGGCGAAGGTAGAACTTGATGGACTTGTGTGTCTTTTTTCAACCAGTAAGGATCGTGAAGGAGACAGTAAACATATCAAACAATGGAGAGAATGAAATATCATTGTACATAATTTAAACAATACTTTCCAGACATTCATTCAATCCCTCTGCTTGGAGGGTACATAGAGTGAATATCCAGAACGATTCTCTGTTCGTAAGTTTTCTACATTTATCAGATTCATAGTAATATAGTAAATTAGGTTGAATAAAGACACAACTTTATTGAGTTCAACATTCGCCTCATATCCCAGTGACTGAGAAATTTATAGCTTTCCTGCTACCAAATAAGTTAGTCTTTTTCAGACCTCCTGATCTGCCTACTAAAAAACAGTATAATGCTGTATGTTCCTTTTTGAAAGAAATGTATCTAATCTTCTCTTAAATGCCTCCATAGTATCTGCCATAACCACCTCCATGGGCAAGAAATTCCACAGTTTAACAGACCTTACTGTAAAAAAAACCCTTCCTCTGCTGAAGTTTAAACCTCCTTTCCTCTAATCTCAAGAGGTGTCCCCTGGTCACCTGATCAGACCTTGGAATAACTAGCTCACCACAGAGATCCTTGTATTGACTTCTCATATATTTGTACAATGTGATAAGGTCTCCTCTTAGTCGTCTTTTCTCTAGAGTAAATAAACCAAGTATGTCTAGTCGTCCCTCATACGTCAAGTCCTTCATTCCCTTAATTAATTTTGTTGCTCTTTGCTGTCCCACTATCACGGTGCCCGTGATTCCTTGTTTTTATTTTTCTGTCAGTTATCCAATGTGAGGTCCTCATTGGTTGCCCTGTGTTTAGCCCGCCCAGTATTGCCTTTATATACCGGGCTCCTGCACCTTATCACTGCCCTTTCGTGGTGTTCTTGTGCCAGATCTACGTTTGTATTGAGGTTTCCAGTGTACTGGCTTGGCTTGCCTGACTACTCTCCTGTTCCTGCACCTGTGTACTGACCCGGACTGTCTGACTACTCTCCACTGATTGTTCCTGTGTACCGACCCGGCCTGGCTGACGTTCCTGCTCCCGTGTACCGACCCGGATTGGCTGATGTTCCTGCTCCTGTATCCTGACCCGGCCTGGCTGACGTTCCTGCTCCTGGATTCTGACTTGGCAGTCTCCCCTTGTGGTCCTAGTCACCTCGGCAACATTCTGACTTCTGGTGCCTTACTGGGTTTGGCACCTCTGCCCCGCAGGCTTGCCTGTCTTCCATTTTGCTCAGAGCACCTCTGGCCTAGTCCTCCTTTCCATAACCAGTTGCCAGTGTTGCCTCCGTGATTGCACCGGTATACTGCCATTTGTTGCTCCACTCTGCCATAACCGGTTGCAAGTGTTGCCTCCGTATTGCACCAGTATGCTGCCATTGGTTTGCTCCACTCTATCATAACCGGTTGCTAGTGTTGCCTCCGTAATTGCACCGGTATACTGCCACTGATTTGCTCCACTCTGTCAAAACCGGTTGCAAGTGTTGCCACCGTTATAGCACTGGTACATTGCCTTTGGCTACGCTCTGTCTAACCCGGTTGAAAATGTTGCCTCCGTGATTGCACCGGTATACTGCACTAGTTCGCTCCACTCTGTCAAAACCAGTTGCAAGTGTTGCCTCCGTGATTGCACTGGTATACTGCCATTGGTTTGCTCCACTCTGTCAAAACCGGTTGCAAGTGTTGCCTCCCTTATAGCACCGGTACTATTGCCATTGGTTACGCTCCACTCTGTCAAAACCGGTTGCAAGTGTTGCCTCCGTTATAGCACCAGTACATTGCCATTGGTTTGCTCCACTCTGTCAAAACCGGTTGCAAGTGTTGCCTCCGTTATAGCACCGGTACATTGCCATTGGTTACGCTCCACTCTGTCATAACCGGTTGCTATTGTTGCCTCCGTGTCAGCAACGGTAGCACTCCTGATTACTTCAGTGGACTAGTATACTGTGGACTCTATCTGCGGCGTCTTCTAGAAGCAGCTGGTTGCCAGAACACATGGGACTGTTTTCCTTTCTCGATGAATGTTAACTCCTGCATTGCTGTAACCTGGAAACCTTATTAATCACCTGACCCGTGTCAGCATAAACTGTTTGTCTCCTATACATATGCTGGACCTGTGTGGGCATAATTAACCTGTCGTGTGTCTATACTATAAGATTTATATTACAGGACCTGTGAGGGTTCTTTATGTATAATTGTATTTAATAAAACTGTGTTTTTATCTTAACTCTGTGTCTGTGAGTCAAACAAACCGTTACACCCCACTCTAGTTCTAGTATATCCTTTTTCAGAACTGGTACCCAAAACTGCACTGCATAGTCAAGGTGAGGTCTTACCAATGATTTGTAAAATGGCAAAATAATGTTATCCACTCTTGCTTCAATACCTCTTTTTATGCAAGACAGGATTTTGTTTTCCTTTGCTACTGCTGTTTGACACTGGTCTCTGTTTCCAAGTTTGTCGTTTACAAGGATACCCAGGTCTTTCTCTAGCAATGAGTCCCCTAAAATGATTCCATTAAGTTCATAAGTAGCCTTGAGATTATTTCCTCCCAAATGCATGACTTTACACTTCCCCACATTAAACTTCATATTCCATTTGTTTGCCCAATCTGACGTTGTCTGTAAATCCCACTTTAGAGACAAAATATCCTGTTCTGAATTAATTATCTGCAAATATTGATATTTTGCTTTCTATATCTATTTCCAGGTCATTTATAAACATGTTAAAAAGCAGCAACCTAATACTGAACCCTGAGGTACTCAACTCTCCACTTTAACTGTATTGGAGAATTGTCCATTTCCAACCACACACTGTTCCCTATCCTTCAACCAGTTTTGTATCCAATTGCAACGGTCATCTCCTAGCTCCAGTTTCCTTGTTTTATACTCCAGCCTTCTGTATGGCACTGTATCAAATGCCTTTGCAAAGTCTACATATACTACATCAACTGCTTTGCCATTATCAAGGTTGCTGCTTACTTCCTCATAAAAGCTCAAAAGCTTCAATTTAAATATAAGTGTCATTTTAGAGAATATTTATTTTTTACCTGTGGTGCAGTTTCTTTGCCCCATAATTGCTCCATTTTATAAGCACATCAGCTTTAAAGTGTGGATGTGACAGTATGTGTGTGTTTTGATTACAGTCTTATTAATCCCATTAAATGCATAGTCTTGTGGCTTTCCAGCTGTAGTTGAACTACAAATCTGAAACAAAGTTAAAATGAAAAGTCACATGTTGCCCTTTCTTGAACAGTACATGTCCAGCAACAGGCTCCCTCACAGCCTGCTAGCCTGGCATCATCCCAATTCTAGTGGAAGATCATTTCTCAGGGTTTCCTTCAGACAGCACAGCATTACAAAAAGCATGTGCTATAATTAGTGTTGAGCGAGCATGCTCGGCCGATGCTCGGATCGGCTCGAGCATCGCTCTGCTCGGCACATGGCGGTACTCGTACGAGTACCGCCATGTGCTCGCCCGCCATGTTCGGGTGGCAGGGATCTGTGCCGAAGGAGGCACAGATCTTACAGACGCTCCGCTGGACCACCAGGGACTGGAGGTAGGGGGCATTGCGGAGATGAAGGGGGCATTGCGGAGATGAAGGGGGACATTGTGGAAGGGGGACATTGTGGAAGGGGGGCATTGCGGAGATGAAGGGGGACATTGTGGAAGGGGGACATTGCGGAGATGAAGGGGGCATTGCGGAGATGAAGGGGGACATTGTGGAAGGGGGACATTGCAGAGATGAAGGGGGCATTGCGGAGATGAAGGGGGACATTGTGGAAGGGGGACATTGTGGAAGAGGGGCATTGTGGAGATGAAGGGGGGCATTGACCAGGCACCCTCCCCTCATCAGAGCAGGGGGTGCCTGGTGTAATGCTCGTGTCGCCCCATTGAATTCAATGGGGCTCGGGTGCTCGGCCGAGCACTCGAGCCTCCGGCGGTGCTCGGTCAGAGCACCCGAGTACCCGAGCATCGGGGTGCTCGCTCAACACTAGCTATAATACATCCTGCATCTTTCAGTTTTGTTCTTTGTAGCACAAGTGATATACATATGCTCTTTGACTTTGTCTGTCACAGAAAATATTTAAATCACTTGCACTAACTCTAAACTGAATTTAAAGATACACAATTCCTTATAACAAAAAAACATATGTTATTTGTAATGCAGGGCTGTCAGATGGAAATACAGTGAAATTATTGTGTGCTGGGGTGGGGAGATCCAAGCCTACAATGCCCCACAAACATTACATGTTAAGATGGTACTTAAAAGTGTTAACCCCTTAATGACACATAATGTGTCAGGAATGTCACACTGGTCTAGACGTTAAGGACTGGTTGATGGTCCTGGCACATCATGGAATTCTGAGATGGCAGTGTGGCTGCACTCCGCTTTGGCATCCCAGAATTTATTGTGAAAAAAAAAGTTCCTGGTCTTTAACAACCTCCCGACACTGGATCGGGCAGTCGTTAAGAGGATAAAGGACAACACCAGTCCAACTCACATCATGATAGTAGGCTAGTCCAACCATGTGGTCTTCTGTTATGCCTCCTGTTCACTCCCCACTTGGTCCTGCCTTTTGTGTGTTGGAAGTTCCACCTGCCCAGATTTTGCAATGCTTTGGATAACTCTTTGGTACTCAAAAGGTTAATAACTAATGAAGTTAAAAACCAAACTTAAGAGGAATATGTCCCTCCTCCACATTAACCCATTGAGGACCAGAACAGTTTACAATATATTGTGTTGCAATGGGACACCAGATATTTATTTTAATGCCACTGTTTGAAATAGTGACATTAAAATGAACGTGCAGTGCCCTGTACCCCACAAAAGCATTCTAACTCACAATATATGCCGAAGTGGGGCATAAAAGCTTAGAGGGGTGCATTTTATAACAGCAATGGGTCACATTGCCTAACTAATTTGCCCTTCACTTGAATCTGCACATTTGTCATATTTTTGCACTTGTGTACAGACAGGATCAGCTCCTTGGACACAGCCAAGCACGAAATGATGCTGCACTTCCTTTGCCCGTGTAAGTGTTATCCAATTAAAGGGATAGTAATACTTAAAATGTTAAAAAAAATATGTTGTAGGGTTTATCCCCCTGAGTAAAACAAGGGTACTCCCACTGCTGAAAGGTGTTTCATTCAAAAGTTATTAATTTTCAAAGTTGAGTTTTTTAAGTGCAATATCACAGTGGCCTGAAATTGTACAGTGGTGCTGTTGCTACACGATCCTATGGACAGCTCTGGTCAGTTGACCATAAATCTCCATAGGATGGTGTAGCAACAGCGCCACTGTACAATTTCAGGCCACTGTGATATTGCACCTGAAAAATTCAACTTTGAAAATTAATAACTTTTGAATGAAACACCTTTCAGCAGTGGGAGTACTCTTGTTTTACTCAGGGAGATAAAATCTACAACATATATTTTTTTACATTTTAAGTATTACTATCCCTTTAAACACTTCTCTGCCGCTGCAGATGGCAGATAGTTTTTCACTGAATGATTGAGTCTGTACTGGCCACATCAATATAGCACTGCTCTATTAACCGCCTGATCACCATAGTAACATAGTTGATGAGGCTGAAAAAAAATGTGTGAATCAAGTCCAGCCCATGCCAAAACACGCCTGGTGATCCAGAGGATGCAAAAAATGCACTGAAGCCATTTCCAATTAGGCCCCAAGTGGGTTAAAAAAATTCCTTCATGACTTCAAATGGTCAACAACCTATCTTCACTCAAGCCATCTGCCATAATTCTCAGTATTTTTCTGTGCTAATTAGGTATTCATTATCTCCATTCAGGCTGCCACCACTCACCAACCCCCCATAGCAACGCCCCTGCTCGTGATGAATTATATTTCATATAAAACTTGTCTCATCACCACCTTAAAATATAGTTCCCTACAAGACTTAGTTCCACATTGCACACTCTATAGAATTTGTATGAGTAGAATAAGGCATTTAGCACAACTGGTATAAAGATATACATATAGATCGGGAGCATTGTGGAAAATGGGAGTGAGAAAGTTGGGACAAACAAATAGTAGGAAACAGAGTAAAAACTAAGTAAGTAAAGGGTTTATATCATCAACATTAGCAACAACAATAACATCCTAATAGTATTCAAATCAATATATGTCACCAGCATCACAGAAAGGAGAGAGGTAGTAGCAACTAGGGATGGGTGAAACTTGTCGCCTTGTTCCTGCGGGAAATTTTGCAAAAACCATGTGTTATCCGCTTTTTCGTGGGAAAATCTGCTTTAACACTAGCAGTTTACATTTTCGCATCTTTCGCTGATTGGCCAAAACTTTTCGCCATTTTTTCAATGGCTATACAGTTTTCACCCATTGATTTACGTTGTTTTCACAATTCCGCTACAAAAACGTGACATTTTCACTGAAGTCAGACACAATAGAAGCAGCTACAGAGCAAGATAGACATGATGTGCTGTTCTGCTGTGATATTTTGCAAAAATTGAGCAGAAAAGGCTCATAGTGACTGCTATCACTATGAGCAGGGTGAAAAATAATCAGTGGAGGAGCTGGAAGGATCTTTATGTGTCCCCTGAGTCTGAGGAGGAGGAGGAAGTGACTAGCAGTACTGAACCAATGCTGTCTAGTCCCCCTAAATCACCCCAAGGCATCTTGGGGAATTTAATGGGAAGAGAGGGAGAAAAGGGAATGGGAAGGAAAGAAGAAAATGGAATGGGAAAGGAGGGAGAAAAGAGTAGTACTAGTGAGAGCAGGACAGGTCAGCTGCCTGTGTCTGCTGCAAGACGTGCTGCCCCTGCTGCCAGTGCCAGGGGACCCTTTGTCACATTGCCCATCACCTCCTCCAGTCATCAGTGAGATGCCTGTAACAGAGCAGCATCATGTAGGGACTAGTGGTGGTGGTGGTGGTGGGGAAGCTGGGATGGAAGAGACATTGATGGCCTTTTTATCAGAAAGTGAGAAGGAATGGAGACAGGGATGAGGATGGGCATCACCACCACCACTAGAAATCAGCTTTTGGAATTTGCTGAAATTGCAACTGCTTTAATATTTGCCGCTGCTGAGATGCAAGGGCAGCATGATGCTGCGGAGCAAGCTAGGGTGCCACAGACCACAGTGGGAATGGGGTCAACAAGTGATGCGGTACTAGGACAGGTTCTACTTGTCTGCGCCAGCAATACTCCTGGTCCTAGTTGCAGTGCTAAATCTGAGACAGAAGCAGCAACATTATCCACTGCCACACAAAGTGAAGGGGAATGTGGAAGACTAGAAGAAAGAGGCCATTCTACTCCACCTGTTCCCTATCCTTCCCCCCAGAAGTCATAGGTGTGGAACTGTTATTATCTTCCGGCAGGCACAGTGCAGTCATCATCAATAAAGGTACAGTGCAAAATTTGTGACAAGATAGTGAGAAGGGGAAAGGAGGGAACACACCTTGGTACAAGCTCCCTGATAGCACATATGAAATACAGACACCATGATATTTATGTCAAACATGTTAAAGCCAAAAATCCATTACAGAAATCTAGCACCGCTGTTACTGTACCCCCTGATTCTCCAGAAAGGTGGAGAGCAAAGAGGAGGAAGAATAAAGAAATCCAGACATGATAAGGAAAACAACTAGCTTGCCATCAACATCACCTTCTTCCTCTAGGATAACAATTACATCTCCTGCCAATCCACCTTGTTCATTGTTACCTCCCCTGCCAAATGATAGGTACTCTTTTGATGTTGGGATATGGCAGTTCATCTCTACCCATTGTACACTGTGTAGTGCACTGACCACACATGCCAGTGTGGAGGAGGAGAATCGATACCAGGTCATCAGGTGGCATCTGAGGTGATTCCATCCCGCAGAATATGCTAGGATTCTGGCAGGGAGGGTTCATCATTACTATTAAACTGTCAGCAAGTTGCCATGTGTCCTTAGCGGGGTCAGGACAAGGGGTACAGTGACAGCGGCAGTACTTGGTTTCGGGTGTTATGGTGTTTGGATACAGTTGTGCCCCCAGATGTTATGTACCACACACACTGTGCACATTGCAGTTGCTGATGGAAACTACAGTTCCTGTTCTCAAGGGAAAAATATATATTCTAATAACAATGCACCCATGATTTTGGAGGAGGGGCAGGTGGAGAAGATTTAATGGCCAACTTCTTCTTTTATCCACATAGACTGGGGACTACTTATTGTGCTGCTACTGCCTCAGACACATCACTTTAGCCAGTCATGGCAAGTGGAACCTTTATCATCCATCTTCCATGTTACTGCTATTGTTAATCCCTTTCCCTTTCAGCTGCCTAATCATCCTGATGCTTAAACAACTTAGCATCAGCAGTACGAACAGCAGTTGCAACTCAGGACTCAGGAGGACATTTGACAGTGGCCACTGGCCAACATGACCTGCTGGCATTAGTATGGCATTTTTATTTTTTTCTCCGGGATTGTGTTTTAAAAAAAAATTAAATTAAAAAAATAAATAAATAAAAACTAGTCCTACAGAAAAATAAACAAATTTTGGGGGGTTTATTTCTAACAAGCCTAAGTCCTACAAATCAGTGTTTCCTTAGGGCTTGTGCCAAACAAGCTTAAGTCCTACAAATCAAAGTTTCTTCAGTGCTTGGGCCTCAAATATGTCTAAGTCCTACAAAGGTTTCTAACAACAAATCAAACAACTCATCCTGTACAGAAATCAAGTCAAGTATCAGTCCACCCCAGTGGCAGCTTATGTCAGGGGGTTCCTGTCTAATTTTATGTTATTGCTAGCAGTCAAACCCCCCAAAAAAACAAATTTCCTGTTCAAATGATTCATTCATTCACCAACACAGACACCCTCCTCAGACCCCTTTATACCATGTCTTATGGGTTGTTATTTTAATTTTATTTAGGATTTATTTTTTATTAACTGCCCCCCAATCCCAGTAAACAACCCCCCCCCCCAAATCATCCTCTGTTCAACTGATTCTTTCCCCACACCCCACCAACACAGGCACCCTGATGCCCTTTCTATACTATGACTTTGGGAAATTAAATAATATGTATTTTATGTTGTGTATAACTTCAATATTGCCATTGATTTCAATGGAATGAGCTGGGCAAAAAAAATGGAAAAATGGAAAATTGGGAAATTTTTCGCTAAGAAGAAAGTACCATTTTTTGCCGATTTCAGTTTGAGGTGGAAATTTTTGCCCATCCCTAGTAGCAACACCACAACAAGCCCCCCACAACTTCAGGTGCATCTGGTAAGAAGAAGTTGGGCAATCATGCTTCTCCTGCACCTCCTCTAAAATCACAGGTGTGTTGGAACATTATTATTTCAGTTGAAATCAGAAAGGAACTGTGCATTATCATCAGCAAAACCAATGTGCACAGTGTTGGAAAGTTTGTGAAAGAAGGAAAGGACTGGGAAAAATAACATCTACTCTCAGATTAAACATTTAGCACAACTATAACCACTACCTTCATGATTATATCAGCAATGTTAAACCTTTGAGAGCCAGGGGGTACCCAATGTATTGGATACCCCTCTGGCATTAAAAGGGTTAAACCATCTACCAAGAAATCAGGCTATCACTAGGGCCTTTGTTTGCTACAATAAACTCAAGTCACTGGGTGGTGTGGTTTGGTGAGGTTACAAAATAATTAACACTCCGAGTCCTTACAATCAGCTTGACATATACATTGTAATGGACTGACTTACGCATTGACTCCTGTCCATCATATTGATATGTGTGGTCACTGTTCAGTGCATCACACAAGGTGCAGTGGGTGGAGACAAATTGCTAGATCCTCACATCTGCTTACTTCCAATTGGCAGGTGGTAGTGGTGGCAGTTTTGGCTCTGCTGAGGAGAAAGAGGAAGAGAACCCTGAGGATGCTAGGGCAATGGTGATATCCTATATAATAATTTGCTAGGATGTTTGTCACGATGCAGTCATGCTCAGTAGAGACTGCCCATGTTCAGGCTGTCTCTACTGCGCATGATTGCATCTCGTGAGTGAAGCAATGCAAGACTGAATCCCGTGGAGCAGTGAGGTAGCAGCCTATTAACCCTTTGAGTGCCAGAGGGTTACACAACGCATTGCAGAGCAATGCATTGAGTACCCCTCTGGCACTCAAAGGGTTAACATTACCTGGACCTTGGCTCATGTACACGGGCTTTTGCACTAGTTATTCAATATTTAAGGGCAAAATTCCAGTTTTGTTCCTGCAGGAAATTTTGTTAAAAAATACAGGGTTCCCATTCTCTTGGCAGGAAATTTTGCCCATAGTGATCCATATAGATTTTCCACCTTTTCGCTAGGAGCACAGAAAAATTCACAGAAAGTCTTCCATTTCCCTCCTATGTTACTCAATGAGGTGAAACTTCCAACCCATACACTGTCTAAACCCATACTTTCCTGCACTCTAGTGTGGTGTATTTTAGGAGAAAAGCAGAGTAGAAGGGAAAAAAGAGAGAGACAGATAAAAAAAATTAAAGGCATAGTAATGTCAGAAAAAAGTATTAACTCTATGGTAGATACAATAAAAAGAGAGTACTTGAGCTTATTTGTATCTCTCACACTGTTATGGTTTGAGAGATATAGGAAAATAAAGTTCTCTGGTCTCTCCCCTTTCTGTTTGATGAGCTGTAAAGCTGTCAGAAGCAGATTCTGGTCACTTGACCAGATGTGGCTGTTCAGCAGCGCCGATATAAAGATATCTAAAGATAAATACTTAATTGGGAACGGTCTACAAAGTGTGCCTAGCTTGCAAGCACACTTTGTAGACTGTTCCAATTAAGTATTTATTTCTAAATAGCGTGATTTCAGCTCTGCTGAAGAGCCTCTGTCTGGTCAAATGACTGGAATCTGCCGCTGTCAGCTAGATGGCAGACTTGAGTAAAACAGCCAGGAAAAGGTAACTTTAACAAGTTATATCTCTCAAACCATAAAGGTTTGAGAGATAAGACTTACATTGATATTAATCTTTTTTTAATGTCTACAATATTAAATCAACTTAAATTAACCATTACTATCTCTTTAATGTAAATAAAAAATGTAAATTAACCTAGTGGTTCATATTGCTAGCTGATATAATGGCTACCAGCACTGTTTTTAAAAAAATGAGAAGCTGGATAGACTTGAGGCTATAGACAATGAGGTGTAGGAGTCATTAGTAGGGATGGCTGAGAAGCTCTGTTTTGTTCCCGAAGGAACTTTTGTGGGATAAACATAGTATTCTGCTTTTGCCACTAGAAATTTATGCCACAGAGAAACCCACATATTTTCCAAGGTTTTGCTAAGGCCACAACAAATCTTGCAAGAGTGGTTCCATTTACCACCTATTTAATTTGATGGGACAGAACTTCCTACCCATTTACTAAATAAACCCATAATTTCCTGCATTGTAGCATGGTATATTTGAAAGTGACAGAGTGCGAGAGAATAAAAAAAGATATTAAAGAAAATAAAGTTGTTACTTGGTGGTTCATTGTGCTGGATGACTATGACCACCACCACTGTTTAAAAAAAAAGAAAAGCTAGATGGACCCTGAGCTAGTGATTCTGAGGAGGAGAAGTGATTAGCAGTGATGGGTGAAACGTCTAGTTTTGCTCCCATGGGAACTGTCAAATATTATACAGGGTTTTCTGCTTTTGTATGTGTACTTTTTGCCATCTTTGCTTATCCAGGGTCAGCATTTCCACTGGTTTTCTCAAACATTTTATAGACAGGCACATTTCTCCTTTTCAGTGGTGGAAGATTGAGCCTTTGACTTTCAGCTAACTCTCCAGCCATGTCATCACCCTCTCACACTCAACTTCATCTGTATCTGAACAAAAGAAGGATCCTGGAGGGATTTATTCTAGATCTACATCATCATCATCATCAGTCATCATTAGGTCATCCTCAGCATCACTAGTCGCTTCTTGTTCACTACCCTTATATTCCCCTAACCTTTTAGAGGTATCAAACAATTGCGTTTTACTATTACTTTCACAATGTTCGCCACTGCTTTGAGGACAGTTGTTTTGGTGCTTGTTTGTCTCACTGTCAGATTCAGAAATTGGTTCAGCTGCTACACTTTCCTCCATTATGCCATTACCATCATTAACACTACAATACGACTGGGTGTCAACTTCAGTGTTCAGTGGGTGTTTTTTCTACTGGTGGTGCTGGTGAAAGTTCAGTATAATAACAGCAAGATCAGTGAGTAAATTGGACTGCAGCTGCCTGTGCCTTTCAAATCATATCACTCAGACAGAATTTTGGGCTGTTTGGAGTCAACCTCCTTTGCTCCCTTCTCACATCCCCAGACATGTCCAACACAGAGACAATAATAGCAAGATCAGCAAAGAAATTGGACTGCATGTGTCTGTGTCTTTCAAATCGAATCAGTCAGACAGAATTGTGGGGTATTTGGGGTCAAACTCCTTTGCTCCCTTCTCACACCCACAGACACATCCAACACAGATATAATGACAGCAAGTCCAGCAAGGAAATTGCTTGGACCACAGCTGCCACTGTATTTCAAATCACGTCAGTCAGACAAAATTTTGGGATATTTGGAGTCAACATCCTTTGCTTCCTTCTCACACCCTTAGACTCCACCAGTACAGAGACCATAACAACCTGATCTGGAAGGAGCTTGGATCACAGCTGCTTGTGTCTTGTCAATCAGTCATGCTGATTTTTGGGGTATTTGGGATCAACCTCCTTTCTCTCTTCTTCTCCTCCAGAGTGTCCCCTAATACAGAAACCAAATGTCCTACCTAAATGACTCCCTAAACTAAGCTTCAACTGCTCACTCTTCCTCTCATAAACATAGAATGGCATGCTGTGGGAGCCTTACACCCTTTTATATGGCTGCAGGGAAAAAAAAGAAAACTTCACTTGTGGTGGGGAGAAATTCAAACTTCCCATTTATTTCAATACAATGAGCTAGGTGAAAATGCTGGAAAACTGCAGGAAATTTTCTAGTAGGTGACAAGTGCCATGTTTCACCAATTTTGGTTTGAGGAAAACATTTTCACCCATCCCTACTCACAACTAAAAATTTCAGCTATTTATTTCTCCACTTCAGCCCTCAGAAGAAGTATTATTGCAGCTGGCAATCTTGCAGTCATAGAAAACATAGGCAAAGTTTGACAAAGTTGTTGCAGGAAATTGATTGGCATTGGTGAAAAGGAAATCATTTTATGTACTGTCTACAGATGGGAAGTTTTATGAAAAAAGCAGGAAATCATTTTTTTTTCAATGAAAAGTCCTGCAAAAAATTTCTTTAACTTTTTGCCCATTCCTAACCTTGATACATATGCCACAATTACATATACAGTAAATGCACTCCAGCTTTTTCCACAACAATCCAATCACACCTTAAGGGGATAGCAATATTTTATTATTACTATCCCCCATATTGTAGATATTTGCAAAATAATTTAATAGCCCCCAGGTTCATCTCTCAACCTTTATGGCTTGAGAGATAACCAAATGCAAAGTTTCCCCCTCCCTCCCCCTTCCCTGAAGTCAGCGTTGTACTGACCGCAGGGATATCCGGTCTGACTTTCATCAGGCGGCTCTGCAGCAGAGCCGCAATCCTGTTAATGAAAAAGAATTATTTCACTGAAACGGTCTTCAATGTGTGCTTGCAAACCAAGCACATGTAGAAGATCCGTTTCAGTGAAATAATTTTTTTTCACTAACGCGATCTTGGCTCAGCTGAAGATCCGCAAGCCTGTCATATCACAGACTTCCCCTACAGTCAGTACAATGCTGGCTTCAGGGAAAGGGGGGAACTTTGCTTACGATTATCTCTTAAACCATAAAGGTTTGAGAAATGAACCTGGGGGCAATTAAATTATTTTGCAAAAATCTACAATATGGGGTATAGTAATAATAAAGTATTACTATCCGTTTAAGCACAATAAAGTTATAATAAAAAATCCACAAGCCAATAATTTATCCTTTGCCAGATCCAGACACGTGGAAAATGCATTTGACACCTATGGAACACAAAGAGTTAATATATCATCAACATATACCCTAAACTAGTCATTTAAATTACTTTCTTGCTTCTTGGATTGTCCAGTATTCAGCCCTGGCAGTCAGGTTACAGTGGAGGAACAGAGAAGGTGGGCATGCTGTGAATGGAGAGCAGAGGATTTCTGGGCTTTTTTGAGTGAAATCCATTTTAAAGTATTGCTCACCTATTCTTGGAATTTCCTTATGCAAGGTGGTGAAAGCCAATTCAAAGTTGATTTAATTCAGAACAAGCACAGAAGTGCTACTGGGTTGAGTAACATAAGGCTCTTGTGCAATTTAAATTACTGCACCCTGTTCCTTTAAAATGAATTATGAGAATTTTAGCCCTAAACAGATACCCTAAAGCCAAGAGGTACAGCAATAACTGACATTGAATGGAAATATGTAATTTCTTCCTTCATTGGGCCGTATGTTCAAAGAAGTAGCGAAATAGCTTTTGTCGTTTTTAACAACATTTTATTGTACGTTGTAGTAGTCATCATATATGTTTTCAAAGAATATCGCTTGTTATAGAAAACATGTAGTTTTTTTCTTTGAAGTACGATTTCTGACTGGAAATGTTGTAAAAAAATGACAAAGATGTAGCAGAAATGCTATTGTGAGTAATGACAAGAAAATGGTATGTTAAAAGTGTTTATTTTGTAGATAGCAATTGAGAGTATTCAAATAATTAATATGATTTTTGAATAAAATATTATAATTTAGCATGTTTAAAGAGTGTTAGAATGTATAATAACTATTTTAATGATTATTATAAATATACCTGGCTATTTCTATTTATCAATAGACACATATTTATTTCCCTATCAAATGTTTTCCAGATTCATGTCTCTACATTTTACTACACTGACATAAAATGTTTTTCATTTTTATGACATTTTTGTTTCATAGAAACTGACATATTTTTATTACCACTATACGACACTGGCAGATATTTAAGACACACCCTTGCCCTACCCCTTTCAATGACAATTTTTGTTTTATTTCATACACGATGGACATTACTAGTTTTTTTTTTGTACACTCCATAGAAAATATGTTGTTCCTGCATACAATTATGGGCCGTATGTTCAAAGAAGTAGCAAAATAGATTTTGTCATTAACAACATTTTATTGTACGCCTTTGTAACGTTCATAAATATTTTTAAATAATGTCTTTAGTTAAAGAAAATATGAAGCTTTTTCTTTGAAGTAAGATATCTGACTGGAAATGTGTTAAAAAAAACAACAAAAATATAGTGTAAATGCTATTGTGAGCAGTGACAAAATTACTGGTATATTAAAAGTGTTTTGGTTGTAGATAGCAATTAATATTATTCATTTAATTATTAAGATTATTGAATAAAATATTATAATTTAGCATTTTTAAAGAGTGTTAGAATGAATAATAAGTATTTTAATGATTATTCATAAAACAACTAAATAGAATTATATGCAAAAGGTAAATTGTTAATCAGTCTTATGATATCAGTATAAGTGTATATATATATATATATATATATATATATATATATATTTTAGTCAAGTAGTCATGATATGTATGATATGAAATGAAATGCTTTAGAAGTACTGATAATGTATTAACAACAACCAAAACTCAGCTCAAAAACCATAAAAATTTTTCTCCACTTATTATTTCATGTAAGAATAATGTCATTGAAACTATATTTTTCTGTCATCAGATACAACCTATTTTCTAAAAAAAACCTACAATTTGGTCTAATATGTTAGCACCGCCCTTGCTCTGCCCCTTTTCCTGACAATTCTTCAAATTGTTCATACCCGATGGAAATTGCTATTTGTTTTGCTGGATTATCTATTGAAAATATGTTGTTCATCCGTCAAAATTGTAATTTTTGCTGTTCATACATGTTTTTTTTAACGTTATCGCTTTGAAAATATGTTTTTACTTGCATCATACAAGAAAAGGTGACAGGAAATAGGTGGGTGTAGGTGTGAGTGCAAGTGCTACCTGATAAGATAAGGGCCAGCTCTCCCTTGTCTTATACACCTCCTCTCTGTTTAAACAGTAAGAGTTCTTTTATTATGCTAATATGGACTGCAATGTGCATCGAGAAGTAATATATGAGAAGGATAGGAGCAGGTCAACATCCGTGACATGTTTCAAGGCAGATGTTCACTTTCCAACCTAACATAAGTTACTTTGAACATCCTGAGAGACATCTGCCATCCTGGCATCTGGAAATACTCACAGCACAGCTATTCCAGCAATGGCTTGTCTTCTGTAGTGCATGGTACCCAGTCATCTTAGTACTCTAGGTAGCATCCTCGGTCAACTTTATTGTTGAGGCAGCATTTGTTTGGTTCTAAACAAACTAATGACAACCTTTATTCTAAGGTAAATGGTAAACATTTGATTGATGTGAAAGGAACTTGTAGTTATACTAAGCAAATGTTTAATTTCATTTGACAAAAACAGAGAGCTTTGTCATTCCAACTGGTTTTTTGCATGTACAATATCAATTATTATCTTAAATTAATAGTTTTTTAATGTATATTTGAAATGGTGGCTAGTTGGGATTTAAAACAATAAAAAAGATCCAAAACCTTAATAAAGTGACACTGAAGAATAAACTCTTTTATCTGAAAAAATATAGTACTTATTTAGCTTTTGTTACAAACATTAACATTCTTATTACATGTTGTGTTTATCAAATTTAAAGAAATGACTATGCATTTATAACACACAGTTAAAACTTTTATACTAAACATAGAATTATTATCTGATGTGATGAAATCCAGACGGTCTTGGTGTAAATGTTCAAGTTTCTTTCTCAGTGTTTGCTTAATTAGATTTCCTGGCACAAAATATCAGGTTTGTGCCAATACAAAAAGGCAGAATATATTTCATACTTTCCCATCTTTACCTCTACACTTACTGCACATTCAAAGTTGCATGACAGTTCCTTCTGCCTTAATGAGACCCAGTGCTGGACTGAGATATTATTAGAGATCTTTCAGAACAGGTCAGATGCAGTCACTTGTCATTAAATGTAAAAAAATATTATACTTCCCAACATGGTCGGTAAACAAAGTAGACTGACATCTATTGCCTGTCCAGTGGATATGATAAAGTATTTCATTGTATACTATTTTTGAAACCATTATACAATTCTAAAAAGACAAGTGCAACAAGAGTAGTTGTCACATTTCGTTACAGGTATTTGCATGCAACGTGACACATAAATCCACATGCTACACTTCAGTTTTGATATTTATAAGTTTATTTTAGATTATTGTACAATATAATCTTTGAATATCATTCTATATATATATATATATATATATATATATATATATATATATATATATATATTATGTGCTTAAATATTCATGTATACTGATAAATATAGATGATCACCTTTATATAGAGAATTTGATCTACTAATACTGCACCTAATCTAACCTAACTTTAAAAACACTGGTTTTATGATGCCTAACTAAAATATTGTGTATAGTAAGTTATTTCACAGTGATAAATAATAACATTTTTCAAACTTGTAATCCCCATTGCAGATGATAATCGCACACATACGTATCAATCTGCTGGTATTTTTATTAAAATAATATAGTGGAGAAATATTACTGTATTTTTAAAGTGTAGAGATTCTAATTAATACCACACGTACATTTCATGTTTATGTCAAACAAATACTTATTCATACCTTTCAACTCAAATTTACAATTTTTTTTATTTTTATACTATAACATTTTATATAAAATAATTGTGATTTATGTGGTTCAAATTAGAAAGACTGGGTTTTCCAACACTATGTGCCAAAGCAATACAATATTATTATGACAGAAGGACCTTTCATTGTTCTACTTTTACTTCACTAAATGTAAAGGTAACTAATCCTATTATTTCTTGTACATAGAAATTAGATTTCTAATATTTTTCCATACATAAAAATAGCTTATTCTTGTGGTAGGAAAAAAGCATATTGAAAAACATAATTTCCCATGAAAAGTATAGGTTTTCCACAATATTTTCCATTGCATTGTATTTATTGATAAGAATGTAATGCCTCCCCCCCAACACACACACACACACTAAGGGAATTGCCCCCATTCCCGCATTGCTAACATATAAAAGGGGAAGTCAGTTTTTTGCATGTCCTCAGTCTTTGCTTGAGATAGAGAAAGAGAGAGAGAGAGAGAGACAGTTGTTGAAACTTTGATGCTAGCTAAAACTTTGATGCTAGCTAATATAGGGGGAAAGGCAAGAATAGGGAGCTGGAGTTGCTTGATATGAGGATTGATGGAAGGAACTAACAGTTGTTCTCTAGATTTGGGTGTGACAAGAGAAAGGAGAGTAAAATAAAATAATAGTAGTAGTAATAATAGTAATAATAATAATAACAACAACAATAGTAATATTAATAATTAAAAAACTAGAAAACCAAGTTCTTACCAAAGCTGGATGAGCCTGAGACTAAGAGAGTAACAGATACTAGGCAAACCTATATAATACATCAAAGACAAAAAGACAGGTAAAACTTGACATGCTGTGTGTAATTACATACAATTACATACAAACTCACTCAGCATTTTCTGAGGTGTGCTCGTGCTGTAAGCCTTCACCAGCATTTATTGCAAGCTGCTATTTCTGAAGGTAATAGAGGTCTTCTCATCCTTTATGTCACAGTACCTTGTTATCACGGTACCCGTGATTGCTGCTTTGCTATGTCTGTCACCTATAGGGGGCTCCCATTGGCTGCTTGCCTTTGGCCCACCTCATATTGCCTATTGAAACCTAGCCTGGGCACCTTTCAGTTGCCCTTTCGTGGTGTCTCTGAGTATTTTCATTTCCACCATGCTACAGACACTACTGGCCATTCTACTGTTCCTGAGTACCTGAGTTCCTGAAGTCCTGAGTTTGTGCTGTTCCAGTACCGCTGTCTGCTGTGTTGGTCCAGTCCTGTTCCAGTTGAGTTTCCTGTAGTGCTGCTTCCTGCTGCTGATCTCCGTTACCGTTCCTGATCCGGTCGGACGTTGTTCTGGTTCCTGTTTCTTCATGAGCCTGATTCCTACAGCGGTGGCGACATTGTTCATCGGTCACTTGGCGACATTACAGCCAGTTGGTTCCAGCGCGTGGGCGCTGGTTGGCTCCAATGTTTCACAATACTATTCTTGAGTGTCTGTTGGTTCCCAGCGTGAGGACGCTGGTTTGCTCCAAAGCCTTGCGGCTACATTATACAAAACCCTGTTGGTTCCCAGCGTCTGGACGCTGGTTTGCTCCAAAGCTTTACGGCTACATTATACAAAACCCTGTTGGTTCCCAGCGTGCGGACGCTGGTTCGCTCCAAAGCCTTGCGGCTACATTATACAAAATCCTGTTGGTTCCCAGCGTGCGGACACTGGTTCGCTCCAAGCCTTGCAGCTACCTTGTACTAAACTCTGTTGGTTCCCAGCGTGCGGACGCTGGTTCGCTCCAAAGCCTTACGGCTATAGTATACATAAACCCTGTTGGTTCCCAGCATGTGGACGCTGGTTCGCTCCTAAAGCCTTGCGGCTATATTATACTAAACTCTGTTGGTTCCCAGCGTGCGGACGCTGGTTCACTCCAAAGCCTTGCGGCTATAGTATACATTTACACAGTTGGTTCCCAGCGTGCAGACGCTGGTTTGCTCCAAAGCCTTGCTGCTACATTATACAAAACCCTGTTGGTTCCCAGCGTGCGGACGCTGGTTCGCTCCAAAGCCTTGCGGCTACATTATACAAAATCCTGTTGGTTCCCAGCGTGCGGACACTGGTTCGCTCCAAGCCTTGCAGCTACCTTGTACTAAACTCTGTTGGTTCCCAGCGTGCGGACGCTGGTTCGCTCCAAAGCCTTACGGCTATAGTATACATAAACCCTGTTGGTTCCCAGCATGTGGACGCTGGTTCGCTCCTAAAGCCTTGCGGCTACATTATACTAAACTCTGTTGGTTCCCAGCGTGCGGACGCTGGTTCACTCCAAAGCCTTGCGGCTATAGTATACATTTACACAGTTGGTTCCCAGCGTGCAGACGCTGGTTTGCTCCAAAGCCTTGCTGCTACATTATACAAAACCCTGTTGGTTCCCAGCGTGCGGACGCTGGTTCGCTCCAAAGCCTTGCGGCTACCTTGTACTAAACTCTGTTGGTTCCCAGCGTGCGGACGCTGGTTCGCTTCAAAGCCTTGCGGCTACATTATACTAAACTCTGTAGGTTCCCAGCGTGCGGATCTGGTTCGCTCCAAAGCCTTGCGGCTACCTTGTACTAAACTCTGTTGGTTCCCAGCGTGCGGACGCTGGTTCGCTTCAAAGCCTTGCAGCTACATTATACTAAACTCTGTAGGTTCCCAGCATGCGGACGCTGGTTCGCTCCAAAGCCTTGCGGCTACATTATACAAAACACTGTTGGTTCCCAGCGCGCGGATGCTGGTTTGCTCCAAAGCCTTGCGGCTAGATTATACAAACTCTGTTGGCTCCCAGCGTGCGGATGCTGGTTTGCTCCAAAGCCTTGCGGCTACATTATACAAAACCCTGTTGGTTCCCAGCGTGCGGACGCTGGTTCGCTCCAAAGCCTTGCGGCTACCTTGTACTAAACTCTGTTGGTTCCCAGCGTGCGGACGCTGGTTCGCTTCAAAGCCTTGCGGCTGCATTATACTAAACTCTGTTGGTTCCCAGCGTGCGGATGCTGGTTCGCTCCAAAGCCTTGCGGCTACATTATACAAAACACTGTTGGTTCCCAGTGTGTGGATGCTGGTTCGCTCCAAAGCCTTGCGGCTAGATTATACAAACTCTGTTGGCTCCCAGCGTGCAGACGCTGGTTCGCTCCTGGCCCTCGTAGCTCACTACTCAGTTATTGTTGGCACTTGTGTGCTCTCCAGTCTTTACTGCCGTTATTCCATCTACACCCTGTCATAGGGTCTTATATATTCTGTAGTATTGAGCTACGCATATTATTACATCTTCAACTGTCATTTCTTCCTGACAGTATTGGGGCCACTTGGGTTGACACGTCTTCTATTAGGTTGCCCTGCCCGGTATATTGGTAAGTCCGGTAGACCCTATTATCTTCCATTTTATGGTTGCCTTACCCGGTATTGGCAGGGCCGGTAGAACCTAGCCTGTCTGTGTTCTTTCAGGCTGCCTTGCCCGGTATATTGGCAGGGCCGGTAGAGTCTGGTTTGCTGGTTTCCGTTAGGCTGCCTTGCCCGGTATATTGGCAGGGCCGGTAGAACCTGTACCATCCTGATTATTGTCTGGCTGCCTTGCCCGGTATATTGGCAGGGCCGGTAGAGCCACCTTTCATTGCATGCTCAGGCTGTCCTGCCCAGTATATTGGCAGGACCGGTAGAGTCTGATTTCATATTACCATTCCACTTACTATTTATGTATTGTATGTACGTGTATGCAATCCTATGGGATTATTTTAAATTTTCTCAATAAAGTTGTGTTTTTACTTAACTTTTCGTCTGAGAGTCATAACAAACTGTGACACTTGTAGCGCTGCCGCTTCTGGCGATGCTCACAATGACGCTCCAGCATCATTTCCACGAGCGGTTGGACACATCAATGCTATACGCGTCATCTGAAGGTGCGAGGCTTCAGCATGCTGCAGGCCTCTGTTTTATGTGTTCGAGGCCTGTAGTCTCCTTCTACCTCCATCTGAGCTGCTCCTCCTACCTATTTCCTGAGGGGGGGGGTTTAAAGGGCAGACTCAGTTACCCTTAAGTAGTTGTTCTGAGCAATTCATTTATTTGGTATTCCTAATTCCTGTGTATGACCCGGCTTGTCTGTTCATCCATTCTGGCGTTGACCTGTGGCTCTGTCTGACCATTCTCCTTGTGCTTTCCAGTTTGGCTTAGACATCCTTTCTGGTGCAAATCTGTGGCTCTGGCTGACTACCCACTCCGTGTATGACCTGGCTTGTCTGACTACCCACTCTGGTGTTGACGTGGGTCTCTGTCCACTACGCATCCAGCATACTAACGCTTCAGTGGATATCCTCTCTGGCACAAACCTGTGGCTCTGGCTGACTACCCGCTCCGTGCATGACCTAGCTTGTCTGACTACCCACTCTGATGTTCACCTGGGGCTCTGTCCACTGCTATCACAGTGCCCGTGATTCGTGCTGTTCTGTGTCTGTCACTTGCTGAGTATTCCTGATTGGCTGTCTGCTATTAGCCCTCCTCACTCAGCCTTTTTAAACCCAGGTTGAGCACTTCCAGGTTGCCCTTTCGTGGTGTTTCTGACTTCACTTGGCCTGACCTGCCTGTCAGGCTTCTGGGCCTGCTGTTCCTGCTGTTCTGGCTGATCCTGCTGATCCTGCGTTCCGGTGTTCCAGTGTTCCAATGTTCCTGAATGCTAGTGTTCCGGTGTTCCTTTGTTCCAGCACTTAGCGGGTTAATCTTACTGAGTTCCTGAGTCTCCTGCCTGCCGCTTCTCCAGCCGGTTCGCTTTCCACCGGCGGTTCCGGTAGTTCCAGTCATCTGTCAGTGCATCAGTCTCGCCCCGGTGGACTCCCCGTTGGAGTGTGGGCTCCTGCTCTAGCCCCGTCACTCCGGCGACATTGTTCTTCTCGCTGCTTATACATTGTTGGTTCCAGCGTGCGGACGCTGGTTTACTCCATTAAACCTGGTTGCGATATACACTGTTGGTTCCAGCGTGCGGACGCTGGTTTACTCCATTAAACCTGGTGGCGACATTTACTGTTGGTCCCAGCGTGAGGACGCTGGTTTACTCCGTTAAACCTGGTTGCGATATACACTGTTGGTTCCAGCGTGCGGACGCTGGTTTACTCCATTAAACCTGGTGGCGACATTTACTGTTGGTCCCAGCGTGAGGACGCTGGTTTACTCCATTAAACCCGGTTGCGATATACACTGTTGGTTCCAACGTGTGGACGCTGGTTTACTCCATTAAACCTGGTGGCGACATTTACTGTTGGTCCCAGCGTGAGGACGCTGGTTTACTCCATTCAACCTGGTTGCGATATACACTGTTGGTTCCAGCATGCAGACTCTGGTTTACTCCATTAAACCTGGTGGTGACATTTACTGTTGGTCCCAGCGTGAGGACGCTGGTTTACTCCATTCAACCTGGTTGCGATACTCTGTTGGTCCCAGCGTGCGGACGCTGGTTTACTCCATTAACCTGGTGGCGATATTTATTGTTGGTCCCAACGTGCGGATGGTGGTTTACTCCTGAGCTATCCAGTACTGAGGCCAGGTCGCTGTCCACTCCTATGCAGTCGTCCGATTTTCCCTGGCAATAGACTTCTGCTGAGTAAGACCTTAGTTCCTATTCCTCTCTGCTGTCATAGTCATCTGACAGCTGGTCTACTCGCTCAGGCTGCCCTGCCCGGTATTGGTAAGGCCGGTAGAACCTTTGTACGTTACCATCCTAAAGGTTGCCTTACCCGGTATTGGCAGGGCCGGTAGAGCCTACTACAGTGTTCCTCAGGCTGCCCTGTCCGGTATTGGTAAGGCTGGTAGAACCTTGTACATTACCATCTTTAAGGTTGCCTTACCCGGTATTGGCAGGGCCGGTAGAGCCTACACTCAGTACTCCTTTGGGCTGCCTTGCCTGGTATCGGTAGGTTGGTAGAACCGGTATATGTCATCTCACGTTTTCCTTACCCGGTATAGGCAAGGCCGGTAGAACCTGTTATTGCTACTGTCACTTGGGTTGCCTTGCCAGGTATTTTAGGCAAGGTCGGTAGAACATATTTGTATGGACTATTATTGTTGTATTGTTATGTATGTTTACTCTATGGGGATTGCCTTAACTTTTCAATAAAGTTAAGTTTTTACCTGATCTTTAGTCTGAGAGTCTTCAAAAACCGCGACAGTACGAAAGAGCCATGACCTCAGACAATAAGAGTGATGGTAACACACAAAATATCCATTGGAGGATGGATATGCATGAGCAACGTTTGGATCAGCTGGCGGTTGCTATTCAAACTATTCTTGAATGCACGGTACTTGCTGATAAGTCCGGTTCTAGCCCGGTGGTCTCGCCAATTCAGACACCGGAGAATGAGTCTAGGTCCCCAGGGACCGCAGTCAAAGGGTTAACGGCTTCTGCACCCTTGCCGCTGAGATATGACGGTGACCCTCAACTATGTAGAGGGTTTATTAATCAACTTGAAATATTTATGGAATTGACGGCACACGCATTTCCTAGTGACCGCAGCAAGGTTGGGTTCATGATATCCCTACTGACCGGTAGAGCATTGGCCTGGGCTAACCCACTGTGGGAAAATGCTAAACCTTGTACTAAAAATTTCTGTGATTTTGTACAATCCTTTCGGAGAGTTTTCGAGCCTCCTGGTAGAACCACCTCTGCTGCTAAATGTCTTTTGGAGATACAACAGGGCAGGCGCACGGTTGGCGATTATGCCATTGAATTCCGCACCTTGGTAGCAGAGGTAGGATGGAATAACGAGGCCCTGTTGGCAGCCTTTGCCCAAGGCTTGAATGACCAGATTAAAGATGAGATTGCAGCAAAAGATTTACCTACTGACCTAGATGATTATATCGAATACGTGATTCTAATTGACTCCAGAATACGAGAAAGATTAACCGCCAGAGAGCGACAAGTACGGTTAAAAAATAATGGGTCCAGTAGCACATTTTGCCCACCCAACCCTCCCTTGGCATCCAAACCTAGTGAACCAATACATGAACCAGGTGAACCTATGCAGGTGGGTTTCACTAGGTTAACCAAAGAGCAGAGGAGGTATCGCAAGATACAGGGATTATGTTTGTACTGCAGTAAAAATGATCACCTGTTAGGATCTTGTCCGGTATGTCCAGGAAACGAACACACCTGGGTACCTTGGGGGACAGGCCCTAGGTGGTGTCCAATCGTCCCCAGTGTTGGGCACACTTAAACCCACCATACAGGTGGTATTGTCATGGGCACAACGCTCAGTTGAGGTTTTGGCCCTGGTTGATTCTGGTGCAGCTGGGTATTTTATGGACAATACCTTTGCCGAATTGAATGGGGTACCACGGATTCAGAGAGAAACCCCTCTTGCTATTGAAGCAATTGATGGCAGACCTTTGGAACCCGCCCAAGTTACCTTTGAAACGATGCCCTTGTCCATGACTATTGGGGCTCTTCACAAGGAAGAGCAACAGTTCCAATTGATTAATTCTCCTCACCATGCAGTGATTTTGGGCTTTCCTTGGTTACAGTTGCACAACCCACAATTTGATTGGCAGAAATGTGAGATTGCTGCTTGGTCTCAGTATGGATAAGTGCGTTACCCATCCTGTTAAGGTCTTGTGCACCTCCCCTTCACTACCTGATGTCTACCAGCAGTTCAGCAACGTTTTCAGTAAGGGAGAGGCTGGCGCCCTACCTCAGCACAGACCATACGATTGTCGTATAGAGTCCTGGAGCAGTACCACCGAGGGGACGCATGTATCCATTGTCTTCTGAGGAGAACCAAGCTATGGAGGAATACATAGCAGATGCCCTCAGTAGAGGGATCATAAGGAAATCTACTTCTCCGGCCGGTGCCGGGTTCTTTTTTGTTAAGAAGAAAAGTGACGAACTGCAACCATGCATAGACTATCGTGGGCTGAATAAGCTGATGGCAAAGAATGTATCACGGTGCCCATGATTGCTCTCTTTGTTTGTCTATCACCAGTAGGGGGCTCTCCATTGGCTGGCTGTTGTCAGCCCGCCCTGTATAGCCTATTTAAACCTAGTCAGGGCACCCTTTGGTTGCCCTTTCGTGTTGTCTCCATGCTGTTGCATTTGAGTCTGTTCCTGAGTATCCTGGGCCCCTGCTGTGTTCCTGCTACCTGTATTCTGGACGTTCCAGTGTTTTTCTGTGAAGAGTTCCTGCCTCCTGCTGTTCCGGTTGCCCTCTCCGCTTCCTGCCGCCAGTCTCCTCCAGTATTCCGGTTGACCGTCTGCCTGCTGGTTCCTGCCTCCGTTCGCTGATTCCTGCCTTCAGATGTTCCTGAGTCGCCTAGGCGACATTGTCATCTTCCCGGTTACTATGCGAGTACTGGTTCGCTCCACAAGCCACCCGGCTGTATACTTGCTATAGCGTTCCACGTACTGGGTACTGGTTCGCTCCACAAGCTACCCGGCTGTCTATAGTGTTGTGCGTTCCACATACGGGGCACTGGTCTGCTTCACAAGTCACCCGGCTGTATACTTGCTATAGCGTTCCACGTGCAGGGTACTGGTTCGCTCCACAAGCCACCCGGCTGTCTAAAGTGTAGTGCGTTCCACATACAGGGCACTGGTCTGCTCCACAAGCCACCCGGCTGTATACATGTTATAGCGTTCCACGTACTGGGTACTGGTTCGCCCCAGAAGCCAACGGGCTGTTTAAGTGTTGTGCGTTTCGCATACAGGGCACTGGTTCGCTCCACAAGCCATCCGGCTGTATCAGTATTATAGCGTTCCACGCATTGGGTACTGGTTCGCTCCGCAAGCTGCCCAGCTGCCTCAGTATAGAGATTGTGCATCCCACGCATAGGGAACTGGTTCGCTCCATGCAGAGTTGCTTGCTCTACGAGTGAGGGGCATTACGTTGGTGTAAGCATTACTGAGTGCTATCTTCTCTGCTGTTGGCGGCTCGCTTACTGATTTGCCTCTTTACCATTCTAGTGACTATTTCACCACCAACTAGTCACTGCCGGTTGCCCTAATTTCTCCACCTGTTTATTGGCTGTCTTGCCCGGTAAACGGTAAGGCCGGTAGAACCTGTCCTATTTTCTTCGGTTGCCTTACCCGGTATTGGCAAGACCGGTAGAGCCTGTGTAGTCACATGTATCGGCTGTCTTCCCCGGTAAACGGTAAGGCCGGTAGAACCTGTCCTATTTCTTTGGGTTGCCTTACCCGGTATTGGCAAGACCGGTAGAGCCTGTGTAGTCACCTGTATCGGGTGTCTTGCCCGGTAACGGTAAGGCTGGTAGAACCTGTCCTGTTTCCTTGGGTTGCCTTACCCGGTATTGGCAAGACCGTTAGAGCCTCATCCCGTAGTTTTATCTCCTGGCTGCCTTGCCCGGTGTTCTGGCAAGGCCGGTAGAGCCGTCATTGTGCTTATTTGCATTATATTCCTGTCTAATAAAGATATATGTGTATGTGTATTCTACCCTATGGGTTTGCATTAAGTTTTCAATAAAGTTAAGTTTTTACCAAACTCTGCGTCTGTGAGTCTTAAACAAACCGTGACAATACGAAAGGGCCATGACCTCAGACAACAAGAGTGATGGTAACCCGCAAAACATCCATTGGAGAATGGATGCGCATGAGCAACGATTGGATCAGCTAGCGGTAGCAATCCAAACTATACTTGAACGTACAGTGCTTTCTGAAAAGACTGGCTTGAGTTCCGTGGTCGCCTCTGGGCAGACATCCGAGAACGTTTTCTTGCCCTCAGGGGTAGCAGTCAAGGGGTTAACTGCCTCTGCCCCATTGCCACTCAGATACGATGGTGACCCTAATCTTTGCAGGGGATTTATTACCCAACTAGAAATATGTATGGAATTGACGGCTCAGTCCTTCCCTAGTGACCGCAGTAAAGTTGGTTTTATGATATCCCTGCTGACCGGTAGAGCATTGGCATGGGCCAATCCGTTATGGGAAAATGCGAAACCCTGCACTAGGAGTTTCAGAGAATTTGTGCAGTCATTTCGGAGAGTGTTCGAGCCTCCTGGTAGAACCACCTCTGCTGCTAAGCGCCTTATGGAAATACAACAGGGCAGGCGTACGGTATGTGACTACGCTATTGAATTTCGTACCTTGGCAGCAGAGGTAGGTTGGAACGATGAGGCATTATTGGCTGCCTTCGCCCAGGGTCTAAGTGACCAAATTAAGGACCAGATTGCGGCTAAAGAAGTACCTAGTAACCTTGATGATTATATTGAATATGTCATTCTAATTGACACACGGATTCATGAGAGATTAATGACCAAAGACAGCAGGTCGCGGCAAAAGGGCAATGATTCTAGTAGTACTTTTTGCCCACCCATCCCTCCCTTGGCTTCTAAGCAGTCTAATCTACCTCGAGAATCGTGTGAGCCTATGCAGCTGGCTTCACTAGGCTAACCAAGGAGGAGAGGACACATCGCAGAAAACATGGGTTATGCTTATACTGTGGCAAAAATGGGCACCTATTAATATCTTGTCCTGTACGTCCGGGAAACGAACACACCTAGGGTACCTTGGGGGACAGACCCTAGGTGGTGTTCAGACGTCCCTAGAATGTGGTATATTGAAACCCACCATACAGGTGGTACTTTCTTGGGCAAAACGCTCAGTGGAGGTTTTGGCTCTGGTCGACTCTGGTGCAGCTGGGTATTTCATGGATAATACCTTTGCCGAATTACATGGGGTTCCTCGCATTGAGAGGGAGACCCCACTCGCTATTGAAGCAATTGATGATAGACCCCTGGAACCTGCTCAGGTTACCTTTGAAACCATGCCTTTGTCCATGACGATTGGGGCTCTCCACAAGGAGGAACAGCAGTTCCAGCTTATTAATTCTCCTCATCACGCAGTAATTTTGGGTTTTCCTTGGTTACAGTTGCATAACCCACAGTTTGATTGGGAAAAATGTGAAATATCTGCTTGGTACCAGTCTTGCATGGAACGTTGCGTAACCCAGCCGGTCAAGATCTTATGCACTTCCTCTGCTCTGCCCAACGATTATCAACAGTTTGGTGATGTATTCAGCAAGGGAGAGGCTGACACCCTACCCCAGCATAGATCTTATGACTGTTGTATTGAACTTCCTCCGGGGGCAGTGCCTCCTAGGGGACGCACGTAGCCACTATCTTGTGAGGAGAATAAAGCTATGGAGGAATACATTGCTGATGCCCTGGAAAGAGGTATCATAAGGAAATCCACCTCTCCGGCTGGGGCCGGATTTTTCTTTGTAAAAAAGAAAAACGGTGAACTGAGACCTTGTATTGATTACCGGGGCCTGAATAAGCTAATCTCTAAGAATGCATATCCGATACCACTCATCACCGAGCTATTTGACAGACTTAAGGGGTCCTCTATTTTTACCAAATCGGACCTTCGTGCTGCATACAATCTTATTCAGCCACCCGGCTGTCTATAGTGTTGTGCGTTCCACATACAGGGCACTGGTCTGCTTCACAAGTCACCCAGCTGTATACTTGCTATAGCGTTCCACGTACTGGGTACTGGTTCGCCCCACAAGCCACCTGGCTGTCTAAAGTGTTGTGCGTTCCACATACAGGGCACTGGTCTGCTCCACAAGCCACCCGGCTGTATACTTGTTATAGCGTTCCACGTACAGGGTACTGGTTCGCTCCACAAGCCACCCGGCTGTCTAAAGTGTAGTGCGTTCCACATACAGGGCACTGGTCTGCTCCACAAGCCACCCGGCTGTATACATGTTATCGCGTTCCACGTACTGGGTACTGGTTCGCTCCACAAGCCACCCGGCTGCGTACTTGCTAATAGCGTCCCACGTACTGGGTACTGGTTCGCTCCTTAAGCCACTCGGCTGTCTAAGTGTTGTGCATTTCACATACAGGGCATTGGTTCGCTCCACAAGCCACCCGACTGTATTCTTGCTATAGCGTTCCACGTACAGGGTACTGGTTCGCTCCACAAGCCACCCGGCTGTTTAAGTGTTGTACGTTTTGCATACAGGGCATTTATTCGCTCCACAAGCCACCTGGCTGTATATTTGCTATAGCGTTCCACGTACAGGGTACTGGTTCGCCCCACAAGCCAACCGGCTGTTTAAGTGTTGTGCGTTTCGCATACAGGACACTGGTTCGCTCCACAAGCCATCCGGCTGTATCAGTAATATAGCGTTCCACGCATTGGGTACTGGTTCGCTCCGCAAGCTGCCTCAGTATAGAGATTGTGCATCCCACGCATAGGGAACTGGTTCGCTCCATGCAGAGTTGCTTGCTCTACGGGTGAAGGGCGTTACGTTGGTGTAAGCATTACTGAGTGCTATCTTCTCTGCTGTTGGCGGCTCGCTTACTGATTTGCCTCTTTACCATTCTAGTGACTATTTCACCACCAACTAGTCACTGCCGGTTGCCCTAATTTCTCCACCTGTTTATTGGCTGTCTTGCCCGGTAAACGGTAAGGCCGGTAGAACCTGTCCTATTTTCTTGGGGTGCCTTACCCGGTATTGGCAAGACTAGTAGAGCCTGTGTAGTCACCTGTATCGGCTGTCTTTCCCGGTAAACGGTAAGGCCGGTAGAACCTGTCCTATTTCTTTGGGTTGCCTTACCCGGTATTGGCAAGACCGGTAGAGCCTGTGTAGTCACCTGTATCGGGTGTCTTGCCCGGTAACGGTAAGGCTGGTAGAACCTGTCCTGTTTCCTTGGGTTGCCTTACCCGGTATTGGCAAGACCGGTAGAGCCTCATCCCGTAGTTTTATCTCCTGACTGCCTTGCCCGGTGTTCTGGCAAGGCCGGTAGAGCCGTCATTGTGCTTATTTGCATTATATTCCTGTCTAATAAAGATATATATGTGTATGTGTATTCTACCCTACGGGGTTGCATTAACTTTTCAATAAAGTTAAGTTTTTACCAAACTCTGCGTCTGTGAGTCTTAAACAAACCGTGACAGAATGCCTACCCGATACCACTCATCACCGAGTTGTTTGATAGACTTAAGGGGTCCTCGATTTTCACCAAATTGGACCTAAGGGCAGCCGACAATTTGATACGTATCAGAGCCGGTGATGAGTGGAAAACTGCCTTCAATACCAGATCAGGGCATTATGAATACCTAGACATGCCATTTGGTCTATGTAATGCTCCTTCAGTATTTCAAGAACTGATCAATGACGTTCTTAGAGATATGTTACAATCATGTGTTGTAGTCTATCTTGACGACATACTTATCCACACCAAAGACCTGTCACAACACATCAAGGATGTGTCTGAAGTGTTGCTGCGCTTACACAAAAATAGATTTTTTGTGAACTGGAGAAATGCGAGTTCCACAAAACCAGTGTACCGTTTCTGGGGTTTATTATTGGCAAAGACGGCATTGCCATGGATAAAGAGAAATTGACTACAGTCTTACAGTGGCCTAAACCCAAGAGTCTTAAAGCCATCCAATGATTTCTGGGCTTCGCCAATTATTACAGGAAGTTTATTAAAAACTTCTCCTCTATCGTGAAACCTCTGTCTGACCTCACGCATAAGGGCGCTAATCCATCTCTTTGGCCGGTGGCTGCTGAAGAGGCCTTTGAGAAGTTGAAGGTAGCCTTTGCTGAAGCTCCTGTGTTGTCCCACCCCAATCCACTACTTCCCTTTACTTTAGAGGTTGATGCCTCAGATATTGGGGTCGGGGCGGTGCTTTCTTAGCGACAGGTTAAAGGTGGTACACTCAGACCCTGTGGATTCTTTTCTAAAAAATTGACCAGTGCTCAAAGTCATTACGAGATTGGTGATCGAGAATTACTGGCCATTATTCTTGCTCTCAAAGAATGGCGTCATTTACTTGAAGGCACAAAAAACCCCGTTTTGATTCTAACTGATCACAAGAATCTGACTTATCTCTCTGAGTCCAAGAGATTGTCTCCTCGCCAGGCCAGATGGGCACTGTTTTTATCCCGATTCAATTTTGTTGTATCATACTTGCCTGGATCAAAAAATGTTAGGGCTGATGCTCTGTCTAGACAATTTGAGGCGGAGGTTGACAGAGAAGAAGTACCAGCACCTATCATTCAACCTGATCGAATATTGGCTACCATATGTACTAGTATTACTTCACCACTAGGGGAGGAGATTTTGGCGTCCCAAGCCTCTGCTCCCCATGAAACTCCAGCGGGCAAATGTTTTGTTGCTGAGCCATTCCGTACTCGATTACTTGAAACCTACCACTCCTCTAAGGCTGCTGGACATATTGGTAGAGATCAATTGTTTTGGACCCTCTCTCAGCTATTCTGGTGGCCTTCTATGAGAGCAGATTGTGCCAATTTTACGAATGCCTGTACCACCTGTGCCCGTGCCAAAACCCCTAGACATCTCCCGGTGGTCTCACGTCTCTATCGACTTTATGGGAGAATTGCCCAGGTCTAGAGGGTATTCCTTCATATTGATGGTGGTAGACAGGTTTTCTAAAATGGCACACTTCGTACCCCTCCGTGGCCTTCCTTCGGCCAAAGAACTGGCAATGGTATTCGCTCGAGAGGTGTTTCGGTTGCATGGAGTACCCAGGGTGCTGGTGTCTGACAGGGGGAGCCAGTTTGTGTCCAGATTCTGGAGGGCATTTTGCGAACAGATGGGCATACAGCTATCATTTCCTCTGCATGTCATCCCCAGACTAATGGGGCTGCTAAGAGGGCCAATCAAGGGTTGCAACAGTTTCTGCGATGTTTTGTGACTGACCATCATGATAATTGGGCCGACTTGTTGCCTTGGGCAGAGTTCACCAGGAACTGCGCAGTTAATTCTTCCTCCAGGAGCTCTCCGTTTTTGATCAATTATGGGTTCCAACCCTGTCTGCTCCCGGATTCCTTTCAGACACAGCAGATTCCAGCTCTGGATGAGCATATAGAGCAACTCCGTTCCACATGGGCACAAGTTCAGAGGGCATTGGGACAGTCTTTTCAGCGACATCAGTGTCATGCCAATCACAGAAGGCTTCCAGCGGTTTCCTTCCAAGTCGGGGAAAGAGTATGGCTGTCCTCTAAGAATCTGAAGCTCAAGGTCCCATCTAATAAGCTGGCACTTCGGTTCATTGGTCCGTACAAGGTAATTTGCAAAATTAACCATGTTTCCTATGCCTTGGAATTACCTGCTTCTATGCGCATCCATAATGTATTCCATGTGTCTCTCCTCAAACCTCTGGTTTGTAGCCATTATACTACCACATCTGTGATGCCAGGTCCTGTTGAAGTCGAGGAGCAGGGGGAGTATGAAGTACAAAATATTACTGATTCCCGTAGGCATAGAGGAGGGGTACAGTATCTGGTGCATTGGAAAGGTTATGGTCCTGAGGATTGTTCCTGGGTAGACAGTAAGAACCTTCATGCACCCAAGTTACTATGAATATTTTATACCAAATACCCTCAGAAGCCCAGACCCTACTCTAGGAGAGGGGGTCTTTGAAAGGGGGGTACTATCACGGTGCCCGTGATTCATGCTGTTCTGTCACTTGCTGAGTATTCCTGATTGGCTGTCTGCTATTAGCCCTCCTCACTCAGCCTTTTTAAACTGCTGTTCTGGCTGATCTTGCTGATCCTGCGTTCCGGTGTTCCAGTGTTCCAATGTTCCTGTATGCTAGTGTTCCGGTGTTCCTGTGTTCCAACACCTAGCGGGTTAATCTTACTGAGTTCCTGAGTCTCCTGCCTGCCGCTTCTCCAGCCGGGTCACTTTCCACCGGCGGTTCCGGTGGTTCCAGTCATCTGTCAGTGCATCAGTCTCGCCCTGGTGGACTCCCCGTTGGAGTGTGGGCTCCTGCTCTAGCCCCGTCGCTCCGGCGACATTGCTCTTCTCGCTGCTGCTTATACATTGTTGGTTCCAGCGTGTGGACGCTGATTTACTCCATTAAACCTGGTGGCGAAATTTACTGTTGGTCCCAGCGTGAAGACGCTGGTTTACTCCATTAAACCTGGTTGCGATATACACTGTTGGTTCCAGCGTGCGGACGCTGGTTTACTCCATTAAACCTGGTGGCGACATTTACTGTTGGTCCCAGCGTGAGGACGCTGGTTTACCCCATTAAACCTGGTTGCGATATACACTGTTGGTTCCAGCATGCGGACGCTGGTTTACTCCATTAAACCTGGTGGCGACATTTACTGTTGGTCCCAGCGTGAGGACGCTGGTTTACTCCATTCATCCTGGTTGCGATACTCTGTTGGTCCCAGCGTGCGGACGCTGGTTTACTCCATTAACCTGGTGGAGATATTTATTGTTGGTCCCAACGTGCGGACGTTGGTTTACTCCTGAGCTATCCAGTACTGAGGCCAGGTTGCTGTCCAATACCTTACCCGGTATAGGCAAGGCCGGTAGAGCCTGTTATTGCTACTGTCACTTGGGTTGCCTTGCCCGGTATTTTAGGAAAGGTCGGTAGAACCTATTTGTATGGACTATTATTGTTGTATTGTTATGTATGTTTACCCTATGGGGATTGCCTTAACTTTTCAATAAAGTTACATTTTTACCTGACCTTTAGTCTGAGAGTCTTCAAAAACCGTGACAATTGGTCATCCAGCATACCAAGGCTTCCGTGGATATCCTATTTGGTGCAAACCGGTTGCTCTGGCTGACTACCCGCTCTATGTGTGACCTGGCTTGTCTGACTATCCTATCTGGTGCTTACTAGAGGCCTCCGTCGGTTCACTCCATGTTCTGGTCCCGTTACACAGACATCCTTCCTAGTATTGACCAAGGGCTCTATCAGACTCCTAGCTATTTACTGCAGGTGTGAGTCAGTAGTCTCCGTGGTTGCGTACGATATTGAGACTCCTCTCCTAGACTAACTGCAGGCTGAGTCAGTGCTACCTTTTACCACAAGACTCCAGCGGACTGAGGCCTAGTCTCGGACAGTGTGGTGGATCTATTGGAAGATTGCTATTTCTGATACAGTGCTTGCCTCTTTGATCACCCTCTGTGTGTTATTTGTTATTTGCATTACTGTTTATATATTTCTAATAAAAGTGATCTTAACTATACCGTCTGACTCCTTGTCTTGCTTGCCTACTGTAATAGTATGTAAGGGTCATGACTACAGACAGTGATAGTGATCATCCTTTACAGAACATTTTTAACAGAATGCAGGATTGGGATCAACGTATTGATCAGTTGGCATGTGCCTTGCAAACATTGCTTGGCAGAACTGCTCACTTGGAATGCTATAACACGCAACAGGTGGCCACCCCCGTTATTACCTTGGCACCGACAGTGACAACCGTCTCTGATGCAGGATTGGTCAGAGGGTTAACTGGTTCCGCTCCACTCCCACAACGCAATAGTGGGGAACCTGACCTTTGTCACAGATTTCTAATCCAGTTGCGCATTAATCTTGATATGCTTCCTCAAGCCTTCCCTACTGAGCACAGCAGGGTTGTGCTGAGGATTTCTCTCCTTTCTGGCAAAAGCATTGGCTTGGGTAAATCCATTATGGTTAACAGAGAAAACCATAATATACGATTTCAGCGAATTTGTGGCCTCCTTCAAATGCATATTTGATGTGTCAGGTTGCGAGACCTTGGCTTCAAAACACCTGATGAGTATCCGCCAGGGTAACCACACGGTGGCAGAATACGCTATTGAGTTCTGAATCCTAGTAGCCGTGTTTTCCCAAGGGCTTTGCGATTATATGAAGGATGAGATTGCTGCTCGTGACCTACCGAAAGGTCTGGATGAGGTGATATCCTTTATCATACTCATAGATACACGGGTCCGAGAGAGACCTTCATTTAAGGAGCGCCTGCGGAGGCATCCTACTAGTATGTCTGCTAACGTAACTTGCCAACCCTGTCCTCCCTCACCTCCCATGCCTCCTGGTTCTGACTCTTTGGGTAGCGAACCAATGAGGGTGGGGGTTACCCAGCTCTCGGCTGTGGAGAGGGCCTATAGGAGGAGGGAGGGACTATGTCTATACTGCGGGAAACATGGTCACCTATTGAAGTCATGCCCGGTATGTCCGGGGAAACGCTCACACCTAAGATCCTCAGATTGTAACAGTTTGTTTGACACACAGACACAGTGGTTTAGGATAAAACACAGTTTTATTGAAATCACAGTAATATAATAACCCTCAAAGGTCCTGTAGTATTTAAGCAGAATAATACAAACACACAACAGGTTACATATGCATATGCCTACACAGGTCCAGTATAACCATACAGTCCATAATAGCATATACTGACACAGGTCAGGCAGAATATGTTGAATTCCCAGGAGAAAGGTACTGCATGGGTTAATGGTCTTCAATGAGTGTAAACAGTCCCATGTGAAGAGAGGTCTGTGATGGAGCTCACTCCATATAGAGAGCTTAAGGATACATAACGCCCAGAAATAGGTTAGCAGAATAAACGTGAACTGCCAGAGTCATATCAGGAATTGAAGAACATATGACACTGCCGTAGCAGTAACGGAGACCAGACCACTTGCAATCTGCCGGAGCAGTAACTGAGACAAAACCAATGGCACACTGCCATAGCAGTAACGGAGGCAGACACTTGCACTCTGCAGGAGCAGTAACGGAGACAAGGCCAATGGCACACTGCCGTAGTAGTAACGGAGGCAGACACTTGCACTCTGCAGGAGCAGTAATGGAGACAAGGCGAATGGCACACTGCAGTAGCAGTAACGGAGACAAGACCAATAACACACTGCTGTAGCAGTAATGGAAACTAGGCCACTTGCAGGAGCAGTACGGAGACACAATTGCCTGAAGAATAGAAATGTCGCCAAGGTGACACAGAGGCAGCCAGAGCAGGAACGTCAATCAAGCTGGGTCGAATCACGGAGCAGGAACGTCAGCCAAGCCGGATCGGTAAACAGGAGCAGGAACGTCAGCCGAGCCGGGTCGGTACACAGGAACAGGAACGTCAGCCAAGCCAGGTCGGTACACAGGAGCAGGAACGTCAGCCAAGCCGGGTCGGTACACAGGAGAAGGCGCAGAAGAATGGTCAGGCAATCTGGGTCCGTGCACAGGCAGGAGACAAGATGCAGAGTAGTCAGGCAGGCCAAGTCGGTACACAATCACTGAGCAGAAACAAGCACTGGTACAGGAACACCATGAAAGGGCACCGGAGGGGTGCCAGAGCCCAGTATATAAAGGCCATACTGGGCGGTACAAACACAGACTAGCCAGTGGGAGCAAGGCACAGTGTAGACTGACAGAAAATAGCAAGGGGAGCACGGGCACCGTGATGCAGATCTTAGGTGGCATATCTCGGTCCCCTGAAACCTCTCAGGCTAAACCCTTGCTCAACATAGTCCTATCCTGGGCTGAGAAGTATATTTCTGTGTCTGCCCTGATAGACTCTGGCACGGCAGGTTATTTTGTGGACGCCGTGTTCGCTGATTGTTATGGCATTCCTTTACAGCCACGTGACTCCCCTTTGGCTGTTGAAGCGATTGATGGCAGACCCCTGCTGCCATCACATATTACTGACGAGACTGCCCCACTTAACCTAAGTGTGGGAGCCCTGCATAAAGAAACCCTGAACTTCCAGGTGATTAACTCTCCGCACTATGCAATCGTTCTAGGGTTCTCATGGCTGCAAAAACATAACCCTAAAATTGACTGGTGTACTTGTGAAATTCTGTCTTGGGGGACTGACTGTGATGAGTCGTGTCTTTCGCTTCCTATCAGACTGGCCTGTGCCGAGTCTCATTGCCTATTCTCAGTTTTCTGATATATTTAACAAAGTCCAGGCCGGAGCATTACCTCCCCATAGACCATACGATTGTAAGATTGAATTACTACCTGGTACTACCTCTCCGTGGGACCGTACATACCCTCTGTCTGTGTAGGAGAACAAGGTCATGGAGGAGTATGTTGCCGATGCCCTGGAGAGAGGCATCATTGAGAAATCCTCATCCTCTGTGGGTGCGGGATTTTTTTTGTCAAAAAGAAAGAAGGAGAGTTGTGCCCATGTATCGATTTTCAGGGCTTAAACAAGTTGACGGTAAAAAATGCTTACTCTATACTATTGATTACTGAACTGTTTGACTGCCTCAAAGGTTCTACAGTATTTACTAAACTGGATCTGAGGGCGGCTTACAATTTGGTCAGGATAAAATAAGGCCATGAATGGAAAACAGCTTTTAACACCCGGAGCAGGCATTATGAATAGGGGTGGACGAGAAGTGTAAAAAATTTACAGCAAAAAATTTTGCAAAACCATGATGATTTGTTCGCCCTTCCCGTGAAAACTTTTGCCTTTCCGCCTATGCAAAAATGTCCTCCTTTTCACCTATTTTAACAAATTTTCTGTCTATTTTAACACATTTTTCGCCTATATTTCCAAAAGGTACTATATTTTCTACTGTAATATTACATATTGTGAGGGCTGACGTTTAGAAATAAGAGTCTGAAAGTCAAAGTTGTGAGTCCTACAGCAACATATGCCTTGAAAAATGTGTTAGCATGCAGAATGCATTTGTCCTTTGCTCACAACACTAACTTCCTGCTTAAGTGACACTGACACATATTCATGATGTCAAGTTAAAAAAAATAAATAAAATACAAACTACAATGTGGCAGATGTGTATGGTAGTGGTGGTGGTGGGGGACTGACATGGTGTGATTTGTGTATGTATTTTTTTACCATTGTCATATGCTATCCTCCTTCTCAGATTATTGACACACATAACTTATTGGTCATAGCAGTGGACTGGTCACAAGTGTGTAAAATAGTGGCAACCCTTCTTCACATCCCTCTTCCACCTCCTCATCTGTGCTGCTGTTAATATATTTGTCCTGGCATTGGATGGGCAACATTTAGATTTGTTTTACACAGGTGTGAAAAATGCTGTAAAGAAAGAATGCTTTAAAAATAGATACGTTAATAGTTTATTTTTATCAATTAACAAAATGCAATGTGAGTGAACAGAAGAAAAATCATATCAGTATTTAGTGTGGCCACAGTTTACCTTCAAAACAGCATCAATTCTTCTAGGTACACATGCACACTGTTTTTTAACCCCTTAAGGACCAGCGGTCCTGGGGTGTGTGGTGCTTTAAGGACCTGATAGGGAAGTTCGATGTGCCGCCCCACGCGACTGATCATGTGCGTCGGCACACCGAACGAGGTACTGAAAGAAATCGTTCTGATCTTGGAGCGATCAATTTCAGTCCCTGGTATTAATCACCACACTGCAGGAGCACGGTGAGTAAAAGTATGTGACTTACCAGGACCGTCACTGGTCCTTAAGTGCCGGACCAGCGTGACAGTCCGGGCGTGTAATTGGACGCTAAGGGATTAAGGAACTCAGCAGGTAGTTTGTTCCAAACATCTTGGAGAACTAACCACAGTTATTCTGTGGATTTAGGCAGTTATAGTTGTTTCTCTCTCTCTTCATGTAATCCCAGAAAGACTTGATGGTGTTGAGATTAGTGCACTGTGGGGGCCATACCATCACTTCCAGGACTTCTTGTTCTTCTTTACACTGAAGATAGTTCTTAATGACTTTGGCTGTATGTTTGCGGCCATTGTCATGCTGCAGAATAAATTTGCGGCCAATCATATGCCTCCCTGATAGTATTGCATAATGGCTATAGTTCTCAGCATTGAGGAAACCATTAATTCTGACCAAATCCTCAACTCTTTTTGCAGAAATACAACCACAAGCATGCAAGGAACCTCCACAATGCTTCACTATTGCCTGCAGACGCTCATTCTTGTACCACTCTCCAGCCCTTCAGCGAACAAACTGCCTTCTGCTACAGCCAGATATTTCAGATTTTGACTGATCAGTCTACAGCACCTGCTGCCATTTTTCTGCACCCCAATTCCTGTGTTTTCATGCATAGTTGAGTTGATTGGCCTTGTTTCCATGTCGGAAGTGATGGCTTTTTGGCCGCGAACCTTCAATGAAGATCACTTCTGACCAGACAGTAGATGGGTGTACCAGGATCCCAATGTTTTTTGCCAATTCTAGGCTGGTGATGGCACTGCTGGACATCTTACAATTACAAAGGGAAATAAGCATGGTGTGTCTTTTATCTGCGTCTACGGTCCTCAGTGTTGCCCATTTCTTTGCTCTTCTTCAAAAGAGCTTGGACAGCACATCTGGAAACCCCTCTCTGCCTTGAAATCCCTGCCTGGGAGAGATATTGATGATGCAGTATATCTACCTTGTGTCTTGTTGCTGTGCCCAGTCTTGCCACGGTCACTTTTGACATTAAACTGTCTTCAGCAGCCTCACTTTGGGCTCGATTCAAATGTTGGCGTTAAAACCAGCGTGAAGTAAAAAACTGCCTTCGCGAGTTAAACAAGACTGGGTAACGTGAGATTCAAATCTTCCTTACCCAGAAAGGCTAACGAGCGAAGACCAACAAAATATATGTTCACCTTAAACCTGCTTTGCATAGAAAATCTTCCCTAAAAACACATGATAAAAATGTTACCTAGCACCATAGCCAATCACAGCACTCCACAGCAGAAAGTTCAGTCAGAAAATCCAATGCTTGTGAGAAGGGACGAATTGTACAACGTGCAACGCCAGGCAGCCGGGCGCAATGCCAACGCATGAGGAGAGGAGAGGTATCGGAGGAAGCGGGCAGCAAATACAAGCTTTCCACCCGCTTCCTCCGATGTCTCTCTCCCCTCCACCGCTTCCTCCAATGCCTCTGTACACTGTAATGAGTGCAGCCACGCTGATGCCCACAACAAAATATCATTAAAGACATTTGCTGAAGGGAGCGCTGCTGTCAGCGCACGGTTGCTTCAGCAATAGTTTGTCATTCATTTATTAACCCTTTGAGTGCCAGTGTGGAATGCAGCGCACTGCTTTGCAATGTGTTGCGTACCACTCTGGCACTCAAAGGGTTAATAAAGTCCTACTTACTGTGTCCCATTGTTATTAGTGTTTTTGCTCCACTCTCCATTTGAAGGAGAGTGGAGCAAAAATAATGATAGCAATGGGACACAGGAGGTGGGGCATTACAAATGAGTAATTAATTAATTCATTAATAATGTCCTACTTACTGTGTCCCATTGTTATTAGTGTTTTTGCTCCAATCTCCATTTGTAGGGCATTACAAATGAATGAATCTAAGTCAATATACACTTAATAATAGTATTTTAATAATAAAATGTATAAAACACACCCACACATACACATACAGGCATATCTTGCCTATTAACCCTTTGGGTACCAGAGGGGTAGGAAACATGCTAAGCAATGCTTTCCTACCTCTCTGGTACTCAAAGGGTTAATTGTGGAATAAAAGACAGATTTGTCCACTACACGGAAGTCCATGAGGTGGATGTGGATGGGGTTAGTATGTCACATATATGCAATATATGTGACATACTAAGGGGGGGATGTGGAAGGGGGCATTGTGTAGTGCTTGGTGTACTAGTTTTATTGATTGTAACCCTTTGAATGCCACAGGGGTGAGCAGTGCACATCCCTATGGCATTCAAAGCTGTCCATGGTGCTGAAAGCCATCTCTGTGTTCCCCTAGTGGCTGGGTAGGGAAAAGCACAGAGAATGCTGTTCAGAACTGGCGACGGTGGTTTTTTTACTCTGTGTGGTGTGCTGTTCTCCAAAAAAAATAGACGTTAGATTTCTGGAGAGAAATTTGCGGTTTAACGCGAATTAGCCCTAACTCTAACATTTGAATAGCTTTTGGCGTTGCTTGTACATTATCCTCTATGGGTGAGATCTTGATGTTCTGGAGACGGGCGAAGTGTGTTTCATAACTGGCGTCGCTTGTAGTGTTGAGCGAGCATGCTCGGCCGATGCTCGGATCGGCTCGAGCATCGCTCTGCTCGGCACATGGCGGTACTCGTACGAGTACCGCATGTGCTCGCCCGCCATGTTCGGGTCTCCTCCCCGCACGTTTTGTGGCTGCTGCGCAGCCAATAAACGTGCAGGGAGGCTCTGACATCAGTGTAATGCCAGCAGCCATGTTGGCTGCTGGCATTACACTGATTGGCTGGCCAGAACCCGTGGTCAGGTGCTGTATAGCACCTGACCAGCGAGTTCGGCTCAGTCTGAGCCAGGGAGAGCTGAGGATAGGAAGGGAAAGGCAGTGTAGGGAGGAAAAAAACAAAAATTGTGAAAAAAAAAGAACCAAAAGTCCTTTTTAGGACTACTGTGTGTGGGGGCAGCAGGTTATTTGGTGTGGGGGGAAAAAAACAAAAAAAAAAAAAAAAAAATATATATATTCTGTTTAGTGTGCAAAGTTGCAGATTAGAGCACATTCTGTTTAGTGTGCACAGTTGCAGATTAGAGCACATTCTGTTTAGTGTGCAAAGTTGCAGATTAGAGCACATTCTGTTTAGTGTGCAAAGTTGCAGATTAGAGCACATTCTGTTTAGTGTGCAAAGTTGCAGATTAGAGCACATTCTGTTAAGTCTTCAAACTAAAATATCAAAGTCACGTATTCCATTCAGTGTGCGTCGCCGCAGTTTAGCAGCACATTCTGAGTACTGTGCAGAGTTGCAGAATAGGAAGAAATACTGTTAAGTCTTCAAACTAAAATATCAAAGTCACATATTCCATTCAGTGTGCTTCGCCGCAGTTTAGCAGCACATTCTGTGTACTGTGCAGAGTTGCAGAATAGGAAGAAATACTGTTAAGTCTTCAAACTAAAATATCAAAGTCACATATTCCATTCAGTGTGCTTCGCCGCAGTTTAGCAGCACATTCTGTGTAGTGTGCAGAGTTGCAGAATAGGAAGAAATACTGTTAAGTCTTCAAACTCAAATATCAAAGTCACATATTCCATTCAGTGTGCTTCGCCGCAGTTTAGCAGCACATTCTGTGTACTGTGCAGAGTTGCAGAATAGGAAGAAATACTGTTAAGTCTTCAAACTAAAATATCAAAGTCACATATTCCATTCAGTGTGCTTCGCCGCAGTTTAGCAGCACATTCTGTGTAGTGTGCAGAGTTGCAGAATAGGAAGAAATACTGTTAAGTCTTCAAACTAAAATATCAAAGTCACATATTCCATTCAGTGTGCTTCGCCGCAGTTTAGCAGCACATTCTGTGTACTGTGCAGAGTTGCAGAATAGGAAGAAATACTGTTAAGTCTTCAAACTAAAATATCAAAGTCACATATTCCATTCAGTGTGCTTCGCCGCAGTTTAGCAGCACATTCTGTGTACTGTGCAGAGTTGCAGAATAGGAAGAAATACTGTTAAGTCTTCAAACTCAAATATCAAAGTCACATATTCCATTCAGTGTGCTTCGCCGCAGTGTAGCAGCACATTCTGTGTACTGTGCAGAGTTGCAGAATAGGAAGAAATACTGTTAAGTCTTCAAACTAAAATATCAAAGTCACATATTCCATTCAGTGTGCTTCGCCGCAGTTTAGCAGCACATTCTGTGTAGTGTGCAGAGTTGCAGAATAGGAAGAAATACTGTTAAGTCTTCAAACTCAAATATCAAAGTCACATATTCCATTCAGTGTGCTTCAACGCCGTTTAACAGCCTATTCTGTGTACTCTACAGAGTTGCAGAATAGTAAGAAATACTGTTAATTTTTCAAACTCAAATATCAAAGTCACATATTCCATTCAGTGTCTTTCACCGCCGTTTAACAGCCTATTCTGTGTACTCTGTACAGTTGCAGAATTATAAGAAATACTGTTAAGTTTTCAAACTCAAATATTAAAGTCACATATTCCATTCAGTGTCTTTCACCGCCGTTTAACAGCCTATTCTGTGTACTCTGTACAGTTCCAGAATTATAAGAAATACTGTTAAGTTTTCAAACTCAAATATTAAAGTCACATATTCCATTCAGTGTGTTTCAACGCCGTTTAACAGCCTATTCTGTGTACTCTGCAGAGTTGCAGAATAGTAAGAAATACTGTTAATTTTTCAAACTCAAATATTAAAGTCACATATTCCATTCAGTGTCTTTCACCGCCGTTTAACAGCCTATTCTGTGTACTCTGTACAGTTCCAGAATTATAAGAAATACTGTTAAGTTTTCAAACTCAAATATTAAAGTCACATATTCCATTCAGTGTGTTTCAACGCCGTTTAACAGCCTATTCTGTGTACTCTGCAGAGTTGCAGAATAGTAAGAAATACTGTTAATTTTTCAAACTCAAATATTAAAGTCACATATTCCATTCAGTGTCTTTCACCGCCGTTTAACAGCCTATTCTGTGTACTCTGTACAGTTCCAGAATTATAAGAAATACTGTTAAGTTTTCAAACTCAAATATTAAAGTCACATATTCCATTCAGTGTGTTTCAACGCCGTTTAACAGCCTATTCTGTGTACTCTGCAGAGTTGCAGAATAGTAAGAAATACTGTTAATTTTTCAAACTCAAATATTAAAGTCACATATTCCATTCAGTGTCTTTCACCGCCGTTTAACAGCCTATTCTGTGTACTCTGTACAGTTCCAGAATTATAAGAAATACTGTTAAGTTTTCAAACTCAAATATTAAAGTCACATATTCCATTCAGTGTCTTTCACCGCCGTTTAACAGCCTATTCTGTGTACTCTGTACAGTTCCAGAATTATAAGAAATACTGTTAAGTTTTCAAACTCAAATATTAAAGTCACATATTCCATTCAGTGTGTTTCAACGCCGTTTAACAGCCTATTCTGTGTACTCTGCAGAGTTGCAGAATAGTAAGAAATACTGTTAAGTTTTCAAACTCAAATATTAAAGTCACATATTCCATTCAGTGTGTATCACCGCCGTTTAGCAGCCTATTCTGTGTACTCTGAACAGTTGCAGAATAGTAAGAAATACTGTTAAGTTTTCAAACTCAAATATTAAAGTCACATATTCCATTCAGTGTGTTTCACCGCCGTTTAGCAGCCTATTCTGTGTACTCTGCAGAGTTGCAGAATAGTAAGAAATACTGTTAAGTTTTCAAACTCATATATATTAAAGTCATATATATCGTGTAAGATGAAGAAGGCGGGTAAAAAGGGACGGGGAAGTGGACGTGATCCTGAAAGTTCAGGGCGCGGGTCAGGACGCGGAGAAACTGTGCCTGGTGCCAGAGCACAAGAAAGAAAGACATCCACCATACCTAGCTTCATGTCTGATTTCACAGGGCGTCGCAGGACATCACTCTCGAGGTCCGACCAGTGCGAACAGGTGGTCGGTTGGATGACAGCTGATACTGCTTCCAGTCGGTTAAGCACCACCCTGTCTTCCACCAAGTCCACTCTCAGTAGCCAAGAGTCTGGTCAACATAATCCTCACTCTGATCATCCTTCCTCCCACCATAGACGGTCTGGTCAAAGAAGTGATCCCACACTGGGATATAGTGATGAGCTCGTCTCATCACCAATCCTTCATTTGACCCTCTCTCCAAGCACGCTTGCAGAGGAACATGACATCTTGTGCCCTGATTCACAACCTCTAGAGGCTACCCAATCACAAGAAGATGACAGATGTGAACGGCATTTAAGGTCAAAGGAAGTAGTGGATGATGATGATGATGATGAGACACAGTTGCCATTAAATCAACCACTATTTCCTTCTCAAGACCTTGTTGAGGAGAATGTTATACAGTTGTCAATGACCGAGTATGTGGTGGGATCAAGACTTGAGGAGGATGATCAGAGTGAGGAAGTGGAGGAGGACTTGGTGGACGATGAGGTGACTGACCCCACCTGGGAAGGTGTAGAGCCGAGCGATGACAGCAGTCCTGAGGGTGAGCCATCTGCAGCACCGCAACAGGCTGGAAGAGGCAGTGGTGTGGCTACAGAAAGAAGGCGGACCGCACCAAACCGGCCCGCAAATGTTCCACGGAGCACCCCCTTGCGTAAATCTACCTTGCCAAGGGGTAGGTGTTCCGCGGTATGGCGTTTTTTTAAGGAAAGTGCGGACGACAAAAGATTTGTAGTTTGCAACCTGTGCCACACCAGAATGAGCCGAGGCATGAACACTAGAAACCTCACCACCACCAGCATGATCCGACACATGGCATCCAAGCACCGTAGTAAGTGGGAGGAACGCCTGGATCGCCCATCTGTGTCTGCAGGCCACACCACTGCCTCCTCTTCCCCTGTTTTCGGTGCCGGCCAATCGCCTGTCGAAGGCGCAGGCCCGCATACCTCCCGCCCTGCACCTGTACCATCTGAAGCACCATCAGCGACCACATCCACTTCCCTGTCCCAGCACAGCATCCAAATGTCGTTACCCCAGGCATTTGAGCGCAAGAGAAAATACCCAGCCACCCACCCACAGGCCATAGCACTAACCTCACACCTTTCAAAATTACTGGCCATCAAAATGCTGCCATTTAGGCTTGTGGACACTGAGTCCTTCCGCAGCCTGATGGCAGCAGCTGTCCCTCGGTACGCGGTCCCCAGCCGCCACTACTTTTCCCGGTGTGCCATCCCCGCATTACACCACCATGTGTCCCGTAACATCACCCGTGCCCTGACCAACGCAGTTACTGGGAAGGTCCACTTAACGACTGACACATGGACAAGTGCTTGTGGCCAGGGACGCTACATTTCCCTGACGGCACACTGGGTGAATGTCGTGGAGGCTGGGAGCGACTCGGACCCTGGGATGGCACGGGTGCTACCCACGCCGAGGATTGCGGGCCCTACCTCCATCAGGGTTTCCACCAGCACCTACGTTATTGGCTCCTCCTCCTCCGTTTCCACCTCCGAATTCTCTACACACACCGCCACTCCCCCATCAGCCAGTAGCTGGAAGCAGTGTAGCACTGCAGTGGGGAAGCGTCAACAGGCCGTGCTGAAGCTGATCTGCCTTGGGGACAAACAGCACACGGCCTCAGAGCTGTTGCAGGGGATTAGTCACCAGACCGAGCAGTGGCTCTCGCCACTCAACCTGCAAGCAGGCATGGTTGTGTGTGATAATGGGCGTAACTTGGTGGCGGCTTTGGAGCTCGGCAAGCTCACACACGTACCATGCCTAGCGCATGTATTTAATTTAGTGGTGCAGCGATTTCTAAAAACCTACCCCAATGTGCATGATCTCTTGACCAAGGTGCGCCGCGTGTGTGCACATTTCCGTAAGTCATCTACAGCTTCGGCCGGCCTGTTGAAGCTGCAGCAGCGCTTACAATTGCCAGCTCACCGGCTGCTGTGTGACGTGAGCACGCGCTGGAACTCCACCTTCCACATGTTGGCCCGGCTTTGTGAGCAGCAGAGGGCAGTAGTGGAGTACCAGCTGTTACACGGTCGTCGCCTCTCCGTTCAACTTCCTGTAATCAGAAGTGAGGAGTGGGAATGGATGTCAGACCTCTGCGAGGTTTTACGCAATTTTGAGGAATCGACACAGATGGTGAGCGGCGATAACGCTATTATCAGTGTAACCATCCCACTTCTGTGTCTACTGAAACGCTCGCTGCTCACAATTAAAACCGACGCTTTGCATGTGGAAGAGGTGGAAATGGGGGAGGAAGAGCTTACACAAGGTGATAGCCAGAGCACCCTCACTTCGTCTTCTCAGCGACAATTGGAGGAGGCGGAGGAGGAGGAGGAGGAGGAGGAGGAGGAGGAAGACACGGTTGCCTCCGCTACAGAGGGTAGCCATGGAACTTTAGTTCCATCTCTTCAGCGTGGGTGGGCAGAAGAGGAGGAAGAGGATGAGGATATTGAGAGTCATCCTCCTGGTGAGGACAGCGAAATCTTGACTGTTGGTACTCTGGCACACATGGCTGACTTTATGTTAGGCTGCCTTTCCCGTGACCCACGCGTTGTACGCATTTTAGACAACACGGATTACTGGGTGTTCACCCTTCTGGACCCCCGCTACAAAGAGAATTTCTCATCTCTCATTCCTCCGGTGGAGAGGACAAGCAAAATGGTGCAATACCAGAAGGTTCTTGTTGAAAAATTGCTCCAAAATTTTCCATCTGACAACGCTGGCGGCAGAGTACGTGCTACCTTGGCCAACCGAGAAGGGGAGAAAAGGGGAGCACACAGCAGTTCCGAGAAAGGCAGGGCAACACTCTCCAAGGCGTGGGACACCTTCATGACACCCCGCCAGCACCCTCACCCTGATGCGCAGCCTAGTGTCACAAGGAGGGAAAAGTTTTGGAAGATGGTGAAGGAGTACGTAGCAGACCGTGTCAGCGTCCTCAATGATCCCTCTGTGCCTTACAACTACTGGGTGTCCAAGCTGGACACGTGGTATGAACTGGCACTCTACGCCTTGGAGGTGCTGGCCTGCCCTGCCGCCAGCGTTCTGTCTGAGCGGGTATTTAGTGCTGCTGGTGGCATCATAACAGATAAGCGTATCCGCCTTTCCACCGACAATGCTGATAGGTTGACACTTATAAAAATGAACAAGGCCTGGATTTCCCCTGACTTCTCCACTCCACTGGAGGAAAGCCCCGGGGGAACATAAACTCACTTTATATATGTTATTTACAATGATGGGAATACTCTGTATTCCCATTCACCCCTTCCACCCCAAAAACGGGTATATGGTTGACTCTTAATGTTCTCATCCTCCTCCTCCTCTTCCATATGCCCTGGGATATAATTTTTATATAGGGCCAGCTCACCAGCGTGCCCTGGGATATAATTTTTATATAGGGCCAGCTCACCAGCGGGCCCTGTGATATAATTTTTATATAGGGCCAGCTCACCAGCGGGCCCTGTTTGACAATTTTTATATAGGTCAGCTCACCAGCGGGCCTTCTCATATAATGTTTTATTGGGTCAGCTCTCTAGCGGGCCCTCTCATATAATGTTTTATAGCGTCAGCTCACTAGCGGGCCTTCGCATATAATGTTTTATAGCGTCAGCTCACTAGCGGGCCTTCGCATATAATGTTTTATAGCGTCAGCTCACTAGCGGGCCTTCGCATATAATGTTTAGGATGGTCAGCTCTGCAGCAGACCCTCACCCATAATGTTTTAGATGGTCAGCTCAGCGCACGTTTCCCTCTTAATCATGGCCTCAGTTCTGAAAATCAAGGAAATTTTTGGGAGAATTTGCCTCTGCGCACGTTTCCCTCTTAATCATGGCCTCAGTTCTGAAAATCAAGGACATTTTTGGGATAATTTGCCTCTGCGCACGTTTCCCTCTTAATCATGGCCTCACTTCAGAAAATCGATGAAATTTTTGGGAGAATTTGCAGATGATATACAAGTAAATATACAGCAAATACTGTTTGGTAACAATTTTTCGCCTAAAGTCGTTTTTATTTTCCTTTTTGTGTGTTTTACGGTCAGTCTGTAAAAATGGCGTACTACGGGCGAAAGATCGTTCCCAGCAGCGATGTTGGAGTCCAAGGTGCATCCAGACATCCTCCCTATGCTGTCCCTGAACCATTTCTGTAGTGTTTCCATCTTTTTCTGCCCTTTTCCTATGGACCAGGCACCCTCCCCTCATCAGAGCAGGGGGTGCCTGGTGTAATGCTCGAGTCCTCCCATTGACTTCAATGGGGCTCGGGTGTTCGGCCGAGCACTCGAGCCTCAGGGGGTGCTCGGTCAGAGCACCCGAACATCCGAGCATTGGGGTGCTCGCTCATCACTAGTCGCTTGTTACTAGTGGAACATTTGCATTGCTCAATTGACGTTAATACCAGTGTCGCCAGTTTTTTCTGGCGACGCCAACATTTGTATCAAGTCCTTAGTTAGCCAAGTTTGGCTGTTCCTCACCCAGTTTTATTAATCCTACACAGCTGTTTCTGTTTCAGTTAATGATTGTGTTTTTCACCTGGATATTAAATTGTTGATCATTACCACCTGTTTGTTATAATTATTTAATCATATACCTGCCTAAGACTTTTGCACAGTACCATACACACACACATATATATATATATATATATATATATATATATATATATAATTTTTATTTTTTTTACTTACCATTGGTTGGAGGGGTGAAAGCACTCACTCAAGATAAATGCTCAGGTACACAATCCAAAGGATAGTAACATAAAAGACGCAGAAAGGAGCAGCACCCATGGGCCTTTTTAATTAATTAATTAATTAGTTAAATGTTATTAAAGAGGTAGTCTATGTTTCAGTCCTCACAGGGAACTTTCTCAAGGGTGCAAGAAAGAAGAGTGCTTTGTTGTTTTATACATATAATAGCTGCTTTTGACTAGGTATGGGCGAAAATTTTCATTTCAAACTGAAATCGGCAAATAATGACACTTCCCACTTGGCGAATAATTTCCCATGAAAAGTGCCATTTTTCTGCTTTTTTCGCCTAGATCATTCCATTGAAATCAATTGGAACATTGAATTTTCACACAACACATAACAAATATTATTTTAGTTCCCAAAGGAATAGTATAAAAGGGGGATGAGGGTACTGGTGTTGGTGGGGTGTGCAGAAAGAATCAGTTGAACATGGAATATATATATTTTTTTTTACTGGGATTGGGGGCAGTTAATAAAATAATAAATAAAATAAAATAAGAAATTTCTATGTAAAGTGATAGAGACAGGAACCCCCTGATATAAGCTGCCACTAGGATAGACTGTTACTTGAAGTGATAGAGTATTTTGTAGAGGATGATTTGTTAGATTTGTTGTTAGATGCACAAGCCGTCAAGAAACATTGATTTGTAGGACTTAGGCTTGTTAGAAACAAACCCCCAAACATTGTTTATTTTTTTTGTAGGACTATGGTTTTTTTTTATTATTATTATTTTTAAAGCACAAGCCCTGAGAAAAAAAAATGCCCTACTGGCCTAGTGCTACTGGCCATTGTCAAATGCCCTGATGTAGATGAGGAAATTGCGACTGATGTTCTTGCTGCTGCTGCTGAGTTGTTTAAGCAGCAGGATGATTAGGCAGCTGAAAGGGAATGGGAACAACACCAGCAGTAACATGGTTGATGGATGATGAAGGTTCCACTTGCCACAACTAGCTCCAGTGATGCGCCCAAGGCAGTAACAGCACAATAAGTAGCCCTCAGTATATGTGGAGAAAAGAAGAAGTTGGCCAATAATTCTTCTCCACCTGCTCCTCCTTCAAAATCATGGGTGAGTCGTTTATAGAATAGAAAATCTTCCCTTGAGAGCAGAAACTGTTCCTTTCATCAGCAATTGTAATATGCAGTGTGTTGTAAATAACACCTGGGGGCACAACTGTATCCAAACACCATGACACCAGAAACCAAGTACTTCTGCTGTCACTATACCCCTTGTCCAGAACCCTCTAAGGACACAGGACAACTTGCTGACAGTTTAATAGTAATGATGAACCCTCCCTGCCACCATCTTAGCATACTCTGTGGGATGGAATCTCCTCAGATACCGCTTGATGCCCTGCTTGCGATTCTCCTCCACCACACTACCATGTGTGGTCAGTGCACCACACAGTGTACAATGGGTGGACATGAACTGCCACATCCTAACATCTACAGAGTGGCTATAATTTAGCGGGGGAGGTAATGATGAATGAGGTGGATTGACAGAAGATGTAGTTACCCTAGAGGAAGAAAGTGCTGGCGAGCTAGTTGTTTCGCTCTTCATGGAACTTCCAAAGCCTGAGTTTCTTTAATCTTCTTCTTGATCTCCGCCTTTCCTCTTGTTTCCTTTCCTCAGAGTCTGGGGAGTACAACAACAGCAGTGCTTGTGTTCTGTGGTGGGTGTTTGGCTTTAACATGTTTGACATAAATGTCATGGTATCTGTGTTTCAGGGCAGTTGGGCCACGGTGCGTTCCCTCCTTTCTCCTTCTCACCAACTTGTCACAAATTGTGCACAGTGCCGTTGGTGATGACTGCACTGTGCCTGCCCCAAGAGAAAAATAGTCCCACACCCATGACTTCAGGGTATAGGGATGGAGAACAGGTGGAGAAGAATGGCCTCTTTTTTCTTGTCCTCCACATTCCTCTTCACTGTCTGGGGCAGAGGATGATTTTGTTGCTGTTGCTGTTACTGCCTCAGCATTAACACTGCATCTAGGACCAGGATTATTGCTGTTTCTGACAAGTGGAACTTGTCCTAGACCTGCATCACTTGTTGACCCCATTCCCACTGTGTCCACTGTGGTCTATGGCACACTAGCCTGCTCCTCAGTATCCTGCTGCCCTTGCAACTCAGCAGCAGGAATTAGAGCAGTTGCAAATTACAAAAGCTCACTGGTGGTTATGGTAGTGATGCCCATCCTTATCCCTGTCTCACATTTCTTCTCAGTTTGTGCTAAAAAAGCTATCAATGACTTTTCCACCCCAGCTTCACCACCATCATCACCACCATCAGCAATACTCCCTACAAGCTGCTGTTGCTCTATTACACATGTGACAGCAGGCTCAACACTAGTGGCAGCAGTTGCAGGGGCAGCATGTCTGACAACAGGCACAGCACTAGTGGCAGCAGGGGCAGCACATCTGGCAGCAGGTACAGCAATGGTGGTGGCAGGGGCAGCATGTCTGGCAGAAGGCACAAGCAGCTGACCTGTCTTACTCTCAGTACTACCCTATACTTCCTCCCTTGGCATTAATTTCCCCTAGATCCCTAGGGGTGTTTTAGTGGGACTGAACATCATTGATTCTATAGTGCTCACTTCCTCCTCCTCAGACTCAGTGGACACATAAGGGCCCTTCCAGTTCCTCCTTTTATTATTTTTTAATATTTCTCATAGTGATTGCAGTCACTATGAGCCTCTCCTGTCTCAATTTTCAAAACAAATCACAGCAGAACAGCACAGCACATCTACCTGGCACTGTCACTATTTCTGTTGTGTTCCATTTCCTTGAATACATCACGTTTTTATAGCAAAAAGGTGAAAAACACGTAAAACCAAAAATTAGACAGCTGAAAGGGAATGGGGATTCAACAATAACAGTAACATTGGTGATGATGGATGATGAAGGTTCCATTTGCCAAGACTAGCTCCAGTGATGCACCTGAAGCAGTAGTCCCCATTCTATGTGGGGGAAAGAATAAGTTGGCCAATAATTCTTCTCTACCTCTTTTTCGGTAAAATTCGAATTCGGACGAATTTTCTTTTTTCTAATTCGGATGATCTTAATTTCGGACCGGGCCTATTCGATTCGGACGAAATTCTGATCCATTCCGAATTATTCGGCCGAATTTAACATGGGTTAAATTATAGCAGTGCGCCTCCGTGCATGCTGCTATCATTATTTGCAGACAGGGTTTGCATTTAGAAAAAGATCCATCCCAAAAACGGACATTGTCGTACATTGAAAGTCTGTGCATGTCACCTCTACTCTAGCATGGGATGCCAGTCACAATGCAAACGTCGAACATCGAAAACCCATGTCTGTCATTCAATTTAGCATGTTCGAACATCGAAACCCCATGCCTGTCATTCAATTTAGCATGTTCGAACATCGAAACCCCATGCTTGTCCTTCAATCTAGCATATGTTTGAACATCGAAACCTCATGCCTGTCATTCAATTTAGCATATGTTAAACATCGAAAACCCATGCCTGTCACAACCTACTCAACATAAGTGGTCGACTCGAACATGGACAAACTACATGTCACATTCTATGTTAGTACATGGTTAAAGATTAAGGTTTCATTTTCTGGTACCAGCCTCCTACCCTACTGTCCCTCTTTAGTACCCAAATTCCTCTCTCTCGTTTTCCTATCCTGATTTCCCCTCATATCAGATAACTCTATGTGTATATACATTGTAGAGTTTCATACTACATCAAGAATAAACATCAATGATTGTAATGTGATAGATGTAATGTGTTAACCCTTTGAGTGCCAGAGTGGTACGCAATGCATTGCAAAGCAATGCGTTGCATACCACTCTGGCATTCAAAGGGTTAAAAAGAAAAATTGAGACATTCTGTTGTGAACAAACTGCAACACAGGAGAGAAATAAAAAAAAATGCTTGACATCTATACTGAAGAGGGGTCCACAGCATTGTTTTAGTATAGCAATATCACCGTTTTCCGTGAGTGTGCAATACAGGGCTCTACGATAATTGCTGGGCATTTCCCAACGTCATAATCAGGGGATGATGGGAGTTGTATTCTAACTACTGTTAGGAAACACATAAGTGATGCACATTCATCTCCCACCTAGAAATTATTTACACACGAGGCAACTCCCCCAAGTAATACCTAGCCCCTTTCCAAGTGAAAGGACTTCCAGAAAGGCTTCAGATCTCTTAGTGACTCACCTGTTATTGCCAGTCAGCGGGACCCGGAGAGTAGGAGGGGGTGATGCTATGGCTGCACGGCACGGTGCTCTTAGTTGGTCACTTGTCGCAATGTTGAAGCCAGCACCTTCTGGGTGGAGACACCTCACAGCAATCCTGTTCAGGACACATCATGCACTGTTGTGCACTCATACTAGGGATCCCAAATGTTTAGACTCATTTCGTACAGGGGGCACCCTCCTGTATTTGTAAAACCTCTCTAGCAAATCTGGGACGGTAGACCTATTTACTCAAGTCTTGACTTTAGGTGGGCGATAAACAATATAAAATAGGCATAATGTTTCACTATCACATAATTCACGTCACTGAAGCAGCCAGTAGGCATCGCCACTGAGTGAGCATAGGGCTGCCCGGCTGCTGACAGTCACATTGATGGGATGGGACACCCTGCAACACAGAAATGGCGGAAGAGCACAAAATAAACATGCTATGGGACGGGGCTATTCGAATACAGACAAAAGAGGGAAGTAGTGCATGAAACGGAGAATGGAATTGGACTAGAGACATGGAGGGAAAATTATGGAGGGAAAGTAATTGAGCGCGCACAGGAAGTACAAAAAAGTCCTGGTCAAAAGTAGTCAAAACTTTTGGAAATGTGTTGATTGCCGAAACTTCCGAAAGTTTCGACGAATTTCGGACCTGGGCTGTTCGGAGTCGGATCAATTTTCCGAATGACCCTTGAGTTTCGGATTGGCCGAATGTCTCCGAATGACCCCATTTTCGACAAAATCCGAATGTCTCCGAATGAATTCGCACATGTCTACTACCTCTCTCTCTTTCAAAATCATGGGTGTGTTGATATTAGAATATACACTTTTCCCTTGAGAGCAGAAACTGTGGCTCTTATCAGCAACTGCAATGTGCACAGTGTGTGGTAAATAACATATGGGAGCACAATTGTATCGAAACACCATGACACCAGAACCTAAGTATTGCTGCTGTCGCTATAACTCTTGTCCAGAAGCCACTAAGGTCACATGACAACTTGCTGACAGTTTAATATGTGTTTTCAGTGTGGTTGTGCTTCTTTACCCCTTCTCATTGACCTGTCACAGATTGTGCCCTGTGCCATTGGTGCTGATTGCACTGTGCCTGCCCCAAGAGAAAAATAGTCCCACACCCATGACTTCAGGCGATAGGGACAGGGAACAGGTGGAGAAGAATGGCCACTTTCTTCTTGTTCTCCACATTCCACTTCACTGTCTGTGTTGACAGTGGCTGAGCTTGCTGCTATTTCTGCTGTTGCTGTTACTGCCTCAGAATAGGACCAGCTAGGACCAGGAGTATTGCTGCTGGCAAGTGAAACCTGTCCTAGTCTCACATCAATTGTTGACTCCATTACCACTGTGTCTATGGTGGTCTGTGGCACATTACCTTGCTCCTCAGCATCCTGCTGCCCTTGCAACTCAGTAGCAGAAGGAATTAAAGCAGTTGCAAATTCCACAAATTCCAAAAGCTCAATCTTCGTGGTGGTGATGCTCACCCTCATCCCTGTCTGCCACTCCTTCTCAGTTTCTGATAAAAAGGCCATCATTGTCTCTTCCACCCCAGCTTCTCCAACACCACCACCACCACCACTAGTCCCTAACTGCTGCTGCTCTATTACAGACATCTCACTGCTGCTTGGAGGAGGTGACAACCAATGAGACAGATGGTCCCCTATAGTCACACTTGGTATTTCTTTTTTACCTGAAGAAGGCAGACTGGCAGCAGTAGCAGCAGGTACAGACAGCTGATCTGTGTTCCTGATGGTGGTGGTATTAATTCTGCACTTGCTGTCCCCCAACACCATTTCTGTCCTCTTCAGAATCATGTTCCAGTTGAACACTGTAGTGAAGGGAAGGGGAAGACTCCCAGAGTCAAAAACTTGACCACTAGTCTGTACACTCTCAAATGTTTCCCCTACCACTCCCCTAACACTAATCCCACCCTAGAGGGTGTGTTACTGTCAGAGGAGTTGTTCTTGAGGATGGGTGTTACTAAGGCATGCTTGAAGTCATCAGGAAAGGTAGCAGTGACAAAGGAGGAGTTAAAGATCTGTAATAGGATAGGGATTAGTGTAGGGGAGAGGGACTGGACGAGGGGAGTGGATCAAGTGCGCATCTAGTGGAGGGAGCGGAGGATAGCAGGTTAGTCAGTTCCTCCTAGTGAAAAAGAGTCCAGAGTGCTGGGGGAGAATAAGGGATGCTAGGAGAGGATATTCAAGGTAGTATATTATCCTGGATGGAGTCCACCTTGGCTTTGAAGATGTTAGCAAAGTCTTGTGGCTGTATGTAGTTTGCGAGGAAGACAGATGGAGGGTGGAGGAGGGAGTCAAAGGTAGAGAAAAGGTGTTGGGGGTTGGGTTTATGAGTGTTAGTTGTGAAAAGTAGTAGAAGAGTTAGAGCAAGAAAAGAGGAACCTGTAGTGGAGAAAGTCTGCCAGAGAACCAGAGTTCCTTCAGAGTCGTTAAGCTGAATGGGTACCGGAGTGGAGGAAGCTGGTGTCTTTAGTAAGCCATGGCCGGGGGTTAGTTTTATGGATGGATCGGAGAGAGAGAGGTGCATGCAGGTTTAAAGAGGGGGATAGGACTGAGCTGTATGTTTTGACTAGGATGTTAGTATCAGGATTAATGGGAATTGATAAAATTCCAGTAGACAGGAAGGACTGGAGAGCAGTGAAATTAAGTGATTTGAGGTTATGGGTGAAGCAGGGAGAGGAAGCAGGTATTGCAGAAGATGTAGCTGCAGTGCTGAATGTTAGAAGATGGTGATCAGGAATTGGAAGAGGAGAGATATTAAAATTTGTGAGTGCACAGCCTCTAGTAAACACAAAGTCTATAGGAAATGACTATCTTTGTGAGTACTAGCATTTGTCCACTGGTTTAGTCTAAATGCAGATGTTAGAGAGAGAAAATGGGATGTCCAGGAAACAGAGGGATCATCCACATAGCAGTTGAAGTCCCCCAGAAAAAGAGAAAGTGTGTCTAATGAGAGGAAGAAGGAAGGCCATGATTCAGAGTCAGACAGAAAATGTGAAGGTGAATTTTGGGAAGTAGGTGGGCAATAGATAACTGCAACTTATAGAGAGACCGGAGCAAAAATACAGGAAGCATGTGACTCAAAAGACCACTGTAGGAGATTGCTGCCTCTAAAGCAGAGTCAGATTGTATCATGGTGCCCATGCTATCGCTGGCGACATTATGACAGTGCTACTTCCTGATGCCTTTTTATTGGCTAATGTGGGTTTGCTCCGCCTAGTGCTAGCCCTTAAATACTGAGCCCTGTCACTTCTGCAGTGCCTTTTCGTGGTGTTCCCATTGCTAAGCGCTTGTGCCTATATTAGTGTGAATCCTGTGTATGACCCGGACTGTCTGACTACTCTGCCTGTATACGTTCCTGCTCTGTGTATCGACCTGGTCTGGCTGATGTTCCTGCTCTGTGAACTGACCCGGATTGGCTGACGTTCCTGCTATGTGTATCGACCCGTCCTGGCTGACGTTCCTGCTCTGTGTACCGACCCAGATTGGCTGTCATTCCTGCTCAGTGTATCGATCAGGCCCGGCTCGCTGTTCCATCCGGTAATCCTGTTAAGGGATGTCCTCCGGTGTCCTCTCTGTCTACAGACAGATTCTCTGGTTGCCTCGTTTGCTGCTCCGGCAGTCTTGTTACTGTGACCCAGTCACCGAGTTTGTGCCTCGTGATACTATACCCCGGTGTTGGAGATCCATACGGTTTCACCACGGTACGCTTGACCTGTTACTGCTTGCAAGCTGAGGTTGGTCTGTCCCTAGGTGCCTCATGCTGTCCTTACTATCTGGCAGTCGACTTCAGGTCTGAGCATTTGTTAACCACTTGCGGGTTGGTGCCAGTGCACATTGGGACACAGTCAATTGCAGTCTCAGTTTGGTGTTACTCTGTGCCTACAGTTGCAGTCCTCCTCTACTGCTCCGGCAGTCTGCCAATTGTCCAGGTCCTTCGTCTATTCCTGTTGCCTCAGTCGCTATTGTGTCACTTTCTGCGTAGTGAGTGTCCTGTGGGCCTTTGTGCTACTAGGGCATGTCTGTACCTCCTGGCCTAATAGCAACCATTTTTCCACTGTCTCGTTTTGGATTCACACGAACTGTAACCTGACCAGTGGCAGTGCTGTACCTTCGTGTCTCACTGGATCTGTGTGGGTTATCGAATTCTACTGTAACCTGACCTGTGTCAGTATTATATTTGTACATATATATATATATATTTATATATATATATATACTGGACCCGTGTGGGTTATTGATTTCTACTGTAACCTGACCTGTGTCAGTATCATATTTGTATATATATATGTACTGGACCCGCGAGGGTTATTCTAATTTCTGTGTTTGTCAATAAAACTGTGTTTTTACCTAAATCTTCCGTGTCTGAGTGTCCATAAAGCCGTAACAGTATGAAAGGGCCATGACCTCAGACGGTACAGGTGAGGGTAATGCAGAAAGTATCCATTGGAGGATGGATTTACATGAGCAGCATTTGGACCAGTTGGCATTGGTTGAAAAAACAATATTAGAGTGCACCGTTCATTTGGATAAACCAGTATAAGCCTCGGTGATCTCCCCCGTTACGACACCTGGAGCTCAATCCCTGACGCAAGCAAACACGAGCAGAGGGTTAACTACCACCACTCCATTACCATTAAGATATGATGGCGAACCCACCCTGTGTAGAGGGTTTATTAACCAATTGGAGATTTTCTTGGTTAACTCCTCAAGCCTTTCCTAGTGACGAAGTAAAGTGGGCTTTATTTTTTCATTGTTGACGTGCAGAGCACTGGCTTGGGCCAATCCCTTGTGGGAATCAGCCAAACCATGTACTAAGAAGTGAGTTCTTGCCTGCGTTTCATAGAGTGTTTGAAGTCCCAGGAAGAGCAACCTCTGCTGCCAAAAGATTAATGGAGATCCAACAAGGGTCTCATACGGTTGCAGATTATGCCATTGAATTTCGTACATTGGCAGCGGATGTAGGCTGGAACAATGAGGCGCTGGTGGCAGCATTCGCACAGAGACTCTGTGATCGTATCAAAGATGAAACGGCAGCCAGAGATTTGCCGAATGATTTGGATGAGTTCATTGATTTTGCCATATTAATTGATTCCCGCATCAGGGAGCGAATGGAGGCCAAGGACGGCAGGCAGTAGGCCAGAAATTTTGGACAGGCAAGTCAAAGTTTCCCACCCATGCCTCCCTCACCTCCCATGCCTCCTGAGCGTAACCAAGTGAGTGGTGAACCAATGCAGTTAGGGTTCACTAAGTTGACCAAGGAGAAACAGGCTCATCGCCACAGACAGGGCCTCTGCCTATATTGTGGTCAAGCTGGGCATTTGCTGCGCACCTGTCCTGTCCGGCCGGGAAACGGACACACCTAGGTTACCTTGGGGGACAGGCCCTAGGTGGCGTTCAGCAGTCCCTAGACCCGGTGAATCAAAAACCTACAGTCCAGGCTGTAATTTCTTGGGCAGAACTCACGGTGGAGGTTTTGGCCCTGGTGGATTCTGGTGCAGCCAGATACTTTATGGATAATTCATTTGCTGCATTACACAAGATTCTGCTGGTTGAAAGGGAATCTCCCTTGGCTATTGAAGCCATTGATGGCAGGCCATTGGTGCCAGACCAAATCACTATGGAAACGATACCACTGTCTATGCGTATTGGGGCCCTCTACACGGAGAAACAGTGTTTCCAAATTATCCAGTCTCCTCACCATGCTGTCATCCTGGGATTTCCATGGTTACATTTGCACAACCCTAGGTTTGACTGGCAAACTTGCGAGATCACGGCTTGGTCTGATTGTTATATTAAACACTGTATTTCTCACCCAACCAAGATCATGTGTACCTCTCCCTCTGTGTCTGCTGAATATCGTCAATTCAGAGATGTTTTCAGTAAGGGAGAGGCTAGCGCTCTGCCACAGCATCGGCCTTATGATTGCGCTTTTGATTTGCCTCCTGGTGCTGTTCCTCCTCTGGGTCGTATGTACCCATTGTCTTGCGAGGAGAATCGGGTCATGGAGGAGTACATTTTGGATGCCCTGGAGAGGGGTATTATCAGGAAGTCATCCTCGTCCGTGGGGGCTGGTTTCTTCTTTGTGAAAAAGAAAAATGGCGAGTTACGACCATGTATCGATTATCGTGGCCTGCATAAACTCATGTCCAACAACGCCTACCCGATACCACTCATCATGGAGCTGTTTGACAGGTTGAAAGGCTCCTCCATTTTCACCAAGTTAGACTTATGTACTGCATATAACTTGATAAGAATAAGAGTTCCACAAGTCTATAGTACCTTTTCTGTGCTTTTTGATTCCTAAACATGGCATTGCTATGGATAAGGATAAGCTTGCAGAAGTTCTGCAATGGCCACGTCCCAAGAGACTCAAGGCTATCCAACACCTTCTTGGCTTTGCCAATTACTATAGGAAATTTATTTGAGACTTTTCCACGATTGTAAAGCCACTGCCCGACCTTACGCACAAGGGTGCTAATCCCTCACAATGGTCTGAGGAAGCTGAACAGGCCTTTGTGACATTGAAATCCACTTTTGTGTCCGCTCCTGTACTGTCCCACCCTAACCCCTCTCTTCCTTTCACTTTAAAAGATGATGCCTCTGAGACTGGGGTAGGGGCAGTACTGTCACAGCACTTGGACCCAGGGAGTGTTCTAAGACCATGTGGCTTTTTCTTCAAAAAATTGACTAGTGCTCAGAGTCACTACGAGATTGGGGACAGAGAACTCCTGGCGATTATTCTAGCCCTTAAAGAATGGCGACACCTACTGGAGGGTACTAGGACTCTGGTGTTAATTCTGACAGACCATAAAAACCTGACGTATCTTTTCGAGGCTAAGAGGTTGTCATCTCGACAGGCCAGATGGGCCTTGTTTCTGTCCCGCTTTAATTTTATTGTATCTTACCTGCCCGGTTCCAAGAATGTTAGGGCAGATGCCCTGTCCAGGCTATTTGATCCGGAGAAGGAGAAAGATTAAGTTCCTGCACCCATTATTCAGCCAGATCGCATTTTGGCTACTTTGCGGACCAGCATCACTTCACCACTGGGGGAAGAGATTCTTGCTATCCAAGCTGCCGCACCCTCTGATACCCCAGTGGGCAAGTGTTTTGTGGCTGAGCCATTCCATACCCGCCTACGCGAAACTTATCACGCATCTCGGGCAGCTGGGCATGTAGGTAGGGACCAATTGATTTGGTCTCTTTCACAGTTGTTCTGGTGGCCTTCCTTATGTGCTGATTGCACCGCCTTCATGGCAGCCTGCAATACTTGTGCCCGTGTCAAATCCCCTAGGCACCTCCCAGTTGGCTTGCTTCAACCAGTGCCTAATGGCGAGCATCCTTGGTCCCATGTTTCAGTTGATTTCCTGGGAGAATTGCAAGTGTCTAGGGGATATTCATTTATTTTGATGGTGGTCGATAGATTCCCTAAGATGGCCCACTTTGTGCCCCTTCCTGGCCTTTCCTCTGCCCAGGAGTTGGCTATTGTCTTTTCCAGAGAAGTATTTTGGTTGCATGGTGCACCCAGGGTGCTGGTGTCGGCTTGAGGGAGCCAATTTGTGTCTAGATTTTGTAGGGCATTCTGTGATCAAATGGGCATACAATTGTCCTTTTCTTCTGCCTACCATCCCCAGATAAACGGGGCCGCCGAGTGTGCCAATCAAGGATTGGAACAATTCCTATGCTGTTTCGTGTCCAATCATCATGACAATTGGGCAGACCTGTTGCCGTAGGCAATGTTTGTCAGGAACTGTGCGGTTAATTCATCGTCCGGGAGCTCCCCGTTTCTCATCAATTACGGATTACAACCATGCTTGCTTCCAGATTCATTTCAGATGCAGCAGATTTCGGCTCTGGATGAGCATATCAGGCAACTCCGCTCCACTTGGGCACAGATACAGAGGACCCTCAATATAAAGGTTACGGGCGGTCTCCTTCCAGGTTGGGGATAGGGTATGGCTATCTTCCAGAAATCTCAATTTGCAAGTTCCTTGTAATAAATTGGCTCCTCGATTTGTCGGTCCCTGTAAGGTTATCCGCAAAATTAACCCTGTCTCGTATGCCCTGGATCTCCCGGCATCCATGTGGTTTCACAATGTGTTCCACATATCCCTTCTGAAGCCATTAATATGCAACCGTTATACTGCCACTCCTGCGGTCCCCGGTCCTATTCAGGTGCAAAGTCAGGATGAGTACGAAGTCCAAAATATCATTGACTCCTGGAGGTTCAGAGGGAGGTTGCGGTATATGGTTCATTGGAAGGGCTATGGCCCTGAAGAGCGCTCCTGGGCAAACCAGAATGACCTCCATGCTCCTATGTTGCTAACGTGGGTTTGCTCCGCCTAGTGCTAGCCCTTAAATACTGAGCCCTGTCACTTCTGCAGTGCCCTTTCATGGTGTTCCCATTGCTAAGCGCTTGTGCCTATATTAGTGTGAATCCTGTGTATGACCCGTACTGCCTGACTACTCTGCCTGTATACGTTCCTGCTCTGTGTATCGACCCGGTCTGGCTGATGTTCCTGCTCTGTGTACCGACCCAGATTGGCTGACGTTCCTGCTCTGTGTACGGACCCGGATTGGCTGACATTCCTGCTCTGTGTACTGACCCGGTTTTGGCAGGCTTTCCTGCTCTGGGTACTGATCCGGCCTGGCTGACGTTCCTGCTCTGTGTACTGACCCGGTTTTGGCGGACGTTCCTGCTCTGTGTACTGATCCAGACTGGCTGACATTCCTTCTCAGTGTACTGACCCAGATTGGCTGTCATTCCTGCTCAGTGTATCGATCAGGCCTGGCTCGCTGTTCCATCCGGTAATCCGGTTAAGGGCTGTCCTCCGGTGTCCTCTCTGTCTACAGACAGATTCTCTGGTTGCCTCGTTTGCTGCTCCGGCAGTCTTGTTACTGTGACCCGGTCACCGAATTTGTGCCTCGTGATCCTACACCCCGGTGTTGGAGATCCATACGGTTTCACCATGGTACACTTGACCTTTTACTGCTTGCAAGCTGAGGTTGGTCTGTCCCTGGGTGCCTCATGCTGTCCCTATTATCTGGCAGTTGAATTCAGGTCTGAGCATTCGTTAACCCCTTGCGGGTTGGTGCCAGTGCACATTGGGTCACAGTCAATTGCAGTGTCGGTTTGGCGTTACTCTGTGCCTACAGTCGCAGTCCTCTTCTACTGCTCCGGCAGTCTTCCATTTGTCCAGGGCCTTCATCTGTTCCTGTTGCCTCAGTCGCTATTGTGTCACTCTCTGCGTAGTGAGTGTCCCGTGGGCCTTTGCGCTATTAGGGCATGTCTGTACCTCCTGGCCTAATAGTAGTGTTTAGTGTTATCTTCAATTACATACCCTCTAATTTTCCTATCCAGTCCTGCCACATCTGGGGCTAGATTTAAAGGTTCACGTTAAACCAGCCGCTAAGTAAAAAAGGCACATTGGCCGCAAATAACACATGATTTACGGCGGATTTAAAAGTAAGTGTACGAGAATAGCTAAAGAGTGTAGACACAACAAAAAAACATAACACAAAAACCTGCATCGCACCTCTTTTCGCATCACAGTGCGTCCCAAACACCTGTTAAAACACAACTTAAATCAAAATGTAACATTACGGCTGCCATTGGCTAGCAAAGTTGATAGATGCACAAACAAAATTCAAACCTACAGCAAGTCCCCAAAGTATCAAACATGTTCAAATACGCCTATACATACCCCAAAATAACAGTCACACCTTGTCTGTGTTTCGAGTTTTGGTGAGCTAGATCACAGGACCCAGGAGTGGAGGATAGCATTTAGTGAGAGGGAGAGAGAGAGAGAAGCATACAGAGGAGTAAGGTAGAAGGATTTTGGAGAGGAGAGATTTTCATTTAAATTGACACATAGTACACTTTTGCACATAGAACATACACCCATACAAACACATACACCTAACGCATTTTTTAAACTTTATTTTCTCAGTGTGAATCTGTGAGTGAAAGAGTGTGACAGAGAGTGAGTGGGATCGAGTGTGTCTGTGAGGGCTTGTGGGAGTGCCTGGGTGTAAGTCAATTTTGGCTCTGCTGAAAAGCCTCCGTGTGGTCAAATGACTGATATCTCCAGTTGTCACAATATCTGTCTAACCATGAGGGTAGGAGGGATAGGACTAACATCGATACACATCTTTTAACAATGCCTACAATATTACATGAAGGTGAAATAAACCATTGCCATCCCTTTAAAGGGATAGTAATACTCAAAATGTGAAAATAAAATTATGTTGTAGGGTTTATCCCCCGAGGAAAACAACGGTATTCCCACGGCTGAAAGGTGTTGTATTCAAAAAGTCTCACAGCTCAAACCTGAATATATCAGGGGCAATATCCCAGTGGCCTGAAATTGTACAGTGGTGCTGTTGCTACACCATCCTATGGACAGCTCTGGTCCCGGGACCATGTATCTCCATAGGATGATGTAGCAACAGCGCCAATGTACAATTTCAGGCCACTGGGATATTGCCCCTGAAATATTCAAGTTCAACCTGTGAGACTTTTTGAATACAACACCCTTCAGCAGTGGGAGTACACTTGTTTTACTAAGGGTGATAAACCCTATAACATATATTTTTCACTTCACATTTTAAGTATTAATATCACTTTAATCCTATCATGGCTACATTTACTAATCACACAATCTCATTTCTCCATACAGCTTACAGGCCTCCACAACAGCAGGAGCCCGTGGAGAAGGATACCTCACAACCCAGAGAGGAGTACACAGAGGAAGGGACCAGCAGCTGGCCACCGTACTCACCACCAACAACTCCTCTACAGCTGTCTGCTACCCAACTGGCTGCACCTCCACCGGCTGCTGCCCAACTGGCTGCACTTCCACCGGCTGCTACCCAACTGGTTGCACCTCCACCAGCTGCTACCCAACTGGCTGCTCCATAACTGTCTGCTCTACCCGAGTACAATGGCTGAATGCAACAGGAGGAGAGGTGGATGCATCCCACCACCTCCAGGAGCTACTACCCTCCAGCAGCACCACTACCACCATCAAGGAGGCAATGGCTGCCAGGGACTGTGTCCACCACCCTGTATGGCCCATATTCCACCCAGATGGACCTACCCTCCTGGATGGCTCCCCAGCATGGCCCCAGGTATGATCCCAGGTGGGGGCCAAGCACATACCAGTGGCTAAGATATGACCCTTGGCCACTCGACTACCAACCCCTGGGCCTGATTGGGGAGCCCCAGCTCCCTATACCGAGGGAAATATTTACTCCACCACCAGGACAGACATCAGTGGGCAGCATTTAGTCACTTGATGTGTTGGGCATATGCCCATCATCTGCACCAGCCACTCCACCAGCTGTCACAGCAGCAGCAGCCACAGCTGACACAGCAGCAGCTGAAGACATGTCAGCAGCTGAAGACACAGCAGCAGGAACCCAACCAGCAGAGTCACCAGCCACATCCACCTCCAGCACTGGATGCCTCACAGGGATTGAGGTGGAGTGCATGGCCCTATAGAGGAGGCTACTCCAGGTATGCCGCAGCACTGACCAGAATATATCAAGGAGCCGGAGGGAATCCCTGAGGAACACCTCCAGGATAGAAGAAAAGATCCATGCCCTGGAGTTGGACGTGACGAGGATAAACACACAACTCTATCAGTACCACACGGGGATGATGGACATGTTTGGCCAGGTGCTGGTGGAGTTGAGGTACCACAACCGCAGGTAGAACATGCATGTGGAGAGAGAGCTGCGTTCCACAGAGGGGTCACCTGCACCCACCACTCACTCCAGTGTGACCCCTGAAGCCACACCTAGGGATCAAAGGGTGACCAGGCAATCAGCCAGAGCACCCACCTCTAGCACCCAGTCCAAGGCCCCCCCAAGAAAAAAAAATAAATTGCCCAAGTTGTTCTTTTTCCCCTCAATAAAAGCAACTTTTATTTTGCATCCTGTCTGATATGCTTTGTGATTAGTGATAGATTGGGTGGCAGAGTTGTCTCCAATGCATTGCCAAGCAATGCAGTGAACACAACTTCTGCCTAGGTAACATGTTTGTGGGATGTTACAACATGGGTTCACAAACACACCGTTGTACACATTAAACTGGCAATCCATCCCTGGAGCCATACAACATGACAGTGTTATATGGCCATGTTGTGGGTTGAATTTGAACAAAACATACCCCTTAGCACAACAAATGGTGCAACATTTGTCTGAATCAATTGTTGTACTTAAGGGGTTAAACAAACAAACAGCTATTTGAGTTAGCAGAGAACTAACAAGCAGGACAGATGGAACATGCAGAAAAATACTGATTCATACTGTTATTGTGAAACTGACTTCCTGGGGAACCCAATGTTCATCATAGGATTCCAATGTGTAGCACACACATTGAAATCCTGGGGGGAGCATTGGGTTATCTAGTAAGTTGTGTGGTTGTTTTACTAAGGTTGTAATACACTTCACCCATGATAACACTTGTCCACTAAGTCTGGTTGTTTGTTGATGTAGCCCATGTACTGAGATATGTCAAAGTAAAGCAATCTCAGAACATTGATTATATTGAGCAACACAGAAACCATGGACATGAAATCACTGTGGAAGTATGTTCCCTGTATCCCCTCTTTATTATTGCATTGGATAACACTATTTCACTACAAGGCTACCATGGTTGCTCTGGCTATGACCATGGCAAATCCCGTTAGTTGCTGTCAATAAAGTCCTGTAAGATGCAGAACATGGGTTATGTGTTGTACCTTGGTTCTCCTGGGGTTGTGCTTGATATCTTCGAGGTATGTATATCAATGTGGAGAAGGGAATGGAAGATGGTTTTGGAATCTCCACACACAATATGCCATGTCCGTGGTATGGATGATGTTTGGGGCCATACTGATGGCAGTGCAGTGCTGTATCAATGATCCCGTGGGGTGAAACAGAACATCATGTGCGGTGTGGTTAGTGTGTTGGCACCAATTCACAGGACTGATGGAGGACTTGCATGAATTGTTTGAATGCCTGTGTTATACTGACAGCTAAAGTGGTCCGTGATGAGCCTGTCTCTGATCTGCACCCCTTTCCATTGGCACTTCAGGTATGGGGGGGCCTGGAAATGATCCACCAGCCTGGTGTCCACTGTGATGTTGTCCAGTACTGCACACACCATTATTATGTCACACACTTTTCCTGGGGCATACTGCAGTGCTACCCCCGAGTGGTCCAGACATCAAAATCGGGACTTAAGGAGGTCAAAGGTCGGCTCAATGGCATTCCTCGTTCTGCCATGAGCCTGGTTGTATCTTTCCTGGGCATCTGTTTGTGGATTGGCGACCAGGGTCAGTATCCAGGATTTGCACCCATAGACAGCATCACCTGTGGAATGTGAGTGACATGGTGAAAGAAGGAGCACGTGTTGTGTGAATGATGTTTTGTGTGGTGGACATAGTAGCTATGAGTCAGGAGCATGCTGAGCAGTGTTGTGTGTACACATGTGTATGTGGTATGATTTAGTATTGTTAACTCACCCAGAAGCCATCCCCCTGTATAAGTTCCATTTTCAAAGTCTCTGTGTACTGAGGAGTTTTGGAGAATGTATGAATCATGAGAGCTGCCAGGATATTTTGCACAGACATTCATAATTCTCATGTTGCTGTCACACACCATCTGCATGTTCATGGAATGGAAGTTCTTCCTGTTGATATAGATATGTGCGTCACATGCTGGGGCTTTGATACACACATGGGTGCAATCTATAGCACCCATGACCATGGGCATGCCTCCCCTTGCATAAAAGCCCTGCTTGAGATGTATCCACTCCATGTCGGTAGTGGGGAAATGTATGTAGGTACTGGCCTTGTTTTGAGGGCTGGCAAGACCTGGGCCAGCACTCTGGAGAATGTGGTCTGTGACATGCCAGATGTGTAACCCTCAGTGGACTGGAAGGCGCCACTTGCCATGAAGTGTATGGCACACAGGAATTTTTGCAGGCCAGTGAGGGCATGGTTGTGGATGTAGATGGGATCCACCTGATCCTTGATGACCTCATACAAGGCAATGATGCTGTGTGGCTTCAACCTGTAGCGATCAATCACCTCCTCATCGGTCATTCCAAAGATAGTGACCCTTGGGCGGTATACCCTGGGCCTTGGTGGTTGACTATACATCCTCCTCTGCTGCAGGGGTCCCTGTGGCAGCTGGGGAGAATCCTGTTGCTGTGGAGCATACTGTTGCTGCAGCTGTGCATCTGAAGGCAGGTGCTGTCCTCCAGGTGGGGATGGGCTCCTGTGTGGATGCTGAGCCAGAGCCTCCTCACTTGTAGCAGGTGAATGCTGTTGATCAGGTATGCCTGGGGCTTACTGGCGTTCCCTAGATCTCACCCTTGCACGCCTTCTCCACAGTCTTCTCATCAATAAGTATCCTAACATACTTATTGTTCTCTCTCTCTAGCTCTCTCTATCTCTCTCCCTGAGTGGCAAACAAGCCACAAGTGAGTGTGGTGAGTTGTCCCTTTAAGTACATGGTAGGGCGTTGTGTAGGTGTGGTGATGACCAATAAGAAGTTCTTTATTGTCCAGGTAAGTGTTTGCAGGTGTGTGTGTTTTAAGATGTGGTGTTTTGTGATTACTGTGTCTCTGACAGCTGTGGGTGTGAAGTTGTGGGGTGTGGGTTGTGTCTGGATCGTATGGTGATGTTGAACCGGTGAGCTTGTTTTGTATTGGCAGGTGTCCGTGTTGTGTAATAACCCACATTGTTCCATGCCATATTGTGTTGGTGTTTTATTGGAAGTCCTTATCCCTGTAGTGTTGCTTGTTGTTGTGTGTGAGAGTGATTTGTTGTGTCTGGCCATGTTTTTGTGTTCTTATGGCATTGCACAGGTTAATTTTGTGTGTTTTCCTATGTAATGGGTGTTTTTTTTGCCCGCTAAGTGTCTAACAGCTAAGAAAACTGGCTCTTAACTTTTTTCCGTTAAGTGCATCTTTTCTCAGCCGTCAATATTTCCGCCAGCCTTTAAATGGCACTGGGGATTCGTGTTCCATGGGTCTCAATGCACGTAAGTGTATCGGCCATAAGGATTATCAATCTGCCTTTAGCTGCTAACGGCTGCCTTTAAATCTACCCCCTGATCTCTCCAATGTTCTTAAAATTTATTTTACAAATATTTATTTCCATTTTTAACTGGAAAAGAATCTGATTTTTCAACTGATACCAACCAAATGTATGTACCTGTTTCCAGTTCCTTGCAATAATAACTTTAACTGCTATCAAACTATGAATTGTCATTTTTTGTTGCTCTCTACTCATAGGTTGCCAGTTCAGATGTAGCAGGGCTTCCCCAGGATGTCTGTTTATATTAACTTTCACACCATTTTTTAATAAATCGAAAACCATTACCCACAAATCTCGAACCACCCCCTACAATTCCACCAGATGTGTAAAAATGTACTTTCTTCTAAATTACAATGCCAACACATCAGGATTAATTTTTGATAACCCTGAGGGAACCAGATATCACCAACTGATTATTTAAAATTGTGTCTCCACCAGGGTCAAACAGTGTTCCACTTTATTCACCCTACTAAATGCACCACTCCTTTCATCTTCCTCAATTATTATACTTAATTCCTTTTCCCATGTTTTGATCGGCAATACATTCCTCATGTGTTGAGAAAGGTCTAATACTTACTTTCATTTTGTAAACACCTTCTTAATTTTCTTAATTCTAAATATATATTCTAAAGCCTTATATATTTCCCCCCTCACCAATCACCTGACTTGATATCAAAAGATTCTTAACTGTAAAATAATTAAACAACTCCTTTACTGGAAGTTGGAAAGTGTCCTCCAACTGCTGAAAAGATTTAACCTTACCCTATTCTAATAAATCCCCAATATATTTTATATTTTTATCTTTCCAATTCCTTAAGTTAATATTCTCTACATTATTTTGCATTACTGACACTGAGGAAAACATAATATCTTATTATTTACATTCAAACCCCTTTGTAAAGCTCCCCAACAAGGTATTAAATGTCTAAAATTTAAATTTGATTTATATTCATGCATTTTCACCCTATCCACCTTAATATACCAAATCACCTCTTGAAAGTTTGAGACCTTCATGTCTTCTTTTTCTAGTAAATACCACCCTTCTTCTCTCACCTCTTCAGTTTGATTCTTATATATATGGAAAATTCTACTAGCTTCATAATAGTTTTTAATTATAGGTAATCCCAACCCCCCTTTACTTATTTTACGTGCCATTATCCAACTTTTTATTCTAGATCTTCTCCCTTTCCACTCAAAGTTATTAAAGGAAGAATGAATCATTGCCAACCATGACCTGTGAATTTTAAGAAGAAGCATCTGAAATAAATAAGTCCAATGTGGTAACACATATGATTTCAAAATATTCACCCTCCCCCACCATGACACCTCCATTTTTTGCCATTCTTTTAGATCTTTATTTGTCTGCTTCCACGGCGTGAGGATATTAGGCTCCATTATTTTCTTAACTTGTTTAGTAATTCTCACCCCAATATATTGAAATTCTTTGGAATTATTAAATTGAAAGTGCCTTTGTATATCCTCCATTTCATTCTTCCCCAAACTGTTAAACTGTGCAATCGTTTTAATATTCAATTGGTAATTAGAAACCTGGCTATATTCAGATATTTCTGCCATTAAATGATCTATGGATTCCTTAGGTTTTAGCAGTGTAACAAGAATATCATCTGCATATAATGAAAGTTTAAATTCTCCTTGGCTGGTTGGATATCCTTTAATATACTTATTGCTAAAATCTCAATTGTTAAAACATATAGAATAGGTGACAGGGGACAACCCTGTCTAGTTTCGTTGCTCATATAGAACCTAGAACATATATTTGGGCCCACTGTCTTTGCTGGCGGATCTCTATATAAAGACTCTATCGCCCTTTTCATCCATCCCCTTATACCAAAATCTTCCAAAGTCTGAGTCATAAAACCCCAGCTGACCCTGTCAAATGCTATTTCTGCATCTAATGACAGGGCCAGCAGGGGTCTTTTTTCCTTAATGCTGCATCTTTAATATCAATTATCCTTCTTATATTATCACAAATCTGATCTCTATGGATCAACTTAGGAAGGACCATCTTCATACGGTCTGCTAACACTGATGCAAATAATTTAACATCTATATTAATCAGGGATATAGGCCTGTAGTTTATAACCTTTGTTGGATCTTTGCCTGGTTTTAAAATTGGCAATACAGTGGCCTGTAACATTTCATTTAGAAAGCTACCTTTCTGCTTGATTAAACATTCTAGTCATATAATTTATACATTTCATTAGGTTTCATTAATTTATAAAATACACTACCAAACCCGTCTGGCCCTGGGTTTTGTTTTTAATCAATCTATTAATGATTATGTTTACTTCTTCCTTAAAAATGTCCCTGTCTAAGTGTTCCTATCTATTAAGCTCAGCTCCGGTATTTTAGTATTATTTAAATATTCCCTTATCTTAGAATCTATTCCCTTATTTGGCAAATTATATAACCCTTTGTAAAATGTATTAAAAACTCCACCTATTTCCTTGGTGGATGAATAACTCCTACCCTCACTTACAATTTTATCTATCCGATTTTCTGCTCTTTTTTTTCCTCAATTTATTTGTGAGGATTCTATCTGCTCTATTTTCTTGGGCGTAATACTTTACCTTTAAAATCAACATTTTTTTTTTACTGTTTCCATTACTCTTATCTTTATAGCTTCCTGTGTTTCTTTTAATTCTTTTAACTTATCATTTGTATCTCCTTTTTTACACTCAGCTATTAACTTGTAATATTTCACATAGAGATCCGTCAAAGGCGGGCCTTCTTTTTCTTTTGTTCTCTTAATCTTCAAACAGTACACTCTCATTACCGCATTATAAGTGCACCAAACTGTACATGGTTGTATCCCCTCTGTGTCATTTTCTTTAAAAAAACATTCTGTCATCTTTAACAAATATTCCAAAATGTTTTATCCTGTAGAATTGTCTCATCCAACCTCCAAGTTATGTTTGGATGGTATTTTTTCCTTTCCCCTATCTCTAATATCACCAACTCATGGTCAGACCAAATGAATGGCCTAATGTGTATACTTTTTACCTTTTCTACCAAAGCATATTCACCAAAAACATATCTATTCTAGAGTATGATTTATGGAATCCAGAGAAATAGTTAAAATCTCTTTCTTCTGGATTCTCCACTCTCCATATGTCATAAAGTTCTAATTTTTTAATCAAACCACTTAATATCCTAGATTGTTTGGTAATATTCTTATCTACTGACCTTCTATTCACCAACTTCTTATCCATATCTGTATCCATCACACAATTAAAATGTCCTGCTAATATCATTGTACCTTCTTTAACTTTTATAACCTTTTCCATTACATTTTGCAGGTATCTAACTGGGATTACATTAGGTAAGTATACATTCACCAACTTACACACCCCCTTCGATATCTATATCTGGGTACTTAATATCTATTTTTAAATCCTCTGAAAATACTATTGCCATGCCTCTTTGTTTTTCATCTGTCATAGATGCCTGAATCACCAAAGGGACCACTTACCCCCCCATCTCAACTTATCCTCACTCCTCCAATGTGTCTCCTGAATCATTCCTATTTGGATTTTCTCTTTCCTTAAATAATCTTTAAATACCCATCTCTTCTTCAGGGAATTTAGTCCTTGGATATTAATTGAAGCACATTTCAACATTTACAAGATGATAATTATCTAATCATCTCTTCTCTCCACCTCCAGTGATCGATTTAAATCCAGGTCAACGCAATATATATATGACAAATACATTTAACATACAACATAAAACACATATTTCTTTTACATAAAAACCTTTGTGGGTGATCTCCATCCCCCTTGTTGGATCCACCCACCTGTGTCTACCCTCATAACACTGTTCTAAGTTCTAACAAGAATTCATAGCGGGCCTGTCTTTAAATGTCTGAGCGTCTTACTATTGTTTATGCCCTACTGTCAGCATTATTTTCCTATTCCCCTTCTTCCTAAAGCATATAAATTCAAGACAATCCTGGAGAGAGAAAAAAAAAGAAAAAAATAATATTTTCTCTTCTATTTCCCTTTCCTCCTTCCACCTATTCCCCTAAGTGTTACAAATTACCCTTATTTATTCCCCTTCTTTATCTTTCAAATCACCTCTATTTTAAATTCTCACCATCCGTGATGATTCCTAATCGATTATACATTCTATATGTTAAATTATTACATTATTTCATTATCTTCTATTTGTCATCTTTAATCATAACCCTTTATCTCCCTTTCCCCTTTTCCCCCTCCCATTAGTGTCCCTACTACCTACAGTATGTGATTTAGAATACAAAGTACTAACACCTCCTCTCATTTGCTTTAATCATATTTTATACTAATTCCCATCACACTCACTGCTTCTAAGAGACCATTGATTTAACCTTTATTAAAAAATAAAACCTATCCCCAACTCCTCCCTCTCTCAGTTTCCCTCTTAAATTACACAATAGTCTTACATTTCTTTAATTTTTCTACCATATCAAAAGATTCTATTTAATTTAAATCCACATTTATATTTACACATATTTACACAGAACATCTTGAAGTTTAGGAGAATTGTAGTGCTTCCATTCAGGTGTTTACTTCAAGTCCTTATTTGTAGCCTTGCTTTGGGAGGTGTTCTTTCTCCAGTGGAATCTGTTTTCTGCCTCCTGCTCAAGTCCTGCTTAAGTCTTCCTTCACTTAGTATGGTTCACTTAGGATGGTGAACACCATCAAGTGTGTCACCATGAAGGGTGGTCACCCTAGACTGAGGGTATTAAATAGCAAACTTAAACACAAGGGGCTCATTCAGCTTATTTAACAATCAAAAGCTGACCAAATATCTGATCAGAGCTGATATTCAAGTTACTTCACATCCATGTGCAAAAGATTTACCAATTCAGACCACAGTCAGAATACAGGATGAAGGGGGAAAAGTTGATTAAACAGAAGTGGAATTAATAACAATAGTTGCAGACAGATGATGCAGAATGTTAAAGGTTAAGAACATACCCAGTAAACAGGAGTGGAGATATTAACAATGGCGCAAACAGACAGATGATGCAGAATGTTAAAACGTGTTGACATAGGAGAAAAATGAGCTAGAATTGGAAAAACGTGTTGGAATAGGAGAAAAATGTGTTGAATAGGAAAAAAAAGTAATAAGAGGAAAATATGCTGGACTAGGCAAAACATTTGCTGAAATAGGCAAAAAGGAGGAACATTTTGCATTGGAGAAAAGGAGAAATCTTTTATGAAAAAGGAGAAAAATTGTCCATCTTTTTGAGAAAAGCCATGAGGGAAATTTTTCTCACTTTTTGCCCAATCCTAGTAACAATCTAACATGCAGGAAGGTCACTCTATGGAGCTAGACTGTTATAATGTACAACAGTTACCAATCCATATTCTAGGAACAAGTCCCATAGAGATGTCAGTGCAACCAAAACTATAAATGTTAGACTTGCACCCCTGAGAAGCATAACTTGCTTTCTAAGATTATTCCAGTTGTTTTGCAAATGGTTATGAAGTTGTTGTTGCAGGTGCTGAGGGTATAGTCCTTTTGATTAACTCCTTTTTACTATGCTTTCTAGTAGCTTTTGCCCCTACATATCCCTCTCTCATCCTCAACTACGCAGTCTATCTATAATAATTTCTTTATATGTTTTCATCAAATCCAGTTCCTCAGAGTGCTCCTGCTCACACATTAGCACAAATTCAGAAATAGTTTGTTTAACACGCTGGTCCAGTAATATATGAAAATTGTATTTCTCATTGTTTTTAATGGAGACTTTGTGAGGATCTTTCTTAGAGCATACTAACATGTCATTCACCATGGTCACACACCATGGCTGTGATTTTCTGTAATAAATATGTTAGTGGAAGGATCATACTAAATTGTGTACCTGCACTACTAGCCATCAATGTGGCCTCCTCAAAAAGCATCAGCAGCTCACTTAAATCCCACATTATCTGCCATTGACTATGTGATAAAGAAGACCTCTCCAAAGCATTCAGGTTAAGTATTGTTCTGGTCAAATAAATGCCCCAGCATTTTAAGTTGGTGATGGGGCAGGTGGTTAGGTTCTTGTATGGAATACAATTTAATTGTGAGCAATGTACCATTGGCTAAAATATGCACCAATTTTGCATGTGACATTTAGAATTTCTTTGATGGTGTCAAATTCTGAGAGGAATGAGTAACAATTAGGGCATGGGGGAGCAGAGTACATACTCCATTTTGTATTCTCAATGCAGCTATTATGCTGGAGCCATTAAGAGCAGAAGCAAAGTCATCTTTCAAGGAGTGTGGTACAGACTATTTGTCTATGGCCTGCTGATGATTTTTTTTACATATATCTACAGCTTTGTGGGTTTGTCTTTCAAAGCTCTGCATGCATAAACTGACATGCAAATGGTATGGGCTACCCTGCCACTGGCCTTTACTACTAGTGCCAGATGGTGACCTAATGGTGCATGCTGCTGCTGCCCCCTGATAGGAAGGATACCCAGTGAATAGTGATAGTCATATAGTCTGTGCTTTGGCCATTTTCTACATATTTGTGGTCAGATGAACTTTCTTGCCTAATGACATTTCCGGCTTGTTGCTCAATACTCTATCCACCTGCTTGTAAAACCACGGCACAGCTCTCCTTGAAAAACATATGTGGGGATGTAGTATATGCTTCTGCATTGCAAATCCCCCTTGGTAAACTTGACACTGTGCAATTGATTATGCCGCTTTGTTCTGCAATGTAATGGCTTTGGATATGCCAGCATGTGCCATGTCTTATATCAGTTCTTTAGAACAACTGTTGTCAAAAAAAAATATAGCGACATGACAACCACTTTGGCAAGTTTCTCACTCCACAGGCCTACTATTTGGTTATATTGTACAGTTTTTGACTTCTTCCTAAAAACTCAGTAAGGGTGGGTTGAAAGCACATAGAAGTGTAACTACTTTGTTTTAAAAACTTTTATAGTGGTACTTGCATAGTAATTAATAAAAATGAGCATGACTTTGACTGGTGTTGGACTTGGAAACTAATGATGATAACCAAGATGATTGTAACTTTTTAGTCAGATATTCCAGATGTTTCAGAAAATCTATGCAAGAGTTTATAACATGAATACTCATTTTCAGTGCTGGAAGAATGAGCCTTTCCTTCCAACTAACATTTGGGCTAAATCATCATTACCACTCTCACCTCTAATTTATCTGTACCTGAAGAAGGGGAGGACAGTTTGTAAAAGTCTGAAACACTTCATTTTCCCTTCTCCCTTCAGGGGGATTTATAGAAGATTGACGACTACTTTGCAGTTGAGTGTTACTGTCACTGTCTGATACATCACTTAGTCTCACTGCTAAATTCTCCTCCACTATAGCAACAGAATTAGAATATGACTCCTTACTATCTTTAGGTTTACTACTACTACTGATGGTGGCACTTTCATTTCACTTTTATGAACAATCTCCTCAGGAGAGGAAGGATCATCAGCGCCACTTACTGTAGACGTTGCTGTAGTTAATTTCTGTAGTATGAATTTACTACCATCAACACAGTCATGAACTCCTCCTACTCTTTACCCCTTACCCCTGCTCCTAGAACATTTGCTGGAAAATGGACATAATGAAGGTAGTGTTGATTTTTACTGTAAAACCATGCACCAACCAGCTGCTAGCATGCAGAGTGATGTTTTGTCTGTCTGAAAATAATCTAAGTCTCTATCTGTCACTTTTATTCTCAGTTGCAGCTCAGATGTAGAATCTCCTGCTTGTCTCTGTCAAAGCTAGTTTTACAGTACAGTACAGGATAAACCTCTGTTAGGTTCATAACCACCACCAGCTTGCAATAAAACAATAAAGCATGCAACAACACCCACCACACCTTACAATATGCATGCTCCACTTGTTCTTGTGGATGTTGGAGTGAGTGTGTATAAGTAACAATGCATTTTAAGTTCCACTGTTGTCTATTTTTCTTGTCTTGAATGTTTGTTATATTGTTTGTCTGTGTGGTATTCTCACACACACGCTCTTTCACTGCCAAAACTAGTTTGCATTAAAAATTCAGCTCCTTTCTGTCTCTCTCTCTCTTTCTCTCTCTGCTTTGCACACTCTCACTCAATTTTAAGCACAGACTAAAAACTCTCAGGACAGTGACTTACCTTTATACGAGCAGGGAATACATATGGGAAACTCCCTAAGTGAAATGCATTATTGTCAGTGATTTATATGCAATGAGAAAAGCAGAAAAAGTGGAAAATTGTCACTTTTCACAAGAATCCCCCCCCACACACACACACACACACAGCGGGTAGTGCTGTTTTTCACAAGTTTCTCTTTTGAGGCAAAATGATTTGCCCATCTCTAAGTTTAACATATCGAATGTTAAGGAGGTCCCAAAGTCATTACAAAACATAGTAACCTAGTAGTATAGTTGATGCTGAGGCAAAAACAATAGTTCATCAAATTCAGCTTTTGCCATACCACCTTTGTTGATATAGAGGAAGGCAAGAAACTATTACTAAAGCCATATCCAATTAAGACCCAAATGGGCGAAATAAAATCTTCATGACCTGATACGAATTTCCTAGATTAATATCCTATCTACATTTAGCATCTACATTATCTGCCAACATAACCTCCTGAAGCAAATAATTCAACAGCCTTACTGCCCTTATTGTGGAAAAATCCAATTTTTTTTTATACAAACTTGTCTTTCCTGTAGCCTTAATGGATGACCCCTTGTTTTTTTCTTAACTTAGTAAGCAGTTCACCAGAAATGTATTTGCATTTGATTTGACTATATTTGTAATTAGTATTTGTACTCCTCTCCCTCTTAGATACCACTTCTCGAGTCACTGGCCCCTAGACATTACTTTTACTAGTCTATCTTGTTGCATATCCTTGTAATTTTTCCAGTTCAATAAAAGTTTTCTTTAAGTACTGATGCCCAAAACTGTACTCCATATTCTAAATGAGGCCTTACAGAAAATGCATCTAAAACTCTGTTACTAATCATGATAGTACCCTACTTGCATGTGCAGAAGCTGAGAGACACTACACACTGTTGTGACCTTTATTGTCTTTCAGTACTCCTAAATATTTATTTAACAGGATTTGCTGAATACTTTCCCATTTTGTGTATATGTAATATGCTTCTTTCTGCAATCCAAATCTCAGTTTAACTAAATCTTTATACAGATAAAAACATCCTGGTCATTGTGTATTTCCTCACAAAGTTTACAGTCAGCAAAGATTGAGACATTGCTTTCAATACCCACTTCAAGATCATTAATAACCAATTAAAAGAATTGAGCCCTAGACTGAATCCAGAGACATTACACTTATAATTTGAACATTTTACATTTACAACAGCTCTCTACAGTTTATCTTTTACAATTTCTCTATCCATGCACAGATATATCCATTCAAGCAGAAGCATTTTAATGTATGCAGTAACCTATTATGAAACACAAAACCAAAGTATTTTGAAAAATCCAAGTATACTACATCAACAGCAATTTCCTTGTCTAATTTATCCCTTATCCTTTCATAGAATGCAAGTAAATTAGTTTGGAGACCTCTCTAGCATTCAAAAAATTAACACATTTTGATTTCATTATTTTAACCCTATGCACCAACCCTATGTTGCAGTTGGTTTACTCCACAATTGTACCACTTTAGCTTGATGAATAAGGCCTATCTTCCAAGTTGTTTTATATTCAAAAACAATGTTTAAAACAACTGGACTCACATTACAGTACTTTTTAATTAATTTAAAATAAAAATGAACAGAATAGAATAGCTAATGCTGTTTACTGATTTCATTTTCATTCATTCATACAATGCATATATCATGTAAGAAATGTACTCTTCTAAGCAAGAGAGCACAGTAATGCATCACAGTCAACTCTGGTATTTAATTGGTTAATGTTTGCACTGCTGTTGTACACTAACAAGGGCTCTATTTGTCTGGTAGCCCATCTGATGATTGAACCTTAATATGGAATCTTTGGTCTAGCACTAGTGATTTGAAGATGTTTTGCTCCATGCATGCGAACTCGGCAGGTAATTCTTGCCTAACTTTGATGTCAAACAGCACAAAACTTCAGTGACTAGTTGCTTCAGAAATGCAATAGACATAGCTGAGTCTTCATATGAAGCTCATGCTTGAACTACATCAGAAGAACTGACATCTATTATGGCAAGCAAAGACATGTGTTTGAAAAGAGATTCAAACAGAAGTGTCAAAATTTACAGTGCATAGTTTTATGTAAGTTGATTTTATCCAAGCATATCCCTATGAACTCTGCGGGGTAGAAAAGGAGTTTCAAATGGCAGAAAAATTGTTGTCATCTAAGGGCATTGCATGTTTTAGCTTACGAAAGGAGATTTCTGAAAGATTTTATGGTGATCCATTTACTTTGAGTAATAAGGTAAGACACTGTGATAGTGGCATGCAATGGAAATGTATGATGTGAAAAACCCTAAAATAATTGGCTGTTTTTCAATCTTTCAATGTTGCACATATGATATGAGTAGATAAACAGTATTGTAGCAAAACAGTTTTAGTCCACATCACCCTGATTCAAGATATTACTGTGTCGCATACTGTAGCTTGATTTATTAATGAAAATACAATGGCTTATTAAAAAAGTTACTGTCAACATTATTTGCATTTTTGTCTAACCAAATGTCACTATTTCCATTTTTAATGGACTCAGTCTATGCTGAAAGAGAGAAAAACTTTGTAAATTAACACAGTTTTCTTGAATCCATGTCCTACTGGCTTACTCACAGCAGTGTTCTGAAACTGTCACCATGGAGTCTGGTGTCACAAACCAGCCTAATTGTCCTTCCTGAAATGCTCATTCGTTTCTTTTGACAACCATTAAAATAAAGCAAGCCTGCTCGGGCAAGGATTGAAAACTCAGCACTTGTGCTATAATTTTAAGCTTGTAATCAACTGATAGCAGTATGATTGGAGCTCTTAATAACCCGAGATTATTAGAATACCCTGTGTGGCAAATCACTTAATCAGTCACTGTGCTCTTGGTTCTATGAAATAAACTAAATTTCTAAACTATTAAAAGCATGTTTGGAATAGAAACACAGACCAAAATTATTTAATTTTATCTCAGAGTGGAAAGTTTTAATTTAGGACACTTAAAGGAATTTGATTTCATTCTCTGGTAAAATTAAACAGGCCAATACTGTCATAAGATTAGGTTCGGAAATTTGAGGAGCTTGCAATTATTTAAATAGTTTAATTACATTTAAGTTTTCCATGAAAACCCTGATTGTGTGTTTTTCATTTGTGAACTAGAAATAGCATAAAAACAGGAAAACAAATCACTCTTAGGAATGTATATGGATTAGCTGTACTTTAAAAATAGTAAGTCTTATATAGTTAGGTTATACATGGTATCAACCCGTTCATTCTCAGATTGATGTACAACCCATTACAAAGTGATGCACTGGACATAACTCTACCACTCAAATGGCCGAATCATGTTTTATGTGCTTTAGTACAATGTCATTGTATGTCTCTTTAACCCTTTGAGTGCCAGAGGGGTACGGAACACCTTGCAAAGCAATGTGTTCTGTACCCCTCTGGCACTCAAAGGGTTAATATATTTGAAGGTTTCAGTCATATAATTCATTTATCTTATTTTAAAGCCATAAATTTATGGTCATGTAATCTTTCCCAATACCTTTTCTTACATAGCCCATTTAATGGTCCTTCTTTGAATAGTCTCTAATTTATTGATCCAAACCAGGAAAAGGGGGGGCTCTTATGTCAATGGGAATTATATTGAATAAGGCACACAATGGGTTACGCACATGTCAATAGATGCCAGTTAACAAATATACAACCAGTAAAAACAATAGGGGAACTACCTGCCCCTGGTCAGAGCTTTCCTTGATAACTGGTATCAAATGATGATCAGTGCCAAGGGTTAAAATAAAATTGTAACATTTATTGACAAGTTAAAGCAGAACTACCACCCCTTACAAACATGGCCCCAAATAATTACCCATCTAGCGACTAACTGCTCAGTAATGCTAGTCGCCAGAATTATTACTGCTTTAATGAGAATTATAAACTGCTCCCAGACTGATAGGAAAGAAACAACGCAGACATATTTCCATAGTGACATCTGTGTGCCTGCGCTGTCAGTCCCAGTCTGCTCTAGGAGGTGTTGCTAGTAGCATTTCGGCTCCAAAAGGGTCTGACAGCACAGGGGTACAGACATTACTATGGAAAGATGTCTGTGCTGTTTCCTGCCTGTCAGTCCGGGAGCAGTGTATAATTCTCATAACTCTGGTGACTAGAGCTACTGAGCAGCTAGTCACCAGATGGGTAATTATTTGGGGCCATGTTTGTAAGGGGTGGTATTTCCGCCTTAAAATAATAAAAGTATATTACAATGTGGCCTGTTTCAGGATAACCCCTTTCTTCCGAACATACAGGCTTATAAACATGCAGGCTTATAATAAACACCTATGAGATATTGATACTGGAAACATTGCTTAATATAGGTAAGAACAGAGGAATACTCACCACAAAAGAATTTGATTACATGCATAGCCAGGACCCAAGAATCCCAGTATTCTACATCCTGCCAAAGATGCATAAGGATGCAGCTAATCCACCAGGCAGACTCATAGTATCGGGCATCAAATATCTAACTTCAAACCTCTCCCATTATGTGGATAACTTCCTCCAACCACGGATACCAGAATTACCCTCATACCTGAATGATACAGGGGCAACAATACTAACCCTAAAGGACATCACCTGTAAGAAAACTATTTCTTAGTGAATAGTGACGTCACAACGCTCTATACCATTATAGAGCACGAACTTGGAATGGAGTCAACATCTCATATACTACGCAAGAAGAACAAACTACACCCAGAACAAACTGAATATCTACTGGAATGTATAAAACTCATTCTAACCAAAAACTACTTCCGGGCAGAGAACAAATTCTTCCTACAGATATCCGGCACAACTATGGGGAGTAAAATTCACCCCTAGCTATGCTAACGTCTATATTTGAAAATGGTAAGAATAATTTATTCAAGAGAAGAATGAAAAAAACTGCGGCCTGATGCTGTGTGAAAAGGCCTTTTCATCTGGGAAGGCACAGAAGAGTTCCTAGCAATTTTCCTCACATGTGTCAACAACAATAAGTATGGCATACAGTTCACTACTGTATACAGCAAAGAAAGCATAAACTTTCTGGATCTGACCATATATATAGAGGGAAGAAACATCAAAACCAAGATGTACAAAAAACCTACAGATAGTAACGGATTAATTGCCCCCCTCAAGCTGCCACTTCAAACTATGGATAGAGAACTTTCCGAAAGAGAATTCATCAGGATAAGAAGGAAATGCATTGAGAAAAAAGTGTGTGAGGAACAAATCACAAATATGCATACCTGGGAACTCTCCGGATTTGCCCCGGAGACTCCGGTTCTGACAGAGCTTTACCGGGTCTCCGGGGCAGAGGCTGATTCCTCCAGATGTGGAGAGTTTCTATTGAAACTCTGCCACATCTGCTTTTTCTCCCGCTGTTCCTCCTTCCCCAGCCTTCTGTGTGGCACCTTTAACCCTCTGAGTGCCAGAGTGGTAAGGAATGCATTGCTTTGCAATGCATTCCGTACCACTCTGGCACTCAAAGGGTTAAGTCCCCCCCACACTCGCAGCAAGCCCCGCCCCTTTTTGACACAATTAGCGTCATTTTTGTCATCCCCTGCTGAACAGAGGACTACCCGCCGGGTAGCCCTCAACTGGAAGTTCCCAGGTATGCAAATATGGAATGTCTATTAAGAGAGAAAGGTTACAAGCCACACGTCTTAAAAAATGCAAGAGACCAAGTACTTAATGGCACTGCAGTGGAAAGACTAAGAAACAATGTGAAAGAAATGGAGAAATCAACAATTAGGTTTGTCACCAGCTACAATGACAACCATGAAGAAATGAGAGCCATAATGGAGAAGTATTGGACAATCCTGTTAAAGGATCAGGACCCGAAGACCTTTCTGGAAGACAAACCTAGACTGATGTATTAGAAATGTAGGAACTTGAAACAACAATTGGTACCCAGTTACATCAACCACACCGGCATAAATAAGACATTTTTCAAACAGGAATTGAAAGGATTTCACAAATGCGGCAAGTGCATTTCATGCAAAATCAGTAACGATAAGACAAAAACAATTATGGAATTCAAATCGAATCAGACGAGCAAAGTATACAAAATCAAGGATTTCATCTCCTGTAAGAGCAAAAATTTCTATTTTTTGGAGTGCCCTTGTGGCAAACAATACGTGGTCAGAACCATAAGAAATGTGGGAGTCCGTATTAGGGAACATATGCACAACATTGAAAAGGGAGTGACAAGCCACAGTGTCGCTGAACACTTCAGACTAAAACATAACAAGGATCCAAAATACATCTCTTTCATTGTAATAGGAACCTTTGAAGAGAATTGCCAAGGAGAAAATTTGAAAAATAAAATTTCACTCAAAGAGACAGAATGGATTTACAAACTCAAGGCTCTTGCTCACAAAGGTCTGAACATCAGTATTGACCTCAACTGCTTTTTGAATGATTAATATTTGCACATGTAACAACTCTATCAAAACCTGCATATATCAGGACAATACTGTTGAAATGCAACACATCAACACACGTTACAAAAGAGAGAGGTCACTATGTGTTAAAACTAAATATTATGTAACATATAGCCAATTTTAACTTTGCTTCACCCCTTCAAGTTTAATAAATATAACTATTATTGTTAATTATGTCCATAGTGCTTTTAATTGTTAAAAACAAGTGAGTTGGTTGGAATTACATTTTAGGCAGTCAGCGGGTTAATTTTAGATTTTGTGTTGAACCAGATGTAATTGGTATTAATGTCAATCAATCAGGGTGAACCAAGAGGTGATTAAACTCCTGGGGGCACGTTCATTGAAATGTCCATATCTTATTTAAAGTGATACAATTGACTCGCAATGCTATTATACCCCTGAGGAAGTGCTCAATGCATGAAACACATTGGGTGGGTGTTGGACACCATACCCAAGTCATTATTACCTACTTCTCTAATTTATTCCACCATGTTAGGGCCTTACCATGCTTGGAACATTTTACATGGCACTGGATGCTGGCCGTTCCATGTGATTAGGAGGTAGTTGTTTTGCAGGGTGACCATACGTAGTATTATTATTTTGTTTTACCTTATGTGATTTCCTAATAAATATTTTTCTTTTTAACTGAGTGCCTGATTTTGTATTAACCAACTTAACTAAATAGAAGAGCTATTTCTAACAACTCACGATACACTAAAGATCCACCAGCGACAACACGTGTGCCTGAAACTACATCTGGAGCTCCACAAAGGTTGATAGGAGGGAGTGGATGTTAGGAGAAGCCCCGGCTGGCAAAAATGTGTGAAGGCAGCAGAAGATTGAAGCCTATCTATACGTAAGTGGATGTTATCATCGTTTTTAGTGACCGTATACTGCAGATTGTGACATGTCCTTTATCTTACTTCTATGTGAAAAGGGGAGAACTGACGCAAAACACTGACAACTCTTCCCCAAACAGAAGTGGAGTTTACTACTGTGAGCTTACATATAAGTGTGAGATTTTCACATTGTTGTTGTGACCAAATTGATACTGATACACTGTTATCCTTTTATTATATTTGACAACTTGAAGCATAGGAACACGCATCACCAGCATGGAAAAGGATTTCCGAAATCTCCAATAGACAGAAAAAGGACTGTGTCTACTGAACATAATTTAATGTGTAATATTCCACATCACCTGTTTATATAAATTGTCTCCATTTATTTATGCCTATGCCAAGGAATGGTAGAAGAGCATCAACAAGTAACAAATAAAACAATACAATTATCAGATATTGGGTTAACTCAAGAAGATGTCATGGGAAGACTGAAAAAAATTAAGAATGACAAAGCACTGGGTCCTAATGGTATACATCCAAGGGTTCTTCAGGAGATTAGTGCAGTGTTAGCAAAACCCCTATATTTACTCTTTAAAGGGATAGTAATACTTCGTTTTATCTTTATTTTATTTTGTAGGCATTAAAAAAAACATGAAGAACGATATAAGTCTTATATCTCAAACCTTTATGGTTTAAGAGATATTCACAAGCAAAGTTTCCCCCTCCCGCCCCTTTTACCTAGTGTAAGCCATCTCTTCTCAGATGTGGAATGCAGTCCATAGACCAGACAGATAACAGATAACAGAAGGGGACACTCTTCTTCCTATTAGAACAATGAAAGCCCTGCCCCCCCTTGACAAGTTTTTCAGGTTTTTCCCTTATCTTAATTGAAGATTGTCCCTCTCTGCAGTCTACCTGGGCACCTCCCTTCTGCTCTGGCTGAGCAGTGTTACATCAGCAAAAGGGGTGGGAGGGGGATACTTTATCATTCAATTACTCTTGAACTACAACTCTGACAGAATTGAAATAACACTCTCCATGGCCCAAATACTAAGATTCTATCACCACAGGTTCAGTGCCACAGGATTGGCAAAGAGCCAATGTAGTGCCTCTATTTAAGAAGGGAACTAAAACAGTCCCTGGGAATTATAGACCTGTGAGTTTGACATCTGTAGTGGGAAAACTGCTAGAAGGGATAATAAGGGACTATATTCAGGATTACAACACAAAAAATAAGATAATTAGCAGAAATCAACATGGTTGTATGAAGAATAGATCATGCCAAACTAATCTTTTCAGCTTCTATGATGAAGTAAGCAGCAACCTTGATAATGACAAGGCAGTTGATGTAGTATATCTAGAATTTGCAAAGGCATTTGATACAGTGTCACACAGAAGGCTGGGGTATAAAATAAGGAAATTGGGGCTAGGAGATAACCTTTTCAATTGGATACAAAACTGTCTCAAGGATCGAGAACATTGTGTGGATGTAAATGAAAAATTCTCCAATACAGTTAAAGTAAAGAGTAGAGTACCTCAGGGTTCAGTATTGGGTCCGCTGCTTTTTAACCTGGAAATAGATAAAGAAAGTAAAATATGCATATTTGCAGATGGCACTAAATTATGTAGGGTAATTAATTTAGAAAAGGATATTTTCTCTCTACAGAGGGATTTACATACAATGGCAGATTGGGCAAACAAATGGAATATGAAGTTTAATGTGGGAAAGTGTAAAGTCATGCATTTTGGAGGAAATAATCCCAAGGCTACTTATGAACTTAATGGAATCATTTTAGGGAAAAGGATATACTAGAACTAGAGAGGGGACAGTGAAGAGCAACAAAATTAATTAAGGGAATGGAGGACTTGACGTATGAGGAACGACTAGACAAACTTGGTTTATTTACTCTAGAGAAAAGATGACTAAGTGTGAGCTATTTATTCCAAGGCCTGATGAGGGGACCAGGGGACATCCCTTGAGATTAGACGAAAAGAGGATTAAACTTCATCAGAGGAAGGGGTTATTTACAGTAAGGTCTGTTAAATTGTGGAATTCCTTGCACAAGGAGGTGGTTATGGCAGATACAATGGATACATTTAAGAGACGATTAGATACATTTCTTTCAAAAAGGAACATACAGAGTTATACTGTTTTTTAGTAGGCAGATCAGGAAGGTCTGATAAAGACTAACTTATTTGGCAGCAGGAAAGGTATAAAATTCTGTCACTGGGGTATGAGGCGAAGGTTAAACTTGATGGACTTGTGTCTTTATTCAACCTAATTTACTATGTTACTATGTTAAATTACATTTGGAATAGGCAGTTTTATACTAGATCCCTGTAGTGCCGCTAGCACCCCTCCCTTGTTCTTGTATTTTGTTCTTACTGTGATAGCAGATAGGCAAGCTGCTGCATATAGGGTTCATTATATATAGTGTGTACCATATAGAGTGCGGAAATATCCATCCCCTTTCTTTTGTTATAAAAAAGCTACCACCTGGTCAGACCTCTTTTATGAGCAGCAGTCGGTGCAAAGAGCCAATAGGGAACTGAATTTCCTATTAACATTTTAACATTAAAAGGAAACAATCATCAAATAGAACACATCGATTGACAATAGAACTGAGTCTATATTACATATCTCATTGTTAATTTGCAAATACAAACAAAGATGACATTTTAGATATAAGAAAATTGGAATTTGGGTTCGGTATTGTATACATTGATGTATATGGGCACAGAGAAAATAATCTATACATGTGAGAATCCCACAATAAGATTATAAAAAGATCTATACATTGTCAAACCCAAAAACAAAAATAATTCATCACAATAAACATATATCTGTAAGATATAGAATAAAAAAATACATGGTCATATTTAAAAAACTATGCAAAAACAAAATATACAGTAATGTGCAAAAGGTTTAGGCAGATGTGAAAAAATGTTATAATGTAAGAATGCTTTCAAAAATAGACATGTTAATAGTTTATTTTCATCAAGAAACAAAACATAGTGAGTGAACAGAAGAAAAATCTAAATCAAATCAATATTTTGGTGTGAACAACTTTTACCTTCAAAACAGTTTCAATTCTTCTAGGTACACTTACACAGAGTCAGGTATTTTTTACATATATAGGTACATGATTAAACAATTATACCAACAAGTGCTAATGATCATCACAGCTGTGTGGGAGGAAACTGGGTGAGGAACAGCTAAACTCAGGAGTTAACAAGGTGAGGTTGCTGAAGACAGTTTAATGTCAAAAGTCATACACTGTGGCAAGACTGATCACAGCAACAAGACACAAGACCTGCATCAGCAAAGTCTCTCCCAAGCATACATTTCAAGGCAGACAGTGGTTTCCAAGTGTGCTGACCAAGCTCTTTTGAAGAAGCACAAAGAAATGACAATGCTGAGGACCATAGATGCAGTGGTCAGCCAAGGAAACTTAGTGCTGCAGATGAAAGTTTCCCTTTGCAAACAGAAGATATCCAGCAGTGTCATCAGCTCAGAATTGTCAGAAAATGGTGGGATCCTGGTACACCCATCTACTGTCTGGAGAAGTTTGGTCAGAAGTGGTTTTCGTAGAAGACTTGAGGCCAAAAAGCCGTACCTCAGTTGTGGAAACAATGCCAAGTGACTCAGCTATGTAAGAAAACATAGGAACTGGGGTGCAGAAAAATGGCAGCAGGTGCTCTGGACTGATAAGTCAAAATTTGAAATATTTGGCTGTAGCAGAATGCTGTTATTTCACCGAAGGCTGGAGAATGATACAAGAATGAGTGCCTGCAGGCAACAATGAAGCATGGTGGAGGTTACTTTCAAGTTTGTGACTACATTTCTGCAAATGGAGATGAGAATTTGGTCAGAATTATGGTGTCCTCAATGCGGAGAAGTAAGGCAGATACTTATCCATCATGAAGTACCATCATGGAGGAATCTGTTTGGCCCAAAATTTATTCTGCAGCATGACAATGACCCTGAACATACAGTCAACATTATTAAGAACTATATTCAGCATAAAGAAGAACAAGGAGTCCTGGGAGTGATGATACTGTCCACACAGAGTCCTGATCTCAACATCATCGAGTCTGCCTGGGATTACATGAAGAGAGAAAGAAGCTATTGAGGCTGCCTAAATCAACAGAGGAAGTTTGATTAGTACTCCAAGATGCTTGGAACAACCTACCTGCTGAATTCCTTAAAAATTGTGTGCAAGTGTACCTAGAAGAACTGATGCTGTTTTGAAGGCAAAGAGTGGTCACACCAAATATTAATTTTTATTCTGTTCACTCACTATGCAATTTGTCAATTTATATTGACAAATATGAATTCCCCTTAAGGACCGATTTTATCTCAGTTACTGAACAGTGGTCTGATAGTGACCACTCTGGTCTTGGAGTTTCAGTTTCAGACCCTTCTTGTGCTCCTGCAGGAGCTCTGTGAACAAAAAATACGCAATGTGCCAGGACCATTATCGGTCCTTTAGGCAAGGACACTGGTGATACTTCCTGGCATGTCACCGGTCCTTAAGGAGTTAATAGACATTAAATTGCTATTATTTTGTGAAATAAAGTACCAAGAAACACTATGTAAAGTAAAGCCTCTCTACATATTTTACGCAGTGTTGTCCAAAGTGTGTACATAGGGTTTGTGTGGTTTGCTCTACATACTTTAAGCCTCACCGGTATGTCAATAAATATTCAACATATCTTAACTCACAGTTCAGAAAACATTCGATTTCAAAAGTGTCACCTGTCACCTTAAAACAGTTAGACCTATGGCTGATAGAATTACAAGTTGAGCATATATCTAATCCAGATATATAGCTTCCTTTAAAACTTAAGAAACTGGTATTTCTACTTTTTGTTTGATTTCAGTATGTGGTCTCTAAATCTGCTGGGGGCTAAAGTGTTTTTATTAATTTTGGCTCTGTTGAAAGTGACTAAGGGGGTCCTGGAGATTTAATTTTTTTAAAAAAGGGATCTAATTGTAGCAAAAACCAGTGTCTATTTAAAATATTTCGGAATGATTGTCCTGTATTTTACTTAGTGATAAATCTAGTAACTTGTTTCTCAGGTAATTTTATTTGGTGAATTTGTACTTCAATAACTCTGATCTATTTAAATGCTTAGCTTTACAATATGCTCCATTTATCAATTCCACTCAATAACCTTTGTTTTATTATAGTGGACTAGTGTAAAAGCCTGTGTACATGGGCCAAGGTCTGGGTAATGTTGCGTACCCCTCTGGCACTCAAAGGGTTAAGAGGCCACTAGCTCACTGCTCCAAGCAATGCAGTCTTGCGTCGCCTCACTCATGCGATGCAATCGTGCACCGTTGAGACTGCACAAACGCGGGCAGTCTCTGCTGCGCATGACTGCATCGTGACAAACATCCTAGCGAATTATAATATAGATTGTTCATAATCTTTGTAAGTAATCCCGCAGAATTGACTAAAAGGAATATTATTAAGCTAACTCTTATAGTAGCAACTAGAGAATTCCAAGAAACTATTTGAGTCCACTTAAAAAGAAAACATTGTAGAAAAAAATATTTACATTTTTATCTATATGAAGTTCAACATCCAAGTATTGTATCTTGGTTTTATGTGCATTAAGTGTTAGATAGATGCTTAAATCACTAGAGGTGAGGTCTGCAAAATAATTTACTGTATATTAGACAAATCTCCTCTCCAACTGATGATGAAATTATCGATATATTGTCTGTATAGAACCAGGTTTGCTCCATATCTTGCATTCCCCAAAGTTTAATGGATCTCAAAATACCACATAAACAGATTAGCGAAACTAGGAGCAGACCTGGTTCCCATAGTTACATCCCTAACTTGAAGAAAGCTTTGTCCATTAAATTATAATAAATTGTACTCCAAAATTAATCTAAAAACTTTCAATAAAAGCCTATTATGTTTACGAAGCATGAGTTTGTCCCGATCAAGAAAAAAATTGGACAGCTTTGATACCTAAATCATGGCTAATATTGGAGTATAATGTATATTATATACAAGTCATCCAATAATAGGTATCTTTCCATGCTATTTTTTTTTTTTGGCTTCCAACAAATGTGTTGTATCTTTAAGTTAAGAAGGAAAGGCAACAACATATCTCTGTAGGTGAAAGTCAAGAAAGGCAGATCTTTTATAGGTGATATTAATAATTGTTAAAATTATGGGATGATCCAGTGGAGAGGACAAGGTCTTATGTATTTTTGGCAGTTGATAGTAAATTGCCACCATGTCATCTACAACATAAATGTTTTAGATCTCAAATTAATTTTTTTCCATGATATGTGCCTTCAGATGAATGATTGAAATCTCCCCCTTTTTTCCCACATGTATTTCATATTATATATCTTTATAGACAGTAGAAATGGGCAAAAATTTCTGCCTAAAACTGAATTTGGCGAAAAAAGGCACTTTCCACTTTGTGAAAAATTTCCAGTGAAAAATGCTGATTTCCCGCTTTTTTTGCCTAGCTCATTCCATTGAAATCAATGGGAACAAAGACCTTACACACAACGCATAGTAAATATTATTTTATTTCCCAAAGGCATAGCATAAAAGGGGCATGAGGGTGTCTGTGCTGGTGGAGTGTGGGGAAAGAATCAGTTGAACAGGGGATGATTTTTTTGGGGGGGTTTGTTTACTGGGATTGAGGGGAGGTAGTTAATATAAAATAAATGCTAAATACAAATAAAAAAAAACATAAGATATGGTATAAAAGGGGTCTGACCAGAGTGCCTGTGTTGGTGAATGAATGAATGAATCATTTGAAAGGAGAATTTGTTTTAGGGGGTAAATAAAAAGTAAATCAATAAAATAAAATAAGAAATTTGTATGTAAAGTGATAGAGACAGGAACCCCCTGACATAAGCTGCCACTGGGGTGGACTGATACTTGACTTGATAGAGTATTTTGTAGAGGGTGATTTCTTAGATTTGTTGTTAGAGGACCAAGGCTTGAGGAAACATTGATTTGTAGGACTTAAACTTGTTTGGCACAAGCCCTGAGAAAACATTGATTTGTAGGACTTGGGCGTGTTAGAAACAAACCCCCCCCAAATTTTTTTTTTTTTTGTAGGACTATGTTTTGGTTTTTTTCAAAGCACAAGCCCTGAGAAAAAAATAAAAATGCCCTACTGGCCTAATGCCAGCAGGTCATGCTGGCCAGTGGCCACTGTCAAATCTCCTCCTGAGTCCTGAGTTGCAACTGCTGTTCCTACTGCAGCTGCTGAGTTGTTTAAGCAGCAGTATGATTAGGCAGCTGAAAGGAAATGGGATCAACAATAGCAGTAACATGGAAGATGGATGATGAAGTTTCCACTTGCCACAACTGGCTCCAGTGAGGCAGTAGCAGCACAATAAGTAGCCCCCAGTCTATGTGGAGAAAAGTTGGCCATTAAATATTCTACACCTGCCCCTCCTCCAAAAATCATGGTTGTGATGTTATTAGTATATAATTTTTTCCCTTGAGAGCAGGAACTGTGGCTCTCATCAGCAACTACAATGTGCACAGTGTGTGTGTGTGGTAAATAACATCTGGGGGCACAACTGTATCCAAACACCATGACACCTGAAACCAAGTACGGCCACTGTCACTATACCCCTTGTCTAGACCCCACTAAGGACACATGACAACTTGCTGACATTTTAACCCCTTAACGACCCATAACCTACATGTATGTCATGAGGTTGCGGTCCCTAAAGGACCAAGGAAGTACATGTACACCATGGAATTCTGGGTTCTCCACGCGGCTGGATGCCATTTGGGGAGTCCGGAATCAGATTCTAAAAAAAAAATGCCCCGTGGTCCTTAAGTGACCGCTGCGTGCGTGTGAGGCCAATCCTTAAGTGGTTAATAGTAATGATGAACCTTCCCTGCCACCATCTTAGCATACTCTGCGGGATGGAATCTCCTCAGATGCAGCTTAATGCACTGCTAGCAATTCTCCTGCTACATCCTAACATCAACAGAGTGGCTATCATTTGACGGGGGAGGTAATGAATGAGGTGGATTGGCAGAAGATGTAGTTACCCTAGAAGGCGATGACGAGCTAGTTGTTTCACTTGTCATGGAACTTCGAGTCTCTGCCTGGGTTGCTCTATTCCTCCTCCTCTTTGATCTCCGCCTGCCTCTTGTTGCCTTTCTGGAGAGTCAGGGACAGCAAAAGCAGTGCTTGATTTCTGTGGTAGGTGTTTGGTTTTAACATATATGACGTAAATGTCATGGTGTCTGTGTTTCATGTGTGATATCAGGGCGCTTGTGCCGAGGTGTGTTCCCTCCTTTCCTCTTCTCACTGACTTGTCACAATATGTGAGCAGTGCCGTTGCTGATGACTGCACTGTACCTGCCCCAACAGAAAAATAGTCCCACACCCATGATGACATCAGGGGGAAGGGAACAGATGGAGAAGAATGGACTCTTTTTTTCTTCTCCTCCAAATTACCTTTCATTGTCTGTGGCAGTGGATAATGTTACTGCTGTTACTGCTGTTGCTGCTACTGCCTCAGATTCAGCAATTCAACTAGGACCAGGAGTATTGCTGGCTCTGGCAAGTGGAACCTGTCCTAGTCCCGCATCATTTGATGACCCCATTCCCACTGTGTCCATGGTGGTCTGTGGCACACTAGCTTGCTCCTCAACATTCTGCTGCCCTTGCAACTCAGCATCAGAAGGAATTAGAGCAGTTGCAAATTCCTCTAATTCTAAAATGTTACTGCTAGTGGTGGTGGTGATGCCCATCCTCATCCCTGTCTCCCATTCCTTCTCAGTTTCTGCTAAAAAGGCCATCAATGTCCCTTCCACCCCAGCTTCTCCAGAATCATCATCACCACTCCCACTAGTCCCTACATGCTGCTGTTCTATCACAGACATCTCACTGCTGCTTGGAGGAGATAACTAGCAATGTGACAGAGGGCCCCTAATGTCACACTTCCATTTCCTTTTGACCTGAAGAAGAAGGCAGACTAGCACTAGCAGCAGTAGCAGCAGGCACAGGCAGTTGATCTGTGTTCCTGCTGGTGGTGGTGGGATTAATTCTGAGCCTGCTCTACTCCCCCAACACCAGTTCTAGCCTCTTCAGGATCATGTTCCACCTGGACACTGTAGTGAAGGGAAGGTGACAAAGACTCCCAGAGCCAGAGGATTGGTGTGGGCTCCCTTTACCTCTAGTCTGAACGGTCTCAAATGTTTCTCCTGCCACTCTGGCTGCTTCACAATTACTGCTATTACTGCTAACACCAACCACATCAAGGTCAGCCAAACTCCTACACTCTTAACCCTAACAAGCTGCTGGACCTTAGTAGTAGTAGTACTAGCACTGGTGCGACTGCTTGGGAATAGCAAATGTGAATTAGGGTCCCTTGCTGTCACACTTGGCATACCCCCCCTTGAGTAGTACAAGACACACTAGCAGCAGGCAAAGTATTGGGGACAGCAGGTTCAGTACTGGCAGTAGGTACAGCGCTGGTGGCAGCAGGGGCAGCACATCTGGCAGCAGGTACAGCAGTGGTGGTTCCAGGTACAGCAATGGTGGTTGCAGGTACAGCACTGGTGGCAGCAGGGTCAGCACATGTGGCAGCAGGTACAGCACTAGTGGCAGCAGTGGCAGCATGTCTGGTAGCAGGTACAGCACTAATGGCAGCAGGTACAGCACTAGTGGCTGCAGGTACAGCAATGGTGGCACTGGCAGCAGGCGCAGCACATCTTACAGCAGGCACAGGCAGCTGACCTGTCCTGCTCTCACTAGTTCTACCCTTTTCTCCCTCCCTTCCCTTTTCTCCCTCCCTTCCCATTAAATTCTCCAAGATCCCTTGGGGTGATTTAGGGGGACTGGACAGCATTATTTCAGGACTGCTAGTCACTTCCTCCTCAGCCTCAGCGGACACATAATAAGGGTCCTTCCAGTTCCTACGTTTGCTGCTCATAGTGATAGCAGTCACCATGAGCCTCTCCTGCCTCAATTTTGCCAAAATTTCACAGCAGAACAGCACATATATCTCGCTCTGTAGCTGCTTCTATTGTGTCTGTCTTCAGCAAATACGTCACTTTTTATAGTAGAAATTTTAATTGTTAGTTTTAAAGTGGATTTTCCCACTAACAAAGCGGACAAATACTTGGTTTTCGCAAAATTTCTCTCGGGAACACGGCAACAACTTTTGCCCATCCCTAATAAACAGTAGATGGTTATAGATATAATCTACCACCATGAACACCTGTTTCTATTATTATGATAATGACTCTTCATATAGGTAGAGAGATAATTATCCACAGTCATTTTCGCATCAAACTGAAAAAGGTGAATAATGGCACTTCCCCTTGGAGAATAATTTCCTGCAAAAAGTGCAGTTTTTCTGCTTTTTTTGCCTAGCTTATTCCATTGAAATAAATGGGAACTTTGAATTTACATACAACATATAACAAATATTATTTTATTTCCCAAAGGCATAGTATAAAAGGGGTCTGAGGAGGGTGTCTGTGTTGGTGGGTGGAGTCTGGGGAGTGAATCAGTTGAACAGGGAATTTGTTTTGGGAGGTTCTTGACTAGCATTGGTTAATAAAAAAAAAAGTGATAGAGACAGGAATCCCCTGATATAAGTTGCACTAGGGTAGACTGATACGGGACGTGATAGAGTATTTTGTAGAGGACAATTTGTTAGATTTGTTGTTAGCGACCCAAGCCTTGAGGAAACATTGACTTGTAGGACTTAGACTTAGTAGAGGCACAGGCCATGAAGAACCATTTAATTGTAGGACTTAGGCTTGTTAGAAACAAACCCCCCCAAATTTTTTTTTTGAGAAAAAAAAATGCGCTGCTGGCCAGCAACACAGCACTATTGGAAGCAGGGGCAGTACGTCTAAAAGCAGACACAGCAATGGTGGTAGCAGTAGCAAGGGCAGCACATCTGACAGCAGGTACAGCACTAGTGGAAGCAGGAGAAGCACATCTGGCATCAGTGGATTAAGAGAGAGAGAGAGATTTATCTAGCAAAATAAGGGTATTAGAGTCTCATTTTCTTGGCTGAGAACCAGTAATAAAACAAAGTAGGAGCTGGCAGGATCGTGATGTGTCCAGTGACACAGAGGAGGTGGAAGTCCCCACCACCAGAGGAAAAGGGACCCAATGATGCCACCAACATTATCACTTGGCATCTGGGATAAAATTGTAATGAAGGCAGAACTGGGTAGCAGTGTGAGTAGCACAGGTCAGCTGCCTGTGCTTGTTGCCAGTGAGCCTTCTAATTCTGAGGAGGAGATGGCAAGTGTTACAGCAGGGGACTATAAGTCACTTGTGATATCCCCAAGTCCCACTACCACACAGTATCTAGAGACTGGTGGGGTGGAGGGTAGATGGTGGTAGAGTAGCTGCTGAGATGAGCTGTATGGACCTTAATGTTACTTCTGAGGTGGAAGGGCAAGTCAGAAGCCAGACTAGTGGTCAAGGGAGACAACAAACCCCTGGTCCTGTTATTCCCATTCCACCAGCATTGTCCCTCTGGGATATAATGATGAGCAAGGCAGAACTGGCTATCGCTATTAGCAGCAGCACATGTCAGCTCCCTGTGCATGCTGCTAGTGCTGCAAGTGTGCCTTCTGAAGAGATGGCAAGTGTAACACTAGGGGACCCTCTATCACAAATGTCATCACCTATCAGTCCCATTAACATAGAGCATCAGGGTGATAGTGGAGCAGTTGGTGTGGAGGAGAGAATGAGGGCCTTTTTATCTGAAAGTGAAAAAGAACTTCTGGTTATTTTTTATAATGTTTTTTATCTATTCCTTTATTATGATGAACATTTAGATTTACTCTTCAGTTATATAAGAATTATATATTTATTATGTGTATATACATGAAAAGATTGAAATTTGAATCTCTCAAGTACATTTTCTGGTCAGCCATTGGGGTAAGAGGGTGGATATTTAAAGATGTAATTGTGTGGTTCTGCTTTGTCTTTGTGTTTTTGCAGTGTGCAATTACCATTAGTTCTTGAGAATTCAGTTTATCTATGAAACATTATCTTTTTGGCACATAAATGTTTATTAATTCTTCTAAATATTATTTTATTGATTTATATTAAACTTGGAGCAGCACTCATCTTTTCCAGTATTCCTCCTGTTTACCTGAGCAAAAACAGGTCAAATTCTCTGCATGCCTTATTTGTTGTTTGGTGGCATATGCCCCTCTCAACCACCACAATTGCGAGAATTCTGATTGTAACTGTGGCACTCAGTATTTAGTTAGTTAACTGGCACTTTTGAGAGCCTGCACTAAAATGGTCCTAACTTTTACAGAGATGAAGGAAAGGTATGCAAGTCATTCCCATGCATAATAATTTATTTAAGGTGGCACTATAGGAAAAAAGTATTTTCTTACATTTCTACCAGTTCAAAGATGCTAAAGTATTTGGAAACTATGCAGTTTCCTGCTATATTCAGTACTTTCTACAAGCCCAAGATAAATGGTACAACATTGGTATGGGTTTATACTACTGTAAAGGGTGCCAGGGATACTAACTTACACCTGTCACTTTTTAAATGACCTGCCTACACTAAAATGGTCTTAACAATTGCTGATATTAAGAAAATGACAGTAAATCTATTTTGGAAAGTAGTCATTCACCTGCATCAAATGAGGGGCTGCTTGCCTTTCTAACCCTAGGCTTGTGTGCACAACTCTTTTCATTAAGTAGTATTATAAGAAAATCAAATACCTTTTTACACTTCAGTCACTTCAAAGATACTAAATATGTTCAACCCCATGGAATTTTCTAGTCTATCCAGTACCTAGTGCGAGCCCAGGAAAAATGGTACACTATTGGTATGGGTTGACATTCTGTATTGGGTGTCAGGAGCATGACTACTGGGGGGAATAGGAAATATATGTGCAATTCCATGAACCTAGTGGAACAAGATTGGGGGTGTCACTACTGGATGTGACATGCTTAAATAGGGCTATATTTACAAATGTTATTGAGGGGATAAGGAGATAATTAATCTGTTTGTTTTTTCACTTCTTATACAGTTTCCAGTTTTGTTATAGCTGCATAATTGATCATCTTAAGCTATAGTAAAGATAAGACTTATCTATTAAATGGTAAGTAATTTTTCAATGCTTATAACTTTTGAGGGGTTTGATAAATAATGGAATTTGGGAATCCATGTGTTTTTTTACCTGAGTCTTTTCACTATATCAGGAAACTTTCATTAGGGCTACAGCCTAATCTATTGAACATATAGGCAACACATTTTACACAGAGATAAACCTTATACAATATTATTGACTTTTATCTACCACTTAAAATTGGTACTCCCATGTTTAACTGAATGTTAGAATTTTGCTCATGCACAGTGTGCTTTTAGAAATGGTTAATGGAAAAGTTAACAGAGCAAATAATAGGTATTGCAGCCCAAACTGAAATAAGGTATACCCTAGATTACTCATTTATTGAGTGTGTGTGGAGCTTGTTTGATAAACTAAACAATATCAGTCAGAACCCTTACAAATCATGAACAGAAAGCTTGAAACTGAACCAAATAATATTCATCAAATCTAATTCAATCATGCACACAAAGCAATCTTGGTTGAATCAGTATCAAGGAGATAATATCATAATGTTATAAACCATTGTCAATTGTGCATGTGAAATTAACTCTATCAAGCAAAATAGTAAACATCAAAACCATTGTCATTCTTTTGTGCAAAGCATGGTTGCTTATACTAAAAATATTATTAAATACCATTGTCTGTAATATGCATGAAGTGTGGTCAAATCAACAAACAGTTAAAAAAAAACAAACAGTGGAAATGAAAAGGCTGCATTTTAGTTTTTAGAAGTGCAAATGCATGAAAATGCATGGTGATAGATTGGAGAACTTTCACTCTGCTCCCCTCCTTGTGTGATTTAATTGCATACGTTTTCTTGTTTTGTACAAGGTATTTGTGTGTGTGGGGGGGTTTGAGATAAAGTCCTCTGATCTATAAACATGCATTTCAAGCAAAAGACAGTCTGCATAATGCATCCTAACTAGCTATTATGACTTTCCCCGTTGCAGGAGACATAGACATGATACTTTGAATGAATACATGTCTTTATGTCAGTACAGTAACTCTATACCACCTCACCAGAGACTGATAGTCAAAAAACAACTGAAATAATACAATGTTTTCTTGAGCTGCTTTATAATTTTATATTTAAGACAATTTATTTTCCAATTGTTCAACATAATGTAAAAGCTATCTACATCATACTTGAAATGCCTTCATCACAAAAGTACTTTCTCTGTTGATCTGCCACTGTGTAATGGCATACCATATTGATTAATTGATGCCTTAACCTTCTCTTTTGAAAATTTGTTTTAATTTGCCATTCTATATTTGATCCAGTATTCTAAAATGTGCATGCTACAGTTGAAAACTCCCAATATGAGTTCCCATAATGTCCTATTCTGAGTATGCCCCAGTAGAAACTCTATGAGCACAGTATAGATTCCTCAGGCTGATACAGCTGTGAGAGTGTAGGTGCTTAAATCTAAAAAAGCTGAGTTTATGTTTATTAGCATGAGAGTGCACTCACCAGTAAAGCATGGTGTGGGAGAGGCTGGTGATGGTGATAATACCACACAGGGTGTTATTGGTAGTGGGGCAAGCATGAGAGTGTTCTTGAAGGTGACAACAGAAAATTGGAGGAGAGTTCTGGAGGGACAGGCTACCACCACTATCCATCCCCACTAATCCCAATACTACTGAAATTATGGGCTAGCTGCAAGTTTTGTTCCTGCTGCTGAATTGTCTTTAAGTATGACCAATGATCACATCACAGCAGCAGCTGGAAGCATGCTCCTCATCAGATGCATGCATCCACCTTTCCCACCATGTACGCTAGTATTGGTGGTCGTGGTAGTATTGGTGAAAAAGATGATAATAGATTACCACCTAGTGGTAGTGAAATGGGACCGGTAGTGGTAAAAATAGTTGTGCTTCTTCCTAGTACTAGCAGTAGCACTGGTGTGGCAGAAGAACACACAGCAGTGCCAGAAAGTAAAGCAACAATAGCAAAGGAAGGCACTTCAGGTAGTGACAATCAACAGCCCTGAAAGCATGGTTATGGGACTATTTTTCTTTGGGGACAGGGGCTGTTTAATAATCAACATAGGTGCACAATGTGTAACAAAGTTGCCTTGATAAAGCATGTCAAGGACAACCACCTGAAGTGCACTGCAGACATGAATAATCCCACTCTATATCCAATCCAATGAAATCGCCTCCTGCAGTTGTGATTGAGCCTACCCACTCTGGTCTATTCTCAGTCTGGGAAAATATGTAGGCAAACACCTGGGCCAACTAACAGCAAGCCAACCACCATTGTCCAGCAAGCAATTGCAGCTGGTCCCACTCCCAGGTAATTGCAAGTGGTACCACATTGCGTCTTGTGTGTAATTATGACAATGTATGGTAATGTTTTGAAGAGCCATATAATGTAAGGCATAAGGGAGCATCCAGATGGAACATATTGATGAATGTGCCAAGATGATAGCTGGGAGGGTATACTATTTTATTTAGAGTACAGTAAGTCGATCACCTACCCACCATCAAGTGACTTAAATGTTGCAGAACAGACAAGATCCTCAGTCATTGACTGACAGCATGTGATTTCATGATGGATTGTTTTACATAACCAGGAGAACTTTTCACATGTTTTGCATGAGTGCTCCTGACATGCCATTTTTGTGATTCAAGTACTTGACCATCTTCATAATGCTTGTTTTCACACACTATGTGCATTGCAGTTGTTGACAACTGCGCAGTCCCTCCCTGGCTCTACGGAAAGATACTCCAAAACCCATGTTTTTAGGTGAGTAGGAAGAGGAGGAGCAGTATGTTGACTGTACCTGAAGTGGCCTCACAGTCTATGAAGTCTACAGTATGGAGATACTTTACTCAGGATCCAAAAGCTAAACATGTTGCTATCAGTCTGTGTAAGAAGCATTTGAGCACATCCTCATTGAGATCCCACCTGAAATACAACTGGTCTGATTTGGAGATACAACATCAACACGTCAGAGGTGCCACAACTAGCAGCAGCAGAAGAATTCTTAAAAGTTCCTATGGCACTGGGGTACATAACAGAGGCGTTAATGTGTCAGAGTGTGCCAAGATTTCCTGCTGCAGAGGAGTGTGACTCTGAGTTTGTTTTTGGAGATTAGTCATAGAGTTCCCACACACACCGCCACCACTGCCATCAAATACAAGTCATGTTGTTAAGGCAATAAATTTAAACACTCCTTCCACTATGTACTGCCATCCCACACTTACTAAATTTTTAGAAAAGAGTTAAAACCTGCACAAAAATAATCCAAGTATGTCTGTATAATACTAAACTTGCCAAAATGACATGCTGCATTAACAGAGGCTTTAAAGAATTCATGTCATGTGTTGCACCCTGCTGGAATATCCCAACCCACAGTTACTTTTCAAGCAGGAGGTTAATGTTGTGGATAAAGGACAAAGGCGCTCAGCCTAATGACAGCAGATGTTGCTGGGGGATCCACAACTTTTACTTTCAGCTGTTTATCTCTCCCCTTCAGCCCTAAGAAGGAGTAGTATTGTACCAGCAAATCTGCATTAATAGAAAACATAAGAGAAAAATTCTCAAGGGAAATTTATTGTCAGTGGTGAAAAGATGGAGATTTTATGTATTTTCTATGGGCAGGAATTTTTGCAGGAAAATAGGAAAATTGTTGATTTTCCACAAATGTTTTATTTTTTTTTTTTACTTCTCATCCATCCCTAGTTATACATCTGAAAACAATTTTTAAAATACAGTAAATGTGAAAATACAATTTGGATTCTAATGTGGTTCTAATTGATGCAGATGGTCGGGTTTTGGTACCAGACACAGAATAAATATGATGATAGTGATTAAAATCTTCGCATTTTTCGCCCATTGGCCAAAATTGTTCGCTACTTTTTTCAATGGCTAGAAAGTTTCCACCCATTGATTTATGTGATTTTCACCTTTTTGCTATAAAACCGTGACATATTTGCAGAAGTCAAGCACAATTGAAGCAGCTACATAGCGAGGCAGATGTGTTGTGCTGTTCTGTTGTGATCTTGAGGCAAAATTGAGGCAGCATAGTGACTGCTATAACTATGAGAAAGTTTAAAAATAATAAAAGGAGTAACTGGAAGGACCCTTATTTGTCCACTGAATCTGAGGAGGAGGAAGTGAGCACTACTGAACCAATGCTGTCCAGTTCCCCTAAATCACCCTTAGAGATCTTGGGGAATTTAATGGAAAGAGAGGGACAAAAGGGTAGTACTGGTGAGAACAGGACAGGTCAGCTGCCCGTGCCTGCTGCCAGATGTGCTGTCCCTTCTGCCACCATTGCTGCCCCTGCTGCCAGTGCTTTGCCTGCTGTCAGATGTGCTGCCCCTGTTGCAACCAGTGCTGTTCCTGCTGCCACCAATACTGTGCCTGCTTTCACATGTGCTGCAACTACTACAACCAGTGCTCTTCTTGCTGCCAGTGTTGAACCTGCTGCCACTAATACCTTGCCTGCTGTCAGACATGCTGCCCCCGTTGCCACCAATACTGTGCCTGCTGTCAGATGTGCTGCCCCTGCTGCAACCAGTGCTCTGCCTGCTGCCAGTGCTGAACCTGCTGCCACTAATATTGTGCCTGCTGTCAGATGTGCTGCCCCTCCTGGAACCAGTGCTGTTCCAGCTGCCAGTGCTGAACCTGCTGCCACCAACACTGTGCCTTCTGTCAAACGTTCTGCCCCTTCTATAACCAGTACTGTTAGGAGTGAAGGAGGGGTAATCATCATATTACTAGTGTGTGTGGTGTTAGTAGTAGTAGTAGAATGGTGAAGCAGCTGGTGAAACTAGTGTTACGGGGAGCGGTAGGGAAAGCATTTGAGAGTGTTAAGACTAGCGGTCAAGGGAGCTCACACCATTCCTCTGGCTCTGGGAGTCCTCCCCTTCCCTTTACTACAGAGTCCAGGTGGAACATGATCCGGAAGAGGCCAGAACTGGTGTTGGGGTAGGAGAGCAGGCTCAGAATTAATACCATCACCAGCAGCAGGAGCACAGATCAGCTGCCTGTGCCTGCTGATACTGCTTCCAGTCTGCCTTCTTCAGGCCAAAAACAAATGAAAAGTGTGACATTAGGGGACCCTCTGTCACATTGCTAGTCACCTCCTCCAAGCAGCAGTGAGATGTCTGTCATAGAGCAGCAGCAGCTCATAGGGAATAGTGGTGGTAGTGATGATGATGGTGGAGAAGCTGGGGTGGAAGAGACATTGATGACCTTTTTGGCAGAAAATGAGAAGGAATGGGAGACAGGGATGAGGATGGGCATCACCACCACCACCACCACTAGCAAGAGGAATTTTCAACTGCTCTAATTCCTTCTGCTGCTGAGTTGCAAGGGCAGCAGGATGCTTAGGAGCAAGCTAGTGTGCCACAGACCACCATGAACACAGTGAGAATGGGGTCAAAAAGTGATGTGGGAAGAGGACAGATTCCACTTGCCAGCAGTAGCAATACTAGTTGCTGTCACAGCTTACCTTGTTTCCAGCACCACCACTTCAGCTACGCTCTGTGTCATTCCAAGCGTTATCTGCAGGCGCAAGGCTTCAGAGTGAAGCAGGCCTCTGTTTTATGCCATGCCTCCTGTAGTCTCCTCCTACCTACTTCCTTCCTCTGAGCCTTCTCCTCCTATCTACTTCCTGAAGAGGGGTTTAAAGAGCAGCCTGAGTTTTGACTCAGTTGCCCTTGCATTGTTGTACAAAGCAGTTCTGTGTCCTTGGGCTCTGTGTATGATCTGGCTTGTCTGACCACCCAATCTGGTGATGATCTGTGGCTCTGTCTGACTATTCTCCTGCCTTATCTTTATAGTGGACACCCAATCTGGTGCAGACCTGTGGCTCTTGGCGGACTACCTGAACTGTGTATAACCTGGCTTGTCTGACTACCCTCTCTGGTGCTGACCTGTGGCTCTGTCTGACTATTCTCTTGTTTGTCCCCTGTAGCTAGCAGACACCCGATCTGGTGCGGACGTGGGGCTCTAGTAGACTATCTATTTACTGACTGCAGGCATGGGTCTAGCTTCCGCTTTCTCCATACTGTCTGCAGGCGTGAGTCAGGTAGCTCCTCACTATGTCAGATCAAGATCCTGTGTTCTTGTTCCTGCTCCTGGTTCCAGCAGAGACTACCAGTGGCTGAGGCCTGGTCTCCAGCAGTGTGGCCAATCTGGGCAGCCTATTATTTCTGATAGCAGTTCTTGCTGGCTTAGGACCCTCTGCTTGTTCTTGCTATATTACTATTGTGTTCTACCTTACTTATATTTTAATAAATTGCATTTAACTATACCGTACTGACTCCTGAATATCTCTGGGAACCGTGACAGTTGCAGTGATGATTCTGAGGCAGTAGCAGCAACAACAGCAACATCATCCTCTGCCCCAGACAGTGAAGGGGAATGTGGAGGAGAAGAAGAAAGAGGCCATTCATCTCCACCTGTTCCCTATGCCCGGAAGTCATGGGTGGGGGATTATTTTTCTCTTAGGGCTGGTACAGTGCAGTCTTCACCAACGGCACTGTGCACAATTTGTGACAAGTCAGTGAGAAGGGGAAAGAAGGGAACATGCCTTGGCACAACCACCCTGATATAACACATGAAAGATAAACACCTTGACATTTATTTCATACATGTTAAAGCCAAACACCAACCACAGAAATTAAGCACCGCTGTTACTGTACCCCCTGACTCTCCAGAAAGGCATCAAGAGGTGAGGCAGACATCAAAGGGGAGGAAGAGTAGAGAAAATCAGCAGAGACTGGAAGTTCCATAATGAGTGAAACAACTAGCTCACTAGCACTGTCTTCCTCTAGGGTAACAATATCTTCTGCCAATCCACCTCATTCATCGTTACCTCCCCCTCCAAATGATATCCACTCTGTTGATGTTAGGATGTGGCAGTTCGTCTCCACCCATTGCACACTGTGTGGTGCACTGACCACACATGCCAGTGTGGTGGAGAAGAATTGCAAGCAGTGCATCAAGCGGCATCTGAGGAGATTCCATTCCGCAGAATATGCTAAGATGCTGACAGGGATGGTTCATCATTTCTATAAAACTCCCAGAAAGTTGTCATGTGTCCTTAGTGGGGTCTGGACAAGGGGTATAGTGACCGTGGCAGTACTTGGGTTCTAGTGTCATGGTGTTTGGATACAGTTGTGCCCCCAGATGTTATTTACCACACACTGTACACATTGCAGTTGCTGATAAGAGTCACCGTTCCTCTCAAGTGAAACATTTCTATTCTAATAACAACACACCCATGAGTTTGGAGGAGGTGCAGGTGGAGAAGAATTATTGACCAACTTCTTCTTTTCTCCACATAGACTTGGGGCTACTTATTGGGCTACTTATTATGCTGCTACTGCCTCTGGTGCATTACTGGAGCTAGTCATGACAAGTGGAACCTTCATCATCCATTAACCATGTTACTGCTGTTGTTGATCCCATTCCCTTTCAGCTGCCTAATCATCCTGCTGCTTAAACAACTTAGCAGCAGCAGTAAGAACAGCAGTCACAAATTCCGCATTGACATCAGGGCATTTGACAGTGGGCAGTGGCCACTGGACAACAAGTAGGGATGGGTGAAAAATTTTGCCTCAAACTGAAATCGGCGTATAATGGCACTTTCCACTTAGCGAATGATTTCCCAAGAAAAGTGCAGTTTTTCTGCTTTTTCCCGCCTTTTCCTCCCATTAAAATCAATGAGAAGAAAAATATTTCTCCACCACAGGAAAGTTTTCTACAGCCATATAAAAGGGTGTTAGGCTCTCACAGCATGCCATTCTGTGTTTGTGAGAGGAGAGAGCAGCATGTTTTTGAGCTAGAGGAGATAGGCAAATAAAGGGGAATTGAAGCTTAGTTCAGGGAGTCATTTAGGTAGGACATTTGGTCTCTGTATTAGGGGAGTCTGGGGACATTCTAGGTGATAAAAATGGAGGAAGGAGGTTGACCCCCAAATACTCCAAAATTTCATGTGACTGACTGGCAAGACACAAATAGCTAGAGACCAATTTGCTTGCTGATCTTGCTGTTATTATCTCTGTGCTGGTTGGGGAAGTCTGGGGAAAGACATTGTTGATTTTGTTTTTCAGTTATAATTTTTTTTGGACAGACCGAGATAAGACAACAGGGTGGGCAACTTAAAAAAAGAAAAAAAAAGAAAATAAAAAAAATAAATAAAAAAAGAATAAAAAAATAAATATCTTAGGTAACATTGACAGACAGCTGACCGGGCTTAGGCAAGGCATCATACAGCTGCATCAGTTGTGTTGTGTATCGTACAGTAAAAAAAACACAGTGTAGTTGCATAATGTCCAGCAAATGCACAAGGGGAAGGGGGAAGGGTGGAGCAGTGCAGGGATGTGATAGTAAAGTAGTAGTTCAAAAGCTGACTGCAGCAATGGTTGCTGAAATGTGTGCAATAAATGATAATGATCACTCTACTCCAAGGGATGATGCAGTTTCTCAAGGTCCCAGCAAAGCTAGTTCCAGCCCCACCAGTGCCAGTAGAAATAAAGAACCATATAAGAAGAACACTGAAGACAACAACAAGTCGCATTCAAGTGTTTATGATGCTGGTAATAGCATAATAGAGGAAGGTGTAGCAGCTGGACTGCCTGATGCATCAGATAGTGAGACAAACAACAACACCAAAACACCCATCCTCAAAGTAGTAGTAGACTTTGTTACAGTAAAAGTAAAAAGAAATTGTTTGAGACCTCCAAAAGCTTAGAGGAATATAAGGGTAGTGGGCAAGAATTGTCAGGTGATACTGACGCTGCTGAGGATGACCTAATGATGACTGATGATGATGATGCAGATCTAGAATATATCCCTCCAGCATCCTTCTCTTGTTCAGATACAGATGAAAGTGAGGATGGTGACAGGGCTATAAGAATGGCAGAAAGTCAAAGGCTGAATCTTCCACCACTTTTAAGGAGAACTGTGCCTGTCTATAAAGTGTATGAGAAAGCCATTGGAAAGGCATAACCTGGACAAGTACAGATGTCAAAAACCACACAGTCACCATATCAGTCATCATCAGCATCATTGTCTCTTCTAAGTCCAAGTCCCACTCAGTCACACACACCTGTTTTGAGTACCTCTGGTGCTGCTGCTATAAATGCTGCACCTTTGACACCTAGTATTAGTGGCAGTAGAATTACATCAATATCTAGCTCCAGTAATAGTAGCAGAACCCACACATGATAGACAAAGCCAGGACAAATATATTAACAGCAGCATAGATGAGGAGGTGGAAGACAGATGGGACCACTGCTATGACCAGTAAGTAACATGTGTCAATAATCTGATAAGGAGGATAGAGTATGTCAATGGTAAAAATACATACACAAATCACACCATGCCAGTCCCTCACCACCACCACTACAATACATACCTGCCACACTGTAGGTTGTGTTTTATTTTCCTTTACTACTTGATATCATCATGAATGTGCCAGTGTGTTACGGTTTTTAGACACTCAGACAGAGGGTAGATAAAACAAATAGAATTTATTAAAGCAAAAAATAAATGACAAGGCCGCCTCTGGGGCAGTACTGACATAAGCAGAATATAGGCGGAAATACCTGGTACAACAGGGAATAAATCACCAGATATAGTAGCACAAAACAGGAAACAAGAGGTTAATAATACTGGTAATCAGTCTCAAATGTGGTGTTAGGCACGCCCTTGGTGCTGTATATAGCGATATGTGCTAGGTGATAGCACCTAAAGTCCATCCACTGTGTGAAGCTGTAGAATAGAACTGCGACTAGAACTGGAACTGCAGAGTGATAAGGTGGTAGCCCCCACGGGCGTAACGGAGACCAACAGTATCGTGATTGCTTGAGCCAATAGCCCCCACGGGCGTAACCGGAGACTAGTGTTGAGCGAGCACCCCGATGCTCGGGTGCTCGGGTGCTCTGACCGAGCACCCCCTGAGGCTCGAGTGCTCGGCCGAGCACCCGAGCCCCATTGAATCCAATGGGGCGACACGAGCATTATACCAGGCACCCCCTGCTCTGATGAGGGGAGGGTGCCTGGTCAATGCCCCCCTTCATCTCCGCTATGCCCCCTTCATCTCCGAATGCCCCTTTCAGCTCCGCAATGTCCCCCTTCATCTCCGCTATGCCCCCTTCATCTCCGCTATGCCCCTCTTCCACAATGTCCCCCTTCATCTCCGCTATGCCCCTCTTCCACAATGTCCCCCTTCATCTCCGCTATGCCCCTCTTCCACAATGTCCCCCTTCATCTCCTCTATGGCATAGAGGAGATGAAGGGGGACATTGTGGAAGAGGGGCATAGCGGAGATGAAGGGGGACATTGTGGAAGAGGGGCATAGAGGAGATGAAGGGGGACATTGTGGAAGAGGGGCATAGCGGAGATGAAGGGGGACATTGTGGAAGAGGGGCATAGACTCTATGCCCCTCTTCCACAATGTCCCCCTTCATCTCCGCAATGCCCCCTTCATCTCCGCAATGCCCCCGTACCTCCAGTCCCTGGTGGTCCAGCGGAGCGTCTTCAGATCTGTGCCTCTTCCGGCACAGATCCCCGCCACCCGAACATGGCGGGCGAGCACATGGCGGTACTCGACGAGTACCGCCATGTGCCGAGCAGAGCGATGCTCGAGCCGATCTGAGCATCGGCCAAGCACGCTCGCTCAACATTACCGGAGACCACTAGTATCGTAATTGCTTGAGCCAATAGCCTCCACAGGCGTAACAGGAGACCACTAGTATCGTGACTGCTTGAGCCTATAGCCCCACGGGCGTAACCGCAGACCAATAGTATCGTGAATGCCTGTGTCAATAACCCCCACGGGCGTAACGGAGACCACTGGTTGCAATGCTGCTTGCCAATAGCCAACGGGCGTAACGGAACCACTGCTCTGTCAAGGGAGAGCCGCCTACTACCGAGGCCCACAAGCGGCCGGCTCACAGAAACAGCGTAAAAGGCTAAGGCAATTGATGGAAAGAGTGGCAGAGATAGGATGGAGGCAACACCAGTGTCTAGGCACAATATAACGACACAGCTGTCACGGTTTATTATGACTCTCAGACACAAGTTTTAGGTAAAAAAAATCAATTTTATTGAAATAATAAATGATAACTTAGGATGGCAATAACATACATATATATATATACAGAATATAGCACAGACAGAAGGCAGACTCTACCGGTCCTGTCAACATACCGGACAGGACAGTCTTTAGGCTCTACCGGCCTTGCCAATACCGGGTAAGGCAACCTGCAGATGGAATAGCATAACGGTTTTACCGGCCTTACCAAATTACCGGGCAAGGCAGCCTCAATAGATACACAATGTAGGCTCTACCGGCCCTGCCAATACCGGGTAAGGCAACCTCAGATGGAATGTGGAAAAAGGTTCTACCGGCCTTACCAATACCGGGCAGGGCAGCCCAGAGATAATAGCAGCAGTCAGATGGAACTGGCAAATTAGCAGAATCGTTAAGCAGCAAGGCTTTGGAGCAAACCAGCGTCCGCACGCTGGAAACAACACTGAATAGTATAGCCGTAGGGCTTAGCGAGCAAACCAGTGACCGCACACTGGAGTAACAAGCGAGTAGTATAGCCGCAAGGCTTAGGAGCAAACCAGCGTCCGCACGCTGGGACCAACACAGATTAGTATAGCTGATAGGCTTTGGAGCAAACCAGTGACCGCACACTGGTGTAACAAGCGAGTTTGTATAGCCGCAAGGCTTAGGAGCAAACCAGCGTCCGCACGCTGGGACCAACACAGATTTGTATAGCTGAAAGGCTTTGGAGCAAACCAGTGACCGCACACTGGTGTAACAAGTGAGTTTGTATAGCCGCAAGGCTTAGGAGCAAACCAGCGTCCGCACGCTGGGACCAACACCGAATTGTATAGCTGATAGGCTTAGGAGCAAACCAGTGACCGCACACTGGTGTAACAAGCGAGTTTGTATAGCCGCAAGGCTTAGGAGCAAACCAGCGTCCGCACGCTGGGACCAACACAGATTTGTATAGCTGAAAGGCTTTGGAGCAAACCAGTGACCGCACACTGGTGTAACAAGTGAGTTTGTATAGCCGCAAGGCTTAGGAGCAAACCAGCGTCCGCACGCTGGGACCAACACAGATTTGTATAGCTGATAGGCTTTGGAGCAAACCAGTGACCGCACACTGGTGTAACAAGCGAGTTAGTATAGCCGCAAGGCTTGGGAGCAAACCAGCGTCCGCACGCTGGGACCAACACGGAATAGTAGCAATGTCACCAACGCGACCAGGCAGAAGGTCGCCAGGATACTGAAGACAGGTGATGAGATGACAGGAACCAGCAACGATCAGTCAGGTCAGAAAACAGCAGAGAAGTTCAGCAGGAACTGCAACACCAGAGACTAGGCCGGAACCAGGACTGGAAGTACTTCAGCATGCAGGAAACACTGGAACAGTAGAGATCAGGAACTCAGGAACACATGAGATCAGGAACTCAGGAACACTGGAACAGAGGCCCAGCTATCACTAGCATAGTGATAGCAAGAAGGTCAGAAACAACACGAAAGGGCACTCAAAGGGTGCCCAATCCAGGTTTAAATAGTCAATAAGAGGCGGGCTATCTGCAGACAGCCAATAGAAGCCCCCTACTGGTGACAGACAAGTAACTGCAGCAAATCACGGGCACCGTGATAGTACCCCCCTTTCAAAGACCCCCTCTCCTAGAATAGGGTTTAGGTTTCTGCGGGTAATTGGCATGAAAGGACCTAGTTAACCTAGGTGCATGAAGGTCCGTACTATCCACCCATGACCGATCCTCAGGACCATACCCTTTCCAATGTACCAGGTACTGTACCCTTCCTCTAAGCCTACGGGAATCAATAATGCTCTGAACCTCGTACTCCTCCTGGCCCTCGACCTCAACAGGTCCTGGCACCACAGGTGTGGTAGTATAGCGATTGCAAACCAGAGGCTTAAGAAGGGACACATGGAACACATTATGGATACGCATGGATGCAGGTAGGTCTAGTGCATAGGAGACAGGGTTAATTTTGCGAATAACTCTGTATGGACCAATAAACCGAGGAGCCAACTTATTAGACGGAACCTGCAGCTTGAGATTTCTGGAGGAAAGCCATACTCTATCCCCAACCTGAAAGGAAACCGCTGGAAGCCTTCTGCGATTAGCATGGCGCTGATGACGCTGAAATGACTGACCAAGTGCCCTCTGAACTTGTGCCCATGTGGAACGGAGTTGCTCGATATGCTCATCCAGAGCTGGAATCTGTTGCGTCTGAAATGAGTCTGGAAGCAAACAGGGCTGGAACCCATAATTAATCAGAAACGGAGAGCTCCCAGATGAAGAATTGACCGCACAGTTCCTGGCGAACTCTGCCCAAGGCAACAAGTCGGACCAATTATCATGATGGTCAGTAACGAAACAACGGAGAAATTGTTCCAAGCCCTGATTGGCTCGTTCAGCGGCTCCATTGGTCTGGGGATGGTAGGCAGAGGAGAAGGACAGCTGTATGCCCATCTGTTGGCAAAATGCCCTCCAAAATCTAGACACAAACTGGCTCCCCCTGTCAGACACCAGTACCCTAGGCACTCCATGCAACCGGAATACTTCTCTGGCGAACACCATTGCCAATTCCTTCGCTGAAGGAAGACCACGGAGGGGCACGAAATGAGCCATTTTAGAAAACCTGTCCACCACCATGAATATAAAGGAGTACCCCTTCGACATAGGCAACTCTCCCATAAAATCAATGGAAACATGAGACCAGGGGCGTTCGCCATTAGGCACCGGTTGAAGCAAGCCCACAGGGAGATGTCTCGGGGTCTTAGCGCGGGCGCAGGTGGCACAGGCATTCGTAATTTCGGCACAATCGTTTCTCATGGAAGGCCACCAAAATAACTGAGAAAGGGACCATAACAATTGGTCTCTACCAATATGTCCCGCAGCCTTAGAGGAATGGTAGGTTTCGAGCAGCCTAGTACGAAATGATTCAGCGACAAAACATTTGCCCACTGGGGTTTCATGGGGAGCGGACCCCTGAGAGGCCAGGATCTCCTCCCCTAGAGGAGAAGTGATACTCGTGCGTATAGTAGCCAGTATTCTATCAGGTTGGATGATAGGAGCTGGTGCTTCCACTCTGTCACTGTCGGCCTCAAATTGTCTTGACAGTGCATCAGCCCTGATATTTTTTGACCCTGGCAAATATGATACAATGAAATTAAATCGAGACAGGAACAGTGCCCACCTGGCCTGACGAGAGGACAATCTCTTGGCCTCCGAGAGATAGGTCAGATTCTTATGATCTGTTAGGATTAAGACAGGATTCTTAGTACCTTCAAGCAAATGACGCCATTCCTTAAGAGCAAGGATAATGGCCAATAATTCTCTGTCACCTATCTCATAGTGGCTTTGAGTGACAGTCAACTTTTTAGAGAAAAACCCACAAGGTCTGAGAGTTCCACCTTTCTCGTGTCGCTGCGAAAGTACTGCCCCGACCCCAATATCTGAGGCATCAACCTCTAACGTAAATGGAAGTAAAGGATTGGGGTGGGATAACACAGGAGCCGCAGCAAATGCCAGCTTCAAATTCTCAAAGGCTTTCTCAGCAGATACCGGCCAACAAGAAGGATTAGCACCCTTGTGCGTAAGATCGGACAGAGGTTTGACAATGGAAGAAAAGTTCTTAATAAACCTCCTATAATAATTAGCGAAACCCAGGAAACGCTGTATGGCTTTAAGACCCTTGGGTTTTGGCCATTGTAGGACAGCTGACAACTTTTCTTTGTCCATGGCAATGCCATCATTGCCAATTATGAACCCCAAGAATGGCACACTGGTTCTATGAAACTCACATTTTTCCATTTTACAAAATAATTTGTTCTCACGGAGTCGTAGCAATACTGCGGATACATCTTTGATGTGCTGTGCCATGTTGTGGGAGTAAATCAGTATATCGTCGAGGTACACCACAACACATGTCTGTAACATATCTCTCAGAACATCATTTATCAGTTCCTGGAAAACTGCGGGTGCATTACACAGCCCAAAAGGCATTACTAGATACTCGTAGTGCCCAGCTCGAGTATTAAAGGCAGTTTTCCACTCATCACCTGCTCGAATGCGAACCAGATTGTAAGCGGCCCGTAGGTCCAACTTGGTAAATATCGAAGCGCCCTTAAGCCTGTCAAAAAGCTCGGTGATGAGTGGTATTGGGTATGCGTTTTTTGCCATTAGTTTATTCAAGCCCCGGTAGTCAATGCATGGTCTTAATTCGCCATTTTTCTTTTTTACAAAAAAGAACCCAGCCCCAGCTGGAGAGGTAGATTTACGTATGATCCCTCTAGCAAGGGCATCAGAAATGTAATCCTCCATAGCCTTATGTTCATCACAAGATAATGGATAAGTGCGTCCTTTCGGAGATACTGCACCAGGCTGCAATTCAATGCAACAATCATAAGGTCTATGCTGGGGTAGCATACTAGCCTCTCCTTTGCTAAAAACATCGCCAAACTGTTGGTACACATCCGGCATAGCAGAGGAGGTGCACATGACCTTAATAGGCTGGATGACGCACTTGTCCATACAAAACTGGGACCAAGCAGCAATTTCACACTTTTTCCAATCGAATTGTGGGTTATGTAACTGTAACCACGGAAATCCCAATATCACCGCATGGTGCGGGGAATTAATCAGTTGAAACTGCTGCTCTTCTCTGTGAAGTGCCCCAATAGTCATAGACAATGGCATAGTTTCAAATATAACCTGAGGCGGTTCTAAGGGTCTACCATCAATCGCTTCAATAGTCAAGGGGTTTTCTCTTTCAATGCGTGGAACTCCGTGCAATTCAGCAAAGGTATTATCCATAAAATACCCTGCTGCACCGGAGTCAACCAAGGCCAAAACCTCCACAGAGCGTTGTGCCCAAGACAATACCACCTGTATGGTGGGTTTCATTATGCCCGACACTGGGGACGATTGTACACCACCTAGGGCCTGTCCCCCAAGATACCCTAGGTGTGTGCGTTTCCCGGACGTACCGGACAGGAATTTAGCAAGTGCCCTTTTTTACCGCAGTATAAACATAACCCTTGTTTTTTGCGATATAGTCTCTCTGCCTTGGTTAGTCTAGTGAAGCCTATTTCCATAGGTTCACTTGTTTCCCGTACTGGTTCACTAGACTTCAATGCCAAGGGAGGGATGGGTGGGCAAAACATGCTACTAGGCTCATTATTTTTTGACCGTAACTTACGATCTCTGGCAATTGATCTCTCACGTATTCTGGAGTCAATTATCATAACATACTCAATGTAATCATCTAGATCAATAGGTAGATCTTTAGCAGCGATTTCGTCTTTAATGTGGTCATTCAGGCCTTGAGAGAAGGCTGCCAATAATGCCTCGTTATTCCAACCTACCTCTGCTGCCAATGTGCGGAATTCGATGGCATAGTCGCCCACTGTACGCCTGCCCTGTTGTATCTCCATAAGGCGTTTGGCAGCAGAGGTGGTTCTACCAGGAGGCTCAAACACTCTTCGAAAGGAACGCACAAATTCGCTAAAGTTCTTAGTACAAGGTTTAGCATTCTCCCACAAGGGGTTAGCCCAGGCCAATGCTCTGCCAGTGAGCAGTGATATCGTGAACCCCACTTTACTACGATCATTGGGAAATGCGTGTGCCGTCAATTCCATAAAGATTTCGAGTTGATTGATGAACCCTCTGCAGAGACTAGGGTCACCATCATATCTTAGCGGCAAGGGTGCAGAAGCCGTTAACCCTTTAACAGTACCCCCTAGGGGTCTGGTATCACTTTCCGGTGTCTGACTTGGCGAGACCACCGGGCTAGAGCTAGATTGGTCAGCAGGTACCGTGCGTTCAAGGATCGTTTGAATTGCAACTGCCAACTGATCCAAACGTTGCTCGAGCACATCCATCCTCCAATGGATATTCTGTGCGTTACCTTGACCCTTGCTGTCTGAGGTCATGGCCCTTTCGTACTGTCACGGTTTATTATGACTCTCAGACACAAGTTTTAGGTAAAAAAAATCAATTTTATTGAAATAATAAATGATAACTTAGGATGGCAATAACATACATATATATATATACAGAATATAGCACAGACAGAAGGCAGACTCTACCGGTCCTGTCAACATACCGGACAGGACAGTCTTTAGGCTCTACCGGCCTTGCCAATACCGGGTAAGGCAACCTGCAGATGGAATAGCATAACGGTTTTACCGGCCTTACCAAATTACCGGGCAAGGCAGCCTCAATAGATACACAATGTAGGCTCTACCGGCCCTGCCAATACCGGGTAAGGCAACCTCAGATGGAATGTGGAAAAAGGTTCTACCGGCCTTACCAATACCGGGCAGGGCAGCCCAGAGATAATAGCAGCAGTCAGATGGAACTGGCAAATTAGCAGAATCGTTAAGCAGCAAGGCTTTGGAGCAAACCAGCGTCCGCACGCTGGAAACAACACTGAATAGTATAGCCGTAGGGCTTAGCGAGCAAACCAGTGACCGCACACTGGAGTAACAAGCGAGTAGTATAGCCGCAAGGCTTAGGAGCAAACCAGCGTCCGCACGCTGGGACCAACACAGATTAGTATAGCTGATAGGCTTTGGAGCAAACCAGTGACCGCACACTGGTGTAACAAGCGAGTTTGTATAGCCGCAAGGCTTAGGAGCAAACCAGCGTCCGCACGCTGGGACCAACACAGATTTGTATAGCTGAAAGGCTTTGGAGCAAACCAGTGACCGCACACTGGTGTAACAAGTGAGTTTGTATAGCCGCAAGGCTTAGGAGCAAACCAGCGTCCGCACGCTGGGACCAACACCGAATTGTATAGCTGATAGGCTTAGGAGCAAACCAGTGACCGCACACTGGTGTAACAAGCGAGTTTGTATAGCCGCAAGGCTTAGGAGCAAACCAGCGTCCGCACGCTGGGACCAACACAGATTTGTATAGCTGAAAGGCTTTGGAGCAAACCAGTGACCGCACACTGGTGTAACAAGTGAGTTTGTATAGCCGCAAGGCTTAGGAGCAAACCAGCGTCCGCACGCTGGGACCAACACAGATTTGTATAGCTGATAGGCTTTGGAGCAAACCAGTGACCGCACACTGGTGTAACAAGCGAGTTAGTATAGCCGCAAGGCTTGGGAGCAAACCAGCGTCCGCACGCTGGGACCAACACGGAATAGTAGCAATGTCACCAACGCGACCAGGCAGAAGGTCGCCAGGATACTGAAGACAGGTGATGAGATGACAGGAACCAGCAACGATCAGTCAGGTCAGAAAACAGCAGAGAAGTTCAGCAGGAACTGCAACACCAGAGACTAGGCCGGAACCAGGACTGGAAGTACTTCAGCATGCAGGAAACACTGGAACAGTAGAGATCAGGAACTCAGGAACACATGAGATCAGGAACTCAGGAACACTGGAACAGAGGCCCAGCTATCACTAGCATAGTGATAGCAAGAAGGTCAGAAACAACACGAAAGGGCACTCAAAGGGTGCCCAATCCAGGTTTAAATAGTCAATAAGAGGCGGGCTATCTGCAGACAGCCAATAGAAGCCCCCTACTGGTGACAGACAAGTAACTGCAGCAAATCACGGGCACCGTGATAACAGCACAGTAATGGTTCAGACTCAGCACACGTTACTCAACAATCAGATGGAAGGCTCAGCTAAACAATATGGCTCAGCAATGGTGAAACAGAGGCTCAATCACACACTGCAGCTATCGGAATGTCGCCGAGGCGACAACAGGAACCGTCAGTCGGAACGGCAGGAACTGAAGCAAGCACAGGAGTCAGTCGTCAGCCAGGCCGGGTCAGGACACGTAGGAGACTCGCAGACAAGCCGGATCAGTAACGGAGGAAGGACGTCAGCCGGGCCAGGTGAGATGCCGTAGGAGATTCACAGACAAGCCGGATCAGCAACACACAGGAAGTCAGCCAGGCCGGGTCAATCATGGAACAGGAACACAGGAACGTTGTCGGTGCAGGCCTAGTCGGTACACGGAAGATCAGAATACTGGAATACTGCCACAGCAACACTGGCTCAGAAACACCATGAAAGGGCACCTGTCAGGTGCCAGTGGCCAGAATAAAACAGGTAACCAGGGGCGGGCCAACACAGCTCAACCAATCAGGGAGCAGCACAGTTGAGAGTGACATACAGGATCACGGGGACCGTGATAGTACCCCCCTCTCAAAGACCCCCTCTCCCTGCCGGAGGTCTTGGTTTCTGAGGGTATTTAGAGTGGAAGTTGCGCAACAGCCTGGGCGCGTGGAGGTCCCTCTGATCTACCCAGGAGCGTTCCGCAGGGCCATATCCCTTTCAGTGGACCAAGTATTGCAACTTCCCCCTAAATCTCCTAGAATCATTGATACTCTGAACTTCATATTCCTCCTGGCCTTGAACATCCACCGGCCCAGGAATCACTGGAGTGGTAGTGTAGTGGTTGCAAATCAATGGTTTTAACAGAGATACATGGAACACATTATGTATGTGCATAGAAGCTGGAAGTTCCAATGCATACGAGAATGGATTCACCTTGCGGATAACTTTAAATGGCCCAATGAACCGAGGTGCCAGTTTATTGGAAGGCACCTGCAACTTGAGATTTCTGGAGGAAAGCCATACTCTATCCCCCACCTGAAAGGAAACCGCTGGCAGCCGTCTATGATTGGCATGCTTCTGGTAGCGCTGAAATGACTGGCTGAGGGTCCTCTGCACCTGTGCCCAAGTGGAACGAAGCTTCTCGATATGCTCATCCAGAGCTGGAATCTGTTGTACCTGGAACGAGTCCGGGAGTAGGCTGGAACCCATAATTAATGAGAAAGGGGGAACTCCCGGACGATGAATTAACTGCACAATTCCTGGCAAACTCCGCCCAAGACAACAGGTCGGCCCAGTTGTCATGATGATCGGTTACAAAACAGCGCAAGAACTGTTCCACTCCTTGATTGGCACGCTCCGCGGCTCCATTGGTCTGGGGATGATAGGTGGAAGAAAACGACAACTGGATGCCCATCTGCCCACAAAATGCCCTTCAAAATTTGGACACAAAATGGCTTCCTCGGTCAGACACCACCACTCTAGGCACCCCGTTCAACCGAATCACTTCCTTGGCAAATACCATAGCCAATTCCTGAGCCAATGGAAGACCAGGGAGGGGCACAAAATGAGCCATCTTAGAGAACCTATCAACCACCATAAGGATAAATGTGTACCCTCTAGATGCTGGCAATTCTCCCAGAAAGTCAATGGAAATATGGGACCAAGGGCGGTCGCCATTAGGTACTGGTTGAAGCAACCCTACTGGAAGATGCCTGGGTGTCTTGGCACGGGCACATGTGGCACAGGCTGCAGTAAAAGCGGAGCAATCAGCCCTAAGGGAAGGCCATCAAAACAACTGGGATAGAGACCAACATAGCTGATCCTTCCCGATGTGCCCAGACGCCTCAGATGAGTGGTAGGTTTCTAATAGACAGGTAAGGAATGGCTCATCGACAAAACACTTGCCTACTGGCGTATCTGGAGGAGCCCTAGCCTGAGAGGCCAAAATTTCTTCCCCCAGTGGCGAAGTGATACTAGTGCGGATTGTGGCCAGAATACGATCTGGCTGAATGATGGGTACTAGTTCTTCCTCCTTCTCAATGTCTGACACAAACTGTCTGGACAAGGCATCTGCCCTGACATTCTTGGACCCTGGTAGGTAGGAAACCACAAAATTGAACCGGGACAAAAAGAGCACCCATCTGGCCTGACGTGAGGAGAGTCTCTTAGCCTCCGAGAGATATGTCAAATTCTTGTGGTCAGTCAGAATTAGTACTGGTGACTTAGTATCTTCCAATAGGTGGCGCCACTCCTTAAGTGCCAGAATGATAGCCAAGAATTCCATGTCACCAATCTCATAATGGCTTTGGGCGCTGGACAGTTTCTTTGAAAAGAACCCACAAGGTCTTAATGTACCACCTCCCACCGGGCGTTGGGAGAGCACTGCCCCAACCCCAACCTCAGAGGCATCAACTTCTAGGGTAAACGGCAGGGCGGGGTTAGGGTGGGACAGCACTGGAGCAGAAGCGAATGCAGATTTCAGTGTCTCAAACGCATTCTCAGCTGACTCAGACCATTGAGAAGGAGTAGCACCCTTATGAGTTAAGTCAGAAAAAAGGTTTCACAATAGTGGAAAAGTTTTGAATAAATTTCCTATAATAGTTGGCAAAGCCCAGAAAGCGCTGAATAGCTTTTAACCCTTTGGGGCGAGGCCACTGTAGGACTGCTGCCAACTTCTCCTGGTCCACAGCAATGCCATCTTTAGAGATCACAAATCCCAGGAAGGGTACTTGGGACCTGTGAAATTCACACTTCTCAAGTTTACAAAACAATTTATTTTTACGTAGTCGAGTCAAAATCTCAGAAACATCCTTGATGTGTTGGTTAAGATTGTTAGAGTGAATCAATATGTAATCAAGATATACCACAACACAGGACTGGAGCATGTCCCGAAGGATGTCATTAATAAACTCCTGAAATACCGCAGGAGCATTACATAGGCCGAATGGCATTACCAGATATTTGTAGTGCCCTGATCTGGTATTAAATGCCGTCTTCCACTCATCTCCAGCTTTAATTCTTATCAGGTTATATGCAGCCCGGAGATCGAGTTTAGTAAAGATGGAAGAGCCCTTTAACCTGTCGAATAACTCATTAATCAGTGGAATGGAGTAGGCACTTCTGGACATCAATTTATTTAGACCCCTGTAATCAATACAAGGTCTGAGTTTGCCATTTTTCTTTTTTACAAAGAAGAACCCGGCACCCGCCGGCGAAGTGGACTTGCGGATAATCCCTCTCTTGAGGGCATCCTCAATATATTCCTCCATTGCCCTATTCTCCTCCACTGACAACGGATAAGTGCGGCCCCTGGGAGGCACCGCTCCCGGGGGCAGATCAATGGCACAATCATAAGGTCTCTGCTGAGGCAGGGCGCCAGCCTCCCCCTTACTGAATACGTCACTGAATTCCTGGTATTCAGCTGGCATGGAGGGAGAGGTACACAATAACCTGACAGGGTGTGAGAGGCAGTTATCCGCACAATATTCTGACCAAGACAGTATTTCACATTTTTGCCAGTCAAACTGGGGGTTGTGTAATGATAGCCATGGAAACCCCAGGATGACTGCGTGATGAGGAGAATTAATTATTTGAAAACGCACCTCCTCCTTGTGGAGGGCCCCAATCGCCATAGCAATAGAGGTTGTTTCCATAGTGATAAATGCTGGTTCTAACTGCCTGCCATTAATGGCCTCAATAGCCAGAGGGGACTCCCTTTTGACTACCGGAATCTTATGCAACTCAGCAAAGGAGTGATCCATGAAATAACCGGCTGCCCTGGAGTCTACCAGAGCCAAAACTGACACAGAGGAGTCTGTCCACGTAGATACCACCTGGATGGTGGGTCTCTGTGTACTAGTATCCAGGGACTGTTGTACGCCACCTAGGGCCTGTCCCCCAAGCTACCCTAGGTGCGTTCGTTTCCCGGCCGAACCGGGCAAGTGCGTAACTGGTGCCCAGCTTTACCACAGTATAGGCATAGGCCCATTCTTTTACGGTGCGTCCTTTCCTCCTTTGTTAGTCTGGTGAACCCGAGCTGCATTGGCTCCCCAGCTTCAGCTGTACGTTCAGGAGGAAAGGGTGGCGAGAATGGGTTCAAAAGACTGCCATGCCCATAATTCCTGGATTTCGCCCTCTTAACCATCCGCCTCTCGCGAATGCGGGAGTCAATAAGCATGACATAATCAATGTACTCATCCAAATCATTAGGCACGTCTCTGGTGGCAATTTCATCCTTAATGGACTCTGACAGGCCCTGGGCAAAAGCTGCGACTAATGCCTCGTTATTCCAGCCCACCTCTGCTGCCAAGGTTCGAAATTCAATTGCGTAATCGCCCAAGGTACGATCTCCCTGTTAACCTCTTGGCAGCAGAAGCGGCTCTTCCAGGTACCTCAAACACTCTGCGGAACTGTCTTACAAACTCCTTAAAGTTCAGAGTGCAGGGTTTGGCATTATCCCACAGAGGATTCGCCCAAGATAATGCCTTGCCAGTTAATAGGGAGATCATGAACCCAACCTTACTTCGATCATTAGGAAATGCCTGAGGCGTGAGCTCAAAGAATACCTCCAATTGGTTGACAAAGCCTCTGCATTGGGTAGGTTTGCCATCATATCTTAACGGTAACAGCGCCGCCGCCGTGAACCCTCTGGACTGTGTAGTAGGAACTACAGACAGATTTTCCGGTGTCGGGACTGGGGTGACCACCGGATTCTGATTAGGTTTCTCTAGGTGTACCGTTCGCTCAAGTAAGGTCTGCAAGGTCAGTGCCAAATGATCGAGTCGCTGCTCGTGAACATCAATTCTCCAATGGATATTCTGTGTGCCAGAATCTCCCTTGATATCTGAGGTCATGGCCCTTTCGTACTGTTACGGTTTTCAGACACTTAGACAGAGGGTAGATAAAACAAATAGAATTTATTAAAGCAAAAAATAAATGACAAGGCCGCCTCTGGGGCAGTACTGACATAAGCAGAATATAGGCGGAAATACCTGGTACAACAGGGAATAAATCACCAGATATAGTAGCACAAAACAGGAAACAAGAGGTTAATAGTACTGGTAATCAGTCTCAAATGTGGTGTTAGGCACGCCCTTGGTGCTGTATATAGCGATATGTGCTAGGTGATAGCACCTAGAGTCCATCCACTGTGTGAAGCTGTAGAATAGATCTGCGACTAGAACTGGAACTGCAGAGTGATAAGGTGGTAGCCCCCACGGGTGTAACAGAGACCAACAGTATCGTGATTGCTTGAGCCAATAGCCCCCACGGGCGTAACCGGAGACCACTAGTATCATGATTGCTTGAGCCTATAGCCCCCACGGGCGTAACCGGAGACTGCTAGTATCGTGATTGCTTGAGCCTATAGCCCCACGGGCGTAACCGGAGACCAATAGTATCGTGAATGCCTGTGTCAATAGCCCCATGGGCGTAACGGAGACCACTGCTTGCAATGCTGCTTGCCAATAGCCAACGGGCGTAACGGAACCACTGCTCTGTCAAGGGAGAGCCGCCGACTACTGAGGCCCACAAGCGGCCGGCTCACAGAAACAGCGTAAAAGGCTAAGGCAATTGATGGAAAGAGTGGCAGAGATAGGATGGAGGCAACACCAGTGTCTAGGCACAATATAATGACACAGCACAGTAATGGTTCAGACTCAGCACACGTTACTCAACAATCAGATGGAAGGCTCAGCTAAACAATATGGCTCAGCAATGGTGAAACAGAGGCTCAATCACACACTGCAGCTATCGGAATGTCGCCGAGGCGACAACAGGAACCGTCAGTCGGAACGGCAGGAACTGAAGCAAGCACAGGAGTCAGTCGTCAGCCAGGCCGGGTCAGGACACGTAGGAGACTCGCAGACAAGCCGGATCAGTAACGGAGGAAGGACGTCAGCCGGGCCGGGTCGGATGCCGTAGGAGATTCGCAGACAAGCTGGATCAGCAACACGCAGGAAGTCAGCCAGGCCGGGTCAATCACGGAACAGAAACACAGGAACGTCGTCTGTGCAGGCCTAGTCGGTACACGGGAGATCAGAATACTGGAATACTGCAACAGCAACGCTGGCTCAGAAACACCACGAAAGGGCACCTGTCAGGTGCCAGTGGCCAGAATAAAACAGGTAACCAGGGGCGGGCCAACACAGCTCAACCAATCAGGGAGCAGCACAGTTGAGAGTGACATACAGGATCACGGGGACCGTGATAGTGTGTCTTTTAAGCAAGAAAGTGCTGTGGGCAAAGGACAAATGTATTCTGCATGCTAACACATTTTTCAAGCCATATTTTGCTGCAGGACTCACAACTTTGACTTTCATTCAGTTATTTCTAAATGTCAACCCTCAGAAGAAGTAATATTACAGTCGGAAATGTAGTACCTATAGGAAATATAGCTAAAAAATGTTTTAAAATAGGTGAAAAAAATGTGTTAACATAGGTGGAAAATTTGTTAAAATAGACGAAAAGGAGGACATTTTTGCATAGGCGGAAAGGAAACATTTTTCACAGGAAAAGCAAAAAATCGTTGCGTTTTCGTGAAAAGTCATACGGGAAATTTTTCACACTTTTCGTCCACCCCTACCAACAAGTCATCACCTGTTGGCACTAGGCCAGTAGGGCCTTTTTTCTTAAGACTTGTGCTTTAAAAAAAATAAAAATTAAAAAAAAAAATATTCCTACAAAAAACTATTTTTGGGGGTTTGTTTCTAACAAGCCTATGTCCTACAAATCAATGTTTCCTCAGGGCTCTACAAAATACTCTATCAGGTCAAGTATCAGTCCACTCCAGTGGCAGCTTATGTTAGGAGGTTCCTGTCTCTATCATTTTACATACAAACTTCTTATTTTATTTTATTTAATCTGTCCCCCCAATACCAGTCAAGAACCCCCCCCCAAAAAAAAATTACCTGTTCAACTGATTAATTCCCCAGACTCTACCCACCAACACAGGCACCCTCCTCAGACCCCTTTTATACCATGTCTTAATGTTTTTTTTATTTGTATTTAGGATTTTGTATTAACTGCCCCCCAATCCCAGTGGTTGTTATAATGGGTAGGGCAATGATTGGTTTAGAAATATGTACATTTAAGGAGCTAACCAATGCGGACGCTATATTATGTGTGCTGTGCTAGATGTTATGAAAAGCATGATGTAACTGTTTTCAGACTGTATGCATTATCAGTGACAAGTTTTTGTAATAGTTACAAAATATTGTAAAATGATGTCTATATTTGTCAATAAAGAAATTTTATATTAAGTTCATTTGCAGAATTATGGTGATTATATGAAAGAGGCATATCATTTGTTGTTGGATAAAGAGTTCTATGATAGATTGAGCTGTGATCCAACAGACAAATTTAAAAAGAAACTATTCGGGGGCGTGGCCAGAAGCCTGACCAGGTGGACTCATCCCTGCACAGCTCCATGATCGAGGGGACTATCTTGATTAATCACCCTCTTGGAGGCATTGTAATATACTGGTAAATGATATCATAACACTCCCCTTGATAAGGGGCATCGATTGGTATTGATATTGCAGGGTTTCGGAGCTTCCCACATTGGCTGCCTACATATTGCTTGATGTGGGTCTGCTGGGCCGCGGCTGCGGCCTTGCGGTTTGACGGAACCATATTTTGATTTGCGGGGGTTGCTTTGAAGAGCGGCTGTGCCTACCCCTACTGTTTACCTGCACAACGGTTCTAATACCTGTGGCTCTGGCCCCGATGCATTACCCGTCTATTGTAGATCAGCCTGACCTTGTGTGCTTGACAGAGGCCGTGACTGGAAGTTTGCAGAGGAGGCGAGTTGTGGCTGAACTGAGGCGATCCCTGCTTGGAGCTGCCAGAGACGAGTGGGCACATTGCGCTGCTGGATCCCCTCACTCTTGATCTGCGGGAAGGATTTGCCGGCACTCAGTGGTCACAGTGAGTTGCCTGACTGAGGGAGGCCTGGGATAGAAGCGCTACTGCTGCCCCCCCCCGATAAAGCACTATCTTTTTTGTTATTTTATGTATCCCTGTTCCCCTTCCCCCCTATAGGCATACTGGCTACTGATTCTATATAAATCCTTTTGGAGAATTCTGAGTCTATATATGTAACCCTCCATCCTTGCAGTGTGTGGGTAGAGCTGTTACTGCCCTGTTGCTAGGACTCTGGGGTGCACCTCAGCTACTATCTTCATTCATTTCTTGGAACAACTATATATTGGCCGTACTGGCTGTGACAAGTGGATAATTTGGACTGCACTGGCCATTACCAAATTAAAACCCTGTTTACAGAGACCTTTTACTTCTACCTGGCTCTCTCCTGTATCCCCCCTAATTGAGCACCGTCCTTTTTTTATTTTTATTATCCCAGTACCCCTTCCCTCACCTTAGGTGATTAATATATTCTGTGCTGGAACCCCATCTTTTTTCTACCTACCCAATGATACCTGTCTATTCTCTGATGTCTCATTGATGGGGCACCTGTTCTCCTTGTGCAGCTCAGATCATACAGTCCCTTGGACCTTGCAAATGGAATCCATGCCTGTTGCTGGACCTACTGCTATTACTCTCAGTTTATGAGTACCTGCCTAATATGTAAAGATCACCTTGTGCATCTTAACCCATGTTTGTTTTACTACCCTTTTTTGGAACCCCTTCTACCCCGTGTATAATTGAAACCACTCAGTTTCCTGGTGATTTATCCTGCTTCTCTGACCATTGTAAGGGTGTGAGGACTGTGGCTGTCATTGCACCATACTACTTGGCGTTTGCCTGCAACCCAGTTTGTCCTCTCTCCTCTATATGTAACCCCTTCTCTCCCATGTAAAATTCAAGCAATTTATCATCTGCTTCCTGCTCCACCGCTGTGCTATTATCCCTGTGGGATTTGGCTGCATCACTGCAGTTCTCATCTCCTGGAGTCAACTATCCTGGATGTGAAAAGTGGAGACATCACTCAACTAAGAGCTTACTGCTGTTGTCTCTGTCCTGCAAACCCTTGCTCATAATACAAGAGCCACTATTGTATGCTTTACCCCTGTCTGTCTCCTCGCCTTGTTTATGTGACCCCTTCTGTCCCATGTATAACAGAGATAACTTGGTGCTCTGGTTTTGCTTATCCTCACTTTAATCTTCATATCATGGCTCTGGACGCTATGGTTCCTGTGATATAACTCTCTTCAGATGTCCCGAGGTGTCTGATCTCTCGCTGCATAGCCTTGATCTACTATGATATTCTTCATTGTGTTGCTCCTCACCTGCTCTTTGATATGATGGGCAAAAAAGTCTAAATCAGGTGAAATCAAGAACAGGCTTAGTCAATTCTCTAGGAGGCAAATGGAGGAGGGCGAAGTTCAAACTATCATGGAACAATCTTCTGCTCCGTCCTCACCCTCACACTCAACTGATAATGGCGAGACTTCTGATTCACACTTTGCAGAATTGATGGCGGCCATCTCTAATTGTCAAAATGTCCTGACCACTAAGATCAATTCAGTGCAGATGAAATTGGGGGCGGCTCCCAGAAACATAATCGCCAAGCTCCTCAATTACAGAGACAGGGATGCAATATTGAGAATGGCTCGCCTCAACAGTCCTATTATGTGCGGCAATGCTCGCATTTCCTTCTACCCTGATTTCTCAATGGAGGTTCAGCACCAAAGAATGAAGTTTCAGGAGGTGAAAGCAAATTGCGTGAGATCAAATACGTCATGCTATACCCAGCTAAGCTACATGTGAACCATAATGGAAGTACTTCCTTCTTCACATCCGAGGTTGTGGCCATGAACTGGATTGAGGCTTTGTAGGCGAGAGTAATGTCTATGGTTGGCGGCTCACTCTTCATGCTGCTGACTGTACTGCATAAACTCTCAAGTAATATACCTTAAGGTTGAGAGGGGTGGGCGGTATATGAGGGCTATTATATTGGTGTAATAAGTGAGTAGTTTTGATTCATGATCGTCAATATATGTGGGGATGTGCTGTGACATGTGTGCCCTCTCGGATGGGTATACGTCTCACTGAGATATATGTGTATTTAAGTAAGTTATAGTTACTCTGATTTGGGGATTTGTAATGATGAGTGTGGGGATGCGATATGTGGGCCCACTTGAGACTGTACCTGTTCAAATATGGGGGGGTGCAGCTTCTGATTTATGGATGCACAGCTATGGCACCTAACCATGTCAGTTTCCGTACTCGTAGTGTGATTACAAATAAATTTATGAGATAATGTGATACATCCTCCTGTGCCTTATGAAGCGCAGGAATCCTCAGGGGTTGTAAGTTGCTCCCAAATTGCACCCGGAACATCTTAATGGTGTCATATGTTTAGTTGCCATTCGTGCTGCCTTATGTATAGGTACTTCAATAATTAATATATCACATGATTGGTAGGTTGTCTACCTTATGATTGGTGGCTGCAGTGGGCTCGCGTGTCTTGTTCTCATCTCTACTAGTTAAATTTGACACTGTTTATGCTTATGCTAAATGTAGACTCTCTCTCTTACTTGACATTGCAGCTTCAGCTCTCGATGGTTATGTGCTATGGGTGCTTGGGCTGGTTGTGTTGCTGAGTCACCTAGTGGTGCCCGATGGTGCTGGACGACGTGGCAAAGCGGCTGGTGTGAGCTGACATGGACACCCTTGGGACCATCTTAATGTTTTGTAACTGTTGTACTTTTCATTTGTTTGGGTTGTGAGGTTTACTATGTGGGAGGCGTCCCGGGTTCGGCTTGGGATTTCCCTAGGGGTAATTGTTCATGTATGGGTCCTCTTCCAGTTGGGGTTGGATGGGGGTGGGGAGGGGGGTTTAGTTTTCTTTATGGGACTGGGAGTTAGAATGGGAGATTTTCATAATGGGTTCTGCCCTTACTTTCTGGGAGACGGGCGTGCATCTTGCATCTACTCTAACGGCTATGGCTAATAAAGTGATTACTATTATCTCCTGGAATGTCAGGGGACAGCATAAAGCGATCCTTGCTCTTAAATCATTCCAGGAGATATAAGACAGATATTTTGCTTCTCCAGGAGACTCACTTACACGGTGGAAAAATATTAGCACTTAAGAAGTCATGGGTGGGGCGACATTATCATGCTACCTTCTCAACTCATGCGAGAGGGGTTTCTATTTTGGTTAATAAGTCCTTGCAATACGAGTTAGTAGATTTGAAGTCTGACCCACTGGGTCGGTATACCTTTTTGGACTGCTTGATTTCTGACATCCCGGTTATTCTAATGAATATTTACATTCCTCCACCTTTTGTGCCTGAGGTTCTACAGGAGGCTCTCTTATATGTATCTGCAAAGCCTGGTCGCAGTCTTGTTGTTATGGGGGACTTCAACATGTACACTGACATTGCTTTACACAAGATAGGTCCCGGGTCAGGTGATTCTTTGGCTTCTAGACTCAAATTTCTAAGTTTTGTAGAAGACATGAACCTTACTGACGCATGGAGAACTCTTCATCCTAACATTAAGGAGTACTCGTGTCATTCTGCCACTCACAAATCGCTGTCTAGGATTGATCATGCGTTTTTATCCAATCATGCGTGGCATATGGTTGATGATTGTTTTTATCTACCTAGAGTGGCTTTGGATCATTCTCCAATGAGCTTACACCTCCTTGTGGGTAGGGATTTTTCAACTCCTAGTTGACGACTTCAGCCATATTGGCTATCTATCGATAATATTGCTGTGGGCCTCGGGGCCGCACTGACAGATTATTTTTGTTATAACGAGGGCTCTGCATTGCAGGGAATGGTTTGGGATGCCACGAAGGCTGTGGCGCGAGGTTCGCTTAGCTCACTGATTGCTACACACAAAAAACATACAAGAGATAAAATCAATCAATTGGAGAAAGAAGCTAGCGAGGCAGAAAGACTACACGTTGATAAAGGTGACGCCATCTCATATGATTCCTTCCTACTTGCCTCGTCTGTATATAATGCCGCGTTAATGGAGCAGAATATAACTTTTATGATGTTCCAGAAACAGAAATTATTTGAAAATGGGGATAGAGCAGGGAAACTTACATCCCATTTGGTGGCACAACGAGAGAGGAGGCTCTACCGGCCCTGCCAAAATACCGGGCAAGGCAGCCTTGAGACTGACACAAAGAGAGAGGAGGCTCTACCGGCCCTGCCAATATTCCGGGCAAGGCAGCCTTTAGACTGGCACAATGAGAGAGGAGGCTCTACCGGCCTTGCCAATATACCAGGCAAGGCAGCCGTGGGATTCACACAAATAGAGAGGAGACTCTACCGGCCTTGCCAATATACCGGGCAAGGCAGCCTCGCTAGACCCAGAGCACTGCAAGTACTGGTGCATAAGAGGAGAAGGCCTCAGCGACTAGAATATTGGTGGAGTAAACCAGTCGCCTATACTGAGCACACAGAGGCCTTGCCGGGGCTGTATAGGTGTCAACGAGCACCCGGTAATGATGGAGCAAATCAGTACTGGACCAACGATGACACTGCCGGTGCTAAATGGATACTGTGTGCAACCGGTATATATGGAGCGAACCAGTACCCGTGTACTGGACTACACAAGACTGTTCCGGTGCTGTATGGAACACAGCAAGCAACCGGTTATACATGGAGCGAACCAGTACCCGTGTACTATATTACACAAAACTCTACCGGTGCTGTATGGAACACAGCAAGCAACCAGTTATACATGGAGTGAACCGGTACCCGTGTACTGGATTACACAAGACTCGACCGGTGCTGTATGGAACGCAGCAAGCCACCAGTTATAGATAGAGCAAACCAGTACCCGCGTACTGGACTACACAAGTCATTGAATGATAAGACTATCACCCAAGGCGACATGAAGGAGGAAACACTCTGCACGCGATCCAGGAGCAGGAACACAGCCAGGTCAGGACAGGAAACAGAAACAGTAACGGCAGCCAACCAGATCAGGAACGGCAGCAGGAACAACAGCCCAAACCGGATCAGGAACGGAGGCAGGAACCAATACACAGAGGAAGCTGTCAGGCAGGTACACAGGCGATCTCTGGAGCGTAGTAGAATCAGTCACAGCCCAGGAAGCTCAGGAAAACAGTGCAGGTGCTAGCAACATAGAGACACCACGAAAGGGCAACCAAAGGGTGCCCAAGCCCAGTCTAAATAGGCAATACAGGGCGGGCTGAAGACAGGCAGCCAATGGAGAGCCCAATCAGATAACTGACAGGAAAAGGCAGCAATCACGGGCACCGTGATAGTCCCTTACTGAAGAAACCATAGTAGTAGTCCCTAAACCGGGCAAAGACCTGACTAGGTGCGATTCGTATCGACCTATTTCTTTGCTTACATCGGATGGGAAAATTTTGGCCAAGGTGTTGGCTAACTTATATTTTGCATGCGGTGACACTGGAGTATCTGGCTGTTTCTTTACATTCTTTACTCTCTTTACTTATCCATTTATATATCTACCTGTTAATTGACTCCTATGCTGTTCCCTGTTGCATTTGATGATGTTTTACGTGGGAGGTGCTGTGCCCGTCTCCCGGGGAGTGAGGGAAGGTGGGAGATCTTAGTATTGTTAGAGATATGGCTAGGATAAAGGGATGGGTGGGGGAGGGTTTGGTTTTTTTTTTTTTTGGTCTGGTTTGGCTGAGTTTTTTCAAATATAAAAGCTAAAATGGGACAGCTGTACTTTCATGTTATAATATTTACATGACTGTCTACACTGTATCTCTTATTCGATTAATGTGTGCATTATTTATGATCTTGTAATGCATTATTACTGTCCTCTCAATAAAAATGTTTAAAAAAAAAAAAAAAAAAAAAACTATTCAACTTGCTGGATGATGCCAAGAGAGAGGTCATCATTAATAAAGATGAATATAGTTTTCAGAGGACAGAATTTCCACATACAGTGACTTTTTGCCATCTGTCATGCACATTATGAGGTTAACTAGCGTGAACACTAATATATATGCCCAGTTAGATGTTATAATGAACAGGACAATGATTGGTTTAGAAATATGTTATGTACATTTAAGGAGCTAACCAATGCGGACGCTATATAATGTGTGCTGTGCTAGATGTTATGAAAAGCACGATGTAACTGTTTTCAGACAGTATGCATTATCAGTGACAAGTTATTGTAATAGTTACAAAATGTTGTCTATATTTGTCATTAAAGAAATGTTATATTAATTTGCAGATTTATGATGATTATATGAAAGAGGCATATAATTTGTTGTTGGATTAAGAGTTCTATAATAGATTGAGCTGTGATCCAACAGACAAATTTAAAAACAAACTATTCAACTTGCTGGATGATGCCAAGAGAGAAGTCATCATTAATAAAGATGAATATAGTTTTCTGAGGACAGAATTTCCACGTACAGTGACTTTTATACAACCTCCAGGATGTCAGATTATTTCAGGCATTGGATCTTTGTGCCAAAATTTGTTGCTGTACGTGGATCTATACCTTCAGGTTATGGTGCCTACTATGCCAGCTTATCTTAAAGATAGCTCTGACATCATCCAGTGATTTGAGGGTTATAGTTGGGAAGAGGGGGATATATTAGTAACTGCAGACATCAGTGCCCTCTTTACTAACATTAGACATAGTGATATAATTAAAGCTATAGCCTATTTGAAAAAAAAAAGTGTTTTTCTATCTATGAAACATAGAGAAGTCATTTTAAACAGTATAGCACTTATTTTGAGTAGTAATTACTTTATCTTTAATGGTGAGTTTTATATCCAGAGAAGGGGAACTGCGATAAGTATGCGTTTTGCACCCAGTAAGTAATTACTATGAGCAGGGTCTGTTTCTGATTTTGCCCAGAGATGATATGGTGTACAACAAATGTGTCAGGATTTCATTGATGTTATACACATGTATAGATCAACAAAACTTTAATATATGTGTTGTCATGTCCATGTGGTTTGTACTAGGTGGGAAGAACAAAGAAGTGTTTTAAACAATGATTATATGAACACATCAGAAATATCAAAATAGGTTTTACACATCACTTGGTGTCTAGACATTTTCTGGAGGTCCATGGTGGAGATCCAAGTGGGCTATTAGGTTATGGTATTGAGAGGGTTGGTTTAGACCCAAGAGGAGGGAGTTTGGAAAAACTGCTGAATCAATGGGAAGCCCATTGGATCTTTACCCTGGATTTTTTGAGTCCTAATGGCCTCAATGAAAATAGTGAATTAGCCTTGTTTTTATGAATACCTTAAAAGTTTGTATACTACTAGAGTGGATCACCTTGTTGGTTGTGAGGAAATACTGACACGTTTTATTATTGGAAATACTTCTGAATAAACCCTTTTGATTAATTGAGTTTTTTACTGAAAGGTTGCAGAGAGGAATTAATGCATTGTTATTGCTATTTTTAGGTTAGGGCAAACATGTATTGGAGTCTCTAATTTGGGATCTCTATATATGTGTTTTTTTTACTTTTAATATGCTTTGTATGGGGTTAATCAGAGTGGATGCTATCACGTGTGTCCTGTTGGACGCTATGTATGGTACGGTACGATTGTTATAAGTTTATGTATGCTGTTAGTAAACAGTCACTGTGATAGTTATAAAATGCTATTAAATGAAATTCGTTATTGACAAATTTCTTAAATCTAGTATGCACATTATGAGGTTAACTAGCGTGAACGCTAATATATATGCCTCGTTAAATGTTATAACGGACAGGGCAATGATTGGTTTAGAAATATGTTATGTATGTTTAAGGAGCTAACCAATGCAGACACTATATTATGTGTGCTGTGCTAGATGTTATGAAAAGCATGATGCAACTGTTTTCAGACTGTATGCATTATCAGTGACAAGTTATTGTAATAGTTACAAACTATTGTAAAATGTTGTCTATATTTGTCAATAAAGAAATTTTATATTAAGTTCATTATGGGGTTTTAAAAGGTAGGGAATGAGTGTTTTTGCTCCGTGAGAAGTGATGGACACGGGAACTCTGCAGACGGATATCGCTAGGTGAAGGATTGCACCTGTAATTAATAAAGAGTGAAGAGTCTTATCCAATAGGATCCAGGCAAACTATTTTTAAACTTGGAGATACTGGTCCGATACATACCGTAAAATCTCGGGTATAATACGCACAATTTTACCCCTCTTCACCTTATGTGAAGTGGGGGGTGCGTATTATACCCGAGAGTTTTTTACAGACTTTAAAAAAAAAAAAAGAAAAGTTAGCGCTTCCTGCTCCCTCTCGCTCCCTGCAATCTGGTGATTAAGTAAGACTTACTTTTTGAAGCTTTTATGGTGTACCGGTATCTGAAAATAGATCCCTCTCTCCCATCTCCCTGCGGGCGGCACGCTTGCATCTGCCACCCGCTTCCTTCAAATCGGCTTTCAGGACCTTGAGATCCTCACATAGGAGGAAGGTCCTGAAAACCGATTGAAGGAAGCGGGCGGCAGATGCAATCGTGCCGCCCGCAGGGAAGATGGGAGAGAGGGATATTTTTTCAGATACCGGTACACCATAAAAGCTTCAAAAAGTAAGTCTTACTTAATCACCAGATTGCAGGGAGAGAGAGGGAGCAGGAAGCGCTAACTTTTCTTTTTTTTTTTTTTTTTTAGTAAGGGGAAAACAAGGGTGCGTATTATACATAGGCACTCTTGTTTTCCCCTAAATCTTGGGCATAATAAACACCTGCGTATTATACACAGGTGCGTATTATACCTGAGATTTTACGGTACATAATTTTAGCTTGATAAAGCACCCAAGCGATGCAAAACACATTGCAGAGTTGTTTTTCCTGGCCAGGGATGATTGCTATAGAGGACCTAATAATACTCGCTTATGTAAGTGTTTCTGATCGTATCTGGTGTTAAATATTTTGTCTGGAGTCATTTTGTATGCGGTATATGAGATTTGGGCTGCTATTATAGACGTGGTTGTGGGCTTTCATAGTGCTCGCTTTAAGTGCGAGTGTGAATGTGTTTAACCCACACATATTCTGTATACTTTCTCTCTTTTGAATATACTGTATTTTGTATGTTTTTATAATAAAGCTTAATATGTACTTTTATTATACATGTGGTATGCACAGTGTTTATTTCTATAACTATATATAAAAAGAGGGTATTTACCTTTAATTAAATATATATATATATATATATATATATATTGTGAGTTTCAGCTCGATTAGATACTGTGTATATATCTTTTTGTGTATTTTTGTAGGGCTTTATCTGTCACATTTGGGTTAGCGCTGAATCCTGAGAAGTTTGCCCCCCCAATCCCAGTATGCAAACCCCGCCAAAAAAATTTCCCATTCAACTGATTCTTTCCTCACATTCCACTAACACAGGCAACCTCATGCCACCTTTATACTATGTCTTTGGGACATAAAAAAACATTTGCTATGTGTTGTGTATAAATTCAATTTTCCCATTGATTTCAGGGTTTGTCATTACCTGCTCTAGAAACTGATTGGCTGGGAGGTGTGTAAGCACTTCCCAGTCAATAGGAGACTGCCAATTTATTTTGAACTGAGACAGGCATATAAAAGCTTCAAGAAAAAAGGTTCAAACTTCCGGCAATCTGACTTGGGCAATGGCCTGAGAAGTCAGAAGGCTCTATCTGTGGTGCTCCAAATGCCTTCCGCTATCAGCAGAGACAGCGGCGGAGGAATGGGGGTAAATAGATTTACATTTTAGAAGCATATGGACACAGCAAAAAGATTAGTAATATTTATATTTAATATGAACAGTAAGATGCCACCAACATTAACCCTTTGAGTGCCGGAGGGCTACCCATCCTGCGTTCAAAGGGGTAACAACAACATCTTTGGGGGAGTATTTTTTTAAAAAAAGACAAAATACTAATATATATTTTCTTTTAATTTGAAGCAAGAATGAAGAAAAGAAGAATGAAGATCAGAGGAAGAAGAGAAGACAGAAGAAAAGAAGTCGGCCAGGACCACGCTGGACATCAGGATTACTGGTAAGTTTTTAATTGCCGGAACATGTGTGAAACTGTTTGTGGATTAACCCTATGAGTGGTGGTATGCAACGATGTATAATGCATTGGATACAACATTGTCACTCATAGGGTTAATCTAATTCTTAGGACCCCATATCAATACATCACTGTGTTAGCTGCCTAAAGATCCGATAAGGGATTTTACGGCTAAACAAACTGGGTCTTAAATTTTATGCGATAAAGTGATTCCCTTATTGGATTTTAACAGACTACGCGGTCCTTTAAGTGGCAACTTGGAGCATTTTTTTTCTTTTTAACGGGCCAAAATGCATGTTGGTGTAGCGGCCGGTAGGGGTATTTTGCTGGCATTTTTTCGTAGCACTGATCAATAGCTTACTATGCTTGAAAAAATACCTACACCAGTTTTTTTAGCTAACGGCTGCCTTTAAATCTACCCCTGTGTCTTTCATCAGCAACTGCTATGTGCAGAGGGTGCAGACAGAAACATTATGAAACATGGGAAGAACTGGCTGTGAGGTATCAAAACAATTAAAACATCTGCACTCATAGTAAGCACCAGACACAACTGCATCCAAACACCTTGACCCTTAGGTCTGCAATATAAAACCACACTCCAAAAAAACCCCAAGTGCTGCTGTCACTATGACCTTTATCCACTCTGCTACACACATTTGGGACTTGCGTCAATAAGGTACAGTAAAAGAGTCAATAAGCAAAAAACCAATACTGAACAATAGCCAAACCTGTGTTCCCCAACAATTCAAGAAGCCATCTACCAGAGTTGACAACGGTGTAGGCCGCACAAATCCATAACATGCATTTAATCTTTTTTTCCTCACGTACATTCATTTTATTTGTTAAATAATGCCAGATACGTCAATTTCAAAGGAAAATAGCTAATGCTCGATTATATGTGACTCTAAACGTTGTCAAAACAAGTTCAAAATCACAGCCAATCACCACACACCAAAGTATCAAGTCAATTAAAATAAATGTATATATACCCCAAAATAAATAAAGCACTGCCTATGTTTAGAGGATCTCAGAGGGAGCTACAGCACAGGGTGCAGGAGTGGAGGATAGACATAGCAACTAGGAATGGGTGAAAATGTTTTGCATAGCTTATTTCATTGAAATCAATGGGAGAAAACTTTTTCCCCATCACATGAAAGTTTTCTCTGCTTGTCTACAGCTACATACAAAGTTATCAGGCTCTTTGGGACTTGCTCCCTGAGTATGAGTTGGTAACTATCACACAGGAACACCGTGTAGCTCCTAGAAGTGGTCCAACTGCATGTGAGATGGTTTCTGCATACTTGCAGGATAGCTACATTCTAGGCAGAAACAATGACCCCATGGATGGCAAAGAAAGCAGTGTGTGGCCACTATTGACATGTACTGCAGTGGAAAACCTCAGTTGTTCTCCAGCAAGTGTTGAGTCTGAGAGGGTTTTCAGTGTGGCTGGTTTTATTGTCAATGACCGCAGGACACAGCTATCAAGCTGCAATGTTGGGAGACTAACATTCTTAAAAATGAACCAACATCTCATACCATCTGAGTATCAGATAGCAGAAACTACACAGGACTGCAGCACAGATGAGAAGGTGGAGGAGGGATGTGAAGAAGGGTTTCCACCATCTACCCCACCTGGGACCGCTGCTATGAGCAACACGTAATGTGTGTCAATAATCTGTGGAGGACAGCGATTTGACATAAACATGACAATAGTAAACCATATACATACACAAACCATACCAGCCAGTCCCCCACCACCACTACAATACACATCTGCCACATTGTAGGATGTATTTTTGTTTTTTAATCTCTTGACATTATCATGAATATGTGCCAGAGTCATTTAAGGCATACGTTGCTGAAAGGACTCACAACTTTGATTTTCAGCCACTTATTTCTAACTACATTCCTCAGAAGAAGTATTATTACAGTGGGAAATGTAGTACCTATAGGAAATATAGATGAAAAATGTGTTAAAATAGGTGAAAAATTTGTTAAAATAGGCAAAAAGGAGGACATTTTTGCATAGGTGAAAAAGCGAAAACTTTTGCGAAAAAAGCTAAAAATCAACAAGTTTTCATGAAAAGTCATGCAGGAAATTTTTCACACTTTTCGCCTACCGCTATTATTTACCACACACACTGTGTATATTGCATTTGCTGATGAGCGGTACAGTTCCTGCTCTGAAGTGAAAAATGTTTATTCTAGTAATAAAACATCCATGATTTTAGAGGAGGGGCAGGTGGAGAAGAATTATTGGCCAACTTCTTCTTTTCATATACTGGGGGCTACTTATTGTGCTGCTACTGCCTCAGGAGCATCACTGGAGCTAGTCATGGCAACTTTCATCATCCATTTCCCATGTTACTGCTATTGTTGATTCCTTTCCATTTCAGCTGCCTAATCATCCTGTTGCTAAAACAACTCAGCAGCATCAGCAGCAAGAACATCAGTTGCAGATTCTGCAGTTAGGGACTCATGAGAACATTTGACCATGGCCAGTGGCCACTGGCCAATATAACCTGCTGGCACTAGGCTTGTGCTTTAAAAAAAATAAAAGCTAAAAATAAATAAAACATAGCCTTACAAAAAAAATAATTTGTGGGGGTTTGTTTCGAACAAGCCTAAGTCCTACAAATAAATGTAGGTAATCAATAAGATAGTACGATAATAAGATAATATTTGTTGTTTGTAAATTCAATACTCCCATTGATTTCAATGGGATGAGCTAGGCGAAAAAAGCGGAAAAACTGCACTTTTCACTGGAAATTAGTCGCCAAGCAGGAAGTGTCATTAATCGCTGAATTCAGTTTGAGGAGAACGTTTTCGTCCGTTCCTACTCACAAGGTCCCAGCCTACTCAGCTTTTCTCATCACTCTTCACAGAATGTGTTACACGTAACCAAATTACTTTCCTTTTATGAGACATAGATCACCAGCATCCACCCAAGTTTGCTCTTCCATTCACAGCCCTCCAGCTGTTGTAGTCAGATTATTGCAATATCAGTTGTGATATCCAGCATCTTTCTACTGTCTCTAGGACTTGGTATAGATAAAATTAATTTCTCTCACTATTATTGTTCATCCATGTTGATGATCTTTAGACAAAAAAAATCTCTTCTAACATGCTTCAAATAGCTGCTTACGGACTAGATGTACTAGGTTTTAGACACACTGTGTTATGATTATATATATTAAAAATGGGAAACTGACCTAGGGAGATTGGAAGATTGGGAGTGCGAGCAAGCTACTAGAACTCCTGAGAAGTTGATGCCGATGACTAGACATCAAATGATACAATTAAAAATCCTTCATAGATCATACTATATACCTACTAGACTGTACAAATGGGTAAAATTAACAGCAGTGTATGTGGAAGATGCAGATGTGATATGGGAATGCACGATGGTTACAAGATTCTGGGAGAGGGTGGTGGAGACTGTATCCAGGGTCCTGGAGTGTCCAGTCCCATTGGAAACCAAACTATGGATTCTCTAAGTATTCCCATATTCCCAGAAGGGTGACTCAAGGACATGTATGATTGCTGCTAAGGGAACTGTTGCTGATGTGTTGAAGATGGTGGCCATGGCATGGATGGCAAACAGCCCTCCAGGTTTTTCTACCTGGTTTAATTCAGTCAACCATGAAATCCCTTTTTTACAAATTGCTCTACGTCAGCAGACGATCCCCATATAAGTGTAATCAGATTTGGAATATATAGTTTTCATGCCCCTTCTCAGCCCAGCTACATAGCGCTATCGTGGTAACGCATACACAAGATGAAATTCACTTATCAGATGACTTAGGTACAGTTTATCACTTATGATATTCTCTTATAGCTGGAATCTTGCTTATCTCCTGGGGGGATATCACTCTGCCTGCTGGGTTGTTTAGTATTTTGTTTTTATTGGGCTTTTTAGCCTTATATAGGGGTATTTTAAATTATGGGGGATAAAGGAAAGAGAAGGGAGAAATAGAAAAAAAAACTTGTGAGACATTGCTTATATCTGGTTTTTAAATTGAACTCAATCATGTAACTGTAACCCTGATTTGGTGCAACTTGTGTCATTACAAAGTCATCATACAATGTATTTTTGGTCTTTAATAAAAATATTTTAAAAAAATTAATAGTACAATTTTCCCAGGAAAAATACAAATGTGATATCACCACACGACAAATAACGTGATGGAGAAATCGACGTACAGGACAGATCCCTCTTCATTACCACATGGGTCGATGCCGTTCCATACTGAGGGAATTTGTACAGAGACTGCTTCTATATATGGGCAGTCTCTGTTCCAGTTCCATCACAGCCATTGGCTAGGATGTGTGCTTACACACATCCCAGCCAATCAGCTTCAAATGACAGTGAGTGCAGCTGATTGGCTGGAAGGTGCATAAGCAGTCTGTTCAAATTCCATCAGTGTGGAACGGGCATCTGCCTGTGTGTTAACCCTTTGAGTGCCAGAGGGGTATGCAACGCATTGCAAAGCAATGCGTTGCGTAACCCTCTGGCACTCAAAGGGTTAATGAAGAGGGGTCTGTGCTGTACATCAATTTGTCTGCCGCCGCCACCTCAGCTGCCGCACACAGAGGCGGAGAAATTGGAAAGTATAAGATTATTTGTACAAATATTGAGGAATTATTTTAACCCCTTAAGGACTGGCGTGCACACACACACAGCCAGCACTTTTTTTTTGCAATTCTGGTTCAGGGCTTCCAGAGCGGAGTGAAGCCGTGCCGGTAGCCCTGAACTGCATGACGTACCAGGACCGTCACTGGTCCTTAAGTGCTGGACTGCTGTGACGGTCTTGGTACAGCAATGGTCCTTAAGGGGTTAAAAGAAAAAAGATGAACAGTAGCTGACCAGGATGCTGAGGACTGAGGATTAAGGTTGTTACTTTTAATGGGATGTTGCTTAATTACTTAGGCACATTAACCCTATGAGTGCTGATGGGGCAGTTATGCCCCACTGGCACTCATAGGGTTAATTCAACTAACTTTGAACACACTTTAGATAGTTTGGATGTATTGATACTGGCCACCGGGGACAAATGAATTGAGCCCTAATTCTGACATTATATAATGTGCATTGTATAAAAGATTTATAGGTTTTGGATAATTTAAGTTACAGAAGACATGGAAATTTGAGAAATACATTGTGTAAAAGCATATGCTCAGCCCATATGTCTTTGCAGATGCAATCAAAAACAAATGTAGTACACAGCAAAATCACACACATTCTGAATAAAATATGATACTTTGTTATATATTGATGAATCTTCAAATTAAATATAGTACTTTGTCAGCTAAGAAAGCATGTGTTCTGTGCTAAAATGTGTATGTCACATCCTGCCTCTTTTTCCTTCTTATTTATAGGACCACCTATTTTAGGCCTACCTAAGTTCCTGCGGGTTACTCATTCTTCATGCTCTTGAGCAGAATTCTGTGTATTCTAAGAATCCTGTCCGGCTTGACCTTGACTACACTTATTTTTAATTCCCTGGTATCTCGTTGATCTCCACTTTTGGTATTGACCCAAATCCAGAATTAAATTTTGTCACCAGATAGTCCCTATATTTTGACTGGATGGATTTCCTGGTTTGATGAAAGTTCATACAGACTCTTCTGAGTGAGTGACAGCTTCTTTCATAGAACTTCCACCATCATCCTCAAAGCCTTAGTTTACTGTATGATTGAGCAGCTTGGTGCCTCAATTCCACTCTTCTTCCTCTCCAGGAGTGGCTCGCAATCTCTACTAGAATGGGAGAAAACTTTTGTCTCAAACCAAATGAAAAATTACCCTTCTTGGTTTTTCAACTAGCTCATTGCATTGAAATCAATGGGAAGACTGAATTTTTCTCCACCACATTGCAGTTTTCTCTTCTTTTCCTGCAGGTATATAAAAGGGTGTCAGGCTCTCACAGCATGTCATTCTGTGTTTGTGACAGGAGAAAGCAGAACGTTTTTGAGATAGAGAAGATGGGTAAATAAAGGAGAAATGAATCTTAGTTTAGGGAGTCTTTTAGGTGGGACATTTTTTCTCTGTATTAGGTGAGTCAACTCTGGGCGAGAAGAAGAGAGGAAGGAGGCTGACCTCAAATATCCCAACATTCTGTGGAAGCTGGAGTCCAATTTACTTGCTGATCTTATTGTTATTTTCTCTGTACTGGGGAAGTCTGGGAAAATAAGTTGCTGATTTTGTTTTTAGTTACTGTATATATATACTAGTTGAAGAGCCTGTTACACGGGCCACAGTGCCACTGCCAGCCGGTCGCAGGGCAGTCATGCACAGTAGAGACTGCCCATGCCTCTGCTGATACAGTGCCAGCCGGTCGCGGTGCAGTCATGCTAAGTAGAGACTGCCCACGCCACGGCTAATCCAGAACGGGAAGCTCCTTCAGAGCGCACCGCTCTGTATCAGCCTCGTCACTGGCAGTCTCTACTGCGCATGACTGCAGCATGCGCAGCAGTCTCTACTGCACACGATTGTGGCGTTACACACGTTTTATTAAATTATTATATAGGATAGCAAGACATCACTCTCCATCAGTTGTGCACTGTATAGTAAAAACACACAAAGTAGTTGAATAATGTCCGGCAAATGCACAGTGGGCAGGGTAAGGGGTAAAGTGGAGCAGTTCATGTACATGGAAGTGGTAGTTCAAAAATTAGCTGCATCCATGATTGCTGCAACGTGCACAATAAATGATGATGATCCCTCAGCTCTAGGGGAGTATGCAGTTTACCAGGGTTCCACCAACAGTTGCACCACCGTCACCATCAGAAACAAAAATACATAAGATGAGCAGTGAAGATGGCAATGAGTTGAGAGTGATGGTTACATGGCCAGAAAGTCAGCAGAAAGGCAAAGGCTCAATCTTCCACCACTGAAAAGGAGAACTGTGCCTGTCTATACACTGTTTGAAGAAACATTGGAAACTCTGACCCTGGACAAGCAAAGATGGCAAAAAGTGCACACAGTCATCCTGTCAGTCATCATCAGCATCAACACTGCTTCTAAGTCCCAGTCAGCCACAAACATTTGTATTTAGTAACCAGCAGCAACAGCAACACAAGTTATTAACATCCACAACCTTAGCTATGAGAAGTGCCTCTGCTGCTGCTGGAAGTGCTGCACCTTTAACACCTAGTAGCAGTAGCAGTAGAACTGCAGCAACATCTAGCCCCGGTAGTAGTATTAGTCCCTCAGGAACTACTCAGTCCCTGATGTCCACACTATTGAGATACTTCACTCAGGATCCAGTAGCTCAGCAGGTTCCTATCTGTTGTCTGTGCAAAAAGCATGTGAGCAGGGGGAAAAAAGACTCACACCTAGGCACCTTTTAAATGAAATTCCTACCTGAAGCACAACCACACAGGTCTGACTGAGAGATACACTCAGCAGGTCAGAGGTGCCACAACTAGCAGCAGCAAAAGCACTCTAAAAAGTCCCCAGGGTTTTGGGACAGATAATATAAAGTTTTTGATGTTATTTATGTGACAGAGAGTGTACCTCTCCCAACAGTTAGTTCATTCCAAATAACACCTATGGATCCTGCTGCAGAGGAATATAATGACTCTAGGTTTGCTGTAGGAGATGGCAAGAGTCATAGCCATTCCACACCTGCTGCCTCTACCTCCATCACCTCCTCTAGTCATGTTGTTAAAGCAATAATGTCACATGATTGCCAACCCACATTGACTGAGTTCCTGGGAAGGAGTCAGAAAAACAATCCCAAAGTATGCCTGTGGAATTGCAAGGTTGCCAAGATGTTGGCAGTGGACATGCTGCCATATTTATTTGTAGCAAACCAATGTTTCAGAGAACTGATGTCATGTATAGCTCCATGCTGGAATATCCCAAGCCACAGTTCTTTTTACAGGATGGCTGTGCCTGAATTGTACAAACAAGAAGCCAGGCCAAATATATTAGCAGTAGCATAGATGAGTAGGAGGAGGGATGTGAAGAAGGGTTGCTACCCCACTTCTGTCCACTGCTAAGAACCTAACACAGACAGTATGCTTTTAACTGTTGACAGGTGCATTCACCATCTCAGCTGCTCCACTGGATCTCCATGCAGGATTACCTGTAGAAATGCATCTTCCAGTTGTGTCCATCCAGATCTCTGCTCCAGCTCAACTGGGTTGGATATCTGACCTTGCAGTCAACACCTCAACTTTGGCTACAGCAGCAGCAAAGCCACATCTGGGGCTGCCTATGCTCACAAGCCACTCGTGCTATTCCTTTCACCCCAGCACCAACTGCTAGTAGTCCACCCTGTTTTAGCTTGATAGTAAGACTATAGGCATATTAACTTAATTGTTAGACAATTTCCCAAAATATTAATTTAGAGCATCAAAATGTATGTGTTCCTAAAATAAATGTAATTTTTGTCTGTTTTAACAAAAGTAAAATAAGTATTGTTTCATTGGCAGGTGTTGAGGTGTATGCTGTTATTAAAAAGGAACTTTTTTATCCAATTTCTTGTAAGAAACAGAGACATCTTTTTCTTTTTAGTAGATTAAATTTTAAAAATAGAAATCATAGGGTGTGACAGCTTTAGCATGGTTACTTGAATCCTTTCATTAATCTTCTTGACTTCACTGACTTTACTCTTCTCCTTTTTTACTTAACTTTTTATATTTGAATAATGTAACAGATTGTCAGTTTCTTAACCAGCTCAGTACTGAACAACTCATTCTATGCAGTTGTGTGCCTGAAATAATAAGAAACTTATTATTATTACTAAAATAATAATAATAATCAAACAAAAAAACAAACAGAGAAATAGGATAAGAAATTATTGGACTGCTTAGCATATAAAGTTACAGCCCTCTATACATCGTAATACTTTTCTTTATACTTGTCTTGATTATTTTGTGACCTTTGGAATTCGATTTGCCCATAACCGTTTTTTTTTTTTTTTGTTTTTTTGGCAGTGCTCCTCCTGCTGCTCCTTGAACAAAGGCGGAGATAGTGGTCCTGCTGCTGGGTTGTTGCCCTCCTACGGCCTCCTCCATGTCTCCTGATGTACTGGCCTGTCTCCTGGTAGCGCCTCCATGCTCTGGACACTACGCTGACAGACACAGCAAACCTTCTTGCCACAGCTCGCATTGATGTGCCATCCTGGATGAGCTGCACTACCTGAGCTACTTGTGTGGGTTGTAGACTCCGTCTCATGCTACCACTAGAGTGAAAACACCGCCAGCATTCAAAAGTTACCAAAACATCAGCCAGGAAGCATAGGAACTGAGAAGTGGTCTGTGGTCACCACCTGCAGAACCACTCCTTTATTGGGGGTGTCTTGCTAATTGCCTATAATTTCTACCTGTTGTCTGTTCCATTTGCACAACAGCATGTGAAATTGATTGTCAGTCAGTGTTGCTTCCTGAGTGGACAGTGTGATTTCACAGAAGTGTGATTGACTTCGAGTTACATTGTGTTGTTGAAGTGTTCCCTTTATTTTTTGGAGCAGTTTATATATAAATATTTTGGGGACAGACAGCTGACTGGAACCCTGACTTGAGCTGTGTGACTGACTGACTGACTTGATAGATAGCAGATGAGACTAAGAATTTTGTTGAGAGCCATGGAAAGACATCACACTCTATCAGTTCTGTTGTGTACTTTAGAGTAAAAACAAGCATACACACAATAGTTGGGTAATGTCCAGCAAAGGCACAAGGGGCAGGGGGAAAGGTGGATCAGTGCAAGGATGTAGGAGTAAAGTGGTAGTTCAAAAACTGACTGCAGCCATGATTGCTGCAGTGTGTGCAATAAATGATGATGATCCATCTCCTCCCGGGGAGGATGCTGTTTGTCAATGTCCCACCAAACATTCCATCCACCATCTCCAGTACTATTAAAAAAACATATAAGAAATACACTGAAAATGGCAATGATTCACATTCTAGTGTTGATGATAGCATAATGTAGGAAGGCATAGCAGCTGAACCAACTGCTGCATCTGACAGTGAGACAAACACATCAAAACAAAAAAGTAGTAGCAATCTATGTGAAATTAAAAGAAAAAAGAAATTGGTTGACACCTAGAAAAGCTTAGAGGAATATAAGGGTAGTGGACAAGAAGCTGCGGCCAACGCTGAGGATGACCTAATGATGACTGTTGATGAGGACGATGATGAAGATCTAGAATATATACCTCCTGCATCCTCCTCCTGTGTAGATACAGATGAAACTGAGGGTGAGAGAGAGATGATGTGGATAGAAAGTAAGCTGAAAGGCAATTGCTCAATCTTACTACACTGAAAAGGAGCACTGTATCTATCTATAAACTGTTTGAGAAAACAATTAGAAGGTCTGACACTGGACAAGCAAAGATGCCTAAAAACATGCAGTCATCTGTCAGTCATCATCATCATCCTCACCACTTCCAAGCCCCACTCAACCACACACACTTATGTTGAGTAGCCAGCAGCAACAAAAACAACAACACAGGTTATTAACATCCACAGCTTAGTTGTGCTGGTGGAAGGGTTACACCTTTACACCTAGTAGTAGAGGCATCAGAATTGCATCAACATCTAGCCCTATTAGTAGTAGCAGCCTCCCAGGAACCCCGCAGTCCCTGAAGTCCACAGTATGGAGATACTTCACTCACATCACTGAACTGCTCCACCTTCTCACTCCCCCTGCCCCTTGTGCATTTACTGTACATTACTAAACTACTTTGTGTGTTTTTACTATACAGTGCACTACTGATGGAGTATGATGTCTTGTCTTAGCCCTCAACAAAATTCTCAATTTCACCTCCTGTCTATCATATTTTTCTCATTTGCATTAAGAGTTGGGCCTCATCATTCTCACCACTATTAAGTAGTTTGTTGTATATACCCGCCAACACCTATTTTTTACATTTTATGCCACAGTTAGCCTTGATTTACTACCCACAAGGACTCCACATAATGACCCATTTCCTCACATATATCTCTCCTTAAAATTTGATTTAGATCTGTTTTAAAATATAAACACACATCCTCCCTCTCGTCTATTAATCTTGTCTCTCCTAAAAAGGTGAATAGCCCTCTATATTCACAGCCCAATCATGTATCATCCTACCATGTTTCATTTATGCCTAATCATGATGAATGACTAAAAATACACATATTTACCATCCTCTGAATAAATGTGGGACTGTCATGTAAAGGGACATATCCTTTGATATGTATTATTATATATATTTTTTATTTACTTATATGCTTTTTTTCTCCACATTTTAACCAAGAAATTTATGTAACATTGTCATTGTTTACTATAGATATGTTGGCAAGATTAAGATAGGTGAAGGCTTGTGATTTGAATGTTTCTTTTCCACTCAAAGTAACACGTTGGGCTCCCCAAGGCTCCATTCTTGGCCCTCTTACTTTCCCTAGTTTTGAATGATCTACCCATGGTTTGCAAAACATCTGCACTAAAAATCCAAATATATCACAGCTTGAGTCAGCATTCCAGGACAATTTCTCTGAAGCTGAAAGATGAATCACTGAAAAAAAGCTGTTGTTAAACACTGACAAAATGGTCCCAATGGTGTTTGGTACAAAAAAAAATTAATTACTCTCAACATTTATCCATTGTACCAAAGTCTATTCATAACTGGCCATAGACTATTCCTACAAATATCTTGGTATGTGGATGACCACAACCTCACTTTTGGTCTTCATATTGATAAATAAGCATGCAAACTTTATCCTAAAGTAAGCACTCTGTTTAGAAACAAAGCCATAGGTATATCTCTCTCTGACATCTCTTATTGTCCCTTGTGCCTCCTGCAATAAAATATTATATAAAGTTTTAAGTGCTGGTCTCTCTTTATTGTCCTAAATAGCCTTCTTAGCTACCTTTTGTTGAGGCTTAGCAGATTATCAGTTTCATTAACATATTTTCTTCCTACAATCTCCTGGCAAAACAATAATTTGAGTGTGTGTGTGTACATAGATAGGTAGACAGACAAGTATGCATTATAAAGCTACATATAGATTACGCAATAGACACATCACACACATATAAATATATACACATGCACATGGCACAGTTTAATGAACATGGCCTCTCCTTGTCCTTCCCCTTGGCAGTCTCTCTGTGACTACTGCAGGCTTAAATCAGTGCATATCATGCACCTGTTGGTTGAATACAGCCTCTAGACTAGATTCAGAAAAAATAGCTTGAATTATCAGGCGTTCTCACACTGAGGTGGGATGCAGTATTATGCCTCAGGGAACCTTGAACACACTATATATCAGATTCTAATAATAAATAAACATACCTTTCCTATCTCCATCACAAGATATATATATATTTATATATATATATATATATATATATATATATACACACACACACAGAGTATATAAATGTGTATATATATATATATATATAGATATAGATATATTCAGCGCTCTGTCTTCTCTGCAGTGATTTTGACAGGACTGTCCATTGGGACTTCTCCCCCCTGACCACTGACATCAAAATCACCACCCTTGTGCATTTCAGTGCAGAGATTTTGACAGGAGTTAGCAAGGGGCCTACATTTTTTCCCTAAATTCACTGATTTTAAAGTAAACCATGCTTGCTGTTTAAAAAGGCAAATTATGCTGAAACATTATACTATAAAATTGTCTTTTTTTACTTTCTTGCAGGCCTTAAGAATCCCAGAGGCCCCGGTGGAATTGTGAGAGGTGGCCCCGCAAATATAGGTTAATATACAGGATCATCGTTCCCCTTTGTCCTTTTTTTTGCTTCTTGTTTGTGGGAAAAGCAGGGACATTTAAAACACGTGAATAAACTGGTTTCTTTCTGTAATTCTGTGACTTTTGGGCATCCAAGAAGAGGCTCCCTGAAACAGAAGACACCAGCAAATGTCCAGATATACCCATGCATTAAAATTCCCCTTTTGACACACGATGCATAGGTCATAATGCAAAGCCATATTTTGAAAAGACAATATCGTTTTCTACTTAAAAAAATATATATATATTTAGCACTGCTCTTTGCCTACTTGTAACCTTTAAATAAAAGGCTTTATATTTTTCTTTTTCTATAGTCATCAACTTCCATAACACACATTAGCATCCAGTGACATTGCTTTGTCTGTATATATTTCTAGCTGTCAACAGAATGTCCTAAGGCAATCACATCATGATTCTATACCTATCATCCATTCTTTTTTAATACACAGGGGTCTAATTTTCCATCAGCAAAGCATGAAATCAAGTAATAGAGGTTGCCACATAAGCAGCATGTAGAAACAAGTAGTACCTTTTCCACTTATAAAATGCCGTAATTAAATAATACATGAAGGAAAACTCCTATATCTAGAATATCACATAGAAAAAGAAAACTTCATAGAATTGACAGGACAAAATGGAAGCCTTAACATGCATGGAGCAGAAAATCTAAATTTTAAGCTACTATTTCATATTTTCACTTTAATTAATTATTATGTGATTTAATTAAAATGCATAATAAACAACATTATTTATGATCCATAGTTATTACTCTAATGTTTATTATCTCTCATGGTAGAAATTCAGGGGCCAAGTCTTAAGGGAAGACTAGAAGCAGTAATGACTACAGGACACTGGTAGAACCAGACAAAGTAAGATGGGAGCAGAGAAAAACAAGGATTGTACTGTCCTTGGGTGCCAGAGCAGGACTGCACTGTTTTAGGGAGCCAAAACAGAAATTATCTGGCCTAGAGAGTCAGAAAAGGAATAGGAAAAAGGACAAGACACGAAAGGAAAGCACTGTTTAAGCTAGTAAACAAATAGACTTACACAGGAATAGGAACCAGGACAGACCTTGACAAGAGAAGGAAACAGGAAAGGACTGGATGGATGAGTAAAAAAAAACAGGATAGGACAAAACAAGATCAGAGGTGACAAGAGGTGAGATAGCATATGAGGTTATAAAAGACTTCTTTATACATGTGCATTATCTTTTGAGTGTTGGTACAGAGTGCTAAAAACAAGCTCAGGCTGTTCCAGTAATCAAAGCAAGAAAGGCACACTTTCACTATGTGTTCACCAGAAACTCACTAAATGATTATGTATTTTATTACTTGTCCTGGAAAATTATAGTGAAAATAACCCTGGCCCTCAAACAGCAGCAAAAGGCAACCTCACCTTTAAAAAATTTATTTATTTTGTCTGTGGCAACATGTTGTGATGATCAGACTAGGTGCGGCCAATGTAAGCTGCCTGGATTATGCTTTGCAGAGTTGAATCCCCACAAAGAATATACAGACTGCTATTACTATGAATAAAACAATACAACAGACAGCAATACAAATACATTGCTTAATAGGCCTCAGTTGGCCAGATGCTACAGTGTGCTGGTTGGGGAGCATGGCTAGCAGGCGGTGCTGCATTAGAGAAGACTTGCTGTAGCTTATGCCATGTTAAAGGCACTGGCCACAAAGCCAGGTAGCAGGATGACAACCCTAGACACAGAGAGATACCAATTGAGACAGAAATAAGACTATACAATCTATTAGCAGTACAGTTGTCTTTGTTGAAATACTGGAACAAGAAGAACCAGGAACAGCCAGTCATAAATTCAGGGGGGGGGGGTCGCAAGGGTCAAACCTGATGGGAGGTAAATAAGTTGAATTTGACAAAAGCTAGTTGACAAAGTTGGACTAGACAAGGTGGACACAGGAGAACCTCCAGAGACGAAGGGAGAATAGTTGACAAGCCGGGTCGGTAACAAGTAGGGATGGGCGAAAATTTTCGCCTCAAAATGAAATTGGTGAAAAATGGCACTTTCCGCTTGGCAAAAAATTTCCCACAAAAAGTGTCTTTTTTCCGCGTTTTCCCACCTTTTACGCCCATTTTATATCAATGGGAAGAAAAATATTTCTACACCACAAGAAAGTTTTCTACAGCCATATAAAAGGCTGTCAGGCTCTCACAGCAGCCATTCTGTGTTTGTGAGAGGAGAGAGCAGCATGTTTTTGAGCTAGAGAAGATAGGCAAATAAAGGGGAATTGAAGCTTAGTTTAGGGAGTCATTTAGGTAGGACATTTGTTCTCTGTATTAGGGGAGTCTGGGGGCACTCTAGGGGATAAGAAGGGAGGAAGGAGGTTGACCCCCAAATACTCCAAAATTCCATGTGACTTACTGGCAAGACACAGGCTGCTAGGGACCTATTTGTTTTCTGATCTTGCTGTTTCTATCTCTGTGCTGGGTGGGGAAGTCTGGGGAAAGACGTTGTTGATTTTGTTTTTCAGTTATAATTTTTTTTGGACAGACTGTGATAAGACAACAGGGTGAACAACTTAAAAAAAAGAAACAAAAAGAAAAAAAAGAAAAAGAATAACAAACTAAATATCTTAGATCACAGTGACAGACAATTGACTGGGCTTAAGCAAGGCATCATACAGCTGCATCACTTGTGTTGTGTACCGTACAGTAAAAAACACAGTGTAGTTGTGTAATGTCCAGCAAATGCACAAGGGGGAGGGGGAGGGGTGGAGCAGTGCAGGGATTGAGAGTAAAGTAATAGTTCAAAAACTGACTGCAGAAATGGTTGCTGCAGCGTGTGCAATCAATGATGATGACTCCTCTACTCCAAGGGAGGATGCAGTTTGTCAAGGTCTCAGCAAAACTAGTTCCAGCACCACCAGTGCCAGTAGAAATAAAGAACCATATAAGAAGAACACTGAAGATGACAACAATTCACATTTAAGTGTTGGTGATACTGGCAGTAGCATAATAGAGGAAGGTGTAGCAGCTGCTGCATCAGACAGTGAGACAACCAAGCACTAAAACACCTGTCCCCAAAGTAGTAGGGAACTTTGTAACAGTAAAAGTAAAAATAAATTGTTTGAGACCTCCAAAAACTTAGAGGAATATAAGGCTAGTGGGCAAGAATTGTGAGGTGATGCTGATGCTGCTGAGGATGACCTAATAATGACTGATGATGATGCAGATCTAGAATATATCACTCCAGCATCCTTCTCTTGTTCAGATACAGATGAAGTTAAGAGTGAGGATGGTGACAGGGATATAAGACTAGAAGAAAATCAAAGGTTGAATCTTCCACCACTTTGAAGGAGCACTGTGTCTGTCTATAAACTGCTTGAGAAAGTCATTGGAAAGTCTGAACTTGGACAAGCACAGATGTCAAAAAGCACACAGTCACCCTATCAGTCATCTTCGGCATCATCGCTTCTTCAAAGTCCAAGTTCCACTCAGCCATACACACCTGTTTTGAGTACCCAGCAACAGCAACACAGTTTAACATCCACAGTGTTAGATATGATGAGTACCTCCGCTGCTGCTGCTGTAAGTGCTGAACCTTTGACACCTAGTAGTAGTGGCAGTAGAATTACCTCAACATCTAGCTCCAGTAGTAGTAGTAGTAGCAGAAACCACATATGGCAGACAAAGCCAGGGCAAATATATTAACAGCAGCACAGATGAGGAGGTGGAGGACAGATGGGACCACTGCTATGACCGATAAGTAATGTGTGTCAATAATCTGAGAAGGAGGATAGAGTATGACAATGGTAAAAATACATACACAAATCACACCATGCCAGTCCCCCCCCACCACCACTAAAATACATATCTACCACACTGTAGGTTGTACTTTATTTTTTTTTATTACTTGATATCATCAAGAATATGTGCTAGTGTCACTTAAGCAAGAAAGTGTGGGCAAAGGACAAATGCATTCTGCATGCTAACACATTTTTCAAGCCATATTTTGCTGTAGGACTCAGCCCTCATAAGACGTAATATTACAGTGGGAAATGTAGTACCTATAGAAAATATAGGCGAAAAATGTGTTAAAATAGGCAAAAAATGTGTTAACATAGGCAGAAAATTTGTTAAAATAGGCAGAAAGGAGGACATTTTTGCATAGGTGGAAAGGCGCAATTTTTCACGGGAAAAGTGAAAAATCTGTATGTTTTCGCAGGAAATTTCACAGTTTCCGCCCACCCCTAGTAACAAGCAGGCAGAGACAGTACCAGGGATGAGACAGAAGAGTAGTTGAGCAAACCAAGCTCAAAACCAGTCGGGCAAAGCAGTACATAATCAGCAGGTAGAAGAGGAGTTGAAGGAACAAGCCGAGGTCAAACCAGTGCAGGATACAGGCCAAATCGGAAGGCATAAACATAGTCAAAGGAAAGCATGGTCAAGTTCTGGAATCACAGGAAATACAGGTACACTACAGAACTTGGTCACTACAGGAGCACTTTGAACACGCATCAACACAAGGTGCCTGCCCTTGATAAAGCCTCAGCAAGAGCATCACACAACAAGGTGGGGAAACTGAACAGAGGAAAAAACGAATACCTGGCAAGAAATGCCAGGAAAACCTGGAAAGGCAGGGAAGAACATGACACATGTGCAGTATACTACCCAACATGGATTAAATAAATGTATGGTGTTATACATACTAGACTTGTGCGAATTCATTCGGAGACATTCGGATTTCGTCAAAAATGGGGTCATTCGGAGACATTCGGCCAATCCGAAACTCAAGGGTCATTCGGAAAAAATTATCCGACTCCGAACAGCCCAGGACCGAAATTTGTCGAAACTTTCGGAAGTTTCGGCAATCGACAAATTTCCAAAAGTTTTGACTACTTTCGACCAGGACTTTTTTGTACTTCCTGTGCGCGCTCAATTACTTTCCCTCCATAATTTTCCCTCCATGTCTCTAGTCCAATTCCATTCGTTTCATGCACTACTTCCCTCTTTTGTCCATATTCCAATAGCCTTCTTCGTTTCATGATGGGGGTTGGACTAATGACACAGTCACACAGACAGACAGCCTGCATTTCCTCATTGCATTGTTGGAGCTCAGAGAGAGAAGAAGAGATTAGAGAGTGTCCAGTTGTTGTGTAGGCAGGCAGGTAGCATTAGGCTAGGCATAGGTAGGCAGCCAGCATTAGTTCCAGTTATTGCCACTGCAAGAGCGAGTAATATTTGTTCCTGTGCAAAATATAAAAAAATATTAGTTATTTGTTCAAATACAGGGCCGGCCCTTACATGGGTCCCAGTGGGTCCATGGACCCAGACGGCACTTTGACAGGGACGGCAATTTGCCGTCCCATAGCATGTTTATTTTGTGTGCTTCCGCCAGTTCTGTGTTGCAGGGTGTCCCATCAGTGTGATTGTCAGCAGCCGGGCAGCCCTATGCTCACTCAGTGGCGATGCCTGCTGGCTGCTTCAGTGACGTGAATTATGTGATAAACAATACAAAATAGGCATAATGTTTGACTATCGCCCACCTAAAGTCAAGACTTGAGTAAATAGGTTTACCGTCCCAGATTTGCTAGAGAGGTTTTACAAATACAGGAGGGTGCCCCCTGTACGAAATGAGTCTAAACATTTGGGATCCCTAGTATGAGTGCACGACAGTGCATGATGTGTCCTGAACAGGATTGCTGTAAGGTGTCTCCACCTGGAAGGTGCTGGCCGGGCTGAGCTACAACATTGTGACGAGTGGTCATCTAAGAGCACCGTGCCAGACTTAATCTGCAGCCATAGCATCACCCCCTCCTACTCTCCGGGTCCCGCTGACTGGCAATAACAGGTGAGTCACTAAGAGATCTGAAGCCTTTCAGGAAGTCCTTTCACTTGGAAAGGGGCTAGGTATTACTTGGGGGAGTTGCCTCGTGTGTAAATAATTTCTAGGTGGGAGATGAATGTGCATCACTTATGTGTTTCCTAACAGTAGTTAGAATACAACTCCCATCATCCCCTGATTATGACGTTGGGAAATGCCCAGCAATTACCGTAGAGCCCTGTATTGCACACTCACGGAAAACGGTGATATTGCTATACTAAGACCATGCTGTGGACCCCTCTTCAGTATAGATGTCAAGCATTTTTTTTTATTTCTCTCCTGTGTTGCAGTTCGTTCACAACAGAATGTCTCAATTTTTCTTTTTAACACATTACATCTACAGTAGTACAGTTGGATATTACCTATACAATAATACTACATGTAATTATTTAATCCTATAATTAAATAATAATAGCAAGCACTGGTAAGATTGTAACCTGTTCATCTATGGATGACAAGCACAGAAAATATTGGATTGCATTTCAATGTTAAGGTCAGGGACCAAAAGAGCCTGCTGGGTCCAGAGAGTCAAAACCAGGGACAGCTGGCAGGTGTGCATTATGGTAAAGTGACCAGAGTCTTAAAATTAAACCTGTAAACATTTTTTAAACAGTCAAATAGTGAAAACCATTTTATGAACATATTCTTCACAGATTATACATGCATTTTATTTGGAGTGAATGTATCATATATACTATATCCCATTCAAAAAACAGAAAACATTTTATTTTTTGGCAGGATGTCGCTGCAGGTGGAACAAGGCTGGGGAAGCAGACAATGTAATTACGATCTATGGCTACTAATGGAACAAGGGTGGGGTGTCTGACAGTCTATATGTAGTGCTGTGGCTACCAGTAGAATGCCACTAAGCAAACAGTGCATGTAGGTTCTACAGCAGTGTTTCTCAACTCCTGTCCTCAGGACCCACTAACAGGCCAGGACTTAGGGATTTCTCTGCTAGTGTGGTGATCAGAGGCTCATGCACATTGATTAACTCACCTGTGCTCTAACAAAGAAATCATCAAATCCTGGCCTGTTAGTGGGTCCTGAGGACAAGAGTTGAGAAATACTGTTCTACAGCAACCACTGGGGCAGTGGAACAAGGCTGTGGCTGTTATACAGTGTATATGTGGTTCTGTGACTACTAGAGGACAGTGGAACAAGGCTAGGGTGTCAGAAAATGTATGTTTCATTCTTTGCCTATTAGTGGTACCATACTGGGAGCAGACAGTGTAGATGTTGTTCTGTGGCTACTAGTGTAGCAAAGCCGCCAGGTCTGTGTTTCAGTATGTTCCATCATTGTCACTCTCAGCAGCTGGGTGGCTCTATGCTCACTCAGTGGTGATGCCCGTTGGCTGCTTCAGTGATGTGAATCATGTGATAGTCAGTGTCGTCCACACAGACACACCACCAGGCTCAGTTCCGGAGTGTGCTATGCCTCACAGCCAACCCACACGCACCATCGCATCACCAGCCTGCCACCAGCCAATTAAAGAGGAGCATATTTGCTCACTCAATATGGTCCATCCACATTGGCTGGTTGGGGTGTGTACCGTGCGTGTGGTGTGAGACCGTGCATGATCTGACTGTTGCTGTGACTCTGTCCTGCTGAATTCTGAGCTGAGACCGTGAGTGAGTTCACCCAGGGCCCAGGGGTAGGACGCTATGGTTCTGAGATAGATAATGGCTTATTATTTCCCTCATCTTCCTATTTTCTTCCATCCCAAGTCACCAGGGGCTGTAAATGTGCTCTTTCTAATTTACAATATGTCTGTAGACACCAAGTCCAACCAAGTGTAAGGGCATAACTGCTATTTAGTCTAAATATCGGTTACGCTCTTACACTTGATTGGTGTCTACAGGTATATTGTAAATTAGAGAGAGCACATTCACAGCCCCTGGTGACTTAAGCTGTCTATGGACAGAAGACCCCACCATCATATTTACTGGCTGAAATATTGTAAATCAGAGTGCATGTTTACAACCCTGGTGACTTAAGATCTCTCTATGGACACAAGACCCCATTATAATGGATGTGGGTGTGTTTTTTTTTTGTTTTGTTTTTGAGGGGGCAACATTTATTCCTTGGACCCAGGCAGCACAATGTATTGGGCCGGCACTGTTCGAATAATTTTCAATGTCACATCAACCAGTCTGACAGTCCTATAGGCAGGCAGGGTGCCTTTTCGCCACTGCAAGGGGGCCATCTGTGTTTCTTAAAAAAAAATATAAAAAGTACAAGTCATTTGTTTGAATAATCTTCAGCGTCACACTGCCAGTGTCACAGTTGTATAGGCAGTCAGCGTGCCTTTTCGCCACCGCAAGGGAGACCCACATGTGTTGTATTATGAATAATTTTAATAAAACCATGTTATTTGTTTGAATAATCTTCAGCGTCACACTGCCAGTGTCACAGCTGTATAGGCAGGAAGCGTGCCTTTTCGCCACCTCAAGGGAGAGTCACCTGTGTTGGTTTTATTAAAAACATACAAAATACAAGTGTCACAGTGTCACAGTTGTATAGGCAGACAGGGTACCTCTCTTTCCTCCTCCATGCTGAGGTAATAGATCAGCAGCACACCTCAGATAACATTCGCAAAGCACTGCAGAACATGGTGGAGCAATGGCTAGGGAAGCAGGCAGGCACACAGGTGCAAATGGGGTTTGTGGTTACTGATGGTGCAGCTAACATGATCAAGGCTCTCCGGGATGGCAGATTTGTGGATGTGCGCTGCTCAGCGCATGTTCTGCATCTAGTAGTGAAGGCTGCTCTTGAGGATGGCAGTAACACTGGAAGGTTGTCAGCACTTCTGGAGTCGTGCTGACAAATTTCTGGCCACTTCCATCGGAGCGTCAAAGATAGCCAGCTACTCAGGGAGGAACAGAAAAAGGCAGACCTCCCAGAGCACCGCCTAAAACAAGATGTTGGGACCAGGTGGAACTCCACCTTAGATATGCTAGAGCGTATCCTGGAGCAGAAAAAGGCAATTCATTCAATGTCATGTCACCATTTCATTGGCAGTAACAGAACACTGGGCAGGGCTGACTGGGCCCTGATGGAACAGGTAGTGACAGTCCTTACGCCTTTCCGTGCTTTGACGGAACTTTTGAGCAAAGAGAACGCTAGTCTGGCAGAAGTCATTCCACTCTTCACGCACCTCTCCTTAAAATTGTATGATTTCCTTTCCCATAGGGAACGCTTGCCTGGTGCTGAGGGTAATATACTTTCAGATGTTGCTGCCCTTCTAACAAGGTTGAAGAAGGAACTTACTCGGCGCATGGAAGAGCGCATGGACAATTGTCCCAAGTTAATGCTTGCCACAATTTGAGATCCTCGAATCAAAGGCAAGTTGGCACTTCGTTCCAATTCTGTCAGTCTCTGAGAAGGGTTAAATGAGGTGATGATTTAGCACAAGATTAACCCCTTAATGACCGGCCGCGCACGCACACGCCCGGCACTTAACGATGGATTTTTCTTTTTCTTCATTCTAGCGAATGACTTCCGGGACTTGCCAGGTACGTCCACTGTCACTAAGTGACAGTTTTTGTGGGACGTACCTGGCAAGTCACTTGTCGCGATGGGGTTAATGTATTTTCAATACACAAATTAGTTTAGACACACATACTGCAGTTTAAACAATCATTGATGTTTATTCTTGATGTAGTATGAAACACTACAATGTATATACATATAGACTTATCTGATATGAGGGAAAATCAGGATAGGAAAACGAGAGAGAGGAATTTGGGTACTAAAGAGGGACAGTAGGGTAGGAGGCTGGTACCAGAAAATGAAACCTTAATCTTTACCCATGTACTAACATAGAATGTGACATGTAGTTTGTCCATGTTCGAGTCGACCACTTATGTTGAGTAGGATGTGACAGGCATGGGTTTTAGATGTTCGAGCATATGCTAAATTGAATGACAGGCATGGGTTTTCGATGTTCGAGCATATGCTATATTGAAGGACAGGCATGGGATTTCGATGTTCGAACATATGCTAAATTGAATGACAGGCATGGGTTCTCGATGTTCGACGTTTGCATTGTGACTGGCATCCCATGCTGGAGTAGAGGTGACATGCACAGACTGGCAATGTACGACAATGTCCGTTTTTGGGATGGATCTTTTTCTAAATACACACCCTGTCTGCAAAGAATGATAGCAGCGTGCACTGAGGCGCACTGCTATAATTTAACCCATGTTAAATTCGGCCGAATAATTCGGAATGGATCAGAATTTCGTTCGAATCGAATAGGCCCGATCCAAAATTAGGATCATCCGAATTAGAAAAAAAAAATTTGTCCAAATTCGAATTTAATCGAAGATTTTGCCCGTGCACAAGTCTAATACATACAACCCAAAAATCCTTATTCTTACTGAATCCTGGCTGAGCCCTAAAATACCTGGCACTGCCTTTGCCCTTCAAGGATACTCATGCTCCAGGAAAGCTCAAGCATGGTGAGTAGGTGGCATAATCATATACACAAAAGAGACTATAAACTTTACACTTTTAAATTACTCTATGAATACATTGCTGGCAAAATTGTTCTCCCTGCCTCAAAACAAATCATAATTGTTGGCATATATCCACCACCTAATACACCAGCACAGTCCCTTTTAGACATAACCCACCTCCTAAATGAGATTGCACAAGAAATGTGAGCTGGTGGTTCTCAGAGATTTTAATGTTAATTGGCTGGACCCCAGTAATGAAAGATTCTACTCATTGTTTAAGACATTGAACTTAACACAACTAATCTGCTCATCTCTAATAAATCAAAAAACTTCCAACAATACTCTGCTGGAGTGGATCCCTTTATTCTGACCAAGCAGAATCCAAGACTTTAGCATACTGGCAATTGTGTTTAGTGACCACTCCATAGTGTTAGACAATTTAAGAAATTAAATCTCCAGAATTTCCTTAATTATGTTATAAATTGTCTATGGTATAAAATTAACTTAATACCTTTCCTAGACTGAGCAACTGAGTTCTTGCAGGTCTATAATATTCATGCCCCACTAAGGAAGGTCAGGGTAAGATGGGCCCATCTAGCCTGGATCTCTGCTGAGCTACTTGAGCTATACAGTTTTAGGGATGCCTTATTGAGAAAATTGAAACTATCTGGCTTTACTTATGATCACATTGCTTACAAAGAATTGTGGAATACCTGCACAAAGAAAACAACTAGTCAAAGCTCAACCTTTTAATGACAACATGAGCAGTAACTTATCAAAACCACCCACCTTTTGGAACAGTATTAAAATATCTACAAGCTGCCTAATCATTCTCAAACCTCAACAATAGAAAGACCCATATCAATAGCTAATGCATTCAACAACTACTTTGTTGGATGTGTCAACTCCCTGATTACACAAAAGTAATTGTGAAGTAGAAATGTGCATTGAACAGTGTCTGTCACCCTCAACTGGGTCTAACAATTCTAATGAATTAAATTTCATGCCAGTAACCAATAGCGAAATATATGACCACCTCCTCAACCCAAAAATTAAATCTCAATCTGGATCTGACAAACAACCGCAATTTTATTAATGCTCAGTGCCTCTGTCACTGCCCATCCCATTGCATCCCTAGTGGCTAGTTGTTCCAATCCAAAAAACTGGTGATAAAATGTGGTATCAAATTACAGACCAATGTCCTTACATTAACTAAACTCATGGAAAAATGTGTCCAAATGCAGATATATAAGTATTACTGACTGTCCAGCTTTTTCACCCTGCTTCAATCAGGCTTTCATCCAAATCAGTAAACAGTCAAGGCCCTCCTAAAAGTATGAAATCACATCTAGACTGACATGGAAAATAGTGAACTCACTGGAGATATTTTAACAAGTTTTTGCAAAGGTCTTTCATACTGTAGACCATAATATTCTAATAAGTAAGCTCATAAGTTCAGGATTTAATAATCAGTATCTAAACTGGTGCTGATCCTGTTTATTAGACAGAATGCAATGTGTCCATTGGTAACAATATTTCCCTTCCTTTTGAAAGTATCAAGTGGGGTTTCCCAAAGCTTCATTCTTGGCCCTTGTCTATTTTCTCTATTTAGAAATAATCTGTTCATGGGTTGATAAGTATCTTCTGTGCATTTGTATGCAGATGACACTATAATCTATGTTAAAATATAAATGTTTTGCAGCTTATGCGTTACACGAAGATTTCTCCGACATTGAAAGATGGATAGCTAAAAACAAACAGTTCTTAAGTGCTGCTATAATAGGCACAATGATATTTGGTACAAAGCACAAATGACTTAGGGCTCAATTTAAAGAAGGCCGGTAAAACTGCCATTAAAGAAATAAGGCCAATGTTCAGTAATGACGTAGTGTTCAAGAGTCTTTTACAAGCGTAGGCCAAACAAATACACATAACATAAAAACCTGAGTGACATCTTTTTTCACATCACCGTGCATCCCAATCAGCCAAAAATCAATGTAAGATAAGTCTAAAGTCAAGGAAAAACATAATGGTCGATGTTATCTAGCAACCCTGATTGTTGTCAAGACAAATTCAAACCCGCAGCCAATCACAACACACCAAAGTATCACATACATTCAAATACATCTATATATACTCCAAAATAACCCACATACTTTGTCTTTGTTTAGAGTTTTTGCATGCTAGAGCACAGGACCCAGGAGGCTAGCGATAGAGAAAGAGAGAGAGGAGCAGTCATTCGAGCAAGGTTGAAGTAGTTGGGAGCAGAGAGAGTTGGTACACCATAGTGACACATAATACACCTTGGCACCAATTCCTTACACGCATACAAGCACAAACACACACACACACACACACACACATAGCTTTTTTTGTTTATACAACATTTGTTACCTTTTATTTTGACAGTGTGAAACAGTGAATGAAAGAGAGTGTCATCGAGTGTGTCTGTGAGGACCTGTGAGAGTGCTTGAGTGTGAGTGGGGGTGTGATTGTGAAGAGAAGAGGAGAGAGAGATGGTGAGAGTAGCAGGAGAGTAGGAAGGTCAGGAGTGCATCCCCAGTCAGGGTAGGAGTTGGAGAGAAAGGTCAGTTGTTGGGAGGGGAACCCGGCCTAGGAGAGGCATACATAGGACAGGGACATAATTGACAGTGGGATGAGGGGTAATTGTCAGGGAGCACCCCACACAGTCAGGGGTAGCGCAGGCTAGATCTGATGAGGAGAGGCTGAGGGACCCCCATTACACCTATGAGGAGAACAGAGTCCTCATCCAAAGCATATTGGAGAGGGAGAGTATCCTGTATCCAAGGGACAGGGTCCATGGTGTGGCTGATAAGAAGGCCACCTGGAGTCAGGTCCTCAGTAGGGTTAATGCAGTCTCCACCTGCAGCTGGACGATGGAGTTGATTAAAAAACATTATAAAAACGTTATACATGTTTATACGTGTATGAAGTATTTGGACAATCAGAAGTGCGTCTTTGATAGGTTAAATTTTCATAATAAACCTATGGGTTTAATCCAGATATCTTCAGTATGAAACATTTAATTGGGGAAATTCATATAGTAGGTGACACAGTCCTCTCTCACCCTGAGAATTTGGCCCTTCACCATGAGACCCTGAGATTTGGGTCAAAACCCTGAGTCTCAGGGTCAAACCCTGAGAGTTCCCAGGTATGCATATAAACACCAATGCCTATACATCCACATAAAAACTGGATTGTTCGTAATGAAAATAATGATGATGCGTTGTCAAGAATAACTCGCTCGACAAGGTTGGATATACATCATTTCCTGCAAATGAGAATATTAATGACCAATGAGCCAGCAGAAAATAGAATTATTATTAATGTATAGAGTTATGTGTTGAAAACAGCTATTGATCCTCTTGGATTGAAAATCATAGGTGACTGAAAAAACAGAGAAGACAACTGCGTAGTTGAGGTAAGAAAGTGAAATTTAATGAAAGCTTGTGCTTGAAGGCAAAAGCTCCAAAGTTTGACTGTGTGTTAAAAGGTAGCACTGTAAAACCATTGGTACCTTAAATAGTAAATTCTTGAACAATAGAGTTGAAGGAAATGGATGCTACAAGAAACGACCATGAGCAGACTCGCTCTGTACCTGAGATACTGCAACCGATGCTATTAGAGTGGAACGCCATTGCCAACCGCCAGAGTTTGAGCGGCTCCCTGTGATGATGTCACCACGCTTAACGGTGCTTGCTGATCGTATAACTGCTGATTTGCATAGCTGGCATGGAGGCTTGAGCTGGACGCTGATGGAGGCATCTGACACAGATGACATGCACCCTGTGGGAGAGGCTGCTTGCTCTTTCTTGCTGCATGCAGTTCCTCCCACAATTTCTGGACCAAGCCTTGCATTTATAATACCAACAACATCACAACATTAAAAACTGGCATGATGATCCAGAGCAGTAAACAGAAATATTTATGAGCTAATGCCATTTATGACACCAGTCTAGAGACAGCAGCACAATTCCAACTCACTGAATGGACGAGTACATATTTTAGATCTGGCAATAAACAAGGAAAGTTTCTGGCATATTTGGTGAGAGCCTTGTGAGGCCCGAATGGTATTTCTAGTATCAGGACAACAGGCTCCAACTTCTTTGTCCATTACTATCAAGACCTATATAGCCCAGATGTTGTTGACCCTGACCAGGGTTCTGCCTTCTTACACAGTGCTAACCTCCCTAGACTTTCGCAAGACCAACATGACATGCTTGATAGTCTGATAAAGCCTTGGGGCATTATCATCTTTTAAAACACTGAAAGCCCCAGGCATAGACAGTCTCCCCAGTGAGTTCTATAAGGTTCTGGGGGGGTTACATCCCCCATTCACTGACTTCCCTATACAATTAATATTCTCCAAACCCGTGTGATGCTAGACCACTTTATATTGGCACTTTATGTTACATTATGACCGATTTCCCTCCTTTAAAGCATATTTCAAAATACTTAATAAAATACTAGTTACCTGCCACAACTGTATTCTGCCTCATATCATCTCACAAGAGCAAACTGGATTCAACCCATGCAGGCAAAGCCATAGGCATGGCTATTGTCACTACTTTTGCTTTCCAAAGCAGCCCTCATTCTCAAAATCTCCTAGTCAAGTTAGGCATAGGAGTGGGCGAAAAGTGTGAAAAATTTCCAGCATGACTTTTTGCGAAAAACAGAAGATTTTTCACTTTTTTTTGTGAAAGTTTTCTCTTTTTCTGCAGTGCAAAATGTTCCTCCTTTTCCCTTATTCCAGCAAATGTTTGCCTATTCCAACACATTATTCTCCTATTCTAACACATTTTTTTGCATATTCTAACACATTTTTCTCCTATTCAGCCATATTTTTCTGCAATTCAAACACAATTTTCTCCAATTCTAACACATGTTTCTCCTATTCCAACACATTTCTTCCTATTCCAGCACATTGTTTTCCTATGTTTAATATGGTACAACATTTCCCAGCACAATATTACTTCTTCTGAGGGCTGTAGTGGAGAAATAAGTAGCTGGAAGTCAAAGTTGTGAGTCCTACAGCAACATATACCTTGAAAAATGTGTTAGCATGTACAGTGCCTTTGTCCTTTGCCCGCAACTCTTACTTTCTGCTTAAGTGACACTGGCAGGTAGTCATGATGATGTCAAGCGATAAAAAAAAAATAAAGTACAACCTACAATGTGTCAGATGTGTATGGTATTGGTGGTGGGGGGCTGGCATGGTGTGATTGGTGGAACCTTGACAAACTGCATCCACCCTAGGAGGAGAGGGGTCATCATCAATTATTGTACATGCTGCAGCAATGATTGTACTTTTTGTACTACCACTTTACTCCCACACCCCTGCACTTCCTTCACCTTTCCCCCTCCCGCTTATTCAACTATTGTGTGTGTTTTTACTCTCTACAGTACACAGCTGATGGAGTGTGATGTCTTGCCTTGGCCCTCAACAAAATTCTCAATGTTGTCTGCTGTCTATCAAGTCTGCCTTAGTCTCAGAGCTCCCAGTCAGCTGTTTAATATACTGTATTTATTTGTTTAATGTTTATGGTTTTTATTTATTTATTTTTAAGTTGTCCACCATATCTTATAACAGTTAGTCCCCCCAAAAAAATATAACTAAAAAACAAAATCAGTAACTTCTTTCCCCAGACTTCCCCAGCACAGAAATAATAAAAGTAAAATCAGCAAGCAATTTGGACCCAAGCTGCCTGTGTCTTGCCAGTCAGTCACAACAAATTTTGGGGTATTTTGGGTCAACCTCCTTCCTCCCTTCTTCTCCCCCATTGTGCCCCCAGACTCCCCTACTACCGAGAACAAATGTCCTACCTAAATAACTCCCTAAAACTAAGCTTCAATTCCCCTTTATTTTCCTATCTTCTGTAGCTCAAAAAACATGCTGCTTTGTCATCATCCTCACTCTCAGCTTCATCTGTATCTGAACAAAAGAAGAATGCTGAAGGGATATATTCTAGATCTACATCATCATCAGTCATCATTAGGTCACCCTCAGCAGCATCAGCATCACCTGACAGTTCTTGCCCACTACCCTTATATTCCTCTAAGCTTTTGGTGGTCTCTGATGCAGCAGGTGATTCAGCTGCTACACCTTCCTTTGTTATGCTATTGCCAGCATCATCAACACCTGAATGAGATTTGTTGTCATCTTCAGTGTTCTTCTTACATGGTTCTTTATTTCTACTGGCACTGGTGGTGCTGAAACTAGTTTTGCTGGGACCTTGACAAACTGCATACTCCCTTGGAGTAGAGGAATCATCATCACAGATTGCACACGCTGCAGCAACCATTGCTGCAGTCAGTTTTTGAACTACTACTTTACTCTCACATTCATGCACTGCTCCACCCCTCCCCCTTCCTCTTGTGCATTTGCTGGGCATTATGCAACAACACTGTGTTTTTTTTACTGTACGGTACACAACACAGCTGTATGATGCCTTACTCAATGCCTAAGCCCAGTCAGCTGTCTGTCACTGTCACTTAATATATGTCGTTCTTTATTCTTTTTTATTTATTTATTTATTTAAAGTTGTGCTCACTATGCTGACAGACAAACGTTTTTACAGTGAATTAGATGAGGAGAAATTTCTGTCTACCCTCTCTCATGCAACACAGCAATCCTTTTTACTAGCTTTTAAATATACTGCTTGGTTGGACAATAGAAACCTTGGGTACTAAGACTCTCCTTTACACTGTCCATCTACATCCCCTGCTGCTCCACAATAACACCTGCAGCTGCTTATGGAGTACGGGTGCCACTCTGCACTGTGGGCGGCTGGGACCAACTCTTCCCCTCTATCCCCTGCCCCCCTCACCCCTTCCCCATCAGGTTGTCTATCATCTCCCTCCCCTCCTCACTCCCCCTCCTTTTTTCTGCCTTTCCTGATCCCCCATCTCCCCCCTTCCTTCTCCATCCCCTGTTATTCCTTGTTTCTTGGTTGCATACTATTTATCCCCCCAGATACTGCTCCCTATAGCTTTGTGTGTATCATGCTAACTCAAAGAAATGTCCTTTAATTTATATGAAACATATCCTTCCTGCCTGTTACAACATCCTACCCATTCTATTGATGTGTTAGAGTACTATGTAAGGCTGGTTTTTACATGTCTATTATATTCCTTTGCCTATGTTCTATTCCTGTTTTATAAAAAAATAAAAACTGGCATGATTATGACAGTTTCTTAATGCTGTGATGTCTCATATTGCCATAATATAGATCTCTAAGAATGTGCTCGACTACATGTCCTCAAAATTAAAGTAAATGAACCTCATGTCTAAAAACAGTTTTTGCAGACCAACCACTCTGTATGTACATTTCCCTTGATGCAAATTTGGCTATTGTCAAGGGGTGGGCGAAAAGTGAAAAGAATTTCCTGCAAGAGTTTTCTTGAATTTTTTTTTTTCTTTTTTCATGAAAGTTTTCTCCTTTTCTCCAATAAAAAAGTCCTCCTTTTCACTTATTCAAGCACATTTTTGGCCTATTCTGACACATTTTTCTCCTATTCCAACACATTTTTGCCTATGTTTCCTTTGATGCAACATTTCCCAGCACAAAATGACTTATTTTGAGGGCTGTAGTGGAGAAATAAGTAGCTGAAAGTCAAAGCTGTGAGTCCTACAGCAACATATACCTTGAAAAATATGTTAGCATGCAGAGTGCCTTTGTCTTTTGCCCGCAACACTAACTTCTTGTGACTTTGGCACATATTCATGATGATGTGAAATGATAAAAAAAAAAATAAAGTACAACCTACAATGTGGCAGATGTGTATGGTAATGATGGCTGGGGACTGACGTGGTGTGATTTGTGGGACCTTGACAAACTGCATCCACCCTGGGAGTAGAGGGATCGTCGTCATTTATTGTACATGCTGCAGCAACCATTGCTGCAATCAATTTTTGAACTATCACTTTACTCCCACTTCCCAGCACTGCTCCAAATTTCCCCCTCCCTCTTGTGCATGCTGGACATTACTCAACTACTGTGTGTGTTTTATAAATTAATAAGTGGTGGTGCTATGTGGAGAAGCTTATTATATCACCCAGTGGCTGCATCCAGTAACAAGATCCCTGCTATTGGCTCTTAAAAAGACAAATTCACATGAAACTGTATCGACGCTCCCACCAGTGATTTAGAAATGACAACACAAAGACTTCTAAAATCCAATTTATTATAATCTATAAGTATTCAAAATAAAGGTAGATTAGAGAGATGATAGTATAAAATTCCCTTTTAGTATTATCGATTCCAATTTGGTATAATATTTTAATGTTGCTATTGCAATTTCTTAAGACATATATAAATTAGTATTATAGAAGAGTGCTCTTTTAATAGATTTATTGGAATCGATAATACTAAAAGGGAATTTTATACTATTATTTCTCAAATCTACCTTTATTTTGAATACTTATAGATTATAATAAATTGGATTTTAGAAGTTTTTGTGTTGATATTTCTAAATCACTGGTGGGAGCGCCGATACAGTTTAATGTGACTGTGTGTGTTTTTACTATCTACAGTACACAACTGATGGAGTGTGATGTCTTGCCTTGGCCCTGTCTGTCAAGTCTACCTCAGTCATCAGGCTCCCAGTCAGATTCTGTCACCTAATATATTTATTTGTTTAATTATTTATGTATTCATTTTTTAATTTTTTTTTATTTTTTTTAAATTGTCCACCCTATTGTTACACAGTCAGTCCAAACATATATATAACTAAAAAACAAAATCAACAACTTCTTTCCTCAGACTTCCCCAGCACAGACACAATAAAAGCAAAATCAGCAAGTTATTTAAAATCCAGACTCCCCTAATACAGAGAACAAATGTCCTACCTAAAAGACTCCCTAAACTAAGCTTCAATTCCCTTTTATTTGACTATCTTCTCTAGCTCAAAATCATGCTGCATTTCCTCTCACAAACATAGAATGGCATGCTGAGAGAGCCCAACACCCTTGTATATGGCTGTAGAAAGGAAGAGGAAATTTTCATGTGATGTGAAAAATGTTTTCTTTACATTGATTTCAATGCAATGAGCTAGGTGAAAAAAGTGGGGGAAATAGTACCTTTCACTGGAAATTTTTCACCATGTGGAAATTGCCATTCTTTGCCAATTTTAGTTTGAGGCAAAAGTTTTCGCCCATCTGTACAATTGACCCTGCTGAATGCTAGACAATGAAGCAGTGTACTGGAGAGCTCTCTAGCATTCAAGTGTTTAAAAACCCTATTTAAATTAATGAGAATATTGGGAATGTTAATTTGTCCTCTTTTTTGTTGCAGTTGGTTTTCTTCAGAATTGCTACTCTTTAATACATAAGGCCCTATGTGATCAAGTACACAAATATATTTATGATTAAACATACAAATGTACTTGATGCAAAGTCAAATATTTCACATTTTCATCATTATACTATGAGAAGAAAATTATCATTGTGTTGAGGTGATATGCTGTCTCACTCGGTAAAAGATGGTTTGTCAACCAAAAAGATCAACTCATTTAGTGTTGACATAATTCCATGTCTTTTCTACTAGAAACCAGTAGAATAGTTTCATGCTCATAAAATTCACCAGTTTATGACTTTCACACCGAGATTAAATAAAATCTTATGCATTTAAAAACACCAAAATACATTTTCTGCAGTTCACCTAGATATATTTTACATCATAAAAGTCCCTTGATACCTCTTAGGTTCCTATATAGAAAAACTAAAAATGTGAAGTTCATTACTTTGGCATGTTTAGTATTCATATATTCCTTATTTTAATAAACCTGCATTTAAAATAGGGTTTTCCATTTTATCCACACAGACTTTTTTTTGGAGAAATGATAAATGGATGTCATGATTTTTTCTTTTTTTTATTAGTGGGATTGATGGTATACCAAAGTTAGAGTGTTGTTTAAAAACACCTCTAATATGGTTAACCCTTTGAGTACCAGAGGGTTTTCAATGCATTGCATACCCTTCTGGCATTCAAAAGGTTAAGGAGTTGTTTGATGGTAAGTATAGCTAAAAGATGAATATAACAAAACTGTTTTTAGAAAAGTGGGCAAAATCAAAATATAACTTGAAGAGAACCTAAGAATGTATCTTTAGTCACCAGGCACAAAAAATCATTGTAATTCTTTAATTAAAATGAATGTCTTTATAGTTAAAAACTTGCAATAATCCAAGTTGCCATGTGATATAATATATAAAGTAGCTAAAGTAATATAACATTTAGGTGGAACAAGAATCCCCTTAAAGCTTAATGCCTGTTACAGATCTAAGCCAGGAAAGGAGCATGTGCTAATAAACCTGGAGAACTTTGTGAACTCTAATTTAAAATCTCATTGTATTATTGCAGATTTCATTTTATAGTGATAGATTAACCCCTTAAGGACCGGGAAAATCTGAGGTGGATTTCACTTAAGGACCAGAGCAATTCTGACCTTTTTGACTATGTCTTTATTCAACAGCGTTTGCCTTCTAAGGCTTTTATTCCATCCACATAAATTATACACTGTTTTTTTACGCACAAATAGGGCTTTCTTTTGATACCATACTTATATGGATAACACACCATTTATTTTTGTAAAATTGAAGAAAACTGTAAAAAAATGTAAAGAAAAAACACCATTTTTTTTTCTCTTGGGATCATTTGGGCACAATGGGTTAAATTTTTATGGAGACTGCATGAAAGGTATGACCTATCAGTCATACCTACAAAATGGACAGTTTTAAGTGGGCACTGTCCCCACTGGGTGAAAATCCCCATGTCCCTTTATCCCACCCTATTTTCCCACTTGTTATTGATGACATTTGGTGGTGTGTATAAGTGTATTATATAGCTCCACAACAATCACACTCCCAATTTTTTTTATTGAGATTTTTTTTTAATACAATATTTTGTTTTGTAAAAAAAAAGTGTGCTTTTTTTTTTATTTAAAATAAAAAAGTTGATTTTAGCAAGTCAGAAATGGACCTGCATCCAGCCAGCCTCCATCACCAGCAGTGAAGGGGTTAATACCCCCAGCTGCTGCATTTTTTTCACCACTAGGTGTCTCTTCTCTGCTTCTCTCTCCCTTACTTTTATCGTAAGGGAGACAGGCAAAAAGAAAACACAGAGGCAGTGTGTAAATCAGTATCTCATTCTTTCAAATTGCCGGTACATGTGATCGCATCTGCAGTGATCACATAACCTGGCACAAGTGACAAGTCTGAGACTGAACGATCCGGTACCGGAGCACTCCGTTTCTCAGCCTGCAATGGATGATAGCAGCATGCACGGAGGCGCGCTGCTATCATTTAACCCATGACTTGCCAGGACCGTCATGGGTTCTTAAGGGAAGTTTACCCATGACAGTCCTGGCACGTCATGGGTTGCTAAGGGGTTAAGTTGCAAGACATCCCAGTAAAGAAGGTGAGCCAAATCATTATAATAAAAATAATTATACTGTTGCAGGACCTCACAAAGCTGGTGCATGTGAAAAGTAGATAAATAAACAGTGTTCCTGTCAGTCTAAAAAACAGCTGAAGAATCCCAGTGACTAGGGATGGGGGAAGAATTATGTTTTGCTCATGCAGGAAATTCAATGAAAAATGACCAATTTGCAGCTTTTTCTATGAAATTTCTCCAAAAATGCAGAGCTCTTTTCGCTAACACCACAGATTTTCCTATTAAAATAGTTCCATTGTCCCCTATGTTTTTTATGGCAAAGAGCCTAATATCAAAAATCCAGGAGGACTTCCTGGTATGCTGAAGTATAGGAGGGAACAAGACAGGAAGCAAACAGTGAGCAAGAGTAAAAAGTAAAATAAATAAATACATAAAGTTTGTTTCATGTGCTTGCTTGCTGAATGCAGCAGCAGAAGCAGTAGTGAAGGGAGCCATCTGCACATGTGAGCCTCAGGCCCCCAAAACCTTCCCCAGTGACCTAGAAAAACATATTAAAAATCCCCAGGAAGTTACTGGATAGTAGCAAAAGCATGGTTCAACTGCCTGTGTCATCATCACCCAGTAGAGAGTAACAAGAGAATGGTGGCTATGATGATGAGTGAAAAAGTGGAGGAGCTGGTGGTGTAGAAGAGCCCATGAGACATTCTTGGCTGAAAGTGAATTAGAATGGGAGAGAGAAATGCAGTTGGAAATGGGCATCACCTCCACTACCACCAAAATTGACATTATAGCATTTGCTGCTAGTGTAATTCATGTTGCTGAGTAGACAAAAACAGATGTGCATCTGTCAAAGCTGCAGGAGGAGAAGGCTAGTATGTCAGTATCCACCATAGCTTCCATGGAACTGAGTACTAACAGGGTATGATCCAGTGGAGTGAGGATGTAAGACAGAAGAAAGAAATTAGCTAGAGAAAGCCAAGGACAAGGGATGATCAGTAGTGACATCAGGGGAGGGCTGGCAACATACGGCCGAGGGGGCAAATACAAATAAGTGGCCCATATCTACTATCGTCCAAGCCAATTGTCCCAGCCCACCCCTGTTTCCTTAATTTTAAAATTGTCCTTAATGCTGTGAATTAATGCAAGTGATACCACAGAGCTTACTGTTGAAATGGGTCTACATTAGTGATACTACGGTGCTTACAATTTAACCCTGTGAGTGCCAGAGGGGTACACAACACATTGCTTTTTCAATGACTTGTGTACCCCTCAGGCACTCAAATGGTTAAGTAAAGATAGAATAGTGATGCCATAGCGCTTGCAAGGGAAATGGATTATGCTACTAGTGCAGCTATGTTTAGATTGTAGCTCTGTGGTATCACTTGCATATAGATTAATTTCCTAAGTTCTGTGGTATCACTAGTGTAGTTCCCTTTACAGCCGCAAGTGGGATATTGAGTGAGGCACTGGCCACCAGCCCAGATACATGGCCAGCCCAGGGGGCAATTGCCCCCCTGCCCCCCAGGCCAGCCCTCCCCTGAGTGACATGGAGTGACAAGTAACTTGAGGTGCTGTGAGAGGGGAAGGGGAAAGAGAAACTGAATATGGAACACACCTCAAACAATTGCAGAAGACACATAAGGTAAACAAATGGAATGAAATTGGAGATGGATTTACAAAGGCAAAGAGATAAGCTTTCATTGGTACATCAAGGAGGGAGAAAGGAAAACAAGCATAACTAGGGGGAGCTGGAGAGGAGGGATGTGGGAGATGCTTTTACTGGAGGAAATCAGTGTGGAGGGGATGAAATGGACTGTAAGAACAGAATGAATGGAATGAAGCATACAGAGGTGGGTAGAAGGCACAGAGGGCTCTAAAATGTATAGCTTCATCCTCCAACTGGTGACCAGTGCATTTCGATCCATAATTGTATTTAATTTTTTAGGCACGTACACGCTTTCTCCTTATGTTGACTTTCTTGCAACAAGTGCAATACAAACATAATTGCTCTAATATATAAAATGTATATGTCTATCTCTCACACTTTTTTAGCAATTACAGGATTACTGCTGTATGCTATGCTAATAAATAGATCATCTTTTCTCTGGGTATGTGTACTACCATCTGCTGGAGAGCTTCCAGACCTGGCAGATAAGCTGAAACTCAGACATTTCTCCAGCACACTGATTTACACATACTTCCTGCACTAAAAAGGGAGCTCATATAATAATAATAATAATAATAATAATAATAATAATAATAATAATCCTTTATTTATATAGCGCACACAGATTCCGCAGCGCTTTACACTCATATTGGCTCCTGTCCCCATTGGGGCTCACAATCTAAATTCACCTATCAGTATGTTTTTGGAGTGTGGGAGGAAACCAGAGTACCCGGAGGAAACCCACGCAAACACAGTGAGAACATACAAACTCATTGCAGATGTTGTCCTTGGTGGGATTTGAACCCAGGACCCCAGCGCTGCAAGGCAACAGTGCTAACCATCATATAACTATTAGCATGTTACATAGCACACAGCAGTAACCCTGTAACTGGCAGATACAGGCAGTGTGTATGTTAGTGTACTGCCTCTATGAGCACTTCATTATATTTTTATACATTCCTCTATGTCCAGGCAATTTATTGGTATTTTCAGGAATGCAGTTGATATCAGTTACATACAACATGCTCACAGACTTATATAAACCACAGCTGATTGTGTCTATGTTAACTCCATGCATTAGCAAGGTCTCCAATGCATTGCAAAGCAAACCACTGGAGACCTGTCTAGCATGTGTCTATACCCCTCTGATACTTGGCCCTTTCTACTTAGTCAAGCAAGATTCAGTCATCTCCCACAGACCGAATCGTCTCCTAGGTACCTCTTTCTCTCATTTTATGTACCTTGCCATTTCCATTTCGCCACCTTTCTTTCCCATCCCTTCTTTCATCCCATTTTATCTCCATGCATTCTTTCCATTCTCTGTATCCTCATATTGGTATACATAAATGCATACCTGTACATACATACATACATACATAAGTGTAAGATAGCGCTTAGCCAAGAGGATACTAACAGCCAATGGACTATATGACAAATTACAGAACATCATTCACAAACTAACATATGTCTTCTTTCCTTGTGCCTTTTTTTGCATGGGCAACTGAGTGCTTTGTTTGCTAGTGTGTGTGTGTGTATATATATATATATATATATATATATATATATATATATATATATATATATATATATATATATATAGTAGAGTGGAGATTGTAGCCGTATTAGTCCAGTGATGCAGATGTAAAATAACAAACAAAATAAGTATCTTGTAATACCTTTTTTATTGGACTAACAGAATTTTGGATTGACAAGCTTTCGGGAGAACCTCCCTTTCTCAAGTCTAAAGCATTTCTCTCTAAAAGGAAACAGAATTCACAGTGATACATAAAATTCAAAGTTTGGCTGTGTGTAGGTTTAAGAAAACATAACAGCAGATAAGGTCAGAGCATCTACACTCTACTTGTAGAAGGTCGTAAATACCTTTTGTAAGGATTGGAGTGGGGGGAGAGGGAAAAAAATGCAGGAGATGATAATGGAGTGGCGAGAATTAAAAAAGTTTGCACATGTTAGGAGTGCTAGAATTGCCATCAAACAATCCAGCATGTGCATGCAGGCCTATATACAATATGCGCCCATATGTGTACATACATACACACACACACATACAAACATACACCCATATACATACATATACATATATACATATATACATAAACACACATACATATACACACACATATACAAACACATACACATGCATGCATACATACACACACACACACATACATATACATACACACACATACAAATATATATATATATATATATATACACACACACACATGTACACATATACATATATATATACACACATACACACATACATACACATACATATATATATACACACACATATACACACATATATATATATATACATATACATATATATACACATACATATACATACACATATACACACATGCACATACATACTTACACACACATACATAAACATGCATACACATACACACATACATACACATACACATATATACACACATGCATACATATATATATATATACATATGCATATATATACATACATATATACATACATACACATATACACACATACACATACATACATATGTATATATGTGTATGTGTGTATATGTGTATGTATGTATATATGTATGTATATATGAATGTATATATATGCATATGTATATATATATATATATATATATATATATATATATATATATATATATATATGTATATATGTATGTATGCATGTCAAGCTTGTCAATCCAAAATTCTGTTAGTCCAATAAAAAAGGTATTACAAGATACTTATTTAGTTTGTTATTTTACATATATATATATATATATATATATATATATATATATATATATATATATATATATATATACATATATACAATTTAGGTTAGCTTGAATATCATCAACATAGCTGGTTAGTCCAGTGGTATAGAGGACAAAAGCATGAGCATTAAAACTCAAATATATGGACAAGCTTTAGAGAGTGATGCTCCTTTTTTCAAGTCTAAAGCTGGTTTTTAAAAATGCAACAGGTGTATTAAAAGCCATTCTAAAAGATAATTTGAAACTGATAAGTAATACATTACCTACAGTTCTTAACATGAATGCAGACTGAAGTGGGAGTATGAAAGAAGAACCACAGTATGAGAAAGATGGGTAAACATGTACCAGAACAAAATAAATAGAAGGAAATATAATGTACAATTTTGGTAATGTGCGAGGTATCCCCAATTCCTTATTTAGTCCAGTGTGTCTGGTGTTTAAAAAACTCATCATCTTCATTTCAAATGTCTTTCTCTCCTGTGTATTTTTTAAATTCCCCTGTGAGTATTTTGATTTTTTTTTATTTTTATTCTTTTTCCAATTCTAAAACCAAGATCACATCATCATCAAACTCATCATATAGCAATTTATCACTTTTAGTATACAACACAATAAAAATACCATAACATTAGTGATATCTTATATCCTTATCCAAAAGTTCTAATTCACTAATACCCCTCAATCATCCACCTTTCTTCCCCTACCCACACACACAAAATGTTTCACTCTATTCCCATGTATCGTCTGGAATGTTCAATTTGATCTCTTAACTATACCTAAAACTACTCTCCCAGGAAAGTTCTTATGTTCTTCTGTTGCTCTGATTTTTTTAATCAAACAATTCCAAAAATCAATTTTCTCTACTCTCAGATTATTTATCCAGCCTATATTCCTTTCCATCATAGTTTGATATAATAGCTGGTCCACAATTTGATCTGCTGAAAATCTGTAGATTTGTTTCCAATTCCTAGCGATTATTAACTAAGTAGCTATAAAAAAAATGTATAGATAGAACAACTTGTGATTGCTTCATTGGAGGCCAATTAATCTGCAACAAAGCTACAGTTGGATTTTTACTTAAAACTATATTTCCTAAATCTTTAATCATTTTGAAAGTCTTGTCCCATAATGGCTTCACCCCTTCACAACCCCACCAAATATGTAAATATGTACCAACCTCTTTAATACATCTCCAGCAAATGTTAGAGTATTGTTGGTATATTTTATTTACTCTAGAAGGTTCAAAATACCATTTATTTATGATCTTAAATTGGGTTTCTACAAATGATAAACAATGCACAGATTTATTAACTTTAACAAAAGCTCTATACCAATCCTCTCTTCCAACAAATGCTCTTAAATCTACTTTCCAACTATTCAAAACTGGTACTTCTCGACAGGTTCCACAAAGAGTAACCAAATTCAGACCTTTTGCCATAACCTTCTCTACCAATTCATATTTAAAAACATTTTCTAACCTAATTCTTACTTCATCATTAATTACTCTCTTGAACCTAGCAAGAAAAAAATTTACTCTCAGATATGAAAAAACCTCACTAACAGGAAGGTCATAATCATCTACCAATTGGGAAAAGGTTTTCAACCTATCACCTAAATATAAATCACTAATAAACCTGATTCCTTTCATTTTCCATATTTTCAAATCAATACTTTCCACATTATGTTCAATTATACTCAGCTCGTGAAACCCCATCACCATATTTTTTATCTTAAATCTACTTTTTATTTTTTCCCAATCTGAGACAATTTGATTTATAACAAAATTCCCCTCTTTCTTCCTATTCTTTCTACCTATATTCCAAACAATCTGATGAAAGGTCCTTAATATCCCCTGTTTCTACTTCAATTTTATACCACCCCCTCTTGTTTCATATCAACCACTTGCATCAAATATATATGAAAAATTATAACACTCTCATACCATTGTTTTATCGATAGGAAACCCAACCCACCCCTATCTTTTTTAGCTGTCAACACAGATTGCTTTATTCTCAGCTTCTTACCCCTCCATAAAAAGCTAGAAAAACTGGACTGAATCAACTCTAACCAACTATTTGGTACCTTCAGAGGGAGCATCTGAAAAAGGTAAGTCCACTTGTCTCTACTCCTCCAATTCGCTATTTGTTTGCTTCAATAATGCCATACAATTATTCTCCATTATTCTATCACATTGTAATGACATTTTTATTTCCAAATAACAAAAATCCTTCTTACTGTGAAAATAATATTTTGTCTGTATTTGTTCAACAATATTTTTCCCAGTATCACTAAATATTGCTATAGTTTTTCTATAGTTAATTTATAATTTGAAACTTCACTGAATACCCTCAAATCCCTCATCAAATGTTCTATTGTCTTCAAATGATCTGTAATAGTCAACAAAACTTCATCTGCATATAAACAGATTTTCAAGTCTTCCCCCTTGACTGGGATGCCCTTTATCTCCCCATTAGCTCTAATCCTAGAAGTCATTGGTTCCACTGATAAAATATACAATACTAGTTTTAAAGCCTGCGTACATGGGCCAACAGTGGCGGCGCTGCAGTCATGCACAGTAGAGAATGCGCCTCAGCTGATACGGATCGAAGGAGAGGACTCCGGTCTGAATTCTGAGCTCCCCGCTCTTATCAGCTGCATAGCGGGCAGTCTCTACTGCGCATGACTGCAGCGCTCGTAGCCGTCTCTACTGTACATAACGGCTTCTGCCAAACATTGTCAGCGAATTATTATATACGATAGGGGACAACGGGCACCCCTGTCTAGTTACATTTGACAAGGGAAACCAACAAAAGTTCGGTCCCACAGTTCTTGCCGTAGGGGTTGTATATAAAGACATTATTGCTCTGTGAATCCACCCCTCTATTCCAAACACTTGCAATGTCTGACTCATAAAACCCCAACTGACCCTGTCAAATGCTTTGTCTGCATCCAATTTCTGATGGTAAACTACCCTGCTCCACAATTTTATTATAAGTTCTTGTTAAATGTTCTACTATCTTTTTCTTCATCAATTTATAAAAAAGATTAGTAAACCCGTCTGGACCCGGCGTTTTATAATTAACCAATCTATCTATTCTTTCCTCCACCTCTTCTATTGTTATTGGTCTATTTAAATAATCTTTTGAATAGCAATTACTCTAGGTAGTTTAACATTTCTAAGATAATTTAAAATTTTCTAATTTTTCCATGTTTTTCTTAACTCTCTATTACTCTTTGATTAATCTTTTCTTTTAACTCCTCATATTACTTCTGTTTCCCTAATGATGAATTTATTTTGAATATCGCTGCTAATTTATAAAACTGAACATAAAGCTCCGAAAGTCTTGGACCAGATAATTTCCTAAGAATATTCCTAAATTTTATACAATAACCTCTATCCACCGATTTACAAGTACACCAAACATTTACATTAGAGGTATCCCTTGAAACATTCTCTTTAAAAAAAATTCTATTACCTCCACTAATTCTTCCAGATTTTTCTTATTATGTAAAAAAGAGTCCCCAGCCACTCTAAAGTTACCTTCCTGGACCCTCTCCACCAGCTCTAACACCTCCAATAGAAGACACACTGGAAGTACATTGGGTAAATATACATTCACCAGTGTATAAGCGTCACCTTCTATGTCCCCAGCCACTATCACATATCTACCCTCTGAGTCCAAATCTTGATAATTAACATCCACTTTTAAAGCTTTAGAAAATATTATGGCCACACCTCTTTGTTTTTTATCCCTCATGGAGGTTTGAATAACTTTTGGAAAATGTTTACCCCTCCAACGAATGTTTTCTACTCCTTTCCCATGAGTCTCCTGCAAAAAACCAACATGAATTTGTTCTCTTCTCATAAATTGATACAATATTCCTCTTTTACAGGGAGAATTTTACCCATGCACATTTACAGAGACAAATCTGATCTTCATTGTTCTAAGTATAATCCATTTTCCATCAACACACGGGAACATCAACACACACTCCACATTCATACCTAAAGAGGTCCAAACTTTAGACCTCATTTCCCACCCCCACTTTATGAGTAGCCTCCGGAATCCTTCTCCAGAACCCCTCATTAGTACACAGTTCTTCCGTCACTAGACTAAGTTCCGACTGGAACTGAAGGCAGATGTTTGAGCGTCTGACGTAACTACCATCTATATATAAAACATACATAAAAATTATTACCCCCTTCTTAACTCATAATTTAAGGATCCTAGAGCCTCTAAGTGTCCCCAGCAGAACCTAGCCCAATAATCCATATCAAACCCCATGTCTCTCCATATCTCTTACTCATATACAAAAAAAAAAATCTACTTAAAATAACTACCCCCAAGGCTGGGTCTGCCAGAGTGCAAGTACCCCAAAGCCCCTGATCCCATTCAATGACTCATCTTTAAGAGGGACAAAAAGATAAAATGAAAAACGGCAGACTGAAGAGAAGAAAAAAAACACACTTTTCTACCTACTTCTACACCTTTAAATCTCTACTTATAACAAATCTACTCCTACTAATATCATTAATATCCCGCCTCAAAACCCCCCCACAAATCTACCTCAACTCTAATCAGCCCAAAGTAGACTACATCCGAATTTCTCAGTGACTCTAATCATACCCCTCTTTACCCTATTATCTTAACTTTACCCCCCCAATATCATGTAGAAGTGTATTGCCAACTCCCATACCATCCCCCCCATTAACACCTCCAATGTGCCATTCCTGTGTCTACCACTCAGATTAAACCTTCCAAACCTCTAAACCCTCAACTAATCTCATATATCCTACTAATAACCCACTCCACTAAATTAGCCTATCTATATACACTCTATTCGGTGTTCCCTATTCTAACAAAACCACCCATATAAAACCTACCTGTATCTAACAAAAAAAAAGGGGGGTAACGGGGGAGAGGGTCCAAGGAGAAAACGCTTTCCCCCTCTCTCCTATCCCCCCTCAGAACTCCCTATCCCTCAACCATCCACTGGCCCTTTCCATCGTATCAGATATCTCCACCTTACCCTCAAAAATAATTCTCAACATATTAGAAGGACCCCAACCATATCTGATTATATCCTGTGACATCTTTCCATTACAGCATTTAGTCCTTCCATATCTATTGACATTTTTTAAACAAGTCCATCAAGAAATCTTTTAATTTTTCCTGAATTATGGTTTCAGGGATATTCCTAAACCAGAGATTATTTCGACATGAACAATCTTCTATATCACTCAACTTAGTTTCCAAGCTAAACATCTAACATCTAAACATCCTAAACATCTGCTCCTGTAACTCCAAACTATCCATTTTCTCTTCCAGACCTTTAATCCTCCCTGTTAATAAGTTGATGTCTTTCTTTATATCCATTAAGCTCATAACAATCTCCTTTTTTATTAGGGCAAGCTGTGAGTCCAGACAGGCTTTAAAAAAAAATAGGGTGTGACTAATACACTTATCTCACCTTCCCCATTTGCATCGGAATTGATTCACCTATTCTCCTTTCCATGGTATTCTTTGGTGCTTTAGGGGGAAAAAAGGGAAGAAATAATTTTTTTCTGGTTTAGAATCTTTCTTTTCCTTCTTTGAACCCCTCTCCTCCTGGGATTTCCCTGAAGCCATTATCCTCATATAATACAATTGTACAGCAGCAGACAACTTCATTCTCTTCCAGGTAATCAAACCAGACCCAGACTGTATCCTGACATCTGAAAACAGCCAGTATCCTATGTTCTAGTTCTATTCAAACTTTATGCAGTCTATTAAGAGAATCTGCACTTGTGGAATTATCCATAATTCTAGAAGCAAACAATATGTTGCTAATATTCAAAATACTTCTCAATTATTTCATAGCAGTGTAGTTAGTAAGGGGACTCTGTAGCTCCATTACCATGGGAGCATAGAGGAGCCTAGAGGAGGAATTTATCTTGAAAAGCATACAAACACAGTTCCAGCAAGATTCAAACTGTATTTCAACTCTCAAATAGCTCAAAGTTCCATCTAGGCTGTCTTCACACTAGGTATTAATGGGGGTAACCGTTTATAGGCAAGTAATAGACAATTACATCCTTTTCCTGGAGAATGAAAGTTTCAAACCATGTCTCACAGGTGATCTTATCCAATCATTTCAGTTAATCCTCTGATAATATTCAGGCTGTATTTAAGAAACAGAAATCCAATAATAATTGTATATGATTTACCCAACCACTTTATCTTCCAGAATCAAATTAGTGACAGAGAAACAGTCCGGAATCATTTAGGTTCTGGATACAATTCAATATTCCTTAAACTGGCAAACCACTCTCCATCTAATATAGTCCTTTTCCCTTTCACTACGGTGCTATAACTTTCTCCCACCCAAAATGCCTTTTGACACACAGTTTTACCCTCCCTCCTAGCTCCATACATTTTAGTATGCTTCACATAACTTCACATCATGTAAACCACAAAAATAGTGATACTCATCCATCCTTAGTAGCACTCAGTTAGTCCTGCTGTGCAGAAATCTCCTCTGCTATGCTGCATACACCATGTCACTTGCCAGATATCTCCCTTTACTGTCCTCACTCTTGATCAGGACTACTGCTGAACCTCCATCTTGTTCCTCTGTCCAGACAGTCCCCAACCCGTGACTCACAAATCCAGCCTGTTAGCAACACAAGTTCGCTCTCTACTTGCCAGAGCTTTCCCATCATCCATCCATCTTCATACAACGTTCACTACTGCCAGGTGCTCATTCACCCCTGGAGTGTGTGTGTACTCATGTCATCGCTCCTCCCCTTCCAGCTGAGTATTTTGATTTTAACGTTATGGATGGAATGGTTTCTCTGGGTAAAATGATGACTAACTGGAGTATGGTTTTTTGTTTATGGTATTTCTCAATAGACTCTCAATAGACACCAATATAACATCCACATTCACATTCAGTGGATTGTATCAAATATACATTTGCTGACATACATGAATATAATTCTTTAATGTTGTATATCTTGTTATTGTGTAGTATAGTTTTCACAAATGTGTTGACATGATTTTGCAGCATGATTTGTTGCAAGGTTTGGTTCCATAATCAATGTTTGTCTGTTCATTGGTCAGTTTTCAATTGATCAAGTTTTGTTTCAGATTCGGTGGTTTTCTGAATGACACTAAATTATCTCTTAGCAGAGGATGTAGCTCTTTGGTGATGTTGCATATTTCTTCTAGTGTGGGGTTGTATGTAGTTACTAGTGGTATATGCGTGGAGACTTTCTTCTCTTTGTATTGTAACAGTTGTTCACATGGTGTTCCCAATGCAGATGTTATTGTGATTGTCCTTGTTTTATAGTCTTTCTGTTTGAATGATTCAATGTTTCTGAATATATATATGCAAAAAGGAAAGAAAAGCTCACACACTAACACAGTGCTAACCATAAATATGCCTAGATACATAGGGCTAGATTTAAAGGCAGCCGTTAGTAAAAAAAAATCACTAACGGGTGCGTTAAATGTCATGTAGCAATTCAAAGATCTGTCTAAAGAACAGCTAATGGCAGTTTCAGAATCCTTACGGCCGATACTCTTACGTGCATTGAGACGCATGGAACAATATTCCCCAGAGCCATTCAAAGGCTTGCGCTACTGATAACAGCTGAAAAAAAGACACATCTAATGGCAAAAAGTTAAGACCCACTTTTCTTAGACGTTAGACACTTAACGGGCAAAACAAAACACCCATTACATAGGAAAATACACAAAATTCTTACCGCACAAGCATGTAAATGGAAAAATTAACCCGTGCAATGCCAAAACAACACAAAAACATGGACACACAACACAAATCACTGTCACACACAAGAACAAGCAACACCACAGGGACAACGACACCCAAAAAAACAACAACACAGCATGACACGGAATAATAGGGGTTATCACACAAAGTGGACACCTGCAAATATAAGCTCACCTGTGCAACATCAACAGGCGACCTGCACCCCACAACTGCACACCCACAAATGGCAGACACATACCAAGCACAACACACCACATCTTAAAACACACACACACCTGCAAACACTTACCTGGACAAAAACAACTCTCCATTGGTCAGCACTCACCTCATCACCACACCAACACGAACAACCAGACTAAGTGGACATGTGTTATCACTGGGCAAGTCTGTTACACCCTTAGTGAAACAAGAGCTCACCTTACTCGAGACCCCAATGCTCACCCCAGGATATCAATGTGTGTGCTACACATTGAAATCCTAGGTTAAAAACATTGGCTTCCCCACTAAGTCAGTTGCACAATGAATGTTTGAATCCAAGACAATATTGATGCATGTTCCATTTATCTGTCTTGCTTGTTATGTCCCCACTAAGTCACATAGCTGTTTGTTTGGTTATCCCATTAACCCTCTGAGTGCCAGAGTGGTCCCTAACGCATTTCTTTGCAATGCTTTGCCTACCACTCTGGCACTCAAAGGGTTAAACACAACATATGATGTAGACGAATGTTCAGTGTTGTACCTGTGCTAAGGGGTATGTTTTGTTGTTCAAATTCAACACACAACACCGCCATATAACACAGTGGTGTAATATGGCTCCAGGGATGTATTTCCAGTTGAATTTGTACAATGGTGTGTATGTGAACCCATGTTGTAGCATCCCACAAACATTTCACCCAGGCAGAGGTTGTGTTCACTGCATTGTATGGCAATGCATTGGAGACAACCCTGCCACCCAATCCATATCTGAAGACACAGCAAATCAGACAGGAATCCAAAAAAAAAGGTTTCTTTATTGAGGGGAAAGTTAACAGGTTGGGCCTTTCATTTTTTCTTTTTTGGGTGGGGGGCTTTAGCCTGGGTGCCAGAGGTGGATGCTCTTGTTGATCGCCTGGTCACCCTCTGCCCCCTAGGTGTGGCTTCAGGGGTAACACTGGAGGGGGTGGTGGTTGCAGTAGACCCCTCCATGGAACGCAAGTTCTCCCTCTCCATCCTCAGGTTCTACCTGCGGTTGATCTCCCTCAACTCCACAAGTACCTGTGTCAACATGTCCATTAGACCAGTCCTGAGCTGGTGGAGTTGTGTGTTCCCCCGGCCACCTCCAACTCCAGGGCTTGGATTCTGGTCTCCAATCGGGCTATGTTCCTCCTGGATTGCCTCCTGCTCCTGGTGATGTTGCCATCTGTGCTCCTGCTCGACTGGGGTAGTCTCCTCTCAAGGGCCATACACTCCTCCTCCATCCCTGTGAGGCGTGCAGTGCTGGAGGTGGATGTGCCCGGTGTCCCTGGTGCTGCTGTTTCCTCTGCTGCTGAGGGTGCTCTTTCCTCTGCTGATAATGGAGGGGCTGTTTCCCCTGCTGCTGGAGGTGCTGTTTCCCCTGCTGCTGGAGGTGCTGTTTGCTCTGCTGCTGGAGATGCTGTTTCCTCTGCTGCTGCTGGAGGTGCTGTGGCTGCTGTGACAGCTGTTGGAGTGGCTGGTGCAGATGATGGGCATATGCCCACCACATTAAGTGACTCTGAGCTGCCCAATGATACGTGTGCTGGTGGAGGTGTGAATATGTCCCTGGGTAGGGGGCGCTGGGGCTCACCAATCAGGCCCAGGTGTGGGTAGTCCAGTGGCCAAGGGTCATATGGTGGCCACTGGTAGGTGCTTGGACCCCACCTTGGATCATACCTTGGGGCATGCTGTTGAGCCATCCAGGAGGGTGTGTTGATCTGTGATGCATATGGTCCATATTGGGTGGTGGCCACTGTCCCTGGCAGCCATTGCCTCCCTGGTGGTGGTGGTGCTGCTGCTGGAGGGTAGTAGCTGGTGGAGGTGGCTGGATACATCCACCTCTCCTCCTGTTGCATCCAGCCACTGTACTGGGGAGGTGCAGCTTGAAGGGGTGCAGCCTGTGGTGGTCCAGTTTGAAGGGGTGCAGCCTGTGGTGGTTCAGAACGTGGTGGTGCAGCCTGTGTTGGAGGGGATGGGGATGGTGGGTATGGTGACCACCGGCTGGTCCCCTCCTCTGTGTACCCCTCACTGGGGGGTGACGTAGCCTCCTCCACTGGCTCCCGCTGGGCTTGAGGGCCGTAAGCTGTGTGGAGAAATAAGATATTGTGATTAGTGACCTTAGCCATATGTTTGTGGAGACAGTTATACTTTGATATGTGGTGAATAAAAATATATGTGTTTGGGTTAATCCCCCTGGGTAAACAAGGGTACTCCCACTTCTGAAAGGTGTTGTTTGGGTTATTACGGGTGAAGGTTTCATTTTGAGATTCAGTATCACAGTGGCCCGAAATAGTACCGTGGGGCTGTTGCAACACCCTCCCATGTAGTAACAGCACCACTGTACAATTTCATGCCACTGGGATATTGCCCCTGACATATCCATGTCTGAGCTGTGATACCTTTTGAATCAACACACCTTTCAGCAGTAGGAATACCATTGTTTAACTGGGGGGGAATCCAACAACATATATTTGTCTTCACAACTTGTAGGGATGGCTATCCCTCCAGGGGGATGGCAAAGGTTAAGTCCACCTTGATGTCATATTGTAGACATTGTGAAAACAGATGTTGTTCGCTGTTAGTCCTATCCCTCCTACCCTCATGGTTATACAGATATTGCTCTATGTGACAGATGGAGATTTCAGTCATTTGTCCACAGGAGGGCTCTTCAGCAGAGCAAAAATCGCCCCATTTAGAGAACAATACTTAATTGGAATGGTGTACAGAGTGTGCATGGTTTGCAAGCACACTCCGTGGACCATTCCAAAGAGGTATTTATCTCGAAATGTTGTGACTTTGGGTCTGCTGGAGAGCCTCCGTGTGGTCAAATGACAGATATCTCCACCTGTCACATAAAGAAATATCTGTATAACCATGAGTGTTGGAGGAATAGGACTTACATCAAGACACATCTTTTTACGATGCCAAGGATATTACATCATACATTACCCATTGCTATCCCATTACAGTCACACACAAGTAGAAATGGTCATATATGTATGTGGATATGTACCCTTCATATAGATACAGTAATATCCTTCCAAGATGTGAAGCCAGAGAGCAGTTCAGTAGGTGTGATTGCTTTACTGGCTATATATGTGCACCCATCCAACAATACATTGGATTGATATGATGGATATGAACATACCTCGTATATCCCATCTACGTAGAGTGTGATATACTATGTATGTGTATTTGGATGGTAGCAATGTAGGTTGATTTGTGATGGGTGCACATATCTGGCCAGTAAGGCAAACACATCCAGTGAACTGATCTCTGTGTTCAAATCGTGTTGGGACATATTTATAAACATTTGAATCCTAAGGGCAACAATCAAGCCAGTAGTGAGGGATATCTTTGATTGAGGCCTGTTTTCTCTGTGTATGAACCCATCCATCCTTCTGTGTGAGGCAACTGTACTCAATCCTAGATATCCATCAGTCATGGCCTGTTGGTGACCAAGGTACAATGGTTGCTATTTGTTTCCCATGTGTATCCTGCAAACAGTGGCTGGTGTACCATCCATCCATGGAATCAGCACCCCTGTGGATCCATGTGGGAATCAGATGTGGGATATGTCATTTCAAGTTAGAGTAAATGATTGCAGCCACAACACCAAGGCCTACTTCATCCACCTTTAATTCTGTGGAATAGTTTTTGGCCTGTGTGTTGCACATATAAGCATTTATTCTCTGGGACACTGTGATGTGTGACCTGATCCACCCTTTTTGTGATTCAGTAAGCTGTGATGTTGAACTGATGAAGTGAACATGATGGTGACTTCTCCAGTGATCTCCTTTCCCCATTTCCAGTGTTTTCCATGGAGTCTGTACAATGGGACCCTATGAACTTGATTCTTGTTTTGGCATATTCTCCATAGACTAACACTGGTATTGGTGAAGTGAGGGTGTGTGAGGGTTACTTTGTCTCCACCATCTCTTTGTCACTGCTTAGTGAATGTCCCCTGTGTAGCATGTGATCGTTGGCCTATTGACTTGTTTGTTGTCTGGTTAACCCTTTGAGTCCCAGAGGGGTTGCCAAAGCATTGTTGATTGATGCATTGATGATCCCTCTAGCACTCAAGCGGTTAGGTGCTGACTTCCCTATGGGGACATGGGTGACACTGTGTGTGAACAGTGATGATATATAACAGACGACATTTTGAACATAACGGTTTGTGTATTGTGTTTGATGAGCACAGCGACAGGAGGGTTGAAGTAGGACTTCCCAAGTTGGACTTTGACATTTGTCCTGGTGTTGTGTCCTGTTTTTAACCCTCACGGTGCTGTGTTGGTGCAGTTGTATGGATGAGTGATGGGCATGTGTTGAGGTGTGACTGTGTGTGCAGCTGGTGTTGGTTGATGTAGTGTGTTGTTATGTAGTGTTGCACTTACAGGTAGTGTGGAGGTTCCTCTCATCCCCAGTGTCAGCTCCTCCAACGAACCCCTCAATCATGGTCAGGGACATGGTCTGCCGCACCATCTCCTCCCAGCCGCAGAAGGTGATGGGGACAGATGGGCCACCTCCGGTGCCTCAGGCTTGCTTGGCCATGTCAGACAGCTTGTTATTGACCACCCTCTGGCAGTCGCTCCATCTCTTCTTCACAGACTCCACGTCCCGCCTGCATGTAGCCACCACGTTCACCCGGCTGCAGATCTGGTTCCAGGCTGCCCTCATCCTGACAGGCCAGGGACCTTCGCCGTCGGGTGGAGAACACTCTGTCTCTCCAGGACAGCTTCAACGAGAGCCGTGTTCTCCTCCTCTGTGTATTTTGGATCCCTGATCCTGCCCTGGTCAGCTCCGGCATGGGAGGATTCTGAGCCGGAGTGTCCTGCTTGGTCTGACCCTGACTGTGTGGGATGCTCCCCAGCAACTACCCCTCGTCCCACTGCAGGTTCTGTCCCTGTCAGGAGAGAGGGATGGGGAGAGTAGTGGAAGAGGAGCAAGGTCAGGAGGGTGTCCCTGAGTAGAGCAGGGGTGGAAGAGGAAGATCCGCAGGGCGGAGTGGGACCCGGCCCACAAGAGAATGGCACACAGAGGACAGAAACATAGAAACATAAAATCTGCCGTCAAATTCTATGTTTCTATGTTTCTATGTTTCTGTCCTCTGTGTGCCATTCTCTTGTGGGCCGGGTCCCCCTCCGCCCTGCGGATCTTCCTCTTCCACCCCTGCTCTACTCAGGGACACCCTCCTGACCTTGCTCCTCTTCCACTACTCTCCCCATCCCTCTCTCCTGTCATCCTCTCCTCACCATCACTCACCCACTCACACCCAGGCACTCCCACAGGCCCTCACAGACACACTCGATAAACTCACTCTCTGTCACACACTTTCACTCACAGATTCACACTGTCAAAATAAAAGGTAAAATGTGTAAGGTGTTATAAAATAAAAGGACTATGTGTATGTATGTGTATGTGTTTGTATGTGTGTATGTAATATGTGCAAAAGTGTAATATGTGTATAGTAAGTGCACCTCTCTCCAAACTTCAAACTCAAAAATCTCTTTCTACCTCCAATGAACGCTCCTGTCTCCCTCTATCTGATCACTATCCTCCGCTCCTGGGTCCTGATATCTAGCTTTGAAGAACTCGATAACAGACAGTGTGTGACGGTTATTTTTGGGCATATATAGGTGTATTTGAAGTTTTTTGATACATTGGGGCTGTGTGTTTGGATTTGTTTTTGCATCAATCAGGGTTGCTAGACAACGGCAGCCGTTATGTTACATGTTGTTTTGAGTGATGTTATTGTGTGATTTGGCTGCCCGTTGTGCATTAACATGAGCGACAATGGGTTTTGTGTTACGTGTTTTGTGTGTGCCTATGCTCGATAGCTATTCTCGTAGAGTACCTATTGAATCCGCCGTAACTCATGTATTATTTGCAAGCGATGTGCCTTTTTCACTTAGCGGCTGGTTTAACGTGAGCCTTTAAATCTAGCCCATAGTGTAAATAAAATTAAAATGCCAAGATATGAGAATCAGCAAGTAAAGAAGGAATTCTCCAAATCCCCAAACTATGAAAAAACATAGAACAAAAGCAAAAGAAAAAACAATCCTGAGCTAATCCATACAGATGACCTGGAAATTATAAACCCTATGTAAAGAATATATTATACCTACGTGTTAATTTACTTCAAACAAATGAGGGTTTTGTAGCAAAATTTGGTCAAAGTATGTTCACGCTCGATTACCTGTCCAAGGTACCTCAACTTCAAGTGAGTCCTATCAATTACATAAGTATAATAAAACTGTTAGACTTAAAAATAAAAATTGAGAATTAAAAATGTATCTTGAGAAAGCTTTTTTGTGGAAATGCATTAATGAAAGGCAAGTTAAAACCTGATGAAAAACTACCTAAAATCACCCAAACCACCACTGAGAAAATATCTAATATTTTTCTGATAAGACTGCCTTGCTTTCAAACATAAAACGTTTGAAGTAAGTGGGTGTAGTCCCAAAGGGACTGAACGTTACACCAGCCTCTTTATATAGGTCTATCCCACCCACCACTACAAACCACATGGCATTTGTAAAAAATAGTCCTTTAATAAAGTGTGCATATTTGAACTTTAAGTGCATTTGAATTATATATATATATATTATTACAGTGAAATAAATAAAGTTGGAAATGGAGAAAAGGCAGCTTGAATGAGTAGAAGATGAATATGTGTGCAAAAAAGGAAAGAAAGACTCACAGCGCTAACACACCATAAATATAAATATATATATATATATATATATATATAGTGTAAATTAAATAAGATGCGAGTGATATGGAGCAGCTGATATGAAGGAGAGTATCAGAGCCCTTTTTGTTAGAAATCTATAAGGCATGAGAGAAAGAGATGCAAATGGGGATGGACATCACCACCACCAGCATTGACACTGTGAATTTTTCTGCTGCTGTATTTCTTGACGCTGAGTTGTCAGAGGTAGATGTTCATCTGTCATAGCCAGCTAGTGTGCCACAGACCACCATGGTTGCCTTGGGACTGGGTTCTTCAAGTAGTGATATGGGACGAAGACAGGCTCCATTGAAATAAGAGATGTAGTGGCCCAGCCAGTGAAGGTGATTGTAGAGAACAAGAGGAATAAGGTAATTCTTCTCCATGTCTCCCCTCACTGTAATGAGGTGGAGGAGGATGTCAGCAGTAGCAGAGGTAAGTGAAGCACAGTAATAAATACTAGACAAAATATTATCAATACCATCTTTGAATCCAATTTAAACTTGCAATATTATGAGACTAATTTGAAACATTATATAGTGGTCATAGCAGTGGTCCCAGCAGTGAAAGATAGTAGTAACCCTTCAAATCCCTCGTCTACCTCATTTTCAACACTGCTGCTTGAAAACCATGCTCTACGGTCATTAACAATATAACCAGTGTGTGTGTGTGTGTGTGTGTGTATATATATATATATATATATATATATATATATATATATATATATATAATGTTGGGGAGTCCTTTGCTGACTTATTTTTCACTATGATATAGATTAGATTTTTTGGGCTTTAACTTTCTCTCTTTCATCCTCCACAATGCAACCATCTACGTGATCTATAAGCATATCTTTAAATTCTTTGACAGAATTTAGTTCCTCAGAATGATAATGTTGATCTTCACTCGTTGGCACAAATTCATTGTGAATTGGAAGAAATTCAGAAATGTTAGGTTTCCCCATTGCTTTTAATGAACACTATGCAAGGATCCTGCTCAAAGCCACCTAACATGCCCTCCACTAGCTAGTGCATGTCTTTGTTGTCATTATTGTAAGTTTTGCATTGTATACTCACTAATGGGCTTATTCTCTCTCACTCTCAATTTTATCTGTATGTGAAGAAGACGAGGATTCTAGAGGGATATATTTTAGATCAACATCATCTGCATCATGTTAACAGCATCAATGCAAAACATAAATTATTTAACCCTTTACATGTCAGAGAGTTATCAAACACACTGCTTTGCAATGCATTGGATACCTCACTGGTACTCAAAGGGTTAAAGGAAAAATACTGATGGAAAAATAATCTGAATTTACATTTAGGTTTGTAGAAATATTTACCCTTAGCAGAACAAATGCAAAAGAAGTAGATAACAACTAATGTAGTTACATGTAAATGTAAAGAAAGAAGTGGCAAGGAAAAAAAGGCATTTAAACTATTTAAGTCTGAAGGAAAATGATTTCTTGAAAGATTGCCAAAAGGAAATTAGGTTAGCAAACTAGATAATGAAACTTGAATTGCAAGGGAGAGAAAGACCAATCCAAAAATGTTCTTCATATACATAAATAGCAAAAAACAATTAATAGGGAATGCATTGAACCTTTCCAAAATAAGATGAGTAAGTTAGGGAGTATAAGGAGAAGGCTGAATAAATTATTTTTATTGGTATATACCATGGAACAAGATATGGTGGAAGAGACTCAACAAAAACAAGTAAAACAATACCATTATCAGATATTGGATTACGACAAAAAGACGTCAAGGGAGGACTGGTCAAAATTTAGACTGACAAAGCAACGTCAGTGTCGCATATGGTCTTGGGGAACACAGGGCAATATTTGCAAGACCACTCTTTTTACTCTTTAAAGACTCTATCACCAAAAGCTCAGTGCCATGGTCTTAGCATAAATTGTTGCTAAGACCTCATCTTTAATATGTGGCGCAGTTTTTGGCACCAGTCCTGTAAAAGGATATTCTAGAACTGGAGTGAGTACAGTGAAGAGCAACGACATTAATTAATTGAATGAGCACTTTAAATGTATAAAGAATGCCTAACCAAACTTGGTTTAATTATACTAGAGAAGACACCTAAGAGGGTTTTGTCACATTGTATATATATGCTGTTGAACTTTTCAGTCGAAGGCTCAATCAAATAACTAGGAGCCATCTCTTAATATTAGACTCAGGAAAGGAAGTTTCAACTTCAGAAGAGGAAGTTTTGTTTTTTACAGTAAGGTCTGGGAAATTGTGGAATTCTTTGCCCAAACATGTGATAATGGCAGATAACATACATACATTTAACCCCTTCCCGACAAGTGACTTACCAGGTACGTCACGAAAAAATGTCACTTAGTGACAAAGGACGTACCTGGTAAGTCACGGAAGTCATTCGCTACAATGAAGAAAAAAAAAACCCCCGTCGTTAAGTGCCGGCCGCGTGCGCTCGCTGCCGGTCATTAAGGGGTTAAGAGAACATTAGGTGCATTTTTAACAGAAGGGACAATACAGGGTTATACTAGGTGTTGGTGGGTAAAACATGAAGTTCTGGTAAACAGAGTAATACCCCATTTAGCTATCAGGAAGAGAAGGCTTATTAACTTCTTGTTTTCTTGGTTATTCTATGGCAGAGGTTGAGCTTGATGGGCATGTGTCTTTTTTTCAACCTAACAATATGAAACTATGAACTAGAAATAGTACAGGGCCATGCAACACATTAGAGAAAATACATACATTTACAAATATATTCAAGACCAATACAATGATCTCTCTGAAAGAGTCATCCTTTAAAACTAGTGTAAATGTGCATTTAATTAATCAAAACCAGGGATTTTTTACAGTAAGGATGTGGAATTCTTGGCTTTTGGGAGTTATGTTTTCAGATACTTTAGATGTTTTTAGCTAAGAAGAATATAAGAACTATGACAGTTTATACAATGCAGACAAAATTTTGATCCAAGGTGACCACCTTTCTCTGGAACAACAAAGGTGATGTAGTAAAAGTTGAACTTAATGGAAACATCTTTGACTATTATAATATACTATGATATATGGATAATAGTGCAATCATTTCACATTTGAACGGAAAATAAAACTGAAAATACTTGTGAATACTTGTGACTTACCATTGAAAGGTCTTGCTTGTAATAGCACCTTATGTTTCCTTGTTTCAAGAAATTATATATCTTTATCTGCTTTTCTTGCACAAAAAAGTTATCCCTTTGAGTTCTTGAGGAATGTCCAACATCTTGCTTTGCTACACACTGGACACCCTGACAATCTATGGGTTACTGCTGACAGAAATAGTTATATAACAAAATTGATTTAACCCTTTCAGTGACAGATGTGATGGTTACCCCTCTGGCACCGAAAGGGTTAAAGCCATGTTTAAAGGTAAACATTATTATGAACGTTTTAATAAATGTGTCCTTTAAGTAACCTTTTAATTGGTTTCTAAAATGTCAAATATTCAAACATGTCAAATTCGATTTTTGCTACCAATCTAAATCAAATGGACATGAACCTCTATAGATTACATTTAATTAATCAATAAAATACACTCCTACATTAACCAGACAATTAGTATTATAAATTATACTCCCACATACTTTAATTTTTATTCCTTACCTTCTCTTTATCAAGATCTTAGTTTGAACGTCGATAAATGGCTGATGATGCTGTGGTTTCACACTTGTAATCCAATTTCAAAGTATCTATTTATTTGTTCTAGGAGCTTTCCTGATTATGCTGCTCAAACAGTAATAAGAGAATTTTTATATTTAAGTCTTAAAATTTATCTTTGAGCAACAAACCAATTAAGTCTGTAAATAATGCTTAAGGTCAATGTTTCTCTTTGCATAGATCAGCTGGTAAAGTTTGCCTAATGATTGGTCTGTAAACTTGATTGTTATTGTCATTTTGATGTTGCTGCCTGACACATTATCAATATCCCAACATTTACAAAAAGCAGCCAGGAAAAGCAATGTACCACTGAAAAGCATGTTTATTAAACATAGAATTAAACAGATGGCAAAAACAACAGTATATATTGATGTCTTTTCCAATTTGATCTAAATTGTTCTGCATCATTGCCTGCAACTAATATTGCTGAAACATAACCATTCTCAGACCTCACCATTTTAAAGAGACATTAAAAATGTTACCTTGAAACTCTCCAAACCTCCTTGCATAGTTTTATTATATGCAAATTATAATCATCTGATTAGGTCCTGAGGCAGCTTCACCTAGGTGTTCAGAGGAATAGCAATGGGAGTGGAGTAAGAATATTTCATAACTGAAGTGTCTATTCCCTAGGGGGTTGCCACCATTTGATTTTGACATTTACTTGTCCTGTGCTGTAAAGGACAAAACTACAATTACTCGTTTTTTTCTTCTATGCAGTGGGCATGATGTCAGAAAATATTAACTCATTGATTGGGAATGCACATAATAAACAAACTTTAACATTTCAACTTAGAAAATACACAATGAAAATCAAACTGTCACTTCTTGTTTCTTTTTATTTTGTTACTCCATTTGGTATGGCATTTACTGTAGCAATACATTGAATTTTACCTTAACTTTGAGTAGAACAACATTGTAATGCAGGGGTGGGATACAATGTTTGGCTCTCCATCTCTTGTTGGTAACCAGCTGTCAGGATTGTTACTCCTATTATAACAAATATTATTGATGCTTGAAACATAAATACTTAAAGGGATAGTAATACTTCATTTTAACTTTATTTTATTTTGTAGGCATTAAAAAAACATGAAGAATGATATAAGTCTTATCTCTGAAACATTTATGGTTTAAGAGATATTCACAAACAAAGTATCCCCCCTGTTCAACCAGATCAGAAGGGAGGTGCCCAGGTAGACTGCAGAGAGGGACAATCTTCAATTAAGATAAGGGAAAAACCTGAAAAACGTGTCAAGGGGGGAAGGGCTTTCATTGTTTTCATAGAAAGAAAATTGTCCCCTTCTGTTATCTGTCTGGTCATACAACCAGACTCACATCTGAGAAGAGATTGTTTACACTAGGAAAAAGGGGCGGGAAGGGGAAACTTTGCTTGTGAATATCTCATAAACCATAAAGGTTTGAGAGATAAGACTTATATCATTCTTCGTGTTTTTTTAATGCCTACAAAATAAAATAAAGTTAAAACGAAGTATTACTATCACTTTAAGCTTTTATAGTGGTGTGTGTCTCGTATCAAAATAGTTTATATATTATAGGTCTTATACATAACTGGAAGAAGGGTTTTTATAGATATAATAATAATTCCAAGTTATAAATGCATATTTTTCTAGTTTTACTACATAGAAACTATATAGAGTGACTTTGGTGTGCATGTAATATATGAATATTCCCCTGATACAATCAGACAGGAATTCATTTTAAAAGAAAACTATTTGCCATTTTTTGTCTATGTATTTTAGATAAAGTGGTATATTTATTAATATTTTATGATTAAAACTGTACATTATTGCTTACCTTATAAAATAATGTTTCCAATTCAAATTTGTGGAACGGAACAAAAACTGCCCTTCTGTCCTTTTTCTAAATCATATCCCAACTACAAATCTAGTTAATTGCATCAAAAATGGCATGTGATAACATTTATAGCCATTCACAATAAAATATAAATTGTTTTTCAATTTCAGTGTTTATGAACTGCTAGCACAGCTTATTTTATGTGTGTCAGCACTTCATGGTATGTACTACATCATTTGAATGCTTAAGTGAATCCCAGTCCACACTCTCTGCCATTGTGAAGATTCAGTGCAAGCAAACCCTGAATGTCTCATCAACTTCAGCATGAGGAGGAAAAATTATACCAATTTCCTCTACACCTTATTTCATACATGGGGTTAAGCACAATGCAGAAGCACAGATTGTCCTGAAAATATGATACATTCCCAGACTGCCTTCCACTTTGCACAGATGATATTACAGAGAGTAATTTCAGAGGAATCACAAATAAATCAATAACATTGCCTACTTGAGCTTTATGACATGCTTTAGATACAGTATATTGGGCTAAACTATTCAGTAGTGAATTGTGTTGCATTAATAAACCTTTAAAATCACTACAAAATAAGAAGTAAAGGCAGAGAAAAAACTCATAATTGTATTGTTTACCAAATACATAAATAATAAATATTACAAGGCTAACATTAACTGACTGAGTCTTAGAGATGTCTACAATGCATAGTGAACAATTCACTGGATATATCACTAGCATCCAATGAATTAAAGGGTAGGTGGGGGAAATCAAGGCAATACTAATATTAAACTGCAACTAGATATTCTCATCTTTTCTTAACATATTCTTGTTGTAGTGTTTGTTATTGTACCAAGGATTTTTCTGCAGCCTTGTACCAAACCCTAACAATTATACTGGGTTAAACGCACTTAAAGTGATAGTAATGTTTCATAATAAAAACAGCTCTAATTAATTATCATAGTATTTGGACTTTGGAGTGTGTTATTTCAATTCTGTCAGAGTTGTAGTTCTAGAGTAATTCAATGACAAAGTCTCCCCCTCCCACCCCTTTTACTGATGTAACACTGCTCAGCCAGAGCAGAAGGGAGGTGCCCAGGTAGACTGCAGAGAGGGACAATCTGCAATTAAGATAAGGGAAAAACCTGAAAAGCTTGTCAAGGGGGGAAGGGCTTTCATTGTTTTCATAGAAAGAAGAGTGTCCCCTGCTGTTATCTGTCTGGTCTATGGAGTGCATTCAACTTCTGAGAAGAGATGGCTTACACTAGGTAAAAGGGGCGGGAGGGGGAAACTTTGCTTGTGAATATCTCTTAAACCATAAAGGTTTGAGTGATAAGACTTATATCATTCTTCATGTTTTTTTAATGCCTACAAAAATAAACAAATAAAGATAAAACAAGTATTACTATCCCTTTAAATACCGTGTATCTCATGATAACCTCTTTTATTCTAGTGTTCGTTAAACCCACTATTGGGATAATTTTAGGACTAACCCTGTACCAAAGATCTCAGTATTTCTGGAGTATTATAAATGACAGGAGTGTATTGAGTGAGGTTAATGTGATGTTTAGAGCTCACTGTAAGGAGGTAATGGTGATCAAAAAAATAACAATGGGACAAACTATGTAGTGTTTTTAATTTAATTAGTATGAATTATTTACTTATAAAACAAATTTTCTCAAATTTTTTCTGAAAATGCTAGTCAGCTGCTGTATGAGGTATCCAAGGCCAGCCCAACCATATAGGTGACTTAGATGGCTGTCTAGGTTATCAACGTGCAAGGGGGAATACAAAGAAGAATAAAAGAAAAATATATTTTGAGTAAAATATTTTGACAAAATAATTGTCACAATTTGCAGCTAGTTAGGATAGGTATATAAATGAAAATTGGAGTGTAGTTTAAGGAGTCTTATAGGAAAGTAATTTGTTCTTTGAGTCTGGTGGTAGAAGAAGTGAGAAAGGAGGTCAAATCAAAATACCCCCAATGCTTGGTTGCCTGAGACAGAGAGTTGTGATCTAATTCCTTACTGATCTGGCTATCTCTCTCTAGGGGATTCTGGGGATGTGAGAAGGGAGTAAAGGAGATTTATCCCAAAGGTTTGTGTGACTTGAGTATAAGATGCAGGCAGCCGTTATCCAAGTTTCTTCCTGACCTGGCTGTTACCTCTGTGCTAGAGGAATCTGGAGGTTTGTGAATGGAGAAAAGGAGGTTTACTTCAAATATCCAAAAATATGTGTGACCGACTGGGGTGTCACACAGCTATAATCAGAGGTTCATCCTGATCTGGCTGTTATCTCTGTGCTAGGGTAATCTGGGGTGTGTGAGAAGGGAGCAAAGGTGATTTACCATAACTACGTCAAAATTCTGTATGACGGACTGGGAAGACACAGGAAGTTGTAATCCAATTTCCTGTCATCTGGATGTACTCTGTATTAGGAAAGTCTGGGGGTGTGAGATGGGAGCAAAGGAGATTTGAGCCAAACATTCCAAAATTTAGTGTGACTGACTGGAAAACACAGGTAGCAGTTATCCAAGTTCCTTCCTGATGTGGCTGTTATTATCGCTGTGTTAGGGGAGCCTAGGGAAAAAAGTTGAACAGAGAGTTTGGTTTTTCTTTTATTCTTTTTGTTGACAGTAATAGGGATAGCTAATTAAAACATAAACAAACAAACATAAATAAATAAAAAAATAAATATGAAAACAGTGTGAAGCACCAAATATAATAATGCCATTAGATTTAAAAAAAAATACCAATTTCCTGCTAGATAATATATCCCACCTTAAACTTAACCCCATAAGGACCGGGAAAATCTGGGGTGGATTTCACTTAAAGGGATAGTAATACTTCGTTTTAACTTTATTTTATTTTGTAGGCATTAAAAAAAACATGAAGAATGATATAAGTCTTATCTCTCAAACCTTTATGGTTTAAGAGATATTCACAAGCAAAGTTTCCCCTCCCGCCCCTTTTGCCTAGTGTAAGCCATCTCTTCTCAGATGTGAATCTGGTTGTAAGACCAGACAGATAACAGCAGGGGACAATCTTCTTTGTATGAAAAGAATGAAAGCCCTTCCCCCCTTGACAAGTTTTTCAGCTTTTTCCTTTATCTTAATTGAAGATTGTCCCTCTCTGCAGTCTACCTGGGCACCTCCCTTCTGATTTGGCTGAACGGGGTGGGATACTTTGCTTGTGAATATCTCTTAAACCATAAAGGTTTGAGAGATAAGACTTATATCGTTCTTCATGTTTTTTAATGCCTACAAAATAAAATAAAGATAAAACGAAGTATTACTATCCCTTTAAGGACCAGAGCAATTCTGACCTTTTTGACTATGTCTTTGTTCAACAGTATGCAAAAATTGATACAAACAAGAACAGCTCTAGCCTTCAAGGTCGGGACAATAAAATCTATCCAGCTGCCTAAGATTTGGAAGCTGTGCCTTACACTATCCTTAATTATACCACTATATTCTATTAATCCGTGCTTTAGATAGATAATTATATTGACACTTAAAGGGATAGTAATACATCGTTTTATCTTTATTTTATTTTGTAAGCATTCAAAAAACATCTCTTATGGTTTAAGAGATATTCACAAGCAAAGTATCCCCCTCCCATCCCTTTTACTGATGTAACACTGTTCAGCCAGATCAGAAGGGAGGTGCCCAGGTAGACTGCAGAGAGGGACAATCTGCAATTAAGATAAGGGAAAAAGCTGAAAAACTTGTCAAGGGGGGAAGGTCTTTCATTGTTTTCATACAAAGAAGAGTGTCCCCTGCTGTTATCTGTCTGGTCTATGGACTGCATTCCACATCTGAGAGGAGATTGTTTACAGTAGGTAAAAGGGGCGGGAGGGGGAAACTTTGCTTGTGAATATCTCTTAAACCATAAAGGTTTGAGAGATAAGACTTATATAATTCTTCATGTTTTTTAATGCCTACAAAATAAAATAAAGATAAAACAAATTATTACTATCCCTTTAAGGATTGAAGAAAATTACAACTATTCTCAATACAAAAACCTTTTGTTAAAAGCTTAGGACGTCCTATATTTCCACAAAAATATAAAAACGCTATTATACCAGAATTAGTTACACTAAATGATGGGAACTAGCATATAGGTGTTCTTCTGCCTACTATCCCAGGCACAAGACCACTATCATGTCCCAATCAATACTCTAGATATATATAAATTGTCAGTAAATATATTATTTCTTTTGTTCCTCAACGTTCCATATAGTAAAGGAACGATGCTGAACCACATGCCAAAAATGTACAAATACCAAAATATATATGCATCAATATGTCTAAAATTCAATAGCCATATATATAACAATATTCCGTCACTGGCAAATCCAGTCCTGTCACTGCACCACGGTCATAACACCCTCTGGGCTCTCACTGTTCCCGGTAAGAAACTCCCCAATTATCGGCACAACCTGCCTCGACCCACATCCAATTAATAAATCACAGGATAAATAATGTCGCTACAGAGTCCTCCCCCTAAAAAGGGATAGCACCGGGACCCGTAATGTCCAAAGAGCTATCTGACCATGACACACTGAAAAGACTACATACACTATTCTCACCCTATTTTTGAGTCCTCTAAGACTCACGCTAAAAAATGACGATCGTAAATAAAAAAAATAAAAATATATAAAAATCTAAAATAAAAAATATAAAAAATGTATACATATAAGACACTAGATTTGACGTGAAAAAATTGTTGATTAATGTCACTGAAGACCTTCGGTTTAGTTGTAACTGCAAGTTATATCACCTGTGAGCATCCGGTCCATTTCGAATGCAGAAGTGTATTCAACTCCTCCCTATCCTCTGGCATCTTCCCCTCCACATTCAAACATTCAACAGTATCTCCAATCCTCAAAAAATGTTCATTAGACCCCACCTCCCCATCCAACTACCGCCCCATATCCCTCTTGCCCTTTGCCTCTAAACTCCTCGAGCGCCTAGCCTACTCTTGTCTACTTACCTTCCTCAACTCCCATAACACCCTGGACCCCCTGCAGTCTGGCTTTTGGCCCACTTTCTCTACAGAAACCAACCTTCTTAAAGTAACAAATGATCTCCACACTACAAAAACCAAAGGCCATTTCTCTCTTCTTATCCTCCTAGACCTTTCGGCAGCATTCAACACAGTCGACCATACCCTTCTATCCCAGATTCTCAAAGCACTTGGTATCTGCGGCCTGGCACATTCCTGGCTTCTATCCTATCTCTCTCAACAGTCTTTCTCTGTGACATACGCCAACACCTCCTCACCTCCGACCCCCCTCTCAGTAGGCGTACCCCAAGGCTCTGTTCTGGGACCTCTTCTCTTTTCTCTGTATACACTCTCCCTGGGGCAACTGATAAAATCCTTTGGCTTTAACTACCATCTCTATGCAGACGATACACAAATATATCTCTCAGCACCCTCAACATCACCAGAAATACAGCAGTGGGTCTCAGATTGCCTTAACGCTGTCTCTTCCTGGATGGCTCATCGTTGCTTAAAACTTAACTTATCCAAGACCGAGCTCCTTATCTTCCCTCCTAAATCCTGCACAACACCTCCATTCTCTATAACTGTCGAAGGCTCCACAATTTACCCTGTAGACAAGGCCCGCTGCCTCGGGGTAACTTTGGACTCTTCTCTTTCCTTCTCCACCCATATTAACAACGTTATCAAAACCTGTCGCTTCTTTCTTCGGAATATAGCAAAAATACGGCCATTCCTCTCTCACTCTACAACAGAAACCCTCATGTATGCTCTTATCCTTTCTCGCCTGGACCACTGCAACTCTTTACTTACTGGTCTTCCTACTTAATTCAATCAGTTCTTAATTCAGCCACCAGAATACTCTTCCTCTCCTCCAGAACAGTACTCACCCCACCACTCCTAAAATCACTGTCATGGCTTCCCATAAAGCAGCGTATCACATTCAAAATCCTCCTCATCAACTTCAAGGCTCTCCATCACTTGTCCCCGCCTTATATCTCATCTTTTATATCCCGCCATATTCGTCCACTACGCATCACACATGCTGGACGACTCACTGTCCCTTTAACCACTATCGCTGTTTCTCGATTGAAAGCTTTCGCACATGCTGCCCCCTACCTCTGGAACTCCCTACCCCCCAGCATTCGCCAAGCCTCAACCCTCAACAATTTTAAATCTAAACTAAAAGATCACCTTTTATCTCTAGCAATAGCATAATATGGAAACATTATCATTATAATCATAAGCCAAACACTGCACTTTCTCCTCTACCAGCTTGTATCTGTATGTCACCCATCCTATACTTAGATTGTAAGCTCTACGGGGCAGGGACCTCTTATCCTAATGTATACTCACCTGTCGTTCCCCTTATGACTGCCTATATAAGCACTTAATCACCGCACTTATTGTACCCCTGCTGTATTAAATGTAATCTGTAAAGTGCCAAGTACACCGGTTGGCGCTATATAAATAAAAATATACAATACAATACAATACATTGTGTAGTTCCTTATACATATAAGTGTATCATTTGTGTATCCACTTGATATTCTATAATACTTTTATTTTCATAATATCATAGAGGATCTATTGGCATGTGTTTCTTCACTGGTATGTAAAGTACATTAATCATGTAATACAGAACCCATCTCTTCCGTTATTGAAAGTCCCAGATTATTTTCTAATTACACCGGACTCTTGCTAAGATATACTTAGTGGTCTCAGTTGTATTTACAACAAATATTCATATACAGTATACAAACTGGAACAATCTCACCATCTTTTCTGGATTCCTTTGCATATATCGCCTACCAGACTTTCATACCATGCTCATCTTATAGCTACTCCACTTCATTCATCCTCAGCTGTACTCTGGCATCTCTCTTTGTTCAAATTCTGTGCCACTTTGATTTGGTCATTTCTTATGTGTTTCACTTAATCTTCTTAATCTTTTCTTATGATACACTTTGTATAATACGTGTCCAACAGTGTCAACACAATCAGTGTATCATTATGTCCTCCTCCAATGCATTTCAAAATCTACGGATGTCTTCATCAGGGATCAAATCTGGGACTTTAAATAACGGAAGAGACTGGTTCCGTATTACATGATTAAAATACTTTACATACCAGTGAACAAACACATGCCAATAGATCCTCTATGATATCATGAAAATATAAGTATTATAGAACATCAAGTGGATACACAAACAATACACTTATATGTATAAGGAACCATACAATTTATGAAAAGAATCCGGCATTCGAAACGGACTGGATACTCACAGTGTATCACGGGGCCCAGTGATTGCCTTTTGCAGTATTGCCATTAGTGCAACATTATTTACTTCCTGGCTGTCGCTCTCGCTGAGTCGCTATTCTTATAGGTCAACATGTTGTTGAGGTCATCTCTCCACCCACCTGTCAGGGTTTTTAAACCTCTGCCTGTGTCATTACCTTTGCCCTTTCGTGGTGTACCTGAGCTTATTGCTGTGTTGGTCCATTACCTGCATTACCTGGCTACGTCTGACTACCTGTTCCAGTTCTGACTCCTGGCTACGTCTGACTATCCCATTCCGGCTCTGACCCCTGGCTATGTATGACTACCCACTCCGGCTATGACCAGTGGCGACATCTGACTACCCGATCTGGTTCTGACCATTGGCTGCCTCTTGGTTTACTCTCCATTGTTGCGCTCCGTTACCATTCCGTGCCTCGGTTTGGTTTCCGTGTTGCCTGTGCCTTCCGCTCTGCGCTCGCTTCCGTTAGCGGCGCTTGTCGGTCATACCATATGTTTGACCTCCCATGGCCGTTCCGGTTTGCGTGCTGCCTTACAAAGTGTTAGTACTGGCTATCAGCCTATTGTATACCCTGTCCGGGTATTGGTGCGCTCTTTCATTTCTGCCGACTGTGTGTGTGGGAGTGCTCTGCACTGCCGTCACATCTACTGTGTAAGTCCAAGGGCCATTCAGATACTGTTCACCTACCTATGAAGGGTGAGGAAAGTGAGTCCAATGTTCCTACCTGGTCTTGTGAAGGTGTACTATCCAGACATACGCGGGGAGTACTCGCACCGTTTTTCCATCTACCTGTGTGAGTCCCAGGGCCTTTCCGTTATCGCTCATCTGCCTAGTGAAGGGTGAGGAAAGTGAGTTCACTATTCTTCCCTGGTCTTGTGAAGGTGTGCCATTCATTCCGTATACGTGGTATACCTGCAATATCCTCGCATCTTCCTGTGTAGTCCAAGGGCCATTCCTTTACTGCTCACCTGCCTAGTGAAGGGTGAGGAAAGTGAGTCCTCCCTGGCCTCGTGAATAATAAAGTTTTATATTAAGTTCATCTGTACTTGTCAGTGTGTTAATTTCCTAGTCACTCCGTGACAGTACGAACGGGCCATGAACAGTACTGACACCAGTAGCCGGCAGTCACTGAATATTATGTCCAGGATGGACATGCAGGAACAACGTCTCGATCAATTATCGGTAGTATTGCAGACACTTCTAGACCGAACACTACATTTGGACAAAGTTGGGCAACCACTGATGTATTGGCATCAGTATTGGCATCAGTAACTACCACTCAGGTGGAAAATACGTGTTGCAAAGGCTTGTCTGGGTCCGCTCCTCTGCCCCTAAGATATGATAGGGATCCCATGTTATGTCGCGGGTTCATTAACCAGCTCGGAATTTTTTTGGAACTGGTCCCTCATGCATTTCAATCCGAGAGAAGCAAAGTAGGCTTCATTATTTCTCTATTGACCGCCAAAGCCTTGGCATGGGCCAACCCGTTATGGGAGACGGCGAAACCCATAACTTCCAATTTCTCTCAATTCGTTGAAGCCTTCCAAAGGGTTTTTGATGTCCCTGGTAGGTCCATCTCTGCCGCAAAAAAACTGATGACTATTCAGCAGGGCACCCACACAGTAGCAGTATATGCTATAGAATTCAGCACATTTGCGGCAGAGGTGGGATGGAACAATGAGGCTCTGGTGGCAGCCTTCTTGAAGGGACTAAACAAAACAATTAAAGATGAAATCGCAGCCTGAGAATTACCAAGTGATTTGGACCAACTAATTTCATTTGTCATCCTAATTGACACACGCATAAGAGAAAGGTCCACATTTAAGAACAGCAGGCCAAGGCAAGAGTTGCGTCTGATACCTAACAGGGAGCTCCCACCCATGCCTCCCTCACCTCCCTTACCACCCAGTGTAGAGCATAGTAGGGCTGAACCCATGCAGAGCTTGATCCGAGCAAACCTATTCTTCAGGTAGCAATTTCTTGGGCAAATTCCTCAGTGGCTACCCCAGCCTTGATCAATTCTGGTGCGGCTGGTTATTTTATTGATGGTGATTTCGTGAATAAACACAATATTCCAGTGACACCCCGTGAGTCTCCATTAGCGGTTGAAGCTATTGACAGTCATCCTCTCGAGCCTTCCCATGTCACACATGAGACCTGTCCGTTGACTCTAAGGGTAGGAGCTCTCCATGTGGAGACTCTACAATTTCAGGTGATCCAGTCTCCACACCATGCTGTCATTTTGGGGTTCCCGTGGCTCCAGAAACATAATCCCAGAGTGGACTGGGAGACGTGTGACATAATATCATGGTCTGACTATTGTAAAGGGACCTGTCTACAGCACCCTTTTAAGATTTTGTGTACCTCCCCCTCGTTGCCCTCAGAGTACTAGTCTTTCAGTGAGGTGTTTAACAAGGGGGAGGCTAGCACTTTACCGGAGCATAGACTGTATGACTGTGCTATTAATCTGACGCCAGTCTTAATACCTCCTAAAGGCCGCACCTATCCTCTATCAGTGGAAGAGAATAAGGCCATGGAGGAGTACATTTCAGATGCATTATCCAGAGGCATAATAAGAAAGTCTTCCTCACCCGTGGGGACTGGATTTTTTTTTGTAAAGAAAAAGAATGGGGAGCTTAGACCCTGATCAATTATAGAGGCCTAAACAAACTATTGGTAAAAAACGCCTACCCCATTCCGCTAATTACAGAATTGTTTGACTGTTTAAAGGGCTCCTCTGTATTCACGAAACTTGATTTGCGTGCAGCATGCAACTTGATTAGAATCAAAGAGGGCAATGAGTGGAAGACCGCTTTCAATACTCAAAGTGGCCATTATGAATATCTGGTTATGCCTTTTGGGCTCTGCAATACGCTAGCGGTCTTCCAGGAGTTCATTAACAATGTTTTAAGAAGTCTGCTACAGTCCTGTGTCGTAGTGTACCTGGACGATATCTTGATACACTCTCCTGATATCGAGACTCATAGGAGAGATGTCATTACGGTACTGCAAAAACTGAAGGAAAACAAATTATACTGAGAAATGCGAATTTCATAAAGACCAGGTACCCTTCCTGGGTTATGTTTTCTCTGCCAGTGGTATTGCTATGGATACTGAAAAGCTCTCAGCAGTGTTACAATGGCCACGTCCGGTGGGTCTGAAGGCCATACAAAGATTCCTCGGTTTTGCGAACTATTATAGAAAGTTCATTCGTAATTTCTCATCCTTGGTCAAACCTCTGACTGATATGACACATAAGGGTGCTAACCCATCCATATGGTCTCCCGAGGCTAACAATGCTTTTGAGGCCCGGAAGTCTGCCTTCTTTACGGCTCCTATATTGGTGCATCCTAACACTGCCTTGCCATTTACCCTTGAGGTAGACGCATCCGAGACAGGGGTGGGGGCAGTGCTGTCACAGAGAAAGGAGCCTGGCAAACCCCCGTTGCCTTGCGGTTTCTTTAACAAAAAGATGACAAAGGCCCAAAGCCTATATGATATAGGGGACCGTGAGTTTCTGGCCATCATTCTTGCCCTTCGGGAGTGGCGTCACCTCCTGGAGGGGACAAAGGCTCCTGTATTAATACTAACGGATCACAAGAATCTAACGTACTTATCATAGGCCAAGAGACTGTCACCCAGACAGGCCAGATGGGTGTTATTCCTGTCTAGATTTAATTTTGTAGTTTCATACCTCCCTGGTTCCAATAACACTCAAGCTGATGCTTTTCTAAACAGTTTGGTCCAGTGCGTGAGTCTGAAAGTGAACATGTTCCAATTATCCATCCTGATCGCATTTTGGCTAATATTCGTACTAGCATTACTTCTCCTCTGGGTGAGGGGATTCTGGTGTCACAAAACAATGCCCCAGTCGAGAAACCCAGTGGGAAATGTTTTGTAGCTGACAATCTCCGCACTAAGCTACTGGGGGCCTACCATTCATCTAAGGCAGCTGGGCACATTGGTCGGGACCAATTGATTTGGTCAATATCACAGATATTTTGGTGACCTAGTCTGAGGGCAGATTGTGCAGTCTTCATGGAAGCCTGTTCTGTATGCGCCCATGCCAAGACTCCTAGGCATCTACCTTTAGGACTACTCCAGACTGTTCCTAATGGGGAACGCCCATGGTCACACATTTCGCTAGACTTTATGGTACAGTTGCCTAGATCCAAGGGCTGCACAGTCAAACTAATGATCGTGGACAGATTCTCAAAGATGGCACATTTTGTTCCGCTTCTGGGACTACCCTCCTCTAAGGAATTGGCTGTGGTATTCGCTAGGGAGGTATTCAGGCTCCACGGAGTACCCCAAGTTGTGGTTTCTGATCGTGGGAGTCAGTTCGTATCAAGGTTTTGGAAGGCCTTTTGTGACCAGATGGGTATCAAACTGCTATTTTCATCTGCCTATCACCCCCAGATGAATGGTGCTGCAGAAAGAGCCAACCAAGGACTGCTTCACTTCTGACCATCATGACAATTGGGTTGACCTGTTGCCGTGGGTGGAGTTTGCCAGGAATTGTGCCATAAACACTTAATCCGGGAGCTCTCCTTTCCTGATCAATTATGGGTTTCAACCTTCTCTGCTCCTGGATACATTTCGGGCACAGGAGATTCTGGCTCTGGATGAGGATATGGAGCAGCTCCGCTCCACATGGGCATAGGTTCAGAATACTTTGAGAAGGTCCTCAGAGTGATATCAGAGACACGCAGATTGCAGGAGACGTCCTGCTCCGGTCTTTCAGGTGGGGGATAGTGTCTGGTTGGCCACCAAGAACCTGCACCTGCAAGTGCCATGTCACAAGATGGCTCCACGTTTCATAGGACCCTTCCAGGTGCTCCGTAGAATTAACCCTGTGTCTTATGCCTTAGACCTCCCTAGAAATATGCACATCCACAACGTGTTTCATGTCTCTCTCCTGAAACCACTGATCTGCAACCATTACACTTCTGCTCAGGTAGTCCCAGGTCCAGTACGCATTCAGAATCAGGATGAATACGAAATACAAAGCATCCTGGATTCCCGTAGGGTATGGGGGCGCATTCAATATTTTGTCCACTGGAAAGGTTACGGTCCTGAGGAGCGTTCATGGGTGGATCAGAATGATATCCACTCTCCTAGATTGTTGCGGAGTTTCCACATGAAATTTCCCAATAAGTTATGGTCTCCTCCGCGGGGGGGAGATCATTGAATAGGGGATACTATCACGGTGCCCCATGATTGCCTTTTGCAGTATTGCCATTAGTTCGACATTATTTACTTCCTGGCTGTCGATCTCGCTGAGTCGCTGTTCTTATAGGTCAACATGTTGTTGAGGTCATTGCTCCACCCACCTGTCAGGGTTTTTAAACCTCAGCCTGTGTCATTACCTTTGCCCTTTCGTGGTGTACCTGAGCTTATTGCTGTGTTGGTCCATTACTGTTCCTGTGCATTACCTGGCTATGTCTGACTACCCGTTCCGGTTCTGACTCCTGGCTACATCTGACTACCTGATCCGGTTCTGACCAGTGGCTGACTCTTGGTTTACTCTCTGTTGTTGCACTCCTTTACCATTCCGTGCCTCGGTTGCCTGTGCCTTCTGCTCTGCGCTCACTTCCGTTAGCGGCACTTGTCGGTCATACCATGTGTTTGACCTCCCGTGGCCATCCTGGTTTGCGTGCTGCCTTACCAAGTCTTAGTACTGGCCTATTGTATACCCCGTCTGGGTATTGGTGCTCTCTTTCATTTCTGCTGACTGTGTGTGTGGGAGTGCTCTACACTGCCCTCACATCTACCGTGTAAGTCCAAGGGCCATTCCATTACTGTTCACCTGTCTAGTGAAGGGTGAGGAAAGTGAGTCCACTGTTCCTCCCTGGTCTCGTGAAGGTGTACTATCCAGAGAAACATGTGGAGTACTCGCACTGTTATTCCATCTACCTGTGTGAGTCCCAGGGCCTTTCCGTTATTGCTCATCACCTAGTGAAGGGTGAGGAAAGGAAAGACTTCACTATTCCTCCCTGGTCTTGTGAAGGTGTGCCATTCATTCCGTATACACGGTGTACCCGCAATATCCTCGCATCTACCTGTGTAGTCCAAGGGCCATTCCTTTACTGCTCACCTGCCTAGTGAAGGATGAGGAAAGTGAGTCCACTGTTCCTCCCTGGCCTCGTGAAGGTGTGTCACTATCTACTGCCACTTCATGTCATTACTATACTACTGTTGTGTCATTTGTTGCCACCAGCCTGTTTCCTTATTACCTGTCTTTATTGTACTTAATAAAGTTTAATATTAACCCCTTAATGACCCTTGACGGTCATAGTACGTCAAGGGTTGATCTGACTAAACGACCCATGACGTACTACGACCGTCTTGGAGTTCTGGGCTCCCCCCGCAGCTGCATGCTGTTCGGTGAGTCCGGAACCAAAGAAAAAAAAATGATCAGCGGTCCTTCAGTCGTGTCGCTGCAACGATCGGCTGGTCGTTAAGGGGTTAAGTTAATATAACTTGAAGTTACTTAACTAACTAAACCCAGGGTCTTCAGTGACATTAATCAATGATTTTTTCATGTCAGATCTAGGGCTAGATTTAAAGGCTCACGTTAAACGAGCCGCTAAGTGAAAAAGGCACATCGCTCGCAAATAATAAATGAGTTACGGCAGATTCAATAGGTACTCTACAGGAATAGCTATCGAGAGTAGGCACAGCCAAAACACGTAACACAAAACCCGTTGTCACTCATGTTAATGCACAACGTGCGGCCAAATCACTCGATAACATAGCTCAAAACAACTTGTAACAACAAATTCAAACACACAGCCAATCCCAAAGCCCCAAAGTATCCAAAAAGTTCAAATACACCTATATACAGGGCTCAAAATTTCCACTCGCCACTAGCCAATGGAGAGGGAAAATTTTGCCCTGACGAGTAGAAATTCAGCCCTGGTGGGTATGTTATGGCTTGCAGTGGGGAGTAACTTTTCAGGTCTGGCTAGTAGCAAAGTTCTTAAAATTATAAGCCCTGCCTATATATATACCCAAAAATAACCGTCACACACTGTCTGTTATCGAGTTCTTGAGAGCTAGATATCAGGACCCAGGAGTGGAGGATAGTGATCAGAGAGAGAGAGACAGAAGCGTACATTGGAGGTAGAGGAGTTTTTGAGTTTGGCGTTTGATGAGCATTGCACATAATTCGACACGTATCACACCTTTGCACATATTACATGCACCCATACAAACACAAACACATACACACACATACACAGAGTCTTATTTTTTAATAAAACTTTACACATTTTTTCAACTTTTTTTTGACAGTGTGAATCTGTGAGTGAAAGAGTGTGACAGAGAGTGAGTAGATCGAGTGTATCTGTGAGGGCCTGTCAGAGTGCCTGGGTGTGAGTGGGTGAGTGATGGCCAGGAGAGGAGGACAGGAGAGAGGGATGGGGAGAGTAGTGGAGGAGGAGGAAGGTCAGGAGGGACAGAACCTGTAGTGGGATGAGGGGTAGTTGCTGGGGTGCACCCCCCCACACAGTCAGGGTCAGACCAGACAGGACACTCCGGCTCAGAATCCTCCCGTGCCAGAGCTGATGAGGGCAGGATCAGGGATCCAAAATACACAGAGGAGAACACGGAGGCTGGAGGCTGTCCTGGAGAGACAGAGTGTTCTCCACCCGACAGTGAAGGTCCCTGGCCTGTCAGCAAGGAGGAAGGCAGCCTGGAAACAGATCTGCAGCCAGGTGAACGTGGTGGCTACATGCAGGTGGGACGTGGAGTCCGTGAAGAACAGATGGGGCGTGGTCAAGAACAAGATGTCTGACATGGCCAAGCAAGCCCGAGGCACTGGAGGTGGCCCACCTGTCCCCATCACCTTCTACAGGTGGGAGAAGATGGTGCAGCAGAACATATCCCCGACCCTGATCGAGAGGTTCATTGGAGGAGCTGACACTGGGGATGAGAGGAGCCTCCACACTACCGGTAAGTGCAACACTACATAACCACACACTACAGCAACCAACACCAGCTGCACACACAGTCACACGTCAACACATGCCCATCATTCATCCATACAACTGCACGAACACAGCACCGTGAGGGTTAAAAACAGGACACAACACCAGGACAAATGTCAAGGTCCAACTTGGGACAAACCTGTCAAAGTCCTACTTCAACCCTTCTGTCGCTGTGCTCATCACACACAATACACAAACCATGCTGTTCAAAATGTCGTCTGTTAAATATCATCACTGTTCACACACAATGTCACCCATGTCCCCACAGGGAAGTCAGCACCTAACCCCTTGAGTGCTAGAGGGATCATCAATGAATCGATCAACAATGCTTTAGCAACCCCTCTGGGACTCAAAGGGTTAACCAGACAACAAACAAGTCAATAGGCCAACGATCACATGCTACACAGGGGACATTCACTAAGCGGTGACAAAGAGATGGTGGAGACAAAGTAACCCTCACATACCCTCACTTCACCAATACCAGTGTTAGTTTATGGAGAATATGCAAAAACAAGAATCAAGTTGATAGGGTCCTATGGTACAGACTCCATGGAAAACACTGGAAATGGGGAAAGGAGATCACTGGAGAAGTCAGTATCATTTTCACTTCATCAGTTCAACATCACCGCTTCCTGAATCATCACAAAAAGGGTGGATCAGGTCACACATCACAGTGTCCCAGAGAATAACTGGTTGTATGTGCAACACACAGGCCATAAACAATTCCCCAGAATTAAAGGTGGCTGAAGTAGGCCTTGGTGTTGTGGCTGCAATCATTTAACTTGAAATTACATATCCCACATCTGATTTCCACATGGATCCACAGGGGTGCTGATGCCATGGAACCAAATTTCACCCATTGTACCTTGGTCACCAACAGGCCATGAATGATGGATATCTCGGATTGAGTACGGTTGCCTTACACAGAAGGATGGATGGGCTCATACACAGAGAAAAACAGGCCTCAGTCAAAGATATCCCTCACTTCTGGCTTGATTGTTGCCCTCAGAATTCAACTGGAACACACAACACGGACAGGATCTTGTCAAATTCATCAATCTGTGATTGGCAGGGTGGTATCCCATGCATCACAATGTAATGCATAGGATATCATCATGACAACCAGAGTCACCTGTCAAGTAATCCAAAATTGTGCATTTTACAGGATCAAATAAGAAGATAGGGTTGAATAACACTTGAATCCCACTGCAGATCTATTCACAAGAGATATGGACACTAACAAAAACGGTCAGATATGTACCTTTCAAATGTTTCTAAATATGTCCCAACACGATGTGAACACAGAGATCAGTTCACTGGATGTGGTTGCCATACTGGCTAGATATGTGCACCCATCAAAAATTAACCTACATTGCTACCATCAAAATACACATACCTAGTATATCCCACTCTACGTAGATGGGATATACGAAGTATGTTCATATCCATCATATCAATCCAATGTATTTTTGGATGGGTGCACATATATAGGCAGTAAGGCAATCACACATACTGAACTGCTGTCTGGCTTCACATCTTGGAAGGATATTTTTGTATCCATATGAAGGGTACATATCCAGATCCATATATGACCATTTCTACTTGTGTGTAACTGTAATGGGATAGCAATGGGTAATTTCATTATGATGTAATATCATTGGCATCGTAAAAAGATGTGTCTCGATGTAAGTCCTATTCCTCCAACCCTCATGGTTATACAGATATTGCTGTATGTGAAAGGTGGAGATATCTGTCATTTGATCACATGGAAGCTCTTCAGCAGAGCCAAATTTGCAACATTTTTAGATAAATACTTCTTTGAAATGGTCCACAGAGTGTGCTTGCAAACCATGCAAACTCTGTACACCATTCCAATTAAGTATTGTTCTCTAAATGGGGTGATTTTGGCTATGCTGAAGAGCCTTCGTGTGGACACATGACTGAAATCTCCATCTGTCACATAGAGCAATATCTGAATAACCATGAGGGTAGGAAGGATAGGGCTAACAGCGAACAACATCTGTTTTCACAATGCCTACAATATGGCATCAAGGTGGACTTAACCATTGCTAACCCCTTGAAGGGATAGTCATCCCTAAACGTTGTAAAGATGTTGTAAGATTCAACCCCCGAGTAAAACAATGGTATTACCACTGCTAAAAGGTGTGTTAATTCAAAAGGTATCACAGCTCAAACATGGATATGTCAGGGGCAATATCCCAGTGGCCTGAAATTGTACAGTGGTGCTGTTACTACACTATCATATGGACAGCTCTGGTACAGGGACCAGAAATCTACATGGGAGGGTGTTGCAACAGCCCCACTGTACTATTTCCAGCCACTGTGATATTGCATCTCAAAATGAAACCTTTTCCTGTAATATCTCAAGTATCAAACAACACCTTTCAGCAGTGGGAGTACCCTTGTTTACCCAGGGGGAGTAACCCAAGCACATATACTTTTCTTCATCAGATATCAAAGTATAACTGTCTCCTCAAACCTATGGCTAAGTTCACTAATCACAACATCTCATTTCTCCACACAGCTTACGGCCCTCAAGCCCAGCAGGAGCCCATGGAGGAGGCTACGTCACCCCCCAGCGAGGAGTACACAGAGGAGGGGACCAGCTGGTGGTCACCATACCCACCATCCCCATCTCCTCCAACACAGGCTGCACCACCACATTCTGCACCACCACAGGCTGCACCCCTCCAAGCTGCACTACCTCAAGCTGCACCCCACCAAGCTGCACCACCACAGGCTGCACCCCTCCAAGCTGCACCTCCTCAGTACAGTGGCTGGATGCAACAGGAGAGGTGGATGTATCCAGCCACCTCCACCAGCTACTACCCTCCAGCAGCAGCACCACCACCGCCAGGGAGGCAATGGCTGCCAGGGACAGTGGCCACCACCCAATATGGGCCATATGCATTCCAGATCAACCCACCCTCTTGGATGGCTCCACAGAATGCCGCAAGGTATGATCCCAGGTGGGGTCCAAGCACCTATCAGTGGCCAACATATGACCCTTGGCCACTGGACTACCCACACCTGGGCCTGATTGGTGAGCCCCAGCGCCCTCTACCCAGGGACAATTTCACACCTCCAACAGCACACACAATCATTGGGCAGCTTGGAGTAACTTGATGTGGTGGGCATATGCCCATCATCTGCACCAGCCACTCCAACAGCTGTCACAGCAGCCACAGCACTTCCAGCAGCAACAGATGACACAGCACTCTCAGCAGCAGCAGATGAAAAAGCACTCTCAGCAGCAGAGGAAACAGCACTCCCAGCAGCAGGGGACACAGCAGCACCAGGGTCACCGGGCACATCCACCTCCAGCACTGCACGCCTCACAGGGATGGAAGCGGAATGTATGGCCCTGCAGAGGAGACTACTCTGGTCGAGCAGGAGCACAGATGTGAACATCACCAGGAGCTGGAGGGAATCCAGGAGGAACACAGGCAGATTGGAGACCAGAATCCATGCCCTGGAGTCGGAGGTGGCCAGGGTGAACACACAACTCCACCAGCTCCAGATGGGGATCATGGTCATGTTCACACAGGTACTTGTGGAGTTGCGAGAGATGAACTGCAGGGAGACCCTGAGGATGGAGAGGGAGAACCTGTGTTCCACGGAGGGGTCTACTGCACCCACCACCCCCTCCAGTGTTACCCCTGAAGCCACACCTAGGGGGCAGAGGGTGACCAGGCGAACAACAAAGGCATCCACCTCTGGCACCCAGTCTAAGGCCCCCCCCAAAAATGAAAAAATGAAAGGCCCAACCTTTTAACTGCCCCCTCAATAAAGAAATATTGTGCTTTTGATTCCTGTCTGATCTGCTGTGTCTTCAGTTATGGATTGGGTGGCAGGGTTGTCTCCAATGCATTGCCATACAATGCAGTGAACACAACCTCTTCCTGGGTGAAATGTTTGTGGGATGCTACAACATGGGTTCACACACACACACCGTTGTCCAAATTCACCTGGCAACCCATCCCTGTTGCCATATAACACAACAGTGTTACATGGCCATGTTGTGTGTTAGAATTGTTCTGAACATACCCCTCATCACAACAACTGGTGCAACACTTAACATTCATCTGCATCAATTGTTGTGTTTGAAAGGGAAACCAAACAAACAGCTATGTGACTTAGCAGGGAAATAACAAGCAGGACAGATGGAACATGCTTCACTATTGACTTTGGATCAAACTCTTATTGTGCAGCTGACTTACTGGTGAACACAATGTACACCCTAGGATCCCAGTGTGTGTGCTACACATTGGGATCCTAGGGGGAGCATTGGGTGGTATACCCTGGTCCTTGGTGGTCGTCTATGCATCCTGGGCTGCTCCAGGGGTCCCTGTGGCAGCTGGGGAGCATCCTGTTGCTGCAGCTGTGCATCTGTAGGCAGGTGCTGTCCTCCAGGTGGGGATGGACTCCTGTGTGCCTGCTGAGCCAGAGCCTCCTCACTTGCAACAGGTGAAGGCTGTTGATCAGGTGTGTCTGGGGGTTGCATGCCTTCTCCGCAGTCTTCGCAACAATATGTAACCCAACATACTGATTGCTCTCTCTCTCATTCTCTATCTATCTATCTATCTATCTATCTATCTATCTATCTATCTATCTATCTCTCTCTCTCTATCTCTCTCTATCTCTATCTCTCCTGAGTGGAAAACAAGCCACAAGTGAGTGTGGTTAGCTGTCCGTTTAAGTAGGTGGTGGGGCGTTGTGTAGGTGTGGTGATGAGGTGAGTGCTGACGAATGGGAAGGTGTTTGTTGTCCAGGTAAGTGTTTGCAGGTGTGTCTGTGTTTACATGTGTGCTGTGTTGTGGTTGCTGTGTCCCTGTCAGTTGCGGGTGTGGAGCTTTGCGGTGCAGGTTGTGTCTGGATCGTCTGGTGATGTTGCACAGGTGAGTTGTTTTGTGTTGGCAGGTGTCCTTGTTGTGTGCTAACCCCCATTGTTCCATGGCATGTTGTGTTGGTGTTTTTTTTGTTGGGCCATGTCCATGTGGTGTTGCTTGGTTGTTGTGTTATGTGCGCCAGTGATCTGTGGTGTGTGGACATGTTTTTTGTGTTATTTTGGCTTTGAACGGGTTAATTTTCCCATTTGTATTCTTGTGCGGGGAGCAGTTCTTCTGTTTTACCATGTAGCGGGTTTTTTTTTGTCTGTTAGATGTCTAACGTCTAACAAAACTGGGTCTTAACACTTGGCCGTTAAATGTATCTTTTTAGCTGCCGTTAGCAGTCCCGCACTCCTTGGAATTGCTCTGGGGAATTTTGTTCTACGGGTCCCAATGCATGTAAGTGTATCGGCCGTTAGTTGAACATAACACGGAGCTTTGAATCGCTTACTGCACCTTAACGCACCCGTTAGTCTTTTTTGGCTAACATCTGCCTTTAAATCAAGCCCCTAGTGTTTTATATGTATACAGTTTTTATATTTTTTATTTTTTATTTTTATATATTTTTATATATTTTTCTATTTACGATCGATCGTTCTTTTTTAGCGTGAGTCTTATAGGACTCAAAAATAGGGTGAGAATAGTATATGTAGTCTTTTCACTGTGTCACGGTCAGATAGCTCTTTGAGTACCGGTGCTATCCCTTTTTAGGGGGAGAACTCTGTAGCGACATTATTTATCCCATGATTTATTCATTAGATGTGGGGCGAGGCAGGTCGTGCCGATAACTGGGAAGTTTATTACCAGAACAGTGAGAGATGGAGGGTGTTATGACCGTGGTGCAGTGACAGGACTGGATTTGCCAGTGTAGGAACTTTGTTATATATATGACTATTTAATTTTAGACATATTGATGCATATTTCTTTCGGTAGTTGTATATTTTTGGATGTGGTTCATCATCATTCCTTTACTATATGGAATGTTAAGGAAGAAATTAAGTAATATATTTGCTGACAAATTATATATCTATAATTGATTGGGACATGATAGTGGTCTTGTGCCTGGGATAGGAGGCAGTAGATCACCTATATGCTAGTTCTCATCATTTAGTGTAAGTAATTCTGGTATAATAGCGTTTTTACATTTTTGTGGACATATAGGAAGTCCTAAACTTTTAATAAAAGGTTTTTGTATTGAAAATAGTTGTAATTTTCCTCAGTTCTTAGGTGTCAGTATAATAATCTATCTAAAGTGCTGATTAATAGAATATATTTGTTCAACAGTGTTTTCCCTCAAGGTATTTTATTTCAGCCACATAAATTATATACCGTTTTTTACACAGAAGTAAGGCTTTCTTTAGATACCACACTTATATGGATAACCCATTATTTATTTAATTAAAATTACAGAAAACTGTAAAAACAACCCCACCATTTTTATTTTTTCTCTTGGGATCATTTGGGCGTAATGGGTTACATTTTTATGGAGACTGCATGAAAGGTATGACCGGTCAGTCATACCTACAAAATGGGCAGTTTTAAGTTAGCACTGTCCCCCTACCACAGTGAAAATCCCCATGTCCCTCTTTCCTACCCTATTTTTAAATGTTTTTATTAGTAAGACTTGGTGGTGTGTATAAGTCTATTGAATTGATCCACAAAAATCAAATTCCCATTATTTGTTTTTAACACTTTGATTTGTATATGCCATGTCCAGAAATGGACCTGCATCCAGACTGCCCCCAGCACCAGCACTCAAGGTGTTAATACTCCCAACTATTGCTTTATTTTATATCTCTGTGTCTGCTCTCTGCTTCTCTCTCCCTTACTTTAATAGTAAGGAAGAGAGAGAGGCACAGGGCAGACACACAGGCAGTGTGTCAAACACACTGCCTGTTTGAATGAAAATGCCGGTACATGTGATCGATCGTGGAGTCATCACGTGTTCCGGAAGAAGAGACACGGGCTGAAACAAAGAGCTACGGTACCGGAATGCTCAATTTCAGCTTGAACTCAATGATAGCAGCGTGCACTGAGGCATGCTGTTATCATTTTAACCCATGACTTGCCAGGACCATCATGGGTCCGTAAGGGAAGTTTACCCATGACAGTCCTGGCACATCATGGGTCATTAACGGGTTAAAAAGATAAAAAGATAGGTTTATTGGAATTACATAAAATATATCAATGCAATAGAAGCATACCCTAAGTAAATAATATTCTTGACATAAACATATATCATATAAAATTGGAAATAGATCTGTGATACTAGAAATAGTTGACCATCAATGTGCATAAAAGGGGCCAATTTGCACAAACAGTGATATTACTCACTTGACAAAGAATGTTAATCACTAAATAAAAATCTCACAATAAATAGGTGTGGGTGAAAAGTGAGAAGAATTTCCTGCATGACTTTTTTCACCAATGCAAAATTTTCCTCCTTTTCGCCTATTCCAGCAAATTTTTGCCTATTCCAACACATTATTCTACTATAATAACACATTTTTCACGTATTCAACACATTTTTCTGCTATTCCAATACATTTTTTCCTATGTTTAATATGGGGCAACATTTACTAGCACAATATTACTTCTGAGAGCTGTAGTAGAAAAATAAGTAGATGAAAGTCAAAGTTGTGAGTCCTACAGCAACATATACCTTGAAAAATGTGTTAGCACTCAGAGTGCCTTTGTCCTTTGCCCACAACTCTTACTGGCACATATTCATGATGATGTCAAGTGATTAAAAAAAAATAAAGTACATGGCATGGTGTGATGGGTGGGACTTTGATAAACTGCATCCACCCTGGAAGGTGAGGGATCATCATCATTTATTGCACATGCTGCGGCAACAATTGCTGCAGTCAGTTTTTGTATTACTAATTTATTCCCACGTCCCTGTACTGCTCCACCTTTCCCCCTTCTGATTGTGCATTTGCTAGACATTATTCATTTACTGTGTGTGTTTTTACTCTCTACAGTACGCAACTGATGGAGTGTGATGTCCTGCTTTGACCCTGAACAAAATTCTCAATGTCATCTGCTGTCGTCTGCTATCAAATCTGCCTCAGTCACAGAGCTCCCAGTCAGCTGTCTAATATATTTATTTGTTTAATTATTTTTTTATTTATTTGTTTATTTTAAGCTGTACACCATATCTTATCACAGTTAGTCCCCCAAAAACAATATATATAACTAAAAAACAAAATCAACAACGTCTTTCCCCAGACTTCCCTAGCACAGAGAAAATAAAAGCAAAATCAGCAAGTAATTTAGAACCTAGCTGCCTGTGTCTTGCCAGTCAGTCACACCAAATTTTGAGGTATTTGGGGTCAACCTCCTTCCTCCCTTCTTATCCCCTAGAGTGCCCCCAGACTCCCCTACTACAGAGAACAAATGTCCTACCTAAATGAGTCCCTATACTAAGGTTTAATTCCCCTTTATTTGCCTATCTTCAGTAGTTCAAAAACATGCTGCTCTCTCCTCTCACAAACACAGAATGGCATGCTGTGAAAATCTGACAGTCTTTTATATGGCTGTAGAAAACGTTCGTGAGGTGGAGAAAAATGTTTCTACCCATTAATTTCAGTGCTTTGTGCTAGGCAGAAAAAGTCGGAAAAACTGAACTTTTCATGGGAAATTTTTCATCTAATGGAAAGTGCCATTTTTTGCCAATTACAGTTTGAGAACTATTAAGACATGGGAAGAATAGTTCCATCAATACAAGCACTCCATAAACAATTCCTGTACCATACTAGTCAGTGCAAAGTCACATATCCAAAATAAAAGTAAATACTGTAATGCACTCTGCACTCAGACCAACCAAATAATCCAAAATAAAAAAACAACCGTTATTAAAAGATAACTATATAGTTAACCGCGCAGAGCTGTGTTCCAACTATCGAGCCGTTAACCCGCGCAGAGCTGTGTTCCAACTATCGAGCCGTTAACCCATGCAGAGCTGTGTTCCAACTATCGAGCCATTAACCCGTGCAGAGCTGCATCCCGGTTCTGAGCCTCCAGTATGGTACAGAGTGTTGCCTTGGTGCTGAGCCGTTTCTCTCCTTGCAGTATAGTGAAGTTCATTACCGCGCCCAGTAGGCGCACAGCTCTGGCTGCTACTGTGCAAGTCTCTGTTGTTACGCCCATGGGGGCTATTGGCTCAAGCTCTTGCAATTCAGTTGCTTCCATTACGCCCATGGGGGCTATTGTCTCAAGCTCTTGCTATCCAGTTGCTTCCATTACGCCCGTGGGGGCTATTGTCTCAAGCTCTTGCAATCCAGTTGCTTCCGTTACGCCCATGGGGGCTATTGGCTCAAGCTCTTGCAATCCGGTTGCTTCCGTTACGCCATTGGGGGCTATTGGCTCAAGCTCTTGCATTTCAGTTGCCTTCGTTGTCACGCCCGTGGGGGCTATTGGCTTAAGCTCTGGCAGTCTACTTGCTCCGTTAGTATGCCCGTGTACTACTATTCAGTGCAGCAGGTTCTGGGTTGCAGGTTTCTCTTTGCTGAACAGTTATCTCATTATTATGAACATTTGGTGTTGAGTCCTCTCCACCATTTACTGCCTTTATCACCTTGGACATGCCAAACATCACAACTGAGACGGACTGATTACTGTGTTAACTCTTGTATCCCTGTACTCAGTATCTGCCAATTGCCTGTGCTATTTTATGCTATACCGGTATATTGGTCACACTATTGCCTTCCTGCTGCTACTCAGTGCTGCCTATAGGGGGCGATCTTTGTCCTTTATTTTGTTCTTAACAAAACTGTATTTTATTTCACCTACTGGTCTGAGTGTCTTGAAAACCGTGACACAAACCTTACACTTGTGGTCAGGGCTTCCAGAGATGGTAAATAAAGTTGTAATATGAACTAACTGTGTGATTCATTGTGGAGAAAACTAGGTTCCTTCTGAACCTAGGAACGGCATTGAGGTGGTAAGCCTGATTAGAGGTCAAAAGGGAGCAAAGGAAGAGAATCCTGGTCCTTACTTGCATGTATTCTTATATAACAAGTGAGGGCTGAAAGTAGTATGGTCAACGAAACAGGGAGGGTAGGTCATGCCGACTTGCGGCTTGAATTCTAAAGTAACGTGTGAGAATGCAATCTACCTAAATTCTGAATTGTGTGTGGTAGGGGAACTGATACTCTGAGGCTGAATAGTAGCTTTAGTGGAAGGAATATCCAAAATAAGCTACAAAGTTGTAATCTAGCCAGAAGAGAGCTGTCTTGAGTGGCTGTCTGCCATAAGCAGAAATGACTGTCGTCTGAATGAATATGATGATTGTAGTATGGCTTTTGAGAAATAAAAATATGAAGGAAGCATCAAAGATACTGCCTAAAAAGGAATCCTGGTGAGAACGTAAATAGGAAACTGACCTGAATGTTAAAAGAGGGATTGAAAAATAGTAATAAGATCTGGGGAAGAATGACTGAATTGCTCGGAAGATACTGTATGTCATAAGGTATCCATACTGATAATTGTAGTACATTCTGTGGGATAAACCAATAATGAATGAAAGTTTACTGCTGTTAAGTCTCTGCAGACCTGGATAAGAAGGGTATGGACCTGGTAAAAAGATCCTGATGTGAAGGGTATGAATAAAGTGGCAGGCCCGGAAGGCATAAGTGAATGGGAGGCAGATATTGCCACTGCTGCCATGGCTATAACTATCTATATGGACGTTGAAGTAACAGTGTAGAAGGAGCAGTAGGAGACGGCACGGAATAGGAAGATGGGAGCGGGCCTAGGAGGCTGACAGTTGAGAGGGAGGAATGTAAGCTCTATAAGATAACATTTGAGGAGAGGGATAAAACTTATTTGTGCTGCAGAAGGGTAACAGAGGTTAGGCGTTTGGCAGAAAAGGATGGGAGGCCCTGGGAAGGTATAGAGTAAGCTTACAAAAGAGGGTCGTGGGGGCAAAGTTGAAAAAGGAGACAACAATTGCGCATGCTTGCATGCACAAGGTGGCGTGACAATGGTATGGGCTATCCTGCTGCTGCTGTCTTTTAATCTCTCTGCCAGAACCAGAAGCACAGTTACTGGCTGTCACCTGATGCTGTAAGCTAGTGTTGTCCACTGTTGGTGCTGGGAGGGAAACCCAGTGAGAAGTCACAGTCATATAGTCTGTGCTCTGTCCACTTGTCCACATATCTGTTGTCAGGTGGATTTTCTTGCCATATGCACTTTCAGCCCTTTGCCTACCACACTAACCACATGTTTTTACAATTCGGGCACAGCAATCCTGAAAAAATAACTGTGGTGTGGGATGTTCCAGCATGGAGCTACACATGACATAAAACCTTGGTTTTCTACAAAATAATACGGCAGCATGTCCATTGCCAACATCTTGGCAACCTTGCCATTCCACAGGCACACTTTGGGATTGTTTTTGTGAAGTTTTTTACTCCTTCCCAGGAACTCAGTCAGTGTGGATTGGCAGGACATTGCAATAACATCAAGATCAGCAAGCAAATAGGTCCCTAGCTGCTTGTGTCTTGCCAGATAGTCACTTGGAATTTTGAGGTATTTGGGGTCCACCTCCTTCTTCCCTTCTTCTCCCCAGAGTGCCCCACTGACTCTACTAATACAGAGAACAAATGTCCTACCTAAAAGATTCCCTAAACTAAACTTCAATTCCCCTATCTTCTGTAGCTCAAACAACGTGCTACTCTACCTCTCACAAAAACAGAATGGCATGCTGTGAGACCCTGACACCCTTTTATATGGCTGTAGAAAAGTTTTGTGTGGTGGAGAAACTTTTTTACCATTGATTTCAATGCACAATGATCTAGGCAAAAAAGGCATGAAACAGCGGAAAATCTGCACTTTTCCCTAGAAATTTTTGCCATGGCGAAAGTGCCATTATTCGCCGATTTCAGTTTGAGGCAAAAATTTCCGCCCATCTGTACTGCTATCACTATGAGAAAGTTTAAAACAAATAAAAGGAGGAATTGGAAGGACACTTATGTATCCGCTGAGTATGAGAAGGAGGAGGTAGTGAGCACTACAGAACCAATGCTGGGCTATCCCCCTAAATCACCCCTAGGGATCATGGGGAAATTAATGTCAAGGGAGAAAGAGGGCAGTAGTGAGAACAGGACAGGCCAGCTACCTCTGCCCCTTGCCAGACATGCTGCCCCTTTGCTCACCATTGCTGTGCTTTCTGCCAGACATGCTGCCCCTGCTACTGCTACAACCAGTGCTGCCCCTGCTACTCCCATTGCTGCTCCTGCTGCCACCAGTACTGTGCCTGCTGTCAGATGTGCTGCCCCTGCTGCCATCATTGGTGTGTCTGCTGCCAGTCCTGCCCCTGCTGCTACCAGCACTGTGACTGCTGCCAGTGCTGAACCTGCTGCCACCTGCTGCCAGTGTGTCTTGTAATACTCAGGAGGGGGAGAAGAAAAGATGATGCCAAGTGTGACAGAAGGGGACCCCATGTTACATTTGCCATCACCAAGCAGGCCCACCAGTGCTACTACTATTACTAAGAAGGTCCAGAAGCTTGTTAGTGTTAGGAGTGAAGGAGGGGGTAATCATCATATTACTACTGACTGTGAGGAGGAAGACTCAGGGGCTGAAATTGATGTGGATGGTCTTAGTAGTAGTAGTAACAGTAATGGTGAAGCTGTTGGTTTGAATAGCATTAGGGGAGTGGTAGGGGAAGCAATTGAGAGCGTCCAGACTAGCAGTCAAGGGAGCCCACAACATTCCCCTCCCTGACCCTGGGAGTTCCCTTCCCCCCACAGCATTGTCCAGGTGGAACGTGATCCTGAAGAAGCCAGAACTGTTGGCTAGAAGACACAAATAATACCACCATCACCACCACCAGCAGCACAGATCAGCTGCCTGGGCCTGCTTCTAGTGCTGCCAATCTGCCTTCTTCAGATCACCAAGAAATGGCAAATGTGACAATAGTGGACCCTCTGTCACATTTCTCGCCACCTTCTCCAACCAGCATTGAGATGTATGTAATACAGCAGCAGCAGCACGGAGTGACTAATGGTGGTGGTGATGATGATGGTGGAGAAGCTGTGGTGGAAGAGACATTGAAGGCCTTTTTAGCCCAAACTGAGAAGGAATGGGAGACAGGGATGAGGATGGGCATCACCACCACCACCAGCAGTGAGCTTTTAGAATTTGCGGAGTTTGCAACTGCTCTAATTCCTGCTGCTGATGAGTTGCAAGGGCAGCAGAATGCTGAGGAGCAGGCTAGTGTGCCACAGACCACCCTGGAATGGGGTCAACAAGTGATGCAGGATTAGGACAGGTTCCTCTTGCCAGAAACAGCAATACTTCTTGTCCTAGTTGCAGTGCTGATTCTGAGGAAGTAGCAGCAACAGCAGCAACATCATCCTCTGCCCCAGACAGTGAATGAGAATGTGAAGCAGAAGAAGAAAGAGGTCATTCTTCTCCACCTTTTCCCTCCCCCCTGAAGTCATGGGTGTGGGACTATTTTTCTCTTGGGGCAGGCACAGTGCAGTCATCAACAATGACACTCTGCACAATTTGAGACAAGTCATTGAGAAGGTGAAAGCAGGGAATGTGCCTTGTCACAACAGCCCTGATTACACACACGAAACACAGACACCATGACATTTATGTCAAACATGTTAAAGTCAAACACCCATCACAGAAATCAAGCACCACTGTTGCTATACCCCATTACTCTCCAGAAAGGAAACAAGAGACGAGGTGGAGATCAGAGATAAGACCACACATGACAGTGTTGTGAAGGAGAATCACAAGCAGGGCATCAAGCAGCATCTGAGGAAATTCCATCAAGTAGAATATGCTAAGCTGGTAGCAGGGAAGGTTCATTATTACTATTAAACAGTCAGCAAGCTGTCATGTGTCCTTAGCAGTGTCTGCACAAGGGGTATAGTGAAAGTGGCAGAACTAGGGTTCTGGTGTCATGGTGTTTGGATGCAGTTGTGCCCCTAAATGTTATTTACCACACACACTGTGCACATTACAGTTGCTGATGAGTGCTACAGTTTCTGCTCTCAAGGGAAAAAGTTATATTCTAGTAACAACACACCCATAATTTTGGAAGAGGGGCAGGTGAAGAAGAATTATTAGCCAACTTCTTATTTTCTCCACATATACCTGAAGTGGTGGAGGCTAGTTATGGTGCTGCTACTGTCTCGGGTAGCCTGGAGGTAGTCATGGCAATTGGAACCTTCTTCATCCATCACCCATGTTACAGCCGTTGTTGATCCCATTCCCTTTGAGCTGTCTAATCACCATGCTGTTTAAACAGCTCAGCAGCAGCAAGAACAGAAGTCCAAATTCCACAATTACACCAGGTCATTTGACCACAGTGGGAGCTTATGCCAGAGATCCCTGTCTCTTTCATGTTACATACAAATTTCTTGTTTTATTATATTTATTTTTTATTAACTGTCCCCCCAATACCAGTCAAGAAACCCCCTCAAAACAAATTCCCTGTTCAACTGATTCTTTCCCCAGACTCCACCCACCAACACAGTCACCCTCCTCAGACCCTTTTATACCGTATCTTATGGGGGGGGGTTTAATTGTATTTAGGATTAACTTTATATTAACTTCCCCCCCAATCCGAGTAAACAACCCCTAGTAAACAACCCCCTCCAAAAAACCTTCCCTGTTCAAATTATTCTTCCCCATATTCCACCAACACAGGCACTCTCATGCCCCTTTTATATTATGTCTTTGGGAAATAAAATAATACTTGCTATGTGTTATGTGTAAATTCAATGTTCCCATTGATTTCAGTAGAATGAGTAGGCGAAAAAAAGTGGAAAAATTGCACTTTTGCTGGAAATTATTCGCCAAGCAGAAAGTGCCATTATTCGCCGATTTCAGTTTGAGGCGAAAATTTTCACCCATCCCTACTGAAACCACTCTTGAACCATGCTTGCTCTTCCGGTTGTGCCTTGTTAAGTATTGTGTCCATTCTTCTTGATATTACCTTTGAAAACCTTGCAGACCACTGGCAACATGCTTATTGTTTGGTAATTTTTAAATCCACATTACCACCTTTTTTGTGCAGTAGGATGACTTCTGCATTTTTTCCAAATTTAAGTCACTTTACTGAGTAGTAGGCAGGTTGAAAATAGTTTAGCTAGGGCTTTGAATAAGGGTTGACCTCTGGCTTTCAACAATTCAATGGTAACTTTATCAGATCCTGCTGCTTTGATATATTTCCTTAATTTTTTTGCAGCTTATACTTCTTGTACAAAAACTTCTGGCACAGCTTCAGTTTCTGGCATTGCATTCAGTTGTGGTCCTTCTTCCAAGATTTGAATACAGTTCTTCCACTCATTTTACTATTTGATCCTTAGTTTTTGCTGTTGTACCATCTTCAAGCTGTAATGCAAACATTTGACTCCCATGTGTGGCCATCATTTTTCTTTCTTTAGCCCTTGATTTTCTTCCAGTGTCCTTTTGATTAGCTCTGCATTGAACTTGTGCCTTTCTTCTTTCATGCGCTTCCTTTTGGTCTTGCACATTTGTATATGTTCTACACTGTTTCTAAAATTTCCATTTTGCTTAATTTCTCATCAATTTTTTTATCATGGCAAATGTGTCTTTTAATATTTGGTTGTTTTTTCTGGTTTTACAGTACTGCAAGGGCTTGTGCAGCCTAGAACCAAATATTGTGATGTGCACCCATCAAGAATGAACAAGATAAAGTGTCTTGCTCTGAGGTGTGGTGGTCCCTTAATGTTGTTGCAAGTCATATCTTTCACTCCCATATGTCATTGCTGAGAGGAAATTTCCATATCCACATCAGACTGGTCCTGTCCACAGACAGTCCAGCTCAGACATGTCAGGCAAATTCTCTCTGCCTGAGAGAATCAGCACAACCACTGATGTATGTTTTGGCCTTATGTGGGCCCTAGTCAGTGTTGTGCAGTTGATTACATGCTACAAATAAGTCACTCTTTTTACTCCCATGTACAATTGCAGAGAGAAAGATTCCATATCCACATAAGACTGGTCCTGCCAACAGACAGTCCAACTCTGAAATGTCAGGCAAATCCTCTCTGCACTAGAGAATCAGTACAACCATGGGCAATGTCTATCATAGTCTCAATAACTTTTTTGTTGTGTGTTGAAATGTCTGTTTCTGGAAGGTCTTGCAGCACAATGAAGCATTTAGGCAATGCTAATTCACATTTCTTATGATTATTCAATAGCTGGGTAGAGTTGATTTTCACATTTCTTGACTTGATCATTTCTTTCTTGCAGTACATTTAGATTATTGCTATTATTAGACAATGGCCACTTGCAACATTAAAACAATTTAAGATTGAGCAGTCCATGAATATCATTTTAGTATTTGAAAGTATGAAGTCGATTTCACATTAATGGTTTTTCTATGTCCATTTTCTATGGGCCCTTTCTTGTAGAATTAATTCATGATGTACACATTTTGTTTTTCTGCAATTTCGATCAGTTGATTGCTTATATTGTCTCTTTTTCCAGTTTCACGTGGTTAGATTGATTTTTCTCCATTTTGGATCTTGCCAATTTTCACATTTGAAATTTCCCATTATAAACTTGTAGTAGTAATTGACATGTTTGTAGAGCTGTAAATAAATCATCATAAAATACTTCAACTTCACATCACTATGGCTACTTGCAGTGGCATAAACTGGAACGATCTAAGGATCATAGTGATTGTTTAGCGTGATAGCACAGGAAGCAGTTCTTTCTGAAACACTTTCTACTTTTATGAAGAATCTGATTCTTCCACATTGTCCTTCATTAGTGTAGTGTAGACAGTGTCCATCTTCTAATTTGACCAAATCTTCATTGTTTTATGAGTCTTACATAAGCCAATAATGTCCCAACCGATGTTACTTAGTTCTAGTAGTAGTTCCTCTAAGTCTGAAATTTCAATCATAGATCGAATGTTAAGATTTCCAAAGTCTAAATGTCAAGAAGTCTTTGTCTCTGGAGTGAAGGATGCTTGAGAGCAGAGACAGTGAGCGGAACTTGTATGATATCCTGGTCACCAGACCCCCTTGCTGCGGCCAAAGCCGTGTAAAGGTGCTAGCCACAAAGCCAGATGTCCAACCCCAGTTGATCCTGGGCCCAGACCAGGATGGGAGACTGATACACCGGTGAGGCTCCAGAGAAGTCCCAGGAGGACCTAAAAGACTTGCTAGTTACAGAGGAGAGGTGATCAGGAGCGGTGGAGTAACAGACACAGGCTGCAGCCCCACAACAATGGGGCTACTGACCCCAGAAGTGTAGGCTTCCCTGTAGTGGAAGGAACCACCACCAGGATGGGAGGCAGATAGGGAAAGAGGAACACTGTCCCTATAGCACCCTGCGGGCTCAGACCACCATCCTGGGGTTGAAATAATACCCAAAGGCACACAAAGAAGACTAAGGTTGGAAGGGCAGAACACCAACACCCCTGGACCAAGAGCAACACTAGCAGAGACCCCAACAGGCTATAACAGAAAGGGTACCTAGGCTGGCAATTGCCCCAACTGGGTGTTCTGGACCAGAGACCCCAAAAAGTGTCCACAAGGAAACAGAGGCACAGCACAGATCAAGACAAAACTACTAGGCTGACGCTGCCAATACCCACAACTGCCCAAGATAGGTATGCAGGCAAGTAAGGAACTACAGAACAGGGTAGCCACAAGTAAACTCAGCAACCTATCCAGAGACTCCCCCGGATACTTCCCAAAGCTACTGCCTGCAGGAACAGAGCGAGACAACAGAGCAGAGGGCAGACTAACCGCAACTCAAACTCCCTGCTCCAATCTGCTGGCATGAGGAGAGACTGAACAGATACTGCCGACAGCAGCAGGGCCTCTGCTGGCAGAGCGGAATGAAAAGCCCACAAATGCACAGCTGGAGGCAGAAGAGAGAGAGCTCCAATAGGGTAGAGGAGGAGGACAAGAGGCACAGGGAAGGAAACCTGATGCGGCTGCAAACAAAGCAGCAGGCGACAAACAACCATCCAGAGCAGGCAGGTAAGGCAAAATAAATCAAATTACTTGGACGTGCAGGCCGAGATCACCGGTAGCGATGGGACACAAGGTAGGTAGTCAATAGCCAGAGTCAGGAGGATAGCCAGGGGTCAAGCCGGGAGCAAATGGAGCCACAAGGAGAATACAAGCCAAAGTCAAACGTAGCCAGGGATCAAGACAACCAGGAAGTCAATACCAAAACGGACCCAAGGTCAAAGCAGAGAAAATCAGGCCCAGATCAAAAGGTGGGAGGATCTTAAAAACCCTCAGGGACCAATGGAGTGCAAGGCCCAAAGCAAGGTAAATAAGGAAAGCTGGTAGGTAAAAAATAAAAAGCTAACCCTGAAGCTGACACTAAAGACCAAAGGCAGACTGATAGAACCCACTAATTCTTAGCACCTTCTGCTACTGAGCTGGTCTCCCCTCTTCTGTAGGAAGTAGCTTGTGAGCCTCCGGGGAATGGGGCCATTGTTTTTGTTCTGAATCCATGCTGAGGGTAAGGACCATAATCTGCCGTGCTGATCCAGTGGGGGTTGGCAGATTTTAGATCAATTAGTCTGGTGTTTTAGCTCTGATATGTCCACTTTGGTGACCCTACCAGGAGTATATGCTTCCGATGACATAGTTCTCAGCTTTACTGACACATTCACAATATGGCTTTGACCCATGGGAGCAGTAAATAGATAGATAGATAGATAGATAGATAGATAGATAGATAGATAGATAGATAGATAGATGAATAAAATATCCTCCTATATGTTTTAATTTCTCATTCTATAATACTATGCTAACATCTGATTTTTCTGACTGACTCCAATAGAAGTAAAAGAGAGAAGAATCTGATCTATAGATGTGCAGCTGGAAACAAATAATTTTGTCACATCAAAAACAGCCCCCAAATTATTGTTATTAATTATTTTAGAGATCATACTGTACCTATTTTCTGATGATAGTGAATCTCATTGTAAAACAATGCAACTTTAAAACAGTTACATAAATTAGGCAGTTTAAATTTCATGGGTGGGGAGGTGCTACAAGAATATAACCACTGTAAAATATGTTTAATAATTAAAACATAACACTTACAGCAGAGTGAAGAACCTGTGATATCACAATACATTGATTATTGTGTTTCACTATTTTTGAAATTAAATATCAATTTAAAACAAAGCTGAACTATTCTATTTTAATTTTTATTTCTGAACCTCCCTCTCTGATCTTCACAGTCTGTTAAACCTTCTTTATGAGAAGCCACATTACCAGAGTATACCATAAGACAGAAGCATATAATTTGACCATAGAGAAAAGACAAGTGGCCAATGTCCCTACCCATTTTTCTAAGATCCATGTTATTTAATTTTCCGTGTAGCTATATAATATAATATATTTCATATGTCTAACATTACTCATGTTTGGTTTATTTGCACATTAACTTTCCCAGAGTACCACAGGATACATAAATTCTACATTTGTATACTGTGGAACAACAAAAACAATTCAGGTTTTTAGCATTTAAACCTTGCTAATATAAAGTAATGCTGTACAGCTGTTCTCAATATTAGACAACCTCTAAGTTCTATTCAAATGCAATGGCAAATACATGCACTCCAGATTTGATAACACCTCTAATGAAGAGTCCCTTTGTTCATTGCGAATTTGTCTTGTCAAATTATCTCTGTTTGCAGAGAATACTTTCCTAGGTGAAATATTATCAACTGAATATATTAATTGCTTAATTTTCATCTGCTTTGTGCATTCAAAGCAATTATTTCCATTGATGAATTGTTTATATTTAAAGAGAAGCCATGGCTATGTAGCTATCTCGCACTCTCATTTTTTTGCGACATGCCATTACAAATCCATTACAAATGCTGCTTGGTATGCTTCTCTCATGACATATACAGGTAAAATGACATGTTAGAAATGATCTCAGTGCCCTCTGGAACAAAGACATAATTACTATCAATGTTTGGTTTATAGAATGTAAATAATAGGCATGCATAGTTTGAGTTACATCTTCAAACCTTGTTTTTATTTTGCCACTTTCATTTTTCACTGTAAGAGAGTAAAGATAAAAAATAAAAAACAAATTAGGGGAGTATGAAAATGCAATTCACCCATCAAACATTTCTCTTCATAATGTACCCTAGAGAACATTTAATTGCTTCCTCAATGACCCTAGGGTCTATGCAGAATGAGCTTGTTATCTTCTTTCCTAAGAAGACTGCCCCCATTTTATAACTAATTCTTGTATCTTAATTATAGAATACATAGAGCAAATTGGTGGCAATCAGTAAACTTTAATCAAAAATGTGCACCTTTGTCTATATATAAGTTACAAAGAATTTTGTGAAATGAAAATCAGTGGTGTGTTGCTTAAACAATTCTAGTTTAATTAACTCACCTGAAGACTTGTTATGAGTTTCTTTTCTCATTTTCTTATCTGCCATAATATACCCTGTAGCATCTCATATTGTTTTTCACTTGTGCTTTTGTCAAACCACTAAAATGTAATGGAACAATTCTGGTACAAAGCACCAGGTACCATAGGAGACACATAATTATATCCATTGATCTGAATGGCTCTTTTATGACATTGAATGCTAGAAAGGACTCTAACACATTGTAACTATTTCAGTTCTATGTAGCATTCAAGAGGTTAAAAGCTCCAATCAAATCAGTGGGAATTTTGAGACTATATATTTGTTTCCTATGGTATGCATTTTTTTGAAATAACATTAGGTGCATTACAACAAGGCATCTAACAGTGTCCAAGCATAGAAATTGTAATTTACAGTACAAAGGAATGTATCCACAATTGGCCCTTTAGATTTTATTTATAAACCACAAACCCACCAAGAAAAACAAACGGAATGGAAAGAAAGCTGAGAAGAAGAAGAGGGAGGAGTGGTAAGGGAAAATGGGCCACCCCACTACCGATCACCCCGGAGGGGCTAACCAAGGGCTCCAGATTTTCTCTGGAGCTGGCCAGAGCCATGTCCCACTCCCAATTCTCTAAGGGACCCAAATCAGCCTCCCACCTGGACCATAAATGAGAACCCGATGGACAAGAATGGCTCAGCAGCCAATTATACAAAAAGGAAACCATCTGCCATGGCCAATGGGCCCTGAGTTCCAAGGTCAGAGCAAACTCCCCAATTTCCAAAGTGCCACCTTGTCATTGAGTGTGCAGAGTGTCTAAGACATAAGTAGGTATAAAACAGCAAATTGGGGACCTCAAATTCAGCTTTAAGTTGCTGAAAGGATCTGAGAACATTATCTCAGTATAAATGCCCCAATGTGGTGATCCCATACCGAGACCATACAGAACCAAAAGTTAATTGATGCAAGTGTTTCAATACTGCATTGCCCGACAAGGGGGTTGCAGGATCCACTCTCGATGTCCCACCAAAAGTTGCAGACCCTCCCATGTTCCAAGGGCTGTGACCACCACTGTGGTTAGCGCAGACCCCCTCGTGGACCCAAGAGAAGGATGTGTGCGACCGAGGTCCCACCAGAAAGCTTGGCAGCATCTAGAGCCACATAATTAAAGAATGTGTTCGGATTAGACCTCTCCACTGCATATCTCACTTTTGCAGCCAAGTAGTAAAAAAAAAAGTCCGGGAATGCATTACCTCCCTCCAAGTGCGGTCATCTCAAAGTCTCAAGCCGAATTCTAGCCCTCCCCCAACTCCACAAAAAAGTAGAAGTCAGCCGATTCAGCAACCTAAAGTAGGACTTGAGAATGGACACTGGGGAGCTCTGGAAAACATAGAGGAGCTTAGGGAGAAGAATCATCTTGATCAGATTCCAGCTGTCTGTCACATTGAGAGGAAGCCCATTCCTCGCAGCTATCTTGCCCTCTTGCACTCAAAGGGTTAAGACTTAGAAAGTCACATACAGTATTTAAAGGAGGTTACAACCTGCAGGGGGCAGGAAACGAGAGAAACATCATCCAGGAGGGGGTCTAATAGTACAGCTGACTGCCAGACATGAAAAGGTGCCAAACTGATCCACCAAGTTGTTTCAAGGAACAATCAGTGTCCCCCAGGAACAGGAGCATATCATCGGCATATAGGGCAATTTCCTTCTCAATATGCCCCAATCAGAAGCCCACAATTGCAGGATCACTTCGAATTAGTGCAGTCAAGGGTTCAGTTGGAGCCAGAGTTTCACCAGTTTTTTTATTAGTACATCAAAATCTGATTGTGCATCTTTATTATTTATTCATAAATCTTAAAGCGATAGTAATGTTTCAAAATAAAAGCAGCTCTAATTAATCTTCATAGTATTTGAGCCATAGATATTCAATATTGTTAGAGTTGTATTTCAAGAGTAATTGAATGATAAAGTATCCCCCTCCACCCATTTTACCTAGTGTAAGCCACCTCCCCTCAGATGTGGAATCTGGTCTTAAGACCATACAGTTCACAGCAAGGTGCAAGCTTCTTACTGTGAGAACAATGAAAACCCTGCCCCCCTTTACAGGTTTTTCAGTATTTTCCCTTATGCTAATTGAAGATTGTCCCTCTCTGCAAGCCATCTGGACACCACCTTTCTGTTCTGAGGTGAGCAATGTTACATCAGTAAAAGGGTTGGGAGGGGGATACTTAATCATTCAATTACTTTTGAACTAAAATTCTGACAGTATTGAAATAACACTCTCCATGGCCCAAATACTATGAAGAGCTGCTTTTATTTTTAAACATTACTATAAGTGAATACATAGGTCAATAACCAAAATTAACTGGAATAAAGCAAATGTTGTGCTGTTATTTAAGAAGGTAACAAAAACAGATCCTGTGGATTAATAGACCAATGAGTTTGAACTTGGTAGTTGGACATGTTTTTCAAGGGAATATATAGGATTATATTCTGGGATATATTGCAAAAAAAAAAAAAAAATAGAAATCAGCATGGCATTATGTAGATGAGATCTTGCCAAACAAATCTGTTTATCTTCTAGGAAGAATTTTTGTTCAAAAAGGATTACCACATTTGGTAATGTCAGTGAGCAGTGCATATTTTCTGCTTTTTTGAGAGTTGTAGTTTGGCAGGAGCTGGAGGGCTTCATGTTGTCCACTACTTCTGTAACCTGCATTCACATGGTAGATATAGAATCATACATACTATCCCCCCAGCCTTGCCCCACAGTAACCATAGAACCATAAGTACTAAACCTCCAGTTCTGTTCAACAGTAGCCATAAATCCACATATACATTCCTCCCTCTTGTCCCACAGTAGCCACAGACCCACAAATATTAACCCTGCCCAAACTTGCCCCATTATTAACAACCTTCATCCTTGTTCCACTGTAGTGGTATGCAGAGAACCACATATCCTGACCTCCAGTTTTGCCCAACTGCTTTGCTATAGCCAGAAACTCACATACTTGGTCTAATCCCTGCAGGGACAGGCAAAGTTCCCATGGGAGATTTTTTGAGGTTATCAAAAAAGGGAATATTTTGAGAGATTTCTGTAGGAGGAAATTTTCACAGAAATTGCAGCAAACGTGATTTTCAATAACAATGCCCATTTCTAGCAGGAACCTTGATAGGTCAAGCAGTAAATAGAGTATATCTAGACTTTACAAAGTCATTTAATACAGTGTCACACAGGAGATGGTCTTATAAAATAAGGAAATTAGGTCTAGGGGACCCTTCTAACTGTACAGAAACTTAGTGGAAGGAAAGGGATCAATAGAGTGTTGTAGATGGAATATTCGTAAGTGTAAGGCCCTGCCTGGATTTGTGGTAGGGGTGGCAAAAACTACCGCAGAGGCCCATAGATGACAAAAACATTGTAGCTGGAAATGGAAGCAGTGTCTCACTATTTCAGGTTCCACTAGCTAGCTCGAGCCAGGCACGTGCACACAAAGGCACCAAGGGGAGCTTGAGCACCTGCCCTTTTTGTCCAAAGTGCCCTCGTGCCCTTTTAACAAAGAAAAAAAGAAAAAGTTGCCTCATCACCAACACTAACCCCCCCACCTCCCAGTCAGGTCTGTGCCTCCTTCAGGACAGACCTGTAGATTCTGTGCTCCTTTGTCGGCTCTTTAGTATTACAGAGCCCTGGGAGATGACATCAACTCCCAGCACTCTGCATAAAGAGAAGACTGCACAGGAGCTCCAGCAACTACAGGTCTGTGCCAAAGGAGGCGCATACAGACCTCTCCTGCCACTGGAACACAAGGGAAGAGGTAGGAAACAGACACTGGGGAGCAATGTGGAAATGATGGGGCAATATGGATCTAATGGGGGGCAAAATGGAGATGATGGCAATGTAGAGATGATGGGGCAATGTATGTGAGGGTAAGTTGGAGCTGATGGGGGACAATATGGAGATGAAGGGGGCAATGTGAGGGTAAGTTGGAGCTGATGGGACAATATGGAGCTGATGGAGCAATATGGAGCTGATGGGGGCAATATAGAGATGATAGGGGCAATGTGAGGGTAAGTTGGAGCTGATGGGGCAATATGGAGCTGATGGGGGCAATGTGAGGGAAAGTTGGAGCTGATGGGGGCAATATGGAGACGATGGGGGCAATATGGAGATGATGGGGCAACGTGGAGCTGATGGGGGCAATGCAAGGGCAATATGGAGATGATGGGGGGCAATGTGGAGATTAGGAGCATTGTGGAGGTGTACAGTGGAGATAGCCAAAGGGGAGGGGGGTGCTTCAGATTTCTGTGCCTATAGGCTCCTGAGATGTAAATTATTTTCTTTTTTTAAAATATATATTTTGAATAAATAATTATGAGAAGTGCCCTTTTTTCATTTGAGCCCCTGCCCCGCAAAATGTCTGTGCACGTCCCTGGCTCGAGCTAACCTTCTAGCTACTTCAGCTGACCTACCGACTGATACTGGGATTCAGGTACCGAATTTGCTTTTATACCTCTAGTTACTGCTCCCGGTAGTTCATACAAAGGCCTGTTTCTCTTTTCTTTAACTTGCAACCTCACTTGTGGTTCAGCGGTTTCATATAGGTGCCTCAAGAGAAATCTAACAAATGGCTTGTTTTCCTGTATAGACACAATACAATCATAAGGCTTTGTGTTCTATTATCAGTACTTACTGCCTCTGGTCTTCAGAGCAGATTCTGTGGCACTACGGGGCAGCTGTTTGATATACATTCTGAGGAGCTCAGTTCCTCCTCGTTAAAGTTCAGCATTCAAACTAGCATTAGTTCCATCTGGAGCCTTCAAGAGTTGCTGAAATATGAATCTTGATCAAGGGAAGTTCCTGGATGAAACTTTTAGCAATTCTAGGTGACTGCATGTATGCCACTACCCTGATCCCCCACCCTATGTAATATATGAATCATCTTATTTATAGGCACGTACCACCTTAAAACTTTAAGTTTCATTGGGCCGTATGTTCACATGGCTGCCCTGTGCAAGGAAAATAAAATACAGTAAAGTGCAAACGTTTTAGGCAGGTATGAAAAATGCTGTAAAGTAAGAATGCTTTCAAAAATAAACATGTTAATCGTTCCTATTTATCAATTAACAAAATGCATAGTGACTGAAAAGAAGAAAAATCTAAATCAAATCAATATTTGGTGTGACCCCCTCTTGCCTTCAAAACAGAATCAATTCTTCTAGATACACTTGCACAAAGTTTAAGGAACTCGGTAGGTAGGTTGTTACAATCATCTTGGAGAACTAATCACAGTTCTTCTGTGGATTTAGGGAGCCTCAGTTGCTTATCTCTCTTCATGTAATCCCAGATAGACTTGATGATGTGGCGATCAGGGCACTGTGGCAGCCATACCATCACTTCCCGGGCCACTTGTTTATGGTGAAGATAGTTCTTAATGACTTTGGCTGTATGATTGGGGTTACTGTCATGTAACAAAATGAATTTGGGGCAAATCAGATGCCTCTCTGATGGTATTCCATGATGGATAAGTGTCTGCCTGTACTTTTCAGCATTAATTCTGACCAAATCCCCAACTCCATTTGCAGAAATGCAGCTCCACCATCTTTCACTGTTGCTTACAGACACTCATTCTTGTAAAGTGCTCCAGCCCTTCGGGAAATAAAGTGACTAATCACTCCAGAGCACCTGCTGCCATTTTTCTGCACCCCAGTTCCTGTGTTTTCATGCATAGTTGAGTCGCTTGGACTTTTTTCCATGTCGGAGGTATGGCTTTTTGGCAGAAAGTCTTCCATGAAGATCACTTCTGACCAGGCTTCTTCAGACAGTAGATAGGTATACCAGGGGTCCACTGTTTTCTGCCAATTCTGAGCTGATGGCACTGCTGGACATCTACTGATTGTGAAGTGAAGTAAGCATGATGTGTCTGTCTTCTGCTGCACTAAGTTTCCTTGGCCGATCTCTGCGTCTGTGGTCCTCAATGTTGCCCGGTTCTTTCTGCTTCTTCAAAAGAGCTTGGATATCACATCTGGAAACCCCTGTCTGCCTTGAAATTTCTGTCTGAAAGATACCTTGCTGATGCAGTATAACTACCATGTGTCTTGTTTCTGTTCTCAGTTTTGCTATGGTGTATGACTTTTGACATTAAACTGTCTTCAGCAACCTCACCTTGTTAGCTGTGTTTGGCTGTTCCTTACCCAGTTTTATTCCTCCTACACAGCTGTTTATGTTTCAGTTAATGATTGTGTTTCAACCTACATATTAAATTGATGATCATTAGCACCTGTTTGGTATAATTGTTTAATCATACATCTGACTATATCCCTACAAAATCCCTGACTTTGTGCAAGTGCACCTAGAAGAATTGATGCTGTTTTGAAGGCAAAGTGTCACACCAAATATTGATTCAATTAAATTTTTTCTTCTGTTCACTGACTATGCATTTTGTTAATTGAGAAATATAAACCAATGAAACCCTGATGCACTCAGAAAAATACCCCATCCAAGAAAAACCACCAAATACTCTCAGGCCAGAGCACTAAACCAGTGGTGCTACAAGGTAAACTAATGGATACAAAAGACAATAAAAGATAACTCTGCTGTTCTAGCACACTCCGTGAAAACAGATCTCAATCTGGAATTAAAACTTAATTTTTAATTAATAAAATAAAATAAGTGAAAACCTTTCCAAAATATGACTAAAATGAGAGCGAATTGAAAGTCATGGTGCTAAATTCCTGTAGTGTGCATGTACTGCTAGGGCATCTACTGGCTTGATGTTTTTACATGATCAAACATGGTTTATTAAACCATCTGGTCTTCTCTGGCTTGCCAACTCCTATTCATATGGAGATGATGGGGGGCAATGTGGAAATTAGGAGCATTGTGGAGGTGTACAGTGGAGATAGCCAAAGGGGAGGGGGGTGCTTCAGATTTCTGTGCCTATAGGCTCCTGAGATGTAAATTATTTTCTTTTTTTAAAATATATATTTTGAATAAATAATTATGAGAAGTACCCTTTTTTCATTTGAGCCCCTGCCCCGCAAAATGTCTGTGCACGTCCCTGGCTCGAGCTAACCTTCTAGCTACTTCAGCTGACCTACCGACTGATACTGGGATTCAGGTACCGAATTTGCTTTTATACCTCTAGTTACTGCTCCCGGTAGTTCATACAAAGGCCTGTTTCTCTTTTCTTTAACTTGCAACCTCACTTGTGGTTCAGCGGTTTCATATAGGTGCCTCAAGAGAAATCTAACAAATGGCTTGTTTTCCTGTATAGACACAATACAATCATAAGGCTTTGTGTTCTATTATCAGTACTTACTGCCTCTGGTCTTTAGAGCAGATTCTGTGGCACTACGGGGCAGCTGTTTGATATACATTCTGAGGAGCTCAGTTCCTCCTCGTTAAAGTTCAGCTTTCAAACTAGCATTAGTTCCATCTGGAGCCTTCAAGAGTTGCTGAAATATGAATCTTGATCAAGGGAAGTTCCTGGATGAAACTTTTAGCAATTCTAGGTGACTGCATGTATGCCACTACCCTGATCCCCCACCCTATGTAATATATGAATCATCTTATTTATAGGCACGTACCACCTTAAAACTTTAAGTTTCATTGGGCCGTATGTTCACATGGCTGCCCTGTGCAAGGAAAATAAAATACAGTAAAGTGCAAACGTTTTAGGCAGGTATGAAAAATGCTGTAAAGTAAGAATGCTTTCAAAAATAAACATGTTAATCGTTCCTATTTATCAATTAACAAAATGCATAGTGACTGAAAAGAAGAAAAATCTAAATCAAATCAATATTTGGTGTGACCCCCTCTTGCCTTCAAAACAGAATCAATTCTTCTAGATACACTTGCACAAAGTTTAAGGAACTCGGTAGGTAGGTTGTTACAATCATCTTGGAGAACTAATCACAGTTCTGTGGATTTAGGGAGCCTCAGTTGCTTATCTCTCTTCATGTAATCCCAGATAGACTTGATGATGTGGCGATCAGGGCACTGTGGCAGCCATACCATCACTTCCCGGGCCACTTGTTTATGGTGAAGATAGTTCTTAATGACTTTGGCTGTATGATTGGGGTTACTGTCATGTAACAAAATGAATTTGGGGCAAATCAGATGCCTCTCTGATGGTATTCCATGATGGATAAGTGTCTGCCTGTACTTTTCAGCATTAATTCTGACCAAATCCCCAACTCCATTTGCAGAAATGCAGCTCCACCATCTTTCACTGTTGCTTACAGACACTCATTCTTGTAAAGTGCTCCAGCCCTTCAGGAAATAAAGTGACTAATCACTCCAGAGCACCTGCTGCCATTTTTCTGCACCCCAGTTCCTGTGTTTTCATGCATAGTTGAGTCGCTTGGACTTTTTTCCATGTCGGAGGTATGGCTTTTTGGCAGAAAGTCTTCCATGAAGATCACTTCTGACCAGGCTTCTTCAGACAGTTGATAGGTATACCAGGGGTCCACTGTTTTCTGCCAATTCTGAGCTGATGGCACTGCTGGACATCTACTGATTGTGAAGTGAAGTAAGCATGATGTGTCTGTCTTCTGCTGCACTAAGTTTCCTTGGCCGATCTCTGCGTCTGTGGTCCTCAATGTTGCCCGGTTCTTTCTGCTTCTTCAAAAGAGCTTGGATATCACATCTGGAAACCCCTGTCTGCCTTGAAATTTCTGTCTGAAAGATACCTTGCTGATGCAGTATGACTACCATGTGTCTTGTTTCTGTTCTCAGTTTTGCTATGGTGTATGACTTTTGACATTAAACTGTCTTCAGCAACCTCACCTTGTTAGCTGTGTTTGGCTGTTCCTTACCCAGTTTTATTCCTCCTACACAGCTGTTTATGTTTCAGTTAATGATTGTGTTTCAACCTACATATTAAATTGATGATCATTAGCACCTGTTTGGTATAATTGTTTAATCATACACCTGACTATATCCCTACAAAATCCCTGACTTTGTGCAAGTGCACCTAGAAGAATTGATGCTGTTTTGAAGGCAAAGTGTCACACCAAATATTGATTCAATTAAATTTTTTCTTCTGTTCACTGACTATGCATTTTGTTAATTGAGAAATATAAACCAACTAGTTGAACAGCCCGTTACACGGGCCACAGTGCCTCTGGCAGCCGGTTGCGGGGCAGTCACACGCAGTGGAGACTGGCCGCGCCTCGGCTGATACAGAGCTGGGCGCTCCGAAGGAGCGCCCAGCTCTGTATCAGCCGCGGCGCGGCCAGTCTCCACTGCGTGTGACTGCCGCACGCGCAGCAGTGTCTACTGCGCATGTCGGGCGTTACACACAACTTAGCGAATTATTATATAGGATGAAACCCTGATGCACTCAGAAAAATACCCCATCCAAGAAAAACCACCAAATACTCTCAGGCCAGAGCACTAAACCAGTGGTGCTACAAGGTAAACTAATGGATACAAAAGACAATAAAAGATAACTCTGCTGTTCTAGCACACTCCGTGAAAACAGATCTCAATCTGGAATTAAAACTTAATTTTTAATTAATAAAATAAAATAAGTGAAAACCTTTCCAAAATATGACTAAAATGAGAGCGAATTGAAAGTCATGGTGCTAAATTCCTGTAGTGTGCATGTACTGCTAGGGCATCTACTGGCTTGATGTTTTTACATGATCAAACATGGTTTATTAAACCATCTGGTCTTCTCTGGCTTGCCAACTCCTATTCATAAACCAGAACATATAGTTAAATCTGGGATCTCTTATATGGACAGGAAGAGAGATGTCTCTCACTGTCTGTAGATCCTTCCAGTTCAGATCGAATCGTCAGTACATAACTGGTTAATAATAAATATGTTAAACAGTTCCATGGATCAAGCAAAGGGCTACTCCTATTGTTTCTAAAGGAATGTCAGCATTCTATTTAGTATTAATATAAGGATTGGAACATGTCCAGTTCACAACAAAATATCTAGAAGGCTAAGTATTGTAATTCTCAATGGACTTGTGAAAGCCGATTAAACTGAGAAGGACAAAGTATTATTATCAGCTACGAATAATAAGCTATAATTATTGAGGAGTGATCTTGTAGTAAACTGCAGCTATTGAATGATCAAATAACCGTGTTAAACCCAGCTTGCCATTCTTTGAGATGTTGTAATAAATTGCCGGAGCTTGTCCGGCTTGTGAATGATTGGAAGAGCTGAGAGGTTGCTACGTACACCGCACTAAATCTTGATAAACCCTAAGTTTATTGAATAACTTAGATGATGGGGCAGTTCCGGCTTGCCAACAAGTACACAGTTAAAATATACTGAAATGTTTAAAACCTAAATAATTCTATTGCCAAGGCATGTCCGGCTTGCCAACAAACCATATTTGATCACGTAAAAACACCAAGCCGGTTGTTGCCCCAGCAGTACATGCACATTACAGAAATTTAGCACCACGAGGTTCAATTCACTCTCATTTTAATCATATTTTGGATAGGTTTTTACTTATTTTATTGATTAAAAATTATGTTTCAACTCCCGATTGGGATCCGTTTTCACCCACACCTTCCAAAGCTAAGCAGAGTGTGCTAGTACAGCAGGGTTATCTGTTATTGTTTTTAGATAAATATAAACTATTAACCCTTTGAGTGCCAGAGGGGTATGGAACGCATTGTGATCCATACCCCTCTGGAACTCAGAAGGGTTAACATGTCTATTTCTGAAAACATTCTTACTTTACAGCATTTTTTCACAACTGTCTAAAACGGTCTCACATTACTGTATACATATATATATATATATATATATATATATATATATATATATATATATTAATATATATAGGTGTGGGAGGAATCTCTTTCCGTGTCCCCAAGAGAAATTCCACGAAAACCTCGTTGTTGTCCACTTTTTCACTGGAAAATCCGCTTTAAGACTAGTGAATAAAATTTTTGCACTTTTCGCCCATTGGACAAAATTTTTCGCCATTTTTTCAATGGCTAGAAAATTTCCACTCCTTGATTTACGTGGTTTATACCTTTTCGCTATAACAATGTGTAGTATTTGTGAAAATCAAACACAATAGAAGCAGCTACAGAGTGAGGTAGACGTGCTGTGCTATTCTGCTGTGATCTTTTTCCAAAATTGAGGCAGGAGAGGCTCTTAGTGACTGCTATCACTATAAGCAGGTTTAAAAATAATAAATGGAGGAGCTGGAAGAACCCTTATGTGTCCACTGAGTCTGAGAAGGAGAAGGAAGTGAGCACTATTGAACCAATGCTGTACAGTCCCCGTAAATCACTCCAACGGCTCTTGGGGAATTTAATGGGAAAGGATGGAGAAAAGCGAATGAAAGGAGGGAGAAAAGGGTAGTACTAGTGAGATCAGGACAGGTCAGCTGCCTCTGCTTGCTGCTAGATGTGCTGCCTCTGTTGCCACCATTGCTGCCCCTGTTGAAACTAGTGCTGTGCCTGCTGCCAGTGCTGAATCTGCTGCCACCAATACTGTGCCTACTGTCAGACTTGCTGCCCCTGTTTTCAGCGTCACCAGTGCTGTGCCTGCTGCCAGTGTTGAAGCTGCTACCACCAGTGCTGAAGCTGCTAGTGTTCTTGTAATACTCAGGAGGGGGGGAAGGAGAAGATGATTCCAAGTTTCATAGCAGAGGACCATAAGTCACACCTACCATTCCCAAGCAGTCCCACCAATGCTAGTACTACTATTACTAAGAAGGGCAACAGCTTGTTAGTGTTAGGAATGAAGGAGGGGGTAATCAATATCCTCATATTACTAGTGACTGTCAGGAGGAAGACTTTGGGGCTGAACTTTATGTGCGTGGTGTTAGTAGTAGTACTAGTAATAGTGATGGTGAAGCAGCCGGTGGGACTTGTTTTAGGGGAGTGCTAGGGGAAGCATTTGAGAGTGTCCACATTAGTGGTCAAGGGAGCCCACACCATTCCTCTGGCTCTGGGAGTCCTCCTCCCCTTCCCTTCACTACAGTGTCAAGGTGGAACATGATCCTGAAGAGGTCAGAACTGGTGTTGGTCGAGGAAAGCAGACTCAGAATTTATACCACCACCACGAGCAGGAGCACAGATCAGCTGCCTGTGTCTGATGCTACTGCTGCTAGTCTGCCTTCTTCTTCAGGTCAAAAGGAAATACAAAGTGTGACATTAGGGGACCCTTTGTCACACTGCTCGTCACCTCCTCCAAGCAGCAGTGAGATGTCTGTGATAGAGCAGCAACACGTAGAAGCTAGTGGTGGTGGTGATAATGATGGTAGAGAAGCTGGAGTGGAAGAGACATTGATAGCCTTTTTATCAGAAACTAAGAAGAAATGGGAGACAGGGATGAGGATGGGTATCACCATCACCACTAGCAATCAGCTTTTTGAAATTTGTCGAATTTGCAACTAATCTAATTCCTGCTGCTGCTGAGATGCAAGGGCAGCAGGATGCTGAGGAGTAGGCTAGTGTGCCACAGACCACAGTGGACATAGTGGGAATGGGGTCAACAAGTGATGCGGGACTAGGACAGGTTCCTCTTGCCAGCACCAGCAATACACCTGGTCCTAGTTGCAGTGCTGATTTTGAAGCAGTAGCAGCAACATCATCCACTGCCAGCACAGACAGTGAAGGGGAATGTGGAGGACAAGAAGTAAGAGGACATTCTTCTCCATCTTCCCACTCTTCCCTAAAGTCATGGGTGTGGGACTATTTTTCCCTTGGGGCAGTCACAGTGCAGTCATCACCAATGGCACTGTGCACAATTCGCGACAAGTCAGTGAGAAGGGGAAAGGAGGGAACACACCTTGGCACAACCTCCCTGATATCACACATGAAACACAGACACCATGACATTTATATCAAACATGTTAAAGCCAAACACCCATTACAGAAATCTAGCAATGCTGTTACTGTAACCCCTGACTCTCCAGAAAGGCAACAAGAGGTGAGGTGGAGATCAAAGAGAAGGAAGAATAGAGAAACCCAGACAGACACTGGTTCCATGATGAGCAAAACAACTAGCTCGCCATCACCATCACCTTCTTCCTCTAGGGTAACAACTACATATTCTGCCAGTCCACCTCGTTGTTTGTTACCTCCCCCACCAAAATGATAGCCACTCTGTTGATGTTAGGATATGGCAGTTTCGTCTCTACCAATTGCATACTGTGTGGTGCACTGACCACACAAGCCAGTGTGGTGGAGGAGAATCACAAGAAGTGCATCAAGTGGCATCTGAGGAGATTCTATCCTGCAGAATATGCTAGGATGCTGGCAGGGAGGGTTCATCATTACTATTAAACTGTCAGGAAGTTGACATGCGTCCTTAGCGGGGTCTGGACAAGGGGTATAGCGACAGTAGCAGTACGTTGGTTCTGGTGTCATGGTGTTTGGATACAATTGTGGCCCCAGATGTTATTTACCACACACACTGTGCACATTGCAGTTGCTGATGAGAGCCACAGTTCCTGCTCTCAAGGGAAAAATCTCTGTTCTAATAACAACACACCCATGATTTTGGAGGAGGGGCAGGTGGAGAAGAATTATTGGCCAACATCTTCTTTTCTCCACATAGACTGAGGGCTATTTATTGTGCTGCTACTGCCTCAGACGCATCACTGGAGATAGTCGTGGCAAGTGGAAACGTCATCATTCATCACCCCTGTTACTGCTGTTGTTGATTCCATTCCCTTTCAGCTGCTTAATCATTCTGCTTCTTAAACATCTCGGCAGCAGCAGCAAGAACAGCAATTGCAAAATCCACAATTATGGACTCAGACTCAGGAGGGGAACATTTTACAATGGCCACTGGCCACTGACCAACATGACCTGCTGGCAGTAGGCCAATAGGGCATTGTTTTTTCCTCAGGGCTTGTGCTTTGAGAAAAAAAAAATTGGGGGTTTGTTTCTAACAAGCCTAAGTCCTACAAATCAATGTTTCCTCAGGGCTTGGACCTCTAACAACAAATCTAACAAATCATCCTCTACAAATTACTCTATCAAGTCAAGCAGCAGCTTATGTCAGGGGGTTCCTATCTATCACGTTACATAGAAATTTATTTTTTTATTTTATTGGTTTATTTTTTTATTAACTATCCCCCCAATACCAGTCAAGAACCCCAAAAACCAAATTCCCTGTTCAACTGATTCATTCCCCAGACTCTACCCACCAACACAGACACCCTCCTCAGACCCTTTTTATACCATGCCTTATGGGTTTTTTTTAAATTTTATTTAGGATGTATTTTTTATTAACTGCCCCCCAATCCCAGTAAACAACCCCCCCAAAAATCAACCCCTGTTCAACTGATTGTTTCTCCACACTCCACCAACACAGGCACCCTCATGCCCCTTTTATACTATGCCTTTGGGACATAAAATAATATTTGCTAAGAGTTGTGTATAACTTCAATGTTCCCATTGATTTCAATGGGCGAAAAAAGGGGGGGGGGAAATGGAAAATCACCACTTTTTGCAGGAAATTTTTCTCAAAGTGGAAAGTGCCATTTTTCACTGATTTCAGTTTGAGGAGAAAAGTTTCGCCCATTCCTAAATATGGGTAGATATATATAAAAGAGTTCCTATTGTAATGCTGCAATTAATCTTCATAGTATTCGGACCATGGAGAGAGTTATTTCAATACTATCAGAGTTGTAGTTCAAGAGTAATTGAATGATAAAGTATCCCCCCGCCCCTTTTACTGATGTAACACTGCTCTCCTCAGAGCAACAAAACTGTCTGGATGGATTGCAGAGATGGACAATCTTCAGTGAGCATAAGGAAAAACCTGACAAGGAGGGCAGGGTTTTCTTTATGCTCACAGTAAGAAGATTGTCCTTTGCTGTGAGCTGTCTGGTCCCAGGACCAGATTCCACATCTGAGGAGAGGTTGCTTACACTAGGTAAAAGGGATGGGAGGGATACTTTATCTTTCAATTATTCTTGAACTACAATTCTGACAGCATTGAAATTGAAATTCCATGGCCCAAATATTATGAAGATTATTTGGAGCTGCTGCTTTTGTGAAACATTACTATCCCTTTAACATGCTTTGTTCATTTATAGGCGGATCAAGCCATTTATGGTCTGATCAAGCCATTCAGCATCTAGACTAAGATCTACCTTGGATCTGATTCATCTATCTGGATATATTTATATATTTTAGTTTTGTGCAATATAGTAGCTATAAGATTTTAAGTAAATTTATGTTTTTCATACCTGTCGTTTCCTAATTATAGGAGCCTGACTCCAACTAGAACCCATTCTAGATTGATTTATCAGGCTTGGTCCTACTCATAATCTTAGGATAGTAGTAGGGTAGGTTTCTATAGATATTTCCTATATTTATACGATTTAGGTCATGGTTGTTTCCATTAGTCATCATGTTCACCTCTTCATCTTAGGTACTAGGTCTTTTCCTAGTAGGAAGTCACTGCCAGAAATCTCTGTTCTAGTACTGATACTTACCGTGCTATCCTTACCTCTCTAATGAGGCCGAAGGTAGATACTGTTGCTATAAATAAGTTTATATGTCTTCCTTACCTCTTCGTAGAGGCTGAAGGCTGATAATGTCAATTTTAATTCATGTCATCCTTACCTTGTCATAGAGTCCAAAGGTTAATATTGTAAATTATTTCACCCATGTCCTCCTCCAGAAGTCTGACACTGATATCTTATTTATCCATGACCTCCTTACTTCTTTATAGAGGCTGAAGGCTCATAATATCATTATTTAATCCATGTCATCCTTACATCTCCATTTCACTAGATCCTTCACCTATAGTCTAGAATTGCTTTACGTTCTTCATTTACATTCCAGCACTTTGTCACTTTTATTCTAGTATTTTGTCAAACTACTAATTTGCTTGTGTTTTGCAGCATGGAAGAAGTTGGTCATCAAGCTAATTCAGACTCTTGGATATCTATTCCAGAAGCATCTGCGACACCAAGTGTTCATCCCCAGTCTCTCAGAGAAAAGACCAAACCAAAAATGATGGCTGAATTATCTCATGGGCACATTCCTTATGCAACTTCTGCCCATAAAGCTGAATTATTTTCTCTTTTGTTCCCTCCTGTCTCTCCTCTTCCACCCCTTTCTCCTTCAATCACTGCAGTACCACAACTCCAGCATATCACTCAACTTCTAACTGATCTCAGCTCAGCTGTGGCTGATTTTCAGACCAGAGTGTCCACTCTTGAAACCATGTCTCTTCCCTCAATGCAATCTCCTTTGGCCCAAGCAGCTCTTCCTCAGGCAGGTACTAAGATCAATCAATCTCCCTGCATAACATCAGCTCACTTGGTCCCAGCTCATATTAGAAGAGATATCATTGAGGGGAAATAAATTAATCAAATTTCCCTTCTGATAGCATTTCAGAGGACATGAGCTGTGGAAACCTGTCCGTAAAGCTGAAATCTAAAGATCTGAGAATTAGTAAGCAACTTTCCATCCCAATATTTGTTCTTGGATGCAGAATTTTTAGAGATATTTTATGTTCAGTCCACCCACTTAGCAGGCAGTAGGAGTTAGACCAGTATCTATGCCTGGCTGTAGACCTCTGATACAGGTATGGAGGATACACATTTTTTGAGTATCATAATTCATTTTCTGCCAAAACTGCAGCGGCTTTGCCTCAATTTAACTATATTACTGACTGGAGCTTACTCAATATCAAGTTATTTTGCCGCCGTTTCACAGGCCTTAAAGGGATAGTAATGTCCAAAAAAAACTATAAATAAATGGTAGATGCAATTAAAAAAGACTTAATGCACTTCTTCATATCTATAAAACCTCTATGGTTTGAGAGATATATGAAAATAAAGGTCTCTGCTCCCTCCCCTTTGTGCCTGACGAGCTGTAAAGCTGTCATAGGCAGAATCTGGTCGGGCGACCAGACGCAGCTGTTCAGGAGAACTGTCATAGAGATATCTAACTATAATTACTTAATTGGAGTGGTCTTCAACGTGTGCTTGCAAACCAGGCACACGTTGTATACCATACCGATTAAGTACTTATAGTTAGATATCTCAATGACAGCACTCCTGAAGAGCCGCTGTGTGATTCCAGAAGCAGGTTTGAGGTTTGAGATATAGGAAGTAGCGCATTAAGCCTTTTGTACTTCCATCTACCATTTAGCTTATTGTTTTTTTGGGACATTAATATCCCTTTAAAACTCCCATTTGTGCTCTATGTCAGTCAACATCTCACTCAGCCAGTCTCTGCCCTCCAGCAATTCCCTCCAAAAGTAGCAATCCTCCTGTAGCCTCCTTTTCCTTACCTGCCATCTCCACCCTTGCCTCTATGCCTCGTTTTCCAACACTGGACAAATTGGGTAGAACTGTTCATTACCTGGGCAGTTCACCTATTTACAACAATTTCAACTTCAAGGGCTGTTTTTATAGTGCCTGTTATTTAGTACACATTTTTTCTGTATGTCATAAAGCACATTCTAGAGCTATATGTCCATGCAATTATCACTTACCCAGCTGTATATTTCTAATCTCCAAAACTGGTTTCAGTAGTCTCAGGTCCTTTAGTTGTAGACTGCCTCATTGCTAAAGAACTAATCAAAGGGTTCATTATAGTGCCCTTCTCAGCCCCTCCATTTCCCATCTGGTGCGTTAATCCTATTGGAATCCCAACCAGACAGTTTTCTTTGAAGAAGAGACTCATCATCGATTTTTCAGTACCACACTCTTCCCAGATACCTAGCATCAACTCACTCATACCATCAAAAGAATACTTCTTAGAATACAAAAGTATAAATGGCACTATCAGGCATATTAAGCAAGCAAGTCACCAATGTCTCCTTTCTAAAGCCGATATCTCTGACTCCTTTAAGCTGTTGCCTGTCCACCCTTCATTGTGGCATCTGCAGAGCATTAAGTGGCAGCAGCAGAGGCCATCTAAGGCCCCTGGTTTCAACCACTAGGACTTTTGTCAGAAGTTCATGTTGTGGTGGCCAGTGGCCACTGGCTATTGTCAAATGCCCCAGTGTAATTGCAGAATTTGACACTGCTGTTCTTGCTGCTACTGCTGAGTTGTTTAAACAGCAGGATAAATAGGCAGCTCAAACAAATGGGATCAACAACAGCAGTTACATGGCTGATGAAGGTTCTACTTGCCATTACTAGCTCCAGTGATACACCTGAGGCAGTAGCAGCAACATAACTAGCCCTCACCATGACAGGTATATGTGGAAAAAAGAAGAAGTTAGCAAATAATTCTTCTCCACTTGCTCCTGGAGAAGTGTGTGTGAAAATAAAAAAAAATTCCCTTGAGAGCAGGAACTGTGCCTTTCATCAGGAACTACCATGTACACAGCGTGTTTGATAAATAACGGAAGGACTGGGAACAGTGGGCACATCTGGACTCACATGAAATACCTGGTGTAACTGTAACCAAACACCATGATGCTTAGGGTCCCTAATGTGAAATCATCCAACCAGAAACCAAATATTGCTGCTGTCATTATGCCCCTTGTTCACTCCCCGAAAAGGACATGTGAGAACTTGAAGTTTTAATAATAATGATAAACACTCCCTGCCACCAGCTTAGCATATTCTGCACAATGGAATCTCCTCAGATGCTGCTTTATTCCCTGCAACCTATTATCCTCCACCACACTGCCATGTGTGGGCAGTGCACCACACAACGTGCATTGGGTGCACATGAACTGCCACATCCTGACATCTACTGAACGGCTATTGTAACGGAAGGCAGAGTCCACGTTGCCGCCTGACAGGATCCAGAGATGGGTAGCAGGATACTGGCAGCAGACGGACGAACGATGCAGGAACTTGGGCTCAGATGGGAAACCTTGAACTGGTGGGGAACACATTCCCACCCACCAGGCAGGGATCAGAGAATTCAGGGGCATAACAACATCCCCGGGACTGTGGTCCCACTCACCAGGTCAGGGGTCGCAGGGGGGCTGATTGGGAGCGCACTCCCACCCACCAGTTCACAGGTAACAGGGGCACAAACAGCATTCTTGGTGAGGACCGCACTCCCACTCACCCAGCTGGGGGTCCCAGGAAAAGGGGAATTACTGTTGGGCTGGGAGTGAGGACTGTTGTCCCACTCACCCCAGCCAGGGATTCACAGGGCCTGGTGGGTTTGCTCCCATCCACCAGGCCAGGGGTCACATAGGGGCTGATATCAAAGGCATCAGCACTGCAAAGGGGCAATCCGCTGATCTCCTTGTCTTCTGGGGCCCCCTCCTCAGGGCCATTTCTTTTCTTTAGCAGGGAGGTACTCCAAATCCTCCTAGCAATTTTATTCAGGTACCTGGAGAACACAATCTTCCCCTTCTCCAAGGCAGCAACAACAGGGGACGAACTGTGGCTGCTGGTGGGGACCTGCATCTCTTCCACCACAGCAGGGGTTTCTCAGGCCCTGGTGAGCTCGCTCCCACTCAACAGGCCAGGGTTCACAGGGGGGCTAGTGGGGCACTCCTTTCCACCCACCAGTTCACAAAACATTTCCACAGGAGGGTCATCAGCACTGCTCTCTTCCAGCCCGCTGGGGTCCTCCTCTCATAGGCCATCACTCGCAAGGCCCTTCTCTGCCTTGAGGGAGACCGCAGTCCCATCCCTCAAGGCGGCATCATCCATGGCCCTGGGAAGCACACACTGCTCCTCTTCCAGGGCATTTTCCAAAACAACAGGGTGCATCACTTTGGGGCTGCTGGTGAGCTCTTCCACACTCACCACAGCAGGGGGTTCACAGGGACAGATGGGCTCTCTCCTACCCATCAGTTGGGGTATACAATTGCTGCTGATGGGAACCTGCATCTCATTCACCGCAGCTGGGAAAGCAGGGGAAGGGGCAACATGCCTATCAAGGGAGACGCTTGTCCCATCCCCTGATGCTCAGCTCAGGCAAAACATTATCCAGGGGCAAAGGGTTATCAGGGAGGACCGTTGTCCCACTCCCTGATGTGGGGAAAACACAAGGGGCACTGGTGAGGAGCGAATTCCCACTCACCAGTGTGGAGTGAACAGGGGTAACACAATCCTGGTCCTCAAAGTTGCTGAAGTCCTCCTCAGATGTGTTACCCCCCCATTCTTCTTCCTCTTTTTGAAATTCCCGAACCTCTCAAATGAACCTAGCATATAGTTGCTCCAGGTCCCATTCACATCCTGCCAGGATGTCCAAATTTCCCTGGCAGTCCGCAGGAATGTATCCCCCAAAACGGTCCTCCCTCTTGTCCCGGATCTCCCAGTATCTGCTGGAGTCAGGGCACCCAAAAGTAGAGTCCATGTTGTAGGCGTTCCATAACAGCCCATGGATGTCCCATCGCAAACGAGCTGGGCACCAGTCGAAAAGGCCCTCGGATCCATATTCCTTGTCCAGGTATTTAACAAAATCCCAGTACTCCTCCTGTACTCTGAGCTCCTCTGTAATGCATGCATCCAACTCTGGAATGAAGTCGTAGATAACATCGCCCAGCCGGGTCCACCACTGTACTTGGATGGTGCTGTAGCGGTCCTCGTATGCTCCCAGAGTGTCCACCAGCACTGCTTCATCCACCATGTCTCACTCGATGCACCCAATAAAAAAAGGAGAAATCCCACCACTGCCACCAGTGTAACGGAAGCTGAGAAGGGACTGCGTCGCCTTCCGCCGTCGTTCCCGGGTCTCTCCTTCTCGACGCCGGACTGGTGCCATCGGATGCACCGGTCAAGCAGATAACGTCCTGGTGGTCGAATCAAAGGTTCTACTGGAACTTGGAAGAAGAAAGGCAGAGTCCACGTTGCCGCCTGACAGGATCCGGAGATGGGTAGCAGGATACTGGCAGTAGACGGACGAACGATGCAGGAACCTGGGCTCAGATGGGCGGCAGAGTGGCCACTTTAAAACCATAAGAACATAAGACTCCAGGACTCTGGTTCACTCCAAAACATAACTCACTTTATTGACACAAACCACAGATATTTATACACAAATCTTTACATTGCACTTTAAGGGGGGAAACCAGATACAATAGGGCATGATCCAATCATAATATATCAGAAAAAGGCCAGCAACAGATGGTCTTAACAGATACAATAACTCAGCCATGATTACATTTCAGATCCAAAAGGGTTTGTTTGAACAAAGACTCGAGGGCTTGAACTAATTACCACATGGCAGGGGGTCTGACTGCAGTTCACAGTGGGTTAATTAACACACAGCAGGGGGTCTAGCTACAGTACACATAGTCAAATGGCTGGAGTGGCTGCAATACACATCTTAGGCTATGGAAGATATTTGCATGCTTACTCCAGGGTTTTGAGTGACCCAGCTTTCACCTCTTGCCCCCGCCGTCGAACGTTTGATCCGGTGGCGCTGATCACACACAGCGCCAGTCCCGCCAACTGGTAATCGGTGAGTGTGTAAACCCTCGAACATACTACATACAATAACTAAAACGTTCAACATATATTAAACATAGTATATGATCCAAAGTCTATGAATTTAAGTCTTTGCTCTTGGGTAATAGCTGGACAGTTCGTACGACACGGCCCAGCATAGAGTCCAAACGGTAATAAATGTCCATAGTCTTTGGATAAATAGTTTGAGGTCCAGACAAGGGCTCAAGTAACGAGTAGGATCCGTTACAGCTATCAACAGGTGGTGGTGGTAAAGATGAATGAGGTGGATCACCAGAAGATGTGGTTACCCTAGAGCAAAAAGTTGATGGTGAGCCATGTGTTTCGCTCACCATCAAACTTTCAGGCTCTGCCTGGGTTTTTCTATTCTTCCTCCTCTTTGATTTCCACCTCGCCTCTTGTTGCTTTTGGGTAGAGTCAGGGGGCACAGCAACAATGGTGTCTGATTTATTTATTGTTATTTGGTTGGTGTTTAGCTTTAACATGTTTCAAATGTTATGGAGTCTGTGTTTCATGTTGTCAGTACCTTCTGGGTGTCGGTAAGGGCTCCTGGGTACAATCTGCGGCAAGGGGAAAATGCAATGTTCTCCCCTCTCCTCTCGAGCCGCAACCTGATACACTGGGACTTCTGGGTTCAACTACCGCCTCTATGCCCAAAGATGACGTCACCAGGCACATAAAAAGTGGCACTCACCTACTCAGGACTCAGTTATTGTTACTCAGAGCTGCTTCCTGTTCCCAGACATTTTTTACCTCCAGCTTGATGCCTGACTACTCTATTGCTCTCAGCCTGCCCTTACCGCCAGCTTGATACCTGACTACTCTATTGCTCTCAGTCTGCCCTGACCTCCAGCATTGTACTTGACACTTCCTCTTTTCCAGTGAGTGTGTGCTATTATCTCCAGCTACCCTTCTCTCCCGAATCTTCCTCATAGTGTCCTGGTCAGCCTGTCCTGGATTCTCTGGTACCATTTATTTTTTGTTTTATACATATACAAGTGAAAATGTTTTACTTTGTTGTACAGTATGTATATATATGTCTTAAGCTCTTCTCTGGGTATATATATATATATATATATATATATATATATATATATATATTACTTCTGTATACGTATTGGGGTTCTTTCTGTTTGTTAAGCTTAGTGGTTTTCCTGGGTCCTTGTAGATAGGCTCTCCCTAACTTAGATTTCTAAATTTCGGTACTAACACGTGTGTTTTCAGGGTGATTATGTCGAGGTGCATTCCCTCCTTTACTCTTTTCACTGACTTGTTACAAATTGTGCACTGTACGGTTGCTGATGAGTGCACTGTGCCTGCCCCAAGAGAAAAATAGTCCCTCACCCAGGACCACTGGCTGGGGCAGAGGATGATATTGCTGCTGTTGCTGCTACTGCCTCAGAATCAGCACTGCAACTAGGACTAGGAGTATTGCTACTACTGGGAAATGGAACCTGTCCGAGTCCTGCATCACTTGTTTACCCCATTTCCACTGTGTCCACAGTGGTCTGTGGCACACTAGCCTGCTTGTCATCATCCTGCTGCCCTTGCAATTCAGCAGCAGGAATTAGAGCAGTTGCAAACTCCGCAAATTCCAAAAAACTCACTGCTGGTGGTGTTGGTGGTGATGTCCATCCCCATCCCTATCTCCCATTCCTTCTTAGTTAGGGCTAAAAAGACCATTAATGTTTCTTCAGCTTTTCCACCATCATCATCATCATCACCACCTCCAGTCCCTCCTTGCTGCTGCTGCTCTATTACAGATGTCAGTTGGAGGAGATGATGAGAATGTGACAGAGGACCCCCTAGTGTCACACTTGCTATCTCTTGTTTAACTAAAGAAGTCAGGACTGGCAGCAAGCACAGGTAGCTGATCTCTGCTCCCGGTGGTGGTTGTGGTATTATTGCTGCTAGGTAACAGTTCTGCCTCTTCAAGCTCATGTTCTACCTGGACAAAGCCACGGGGGAGGGGAAGGAGACTACCACATTCAGGGGGAATGTTGTGGGCTCCCTTGACCGCTAGTCTGACCGCTATGGATTACTTACCCTACCACCCCCCTAGTCCCACTAGCTGCTTCACCATCACTGTTACTACTAGTAACACCAAACACATCAGTCTCAGTGCCTTAGTCTTCCTCGTCCCAAGTAATATATTAAACCCCTCCCTCACTCCTAACACTCTGTACAAGCTGCTGGACCTTCTGAGTAGTAGTAGTAGTAGTAGTACTAGTTGTGGGACTGCTTGGGGATGGTAAGTGTGACTTAGGGCCCCCTGCTCTCACATATGGCATCATCTCTTCCTCCCCCTCCTCCTAAGAATTACAAAACATACTGGCTGCAGGCGCAGCATTGGCAACAGATGAAGCACTGGCAGCAGGCACAGGTAGCTGACCTGTCCTGCTCATACTACTACTTCCCTCTTCTTCCTTCCATGAGACAAATTTCCCCAAGATCCCTAATGGTGATGTAGGGGGACTGTCTAACATTGGGTCTGGGAAACCAGGGCATCCAGACCCTTCAATTCTCTTAACTGTAAATTCCTCCAGCTCACACTCACTGGACCGATAACAGTCCTTCCAGCTCCTCCTTATCATTACTATTCTACTTGCTCATAGTGATAGCAGTCACTATAAGCCTCTCCTGCCTCAATGTTGCTATTAACACACATAGCCTAGCACCTCTCTCTCTCTTTGTAACTGCTTGTTTTGTGTTTCACTTCCTGGAAAACGGCACATTTTTATAGAGAAAAGGTGAAAAATATGTGATTAAAGATGCAAAAACTTTCTAGCAACTGAAAAAATAGCAACTTTTTTGCCAATGGGTGAAAATAGAGCAGATTGTTATAGCTTTAGTTAAAGGCAATTTTCCTGCAAAAATGTAAACAATCATGTGGTTTTCACAATTTTTTTCACGGAAACGATGGGACCTTTCTCCCACACCTATATAGGAGTACCTTTGGAGATTCTGTAACTCCTGAAGAAGTGGAAAGTATAGTTACACAATATGCACTGGGAAGTGTCCTTGTAGGTAAGATGAAGCTTTGGCTATCTGTTGCCAAAGCTAGGTACAATTATTAAATGTAAGGTGGAGATATGAGGGTACTGGACCAGTACCCACATCTCTCCACCTTACATTTCGTTATTATACCTAGCTTTGGGGCAGCCTGGTCAGCAGCGGCAACCAGATAGTGAGACTTAGAATGTGGAGCACCAGTAAGGGAAATCTTAGATAGGTTATCTTAGATAGTGTAACCACTGTTCTGGGACTACTTCCAGGCTAGAAATGATCATGTGTTCCGCCCGTTTAACAATATAGCATGCCAAGGCAACCTACATTACTGATAAAAATTTTCCACTAAGAGCCATTTTGGGGAATTGATCTACGTGGACATACAAACTTGTGGACTTCTACGGCAGCAATATTAGCATGGCAGAGTATTGATCGAAAAGAGGCATATTATATCAGCTGATCCTCTGATAAGCCTCAGATCTCATGGCTTTAAGAGACTCCAAATTTGTCTCATTAAGAGTCTACCATGAGTTTGGAAGAAATACTAATATAACCACAATCATTCTGGGTTTGTCTCTCTATTTTCTTTTGTTTTTGTTCCAATAATAAAAAGAGACATTAATTGCCTGGATTGGACTTACCTTAAAGTTTGCTAATAGTTAACCTTGAAACAAGTTTTATAATAAAAATAATTGAGTTTGGTAATGCTGAATATTTTAGTTGGATAATTTGGTAAATATGAATTATTTTTGCACATTTCATTTATACTCAAGTTACTATTAAACTAAATAAAGAAAACAAAAAACAATCACCACTCTTCAACCACAGGAAGCAACAAAAATCAGTTTAAGGGAAATCCATTACGATCAAGATCTAATAAAACCACAAATCTAAAATATTATACAGTTTGTATTAAATATAACAACAATGACTATAGTTTAAAAGTTATAGATCAACAGGTGAAGCAGTGTTCAGGACACAACCCCAGGGCTACAAGAAAACAAGGTAAAGAAAAATGTATGGCTTTGGTTTTATTTTTTTATTTTATTTTTCATTAAATTTTAGAATACATTCACGGTTTTTAAAATTTTTCCTATATAATATTAAAATAAATATGTTTTTATTTTGCCATTGAATGTCTAGTATAATACAAGTGAATGCATTAAATGGTCAAAAATTATCGTAATGAGATTTTTACCCATCCCATATGTATCTTTATGATGCTCCCGTAGATCTCAAGAGTCAATAATGCTAATGCTCCTATCATATATCCATTGAACGAATATGGAAAACCATTGGGAAAGTTTTGTATTCATGGTCTAAAATGTATTATATATGAATAGAATATCTAACAATATTAAATATGTAATTACAATCTAACAAAATTAAAATCCATGCAATATTTACACAAACAGTTAATTAGTCTTCATCATTCATACTAAAGGTTCTTAACCTCTTAACGACCGGCCGCAAAGGCACACGGCGGTCAATAAAGGACCACGGAGCATTTTTTTTTTAATTTGGATTCCGGACTCCCCGAAGATGACAGGAGCTTGTCCTAACCTTAGATTAAAATGATATCTATATGTGTGTGTGTGTGCTTTACTATAAACTGTTTTATAATGTTCACTTATTGAAGAATCAAGCAAAACATAATATAAAATACCCTTTTCAGATGTGTTTATCAAGTATTAATAATGATTATAATCACCAGAATACTACAATTCCTATCCAGTACAAAGGAGCAACTTTAAAACAAATATTTTTTAAAGGTAATTTTCTGTAAAGATATAAAAATAACAATAATTCTGACGATATGACTGGAATAAAGTTTACTTTAATACACATTGTGATGTAAGGCCTTGATTTTCTGTGATTCAAAATGAAACAAATGTAACTGTTAAGAATAATAACATATTTTCTCTAATAAAGGTAACGCTTCTTCTATCCCTTGATGTCTATTGTTATTTATGTACCGAGCAGACTAATAGTTTTTGTAGTCAATGATTTGTTGTAGGTACAAAATAAAGGTACAATACAAATACTAGTGAAAGATTTAAAAAAAAACAATTTTTTCAGAAAAACAAAATTCTAAGTCATTGTTGATGCACATTTCTTTGTTATGCAATCAATAACTGCGTGCTTTCATGATATTTTTTTATTCTCCCTATAAATCTTTTTTCACCCTCTATATTTTCTCCCCTCTTCTTTTCTGATCTCTTTTTTCCTCCTAATTGTCTTCTCTTATATAAAGAATTTTTCAGAATTTAACCTCTGTTCTCTTGCAATGTTTTATTTATATATTTCTCTATTTCTTGCTACTGCTGCTCATTCCTGCTGTTTATGTTTCCTTTTACAATGGATTTTTTGATCTACACATTAGCCATGTGTATACCAGGGTAATCAGATTACCCTTGAGGTTAATTTAGCTGGGGTTTGCTTTGGGTGGCCTCTCTGTTCAACGTACATGCACCTTTAAAAATTATCTTTCTTTTGTCTATTGTAAAAAAACACAGCATAGTGCCCAAACTGGATGAATTAATAACATGGTGTTACACAAACAAACCAAAAAACTTTATACATGCCTATTATCGAATTGTGACTGAGCCTTAAAATGCTAGGTGCCAAAGCTATTCAAGGATACGAAACTATAGAAAAACCCAAGCAAAGATAGGAGGAAGCATAATCATATACATCATTTACATAATTTACTAGGAATGGACTAAAAGTCACAGGATTTTGTGGGAATTTACTTGGAAAAAACACGATTTCCCACTAAATTTCCTGCCCATAGAAAACACATAAATTGTTCTTCTTTTTCACCAACACCAATGAATTACATACAATAAATTTGCAGATTTGCACCTAAAAAGGAAACAAAACAAAAAAACACTTTTGACTGATATATGTTACAAACATACAAGCAGAAGATGTTCCACCTGAGCTGTAACTGAGAGTAATTGTGACAGAGACATGGATCTTACATTATTTTCAGATGGAAAAACCATCATTCCATAGCTCTATAGTGCACTTCACACTAAAAGACAAAAATAGCACAATTTTGTCCTTCAAACATGCTAGAGGAAATGGTAAGTGGAAAGTAGCAGTATAAGTGTTGATGGTACTAAAATCATGTTACAGTGTTGTTACAATAGTGGACGAGAATTTAGTGAGACTAGTGGTCAATCTACTATAAATCTCTTTATGGAGAAAAGTTTTTAAGAAGTTAATAAAATGACAGAAATGTGATGATATGCCTGTTTATAAACTCTTTGAGAGATCATCTGGAAAGTCTGGACAAAAAAACCTGCTGAAGAACACACAATCCTCTTGCTCATAATTATCAGCATCACAATTTCACAGTTCAATTCCCACCAACTAACACTTATTGACTTTTAAGTGGGGATGGGCACAAGTTTTCACCTCAAAAGAGAAACAGGAGAAAAATGGCATTTCCCACCTGGCAGCAAATTCCCAACGAAAAGTGATGTTTCTGTGCTTTTTTTCTCCTAATTCATTGCATTGAAATCAATGGGAAAACTGAATTTCTTCCCACAACTTGTGAAGTTTCCCTTATTTTCCTGCAGGCATAGTATAAAAGTATTGTAATGTTCCCACAGCATACCATTCTGTGTTTGTAATGAATAGATAGCAGCAAATGTTTCAACTAGAGAAGACAGGCTAATAAAAAGGAGTTGAAGCTTATTTTATGAGTCTTGTGGGCAGGATATTTGTTTTCTATATTAGGGCAGTCTGGGAACACTGGGAGCACTCTGGGGAACAGGAAGGGAGAAAGTAGGTTGACCCTAAATACCAGATAATTCAGTATGACTGACTGGGAAGGCACAGGAAGTCATGATACATGTTCCTTCCTATTGTGGCTGTTAGTCTCAGTGTCAGTGGAGTCTGGGGTGAAATGAGAAGGAAGCAAAGGACAAGAACCCAATAATTCTGTGTGACTGACTGGGAAGACGCAGGCAGCCATGATCCAAGTTCTTTCCTGATCTGGCTATTATCTCTTTGCTAGGGTAGTCTGGGGGTGTGAGAAGGGAGCAAAGGAGAAGAAGACCAAATACCCCAAAATTCTGTGTGACTGACTGGAAAGATATAGGAAGAGTAGGGATGTGCAAACATTTTCACCTTAAATCAAAATCGTCAAAAAATGGCACTTCCTGCTTGGCAAATAATTTCCCTCACAAAAGCACTGTTTTGCTGCTTTTTTACCTAGCTCATTGCGTTGAAATCAATGTGAAGAAAATATTTTCCCCACCACATGAAAGTTTTCTCTAATTTTCTACAGGCATATAAAAGGGTGTCAGGCTCTCACAACATGCCATTCTGTGTCTGTGAGCGGAGAAAGAAGCATGTTTTTGAGATAGAGAAGACAGGCAAATAAAGGGAATAGAAGTGTGGTATAGAGAGTCTTTAGGTAGGGCATATGTTCTCTGTATAAGAGGAGTCTGGGGGCACTCTGGGTTAGAAGAAGGGAGGAAGGAGGTTGATCCCAAATATCCGAAAATTTGATGTGACTGACTGGAAAGACACAGGCAGCTGTGGTCCAAATTGCTTGCTAATGTTGCTTAATTTTGCTTTTATTGTCTTTATGCTGGGGAAGTTTGGGGAAAGAAGTTGTTGATTTTATTTTATAGTTATAATATATTTTTTTGACTGATTGTGATAAGATAGGCTGGACAACTTAAAAAAAATAATGATAAAGATAAAACATTTTAAAAATGAATACATAAATAATTAACCCTTTCAGTGCCAGAGGGGTACACAATGCATTGCTGTGCAATGTGTTGCGTACCCCTCTGGCACTAAAAGGGTTCATCAAATAAATATATTAGGTGACAGACAGCTGACTGGAATCCTGATATGAGCTTTGTGACTGTGGCAGACTAGATAGACAACAGACGACAATTAGAATTTTGTTGAGAGCCAAGGCAAGACATTACACTTCATCATCAGTTGTGTACTGTAGAGAGTAAAAACACGCAGTAATTGTTGGATGTGTTGAATAGGAGAAAATTGTGTTGGAATAGGTGAAAAATTTGCTGGAATAGGCAAAAAGGAGGAAAGTTTTGTATTGGAGAAAAGGAGAAAACTTTCATGAAAAAAATAGAAAAAAAACATCCGTTTTTAGTGAAAAGTCATGCAGGAAATGTTTCCCCACCCGTAAGAAGAGGTGATCCAAGTTTCTTCCTGATCTTTCTGTTATCTCTGTGCTAGGGACATCTGGGGAAAGAAGTAGTTGAACAGGGAGTGTGTCTTTTTGTTGATAGGGGTGGGGTGGGACAGTTAAAATAATAATAATACATAAATATAACAAAAAAAATTGATAGCTGACATGAGTGGTGACAGAGGCAACCTGATACTAGATAAGATTGAGTAGTTTGTAGAAGGCCCAGGCAAGACATCCCACTGAATCAGTTCTATTCTGTACTTTAAGAAAAAACACACACAGTAGTTGAGTAATGTCTAGCAAATGCAAAAGGAGTAGAGAAGGGTGAAAAGATTAGGAGCAGTGCAGGGACATATGAGTAAAGTGATATTCCAAATGCTGACTGTAGTCATGGTTGCTGCAGCATGTGCAGTAAATTATAGTGTTCCTCTCTCCTTCCAGGGAGGATGCAGTTTGCCAAAGTCTCACCAAAAGTTCCATCACCATCATCGCCAGCATCAGTACTATAAACAAAATCTAAAAATACTTAAGATGGCAACAAGTTGTATTCTAGTGTTGATAGCATAGTGCAAAAAAGGTGTAGCGGCTCAACCAACTACTGCATCTGACAGGGAGACAAACAAGCACAAAATGTGTGCCCTGAAAGTAGTACTGAACATTGTGAACATCCCTCAAAAGGGAAAAGTAAAAAATTGTTTGAGTTCACTAAAACCCTAAAGAAATATAAAAGAAGCAGGGGCAATGCTTAAGATGATCTAATGACTGATGATGATGATGTACATCTAGAGTAAATTCCTCTGGCATCCTTATTTTCTTCAGATCTAGATTAAGATGAGAATGAGAGCGATGATGACATGGCCAGAAAAACAACTGAAAGGGAAATGTTAAATCTTTCACCACTGGAAAGAACTGTGCCTGTCTATAAAATATTTGAGAAAACAATCGGAAAGTATGACCCTAGACAAGCAAAAATGCTCAGCAATACACAGTCATCCTATCAGTCATTATCAGCATTGTCACCTCACCAGTTCCAAGTCCAAATCCCATTCAGCCACACACACTAATAGTGTTCACTAACTAGCAGCAACAACATAGGTTATTAACATCCACATCCTTAGCTATGATGAGTGCCTCTGCTGCTGAAGTGTAGTACCTGTGATACCAAATAGTAGTTGTCCAATTGTAGCAACATCTAGCCTCGTTAGTAGTAGCAGCAGCCCCTCAGGAATCCCTCAGTCAATGAAGACCATAGGATAGAGATATTTTTACTCCAAAATCTAAGCATGGAGATATTTCACTCACAATCCAAAAGGTATGCATATTGCTATCTGTTGTCTATGTAAGAATCACATGAGCAGGGGAAAATTAGGCTCGCACCTAAGAAGGCTCCTCCACACTGAGATCCCATCTGAAGCACTACCACAGGTTTTAATGGGAGACATACCATCAACATGCAAAAATAGAAAGGAAGAGAGACAGGAGGCGCCCCCTGTGTTGAATCTCCAATACATCAACCATCACCAAAATCACCCACAGTGAGATATACTCACAAAAGAATATGCTGTTGGTACACTTATGTGCAGAACAACAATAAAACAATCAAGGCAAATTTGAAGCTGCCCCCAATATCAGCTATCTGAAACTTAGAAAAGTAGATCACATACACCCCAGGCCACCGTAAGGTTACTCCTATGTAATTGCGATATTTAAATGTGCTATGTTGTATGGCTTCTTTGTACTTGCTCATTACTCTATTATTATCTTTGAAAAAGCAGCACACTGTACCCACAGAACGTGTGAGATATAGTTATTTATACTATAACCTGGGCAATTTTTTTGCTTGTATCATATTTTTTAAAATAAATTTTAGATTTTCTACTCGGAAGCTGTTCAGTTTCACTTGGATTATTGGACTTCCTCTGGTTTTACCCAAGCAGAGATGGGTTATACTCTCCACTTGTACTTTTGTCAGCATTGTCTCGAGCTGACAACTTTCTTTGTGGGTATCCATTTGATGTTTGTATTATATATTATTGTTCCTGATATACTACACTATTGGACACCATCAACATGTTAGAGGTGCCACAAATAGCAGCAACAGAAGCACTCTTAAGGGCTCTGGAGCACAAAATAGAAGAAATGATGCTGATGGTTAATTTGATATTATAATACCTATGGCTCCTGCTGCAGAGGAGTATGATGCTGAGTTTTTTGTAGGGGATGACAAGAGTCATACACTTTCCTCACTTGATGCCTCCACCTTCTCCACCTCCTCTAGTCAATTTGTTCAAGCCATCAAGTTACAGGGTTCTTCTGCCATGTACTGCCATCCAACACTTACTGTGTTATAGAGAAGGAGTCAAAAAGTCACAAAAACAATCCCAAGGTATGCTTCTGGAATGGCTAGGTTGTGAAGATGCTGGCAGTGGACATGCTGCCGTATTATTTTCCAGGATGGATGTACCAGAATTGTATAAGTAGGTGGTTAGTGTGGTGGGCAAAGGGCTGGAAAGCTCATTATGCAAGAAAATCCACCTGACAACATATATGTGGACAAGTGGGAAGAACACAGACTATAGGACTGTGACTGCTCACTGGGTTTCCCTCCCACCACTACCAGTGGGCAACATCAGGTGACAGCCAGTAATCTTCCCTCTGGTTATGGCAGTGTGATTAAAAGCCAGCAGCAGGATAACCCATACCATGGGATTGCAACCTTGTGTATGTAGAGTTTAAGAGACAGTCCCACAAAGACTTAGATGAATGTCACGTACCCTGCTCCATAAAAGATGGGTTGTGCTGATAATGGCTCCAACATAAGAGCTACACGTACTGCAATGGAAACCCTTAGTTGCTCTCCAGCAATTGTTGGGTCTGAGAGAGTTTTCAGTGCAGTGGGATATCAAGCAACAATGTTCAGAGACTAACATTCTTAAAAATGAACCAGCATCTAATACCATCTGAGTATCAGGTAGGAGAAGTGGACAAAACCACACATTACAGAAAAAGCCTGGGCATATGTATTATTAACAGCAGCACAGAGGAGGAGGTGTGATGTAAAGGGTTGCTACCATCTACTACTGTTAGTACAACTGCTATGACCTCTGATTAATATGTGTGTGTCAATAATTTGAGAAAAATGATCGCTTACATTTGACATGATAATAGTAATAATTGCTGTAGGAATCGTGGAATACATACATATCCCTCTGCACCATAATATTCAGTTCTAGCTTTCTAAACTTTGGACCAGGGTTCTTGATAGTATATATCCCCTATGACGTGAATGTATTCTTTTGCTTTCCATCTTAAGGATATTGGGTCACTTTTATAACACCTCACTCGTAACTCTTAGCAGGTCTCCATTGATCAATAAAACTTGATTTTTACATCTATCTTGAAGAACAGAGAGTACTCATGTATTTTACGTTATACATACAGGGCCATATGATTTTTTTCTTAATCAGGGCTGTTGTGACAAGGTTGGTCTCCTCCTCCCAGGGTCTTGCCACAAATAGTGCAAAGTACAGTCTTTGATGAGGATGACTGCACTGTGCATGCCCCATGAGTTCAGCAAGGCGAGAGGTAGAGAAGAATGGCCTTCTATTTCTTTTTTTTAACAATCATCTTCACTGGCTGGGACAGGTGATGCTGCTGCCTCAACATCATCACTACAATTGCCAGGATTATTAATGACAAGTGGAGCAGGTCCTGGTCCCATATCTCTGCTTGAAGAAGCCAGTCCCATCATGGCCATGGTGCTCAGACTGTGCCACACCACTAGCCTTCTCATCACCATCCTTCTGCTGAGACAGATGAAAGTCTACCACACCCAAAGCACAGGGGAGGGATGATTTTGGGGCACTGTGCTTCATTGGGTCTGGGGAATGTTGGCTCCCAGTCCCTTTAGTGGTGCTAGTCATTAGCCTCAGGGTCCATCCAGCTTCTCTTTTTTGTGGAGGTGGTAATAGTGTCAGCCTGGAGTACTATGACACACTAATTAATCACTCTATTTTTTTATTATTTGATTTCAGTTTGGTTTTCTCACTTTTGCTCACTCTGTCAAACATTTTCGTAAGTTTTTCTGTGCTCCTAGCATGAAGGCAGTAAATCTACATGTTTTTTCGTAAAATTTTTCATGGGAACACAATAGAACTTTTAGCCCATCCCTATTTTACTCTACCAGTCTTCTGCCAATTTTCCTTAAAATAGTAACTTCTCTGCAAACACAAAGCAAACATTGGATACATATATATTATTTAAACGTGAGTTCTGGGTTATGAGGCAAACGTTGAACTTAATAGACTTGTGTCTTTTTTTTTAAACTTAATTTTCTATGTTACTATATAAGTTACTGTACATAACACCAAAGTATTAACTCACTTATTTCAAAATTAGGTTCTGGTTAATTCTTTTGGCCAATAGATGTTTAAGCTTGCCTTCACACAAAGGCACCCCATTTTAGGCATTTGTTATCTAATCTAGTTTACAAAATGATATTGCTCACAAACTGCATTTATGGTTTACACTGACCTGCCTTTTGTGAGGAACACTTTGAGTTACTGAGAGGGGAGCTGAAAGCCTAGGATGTGACTAGGGGTGTGCGAAAAGTGAGAAAAATTTCCTGCATGAATTTTCCCAAAAAACGGATGATTTTTCTCTTTTTTCACAAACATTTTTTTCCTTTTCTCCAATGCAAAATGTACCTCCTTTTTGCCTATTCCAGCAAATTTTTCACCTATTCTAACACATTTTTCTCCAATTCTAACCATTGTTTCTCCACAATATTACTTCTGAGGGCTGTAGTGGAGAAATAAGTAGCTGGAAGTCAAAGTTGTGAGTCCTACAGAAACATATACCTTAAAAAATGTGTTAGCATGCAGAGTACATTTGTCCTTTGCCCACAACACTTACTTCCTGCTTAAGTGACACTGGCACATATTCATGATGATGTCAAGTGATTAAAAAAAATAAAGTACAACCTACAATATGGCAGATGTGTATGGTAGTGGTGGTGGGGATTAGCGTGGTGTGATTGGTGGGAACTTGACAAACTGCATCCACCCTGGGAGGCGAGGAATCATCATCATTTATTGCACATGATGCAGCAAAGATTACTGCAGTCAGTTTTTATACTAACACTTTACTCCCATGTCCCTGCACTGCTCCACCTTTCCCCCTCCTGCTTGTGCACTTGCTAGACATTACTCAACTAGTGCATGTGCTTTTACACTCTACTGATGGAGTGTGATGTATTGCCTCGGCCCTCAACAAAATTCTCAATGTCGGCTGCTGTCTATCAAGTCTGCCTCAGTCACAGAGCTCCCAGTCAGCTAATATATTTATTTGTTTAATTATTTTTTTTTTAAGTTGACCACCCTATTTTATCACAGTTAATCCAAAATCATTGGATTAACTTCTTTCCTATTTGTTATTTATATATATAGTTTTAGAACACCCCCATTTTTCTAGTTTTTATTGAAATGTACGCAGTTTAATGTCTCAGTTTACTCTGAAAATAAAGCATAGAACAAATAAACAATTGGACATTAAAAAGAAATGGAATTGTTTTCATTAACAAAATGTAATCTAAATTTTTGACTCATCAAAATAGCCACTTTTGCAGGTATAACAGCCAAACACACTTGTGGCATTCTTTCCACAACGGAAATCAAATATTGTTCTGAACCCAACACTGTAGAAGTTCCCACAAATGTGTTGCATTGTAGGTTGCTTTGCTTTCACCCTTCACCCTTCAATAACAACTGGAAAAATGGGGGTGTTCTAAAACTTTTGACCAGTAGTGTTTAAATATATATATATATATATATAAATCAAAATGAAAAACTTCTTTACCCAGACTTCCCCAGCACAGAGAGAATAAAAGTAAGCAATTTGGACCCCAGCTGCCTGTGTCTTTCCAGTCAGCGCACCAAATTTTGGGGTATTTTGGGTCAATCTTCTTTCTCCATTTTTCTCCCCCATTGTGCACTCAGACTCCCTTACTACAGTTAACAAATGTCCTAGCTAAATGACTCCCTAAACTGAGCTTCAATTCCCCTTCATTTACCTATCTTCTCTATCTCAAAAGCATGCTGCTCTCTCCTCTCACAAACACAGAATGGCAAGCTGTGAGAGCCTGACACCATTTTATATGGCTGTAGAAAACTTTTGTGTGATTGAGAAAAAAATTTCTACCCTTTGATTTCAATGCCATGAGCTAGGCGAAAAAAGCAGGAAAACCGCACTTTTCTCTGAAATTTTTTCTCCAAGCGGAAAGTGGCAGTTTACGCTGATTTCATTTAGAAGCGAAAATTTTCACCCATCCCTAGATGTGACACCACATTACAACACAGTCAATATCTGCAGAAGTCTGCCCCACTGACATGTATTAACTACATGGTTTGAGAGATAAGACTTATATCGTTCTTCATGTTTTTTTTAATGCTTACAAAATAAAATAAAGATAAAATGAAGTATTACTATCCCTTAAAGAGTCTGTACCTTTATACGTATTTTGATATACTCTGCTGACTGTATTACATGATTTGGGCACTTACTGTTCTTTTTTTATATACCCATGGTGCGTGGATAGCAAGGTGAGCGGGTGCTTCCTCTGTGGAGTTTGACTTCATCTTTTGTCGAGGCTATGATAGGAAAGCTTTTTATTCCCAAGATGCTTTGTAGCTGTTCTCCACATAAGTAGCTTACAGAAACTACTTTTATGTGTATAACTCACTTTGGTTATACAGTGGTGGTCAATCATACCTCTTAGATTCAGCACTAGGGGCACCCCCTGTTTTCTCTTTTTGTCTCCCTACACTATTCATGATTTTGGCCACAAACATGTCTCTAAACCAGTGGTTCTCAAGGATTTTTTTCTGGTGGCCGCCAATGCAGCCACCACGAAGTCCTGCCACGAGGGCCGGCCGGCTCCAAAAGGGACTGACAGTGCAGGCGCACAGACGTCACTATGACGAGATGTCCGTGCTTCCTGCTACTGTGAGCCTCCGAAAAAGTGGAATATCTTGTAAACCGGGTAATATTTCTGGCGACTAGCACTACTAAGCAGCTAGTCGCCAGATGAAGAATTGAATAATGTGAACTTATTGCTGGGCGGTAGTTCCCCTTTAAATTCTCTTTGATTTAGATTATGGCATTTTATTTACGTTTTTGAATATTAGCAAGATTGCCAATTATTTCAAAAGCAATTCATTGGACGACAATATTTACTGTATTTTATTTTTGCATATTTTGCATAGCTACATTATATAGTCATTCATCAGTTTTTAAACTTTTTCAACCTTAACATTATATAATTTTTTTGTCTCAATTTAATGGTAAATGTGTTTATATAATTTAATGCCATTTCAAATCATAAATATAGCAAAACATATTTTACACATGAATCTGTGATAAAATATTCTAAAATACACTGGGAAATGTTACAGATGTAGTTGTCCTTCACTGTTTTCTTTCTTAGCTAAGTCATATTGATCTAATAAGCAATGATGTTTATAGAAAAGAGTTGATGTAATAAATATTTCAAGAGTCATTGGCATTTTTTGAAAACTACTTGCCAGTGGCTCCTAAATATTTCTTACATCAACTATTTATTTGTGAATATTTCAATGTTATCATGCATTTTGTTTTATTTCTTTCCCAGTACATGTGTGTAATTGAATCAAAATATGCTATACAGGATAGAAAATCTGTCATTTGCAAGGATTGCTTGATAAATACATAAAAATATGTTGGTCTTGCTATTATTTCTTTTCATATTTTATCATATGTTTAATAGATGTGCATGTCTTGTATTTCATTTTACAATAATTTCACAATACAAATGTATACAGTAGTAGATTTTAATACTAAAATTCCTTATTAGTCTTTTTATAAATTTAATGTAACATATATAAGCACTATATTATTGATCAATATTTATAGGGTCATTTTTGACTCCATTTATAAATTGCTCTTGTTGTGTTAAAATTTATAATATATGTCATGCTGTATATCACATATTGGCTTTAAAGGCTAATTAATATATATAAAAAAAAGGTTACAGCCCAGTCGTCTGTTAAATAATTGCTCTCACTGCTAAGAATAGGAGCACTTTAAACGTACAGCCCATAGGGCGGTATTTAATTGCATATAATATATTTATTCCTGAATATTATCTTAGATAATGTAGTCTATGGCAAAATTGGAGATAAAATCATTGATGACTGTATCACTGCAACTCAATGCAGCTATATTTTGTAATTTTCATCTACAGCTATATGGTATATTTATGGCAAATAGTATTACTCAGTTTGTGCCCTTTTGACAGTGGCACCAATTTATAACAGCATTGGAATCAATCTGTTATTCCACTGTGCTTAAGACTGAAGTTTTCAGATATAAACCAGCATGCTCTTTTTGTCTGTTATTGAAAATCTCTGCAAAAGTGTATCTCAGTCATATTTATATTATAATTTTGTGAACTATTTTGCTTTGTCTACTAGTTGTTTTTGTTCTAGCTATTTTGCAGAACCTCTGACAGCTGCTAATATATAAGCATACTTTTTATTTTCTCTTCAAGGGCATTTCTTTATTTTTCTACTTTCTGTAATATTTTCTCTTGTTTTGATGTTTTTTTGTTCTGTAAACACAAAGATATAAGACGTTACTGGAAACTATTAACTGTAATGAGAATAAACATAAGGTTTATTTTGTTTTTATAGACACACATAAAATGAGAATATTTTTAATATTTAATAAAATGTATTTGCCTGTGTCATGCAATTGTCAGTAAGCACTACACAGCACTGTCAGGAAGAACTGTATCAATAAACAATGACTGAAATCACTATTACAGGATTGCAACAAATAAAAATTAATTATACATTGGGCTGCTATTACTAACACAATTTTGTGTAGCCATTCAAATTATAACAACAAATCATGTTTTGTGCATATTATATATCCTCCTGATCCACTTTTTTAAAGCCTCTGACTACTGTTTTTTCCTCTGCACACTGTTATATATTCTTTCCTTACACTCTTCTTCTGACTTTTTTATTGTTCTTTTTATGAACACTCCTAGCATTTACCTAATCCAGACTTCCCTACTTTATTACTTACCATAGAAAGATACATTTTGATGACAGATAAGAACTAAGTGGACACATTAATCTGCCTATTTTCATGTACACATTTGCTAACCCCCAAGAAATTTCTCATGGGAACCGGCAAGGTGTTAGACTCAGTACATATATATATATATATATATATATATATATATATATATATATATATATATATATACAGTATTGTGCAGGCAGGTGTGAAAAAATTCTGTAAAGTAAGACTGCTTTAAAAAAATAGACATGTTCATAGTTTATTTTTATTAATAGAGAAAATGATAGTGAATAAACAGAAGAAAAATCTAAATCAAATCAATATCTGTGTGACCACCCCTTGCCTTCAAAACAGTATCAGTTCTTCTAGGTACACTTGTACAAAGTCAGGGATTTTGTAGGCATATAGAAAGGTGTATGAGGAAACAATTATACCAAACAGGTGCTAATGATCATCAATTTAATATGTAGGTTGAAACACAATCATGAATTGAAACAGGAAACAGCTGTATAGGAGGAATAAAACTGGCAATTAACTGCCAAACTCAGGCAAAGGGTAGTCACACCAAATATTTATTTGATTTAGAACTGTCTTGTGTTTCACTTACTATGAATTTTATTAGTTGATGAATATAAACTATTAACATGTCTATTAACAAAAATAAAAGAATATGAATCAATTGGGAAGTACAATAGAATTGCAATAAAAAAAAAAAAATATATATATATATATATAAATATGACACTTAGCTTATATAGATAAGTCTCAAATAGGCACTGAATGAGAAATCACAATAGGCTTGTAGGCTCAACGCGTTTCGTGATTGCTATCACTTCATCAGGAGCTTGATTAAGCTTAGAGACTTATCTATATAAGCTAAGTGTCATATTTATATATATATATTTTTTATTGCAATTCTATTGTACTTCCCAATTGATTCATATTCTTTTATTTTTTTGAAAGTTTATAGTGGGGACTATACACTTATATCTGCTTATACACAGATATTGAATATACTACTTTCTGCATGTTTTTAAAATATCGTTATTAAAGTATATATTTTTATTGGAATATTGTTTACATTAGTTCCATATCCCCTATATACACTTGCACTACTCATTATATTAGGTTATTGTATCCCCACATCATCTGTGGAGGGTTCTAACTCTACTACTATCAGTGTATGTGGGTTAATATACAAGATCCACACTTGTTGAGGGGCAACTTTGTTCTACAAGTGTCATCAGCCTGGTGTGACTCCACAAAAAATCCAGTGCAGGCCTAACAACTGGGAGGCAGGGGAAGCCTCTCTACTATGTGAGTAGTTTACTGTTTGTGAAGAGGGACTTTACCCGTATCGTTCATAAGTACTACTACGCTTAGAAGTGTACTGTTTGTTGCGCTGTTTTCTGTTTTTTCTGTAGTTCTTTGGAGACGTGGAGAGAGAGACGTGATAACCCACAAATTACAGCAGCACAAACTCCCAAAAATTTTTGGTTGAAACACTGATATTTAATCTTTCACCCTATTACTCATGGACTAAGCGCATCACTATTTTTTGTTTCCCTTGACCGCTAGTCTGGATGCTGTAAAATGTTCCCCTACTACTCTGGCTGCTTCAACATTACTGCTACTACTAACACCAACCACATCAAGGTCAGCCACAGAGTCTTCCTCCTCAGTCTCACAGTCACTAGTAATATCAGGATTTTGTTGATTATGTTGAATACCCCCTCCTTCACTCCTAAGGCTAACAAGCTGTTGGATCTTAGTAGCAGTAGTACTAGCAGTGGAAGGACTGCTTGGGAATGGCAAGTGTGATTTAGGGTTCCTTGCTGTCACATTTGGCATCATTTTCTCCTTCCCCCCACTGAGTACTACAAGAAACACTAGCAGCAGGCAAAATATTGGTGGCAGAAGTTTCATCACTGGCAGCAGGTTCAGCACTGGCAGTAGGTTCAGTGCTAGCAACAGGTACAACACTAGTGGCTGCAGGATCAGATATGGTGGCACTGGCAACAGGGGCAGCACATCTGGCAACAGGTACAACACTAGTGGCTGCAGTTACAGAAATGGTGGCACTGGCAACAGGGGCAGCACTCCTGGCAACAGGTACAACACTAGTGGCTGCAGGGTCAGAAATGGTGGCACTGGCAGCAGGAGCAGCACGTCTGGCAACAGGTACAACACTAGTGGCTGCAGTATCAGAACTGTTGGCACTGGTAGCAGAGGCAGCACATCTGCCAACAGGTACAACAATATTGGCTGCAGTTACAGAAATGGTAGCACTGGCAGCAGGGGCAGCACGTCTGCCAACAGGTACAACACTAATGGCTGCAGGATCAGAAATGGTGGCACTGGCAGCAGGGGCAGCACATCTGGCAACAGGTACAACACTAGTGGCTGCAGTTACAGAAATGGTGGCACTGGCAGCAGGGACTGCACTTCTGGAAACAGGTACAACACTAGTGACTGCACTTACAGAAATGGTGGCACTGGCAGCAGGGGCAGCACATCTTGCAGCAGGCATAGGCAGCTGACCTGTCCTGCTCTCACTATCCTATTCTACCTTCCTTCCCATTCCCTTTTCTCTCTTCCCTCCCTTTCCTTCCTTCCCTTTTCTCCCTTCCTTCCCATTCCCTTTTCTCCCCCCCTTCTTATTAAATTCCTCAAGATCCCTTGGGGTGATTTAGGCAGACTGGACAACATTGGTTGATTACTGCTAGTCACTCCCTCCTCCTCAGACTCAGTGGACACATAATAAGGATCCTTCCAGTTCCTCTTTTTACTGCTCATAGTGATAGGAGTCACTATGAGCCTTCCCTGCCTCAATTTTTGCTAGATATCACAAGAGAACAGCACATCACGTCTATCTCGCTCTGTAGTTGCTTCTATTGTGTCTGCCTTCACCGAAAACATCACGTTTTTATAGCGTAAGTGCAAAACAATGTAAATCAATGGGCGAAAATGTTTTAGCCATTGAAAAAATGGTGAAAGATTTTGGCCAATGGGCGAAAGATGCAAAAATTTTAACTGCTAGTTTTACAGTGGATTTTCCCACAAAAAAGCGGATAACAACATGTTTTTCGCAAAATTTCTAGTGGGAACAGGGCGACAACTTTCACCCATCCCTACAGACAACATTTTCTGAAGCATGGTTTGTGTGTGATGATCACAGCAACAAGAAGGTTGAACTGGGACTTGGACAGATTGTGGCCTGGCCGAACATTGCCATTTGTGCTTGTATTGTGTCCTGTTTTTAACCCTCAGGGTGCAGTGTTGGTGCAGCTGTGTGGATCAATGATGGGTGTGTGTTGGGGTGTGACTATGTTTGCGTGTGATGGTTGTTGGTTGATGTGTTGTGTGGTTATTTGATGATGCACTTACCAGTACTTCCCCAGTGTCCAATAATCCAGGGACCCCCTCAACAGCCGTGGCCGACATGGTCTGCCTCAGCATCTCCTCCCAGCTCGGACATACAGGGCAACCTCCCCATCTTCTTATTCATGACTCTCTTGCAGTCATCCCATCTCTTCTTGACCGTGTGTCTGCAAGTGGCTACCACATTCACCCTGCTGCACACCTAACTCCAGGCAAGCTTCCTCCTTGCAGCCAGTCCAGGGACCCTGTCTCGGGTAGAGGAAGCTCTCCCTCTCCAGGACCACTTCCATGAGGGCACTGTTCTCCTCGTTAGTGTGGTGAGGATCCCTGAGCCTCTCCTCCTCAGCTCCGGCCTGTGAGGTGTGAGAGCTGTGGCAGTTATGTCCTGCCTGCGCTGCCCCTGCCTGTGTGTGGTGCGCCCCGACAGATACCCCTCACCCCACTGACGGTTCTGTCCCTGCCCTTCAAGTGCCTGTTCTAGGCCGGGTTCCCCTCTGCCCTTCTGATCTCCCTCTCCCACTCCTACTCTCACCAAGAATGCCCTCCTGACCTTCCTCCTCTTCCACTACTCTCCCCATTTCTCTCTCTTGTCCTCCTCTCCATCATTCACCAACTCACACCCAGGCACTCACACAGGCCCTCTCAGACACACTCGATCCCACTCACTCTCTGTCACAATCTGTCATTCACTGATTCACACTGTGAAAATAAAGGCTAAAATATGTGTGATGTGTTAAAAAAAAAGACTGTGTGTGTATGTGTTTGTACGGGTGTATGTAATACGTGCAAAAGTGTGATATGCGTATATTTAAGTACAAATCTCTCCTCTCCAAATGCCAAACTCCTGCTTCCTTTCTCCACTTTATGCACCTCTCTCTCTCCCTCGCTCTGATTTCCGCAAATTGGAATTTAGAGTCATCCTCTTCGGAAGCTGAGGACTGTGCCGGTGAGGCCACTGCAGAAGGAGCTTCCAGCAGAGCCGTAACCTCTTCCGCCACCATAGCTCTTCTAGCAATTTTACTTAATTTCTTCTTGTATTCTGATGTCTTTTTAACCATAGTGAGTGTACAGAAGCAAGTGTAGGTTAGATCAAAGCAAATCATTTTTAGTCTTGGGCGGACAATAGTAGTCGAGGTGGGTATTCGTGGGCAGGACCCTCCAAGGCTCAGATGTCAGACATAGCTTGCCTCATGACTTCATGTGTAAACTGGAGTAAGTGAAGAACATTCAGAATCCTGAAATTGTAAATTCAGATATACATTGGGCAGAGGAGGGATACATAGATAGGAGAGGTAACAAACTGGGGATCCCATACCACTGGAGGCAGTTATAAACTCAGAAATAGCTTCTGAGAGCAATGACTACAACTGGAGACTAGTACAGCGACAGTAGGCCCTGCAGCCACCCTTGAATCTTCAATGTATGAAACTTGAACAGATTACTTCAAAATTCAACAGATACATATAGCCTGTCTCAATGCTTCATTTGTAGACTGGATTATGCAAATAATCCTCAGTATCCTGGATTTGATTAAGCAAATATACATGGGGCAGAAAGGGGAACATATACAGGTAAAGTGACAGACCTGGGGATCAGCAATCCAGAAATAGGCAATAGCTCATATTGTATCCAAGAGAGATTTGCCCAGGATATTGTATCAGGCAGGCAGGCCTATTGGAGAAGGGAAGGGGCACAGTGTGGCACTATCGTAAACCTCCAGAAGTCGTCCGAGTGAAAGATAAAGTTCCCAGTTCGCTCCGGTGATAGAGGAGGGACCCCACGTCTCCCCCACCTCCCGTCACAGTACCTTCAGTACAGCTTATAGGTAAGACACCGGTTGCTTCACTCGAACATTCTCCAGGGAATTATATTTTGATCAATCTAGGTGGCCGAACTACCGACCCCTCCACCAGCCCAGTCCTCCGTCGGGCTGAGGCAGCACGCAAGGCCGCAGCTCTAGGCCCCAGTGTCAGACGGTATAAAAGTCCACCAGACGATGTGCCTTTTTACTTAGAAGATGTTTTAACGCAAACCTTTAAATCTACTCCTATATGCCATACAAGAGCAACAACCTGTCCAATCATCAGCTGAAAATGGAGGTTGCTACTAGGTGGAATTCTACAATGTATTTGCTAGAGCATTTGTAAGAGCAGAATAAGGCCATTAGCAAGTACACCATGCAAAACTGGAATGCTTTGGAGGGACCTCTTTGTCACCTGGCCAATGGCAACTAATGTGCAATGTATGTAAGCTACTGAAAATCTTTGAGAAGGCAACCATGCTGGTGAGTCGCATTGGGGCAGGAATTAGATAAATTCTACCACTGATATTTTATTTCAGGAAAACAATGAGGAGCATGGCTGAGGAATCTTACCATAATGACAACAGACATGCACCAGCTGGTAAAGGACATGTTAGCATGCTTTGAACAAGATCCTTGTAGAATGTCTATTAAAAGCAATGAGGAATACATTCTTGCCGCTTTGCTGGACCCCTGCTTCAAACAAAAAAAATTCAAAATTTCTGCCAAAGGCTCATCAACAATTTGTCACAACAAGGAGTCATGGTAATCAGCAGAAGCTCTCTGAGGAATCGGATTCTGTCAAGGAATATCAAGATATGCTTATTTCATCATGGAGGATGAGAGGGAGGAAGTGAGGGGGCAACAAACATCTATAAAGTATAGTGAAAAGGAAGGCAGCAAAGCTTTTCAACCAGCAGAAGCAGCTACATCATCAACCAGAATATCCCATTCAGAACACAGGGCATTCCTGAGTCACAGCAGGGGTGGCAAAAACACAACATTTGTGGTGGTGGTGGCACATCTCTTTGGGACTTGCTCCCTGAGTATGGGTTGGTAACTGACACACAGAAACACTGTGTAGCTCCTAGAAGTGGTCCCAAAGCATGTGAGATGGTTTCTGCATACTTGCAGGATAGCTATGTTCTAGGCAGAAACAATGACCCCATGGATTACTGGTAAGCAAAGCAGTGTGTGTGGCCAGCATTGACACGTACTGCAGTGGAAACCCTTAGTTGCCCTCCAGCAAGCGTCGAGTCTGAGAGGGTTTTAAGTCAGCTGGTGATTACATTGTCAATGGCTGCAGCTCAAAGGGTCAAAGGGAATGGTATCAACAACAGCAGTAACATGGCTGATAGATGATGAAGGTTATACATGCCACTACTAGCTCCAGTGATGCACCTGAGGCAGTAGCAGCACCACAAATAGCTCCTACCAATTCAGGTATATGAGGATAAAATTAGAATTTGGCCAATAATGCTTCTCCTCCTGCCCCTCCTCCAAAATTATGGGTGCTTTGTTACTAGAATAGACATTTTTCGCTTGAGAGAAGGAACTGAGCCTCTCATTAGAAACTGCAATGTGCACAGTATCTGTGGTAAATAACACCTGGCACAACTCTATACAAACATCATGACACCAGAAACCAAGTACTGCTGCTATCACTATGCCCCTTGTCCAAACTCCACTAAGGACACATGACAACTTGTTGACAGTTTAATAGTAATGATGAATAGGGGTGGGCAAAAAGTATGAAAAATTTCACACATGACTTTTAGCGATTTTTCTCTTTTTCCGTGAAAGTTTTCGCCTTTCCGCCTATGCAAAAATGTCCTCTTTTCGCCTATTTTAAACATTTTTCACCTATATTTCCTATAGGTACTACATTTCCCACTGTAATATTACTTTTTCTTAGGGCGGTAATTTGGAAATATGTGTCTGAAGGTCATAGTGAGTCCTCCAGGAACATATGCCTTGAAAAATGCGTTAGCATGCGGAATACATTTGTCCTTTGCCCACAACACTAACTTCCTTCTTAAATGACACTGGCACATATTCATGACGATGTCAAGAAATTAAAATACAAAATACATCCTACAATGTGGCAGATGTGTATTGTAGTGGTGGTGGTGGGGGACTGGCTGGTATGGTGTGATTTGTGTATGCATATAATTTTTACTATTGTCATGTTTGCGTGAAATCTCTATCCTCCTTCTCAGATTAGCAACACACATTACTTGTCACTCATAGCAGTGGTCCCAAGTGGGGTAGATGGTGGCAAGTCTTCTTCACATCTCTACTCCACCTCCTCATCTGTTCTGCTGTTAATTTATTTGTCCTGGCTTTGTCTGTCATACACCTCTTGCAGCAGGAGCCATAGGTGTTATTTGGACTGAATTAACTGTTGGCACTGGCAGTAACACACTTTCAGACACATAAATAACTTAACTACTTCTTTTTTCTGCCCTAGAGCCCTCAAAACTTTTTAAAGTGCTTCTGTTGCTGATAGTTGCGGCAACTTTGGCCTGTTGATAGTGTGTCTCCCAGTCAGACCTGTGGTTGTGCTTTAGGTGGTATCTCATAGAAAAGTGCCTAAGTGTGAGCCTGCTTTCCCCCTGCTCATGTGTTTTTTGCACAGACAATATATAGCAACATGCTTAGTTTGAGGATCCTGAGTGAAGTATCTCCATACTGTGGACTTCATGGAATGAGGGGTTCCTGAGGTGGTGTTGTTGTTAATACTGGAGCTAGATGTTGATGCAATTCTACTGCCATTACTACTAGGTGTCAAAGGTGCAGCATGCACAGCAGCAGCAGAGGCACTCATCATATTTAACATTGTAGATGTTAACCTGTGTTGCTGTTGCTGGGTACTCAAAACAGGTGTGTGTGGCTGAGTGGGACTTGGAATTTGAAGAGGAGATGATGCTGATGATGACTGATAGGGTGACTGTGTGCTTTTTGACACCTGTGCCTTACCAGGGTCAGACTTTGCAATGGTTTTCTCAAACAATTTATAGACAGGCACAGTGCTCCTTAAAAGTGGTGGAAGATTCAGCCTTTGACTTCTGTTAACCTTATAGCCCTGTCATCATCCTCACTCTCAACTTCATCTGTATCTGAACAAGAGAAGGATGCTGGAGGGATATATTCTAGATCTGCATAATCATCATTAGGCCATCCTCAGCAGCATCAGCATCACCTGCCAATTCTTGCCCACTACCCTTATATTCCTCTAAGCTTTTAGAGGTCTCAAACAATTTCTTTTTACATTTACTGTAACAAAGTTCCCTACTACATTGAGCATGGGTGTTTTGGTGCTTGTTTGTCTCACTATCTGGTGCAGCAGGTGGCTCAGCTGCTACACCTTCCTCTATTATGCTATTGCCAGCATAATCAACACCTGAATGAGATTTGTTGTCATCTTCAGTGTTCTTCTTATATGGTTCTTTATTTCTACTCGCACTGGTGGTGCTGGAACTAGTTTTGCTGGGACCTTGAGAAACTGCATACTCCCTTGGAATAGAGGGATCATCATCATTGATTGCACATGCTGCAACAACCATTGCTGCAGTAAGTTTTTTAACTACTACTTTACTCTCATGTCCCTGCACTGCTCCTCCTCTCCCCCTTCCCCTTCTCCTTGTGTGTTTGCTGGACATTACTCAACTACACTGTTTTTTTTACCCTATGGTACACAACACAACTGATGGAGCTGTATAATGCCTTGCCTAAGCCCAGTCAGATGTCTGTCACTGTCACCTAATATATTTAGTTCTTTATTCTTTTTTAGTTATTTTTTGTCCACCCTGTTGTCTTATCACAGTCTGTCCAAAAAAATTAACCGAAAAAGCAAATCAACAACTTCTTTCCCCAGACTTCCCCACCCAGCATAGAGACAATAAAAGCAAGATCAGCAAAAAATAGGTCCCCAGCTGTCTATGTCTTGCCAGTCAGTCAATCTGCATTTTGGGGTATTATTTGGGGTCAACCTCCTTCCTCTGTTTTTCTCCCTAGGGTGTCCCTAATGATGACCCCTCCCTGCACCAGCTTAGCTTATTCTATGGATTGAAATCTCCTCAGGTGCCACTTGATGCCTTGCTTGCGATTCTCCTCCACCACAATTCTATGTGTTGTCAGTGCACCACACAGTGTGCAATGGGTGGACACGAACTGCCACATCCTAACATCTACAGAATGGCTATCATTTGGCAGGGAGCTGAGAATGAATGAAGTGGATTGGCAGAAGATGTAGTTACCCTAGAGGAAGAAGGTGATGGCATACAAGTTGTTTCGCTCATCATCAAACTTCCAGCCTCTGCCTGGGTTGTTCTATTCTTCCTTCTTTTTGATCTCCACCTCACCTCTTGTTGCCTTTCTGGAGAATCAGGGGGTAAAGTAAAAGTGCTGCTCGATTTCTGTGGTGAGTGTTTGGCTTTAACATGTTTGACATAAATGTCATGGTGTCCTTGTTTCATGTGTGTTACTATGGCAGTTGTGCCAATGCTCATTCTTCCTTTCCCTGTCTCACTGACTAGTCACAAATTGTGCACAGTGCCGTTGCTGATGACTGCACTGTTCCTGGCCCAAGAGAAAAATAGTTCCACACCCATGACTTCACGGGGAGGGGAAGGTGGAGAAGAATGGCCTTACTTCTTCTCCTCCACATTCCTGCTGCTTTTGCTGAAACCACCTCAGATTTAGCACTGCAGCTAGGACCAGGAGTATTGCTGCAGCTGGCAAGTGGAAACTCTCCTAGTCCCACATCTCTTGTTGACCCCATTCCCACTGCATCTACCATAGGCTTCCTTGCTTACCATCTCCCACTTGGTTCAAGAACCCTTTACAGAGCGTAGGCTGCCCCTCCTATCATTGAGGCAAAGGAGCTGTACCAGACAATCCTCTACTGGTAATATCTTCAGGGTTCTAAGGTACCGCCTGTGCCAAATCTGGGGAGGCCACCGGTTGGCAAGGGGTTTACCCAAGATGTGTGTGTGTGGTTCAGTTAAACAGTGTTTGCATAGTGAAGGACAACTGATCAATCTGCTGATCCTGTGAGTCCATTCTGGCCAGAATACTCTGAACTGGTTCACTTGCACCTTCAGTACTCATGACCCTTTCGTACTTTCACGGACAGTACAAGTGAATTAAAACCAGTTTATTGAGCAATAGATAATAAGAATACTAGTAGTAATAATGAACACTTCCTCAGTTAGAGGGGAGATAGACGTTTGCATAGGGAAGGACAACTGATCAATCCACTGATCCTGTGAGTCCATTCTGGCCAGAATACTCTGAACTGGTTCACTTGCACCTTCAGTACTCATGGCCCTTTCGTACTTTCATGGACAGTACAAGTGAATTTAAACCAGTTTATTGAGCAATAGATAATAAGAATACTAGTAATAATAATGAACACTTCCTCAGTCAGAGGGGAGATAGATGTGAGGACAGTGTCTACTCCACTACCCAGGAGATGACACTGAACTACCGTAGGTCTATGGCACTGAGTCTTAGAACCAGAATTGGCTCTACCACAACAGGAAGGAACAATAAGACTAGTACAGGAGCGTACCCAGTGGAGGCACAGAGCGTGAATAGACCACCGATACCAATAGCGTAACTGGTAGCACCACTCGAGGCAGCAGAGTAGATGCTTAGATAGATGCAGCCAGATAGGAGCGCACTACTGAGGCAAGGAGCAAGACAAGCTGCACTCTATCTTACTGAAGGCAACTAGAAGGCACAGAGCATAAGTAGCACAGCAAGTGCTAAGCCAGGCAACAGGTAAGCATAAGAGGTGAGTGCCCAGGAGTGAGACTAAGTTGCACTCACTGCCCTGAGACAAACAGAAGGCACCAAGCGGAGGCAACCTGCAAGCAACCAGCTGGTGGCTGAGCTATGAGGTAAAGGAGCGCCCCCTGGATCGCCCTAGTGGTAGTCAGACAGGAGCAAGACACAAACGGAGCGTCAGTCAGACAAGCCACGGTCAGGAACCGGATCGGGAGTCAGCCACAGCAAAGGTCAGCACGGAGCGGGTAGTCAGATAAGCCAGAGTTATATACGGATCAGGAAGTAAGCCACAGCCAATGTCACAACCAGAGCAAGTAGTCAGACAAGCCAAGGATCGAACACCAGGAGACAATGTAAGCCATACAATGGTCAGAGGAACAAACTAGATGTGCACAGGAACACCATGAAAGGGCAACAAGTCCTAGCCTCAATGAGGTTTATAAAGCAGCAGAAGGAGGTGGGACCCAATCAGGCCCAACAGAATAGGCCCATAAACAGGCGCCCGTGCCAGCGCCTGAAACATTCTATAGCAATGAGGAAGTGACCACAGGCCATGCCGGCCGGCGGCCTTACAGAGGTAAGAGCACAGGATCGCTTAGGCCTCAAAGGGAGACTGTGATATACTGTTACTACAACTAACACCAACCACATGAATTTAAGCCCCTGAGTCTTCCTCCTCACAGTCACTAGTAATATGATGATTACCCCCTCCTTCACTCCTAACATTAACAAGCTGCTTGACCTTCTTAGTAGTGGTACTAGCACTGGCAGGACTGCTTGGGGATGCCAAGTGTGACTTAGGGTCCCCTGCTTTCACACTTGGCATAATCTTCTCCTCCCCCCTCCCTCTTGAGCATTACAAGACACACTGGCAGCAGGTTCAGCACTGGCAGCAGGCACAGCACTGGTGGCATCATGTCTGGCAGCAGGCACAGTACTGGTGGCAGCAGGGGCAGCACTGGCAGCAGGCACAGCCCTGGTTGGCAGCAGGGGCAGCACATCTGACAGCAGGCACAGCACTGGTGGCAGTAGGGGCAGCACGTTTGGCAGCAGGCACAGCAATGTTGGTAGCAGTAACAGGGGCAGCACACCTTACAGCAGGCAGAGCAATGGTGGCAGCAGGGGTAGCACGTCTTACAATAGGCACAGCAATGCTGACAGCAGGGGCAGAACGACTGGCAGCAGGCACAGGCAGCTGACCTGTCTTTCTCTCACTACTACCCTCTTCTTCCTCCCTTGAGATTAATTTTGCCAAGATCCCAAGGGGTGATTTAGGGGGACTGGCCAATATTGGTTCTGTTATTCTCACTTCCTCCTCCTCAGACTCAGGGGGCACATAAAGTCCTTCAAGTTACTTGTTTTATTAGTTTTAAACTTCATAGCGATAGCAGTCAGTATGAGCCTCTCTTGCCTCACTTTTGCCTTAAGATCACAGCAGAACAGCACAGCATGTCTACCTCACTCTGTAGCTGGTTGTATTGTGTTCCAATATCTGGAATATGTCACATTTTTTATAGCAAAAAGGCTAAAAAACACATAAATCAATGGGCGGAAAAAATGTCAAAAAAAGCAACAACGTGTTTTTCGCTGATTTTTTCATGGTAACACAATGTGACCTTTCACCCACCCCGAGTGGTTCACCTGGTCCTTTGCAAATCATGCCATCCTTGGTATGGTACTTTGAACTGCAATGTCCACTGCTGTACTCTTTGCATTTCATATATTCTTCCCATTGGTAATTCTCTCTTGGTGGAAGGTGCATCCATCCATGCTAGCAAATCAGCTCCCTTATTGTTCTAATGAATTCCAAAGGCATTGTGATGTCGCAGGATCAACACTTGCAGACTTCAAAATCAACAGTGGAGCATCAGTCAATAGCAGGTGAATTTATTGACATTGACTTGCTTGCCATACTAAACGCTGCCCATTTGATGCCCAAATCTATGATGACACTGTAAGTGTAGATTTTGACACGGTGGCAACACTTTTTTCTTTTATTCCTTGTTCTACATTGTTATTGGATTACAAAAAAAGAACAAAGCATGGAAAACTATTCCAATGTTGTTGTTCTCTAATGTTGATATTTTATTTAACACCATTATTAAAAAAAAAGAAAATGGTAAAAAAAATGGTTTGCTTGTGATCATTTGTGCGCAACTGGTTGATTTTTTATGAAGAGTACATGAAGTATGTGAATTCAGTAGATGTGTTCCTAAATTATTCTGTTTATACCAGCACCAGCACTGAAAGGGTTAATATCACCAACTCTGCCCTCTACTTATTTCGTTTTTAGTCTATTCTTTGTTTTTCTCTCTCCCTTACTCTCATAATAAGGAAGAGAGAGGCAGATAATAGGCAATATATGCACACAAACTGTAACACACACACACACACACACACACTGTTTCCTCAGTCTCAACAATCATCACATAAATGTTTTACCCTCTGAATGGCACAGGGTACAAAACACATTCCAATATATTACGTATGGCTCAGACACTGATAGGTTTAAACATGGCTTAAAAAAGAACCCTCACTGCTACTTTTTAGATAAAATAATGCCAAACAGGTTACAGATAACAATATATATTTTATTTATCAAAAATTAAGTGCCTTAAGTAAGTAACATCTTTCCTAACTTCGTGCAGTTCCCTCAGTTGATGATACATTTGCCTACTGATGAGGGGAAGGAGAAGAGGCAGTGGGGAGAGCATCTTCTCCTGACTTTTTCAGATAATGTAGAATGAAATATGGAAATATTTTAATATCAATGCATGTTTTACTATATTTCAGGAGGCAAGATTACATGGGGAAGGGAGGAGAAGAGGGGGAAGTGGGAGTGAGCGAGCGAGCAGGGAATAATTTGATGCAGGGTGAGAAGCACCATGATACTGCCATAAGGATGAAACAGGTGGGACAGCTAAAATAAAAGCCATCGTATGGCTAGATTAGCATAAGCAATGTAAGATAAGCAAAGTGGAATAAATATAGGTGCCAGGACTTTGCAGCAACAACTTGGGGAGAGAAAAGAGATAAATATAGGTCATGGGGGAAAACAGGAGGACAGAGGCACTGGGAATGAAACTAGTGAGGGGAGAGGGGACATGAATAGGAAAAGGGGGAAAGAAAAGTAGGAGAAAACTTAGAAAAAAAAAGATGGGGATGAGAGTTTGGAGTGGGGGACATCTGAGAGAACAGGGCAGAGGAGACAAAGTTACTATTCGATGAGAGGAAGAAACACTGAAGTGTGCAATGTGAAGTTGTGCATCGTTTGGTGTACCGGCTGAAACCGATGAAAAATAGGGATGGGTGAAAAATTTAACCTCAAACTGAAATCCGCGAATAATATCACTTTCCGAATTATTTCCCGCAAAAAGTGCAGTTTTTCTTCTTTTTCCTGCCTTTTTCGCCCATTGAAATCAATGGGAAGAAAAATATTTCTCCACCACACAAAAGTTTTGTATAGCCATATAAAAGGCTCTCGGGCTCACACAGCAACCATTTTGTGTTAGTGAGAGGAGAGAGCAGTACGTTTTTGAGCTAGAGAAGACAGAGAGGGGAATTGAAGTTTTGGTGAGGGAATCTTTTAGGTAGGACATTTGTTCTGTTAGAAATAAAGAACCATATAAGAAGAAGCATCTGAACAGCCTGCTGCATCAGACAGTGAGACAAGCAAGCAACAAAACACCCATCCTCAAAGTAGTAGGGGACTTTGTTACAGTAAAAGTAAAAAGAAATTGTTTGAGACCTCGAAAAGCTTAGAGGAATATAAAGGCAGTAGTGGGCAAGAACTGTCAGGCTGCTGAGGATGACCTATTGATGACTGATGATGATGCAGATCTAGAATATATCCCTCCAGCATCCTTCTCTTGTTCAGATACAGATGAAGTTGAGAGTGAGGATGATGACAGGGCTATAAGGTTAGCAGAAAGTCAATGGATGAATCTTCCACCACTTTTAAAGAACACTGTGCCTGTCTATAAACTGTTTGAGTCATCAAGCAACAATGATGGGAGACTAAAATTCTTAAAAATGAACCAACATCTCATACCATCTGAGTATCAGGTAGCAGAAACTACACATGATAGACAAAGCCAGGACAAATATATTAACAGCAGCACAGAAGAGGAGGTGGAGGATGGATGTGAAGAAGGGTTGACACCATCTACCCCACTTGGGACCACAGCTATGACTGATAAGTAATGCGTGTCAATAATCTGAGGAGGATAGTGTATGACAATGGTAAAATACATAAACAAATCATACCATGCCAGTCCCCCACCACCACCACTACCATACACATCTGTCACATTGTAGGTTGTACCTTATGTTTTTTATTACTTGATATCATCCTGAATATGTGCCAGTGTCACTTACGCAGGAAGTTAGTTTTGTTGGCAAAGGACAAATGCACTCTGCATGCTCACACATTTTTCAAGCCATATGTTGCAGTAGGACTTACAACTTTGACTTTCAGCCACTTATTTCTAAACATCAGCCCTCAGAAGAAGTAATATTACAGTGGGAAATGTAGTGCCTATAGAAAATATAGGTGAAAAATGTGTTAAAAAAGGCGAAAAGGAGAAAATTTTTGCATAAGTGGAAAGGCAAAGTTTTTTGTGGGCAAAGCAAAAAATCTGCAAGTTTTCGCGAAAACTCATGTGGGAAAGTTTTCACACTTTTCACCCACCCCTAGTGAGAAATGAGTACACACTGAGGTAACATGGGTTCTCTTTGGTGATGTGAACAGGACTGGACTAGAGGGTATATAAAGCCTCCAGCCCCTCCCAAAAATGCAGGCATAGCTTTATATGTTTCCAAATATGCTGTTCACACAGAGATCAACAGGAATATCTAAGAAGTTAAAATGCAGATCCCAGGAAACATAAATAGTAATGTGGAGAATGTTCAATAACAGAAAGAGGTCCCTGTGAGGAGTATTTGCCCTCTAATTAAAATGATGTGGGGTGCATTGGAGGCTCGCTAAGGGATACGAGTGAGGTGATATAAAAAAGTGACCCGATGATTTTAAGATGGAAAACAAAAGAATACAGTTATGTTATAGGGGGATATATGGTGCTAAGGACCCTGATCCTAAGTGTAGGAAGCTAGAATTGAAAATTACAGTGCTGCGGGATGCATTTGAGATGAATGATGTACAACAATGAAGTAAACATATGTTCTTCAGATGAAAACTAAAAGGATAAATTTATGTAGTATGGGATATATAGTGATATGGACTCTGGGCCAAAGTATGGAAGACTAGAATTAAAAAATACAGTTCTGAAGGATGTGCTAGAACCTCTAGCGGCATAGGGCACAAAGTTAAACTAAGTTCACACTTTGTTAACCTTATCATATGTTAATATGTGCTCACACTAATACCTCATTTAGTGGGATAAGTGAATACAAATTAGCTAATCAGATGATACTGCCAGTGGCTCAAATATAAGAGTCATTGACAATACCAAAAATGAGAATTAGGAAGAGAATTATGTTGCAAATAGAAACTGTTGTACACAAGTTATACAATGTCAATCATGTTTTAAATGAAGTTTTGAAGATAGAGCTAAAGGATATATAGAAGTATACAAAGAAAAGTAGATATAGAGTCACGTATCAAAATAAAGTCAATTAATATGCTGTCAGACTGTTATTTACTGCTGTCAGGCTTACTATCCAAAAGCTAGTATAACCAATGGTATTGTATATACTGGAGCCATAATGCATGCATTTGGGTGTTCTCTATAGAGGATGTATAATCAAATTGGACTTAACATAAGGACACAATATTAGGTTAGAACACCAACATTGTGTACACTGGGGTTAACCAAAATCACCAAAACAAATGCATAATTATGTAACCATGATTAAGGACACATGACCTAATAGGGTTATGTTAGGCTTATGTAGCGGTGAAATTCTATCAATGACACAATCAAAGTGAATTTGATAATACCCTAAATTAAGTGCATTCTGTAGTCACTTGAAGTAAATCTCTCAAACCATGGGCAAGAAAGACTTGTAGGGGTTAAAACTGCAGTAAAGTACTTCAAGTCCTATGAACATAAACAGTAGTTCACAAAATCAGTTAAATCCACCTATAAAATACTGTTGTACCATTCACCCGTCCATGATACATGTTGAATGCCTCTGGCACCAAGTGAGATCAATTGTCCTCAATGAAGAATGTTAAAGGGATAATAATGTTTCACAAAAACAGCAGCTCCAATTAATCCTCATAGTATTTGAGCCATAGAGAGTGTTATTTCAATACTGTTAGATTTGTAGTTCAAGAGTAATTGAATGAATCTCCTTTGCTCAAGATACTAAAGACCCAACATGCCTCATCAACAGTTGCTTAGCAGACCTCATAGAGTGGATGAATTCTAGTTGGCTTAAAGTGAACCCTGACAAAACAGAGTTACTCTTGGTGAGGGGACCCCGGGCAACAAGAATATCTGAGGATCACCCAACTGGCTTAGAACTTGGAGGCTCTGAACTCATTAGTTCAACAGAAGTACGAAGTCTCGGAGTGATGATTGACTCTGGACTGTCATTTAAACATCAGATCTCTTCTGTAATAAAATCTACCTTCTTTCATCTGAGAAACATATCCAGGATACAACACTTAATTCCACCGGATGATATGCCAACATTAGTCCATGCATTTGTGTCTTCTCGTCTAGATCACTGTAATGCACTTTACTTGGGCCTCCCAGAAAAATAACTCCATTGCCTACAGACAGTACAAAATGCAGCAGCCAGACTACTGACCAATAAAACTTGCTCATGTCACATAACACCCGTTCTCCACTCCCTGCAATGGCGAACATATTTTAAAATTGGCCTGATGACCTTCAAAGCCTTAAATAATCAAGGCCCACAGTACCTGAAAGAGCTCCTGACACCCTATATTCAATCCCGCTCACTGCGATCAGCCAACAGATCCCTCCTGTCAGTGCCCAGAATAAAGACAACCTCAGGTTCCCAGGCATTCAGCCACGCTGCCCTCACATTCTGGAACTCTTAACCGTCCTCAATCAGAGAGGCACCATCATTACAGACTTTCAAAAAAAAGCTAAAGACCCATCTCTTTTATCAGGCATTCTGTCAACTGATGTGACCATAAGGAACCCTTACATTTTATGTCTGTTTATAGATTTGTAAAGCGCTTTGAAACTCACAGAGAGAAAAGCGCTATAAAAATCACAAATTATTATTATTATTATTATTATTATTATTATTATTATATTATTATTATGATAAAGTTTCCTCCTCCCGTCCTTTTACCTAGTGTAAGCTACCTCTCTGCAAGCCATCTAGACACCACCTTGCTGCTCTGAGGTGTGCAGTGTTACATCAGTAAAAGGGGCAGGAGGGGAATACTGTATCATTCAATTAAACTTGAACTACAACTCTGACATTATTGAAATAACACTCTCTATGGCTCAAATAATATGAATATTAATTGGAGCTACTTTTATTTTTAAACATTACAATCCCTTTAAATCAAACCAGTCTATGATCTAAATGATCATCCATCTGAAACTTGTGCAAATTCCACACTATTAACATAGACAGATATTCTGTACTTCTCCACAGAAAGGTGTGTCTATCAGGTTACCAGTATACTGAAGATTGAAGGACCACGTCCAAGTAGGTCCCCAATGCAAGGAACAAGCCCCAATGGGAGATGCATGGTTAGGAATCCATAATACGTTGATACCTAGATGCTGGACCATAGTACTATTACACACCAGGATCTACATTATGAAGGATTATGTTCATTCAGTAAAATTATGTAAAACTGGGTTTTTCATTCAGGTCATTTTGGATCCAAAGTTCACAGGTGGTAAATCCAGTAAGTCTCCCATTGTAGGAGTTTAATCATTATTTTTCCACCTCTGCTCATAGCAGGAATATAATCTATGATCATCAACTTTATAGATGGTAATGGATGTTGAAACACAACAAAATGTCTAGTAACCAGTTTATATGCATTCTTGGTAGTGAGGGTAGATTTAATGGTAGAGTAGTGATTAGCCATTCGCTCATGAAATGTGATTCCTGCTTTGCCAGAATAATATAGTCCATATGGAAAAATGAGGATATAGACAATAAAGTCACTAGTGCGGGTTATTCTGTGTATAATTAGTATTTTCCATTGGTGTGAAAATGACAAAAACTGTCCCCACTCAGCATTCCATTGCATGTGGTGCAATTGGTGCATCTGTGCTCTACCCACTTGTCCCCATATCTGTTGCCAGGTGGATTTTCTTGCTGTATGAGCTTTGAAGTCCCTTTCCCACAGCACTAACCACCTGCATATACAATTCTGGCACAGCAATCCTGGAAAAATAAGTGTGACTTGGGATATGCCAACAAGGAGCTACACGTGACAGTTCTCTAAAATCATGATTTTCAACAAAATAACATGGCAGCATGTCAGCTGCCAACATCTTGGCAACCTTGCCATTACACAGATGTACTTTGGGATTGTTTTTGTGAAGTTTTTGACTCCCCAAGAACACAATAAATGTGGTTTGGCAGTACATAGCAGAAGAACCCAGTAACTTGATAACTTTAACAACATGACTGAAGGAGATATTGAAGACAGCAAGTGTGGGCAGTCTATGACTCTTGCCATCTCCTAAAGCAAAATTAGAGTCGTCATACTACTCTGAAGCAGGAGCCATAGGTGTTATTTGGAATTATTATATTTATAAATGGTGGCGCTATATGGACGCAGTGTTATTTCTCACTTTGCAGTATCACGGTGCCCGTGATTGCATCCAGCAGATATTGCTATACTGCGACATTATTCACTTCCTAGCTGTCGCTCTACGCTGAGTCGCTTCCTTATAGGTCACCATGCTGGTGAGGTCATCTCTCCGCCCACCTGACAGGGTTTTTAAACCTCAGCCTGTGTCATTACCTTTACCCTTTTGTGGTGTACCTGAGCTTATTGCTGTGTTGGTCCATTACTGTTCCTCTGTATTACCTGGCTACGTGTAACTACCCGTTCTGGCTCTGACTCCTGGTTACGTCTGTCTACCCGTTCCGGCTCTGACTTCTGGTTACATCTGACTACCCGTTCCTGCTCTGATCCTGGCTACATCTGACTACTCGATCTGGCTCCGACCACTGGCAACATCTGACTGCCCGATCCGGCTCTGACCATCTGCCTCTTGGTTCTCTCTCCATTGTTGCGCTCTGTTGCCATTCCGTTCCTCGGTTTGGTTTCCTTGTTGCCTGTGCTTTCCACTCTGTGCTCTCTTCCGTTAGCGGCGCTTGTTGGTCATTCAGTGCGTTGACCTCCCATGACCATTTTGGTTTGTGTGTTGCCTTACCTAGCCTCAGCACCGGTTACCAGAATATTGTATACCCTACTCTAGGGTATCGTGGCGCTCCTTTATTCCTGCCGACTGTGTGTGTGTGGGAGTGCTCTGCACTGTCCTCACATCTACCTGTGTGAGTCCCACGGCCATTCAGATTCTGCTCATCTGCCTAGTGAAGGGTGAGGAAAGTGAGTTCACTGTTTCTCCTTGGTCTCGTGAAGGTGTGCCATTCAGACCGTGTGCGTGGAGTACCCGCAGTGTATTCCATCGACCTGTGTTAGTCCCAGGGCCTTTCCATTGTCGCTCATCTGCCTAGTGAAGGGTGAGGAAAGTGAATTCACTGTTCCTCCCTGGTCGTGAAGGTGTGCCATTCGTACTATTTGCATGGTGTACCCGCACTGTCCTCACATCTACCTGTGTGAGTGCCAGGGCCATTCCATTATTGCTCACCTGCCTAGTGAAGGGTGAGGAAAGTGGGTCCACTGTTCCTCCCTGGTCTCGTGAAGGTGTGTCACTATCTGCTGCCACTTCGTGTCACTATTATTGCTACTGTTGTGTCATTTGTTGCCTTCACCCTGTTTCTTCATTTCCTGCCATTATTGTACTTAATAAAGTTTTATCTTAAGTTCATCTGTACTTGTCAGTGTTGTTATTTTGTAGTCACTCCGTGACAGGACGAAAGGGCCATGAACACTGACAGTACGGACACCAGTAGCGGGCAGTCGCTGAATATTATGTCCAGGATGGACATACTGGAATAACATCTCGATCAGTTATCGGTAGTGTTGCAGACACTTCTAGACCGAACTGTGCATTTTGACAAAGTTGGGCTGGACTGATGGCCTCCTCAGTATCGGCATCAGTAATAACTACTCAGGTGGAAAATACGTTTTTGCAAAGGCTTGTCTGGGTCCGCTCCTCTGCCCCTAAGATACAATGGGGATAACATGTTGTGTTGCGGGTTCATCAACCAGCTCGGAAATTTTTTGGAACTGGTACCTCATGCATTTCAATCCAAGAGAAGCAAAGTAGGCTTTATGATTTCCCTGTTGACCGGCAAAGCTTTGGCATGGGCCAATCCGTTATGGGAGATGGTGAAACCCATAACCTCTAATTTCTCTCAATTTGTGGAGGCCTTCCGAAGGGTTTTTGATGTCCCTGGCAGGTCAATATCTGCTGCAAAAAACTGATGATGATCCAGCAGGGCACCCGCACGGTAGCAGAATATGCTATAGAATTTCGCACATTTGCAGCAGAGGTGGGATGGAACAATGAGGCTCTGGTGGCAGCCTTCTCGCAGGGACTGAATGATACAATCAAAGATGAGATAGCAGCCCGTGAATTACCAATTGACTTGGATCAACTAATTTAATTTGTCATCCTAATTGACACACGCATAAAAGAAAGGTCCACATATAAGAATAACAGGAGAAGGCATGAGTTACATTTGATACCAAACAGGGAGCTCCCACCCATACCTCCCTCACCTCCCTTGTCACCTAATGTAGAGCCTAGGGCTGAACCTATGCAGGATGGCTTTACATGCTTGTCTCGGGAGGAACGGTCCTTCCGCCGCAGAGGGGGTCTATGCCTGTATTATGGGAAGGCTGGACATATGCTTTGATGTTGTCCAGTGTGTCTGGGAAATGCAGGCACCTAGGATCTCTAAGGGAACAGATCCTAGGTGGAGTCAGTTGGTCCCCAGAGCTGGATCCGAGCAAACCCATTCTTCAGGTGGTGATTTCTTGGGCTAACTCCTCAGTAGCTACTCCAGCCCTGATCGATTCTGGTGCCGCTGGTTATTTTATTGATGGTGATTTCGTGAATAAACACAATATTCCAGTGACACCCGTGAGTCTCCATTAGCGGTAGAAGCTATTGACGGTCATCCTCTTGAGCCTTCCCATGTCACACATGAAACCTGTCCACTGTCTCTAAGGGTAGGAGCTCTCCATGTGGAGACTCTACAATTTCAGGTTATCCAGTCTCCACACCATGCTGTCATTTTAGGGTTCCCGTGGCTCCAGAAACATAATCCCAGAGTGGACTGGGAGACGTGTGACATAATATCATGGTCTGACTATTGTAAAGGGACCTGTCTACAGCACCATATTAATATTTTGTGTACCTCCCCCTCGTTGCCCTCAGAGTACCAGTCTTTCAGTGAGGTGTTTAGTAAGGGGGAGGCTAGCACATTACTGGAGCATAGGCCGTATGACTGTGCTATTAATCTGACCCCAGGCTCAATACCTCCCAAGGGCCGCACCTATCCTCTATCGGTGGAGGAGAACAAGGCCATGGAGGAGTACATTTCTGATGAATTATCCAGAGGCATAATAAGAAAGTCTTCCTCACCCGTAGGGGCTGGTTTTTTTTAGCGAAGAAAAAGAATGGGGTGCTTAGACCCTGTATCGATTAAAGAGGCCTGAACAAACTATTGGTAAAGAATGCTTACCCCATTCCACTAATTACAGAATTGTTCAACCATTTAAAGGGCTCCTCCGTATTCACAAAACTTGATTTGCGTGCAGCATATAACTTGATTAGAATCAAGGAGGGCGATGAGTGGAAGACCGCTTTTAATACTCGAAGTGGCCATTATGAGTATCTGGTTATGCCTTTTGGGTTGTGCAATGCGCCAGCTGTCTTCCAGGAGTTCATTAACAATGTCCTAAGAAGTCTCCTACAGTCCTGTGTAATAGTGTACCTGGATGATATCTTCATACACTCTCCTGTTATTGAGACACATAGGAGAGATGTAATTTCGGTACTGCAAAAACTGAGGGACAACAAATTATATTGCAAACTTGAAAAATGCGAATTTCATAAAGACCAGGTGCCCTTCCTGGGTTACGTTATCTCTGCCAGTGGAATTGCCATGGATACAGAAAAGCTCTCTGCAGTGTTACAATGGCCACATCCGATGGGCCTGAAGGCCATACAAAGATTCCTCGGATTTGCAAATTATTATAGAAAAATTAATTCGTAATTTCTCGTCCTTGGTCAAACCCTTGACTGATTTGACACATAAGGGTGCCAACCCATCGGTGTGGTCCCCCGAGGCCAACAGTGCTTTTGAGGCCCGGAATTCTGCCTTCTCGATGGCTCCTATATTGGTGCATCCTAACACTGCATTGCCATTTACCCTTGAGGTAGATGCTTCCGAGACAGGGGTAGGGGCAGTACTGTCACAAAGAGCTGAGCCTGGCAAACCCCTGATGCCTTGCGTTTTTTTTTTTCTAAAAAGATGACAAAGGCCCAAAGCCTATATGATGTAGGGGACTGTGAGTTGCTTGCCATCATTCTTGCCCTTCGAGAGTGGCATCACCTCCTGGAGGGGACCAAGGCTCCTGTATTGATCTTAACGGATCACAAGAATCTGACGTACTTATCAGAGGTCAAAAGACTGTCACCTAGACAGGCCAGATGGGAGTTATTCCTGTCTAGATTTAATTTTGTGGTTTCGTACCTCCCTGGTTCCAAGAACACTCGTACTGACGCCTTGTCTTGACAGTTTGGCCCAGAGTGTGAGTCTGAAAGTGAACCCATTCCAATGATCCCTCCTGATCGCATTTTGGCTACTATCCGTACTAGCATTACTTCTCCTCTGGGTGAGGAGATCCTAGCATCGCAAAACAATGCCCCAGTTGAGAAACCCAGTGGAAAATGTTTTGTAGCTGACAATCTCCACACTAAGCTACTGGAGGCCTACCATTCATCCAAAGCTGTTGGGCATATTGGTTGGGACCAACTAATTTGGTCAATTTCACAGCTCTTTTGGTGGCCTAGTCTGAGGGCAGATTGTGCAGTCTTCATGGAAGCTTGTTCCGGATGCGCCCATACCAAGACTCCTAGGCATCTACCTCTAGGACTACTCCAGACTCTTCCTAATGGTGAACACCCGTGGTCACACATTTCATTAGACTTTATGGTAGAGTTGCCTAGATCCAAGGGCTGCACAGTCATACTAATGATTGTGGACCAATTCTCAAAAACGGCACATTTTGTTCCGCTCCCGGAACTACCCTCCTCTAAGGAATTGGCTGTGGTATTTGCTAGGGGGTATTCAGGCTTCACGGAGTAACCCGAGTTGTGGTTTCTGATCGTGGGAGCCAGTTCATATCGAGGTTTTGGAAGGCCTTTTGTGACCAGATGAGCATCAAACTGCTATTTTCATCTGTCTACCACCCCCAGACCAATGGTGCTGCGGAAAGAGCCAACCAAGGACTGTAACAATTCTTGCACTGCTTCACTTCTGACCATCATAACAATTGGGTTGACCTGTTGCCGTGGGTGGAGTTTGCCAGGAATTGTGCCATAAACTCTTCGTCCTGGAGCTCTCCATTCCTGATTAATTATGGGATTTAATCTTCTCTGCTCCTGGATACATTTTGAGCAAAGGAAATTCCGGCTCTGGATGAGCATATGGAGCAGCTCCACTCCACATGGGCACAGGTTCAGAATACCTTGCGAAGGTCCTCAGAGCGATATCAGAGACACGCAGATCGCAGGAGGCGTCCTGCTCCGGTCTTTCAGGTGGGGGATAGAGTCTGGTTGGCCACCAAGAACCTGCACATGCAAGTGCCATGTCACAAGATGGCTCCACGTTTCATAGGACCCTTCTGGGTGCTCCGTAGAATAAACCCCGTGTCCTATGCCATAGACCTCCTTAGGAATATGCACATCCACAACGTGTTTCATGTGTCTCTCTCTCTCCTGAAACCACTGATCTGCAACGGTTACACTTCCGCTCAGGTAGTCCCACGTCCTGTACACATTCAGAATCAGGATGAATATGAAATCCAAAGCATCCTGGACTCCCGCAGGGTTCGGGGGCGCATTCAATATTTTGTCCACTGGAAAGGTTACGGTCCTGAAGAGCGTTCCTGGGTGGATCAGAACGATATCCACGCTCCTAGGTTACTGCGCAGTTTCCACATGAAATTTCCCGATAAGGTATGGCCTCCTCCGCGGGAGGGAGATCATTGAGTGGGGTGTACTATCACGGTGCCCATGATTGCATCCAGCAGATATTGCCATACAGCGACATTATTCACTTCCTAGCTGTCACTCTATGCTGAGTCGCTTTCTTATAAGTCACCATGCTGGTGAGGTCATCTCTCCGCCCACCTGACAGGGTTTTTAAACCTCAGCCTGTGTCATTACCTTTGCCCTTTCGTGGTGTACTTGAGCTTATTGCTGTGTTGGTCCATTACTGTTCCTGTGTATTACCTGGCTACGTCTGACTAGTCATTCCGGCTCTGACTCCTGGCTACGTCTGACTACCCATTCCGGCTCTGACTCCTTGCCAAATCTGACTATCTGATCCGGCTCTGACCACTGGCAACGTCTAACTACCTGATCCGGCTCTGACCATTGGCTGCCTCTTGATTCTCTCTCCATTGTTGAGCTCTGTTGCCATTCCGTGCCTCGATTTAGTTTCTTTGTTGCCTGTGCCTTCCACTTTGCTCTCGCTTCCGTTAGCTGCGCTTGTTGGTCATTCCGTGTATTGACCTCCTGTGGCCATTCAGGTTCATGTGTTGCCTTACCTAGCCTCAGTACCGGTTACCAGAATATTGTATACCCTACCTCTAGGGTATCGTTGCGCTGAGTCCCAGGGCCATTCAGATTCTGCTCATCTGCCTAGTGAAGGGTGAGGAAAGTGAGTTCACTGTTCCTCCCTGGTCTCGTGAAGGTGTGCCATTTATACCGTGTGCGTGGTGTACCCACACTGTCCTCACATCTACCTGTGTGATTCCCAGGGCCATTCCATTACTGCTCACCTGCCTAGTGAAGGGTGAGGAAAGTGAGTCCATTGTTCCTCCCTTGTCTCGTGAAGGTGTGTCACTATCTGCTGCCACTTTGTGTCACTATTATTGCTACTGTTGTGTCATTTGTTGCCACCAGCTTGTTTCTTCATTTCCTGCCATTATTGTACTTAATAAAGTTTTATCTTAAGTTCATCTGTACTTGTCAGTGTTGTTATTTCCTAGTCACTCCGTGACATGCGGCTACTGCCAGGAGCAATTTCCCTGCTACTGGATCTCAAACAAATAGCAAAATTATTTCCTACTCTTCCGCTAGTGAGTGTATTGATAAAAAGACATATACTATTTTATTTTATATATAATAAACTTGTTTATTTTCATATCCCTTTCAGATCATGTGTCCATGATTCGAAAACAAGAAACAAAAATTGTTTATAACATGCTATTAAAAACTAATAGTTATCCAAATACTATAATTGTTGGAAATTATAGCAACTTCATCAAAATCTTATAAAGGCAGTGAGGTCGCTGTTCCAGTATAGACTCTAAAAACCACTTGAATCATAAGTAGTGCAAAAAAAAATAATATGGGTTCAGATCATCACACCGCTATTATCTCAATTAAACTTTCCCCACGTACTGGTGGCACAGTATGGCACATGTTAATGACCCACCTATCCTGTTTCTCAAGCGGTTAGATAGGAAGAAGCTGACTTCAAATTCCAGTCAGTGCCAGAAACGTCCCTTTTACCACATGTATGGATTCAAAGATTAAACACTGCATTTAATATTATCTTACTTCACCTTATCCTTCAGAGAAAGCAGCATAATGTTGTACAATCAACCACGCTCCAGCCTCCACCTATCAGGGGGATGTGCAACTGAAAAAATTTAGTAAACTATAGTAAGACAAAAAAAATTCCCTGATGAAGGGGTCTGGGTGATCCCGAAATGCGTTGGAAGTCTGCTTCAAAATCCACTATCGAATCACTGACAATGGTATTTGTAGTCCATCGGTGAGGCGCTGAGTGAAGCAATTTAACCTACGTGGGAATATCAAGACAAAGGACACTGGATAAAAACTTCTCTTTGAAAAGATCTAAGAACAAATAAAAAAGAAGAAAAAGGAAGGTTCCAAAACTGTGAGTTATCGGCAAAGCCGAGCTATAACATACTGAGAACCTCTAAAGAGATCTTAGAGTGGTGAACTACTCTTAAATTAGTGAGGTTGGAAACAAAGTATACAAAGTAATGGTGGTGGTCTAGATCCTGATAAGCTATATAAACAAACCAAAAGAAGTCATGATATTGAATATTAACCCCTTAAGGACCGGTTCTTTTGTTTTTTTTTGTACTTCCGGGTTCAGGGCTCGCGCTGGGAGCCCTGAACTACATGACTTGCCAGGACCATCACTGGTCCTTAAGTGCCGGACCTCCATGACAGCCCTGGCATTTCAGTGGACGCGAAGGTGTTAAGTTACTGGCAGTCCAAAGATACAAGTGAAATTTTTTTTTTTTTTTTGTGAAAGTATTTTACCAGGAAGAATACATTGAGATTGTGTCTCGTTTTCAAGTACGTCCTGGACTCACGTTATCTACCTTAGAAAGGTGAAAGGCTGAGCTGACCTTGCCGGGACTAGAACCTGCAGATTCTACAGTTGGTGCCTTAACCAACTGAGCCAACTGAGCGACAACACTTGTGTGGATAATATTGAAGTAAAGTATAAGAACATTGGTACTGACTGTTAAGATATAAGTCAACGCTCAGTCAAGAGGAGAACATTGGGATTATTTTTGCATTTTCTATTTTTTATGATCAGTCATGTTTTATTTTTTATATTTTTGAATTAAAGTTTAAGAGGTGTCCAGGTGGTTAGCCATTAATGACATATCCCCATGACTGGAGCAGGAGAATTGGAGGTTTATTTATCCTTCTTTTTCCTTTAGGTTGTAGATGTGGCTATTTAAGATAAAGGCAGTGTTATGTACTTTTAGTTAATATATTTGTTAATGTTTTTCGGTTGCACATCCCCCTGATAGATGGAGGGTGGAGCGTGGTTGATTGTACAACATTGTGCTACTTTCTCTAAAGGGTAGGGTGAAGTTCAATAATATTAAAGGCAGTATTTAGTCTTTGAACCCATACATGTGGGAAACGGGATGTTTCTGGCACCGACTGGATTTAGATGTCTGCTTCTACTTATTTAACCCCTTGAGAGCAGGATAGGTGGATCATCAGCACGTGCCATACTGTGCCACTATTCAGGCAGGTAGAGGTGCATGAGGAAAGTTTAATTGAGTTAATAGCAGTGGGATGATCTGAACCCATATTATATGGTTTTTTTTTTACATCCTTGAACATATGCTGGAATAGCGACCTCACTGCCATTATATATGATTTTGATGAGATCACTATAATTTCCAACATTTATAGTAATTGTATAACTCTATGAGTTTTTAATAGCATGTTATAAAGAATTTGTTTCTTGTTTTTGGACCATGAACGCATGATCTGAAAGGGAAATCAAAATAAACAAGTTTTGTATATGTATAAGAAAATAGTATATGTGTTTTTATCAATACACTCTAGCAGAAGCGTCGGAAATATATTTGATAATTTTGTTATTTGGAATGAACTACCTCTTGGCACACTCCCTGACATCAATAACATCACTACTTCTATTATGTACCTTAGAGCCCCAGGAACTTTTAGTTTAGCTTCTGCTGCTCCTAGCTGTGGCAATCCTGATACATTCATAGTGTGCCTTCCAGTCAGAACTGTGGTTGTGCTTTAGGTGGAATCTCATTGAGGTGCCTAAGTGTTCACCTGCTTTCCCGCTGCTCATGTGTAGGCATGGGCGAAAACTTTCACCTCAAACTGAAATCGGCAAAAAATGGCACTTTCTGCTTGGAGAAAAATTTCCTGTGAAAATGCTGTTTTTCCTCTTTTTTTGCCTAGCTCATTGCTTTACAATCAATGGCTAGAAAATGTTTTCTCCACCAAGAAAGTTTTCTACAGCCATATAAAAGGTTGTCAGGCTCTCATAGCATGCCATTCTGTGTTTGTGAGAGGAGAGAGCAACATGTTTTTGAGCTAGAGAAGATAGGCAAATAAAGTGGAACTGAAGCTTAGTTTAAGGAGTCATTTAGGTAGGATATTTTTTTCTCTGTAATAGAGGAGTCTGGGGTCACAATTGGGGGAGAAGAAGGGAGGAAGGAGGTTGACCCAAAATACCCCAAAATTTGGTGTGACTGACCGGCAAGACACAGGTAGCTGGGGTCCAAATTGCTTGCTGATTTTACTTTTATTGTCTTTGTGCTTGGGAAGTCTGAGGAAAGACGTTGTTGATTATGTTTTATAATTATATATATATATTTTTGGACTAACTGTGATAAGATAGGATGGACAACTTAAAAAAAAATATATACATCATTAAAAAAATAAATATATTAGACAGCTGACTGGGAGCTCTGTGACTGAGGCAGATGTGATAGACAGCAGACAACACTGAGAATTTTGTTGAGGGTCAAGGCAAGAATCACACTCCATCAGGTGTACTGTAGACAGTAAAAACACACACAGTAGTTGAGTAATTTCTAGCAAATGTCAAGTGGGAGGAGGAAAGGTGGAACAGTGCAGGGACAGGGGAGTAAAGTGTTAGTACAAAACCTGACTGCAGCAATCATTGCTGCAGCATGTGCAATAAATGATGATGATCCCTCTTCTCCCAGGGTGGATGCAGTTTGTCAAGGTCCCACCAATCACACCACGCCATTCCCCCACCACTACCATAGACATCTGCCACATTGTAGGTTGTACTTTATTTTTTTTTTAATCACTTGACATCATCATGAATATGTGCCATGCAAGAAGTAAGTGTTGGGGGCAAAGGACAAATGCACTCTGCACGCTAACACATTTTTCAAGGTATATGTTGCTGTAGGACTCACAAATCTTTGACTTCCAGCTACTTATTTCTCCAGTATAACCCTCAGAAGAAATAATATTGTACTGGTCAATATTGCACCATATTAAACACAGGAACAAAATTTGTTAAATAGGAAAAAATGTGTTGGAATAGGAGAAAAATGTGTTAGAACTGGAGAAAAATGTGTTGGAATAGGCGAAAAATGTGCTGGAATAGGTGAAAAGAAACATTTTACATTGGAAAAAAGGAGAAAACGTTCCTGAAAAAAGCGAAAAAAATTGTCCGTTTTCGCAAAAAGTCAAGCTGGAAATTGTTATCACTTTTTGCCCACCCCTACTCACGTTCTTCTTACACAGACAACAGATAGCAAAAACAAAAAACACTCTCTTCAACTACTTCTTTCCTTAGGCTCCACCAGCACAGAGATAATAACAGCAAGATCAAGAAGGAATTTGAACCCCAGCTGACTGTCTCTTTCCAATCAGTCACACAAAATGTTGGGGTATGTGGGGGGTAAACCTTCTTTGATCCCTTCTCACACCCCCAAACACATCCAACACAGAGATAATAACAGCAAGATCAGGAAGGAACTAGACAACAGCTGCCTGGGTCTTTCCAATCAGTCACACAGAATGTTGGGGTATTTAGGATAAACCTCCTTTACTCCCTTCTCACACCCCCAAACACATCTAACACAGAGAAATAACAGCAATATTAGGAAAGAACGTGGACCACAGCTGTCTGGGTTTTTCCAGTCAGTCACTTAAAATATTGGGGTATTTGAATTAAATCCTCATTTGCTTCCCTCTCATTCACAACCCCAGACACATCTAACACAGAGATGACAACAGCAAGATCATTCAGGAACATCCTGCTTCTTTCCAATCAGTCACAAAGAATGCTGGGGTGTTTGGGGTAAACCTCCTTTGCTCCCTTCTCACACACAGACACGTCTAACACAGAGATAATAATAGCCAGATAAGAAAGGACCTTGGACCACAGCTGACTGTGTCTTTCTCATCAGTCACACAGAATGTTGGGTATTTGGGGTAAATCTCCTTTACTTCCTTCTCATGCCCCCCAGAATCCCCAGAACAGAAATAATAATAGCCAGATTAGGAAGGCTTGGGTCAAGCCAAGTGAAATTGTGTCCTGTGTTTTTTTTTTTAATTTATATTTGAGTGGTTTAATGTAATAAGTGTGCAAATGTAGCTTTGATGTTGCATTATGTTCATTTTCAATTGTGGGACACTGTTATGCCAAATTGTTGCTTGTGTGTATAAGTTGTCTACAAACTAAATTTGGAAGGAAGGTGTTTAATCAGTAGGTGGTAAGATGGTTCCCGAGAAATTCTATATTTGCCTATGTATTTTAAATGTCGGAATGTATTTGTTACTTTATTTTTGCAGTTCCAAATGATGTAATTTGGAAAACTGAATTATATGTTGTTTTTTTTAATTATATGTTTTAATTTTGTGTAAGAAGTGTTTTCATGCCAAGGTGCTTTGTAGAAGTTATATTTTTAAAGGTTCTGGTGGTTGTTTTATATTTGATATATTTATGTGACCATTAGAGAAGCAAAATCCTAACTGTTCTTTTTTCTATGTATAAGCTTTTTAGTGTTCACATATGCTTGTCATTTCACCATTGTAGATGAAATTATTAGCTTCATAGTTAATGTTCTGATTGTAGTTGTAAGCAGATTTTTTTTTGTATTCCATTGTATTCCATCATATTGAGAAGTGATTTCATTGACATTACTGTTAACAATGTTATGCATATATATTGTAACTTTCATATTGTAGATTTGAGATGGGTCATTTATTTCTATGTATCCTCCATAAACAGAATTTGTAGACATACATTTAATGTATTGTCCTTGAATGCACCATATAAGGACATTTTGATAATGATTCCAGTGTTGTGCAACATATTGTACTGCTTGTCTATGATATAAAAAGTAATTGTACTGCTTGTCTATGATATAAAAAGTAATTGTAAAATTGTTGTTTATGAAGTATGAGAAAGCATGAAATAAGCAATTTACACTTTGTGGGAAATGTATAGTAGTTTTGTGCCATGTTTGTAGTTATTGTGATGTTATAGTGTTCTATGTATAATGATATCGATATCTTATTATTTAAATGTTTCTGTCCATTATTGTGTACTGTATTCAAAAGCCTTCATTTTTTATTTTCTTTATTTATTTATTTATTTATTTTTTGCAGTAATAACTGTGCATATTGAATCAGAAAAGTTGTGTCATCTCCTTTCTGAATCTACCTCAGACTGGTGATGGCACAGTTAAAAACAGATATTTAGTAAGTGTGGCATTTGTCCTGTAATGAGCAGTGATTGAACAATTACATTTTTTTTGGTATGTGGTTTTATTAGTGGTGTGTGCTTGTTTATAGTTATTAGATAATTATTTTATTGAAGCAAATTTTTTTGTATTTGTCAGTATACATGTTTGATACTGCCATAGGGTTATTGCAACCAACCAGTCTCATAACCACGTCAAAGAAGAGGGGCCACCATGTTCACCAAGATGAAGGGGAGTGGCCACAGCCTCATCACCATGGTGAAGGGGAGGGCCAATCTGTTTACCTGGGTGAAGGGGAGGGCCACCATTTACTACTTTGTCATATCTATAAACATTCTGCTCAAGAGGGACATGGTGGCCCCTCCCCTTCACTACTGTAAACAAAGTACTTCCTCCCCTTCTCAACCCTCTCCCATTCACCACATCATATCTAGTATGTTCTACACACTGCCTCCTTAGCCGAGATGTCTTTCTCCTAATAAATATCGGCCAATATGCCCTACTTACACGCTGAAGTTAAAGCAAGAAGCAGTACAGCAAATGGGAGGGACCACCCTGCCCCTTTGCTTCATCGCCTCCAAATTCTTATAACTGAAAAAATAACCAGCCTTCTCATTTGCCCACTGCACACTCATAAAAATGATCCAAGACCAGAAAAAGGCACACTGAAATTTCTTTTCAATGCATAGTCCAGCCCTCCTCTTGCCTCCTCACAGGGGTGGGTGCAAAGTGAGAAAATATTCCTGCATGACTTTTCTGGAAAAATGGACGATTGTTAGCTATTTTTGCAAAAGTTTTCTCCTTTTCACCAATGCAAAATTTTCCTTTGTTTAGCCAATTCCAACAAATGTTTTGCCTATGTTTCCTATACAATATTTCCCACCACAATATTACTTCTTCTGAGGACTGCAGTGGAAAAAAAAAGTTGTAAGTCCTACAGCAACATATGCCTTGAAAAATTAGTTAGCACAACAATTTGCCCACAACATATATATCCTATATAATAATTCACTAGGATGTTTGTCAGAAGCAGTCATGCACAGTTGAAACTGCCTCAACACACAGAATGCTGGGAGATGTAGAAATGCTGGGAGTTCTGTGCTGGGAGCATTCTGTGCTTTCAGCCAGTCTCTACAGTGCATGGAAGGCAGCACCCTTGGGTCTTTTTGAATATAGTTTTATTAGTTTAAATGGTCAAAGAACATGGTCGATGTTTCGGTCATAAGACCTTGATAAAATCCAGGAAGTGATGGTATGGCCTCTACAGAGCCCTGATCTCAACATCATCACGTCTGTCTGGGATTACATGAAGAGAGAGAAGCAAATGAGGCTGCCTAAATCATAGGAAAATGTTGGTTAGTTATCCAAGATGTTTGGAACAATCTACCTGCTGAGTTTAGCTCTTTATTAAGGTTTATTTCACCTTTCCACAATAAAAAAATGCCATTTTCCAGGTAGTGAAAAACAATACAAGCAGCAAGTGAGAGAGAGTCTGTTGTGTTGTGAAACAAATAGCAAAATTGAGGCAGCAGATGCTCATAGTGACTCATAGTGGCTGCTATCACTAAGATCATATTTAATAACAATAAAAGGAGGATCTGGAAGGACTGTTATGCATCCAGTGAGTCTGAGGAGGAGGAAGTGACCACTATCACTAACATGAAAGGGATTCCCTGGTTCCCCAGACCCAATCCTGGCCAGTCCCCCTACATCACACCTTGGGATCTTGGGGAAATTTATCTCACAGGAGTTAGAAAAGGGTAGTAGTGAGAGCAGGACAGGTCAGCCGCCTGTGCCTGCTGCCAGTGCTACGCCTGCTGCCAGTGTTGAACTTGCTGCCAGTGCTGAACCTGCTGCTAGTGTCTTGTAATTCTCAGGAGTGGGAGAGGATGAGATGGTCCCAAGTACTACTACTAAGAAGATCCAGCAGCTTGTACAGAGTGTTGGGAGTGAAGGAGGGGATGATCATATTACTAGTGAGGAGGAAGATTCATGGACTGAAATTTATGTGGATGGTGGAGAAGCTGGGGTGGAAGAGACATTAATGGTCTTTTTAGCCAAAACTGAGAAGGAATGGGAGACAGGGATGAGCATCACCACCACCACCCCAGTGAGCTTTTGGAATTTGTGGAGTTTACTACTGCTCTAATTCGTGCTGCTGCTGTGTTGCAACGGCAGCAGGATGTTGAGTAGAAGGCTAGTGTGCCACAGATCACTGGTAATGGGGTCAACAAGTAATGCAGGACTGCTTGCCAGTAGTCCTAGTTACAGTGCTGATTCTGAGGCAGTAGCAGAAACAACAGCATCATCATCCTCTGACCCAGCCTGTGAAGGGGAATGTAGAAGACGAGATGAAAGAGAGAGAAGAAAGAGGAAATTTTTCTCTACCTTTCCCTTTCTAATAAAGTCATGGGTGTGGGACTATTCTCTTGGGACAGGCACAGTGCACAATTTGTGACGTCAGTGAAAAAGGGAAAGGAGGCAACACACCTTGACACAACTTCCCTGTTAACACACATGAAATACAGACATTTATATGAAATGTTAAAGCCAAACACCCACCAAAACAATTGGGCACTGCTGTTGCTGTACCCCCTGACTCTCCCCAAAGGCAACAAGAGGTGAGGTGGAGATCAAAGAGGAGGAAGAATGGAGGAACCCTGCCAGAGGCTGAAATTTTGATGATGAGTGAAACACCTGGCTCGCCATCACCTTCTTGCCCTAGGGTGACTAAATCTGCTAATCCACCTCATTCTTCGTTACCTAACCCACCAAGTGATAGCAATTCTGTATATGTCAGGATGTGGCAGTTCATGTCTACCCATTGCACACTATGTGGCGCACTAACCACACATGGCAGTTTGGTGGAGGAGAATCACAACCAGGGCATAAAGCAGCATCTGAGGAGATTCCATCCTGCAGAATGTGCTAAGCTTGTGGCAGGGAGGATTCATCATTATTATTAAACTGTCTGCAATGTTTTTGGGGGGTTGTTTAATGGGATCGGGGGGCACTTCATAAAAAAGAAATCCTAAATAAAATAAAATAAAAACCATAAGACATGGTATAAATGGGTCTGACGAGAGTGCCTGTGTTGGTGAATGAATTAATCATTTTAACAGGGAATTTGTTTTGGGGAGCTTTCTTGATTGCTATTGGGGGACAGTTAATAAAAAAATAAATCAATAAAATAAAATAAGACATTTGTATTTAAAGTGACAAAGACAGGAACCCCCTGACATAAGCTGCCACTGGGGTGGACTGATACTTGACTTGTTAGAGTATTTTGTAGAGGATGATTTCTTAGATTTGTTGTTAGAGGCCTTTGTAGGACTTAGAGTTATTAGAGACCCAAGGGCTGAAGAAACATTGATTTGTAGGACCTAAGCTTGTTTGGCACAAACCCTAAGGAAACATTGATTTGTAGGACTTAAACTAGTTTGGAACAAGCCCTAAGGAAACATTGATTTGTAGGACTTAAGCTAGTTTGGCACAAGCCCTAAGGAAATATTGATTTGTAGGACTTGTTAGAAACAAAGCCCCCCAAAACATTTTTATCTTTTTGTAGTTAGTTTTTTGTTTATTTTATTTTATTTATTTTTTCAAAACACAAGCCCTGAGAAAAAAATAAAAAGTCCTACTAGCCTAATGGCAGCAGGTCATTTTGGCCAGTGGCCACTGTCAAATGTCCTCCTAAGTTGCAACTGCTGTTCGTACTGCTGCTGCTGAGTTGTTTAAAGGGATAGTAATACTTCGTTTTAACTTTATTTTATTTTGTAGGCATTAAAAAAACATGAATAATGATATAAGTCTTATCTCCCAAACCTTTATGGTTTAAGAGATATTCACAAGCAAAGTGTCCCCCTCCCGCCCCTTTTACTGATGTAACACTTTTCAGCCAGGGCAGAAGGCAGCTGCCCAGGTAGACTGCAGAGAGGGACAATCTTCAATTAAGATAACGGAAAAACCTGAAAAGCTTGTCAAGGGGGGCAGGGATTTCATTGTTTTCAAAGGAATAAGAGTGTCCCCTTCTGTTATCTGTCCAGTCTATGGACTGGATTCCACATCTGAGAATATTGCTTGTGAATATCTCATAAACCATAAATGTTTGAGAGATAAGACTTATATCATTCTTCATGTTTTTTTAATGCCTACAAAATAAAATAAAGTTAAAACGAAGTATTACTATCCCTTTAAGCAGCAGGATGATTAGGCAGCTGAAAAGGAATGGGATCAACAATAGCAGTAACATGGAAGATGGATGATGAAGGTTACACTTGCCATGACTGGCTCCAGTGATGAGCCTGAGACAGTAGCAGAAGAATAATTAGCCTCCAGTATATGTGGAGAAAAGAACAAGTTGACCATTATATCATCTCCACCTGCCCCTCCTCCAAAATCAACATGGGTGTGTTCTTATTAGAATATATATTTTTCCAATTAGAAAAGGAACTGTGGCTTCCATCAGCAACTGCAATATGCACAGTGTGTGTGTGTGGTAAATAACATCTGGGGGCACAACTGTATCCAAACACCATTATACCCAAAACCAAGTACTGCCACTGTCACTGTACCCCTTGTCCAGACCCCACTAAGGACACATGACAACTTGCTGACAGTTTAATAGTAATGATGAACCCTCCCTGCCAGAATCCTAGCATATTCTGTGGGATGGAATCTCGTCAGATGCCACCTGATGACCTGGTATGGATTCTCCCCCACCACATTGGCATGTGTAGTCAGTGTACCACACAGTGTGCAATGGGTAGAGATGATCTGCCATAATCTAATATTAATAGAGTGGCTATCATTTGGTGGAGGAGGTAACAATGAATGAGGTGGTTTGGCAGGAGATGTACTTGTTACCCTAGAGGAAGAAGGTGATGTTGATGGTGAGCTAGTTGTTTCGCTCATCATGGAAGTTCCAGTGTCTGTCTGGGTTTCTTTATTCTTCCTCCTCTTTGAACTCCACCTTTCTGGAGAGTCAGGGGGTAGAGCAACAGGGGTGCTAGATTTCTGTAATGGGTGTTTGGCTTTAACATGTTTGGAGTAAATGTCATGGTTTCTGTGTTTCATGTGTGTTATCAGGGCTGTTGTGCCAGGCTGTGTTCCCTCCTTTCCCCTTCTCACTAACTTTTCACAAATTTTGCACTGTGACTGCCTGAAGAGAATAATTGTCCCACACCCATGACTTCTGGGGGGAGGGATAGGGAATAGGTGGAAAAGAATGGCATCTTTCTTCTTGTCCTCCACATTCCCCTTCACTTTCTGTGGCAGTGGATAATGTTGCTGCTATTGCTGCTACTGCCTCAGATTTATCACTGCAATTAGAATCAGGAGGAGTATTGCTACTGCTAGCAAGTGGAACCTTTCCTAGGTCCGCATTACTTGTTGACCCCATTCCCACTGTGTCCACGGTGGTCTGTGGCACACTAGTCTGCTCCTCAGCACCCTGCTGCACTTTCATCTCAGCATCAGCAAAAGTTAGAGCAGTTGTAATTTCCGCTAATTTCAAAAGCTGACTGCTAGTGGTAGTGGTGATGCCCATCCTCATCCTTGTCACTCATTCCTTCTCAGTTTCTGATAAAAAGGCCATCAATGTCTCTTCCACCCCAGCTTCTCCAACACCACCACCACTAGTCCCTACGTGCTGCTGCTCTGTTCCAGACATCTCACTGCTGCTTGGAGGAGGTGACGAGCAATGTGACAGAGGGTCCCCTGCTGACACACATTGCATAATTTTCTCCTCCCCCCCCGCCCCCGAGTACTACAAGAAGCACTAGCAGCAGGCAAAGTATTGGTGGCAGCAGGTTCAGCACTGGCAGCAGGTTTAGCACTGGCAGAGGGTTCAAGACTAGTGGCAGCAGGCACAGCAATGGTGGCACTGGCAGCTGGGGTAGCATGTCTTGCAGCAGGCACAGGCAGCTGACCTGTCCTGCTCTCACTAGTACTACCCTTTTCTCCCTCTCTTCCCATTCCCTTTTCTCCCTTCCTTCCAATTCCCTTTTCTCCCTCCCTTCCCATTAAATCCTCCAAGATCCCTTGGGGTGATTTAGGGGGACTGGACAGCATTGGTACAGTAATGGTCCCTTCCTTCTCCTCCTCAGACTCAGTGGACACATAATGGTCCTTCCAGCTCCTCCATTGATTATTTTTTACCCTGCTCATAATTATAGGAGTCACTATGAGCCTCTCTTGCCTCACTTTTTGCAAGATATCACAAGAGAACAGAACAGCACATCTATCACACATTGTGTCTGCATTCAGCAAAAAATCATGTGCGAAAACAACGTAACTCAATGGGAGAAACAAATGGCAAAAAATTTTGGCCAACGGGCGAAAAATGCAAAAATTTTAACCGCTAGTTTTAAAGCAGATTTTCCCAAGAAAAAGCAGATAATGTGGTTTTCTCAAAATTCCCCGCGGGTACACAACGACAACTTTCACCCACCCCTAGTCATGGTGTTTGGATAGAACTGTGCCAGGTGTTTCATGTCACTGCAGATGTACCCAGTTTTCCCAGTCCTTCCCTTATTTACACATTTGCACATTGCAGTTGCTGATGTGAGAGGCACAGTTCATTCACTCAAGGGAAAAATGTATATTCTATTAACTACACACCCATGATTTTAGAGGAGGGGCAGGTGGAAAAGCATTATTGGCCAACTTCTAATTCTCTCCTCATATACCTGAAGTGGTGGGAGCTAGTTGTGGTTCTGCTACTGCCTCAGACACATCACTGGAGCTAGTAATGGCAAGTAGAATCAAGATAATCATCACCCATATCACTGCTATTGTTGATCCCATTGCCTTTCAGCTGCCAATCATTGTGCTGTTTAAACAACTCATCAGCAGCAGCAAGAATAGCAGTTGAAAATTCTGCAATTACACCTGGGCATGTGACAATGGCCAGTAGCCACTGGCCAACACATGTGCTGCTGGCGCTAGGCCAGTTGGGTTTTTTTTCCTGAGGACTTATTCTTTAAAAAAACAAAACAAAAATATAGGCCAAAAAAATAAACAATTTTGGGAGCCTAAGTCATACAAATCAATGTTTCCTTAGGGCTTGTGCCAAATAAGCCTAAGTCCTACAAATCAATGTTTCCTCAGGGTTTGTGCCTCTAATGAGTCTAAGTCCTAGTTTTTTTTTTTTTTTTTTAACTTCCTCCCAAACCCAGTAACCCCCCCCCAAAAAAAAATAGCATTCTCTGTTCAACTGATTCTTTCCCCACACTCCACCAACAGAGGCACCGTCATACCCCTTTTATACTATGCATTTAGGAAATAAAGTAATTTTTGATATGTGCTGTGTATAAAATCAATGTTCCCATTGATTTAAATGGAATGAAATGTAGAAAAACTGCACTTTTCATGTGAAATTAATCAAGCAGGAGGTACCATTATTCGCTGAGTTTGGTTTGAGGTGTAAATTTTCTCCCATCCCTAGATGATAGCAACCCTTCGCATCTCTTCTTCTCCTCATCTGTGCTGCTGTTAATACATTTGCATGGCTTTCTATGTCATGTGTTGTTTCTGCTACCTGATACTTAGATGGTATTAGATGTTGGTTCATTTTTAATAATGTTAGTTTCCCAAAATTGCTACTTAGCTATCCTGCAAGTATGCCAAAACCATCTCACAAGCACCAGGGTCACTCAATGAAATGACACAGTGTTCCTGTGTGTCAGTTACCAACCAATACTCAATGAGTAAGACCCAAAGAGATATGCCAACCCCAGTGCCACCAACACTACCAACAATGTTGGATATCTGCCTCCCCTACTGAGACCCATGAATTGCCCTGTATTCAGAATGGGATGTTCTGATTAATGATGTAGCTGCTGCTGCTTGTCTAAATGCTTTGCTGCCTTCTTTTCCACTATGTTGTCTAGAGATTTTGTGTAAGAAAAAATGGAGAAAACAGAGCACAACCACAATACCTCTGAGTGTAGTATTATCATAAAAGTATGTATGTAAAGTTCCCTTCCCCCACTGGGTTTACTCACATTGTGGAGAGGTTTAGCCTGCCTTTCAGTTTTGATAGCTTGCACCGGAATTGGTGAGCATCACTCCAGGCTGGTGACTTCTTCACTGGCTGAACAGAATAGGAAAAATCTTGCCTTTAAGTATAAATGTTTTTCCCAATGTTTCACCATATATAGAGGTCCAATATGTAGACCACACTGGGAACTATTTAATCATTTGAAAAATGTGCATGTGGCTAAAATATTGGAGTATATAACCCTAATATATCATATTGTATGGGGGTTATGGGAACATAAAAAAACACAAAAATAATTTTATTAGTTGTAGTAAAAATAAAAAGCACCACAATGCCTTGGATACTTGGATCCCACAGTGTAGAAAGCTCAATAGTTTATATGCTAGTATCTGCTTGGACACAATCCAGGGTTTGAAAAACAATATATAAATAAAGAGATAAAAAAGCAATATATGTTGCTAAATAAAATAAATTCAAAATTAATATGTAAAATTAAATTGCCCACACTGGGAAATTAGTCTTGCTCTACGCATATTGTGGCTTCTGACCATGCCATTTCCTCAGGAGTAAAATTTATCTTTACTCATAGGGATAAATCGATGTAATATAGTCTGTGCTGTGCCCACTTGTCTAGGGGGATTTTCTTGCCACCTGCTTGTACAATTCTGGCAAAGCCGTCCTGGAAAATAACTATGGCTTGGTATATGACAGAGAGGAGCTACACACTAAGTAAGTGTGGTTGGCAGTACATTACAGAAGAACCCTGTAACTTTATTGCTTTAACAACATTACTAGAACAGGTGGTAGAGGTGGAGGCAGTATGTGTTATAAGTCTATGACCCTTGTAATCTCCTACAGCAAACCCAGAGTCATCATACTCCACTGCATCAGGAGCCATTTGGAATGAACAAACTGTTGGGGGTGGAACAATCTTTGACATATCAATAACATCACTACTTCTCTCTCAGATAACACCAACAAAGATAATAATAGCAAGATCTGCAAGGAAATTGGACCACAGCTGCCTGGCCCTTTCAAATCAAATTAGTCAGATAGAATTTTGGGGTATTTGGGGTCAACCTCCTTTGCTTCCTTCTCACACCCCCAGACACTTCCAACCCAGAGATAACTGCCAGATCAGCAATGAAATTGGACCACAGCTGCCTGTGTATTTCAAATCAGTCAGACAGAATGTCGTTTTATTTGGGGTCAATATCCTTTGCTCCTTTCTCAAACCCCTAGACACGTCCAACCCAGAGATAGTAACAGAAAGATCAGGAAAGAAATTTGACAACAGCTGATTGTGTCGTTTAAATCAAATCAGTTAGACAGAATGTCTGGGTATTTGGGGTCAACCTCAATACCCCCTCACACCCCAAGGCTCCCCCCCCCAGCACAGAAATAATAACAGCCAGATCAGGCTGGAGCTTGGATCATGGCTGATTGTGTCTTGCCAGTCAGTCACACCAAATTTTGTGGTATTTAGGCGGTCAACCTCATTGTCCTTTCTCCTTCCTCCTTCCCCAGTGTGACCCCAGACTTCCCTAATACAGAGACTAAAAGACTGCCTAAATTAATCTTCAACTCCACTTTATTTGACTATTTTCTCTATCTCAAAAATCAGCTGCTCGCTTTTCCTCTCACAAACACAGAAGGGCATGCGGTGGGAACATGCCACCCCTTTTATAGGCTGCCTGCAGGAAAATAAGGGGAACTTGCCATATGATGGGTAGAAATTCAGTCTTTCCATTGATTAAAATGCAAAAAGCTCAGCAAAATGTGGGAAAATGCCACTTTTTATGGGGGGATTACCCACTAGGCGAAAAGTGCCATTTTTCCTATTTCTCTTTTGAGGCAAAATCTTTTGCCCATCGTTGTGCCAACCCACACTTACTGTGTTCTTGGGAAAGAATCCAAAACAAAAAAACAATCCTAAAAGATATGGAATGACAATTTTGCCAAGATGTTGACAGTGGACATGCTGCCATGTTCTTTTGTTGAAAACCAAAGTTTTAAGGAACTGATTAGTGTTGAGCGAGCATGCTCGGCCGATGCTCGGATCGGCTCGAGCATCGCTCTGCTCGGCACATGGCGGTACTCGTACGAGTACCGCATGTGCTCGCCCGCCATGTTCGGGTCTCCTCCCCGCACGTTTTGCGGCTGCTGCGCAGCCAATAAACGTGCAGGGAGTCTCTGACATCGGTGTAATGCCAGCAGCCATGTTGGCTGCTGGCATTACACTGATTGGCTGGCCAGAACCCGTGGTCGGGTGCTGTATAGCACCTGACCATCGAGTTCGGCTCAGTCTGAGCCAGGGAGAGCTGAGGATAGGAAGGGAAAGGCAGTGTAGGGAGGAAAAAAAAAAATTGTGACAAAAAAGAACCAAAAGTCCTTTTTAGGACTACTGTGTGTGGGGGCAGCAGGTTATTTTGTGTGGAGGGAAAAAAAAAAAAAAAAAAAAAAAAAAAAAAAAAAATATTCTGTTTAGTGTGAAAAGTTGCAGATTAGAGCACATTCTGTTTAGTGTGCACAGTTGCAGATTAGATCACATTCTGTTTAGTGTGCAAAGTTGCAGATTAGAGCACATTCTGTTTAGTGTGCAAAGTTGCAGATTAGAGCACATTCTGTTTAGTGTGCAAAGTTGCAGATTAGAGCACATTCTGTTAAGTCTTCAAACTAAAATATCAAAGTCAAGTATTCCATTCAGTGTGCGTCGCCGCAGTTTAGCAGCACATTCTGAGTACTGTGCAGAGTTGCAGAATAGGAAGAAATACTGTTAAGTCTTCAAACTAAAATATCAAAGTCACATATTCCATTCAGTGTGCTTCGCCGCAGTTTAGCAGCACATTCTGTGTACTGTGCAGAGTTGCAGAATAGGAAGAAATACTGTTAAGTCTTCAAACTAAAATATCAAAGTCACATATTCCATTCAGTGTGTTTCACCGCCGTTTAGCAGCCTATTCTGTGTACTGTGCAGAGTTGCAGAATAATAAGAAATACTGTTAAGTTTTCAAACTCAAATATTAAAGTCACATATTCCATTCAGTGTGTTTCACCGCAGTTTAGCAGCCTATTCTGTGTACTCTGTACAGTTGCAGAATAATAAGAAATACTGTTAAGTTTTCAAACTCAAATATTAAAGTCACATATTCCATTCAGTGTGTTTCACCGCCGTTTAGCAGCCTATTCTGTGTACTGTGCAGAGTTGCAGAATAGGAAGAACTACTGTTAAGTCTTCAAACTAAAATATCAAAGTCACATATTCCATTCAGTGTGTTTCACCGCCGTTTAGCAGCCTATTCTGTGTACTGTGCAGAGTTGCAGAATAATAAGAAATACTGTTAAGTTTTCAAACTCAAATATTAAAGTCACATATTCCATTCAGTGTGTTTCACCGCAGTTTAGCAGCCTATTCTGTGTACTCTGTACAGTTGCAGAATAATAAGAAATACTGTTAAGTTTTCAAACTCAAATATTAAAGTCACATATTCCATTCAGTGTGTTTCACCGCCGTTTAGCAGCCTATTCTGTGTACTGTGCAGAGTTGCAGAATAGGAAGAAATACTGTTAAGTCTTCAAACTAAAATATCAAAGTCACATATTCCATTCAGTGTGTTTCACCGCCGTTTAGCAGCCTATTCTGTGTACTGTGCAGAGTTGCAGAATAATAAGAAATACTGTTAAGTTTTCAAACTCAAATATTAAAGTCACATATTCCATTCAGTGTGTTTCACCGCAGTTTAGCAGCCTATTCTGTGTACTCTGTACAGTTGCAGAATAATAAGAAATACTGTTAAGTCTTCAAACTAAAATATCAAAGTCACATATTCCATTCAGTGTGTTTCACCGCAGTTTAGCAGCCTATTCTGTGTACTCTGTACAGTTGCAGAATAATAAGAAATACTGTTAAGTCTTCAAACTAAAATATCAAAGTCACATATTCCATTCAGTGTGTTTCACCGCAGTTTAGCAGCCTATTCTGTGTACTCTGTACAGTTGCAGAATAATAAGAAATACTGTTAAGTTTTCAAACTCAAATATTAAAGTCACATATTCCATTCAGTGTGTTTCACCGCAGTTTAGCAGCCTATTCTGTGTACTCTGTACAGTTGCAGAATAATAAGAAATACTGTTAAGTCTTCAAACTAAAATATCAAAGTCACATATTCCATTCAGTGTGTTTCACCGCAGTTTAGCAGCCTATTCTGTGTACTCTGTACAGTTGCAGAATAAGAAATACTGTTAAGTCTTCAAACTAAAATATCAAAGTCACATATTCCATTCAGTGTGTTTCACCGCCGTTTAGCAGCCTATTCTGTGTACTCTGCAGAGTTGCAGAATAATAAGAAATACTGTTAAGTTTTCAAACTCAAATATTAAAGTCACATATTCCATTCAGTGTGTTTCACCGCAGTTTAGCAGCCTATTCTGTGTACTCTGTACAGTTGCAGAATAATAAGAAATACTGTTAAGTCTTCAAACTAAAATATCAAAGTCACATATTCCATTCAGTGTGTTTCACCGCAGTTTAGCAGCCTATTCTGTGTACTCTGTACAGTTGCAGAATAATAAGAAATACTGTTAAGTCTTCAAACTAAAATATCAAAGTCACATATTCCATTCAGTGTGTTTCACCGCCGTTTAGCAGCCTATTCTGTGTACTCTGCAGAGTTGCAGAATAATAAGAAATACTGTTAAGTTTTCAAACTCAAATATTAAAGTCACATATTCCATTCAGTGTGTTTCACCGCAGTTTAGCAGCCTATTCTGTGTACTCTGTACAGTTGCAGAATAATAAGAAATACTGTTAAGTTTTCAAACTCAAATATTAAAGTCACATATTCCATTCAGTGTGTTTCACCGCAGTTTAGCAGCCTATTCTGTGTACTCTGTACAGTTGCAGAATAATAAGAAATACTGTTAAGTTTTCAAACTCAAATATTAAAGTCACATATTCCATTCAGTGTGTTTCACCGCAGTTTAGCAGCCTATTCTGTGTACTCTGTACAGTTGCAGAATAATAAGAAATACTGTTAAGTTTTCAAACTCAAATATTAAAGTCACATATTCCATTCAGTGTGTTTCACCGCAGTTTAGCAGCCTATTCTGTGTACTCTGTACAGTTGCAGAATAATAAGAAATACTGTTAAGTTTTCAAACTCAAATATTAAAGTCACATATTCCATTCAGTGTGTTTCACCGCAGTTTAGCAGCCTATTCTGTGTACTGTGCAGAGTTGCAGAATAGGAAGAAATACTGTTAAGTCTTCAAACTAAAATATCAAAGTCACATATTCCATTCAGTGTGTTTCACCGCCGTTTAGCAGCCTATTCTGTGTACTCTGCAGAGTTGCAGAATAATAAGAAATACTGTTAAGTTTTCAAACTCAAATATTAAAGTCACATATTCCATTCAGTGTGTTTCACCGCAGTTTAGCAGCCTATTCTGTGTACTCTGTACAGTTGCAGAATAATAAGAAATACTGTTAAGTTTTCAAACTCAAATATTAAAGTCACATATTCCATTCAGTGTGTTTCACCGCAGTTTAGCAGCCTATTCTGTGTACTCTGTACAGTTGCAGAATAATAAGAAATACTGTTAAGTTTTCAAACTCAAATATTAAAGTCACATATTCCATTCAGTGTGTTTCACCGCAGTTTAGCAGCCTATTCTGTGTACTGTGCAGAGTTGCAGAATAGGAAGAAATACTGTTAAGTCTTCAAACTAAAATATCAAAGTCACATATTCCATTCAGTGTGTTTCACCGCCGTTTAGCAGCCTATTCTGTGTACTCTGCAGAGTTGCAGAATAATAAGAAATACTGTTAAGTTTTCAAACTCAAATATTAAAGTCACATATTCTGTGTAAGATGAAGAAGGCGGGTAAAAAGGGACGGGGAAGTGGACGTGATCCTGAAAGTTCAGGGCGCGGGTCAGGACGCGGAGAAACTGTGCCTGGTGCCAGAGCACAAGAAAGAAAGACATCCACCATACCTAGCTTCATGTGTAATTTTACAGGGCGTCGCAGGACATCACTCTCGAGGTCCGACCACTGCGAACAGGTGGTCGGTTGGATGACAGCTGATACTGCTTCCAGTCGGTTAAGCACCACCCTGTCTTCCACCAAGTCCACTCTCAGTAGCCAAGAGTCTGGTCAACATAATCCTCACTCTGATCATCCTTCCTCCCACCATACACGGTCTGGTCAAAGAAGTGATCCCACACTGGGATATAGTGAGGAGCTCGTCTCATCACCAATCCTTCATTTGACCCTCTCTCCAAGCACGCTTGCAGAGGAACATGACATCTTGTGCCCTGATTCACAACCTCTAGAGGCTACCCAATCACAAGAAGATGACAGATGTGAACGGCATTTAAGGTCAAAGGAAGTAATGGATGATGATGATGATGATGAGACACAGTTGCCATTAAATCAACCACTATTTCCGTCTCAAGACCTTGTTGAGGAGAATGTTATACAGTTGTCAATGACTGAGTATGTGGTGGGATCAAGACTTGAGGAGGATGATCAGAGTGAGGAAGTGGAGGAGGACTTGGTGGACGATGAGGTGACTGACCCCACCTGGGAAGGTGTAGAGCCGAGCGATGACAGCAGTCCTGAGGGTGAGCCATCTGCAGCACCGCAACAGGCTGGAAGAGGCAGTGGTGTGGCTACAGAAAGAAGGCGGACCGCACCAAACCGGCCCGCAAATGTTCCACGGAGCACCCCCTTGCGTAAATCTACCTTGCCAAGGGGTAGGTGTTCCGCGGTATGGCGTTTTTTTAAGGAAAGTGCGGACGACAAAAGAATTGTAGTTTGCAACCTGTGCCACACCAGAATGAGCCGAGGCATGAACACTAGAAACCTCACCACCACCAGCATGATCCGACACATGGCATCCAAGCACCGTAATAAGTGGGAGGAACGCCCGGATCGCCAATCTGTGTCTGCAGGCCACACCACTGCCTCCTCTTCCCCTGTTTTCGGTGCCGGCCAATCGCCTGTCGAAGGCGCAGGCCCGCATACCTCCCGCCCTGCACCTGTAGCATCTGAAGCACCATCAGCGACCACATCCACTTCCCTGTCCCAGCACAGCGTCCAAATGTCGTTACCCCAGGCATTTGAGCGCAAGAGAAAGTACCCAGCCACCCACCCACAGGCCATAGCACTAACCTCACACCTTTCAAAATTACTGGCCATCGAAATGCTGCCATTTAGGCTTGTGGACACTGAGTCCTTCCGCAGCCTGATGGCAGCAGCTGTCCCTCGGTACGCGGTCCCCAGCCGCCACTACTTTTCCCGGTGTGCCATCCCCGCATTACACCACCATGTGTCCCGTAACATCATCCGTGCCCTGACCAACGCAGTTACTGGGAAGGTCCACTTAACGACTGACACATGGACAAGTGCTTGTGGCCAGGGACGCTACATTTCCCTGACGGCACACTGGGTGAATGTCGTGGAGGCTGGGAGCGACTCGGACCCTGGGATGGCACGGGTGCTACCCACGCCGAGGATTGCGGGCCCTACCTCCATCAAGGTTTCCACCAGCACCTACGTTATTGGCTCCTCCTCCTCCGTTTCCACCTCCGAATTCTCTACACACACCGCCACTCCCCCATCAGCCAGTAGCTGGAAGCAGTGTAGCACTGCAGTGGGGAAGCGTCAACAGGCCGTGCTGAAGCTGATCTGCCTTGGGGACAAACAGCACACGGCCTCAGAGCTGTTGCAGGGGATTAGTCACCAGACCGAGCAGTGGCTCTCGCCACTCAACCTGCAAGCAGGCATGGTTGTGTGTGATAATGGGCGTAACTTGGTGGCGGCTTTGGAGCTCGGCAAGCTCACACACGTACCATGCCTAGCGCATGTATTTAATTTAGTGGTGCAGCGATTTCTAAAAACCTACCCCAATGTGCATGATCTCTTGACCAAGGTGCGCCGCGTGTGTGCACATTTCCGTAAGTCATCAACAGCTTCGGCCGGCCTGTTGAAGCTGCAGCAGCGCTTACAATTGCCAGCTCACCGGCTGCTGTGTGACGTGAGCACGCGCTGGAACTCCACCTTCCACATGTTGGCCCGGCTTTGTGAGCAGCAGAGGGCAGTAGTGGAGTACCAGCTGTTACACGGTCGTCGCCTCTCCGTTCAACTTCCTGTAATCAGAAGTGAGGAGTGGGAATGGATGTCAGACCTCTGCGAGGTTTTACGCAATTTTGAGGAATCGACACAGATGGTGAGCGGCGATAACGCTATTATCAGTGTAACCATCCCACTTCTGTGTCTACTGAAACGCTCGCTGCTCACAATTAAAACCGACGCTTTGCATGTGGAAGAGGTGGAAATGGGGGAGGAAGAGCTTACACAAGGTGATAGCCAGAGCACCCTCACTTCGTCTTCTCAGCGACAATTGGATGAGGCGGAGGAGGAGGAGGAGGAGGAGGAGGAAGACACGGTTGCCTCCGCTACAGAGGGTAGCCATGGAACTTTAGTTCCATCTCTTCAGCGTGGGTGGGCAGAAGAGGAGGAAGAGGATGAGGATATTGAGAGTCATCCTCCTGGTGAGGACAGCGAAATCTTGCCTGTTGGTACTCTGGCACACATGGCTGACTTTATGTTAGGCTGCCTTTCCCGTGACCCACGCGTTGTACGCATTTTAGACAACACGGATTACTGGGTGTTCACCCTTCTGGACCCCCGCTACAAAGAGAATTTCTCATCTCTCATTCCTCCGGTGGAGAGGACAAGCAAAATGTTGCAATACCAGAAGGTTCTTGTCGAAAAATTGCTCCAAAATTTTCCATCTGACAACGCTGGCGGCAGAGTACGTGCTACCTTGGCCAACCGAGAAGGGGAGAAAAGGGGAGCACACAGCAGTTCCGAGAAAGGCAGGGCAACACTCTCCAAGGCGTGGGACACCTTCATGACACCCCGCCAGCACCCTCACCCTGATGCTCAGCCTAGTGTCACAAGGAGGGAAAAGTTTTGGAAGATGGTGAAGGAGTACGTAGCAGACCGTGTCAGCGTCCTCAATGATCCCTCTGTGCCTTACAACTACTGGGTGTCCAAGCTGGACACGTGGTATGAACTGGCACTCTACGCCTTGGAGGTGCTGGCCTGCCCTGCCGCCAGCGTTCTGTCTGAGCGGGTATTTAGTGCTGCTGGTGGCATCATAACAGATAAGCGTATCCGCCTTTCCACCGACAATGCTGATAGGTTGACACTTATAAAAATGAACAAGGCCTGGATTTCCCCTGACTTCTCCACTCCACTGGAGGAAAGCCCCGGGGGAACATAAACTCACTTTATATATGTTATTTACAATGATGGGAATACTCTGTATTCCCATTCACCCCTTCCACCCAAAAAACGGGTATATGGTTGACTCTTAATCTTCTCATCCTCCTCCTCCTCTTCCATATGCCCTGGATATAATTTTTATATAGGGCCAGCTCACCAGCGGGCCCTGTGATATAATTTTTATATAGAGCCAGCTCACCAGCGGGCCCTGTGATATAATTTTTATATAGGGCCAGCTCACCAGCGGGCCCTGTTTGCCAATTTTTATATAGGTCAGCTCACCAGCGGGCCTTCTCATATAATGTTTTATTGGGTCAGCTCTCTAGCGGGCCCTCTCATATAATGTTTTATAGCGTCAGCTCACTAGCGGGCCTTCGCATATAATGTTTAGGATGGTCAGCTCTGCAGCAGACCCTCACCCATAATGTTTTAGATGGTCAGCTCAGCGCACGTTTCCATCTTAATCATGGCCTCAGTTCTGAAAATCAAGGAAATTTTTGGGATAATTTGCCTCTGCGCACGTTTCCCTCTTAATCATGGCCCCAGTTCAGAAAATCAAGGAAATTTTTGGGATAATTTGCCTCTGCGCACGTTTCCCTCTTAATCATGGCCTCAGTTCTGAAAATCAAGGAAATTTTTGGGAGAATTTGCCTCTGCGCACGTTTCCCTCTTAATCATGGCCTCACTTCAGAAAATCAAGGAAATTTTTGGGAGAATTTGCAGATGATATACAAGTAAATATACAGCAAATATTGTTTGGTAACAATTTTTCGCCTAAAGTCGTTTTTATTTTCCTTTTTGTGTGTTTTATGGTCAGTCTGTAAAAATGGCGTACTACGGGCGAAAGATCGTTCCCAGCAGCGATGTTGGAGTCCAAGGTGCATCCAGACATCCTCCCTATGCTGTCCCTGAACCATTTCTGTAGTGTTTCCATCTTTTTCTGCCCTTTTCCTATGGACCAGGCACCCTCCCCTCATCAGAGCAGGGGGTGCCTGGTGTAATGCTCGAGTCCTCCCATTGACTTCAATGGGGCTCGGGTGTTCGGCCGAGCACTCGAGCCTCAGGGGGTGCTCGGTCAGAGCACCCGAACACCCGAGCATTGGGGTGCTCGCTCATCACTAGAACTGATGTCTTGCTGGCATTATCTAAGACGTGGTTATTTTTTCAGGACTGCTGTGCCAGAATTGTAGAAGCAGGTGGCTAGTGTGGTTGACAAAGGGCTGGAAAGATTGTACAGTAAGAAAATCCACCTGACATCAGATATGTGGGCAAGTGGGCATAGCACAGACTATATAACTGTGACTGCTCACTGGGTTTACCTCCCACCACCACAAGTGGGCAACACTATTACCTGATAGTATCAAGTGATAGACATTAATCTTGCCTCTGGTTCTGGCAGTGTGATTAAAACACAGCAGAAGCAGGATAGTCCATACCATCAGCACACCACCTTGTGCATGCAGAGTTTTGAGAGACAGTCCCAAAAAGCAATGGATCTATTAAGTAATCTAGAGCAGGTGATAGAGGGATTGCTTGTACTCTACTTCTTAAAAGTTGGTTTTGCGTCTGCTGATAATGGCTCCAACATAATTTCTCCTTGAATATAGGAGATATGCGGCATGTACCTGCTTTTCCCATGAGCTAAATTTAGGTGTGACCAGATTCTTGACAGAATCTGAAACCCCCAGAGAGATGCTGAATATTGCTTGCAAAATCTGAACACCTTTAGCTGCTCCTACAGTACACTCAACTCTTTGTTTTCCATACAAGAGCAAAAGAACCTGCTCCGTCATCAGCTGAAAATGGAGGTGCCAGGTAGAATTTCACATGCTAGAGCATATGTACAAGAAGAATAAGGATATTAGCAAGTACACAATGCAAAACTGGAGGCTTTGTGTCACGGAGTGACTAAGAAATAAAAACACTGACAAGTACAGATGAACTTAAAATAAAACTGTATTTTAAATACAATAGTGGCAGCAATGATTACATAATAGTGGCAGCAATGAACGACACAACAGTGGCAGCAATGAGTGACACAATAGTTTGCAGCAATGAGTAACACACTTTCATAAGGCCAGGGAGGAACAGTGAACTCACTTTCCTCACGCTTCACTAGGCTAGTGTGATAGACCCACGTCTGTACCCAGACGATAGAGTAACTCAGGCAACAGAAGCGAGTATCTCCAGACACTGGAGCACATAGTAGTGACTCTAACTCCACCATCTCCACGAGGCCAGGTGAGGACAGTGCAAGACACTTCCTCAACCCTTCACTAGGCAAGTGTAGCTAGTATCCAAATGGCCCTAGGAATCTTCACAGACAGATGAGAGGACAATGCATAGCACTTCCACAATCTGTGTCGGCAGGAGAATGAAGCGCAACTATACCCTAACGCTAGGGTATACCGAATGCAAGGTAAACTCCACTTGAGGTCTAGGTAAGGCAACACACGCACCGGGACGACCACCGGAGATCAGAAACACGGACTGACCGACAAGGCAACACAAACCAGAACAACCACTGTAGGTCAGTACACAGACTGAATGACAAGCGCTGCTAGTCGTAGTGAACATTGAAATGGGTAGGCACAGGCAGCAAGGATCCCAATAGCCGAGGCTAGGTAGCCAAGGCTTGTAATAGCAACGGGAGCACAACAGAGAGAGAGTAACTGAAGGCAGCCAGGGATCAGAGCCGGAAGGGATAGTCAGACAAAGCCAGAGGTCAGAGCCGGATAGGGTAGTCAGATGTCGCCAGTGGTCAGAGCCGGATCAGGTAGTCAGACGTAGTCAGAAGTCAAAGCCGGAACGGGTAGTCAGATGCAGTCAGGAGTCAGAGCTGGAATAGGTAGTCAGACGGAACAGGAGTAATACACAGGAACAGCAATGGACCAACACAGCACTAGGCTCAGGTACACCACGAAAGGGCAAAGGTGATAGGACATGCTGAGGTTTAAAAGGCCTGGCAGGTGGGCGGAGTGATGACATCACAAACACAGTGAATTATAAGAACAGCAGCTTGCATAGAGCGACAGCCAGGAAGTAACAATGTCGCTGTTACAGCAATTACCCACTGGAGGCAATCACGGACACCGTGATAATTTGGAGGAAGCCTCTTTGTCATCTGGGCAATGGCAACTAATTTGTGATGTATGTGAGCTGCTGAAACCTTTTGAGAAGGAATCCATGCTGGTTAGACTCGTAAGGGCAGGAATTAGCACATTTTACCACTGTTATATTTACTGCAGAAAAAACTCAGGAGCTTGGTTGAGGAATTTTACCATAATGACAACACAGACATGCACCAGCTGGTCAAGCACATGTTAGCATGCTTTGTGCAAGATGCTGGCATAGTGTTTATTAAAAGCAATGAGGAATACATTGTTACCAATTTGCTAGACCCACTGCTTTAAACACAAAATTAGTGATTTTTTGCCAAAGTATCGTCACTTTGTCAGTACAAGGAATAACATAGTAAATTAATTTAAAAAAAGACACAAGTCCATCAAGTTCAACCTTTTTCTCATACCCCAGAGAAATGAGAATTAAATAAGCTTTCCTGCTGTAATATTTCAGTCTTTATCTGAATATCCTGTTTTCCTACTAATACACAGTATAACCCTGCATGTTCCCTCCTGAAATAAATGTATCTAATCCTCTCTTAAATGTATCCATTGTATCTCCATAACCACATACTTGGGCAAGGAATTCCACAATTTAACAGAACTTACTGTAAAAAAAAAAACCTTCCTCTTCTGAAGTTGAAACCTCCTTTTCTCTAATCTAAAGGCTTGGCCCCTGGTTATTAGATCAGGTCTTGGAATTGACCTCTCATATACTTGTACATTTTGATAAGATCTCTTCATTGTCTTTTCTCCAGAGTTAAATAAACCAAGTTTGTCTAGACATTCCTCATAAGTCAAGTCTTCCATTACTTTAATTAATTTTGTTGTTCTTCGCTGTACTCTCTCCAGTTCTAGAATATCCTTTTTTGAACTTGTGCCCAAAACTGTACTTCATATTCGATGTCTTACCAATGATTTGTATAGTCACAAAATGACATTAACCACTCTTGCTTCAATACCCCTTTTTATGCAAGACAGAACTTTGTTTGCTTTTGCAACTGCTTTTTGACACTGGTCACTGCTTCCAGGTTTGTAGTTTATAAGTATTCTCAGATCTTTCTCTAGCAAGGAGTCCCCTAAAATGATTTACTATGTTCATAAGTAGCACTGGGATTTTTTCTTCCCAAATTTAAGACTTCACACCTTCCTACATTAAACTTCATATTCCATTTGTTTGTCCAATCTGCCATTTTATGTAAATCCCTCTATAGAGAACAAGTATCCTGTTCTGATGTCATGATGATCAACAGCATTAGAATTTGCCAAGGAATATAACAATATGCTTATAGACCTAGTAGAGGGTTGTGTTGTGCAGGATGAGCGGGAGAAAGTCAGGGCCACAAAAAACTGCTAGAAAGCACAGTAAAAAGGAAGGCAGCAAAAGGTTAAACAAGTAGCAGGAGCAGTTACAACAACCAGTACATACCATTCCCATTCTGAACACAGGGAGATTTATGGGTCTTAGTCATGGCAGTTATTGAACATTGGTGGTGGTGTTCACACTGGTGGTGGCACATTTATATGAGATTTATTCCCTTCGTATTGGCTGGTAACGGTTACACATAAACACTGTGTAGTTCATAGGAGTGGTCTCATTGCATGTGAAATGGTGAGGCATACTTGCAGGATTGCTACAGTCTACAGTCTCAGCAAGACACAATGACTCCATGGACTGTGTACTGGAAACAAAATAATATGAATGTGGCCAGAACTGACATGTACCGAAGTGGAAACCTTTAGTTGCCCTCCAGCAAGTGTTGAGTCTAAGCAGATTTTCTGTACAACGGGTTATATTGTAAATGACAATTAGACGCAGCTATCAAGCAGCAATTTTGGAGACACTCTTAAAAATGAACCAACATCTGTTGTGGTTGTAGTTTGAATTATGAATATTAATATGCAAATATCAATATTCTAATTATGATATTAATCGCAACATTAATATTTATTTGATTTGAAGTATATCAGTTAATTATGTGGAACGAATACACAGGAAACAGTTGCAATATTTGGTGATCTACTTTACTTAATATCTGGTGTTAAATCAATTTATCTAACAACGTTATTAGAACAAAGTTATAGCTCAGTGAAATACAGTGTTACAATGAATAAATGATTGAATGAATGATACTTAGATTAGTTTATGGTGAAAATCAGCACATGCAAGCTTATCTCTCTGTCCAAGGGAACCCTGGAAATCATCTTTGATTTGACTCTTGGACAGCTAAAGGCCTTTGTTCGCTCAGCTCAGGACGGTGGATTCTCCTCCAAAATGGCCCCTGCATCAAATATTCACTAAATATTGTCTATTCAGGTTTCTTGAATAAGTCACATTTTGATCCTGACATACAGTAAGAAGCCATTGATCCTAATACTGCCCCATGTAGAAGGAATGTATGTCTGCAACGGAAGCCATTATCCATGTGCTCAGCCACTCATAAACACTGTGGTGTACATTCAGTACGCACATACCATTTGAAAATACATTGCCTGAATTGTCTGTGTGAAATTAATCACATGCAATACAATAAATAGTATCCAATATAATTCACCTGTTGATTCACTCCACACAGCAATATCATCAGACATAAAGTACACATTATGAAAAATGAAAATAAAGAAATTGAAAGTAAAAATCCCAACAAACACCCCAACCAGTGAAACCACCCATTGTTTGATGGGTTGTAATGTATAGTAGTATTTAATCATCTTGGAATAACTTGCATAATACCTGCATTCCATCATACCTAAAATAACCACTCTCCCCCATACAGAGCACATGCAATGTAAGCAACAATCTTTTAAACCACCTACTGGAACCTTTTAATATAAAGATATCCTATTTTATATTGCCCACCTGTAGGCTTTAAACAGATTTTAACCTCCTAAATTGCCCACCTGTACACTGATTAAGGGTAGGGTGTGTAACCTTGGATGTAAAATAGGCTTATACTGAGACATGGACCCACATATTTTAAAATTTAGAGTACTGTGAAGCATACTTTAGCTAAGGCTTTCACAGAGATCATTTGTACTATTAAATACACCTTGTAGTCACTCTGCAGACATCATGTAACCTTCATTAGTCCTTCAGCTTTATAGCTGGCTGCATTGTTTGTGAGTTCCCACTCACATCTCTCTCAGGCTTCCATACTACCAACACCGATTCATCCACAGAATCTGTCAGTCACTTCCACAACGGATTCACTTCTTCACTCAGAGGTCAGGACTGGACTGCTTTCAGGCTGCAGGCCTCTATCCTCTTTTACACCATGGCATCTGGTGTTACTTTCATATTTTGGAAATGTTTTATAACAGCTAATATGCTGTTCTCTTTCATAGTGTATTGAAGAAACCACACAAGGAAAAACAGTTTATTGCTAGAGGGTATGATAGGGTTAGCATATCTGTAGTGTTTTTATTCAGGATATTCAGCTGGATTTATCTGCATGGTGTTTGTCATCATGGATTACCTTAGTAGCTTAGAAATTAGAAGATACACTACACTAAAATGTGTTGTGTTCTTACCAAATCATTAGTGGTGTTTCATTCTTGTCTCAGCATAATCAGCATATGGTTCCATAACTGATTATCTAAAGCAATACAAAAGCAGAAAAGTAGAAAGAAACATAAACAATAATTAACACATTCTCTGTATTAATTACTTTTTGGTACATCCTCTGTAACTTTAATCTTTTTTCATCCTCATCTAAAGGTCATTAAATGTACTAAACCCCACCCTTTAAAAAAATGAGAGGGAAAAAAAATTAAAATATAGAATAAAATGTCTGTTAACATACATTAAAATGAAGCAATATTTTTGTTGTAACCAAAACAAAGTTACATAGAATTTCCCCAGTATGATCAAAACACTAGCCTTACCTCAGGGAAAAATTGACCCAGTTGATGAATTCATTGACTACTTGTCAGGGTTCTCACCCTTCCCCTGCTCCACTATTGCTTTTTGCTCAGCAATACAAGTAAACACCCCAGCTGATCACTAACAAGCAGCCTTACTTCTCTGTCTCAGACTTACTTAGCTGATAGGTTACTACTGTCTGACAATTTCAGTTACCACAGTAACCTGTCAATTAGCAAGCCCTTTCCTACTGTGCTCTTGCTATTTAGCTGGTAAGGTTCAGTTTCTCTCTGCCCTTGAGTGGACTATGACCTCCCTGTGTATTCCTGCTGTTGCTGCTATTGTTCCAGTGTATGACCCTGGCCTGGCTGACTGATTCCTCTGGCTTCCGTTCCTGACACCGCTGCTGCCTATGCTTCTGACTTGGCTCGTCTGACTACCCGTTTTGGTTTTGATCCCTGGCTTGTATTTTTTTGATTCAGGATTGTGGTTCACATTTATTTTTGGTATTAATTTTATTATTTAATGAAGGGTATTTTATTTACCAGAATCTCCTGTTTCTGTCTTGTTTTCTTGGTTCCCTGACATTATGCAAGGGCCAAGAATCCTGACGGTGTTGGTAACCAACTTGACCTAACATCTCTGCTAGGATGGAGCAGCAGGATCGCCTTATGGGTCATTTTTCCATGTCCTTACAAACGCTCCTAGCTCGCACGGCACACCTGGATCCTGGCATCCCTTGTCTGCCAGCAGGTGCCTCTACACCCGTTCCTGCTCCCAGTTACGTTCAGGCAGTCAAAGTCGCAGCCAAGCCTGCAGTAGCCAGAGGCATGACTGGATCTGCCCCACTTCCTCAGCGCTATGGGGGCAATCCAGAACAATGCAGAGGGTATTTGAACCAAGTTGCCATTTACTTTGAAATGGTTCCACAAGCATTTCCCACTGACAGAACTAAGGCTGCGTTCCTTGTATTCTTACTCTCTGACAAAGCTCTAACCTGGGCCAATCCACTAGACTGGGAAACCAGTCGGACAGTTGCTAAATATGCTATCTAATTCTGTACCTTACCGGCGGAGGATTGATTGACTAATGAGGCACTCGTGGCTGCATTTTCACATGGGCTTTCTGACTGCATCAAGGAAAAAATTGCAGTACAAGACTTGCCTAAGGAACACAAGTACCTAGTGTCTTTCCTCATACTAATAGACACTAGGCTCCATAACAGACCCTCTTATAGGGAGCGGCTGAGGAGGCCTCCTATTCCTATGGCACCCATGCTTTCATCCTGTGCCTCTCACACCTCCCATGCCTGCTGGTGGTGTTGCTTCTGCTAGTGTGGGACCTGTGCAGATGGGTTTCACAAGTCTATCCAAGCCAGAAAGGACCTTTAGGAGGTGGGAGGGATGCTGTTTCTATTGTGGCCTAAAGGGACAACTGCTGAGGTTGTGCACGACACGTCCTAAACACCTGCACCTAAGGTCCTGAAGGGGACAGATCTTGGATGGGCTTTCCAAATCCCCAGAGACCCATAAAGAAAAGCCACTGGTTATGATAGTTCTGTCCTGGGCTGAATCCTCTGTTACCACTCAGGCTCTTTTGGATTCTGGTACGGACGGTTATTTCATTGACAGTAACTTTGTATCTGAACATTCTATACCTGTGCAGCCAAGATCCACTCCACTGGCTATCGAAGCCAATGATGGTAGACCCCTTCAGGTTGTGCATGTTATCCATGAGACGATTTCAGTTTCCATGGCTGTTGGAGCTCTCCATAAAGAGACTCTCCAGTTACAGGTAATTACCTCCCCACATTATCCTGTGGTATTGAGGTTTTCTTGGTCTTGGTCTCCTCAATTGCCTCTGAATGTCTTAAGAGACCAGTCAAAATCATGGGTACGGCCTTGGTATCCCAGCTGCCAGAGGAGTAGCAGGAGTACCATGATGTTTTTTACAAAGTACTAGCCAGCACCCTGCCTCCTCACCGGTCATACGATTGTACTATAGACCTTCAGGCGGGTGCCATACCACCCTGCGAACAGGTTTACCCTATGTCTGTTGCAGAAAACAAAGCCATGGAGGGATACATTGTGGATGCGCTTTCCCGAGGGTTCATCCGCAGGTCCAACTCCCCAGAGGGTGCTGGCTTTTTCTTTGTAAAGAAGAAGGGTGGTGAGTTGAGACCTTGTATAGATTAAAGGGGTCTCAATCGCCACCCCGTTCCACTGATCATGGAACTCTTCGATCGCCTGAAAGGTTACATGATATTTACTAAGCTTGATTTGAGAAGAGCTTATAACCTTGTAAGAATAAAAGAGGGTCATGAGTGGAAAACGGTGTTCAATACCATTTTCCAAGAGTTCATTAATGACGTCCTTCGGGAAATGCTGCAACAATTTTTGGTAGTCTACCGCTACGACATCCTGTTTCATTCCTCATCCTTCTAAACCCATCAGTCAGATGTCGAACATGTCCTTCAAAAGTTGCGTGAGAATGGGCTATTTTGCAGACTGGAGAAGTGCGAATTTCACCAGACTCAGGTCACATTTTTTGGTTACTTAATATCAGCAGCTGGCTTTGCAATGGATCCACTCAAGCTATATGCTGTATTAGAATGGCCTCGTCCTATTGGGTTGAGCTCCAAACATCTTTTTTCTAGGTTTCGCTTATTACTATCGTAAATTCGTTAAAAACTTTTTATCCATAGTGAAACCCATTTCGGACCTAACCAGACTAGGAAGTGACTCTCTTCACTGGTTACCCAAGGCCATATGGGCGTTTGATACCCTGAAACAATCCTTTGCCGTGGCACCAGTATTGGCTCATCCTAACCCTGCCTTGCCATTTATACTCGAGGTTGATGAGTCTGAGACAGGAGTGAAAGATAAGTAGTGGGGAGGCCAGTTAGTAGGATATTACAATAGTATAAGCAGGACAGAATGAGGGCATGTATAAGAGTTTTAGTAGTTTGTTGTGAGACGAACGGGCGGATTTTAGCAATGTTGCAGAGAAAAAAGCGAGATGATCTAGCCACATAGTTAATGTGAGGGGAGAAGGAAAGAGAGGAATCAAATATGGCCCCAAGGCAGCGTGCTGAGCTGACCGGATCAATGTCAATTCCATCAATTGTAATGGTGAAGCTAGGTGTTGGACAAGGTCTTGGAGGGAAAATGAGCAGTTTTGGACATGTTTATCTTCAGCTGACGGTGTGCTATCCAGGAGGTAATGGCCAAGAGGCAGTCTGAAATTTGTATCTGAATTTGAGATGAAAGATTAGGAGTGGAGATGTAAATTTGGGTATTATCTGCATATAGATGGTACTTGAAGCCAAATGAATTAGTAAGTTCACCCAGTGAAAGGGTGTACAGTGAGAAAAGCAGTGGACCCAGAACAGAGCCTTGGGGCACCCCCACAAACAGCGGGACTGTGGAGGAGGTGTTATAGTGAGAAGACACAAAAAAGGAACATTGTGAGAGATAGGAGGAGAGCCATGAAGCAGCTTGATTTCAAAAACCAAGATTGTGGAGAATTTGAACAAGAAAAGAATGAATAACCGTGTCAAAGGCAGAGGATAAGTCGAGTAGTATAAGTATAGAAATCTGAACTTTGGCTTTAGCAGTCTGGAGATCATTAGCCACTCTGCAGAGAGCTGTCTCAATTGAATGACCGCACTGGAAATATAGTTAGAGAGACAAGAGGGGTTGAGGTTAGTCTTCTTGAGTAGGGATTTGATTTGTGCCTGTTTGAATGAAGAATGGAAGGTGCCTGCAGAGAGATAGGTGTTAAAAATGTGTGTTAATATAGGTGTAAGGACTGGTGCATGTGGTCTGAGTAAGTGGGAGGGCAAAGGGTCCAAGGAGTAGGTAGTGAGGTGGGTAGATAGGAGAAGCTAAGAAACTTCTTCCTCTGTAACAGGAGTAAAACTATCGAAGTATGATGTGGGGGGTTTGAGGAGAGAGTTCGGAGGTAGATGGAATAGTAGGAATCTGTTTTTGAATAGATTCACCTTGTGCTTGAAGTGCTCTGCAAAAGCTTGAAGTGAATGTATGGGGTGAGAGGAAGCTGTGGTAAGATGGAGCGAGGAGTCAAAGACTTCAAAGAGATGGTGAGGATTAGATTTGTTGTTTCATTATGTTGATCTAGAACTTGTTGCCCTGTCTGGATATGGTCCATTGGACTGAAATCTGCTTGTTCTTTAGTTTGTCCTGTGTCAAGTATTATGTCCATTCTTCATGACAGTACCTTTGTGAAAACCTGAAAGACCACTGGCAATAGGCTTCTTGGTTGTATCACCTTCTTTTGGGCAGTAGGATGACGTCTGCATTTTACCAAGTTTCAGCCATTTTGCTGAGTTGTAGGTATTTTGAAAATAGTTAAGCTAGGGTTTTGAATAAGGGTTGACTTCCAGCTTTCAACATTTCACTAGTCAATGTATCAGGTCCAGCTGTTTTGCCATTTGCTTCCACCTCTAGCACTTGTGGTGACTTTGCACATGCTAGGAAATGGATGATGGTGGGTTTTGTGAAATCATAGCCTTTAGCCAATTGGAAAAGATCGAGGGCAGGGCCACAAAAGTGGGCATAAAAGTATATGCTCTGGGTTCTTGTCTGGCTCTTTTTGATCCTGTTTTTGTTCCTGTTGTTGGTGGATCCAGCCCCTCCTATGTGACCCACCCCTATTTGCCTTCCCCTTCCCCTCTGTTTGTTGACTTGTAGTTGGAATCTTCCATGTTTTCCTGGATCCTGTAACCTCAGGAAACATTGGTTTTAACTGTATGTAACTGTTAATGCAAAAGGGGGAAAAAGGGAAATGGGTTGTTTGTTTATCTAAGGAGGGATTGCACTCTGGAATATAAACCTCTGTATTTTAGATTTATTTATAAATACTGCATAAGAAGATGGGATTATGTTTTATTATACATAAATACCCTAATTAGTTATGACAGCACTGCATTCAATTGTTGTCCTTCATCCTTATAAAGATTTGAATAAAAGTATTCCTCTCATTTTACTATTTGTTATTATGTTTTTTGCTGTTGGACCGTCTCCAAGCTTTAATGCAAACATTTGACTCTAATGTGCGGCCATCTTTTGTTTTGCTTTCTTTAACTCTTGATTTTCTTTGAGTTTCCTTTTGATGAGCTCAACATTCAACTTACGTGTTTCTTCTTTTATGTGCTTCATCATGGTCTTGAACATTTCTATGTATTCTACCCTGTTTCTAATAATACCATTTTGCTTAATTTCTCTTTGCTTTTTCATCACGGCAACTTTTTCTTTTACATTTGTGACATTTTTTTCTTGTTTTACAGTAGGTACAAGGGCATGGGCAGTGTCTACTATAGTCTGAATAACTTTTTGATTGTGCAGTGTCTTTGTCTGGAAGGTCTTGCGGTACATTCAAGTGACTAGACAGTGCTAACTCAAAATTTAAACGATTTTTCAATAGCTGCCGATCTTCATGTTTGTTCACTTGCTAATTTTCTTTCTTTCTTGCAGCCAGTTTAGATTTTTGCTCTCACTAGACTATGGTCATTTCCAATGTTAAGACAATTTAACCCCTTAAGGGCCACGTGGTCAGGTATAGTTGGCCCTAGAGGACCACAACACTTTTTGATACTGATGCATTCTGGGCGTGCAGCCGTCCTGCCATCCCAGAATTCTATGACGTGCCAGGGCCATCACGGTGTAGCACTTTATAATACATTTTAAAAAGGTATTAAAAACAAACTACCTCCTCCAGGGTATCTGCTTACAAGAGCTCCTATTATAGAAATCATCAATAAATCCACAGGATACTATCTCTAGTATCAGTTGGGAAAGTTCATTGTTCTGGGTAACCTGTGATTTTTACCACATTATATAGGAATAATCAACATAAATTAGGTCTTTTAGCAGTAGAATAATTTTAATGACATATTCAAATATGTGTAAGGCACAGTCTGATTTTATACTTGAATGCATTGAATGTATTTTATGTTATAATTACTTCCTATTTGAGGATAATTTTTAACTGCAAACATGTAAGAAGGCCATGGGGACAATGTTTTCACCCAGTTATGTGAATTTGTTTATGGGTCACAGGGAGGAATTCCATATTTTGGATTCCTCATGGTGGGGTGTGGACCTACAACGGACGTTATATTGATGACATCCTGATTGTTTGGGTTGGCCACAGTAGTCTGTGGCACACTAGCCTTCTCATGATCAGTCTGCTACTGAGACAGATCAACATCTGGCCCTTGCAACTCAGCAGCAGCAGGAATAACAGCAGCAGCAAACTCAGCAAAATCACTGCTGGTAGTGGTGGTGATGCCAATCCCCATTTGCATATATGTCTCCCATTGCTTTTCACTTCAGCCTAAAAAATGCCCTCATTCTGTCCTCCACCCTAGCTTCTCCACCATCATCCTCATCACCACCACTACTAGTCCCTTGCTGCTGCTGCTGCTGCTGCTGCTTTGTGAGAGTTGAATTGGTTGGTGATTATGACAGATGTGACAGAGAGTCCCCTACCATGAAGAAGGCAGACTGGCAACACTAGTAGTGGGCACAGGCAGCTGATCTGTGCAGTAATTCTGCTAGACAGTTCTGCCTTCTTCATCATCATGTCCCAGAGGAACAATGCCGTGAGTAGGGGAATCACAGAGTGGGGGGGATGTTGTGAGCCCCCTTGACCACTAGTCTGGCTACTCATCATCACTTCCACTTCTACCTCAGCACTAGAAGGATAAACAATCAAGTTTGTCCCAGCAGTTGCTTCACACTCAACACCAGCCCCACCCTAACCCGCACCACTCTCTAGCTGCTGTGTGGTTGTAGTGGGACTGCTTGCAGAGGACTAGTGTGACTTAGGGTGCCCTGCTTTTACACTTTCCATCATCTCCTCCTCCTCCTCCTGAATATCACAAGATACACCTCCAACAGTTGCAGCAGGCACAGACAGCTGACCTGTCCTGCTCACACTGCTAACCAGTTCTTCCTGTCCCTGCTTTTCCTCCATATCAGAAGGGGTGATGTAGGGAACTGGGCATCATTGGATCTGGTGAATCAGGGCTCCCAGACTCTTCCATGTGGGTGGTGGTCCCTTCCTCCTCCTCTGACTGCCTGGACGCATCACGGTCTTTCCAGATTCTTTTAATCTAGGTGCTCATAGTATTACTGTTGTTATAGTCCACACTATGAGCCTCTGTTGCCTTTATTTCAATCACTGAATAGCTAGAAAGTCACCTTTCACCCTCTCTATCTCTCTAGGTGCTCTGTTTTCTGTATCACTTCCTGGAAATGGCATGTTTTGGTGTGAAAATGCGAAGTAGTCATTGTAAATGGGTGTGAAGTGTGTGGCCATTGACAAAAACATAGCAAAAACATTTCGGTGTAGGCGAAAAGGAGAGATTTTGAAGGAGTTTGCTGAATGTTTCTTTTCTAGTAAAAAGCAAAAGCCATGTGGTTTTCATGACATTTCACACAAAGGGACCACTCTTGGTGGTGGTCATAGTGTCAGCCATCACTATGAACCACTAGGTAATCACTTATTTTTTTCTATTTCTCTATCTCTCACTCTCTCTCTCACATTCACCCTATCTCCTTCCACACTGCTTTCCTTCAAAATGCACCACACTAAAGTGCACGAAGTTATGAGTTTATACAGTATATGGGCAGGACATTTCACCTCACTGAGTAACATCAGAGGGAAATTGAAGCATTTTTGTGAATTTTTCGGTGCTCATATTGAAAATGTGGTAAACATTCATGTTTCTATATGGGCAAAATTTCCTTCCAGAAAGAGGAAAAACATGCTTTTTTGCTAAATTTCCCATTTAGTTAGTCAATGGGACTTTTCACCCATTCACATGTTTATGGTGATGGATTTGCTTTGGGATGTTGACATTTGGCTGATGTCCCTTGCTTTCACACTTTCCATCTCCCGCTCAGAAGAAGAAGGCCTACTGGTAGCAGTGGCAGAAGGCACAGGTAGCTGACATGTGTTACTCACACAGCTACCCAGTTCTGCTCTCTTCAAAATTTGACCCCACATCCCAAAGTCTGATGCTAGGAACTCTGCATCATTCATGTGTGGAATGTGGGCTCCCAGTACCTTTAGCACCAGTGGTGCCACTGCTAGTGCTGGTGGTGACTTCCTCCTCCTCAATGAGTCAATGACCTCAGGGTCCATCCAGCTTCTCTTTTTTTTTTTTTTTTTTTACAGCAGTGGTGGTGGTCATAGGGTCCACCAGCACTATGAACCATTAAATAACCACTTTATTTTTTTAATATTAGATTTAATTTTTTTATCCTTCCCTTATGCTTTTTCCTAAAATATACAACAGTTTATGGGTCGGATGTTTTGCCCCATAGGAGGAAAATGATCCATTTTTGTGTTATTTTCTGTGATGTTAGCAAAAAAAGGCTTAAAATCTGTGGGTTTCTCTATGGGTGAAATTTCTCGCTGGAAAAGCAGAAAACCATGTATTTCCGCAATATTTCCCACAAGAGCAAAATAAGACTTTTTCAACTTTCCCTACTGCTTTGATCCATTTGCAAACATCCCAGACACTCCTAACACAGAGATAATACCCAGCTCAGGATTGAACTTGGATCACAGCTGCCTGTGTCTTCTTAGTCACACAAAATGTAGGGATATCTGGGTAAACCTCATTTGCTCTCTTCTCACACATCCAGACTCCTCTAACACAGAGAAAACAGCAAGATCAGGAAAGAATTTGGATCACAGCTGCCTCTCTCAGTCAAGCATGATTTTGGGTAAATTTCCTTTCTCCCCTAGAATGTCCCCCAGACTCCCCAAACACAGAAAGCACATGTTCTACCTACAAGTCTCCACTCTGAGTTATTTGCCTGTTTGCTCTAACTCAAAATTGTGCTGCTTTCGCTCTTGCACACAAATGCAGAAATGACATGCTGCAGGAGCCTGACAACTGCTTTATGCTATGCTTGTGGGAAAAAAAGAGAAACTTGTCACATGATGGGAAAATTCAGTCATACTATTGATTTTATTGCAAGGAGCTAGGCAATACATGGGGTAGCCCAGCTAATCAATAGATACCTAGATTGAATACTTGCCATCCACCTTTGTCCTCCTGTGGAAAACGCACAAATCTGTGCAAATGCCTCTTCATGGCTGCCATGACAGGCACGAGGAAGCAGGGGAATGCTGACTGCAAATTTCTGCCAACTGTGCAGGAGATGCTCTGATAGGACCCTGACACAAAAAAAAATTGTAGGTAGTTGAGTAATTTAACCAAACCTGGTATGGCATTGCTGTGGGTTGTGGGGGAATCACCATTTGATTAAATTATACAACTGCATGATAGCTTCACAACTGAGGCGATAGTGTTGGAGAATTTTATCTTCACAGACACTATACAACATGGTCCTCTTGGGGAAGATCCTTAATCTGACTGTTCTCCTGACTGCAGGAGCTGTTGCACCTGCCTACTCAGGTACAGCTGCCTGGGTATGAGTTTGTTGAGGATCATGCTGCTCATCTTCCTGCATGATCATCAACACCATTGGTGTTGAAAGGCTCCATCCTTTAAACTTGTGGACTGTGATTTTGGTGAGATCAGCTCCCTGTCTATCTCTCAGGAATGCTTCAGCTTGCTTGATTGATAGGGTTGGATTTTCTCCATGACAGAGTTCATATGTGCAGTAAATGTGATGTGCTAACCTGAACATATGTAAGGATAGGAAACAAGTGGATCTCGGCAACATGATTGAACTCAGCATCTCCAGTCAGTTAGTGGGAGGTTGTAGTGAACACAACAGAGGGGGATACTTGGACTACTTCAGCTTGGTTAAGAGAGTTCTATATGATCACCACTAATCCTCTGACTGTGAAGAAGCACATTAGTATATGATTGTGCCCTTATGAATGCAAAAATAACTAATTATGTGAAATGAACATATGCTAATAATTTCTTGGCAATGCGGAGGATTCATGGCAATGTCACAAAACTATTGTGGTTTGGTAGTGGATATGATGCCAAAGATATGTTAGTGCATATTGTTGATCTGCTTTTGACAAAACCTGACACAAAATAACGACCATGGCCCTTTATCAGCACTTAGAGCCTCTCATGCCAAGTGTGCTAGGACACCAAACAGTTGTTAGAACCATCTACAGGGATGTGGTTGGTTTCACAAATGATGATGCCTAGTAGTGGGCACACTGCTTGAGCAATCTAACCCAAAGCGTATTGTTGAATCTCTGTTACATTTCCTAGGGTTACAATTCATATGGCTAGTGCTATTCATAGCCTCTATGAAAACAGATTTGTTACAATAATATTAATAATGATAAAAATTCCAGAAAATATAATACAATGAAATAAAAAAACACATATCATATAATGAATAGTTTTTTAAATAAAAGTAAACAAAATGAAGAAACACAATCCTAGCTAATACATACAGAACTTAATTTTTTTATATCATTTTAGTTTTTGCTGTCAATTTGATGTACAATATCATATTCCCCACAACTGTTACACATATTCTTTTTACTTTGTTTGTTTCAGTGGTTAAGAAAACATTCATCCATTGTTTCCTTATGCACACATGTTTGGAATTTTAGTTTATTATATTATTCTAGCCCTAGTACCTATATTTTTTATGTATATTTTTATATATGAAGTATATTGTAACTATTTTATGAATTTCATATAAATATGTTTAATTCCAGGGTATGGGCAGTCATAACTTTAATCATAGAAGCTGGGCTAATAATATATTAGCCCTTTGAGTGTGTTTTGCCTTTAAATGAGAAGCTGCTGTCATCTGTGTAAATCTTTGTAATGGCCTATTTAATAGGGCTTAGCACCCTTGCTCCAGTTGTAGGCTCGACTCCCTTAGTTCCCCTCAGCAGTTTGGTACCCCAGTCGTTAGAAGGAAAGTTACAACTGTCTTGCAGTGCGGTACCATGCCAGGGGTTGGGAAAGACTGTTTCTGTTTGTTATATGTGAGAATTTATTTACCTTTTTTATCACTTTTTTCCAGAAAATGTGATAATGCACTAGCTAGTGTTTTAACCCCATCTCTCTCTCTCTCTTTCTATCTCTTCTGTTTTGTTTGTTTTCATCATATGTTCATTGCTTGAAAGTAATTTGGAGGAGCAGCACTGAGGGACCTAAACACTTCTTTGTGTTCAAGATTATCCAACTGGGAATCTTTATTTAATTTTATATTTATTGGCATACTCTTTTTAGGGACAGCTTCAGGGAGTTCACTATTTTTATATTTACAATTATAGGGTATTCCAAGACTATCAACATCTTTTTTAAAAAGACTATTTATGGACATGGACTACGGATTCTTTCATATTCATATATGTATGTATGTATGTATTTATTTATTCATTCATTTATTGCATATTCATTATGTTAACTTTTCTGAATTTACTGTTCCAGCTACTCTTAAATTAATGGTTTGATTTTTTTATATATTTATTACAATTTTGGAATATGATGGAAGTTTCAATATTTTAGGCAAATACTTTAGGTTTTTGTGCTGCATTTATAGATTTTATTTTTTTTTACTTGTACAGCAATTAAACATAAATGTCTAGAGTAGGGATCTCAAACCATTCCTAAGGGACTGATACAGTGCAGTTTTTGAGAAGCAATCTCTGATTTTGTAAAGAAAAATGTGTGTGCAGGAAATCCTGATCTTTACAAATACATAACCTGTCATGTACTATAGATACTAAACAGTGTGGTTTAGTTAGATGCTTGTGGCCAAAACCATGTTAAGCTTTCCTGTCTTATTATTAGATTAAGCAAGTCCCTTTCTGCCTCAAATCTGAAGTGAACAGGTATTTAGTAAAATGAAATTAGAAACAATGATATCACCTCACTTCTGCTATGAGCAAAACCCTTTTGAGGGAAGTAAGTGAGGTATTTATTCCTTCCCTAATTTCAGCTAGCCAAGAGAGTAGCCCAAACACTTGCAAAAAATATACTCAAATTCTTGGGGAACTCAAGCTATCTTAACAAAATTATAGAGCTAATAATTGTGACACCTGTGCAAAATCAAATGCATCCCAAAAAATCTGTACTGTCTCAGCCTTATGTCATGCAGTTTGAAACCTTTAATCACGAGTTATCACTTTTCATATCTCTATAATAAATCCAAGTAGTAAATATTTCCTAATTGTTGGACTTTTAGCAAATATGGAGATTTTTGAGTAATATGTAAGTAGATAGATGGAATAGGCAGTATGATACATTTTTTTTAATTTAGCATATGCTGAGAAAATGTGATGTTCAGAAATTTGCTCTTTCAACAAAGGTTGATTTTTATAATTATTTTCATATCTTATAATGTTCTTTTTTTATATATGTAGCATTAAAACCTTCATGCTTTTTATTATCATTTTGAAACATGTATATACATATATATAATGTATATAATTACCTTAAATCAAATAGCCTCCTCTACATCTTTCATTCTCTGAAAACATTTGGAAAATCTGAATTTTACAGATATTTATATCTGCATATTTGATAGAGTGGTGTTTATTAATCTGTTTTTCCAAATTTTATTTTTTTTCAAACAAAATAAATGCATTTTCATAATGTAAAGAGACTTTCAGTTAATAAATTACACCTATAATGCAAAAGTTACTGGTTCTTTATTCAGAACTAGTTGAAGAACCCATGTACACGTGCCATAGTGCCACCCAGCAACGGCCGCGGTGCAGACATGCTCAGTAGAGACTGCCTGCGGCGTGGCTGATAATGGAGCGGGCCACTCTGAATTCAGACCGCAGAGAGAACTACGGTCTGAATTCAGAGCAGCCCGCTCCGTTATCAGCCATGCCGTGGGCAGACTCTACTACGCATGACTGCAGCGCGCGCAGCCAACTGTACTGCGCATAACAGCTTATGAGAAATTTTAGTGAATTATTATATAGAATTATAGCAAATCATTAATATTGACTTGATATTGGACTGATTTGTTTTGTCCATGTTCCCTTTATAATACTTTATAATAGCAAATGCTCCTGTTTAGTTTTTATAAAACATCAGCTGTGAATATATTATGTTTAAGTATGTTCAAAATTTATTGTACTTTAGTTTAAACAATGGTTTTGAGAAAATTAGATGCTTTTGCAGCATATCAAGAAATGACTACAAAAATATGTTATCCTGAAGAAAAAAAAACAGCCAAAACATCTTAGCACATTCATTCTGACTTTCTAAAAGTCATAGGCAATAACATGATTCCATTAGATCTCAAGAACAGCTATAATTTTGGGTTTTATACAAAACTCAGAAATTAACATAAAAGACTTGGTTGGAAAATGTATCAATTATTTTAAACACTGTGAAGCAATAAATAAAAAAAATGCTTCTTAAGTAGGTCATCATGATGTCGGGTGGCATGTCAGATGTCATTTTCCTCTATTAAAATGAAGAATTCTTAAAGTTACAATACAGGTACATTTTTATTGCATTTAAAAGCTGCAATTAAGACTATGCTTTGTTCAACTCTTCATAAGAAAGACTTTTCTAATGCATTGTAAATTACTATTAATGTAATCCATGATTAACACTTAGGGCAACCCAAATGCGTTCGCTCATTGTGTCCCTGCAAATTAAGGCAAATTATGTGTGATTTCTTTTTGTTGTTATTTTTTGTATGGGATCTTGATGTTCAGGTTCAACAACTCTGACAACGCACCCGCAGGCACCCGACCTAACATCAAAATGGACTGAGACCAGAAATAAGTAGCCTTTTGTGCAGTCTGCCATTTGCCATAACACATCATTTCACAAATAAATGTATAGTACTTTCTTTCACATTATTAAATTGTATCTGTCATTTGCTTTCTAAGATAGCTACATGAATACATTCCTACTTTTTACTCCCACTATGTTAGAGAAAGAGTTCTGATTTCTTCCGCCATAAAAGGCCTGACTTGTGTTTTCTCAAAGATAATGTAAAATTCAAACCTTTCCCATTAATTTCAATCAGAATTACATCTATTAAAAAGATTTTTTTTCCAGTATGTCTCTTATGTATTTTCACTATTAAAGGTTGAAATAGCTGTGCACAATACCACAACTGAATTGGAAAATAGAATATAAGTGAATATATAAGTGCTCTGCATTATCCTTCATCTTAGCATTAAATAAAAACAAAGTTTTTAATTTTAAATAAAATGTTACTTAAACCTCTGGTTATTTATTTTTAATCTGTTGTTCCAAATCTTACATTTCACAAATGACTGGAGTAATGGAATGCTGAAAATAAAAGGGCCAGAAACTCGTTCTTAAACTATTTTGCCTTGTTAATTGACAATTCAAGAACATAATTTTTAGTTCAAAATATTTAAATAGGTCATAAACTGTTCTAACTAGAGAAGTTCAGTCCAGATCCAAACAAGCAAGTGGATAGAAACTATTCGTATTTCATCGACTTTTTTTTACTCGAGAAGCTTGAAAGAAAAGTGGAAACTCAGATCAATACACACAAGGGTTTACATTTTTATAATGAGAACTTGCTCACAGTTAGTTCTTTTAAGATCACATTGACATATTACTAAATAATATATATTCTCTCTGACTTTACTCTTTCTATGCAAATCAAATTAAGTACATATACATACACACAGTGCTCTAGATTAGTACTTTGTGTTTGTTTTGCCTTTAATGGGAAGCTACTATCCATTGTATACATATTCAGATTGGGCTATTTAATTGGGCTTAGTTCTCTTCACCACCCGAGCAGGCACTCAAATAGACCCACAAAATGTGCAGCACTGGGGATTAGATTGTTGAAAAGCATACCTGCTGCAGCTTCCTTTGTTGCTTCCTTTTTGCCATAAACTGTTATTGTATCATAGCTATCAGAGGGAAAGTTACAGCTCCATGTCAGGGGTTGAACAAGATTTTTCTGTTTGTTATATGTGAGTGCTTATTTGGCTGTCATTTTTTATTCAATACATTTTATAAAGCAGTAGGTAATACACTCTCTTTCTCTTTAATCAGACATTTATGGACTTGAACCATTTATTTATTTATGTTAACATTCATCTTTATTTATTTATTTATTCATAACAATTTCTCAATTTACTATTCCAGCTACTTTTATATGAATGGCTTGATTTTTTAATACTTTTTTACAATTTGGGGATTTTATGACAGTAATTCTTTAATTTAGCCACTTTTTGCATACTGTATTTATTTATTTTTTGTTTTTTTAATACAAACTTATAAAACATACCAAATGTCTACAGCAAGGGTCTCAAAATGCATTCCTAACTAACTGATATGGTAGTTTTTTGGGACAATATTTGATTTTGTAAAAGAAAAAGTCCACCCATCAAATCCTGACCTTTACCAATAAATAATCTGTCATGCACCATACCTACAAATCTGTGAGAGTTACTTATATGCTTGTGGCCAAAACCATGGTAAAGTGATAGTAATGTTTTATTATAAAATTTCCCCTTCCCTCTCCTTTTACATACTTCAATCTTCTTCCCTCAGATCTGAAATCTGGTCGCTTGACCGGAGAGATCGCAACTAGGGACAATATTGTATCTATCAGTATAAGGAAAGCCCTGCCCCCCCTTGACCAATGAGGGTAGGGTTTTTCTTATGCAGATACAAGATTGTTTTTCATTGCAATCTGTCCTGACCGGCTCTCTGATCTGAAGACAGAATAGTGACATATGTTAAAGGGGTAGAGGGGGAAACTTTATAATATAATTACACAAAATCTAGACTGATATGAACATTGGCAATGGTGCCGAGTGTTATTACAAAGTGTAAGGAATGATCAAACCTTACTTTATAATGAGACATTACTATCTCTTTAAGCTTGTCTGACTCATCTTGGCACCTCAGATTAGTCAAGTTCTTATCTGCCTCAAATCTGAACTGAACATATACTTATTCAATTAAAAAGCAGTCATACCATCTTGCCTCTGATGTGAGCAAAACCTTGTCGGAGAAATGAGGGAGGTATGTATACCAACCAAGATGAAGGGAGAAGCATTGTAAATTAATATTAGTGTAATCCATGATTAATACTTAGAGCAAACCTAATTTTGCCCCTCATAATTTAGGAAAACTATATGTGATTTTTTTCTTTTTATATGGGATCTTGAAGTTCAAGTTCAACAACTCTGACAACACACCCACAGACACCCAACCTAACATCAAAATGGACCGAGACCAGAAATAAGTAGCCTTTTGGGCAGTCTGCCATTTGCCATAACACATCATTTCACAAATAAATGTACTGTACTCTTGTTCACATTATTAAATTGTATCTGTCATTTGCTTTCCAAGATAGCTACATGAATACATACCTACTTTTTAACTTCCATTATGTTAGAGAAAGATTTCTGATTTCTTCCAAAAAAGGCCTGACTTGAGTTTTCTCAAAGGTACTGTAAAATTCAAACCTTTCCCATTAATTTCAGTCAGAATTATATCCATCAAAAAGGTTTAAGTTTTTCTTTATTCCAGCATGACTCTCAAGTGTTTTCACTATTAAAGGTTGAAATGGCTGTTCACAGTCCCCCAACTGAACTGGAAAATAGAACACAAGTGAATAAAAAAGTGTTCTGCATTATTCCTCATCTGATCATCATATAGAAACAACATTTTCATTTTCGATAAAATGTTACTTAAAGCTCCAGTTATTTATTTTTAATCAGTTGTTCTAATTCTAACATTTTACAAATGGCTGAAATAATAGAATGCTGAAAATAAAAGGGTTAGAGTCTAATTCATTAAATAGTTTGCCATTTTAATTGACAATAAGGATCACATTTACATAATACTTTATTTTTTAGAATGTTATATTAAAATAAGTTGTACATTTTAATAAATTTTTTCAGACCACATGAAGCAATGTACTGTCTGAGACATGTAAATTAGCATGCACTCTATAGCCATGGGAAGTTCCAAAATTCCAGACAATAGCTTGTGAGCATTATCAGCTCTGAAGAATAGCATTGCATGCACAATTGTGAACATGAACCAAGTAACCCACAGAAAAGCCTCAATCTCTTCAACATTACTTGAATGTCATCTGTGTCCAGGGTGAGATGACCTTGTGAAGACTTACTACTACAGGACACATTGACGAGCTGTTGCTGAACCTGATACCACTGAAAGCAGGGATAAAGATCCATGCTCTTCATTGACAAGTCCTGGTTCTGTCTAGGGTGTTTCAATGGTTTGACAATAGTCTGGAGGAGTGCTAATCAGCAATATTTGGAAGCTTGAATCTCCAAATTGGGCCAAGACCCAGTCTATGAGATTTCTAAGTTTCAAATTTCAGTTTCACTGCAGAAGCTGAGATTCCTTTAGAATCATTTGTGAAATAAACCATATTATACTATGATACACTTTTAATTTATTTTTGAGGTATATGGAAGTATTTTTATATATTTGCATAGTTTTGGCTGTTTGTTATCACATTTTCTTTACTGTTTTATATATGCATTTGCTTATGTCTTTTGATATTGCTTTCCCAACATTTTTACTCTTTCAATAAAATGTAAGTGCTATATTCTTAGTACCTTTAGTAATTTTCTGCTTTCACATGTCCCACTTCTGAACTATTAGGAATCAGCCAGTAGTTGATCTTGTCTTCCAGATGAAGGAGACTATCTACACCCGAATGGGCATTTTAACATCTTTAAAAGTGTGTTATGAATGAAATGAGATAATTCCAAGCTCTACACAGATGAAGGTTGTAATGACAAAGATGATGATTATGGTACTTCATATTCTGCCTTTAAAATTCTGCTACATTTTGGAATATTAATGCTGAAGATTGATGATATTGAAGATACAGGCTGATTTCCCATTTGATTTTTGATATAGATAACAAGAGTGACCCAGTGAGCTGTTACTAATATGTACTCTTGAACAGTGCCAACAGAAAGTAGAATATGTATTAGTTCAGCCTGAGAAAGCAGTGTGTACACATGAATGTTTGTGTTACTGTCGTATAATATCCTTACTGGTTCTCTTCTCCAAATATCTCAGAAGGCCAACCAGGACTCAGAAGTATGCAATATACGATTATTTATTCACAAATAAATATTTCTGTGTGAATAAATAATCATATATTGCATACACCTGAGTCCTGGTTTGCCTTCTGAGATATTTGGAGAAGACAACCAGTAAGGATTTTGATGTGTCTTTTTGCAATCTACTATCCGGTGAGTATATTACAGTGGGGATCTTGAATTCCTATTACAACATACAGATACACTGTCAGATAAGGCCTGTGCCTCTCTTTCTCTGTGTTTTTTTCTAGTGTCGTTTTATACTACACCAGTGTATTTGAAGGGCTGCAACCTGCTTGAGATTTCTGGAGACCTATGTGATTGGAAGACCCATAATATAATAAATTAAAGCTGTGTATTTCCTATTAATGTCTGTATATAAAGCAGAAATTGGTTTGGGATAACATCAACTTTTTGAAAGCTGCTGCATATACAAACCTAAACCTTATAATTTAAAGGGCAATCTTTTTGAAAGTTATATGCTTAGCAACATTGCTTTGGAATGTGTATTTGATAATTTATTTTCTTATCAAGAGACTGGTAGGGTAAATGGATTAAAGGTTGTTCCCTTTTAATATGGGAATAGCTCCAGTAAATTCAGCGTGTAGAGAGTTTGTTACTTGCAGCCCAAGATGGCTAAGTATATGGATTGTATGGGTTAACCTTCCGAGAGCCAGAGGGGTGTGTAGTACAATGCTTTGCAATGCATTGGTTATTTCCCTGGAAACCAAAGAGCCAAAATATGTTTATTGTGTGGAATAATGTGACATAAATTCCTTGAACTAACTACTGGTACTGGACTGGCCTCAAAAAGCTAGGGGCTCAATGTTTGGGTTGAATTGTTTTATCAGTGAAGACATGCACCATTTCCATTCATCCTCTCTCTCTCTTTCTCTCTCTCTCTCTCTCTCTCTACACCACATATTCTCACCTTGTCCGGTACAGCCTGGCTCCTGCTGGATCCTGTAGAGGTTCCCAGAATGGTTTCTCATCAGGACCACCAGGATAATTTGATACCTGCTTATGCTTCACACCTGTAGACTTGAGAACAGAAAGTGACTTGTGAAAATCATGTTTGAAACAGGAGAAAAATGGCACTTTTTGCCAAGCTGTAACTTTTTAGTAAAAGTGCTATTTTCCCACCTTTCACTTAAATCACTGCATTTGAATCAAGGGGAAAATAATTGCATTTAAATTAATGGGAAGACTGAATCTTTCATCACCACATTGCAAGTTTTCCTTATTTTCTTGCATGCATAGGATAAAGGGGTGTCATGTTCCCACAGCATGCATTCTGTGTTTGTGAGAGGAAGACAAAGTAGCACATTCTTCAGCTAGAGAAGACAGTCTAATAAAAAGGAGCTGAAGCTTAGTTTAGGGAGTCTTGTATGCAGGGCATTTGTTCTCTGTATTAGGGGAGTTTAGGGGACTCTGGAGGACAGGAGGGGAGAAAGGAGTGACTGATTGGAAAGACATAGGCAGCTGTGATCCAGTTCCTTCCTGATCTGACTGTTGTCTCTCTGTTAGCAGAGTCTAGAGGTGTGAGAAAAATGGAACAAAGGAGGTTTACAGCAAATATCCCAACATTCTGTGTTACAAATTTGAAAGACACAGACAGATGTGGCCCAAGTTCCTTCCTGTTCTTGCTGTTGTTATTTTTGTGCCGGGGGGGTCTAGAGGTAAGAGGAAGAAGGGCACAAAGGAGGTATGCCCCAAATACCCCAACATTCTGTGTGACTGATTGGAAAGATACCGATAAAGATAATCTTGCTGTTATTATCTCTGTGCAGGAGAGTCTGGGGAAAGAAGTAATTGAATAGATAGATAGATAGATAGATAGATAGATAGATAGATAGATAGATAAAGTAGCGGGCACACCACAACTGAAAACAATAAATCTTAATGCATTGGTGTAACCCATTTATAATATACAACAAAAGACATTGTTAAGATAACCAAAGGACAGCAGCACACATAGGACTTAATTTGAAAAAATGTTGTATTTAAATCATCAATGTTTCAGCCCCCCAAGTAGGGATGGGTGAAAAATTTTGCACGTCCACTTGACAAATGATTTCCTGCAAAAAATGCAGTTTTTCTATTTTTTTCTCTTAGCTCATTCCATTGAAATAACATAGTAACATAGTAGATAAGGCTGAAAAAAGACATGCGTCCATCAAGTCCAGCCCATGCCAATAACACCCCTGTTGATCCAGAGGAAGGCAACAAAAAAGCCCTCTGGAACAATTTCCAGTGTAGGTGTGTGTGTGTGTGTGTGTGTGTGTCAAATAGTTCCCCGGCTCAATATCCTCTTTCCTTTGAAGCCATCTGTCATAACTGTCAATATTGTTCTGTGCTAGATAGGCATCCATTGCTTTTTTGAATGCAGTTACATTATCTGCAAGCACAACATCCCGAGGCAAAGAATTCCATAGCCTTACCGCCCTTACTGTAAAGAATCCCTGCCTGTGTTTTAGTCGAAAGCGCCTTTCCTCAAGTCTTAATGGATGACCTCTTGTTCTTAGCTCAGCTCTTTGCATAAATAATTCATTGGATAGTTCTTTGTATTGACCTTGAATGTATTTGTAAATGATAATCATATCACCCCTTAGACGTCTCTTTTCTAATGTAAACAAACCCAGTTTGGCTAGTCTCTCTTTGTAACTCAGATCCTCCACTCCCTTTATCAGTTTTGTTGCACGTCTCTGCACCTTTTCCAGTTCAGTAATGTCTTTTTTTAGAACAGGCGCCCAAAATTGTACTCCATATTCTAGATGAGGCCTAACCAAGGATTTATACAGAGGTAGGATAATATTAGCATCCCTTGCTTCTACACCTCTTTTTATGCAGGCTAGTACTCTATTTGCTCTTGCAGCAGCTGAGTGACTCTGCACACTGCTGTGAAGACTATTGTCTATCAGTACACCTAAATCTTTCTCTAATGAGGATTTCCCAAGTTGTTTCCCATTTAGAGTATATGTAGCAAGTTTGTTTCTACAACCCAAATGCATAACCTTACATTTATCTACATTAAATGACATCTGCCACTTTTCTGCCCATTCACTTAGTTTATCTAAATCCTTCTGTAGGGAAAAAACATCGAGCTCTGTATGTATTTCCTTACATAGCTTAGTGTCATCAGCAAAGATTGAGATGCTACTTTCAATTCCCACTTCTAGATCATTAATAAACAAATTAAAAAGCATTGGGCCCAGGACTGAACCCTGCGGTACCCCACTTATAACCCTAGACCAATTTGAAAAAGTTCCATTTACAACAACTCTCTGCCATCTATCATTTAACCAGTTCTCAATCCATGTACAGATACCACTACCCAAACCGAAGCCTTTTAATTTATGCAGTAACCTGTTGTGAGGCACTGTGTCAAAGGCTTTTGCAAAATCCAAGTATACTACATCAACAGCAATTCCCCTGTCCAAATTACTACTCACTCTTTCATAAAATGCAAGTAAATTAGTCTGACATGATCTGTTCTTCATGAAACCATGCTGATTCCTACTAATGATATTGTTTGTCTTCACATAGTTCTGAATACTGTCAGTTAATAACCCTTCTAGTATCTTACCCACTATGGAAGTCAAGCTCACAGGTCTATAATTTCCTGGTTTGGATCTTGCTCCCTTTTTAAACAATGGAACTACATCAGCTTTCCTCCAATCACAGGCACTATGCCTGATGAAAGCGAATCAATAAATATTAAGTATAATGGTTTTGCTATCACTGAACTAAGTTCCTTAAAGGGGAACTTTCACCCCACAATAACTTAATGTTCACTTACTGCTCACCTGGCGACTAGCTGCTTAGTAGCGCTAGTCGCCAGAAATCTTACCCGGAACATTAAGTTATTGCGGGGTGAAAGTTCCCCTTTAAGTACCCTTGGGTGTATACCGTCCGGTCCAGTCGCTTTATTCACTATAACCCTTTCCAGTCTCTTTTGGACCTTGTCCTCAGTAAGCCATGTAGATGTTGGAGGAAATTCCATGGTTTTGTCTGTTTGCCCACAGCTTGTCATTTCTGCTTCCTTTGTATATACTGAAGCAAAGAACGTATTTAGGGTGTCAGCCATAGCTTTATCCTCACTAATCAATTCACCTGTTTCAGTCCTAAGAGCCAATATCAACCTTAACTTTTTTGTTGTTAATATACTTGTAGATTTGTTTAGGGTTTTTCTTGCTCTCATTTGCAATGTTTCGCTCATTTTCTATTTTAGCTAGCTTAATTGCTTGTTTGCAGATTTTATTACATTCTTTACATTTTTTAAATGATGCATCTGACCCATTTGACTTAAACACCTTAAAAGCCTGCTTTTTATTTCTCATTTCCCTGCTAACCACATTATTAATCCACATTGGTTTTGCTTTACTTCTCTTGTGCTTATTCCCCAATGGTATATATTGACGTGTATATTTGCCCAAGAGCATTTTAAATACATTCCATGACTCTTGTGCATTTTTATCTTTGAAAATTACATCCCACTGGATATCCTTTAAAGCTTCTTTTAACTTTGTAAAATTAGCCTTTTTGAAATTGAATGTTTTGGTTAAACTCTTGCTATTGGGTTTCTCATAACAAACTTCAAAGGATACAATATTGTGGTCACTGCTGCCCAAATGTTCCCTTACCTGCACATTGTTTACAATGTCAGAATCGTTTGAGAGCACTAGGTCAAGCAAGGCCTCTTTTCTAGTTGGCTCCTCTACTAGTTGGGACATAAAATTATCATTTATCATACTTAGAAAAATATTTCCCTTTGTTGTGCCTGAAGTCATATTGCTCCAGTCAATTTCAGGGTAGTTGAAATCTCCCATTATAATTACCTTTGCTGACCTAGCAGCCTTTTCCATTTGCAGTAAAAGTTGGGCTTCCTCCAACTCCCCAACATTAGGTGGCTTGTAGCAAACCCCCACCAATATCTTTTTATTATGTGTGCCCCCAGTGTGTATTTCAACCCACAAGGCCTCTACCTTTTCATTGGACCCTTCATTTATATCTTCCCTTAAACTAGGTTTTAAGGCCTGCTTTACATATAGGCATACCCCTCCTCCCCTTTTATTAACCCTGTCCCTCCTAAAAAGTGAAATCAATAGGAACAATCAATTTACACACAACACACCCAAAGGCATAGTATAAAAGGGATATGAGTGTGCCTGTGTTGGTGGTGTGTGAGGAAAGAATCAGTTGAACAGGGGATGTTTTTTGGGGGGTTGTTTACTGGGATTGGGGGTACAGTTAATTAGAAAACTAAAAAATAAATATAACAAAACAAAAATGGTAAAAAAAAAAGGGGGTCTGAGGAGGGTTTCTGTGTTGGCGGATGGAGTCTGGTAAAATAACTAGTTGAAAAGGGAATTTGTTTTGGGGGATTTCTTGACTGGTATTGACAGTTAATAAAAAAATAAAATAAATTTGTATGTAACGTGATAGAGACAGGGACCCCCTGACTTAAGGGGTCACTGGGGTATCCTGATACTTGACGTGACAGAGTATTTTGGAAGATTTGTTGTTAGAGGCCCAAACTGTGAGGAAACATTGATTTGTAAGACTTAGGTTTGTTAGAAACGAGCCCCTAAAAATTGTTCATGTTTTTGTAGGTCTATGTTTTTTTGTTGTTTTTTTAAAGCACAAACCCTGAGAAAAAAAAATACCCTACTGACCTAGTGCCTACAGGTTATGTCATCTTTGTCAGCGGCCACTGTCAAACGCCCTGATCTACATGAGGAATTTATTACTGCTGATCGTGATGCTGCTGAGTTGTTTAAGCAGTAGGATGACTAGGCAGCTTAAAGTTAATGGAATCAACAACAGCAGTAACATGGGTGATGGATGATGAAAGTTCCATTTTACAAGATTAAATCCAATGATGCGCCTGAGGCAGTAGAAGAACCATAACTAGCCCCCACCACTTCGGGTACATGTGGAGAAAAGAAGGAGTTGACTAATAATTCTTTTCCACCTGCCCCTCTTCCAAAATCATAGGTGTGTTGTTACTAGAATAGAAATGTTTCCCTTGAGAGCAAGAACTGTGCCTCTCATCACCAATTGCAATATGCATAGTGTGTGTGATAAATAACACCTGGCACAACTGTATCCAAACACCATGACACCAGAAACCAAATACTGCTGCTGTCACTATACCCCTTGTCCACACCCCGCTAAGGACAATTTGTTGACAGTTTGTGCAATGTATGAGCAGTAGGATCTATGGGTGTATACCTATTTGTATTACATTCCTTAAAACTTAGTATAAGGGAATTATAAATGAAGGGACCAATGAGAATGCAGAGGCCCTGTAAGTTGAAATACACACTGGGAGCATGTGTAATAATAAAGATTTTAATGGAGATTTGCTATACGGCACCTAATATTGGGAAGTTTGAGGAAGCCCAACTGTTACCGCAAATGGAAAAGGCTTCTCGTTCAGGAAATGTAATCCTGATCGGAGATTTCAACTACCCTGAAACTGACTGGAGAAATATGACTTCAAAATATTTTTTTTAAGTATGATTATGACAATTTTTTTTTTTTTTTGTTTAATATTTCTTTATTAATTTTTGACAGTTTTACAACAAGGTAACAACATAGGGAAACAATAAGGGTAATATAGGTATCTTAACAGAGGGGAAGGGGAGAGAGTGAAAAAAAAAAAAATTAATATAGGTCCCGAAGAACTAGTAAAGAGATGAAGGAGAAATTAGAGTAAGAGAATATGAGGGAATAAAGGAGAAAAAAGTAGAATAGTGGTAAATGGAACAGAATGTGTGGAGATATAGTGGAGTGAAACGGGAAGAGAAGCAGGAGGGTGTGGATGGGATGGGGAGAAATGGGTATGGGAAAAGCAAGTAGGGTAGAATATGATGGGAAGAAAGAAGAGAAAAGATGACAGGATGGAAGGATGAGTGGATGAATGAAAGGATGGATGGATGAGCACCCAATCAGTCACAACCCCCGACCCCAGAGAAAGAAAGAAAAAGGCGTACTCAGGTACCGGCGTCTGCAAGTTTCAATCGGAAAGCCTCACTCTCCAGGAACTCAGACCAACGGAGCCATCTGGTGTCGTGGGTCAGTCCCCTGCCCTCTGCTGTAAGAAGTAAGCCCTCCGCCGAACGTATTGCTTCAATCGAGGACACCCAGTCCCGAAAGGAGGGGGCATAGGTATGTTTCCAGTATCTGGGGATCACCACCTTTGCAGCGTTTATCAGACGCACCGTGAGGGAGCGGATGTACGAATGCACTGGATGAGGCGTGTGATGTAGTAGAAGTGCCAAGGGATCATCTGGAAGCTCTGGATCTGCCACCTCATGAATCGTGTCTATCACCGCCGTCCAAAAAGGCCGGATTTTAGGGCAAGACCAAAAGATGTGCAAAAAATCCCCCATGTCCGATCTACATCTCCAACACCTGGCCGGGACAGACGAAAAACATTTATGTAGCACAGCCGGAACCCTATACCATCTGGTTAAAAGTTTATAGGCATTTTCCTGAATATGAGCAGATCGTGAACAGGTATGCGTGAGTAGCGCTATTTTGGTCCATTGTAAGTCTGTGAGAACATGATTACAATCACGTTCCCAACATCTAATAAAATAGGGTTTAGCTACGGAGACCGTCAAGAGAAGGATTCTGTGCATGGTAGAGACCAGTTTCCCAGGCACCGTAGCGTTAAGGCAAAGGGTTTCCAAGGGAGTCTGAGGGCAAGTCTGCACAGAAACATGCAACTGAGAGGTAATGAAGTGAGTCAGCTGTGTATAGAAGTAAGGGAGGGATGGATGACAAGGCCTACTGTCTAGGAGGCAGTGTAAGGGCCGAAGTCGGATGGTGTCAGTGCCACAATTCTCAACTACATCCCCCAATCTGGGGTATCGGACAGTGTCTGAAAGCAGCCGAGTCAGTGGATTCCTAGTCAGCCCAGGGGGAAAATTAACATTATGTGTGAGGGATAACAGTGGGGAAGGGTGGCCGACTAACCCCGGTGTGGAGGAAAGACGCCTCCATAATCGTAAAGTATTCGGGACCGTTGGATGAGTGCGGTCCGTGCATAAGCCAGGGCTGCCAGGCACCCAGGCCACTACTGGGGAGGGCACTGCAAGGAACGCCTGCTCCAGATGGACCCACTGCTTTTCAGAAGGAATCGTCCACTCGAGCACTCTCGAAAGAGTAACTGCGTGATGATATTTTTCCATGTCGGGGAGACCCAAGCCCCCAAACTCCCTGCGGCGGGTGAGGTACATATATCCCAGCCTCCTACCCCCAGAGCCCCATATAAAACTCAACAGGAGTCTCCGTATATCATGGAAAAAGGAACGGGGCATATAGATAGGCAACGTTTGTAAAATGTATAAGTAACGCGGCAGAATGTTCATTTTGATCACCGCTATCCTTCCGAACCAGGAGAGACGAACCTTAGACCATCTGTCCAGATCAGCTTTCAGTGTCGCCCGAAGCAGAATATAGTTAGCGTCAAATAGGGAGGCGGGGTCAGAAGTAAGGTGCACTCCTAAATATTTAACACGGTCTGAGGACCATCGAAATGGAAATGTAGACCGAAGAAGTACTACAGTAGGGGCATCCAAAGAAACATTCAGTGCAATTGACTTATCCATATTTATTTTAAAGTTAGAGATATTGCTGTATGCCATAAATTCACGGATAAGAGCAGGTAGAGAAATCAGGGGTTGTGTCAAAATGAATAGTAGATCGTCAGCAAAAGCAGAGACCTTGTACGAGTGAGTCAAAACAGTGAGGCCATGGATAGAGTCGTTGGAACGGATGGCATTAAGAAATGGTTCCAGAGCTAGGACGAAGAGGAGGTGAGATAGGGGACAACCCTGCCTGGTACCATTTGACAAGGCAAATGGCTGCGACAAAGTTCCGTTAATCCTTACACGAGCAGTAGGTGCTGAGTATAAAGAATAGATCCACCTAAGCATCTGGTTCCCAAGGCCAATGTGTCGCAAAACCTGTCCCAGAAAAGGCCAGCTCACTCTGTCGAATGCCTTCTCGGCATTGGTAGACAGGAGCAGCACCGGGATCCCCCTGGTTCTCGCCGAGTGAATTAGATTGATGGCCTTCATAGTGTTGTCCCGGGCCTCACGGCCCGGCACGAACCCCACCTGGTCCGAGTGAATCAACTGGGGGAGAACCCCTCGGAGGCGGATACTCAATATCTTAGCAAAGAGCTTTAAATCAGTGTTCAAAAGAGAGATGGGACGATAGCTGGGACAAAGTTCTGGATCCTTGTCAGGTTTCGGAATTACTGTAATTACAGCATCTAGAGAATGTGCCGCGAAAGCCCCCCCAGGTCGGAGGGAGTTAAGAGCATGTAGAAGTTGAGGTAGCAGAACTTCGTGAAAGGTCTTATAGTAAGGTAAGACCATCGGGCCCTGGACTTTTACCCGAAGGGGAAGACTTCAGGGCAAGCTGTAGCTCCCCAAGAGTGATTGGGGTCTCCAAAGAGGCTATAACTTCACAGGTAAGTTTCTGAGGCATAAATCGGTCAAGGTACTCAGAGATCTCCGGAACCATGTCGCATAGTGTAGGGGCAGATGGGCGTCGTTCAATATTATAAAGATCTTGGTAATAAGAACGAAAAGATTCCGCTATATCCTCCGTGAGGTGCACCAGGGAGTGTGAAGTAGAACGAATTTTACAAATAAAGGATTGTTGCTGCCGACGCCTAAGCGCCCGGGCGAGAGGTCTGCCAGGTTTATTCCCGTGTGCATAATAAAAGCTACGAGTCAATTGACACGCCCGCAGTCTCTGAGCGTTACAAAGTGACGCCAATTCAGCTCGCAGCCTCGTTAGATCCTGATAGAGCTCCGGAGAAAGATTCAGTTTGTGTCGAAGTTCGATGTCTGAAATCTGTTGTAGAAGCGTCATCGTCCGTGCCGCTCTGCACCATTTCTGATAAGTTCCCAGAATAATTAAATGACCTCAAATGACCGCCTTATGGGCCTCCCAAGTGACCTGAGGGGAGCCTTCCTGTGAAACGTTTTCTGTGAAATAGACTTCCAGGGTCTTCTGAAGCCTAGCGCGATCTGAGAGATCAGCCAACAGGGCCTCGTTCAATCGCCAGGAAGTTTGTTGACAAGGGACAGATGGAATCCTAAGGCGCATAGACACTAGTGCGTGATTATGACAATTTATGTCACAACTAGTAGAGGAGCCAGATAGAAAAGAGGCCTTGCTTGACCTATCCCTCTAAAACAATTGTGACATGATAAATATACAGGTAAAGGAACATTTAGGCAGTAGTAACCACAATATGGTATCCTTTGGCATTTCTTATGAGAAATCCAATAGCAAAGGTTTAACAAAAACATTCAATTATAAAAAAAAAAAAAGATTAAGGTTGATATTGGGCATCGTAAGGCTGAGACAGGTGAATTTATTAGAGAGGATAAAGCTATGGCTGACACCTTAAACACATTCTTTTCTATCTATATTAATAAAAGGAGAAGGTTGGCAGGGTGCCAGACTCTCCATCTCCAGACACACACACACACACACACATATACACACCCCTGGGGGGGATAAATGCATAGCAAGGAGTTGGCCTGTCCCCAACATCCACTGCAAAGCCCCAAAAACATGGCTGACACTCATTCCAAAACCCTAAAACAAACATGCCCCACTCAAACAGCACCAAAAAAATACACATACACATGCACCACACACACACACACACACATACCACCTCTACACTTGCCTAACACATGCTGCACCACTCACTGAAAGCCCTAGCCCACTTCACATCTCCAAAATATATCCTACTGCGGCAGGGACATTACAAACACTGGTATGGAGAGACACAGGGAAGCGAACACCAAGCGTACCTCTGTGTTCTCTAACTCCACCATCTCAGGGATCGTTTGTAACGGTTTGTACGGCACTCAGACACGGTAGGTTAGAATAAAACACAGTTTTATTAAAAGACACAATGCAAATACCCACCGCCGGCTATAGAGTATTACAGTGGAATAGACAGGAAAATATAGGTCATAGACATATGCTCACACAGGCCCAGTATACAATGAGTAGGATGGTAGATACTGTCACAGGTCAGGCAGAACAAGGCAACTTCAGCACAGCATGGGTTAAAGTCCAATGATAGTAATCAGTCTCTGATGTGGGGTGTTTGGCAATGCCCAGTATGAAGGTAAATGGCTATCAGGAGACTGTGGTGCGAGATGTAGACAAGCACCTAAATCTGCAAAGCAGGGCTGAGACTTATACCCTCTGCTGTAGTAGTAACGGAGGCCACAATACTCTGCTAGAGCTGAACGGACTTGAGCCACGGGCACCCGACCGGTGCAGTAACGGAGGCACAGTACTCTGCAAGAGCTGGTAGACTTGAGCCAATGGCACCTGACCGGTGCAGTAACGGAGGCACGGTACTCTGCAAGAGCTGGTAATATTGAGCCAATGGCACCCTGCCGGTGCTGTAACGTAGGCAACCGTATACTGCAAGAGCTGAAAGCAACGCAACCACGGCTCACTGCCGGAGCAGTAATCGGTGGCAACAATAGCTCTGCAGGAAATAACGGAAGGCTCAGTGGTAACGGAGGCAACAGTGCTCTGCAAGAGTTAAAGGAAGGCTCAGTGATAACGGAGGCCACAGTGCTCTGCAAGAGTAACGGAAAGTTCAGTGGTAACGGAGGCAATAGTGCTCTGCAAGAGTTAACGGAAGGCTCAGTGGTAACAAAGGCAACAGTGCTCTGCAAGAGTTAATGGAAGACTCAGCAGTAACGGAGGCCACAGTGATACTCAGTCTGGCTGGGCCAAACTAAGCGGAAGTCAGAATGTCGCCCAGGCAACACATTGAACAGGAACAAAATAACTGGGCTGGATCTCAGCGCAGGAACGTCAGACAAGCCGGGTCAGGTCCCGGAGCAGGAACGCCAGCCAGCCCGGGTTGAATCACGGAGCAGGAATGTCACACAAGCCGGGTCAGGTCACGAAGCAGGAACGTCAGCCAGGCCGGGTCGAATCACGAAGCAGTAATGGAGGCACAGTACTCTGCAAGAGCTGGTAGACTTGAGCCAATGGCACCTGACCGGTGCAGTAACGGAGGCACAGTACTCTGCAAGAGCTGGTAGACTTGAGCCAATGGAACCCGACAGGTGCAGTAACGGAGGCACAGTACTCTGCAAGAACTGGTAGACTTGAGCCAATGGCACCCGACCGGTGCAGTAACGGAGGCACGGTACTCTGCAAGAGCTGGTAATATTGAGCCAATGGCACCCTGCCGGTGCTGTAATGTAGGCAACAGTATACTGCGAGAGCTGAAAGGAACGCAACCACGGCTCACTGCCGGAGCAGTAATCGGCGGCAACAATAGCTCTGCAGGAAATAACGGAAGGCTCAGTGGTAATGGAGGCAACAGTGCTCTGCAAGAGTTAACGGTAGGCTCAGTGGTAACGGAGGAAACAGTGCTCTGCAAGAGTTAACGGAAGGCTCAGTGGTAACGAAGGCAACAGTGCTCTGCAAGAGTTAACGGAAGACTCAGCAGTAACGGAGGCCACAGTGATACTCAGTCTGGCTAGGCCAAACTAAGCGGAAGTCAGAATGTCGCCCAGGCAAAACGTTGAACAGGAACAGAATAGCTGGGCTGGATCTCAGCGCAGGAACGTCAGACAAGCCGGGTCAGGTCACGGAGCAGGAACGCCAGCCAGGCCGGGTCGAATCATGGAGCAGGAATGTCAGACAAGCCAGGTCAGGTCACGAAGCAGGAACGTCAGCCAGGCTGGTTCGAATCACGAAGCAGTAACAGAGGCACAGTACTCTGCAAGAGCTGGTAGACTTGAGCCAATGGCACCCGACCGATGCAGTAATGGATGCACAGTACTCTGCAAGAGCTGGTAGACTTGAGCCAATGGCACCCGACCGGTGCAGTAACGGAGGCACGATACTCTGCAAGAGCTGGTAATATTGAGCCAATGGCATCCTGCCGGTGCTGTAACGTAGGCAACCGTATACAGCGAGAGCTGAACGGAACGCAACCACGGCTCACTGCCGGAGCAGTAATCGGAGGCAACAATAGCTCTGCAGGAAATAACGGAAGGCTCAGTGGTAACGGAGGCAACAGTGCTCTGCAAGAGTAATGGAAGGCTCAGTGGTAACGGAGGCCACAGTGCTCTGCAAGAGTAACGGAAGGCTCAGTGGTAACGGAGGCAACAGTGCTCTGCAAGAGTTAATAGAAGGCTCAGTGGTAACGGAGGCAACAGTGCTCTGCAAGAGTTAACGGAAGGCTCAGTGGTAACGGAGGCAGCAGTGCTCTGCTACAGTTAACGGAAGGCTCAGTGGTAATGAAGGCAACAGTGCTCTGCAAGAGTTAACAGAAGACTCAGCAGTAACGGAGGCCACAGTGATACTCAGTCTTGGCTGGGCCAAACTAAGTGGAAGTCAGAATGTCACCCAGGAGACACGGTAAACTGGAACAGAATAGCTGGGCCGGATCTCAGAGCAGGAACGTCAGACAAGCCGGGTGAGGTCACGGAGCAGGAACGTCAGCCAGGCCGGGTCGAATCACGGAGCAGGAACCAGAAGCCGAGTAGTCAGATGGGCCAAGTCGGTACACAGGAACACAGTAACGCAGGAACGCAGTAACTCAGTAGCACTGGTACAGGAACACCATGAAAGGGCACCTGACAGGTGCCAGAGGCCCAGTATAAAAAGGCCATACTGGTCGGGCCAAACTAAGCTCAGCCAATGGGAGTGCAACACACAGAGACTGACAGAAAAAAGCACGGGCACCATGATAGTGCGATGCAGTTCTTTTTCTGGGAGGCCCAAGTAAAGTGCATTACAGTAATCTAGACGAGAAGACACAAATGCATGGATTAATGTTGGCATATCATCTGCTGGAATTACGTGTTGTATCCTGGCTATGTTTCTCAGATGAAAGAAGGCGGATTTTATTACAGAAGAGATCTGCTGTTTAAATGACAGTCCAGAGTCAATCATCACTCTGAAATTTTGTACCTCTGTTGAACTAATGAGTTCAGAACCTCCAAGTTCCAGGCCAGTTGGGTGATCCTGAGATATTCTTGTTGCCCAGGGTCCCCTTACCAAGAGTAACTCTGTTTTCTCAGGGTTCACTTTTATCCAACTAGCATTCATCCACCCTTTGAGATCTGCTAGGCAACTGTTGATGAGGCATGTTGGGTCTTTAGTATCTGGAGCAAAGGAGAAGTAGAGTTGTGTGTTATCTGCGTAGCAATGATATCTTAGGCTGTGATGATGTCTCCCAGTGGTAGCAAGTAAATTGTGAATAGAATAATAGTGTGTTACACTTCAAACAGCAATGGAGCACTCATTATAGAAAGGGTTGTGGATATTGATGAACTCATCAACAGTGCCTGTGACTAGGTGGGGCTGGACTTGGAAGTGTTGACACTGATGATGATGACTGAGATGATAATTGCGCCTTTTTAGACATGTTTACTTGTCCATTGTCAAACTTTCCAATTGATTGCTCAAAGAGTTTCTAAACAGGCACAGCACTCCTTTTCAGTGATAAGATTGAGCTTTTTCTTTCAGTCACAGCTCAGGCCAAGATATCTCCTGAGTGTATCAGTCAGAGGTCTATATTGCACTTTTCTGCATTGTTAGTAAACAGCAACTATATAATAAGCCACCACAAATGGCCCAATAGATAAATCAGCTGTGAAAAAGAAAGGGAATAAGGGAACAAATCATTGCACATAACACTAAAAATGTCAGTATAAGTAAATACTTAAAATGAACATTGCAAAATGAAGTATCACAGACAGCACATTTAGCCATCACTGTGCTGTCATAAACATAGGCTGACAATGGCCTTATTGCTGTTTACATATTGTTACCACACTGGCGTTGATTTGCATAATATATTGTAGCTGTGTGCTCGAGGGAGTTGCATTGCAACATATTGGTGCTTAATGAAGTCTGAAAAAATTGATTTTCCATGGAGTAAATTAGGAAATGCATTATAGCTGTTAAAGCAATCTTAAGGGAAATCTGAGACTTCTACTGCAGCACCAGGCTTAGTAAGTAATAAATTACATGTTATTCTTATTTGCCTTAATTCATGCTAATTTTGTCCAATTAATGTATCACAGTAATTCAGAAGCCTGTCACAGGAGAGCTAATTATTTATTGGATTTTGTGTTCGGCTCCCTAGGAATCTACCAGCAAACAAACTTGTGACTGTCTCTCCGATTGGCCTTCAGTGACATTCTTATGTCTTATTGTGGGTGAGCAAACTGTATTTCTGTTATCTGTAAAGCCAGTGATCTATTAATTTTTACTATATATTGTATCAATGTGACATTGTTAAACAAGATTTGTTATTTACTAGGTCAGTGCAGACTAACCAGTACTCTTTAGTAAGAGTTTCTCAATGCCAGCTCTCACATCTGCTCATCAGCACCAGTTTTAGGCATATCTTTACAGGCACACAACTGAGCTTCTTTTGATCATATGAGGATAACATTTAAATCAGCATTGCTGATGGAGTCCTGATGATGAACACTGAAAGACTGAACAGTAAGTACTTAAAAAACAGTAAATGCTAATTCTATTATTGCTGCTCATTATTCTATTTTTGGCTATATTATTGTGTTGAGTGTATGTGTGTGTTTGTAGTAATGAGTGTGTTCACAACCCCACAAACCTGCAGATGTGTGAATTAAACAAGAAAAAGATAAGGTATTTTGCTATTTTATTAAATTATTATTTATTAAAAGTATTTATGTAAAGTAATCTAGGACCACCACTATACTCACACTATTCAAAACTGCTATGCGTTGGTCAAATGGACATATGGGGGATTCACACTGCTCTCATTCAGTGGACCATCAATATAAAATGATGTGGATGCTGCTCTACAAAGCTCAAAAATACCTCCAAGGTCCTTCAAAAGTTGAAGGGAAGGCCACACTACCTGTAACATCACATTCGTAAAATAAATAAGAAGAGTAACAATATACTCAAATAGGAAGAAAAACTGTCTGATATACATCTGTGTGCAGAGTACTCTAACACACCCTGCTTGGTGAAAGAACTTCCATAGGAAGCAGAAAACAGGATCCATTGTATCCAATGTGAACGCTAGATTTATTAAAACATAAAAACAGTATACTCCAAAAATCAATCACTCCTTGTGTTTCAGGGCTTTCAGCCCCTTCATAAGAAAAAACAATTGGTCAACATATATGTCCAAACTATCCCCATCTTTATACAAAATATAGTCCACCCCAACAACCTTCAAATGTCAATATATAACATGTCACAGTGAAATTAATAAGCATATGTCTGTGTAGTAAACATAATGGTGACAAAACATGTTCATTACTTAATATCCAATTGAAATGTGATAAACAACCTAAAGAAACACTAAGAAAGGAAACATCACATGACTGACTAAATAATGAAATACTATGTGTCTCATAAATACCATAATACAGTGCATAATGAGATATGCACCATGTATGGTTTATTAGTATGGGATGGTAACCAAACATAGAATTGATAAAAATAATAATATTAAATAAATAATAATAATATTAAAATCATATGCACATACAATAAAATAAAAACATATAAAATACATATACAATCAGTTGCAATATTTTATGTACAGCGGATCATATAGGCATATAAAAAATTATATATATATTTGATAGATAGATAGATGTGTGTGTGTATGTGTATATATATATATATATATATATCGTTTGTGGTGGGAGTGTTTGTGTGTCATTAAATATGAGAACTAAGCCATTGGGAGCAGGGTCACCTACCAAAATGCACTGGGACAGAGTGACAGATTAATTATGGTCCTTTCCCAGAGCATGCATGTTGTAGACCATTCCAATTAAGTATTTATTTCTATATTGCGCTATTTTGGCTCTGCCAAAGAGCCGCAGGATGGTCCTGGGGCCAGAATCTGCTTCTCTCAGACGGAACCTGATGTCAGTCAAAGGGGAGGTAGGGGGGAACTTCGTAATCGTATATCTCTCAAACCATAAAGGTTTGAGAGATTGGAGTGGCCTCAATTACTTACAATATTAAATGGACTTAAGACTATCCATTACTATCCCTTTAAAGCAATAAAGTTACAGGATTGTTCTGCCATATTCTGCCAACCAACATTTACTGAGTTCTTGTGGAATATCAGAGTTGCCAAGATATTGCCAGTGGACATGTTTCTGTATTTTTTGGTGGAAAACTGAGTATTTAGAGAACTGATGTCATGTGTAGCTCCTCACTGGCATTTCCCAGGCCCCAGTTATTGTTCCAGGATGGCTGTTGAAGAATTGTACAATCAGGGCAAAGGGCTGGAAACAGCATACAGCAATAAAATTCACCTGACAACAGGTATGTGGACAAGTTGGCAGAGCACAGACTATATGACTCTGACTGCTCACTGGGTTTCCCTCCCAGCACCAACAGTGGTCACTTTCTAGCTTACAACATCAGATAAAATCCAGTAATCTTGCCTCTGTTTCTGACAGAGTGATTAAAAGGTAGCAGCAGGATAGCCCATTCTATTAGCACACCACCTTGTGCATGCAGAGATTTGAGAGACAGTTCCACAAAGCCATAGATGTACTAAGTAATCTAAAGCAGGTGATAGAGGAATGGCTTGTACTCTGCTCCTTAAAAGCTGGTGGAATTCCACACTGTAAATGCTAGAGCATTTGTACTGACAGAATAAGGCTTTTAGCGAGTATACACTCAAAAATGGTTGAAGAATCTTACCATAATGACAACACAGACATGCACTAGCTGGTCAGGGACAAGATAGTGTGCTTTAAACAAGATCCTCGAATGCATTCTTGCCACTTTGCTGGACCCCCCACTCTTTAAACACAAAATTTCTGAATTTTTGCCAAAGTGTCATCAGCAGTTTGTGACAACAAGGATGCTGAACAGCATCTTTCTGAAGAATCGGATTCTGCCAAAGAATATAGAGATATGCTTATCGATCAGATGGGGGTTGCATTGTCGAAGATGAGAAGGAGAAAGTTAGGGCCCGAAAAACTTTTAGACAGCATAGTGTAAAAGAAGGCAGCAAAGCATTTAGACAAGAAGTAGCAGCAGGAAACATCACATTCTGAACACAGATCAATTCTTGGGTCTCAGCAGGGGCAGCAAATATCAAATATTCATGGTGGTGGGGCTGGCTCTTGTGGTGATGCTGGTGCATCACTGTGGGACTTGCTACCTAATGTATAGGATGGTAATTGACACACAGGAGTGTAGCTCCTAGGTGTGGTCGCACTGCATGTGAGATGGTATCAGCATACTTGCAGGATAGCTATGTTCTAGGCAGAAACAATGACTCAGGTATTACTTGCAAAGAAAACAGTGCTTGTGGACGGCACTAACATGTTCTGCAGTGGAAACCTTTAGTTGCCCTTCACCAAGAGTTGAGTCTGAGAGGGTTTTCAGGACATGGCTATTAAGCAGCAATGTTGGAAGACTAGCAGTCTTAAAAATACATCAACAGTCCACCACTACCATACACATCTACCACATTGTAGGTTGTATGATTTTTTTTTTTTTTAAATCTCTTGAAATGCTGCTTTTTTCTTTTTGTTGAAAACAGAGTCTTTATAGAACTGATGTCATGTGTTGCATGGAACATCCCAAATCACAATTATTTTGAAAGCCTGCTTTTGGAGAACTCGCAACTTTTGATTTCAGCTATTTATTTTTCTACTGCATCCCTCAGAAGAAGTAATATTGCTTTAGGAAACATATATGAAATACGGCAAATTTTCATGGGAAATTTATTGGCAATTGCAAAAAGGAGAACATTTCATGTATAGTCTATGGGCAAAAAGTTAGTGAAACAAAAAACAGCAATATCTATGTTTTTTTGTGAAAAGTCCTGCAGGACATTTCTATAACTTTTTGACAACCCCTAGTATTTAAACACTGAACAAAAACAAAGACTGAGTCAAATAAGAAGATGGACACTGACTATACTATAAAGGAATCAATGATTAACAATGTGGAGGAAACTGATTCTTAATTTACAAAAACTCAGGCATAAAAGTAGAAGTTACTCCTGAAAGAATCACTTTCTGTGATACCAAACTGAACAGTCACTATGTTCTTCAAATAATTCAAGTTTATGCACCAACAAGTAGCCACAGTGATGGTGAAGTTGAAGAATTTTATGATTATTTATTATGCCTCTACAAACACGACAATTACCACTACAAATTTATAATGGTAGATTCCAATGCAAGAATTGGTCAAATCCAAAATGGTGAAAATAACCTGCACATCTATGCATAGTTTAACCCCTTGAGTGGTCCCCTTAGTAAATAGAGTCGATGAGGTGCTTACCTGGAATGTTAGTGGTTTGTTTTTATTTTTTATTATCTGTACCGCCAATCCCAGTAAGCAACCCCCCCAAAAAAAACAGTTGCTATTCAACTGTTTCCCCACACCCCACCCACACAGGCACCCTTATACCTATTTTATACTATGTCTTTGGGAAATAAAATAACATTTGCTATGTGTTGTGTGTAAATTAATTGTTCCCATTGATTTCAATAGAATGAGCTAGGTGAAAAAAGCAGAAAAGTAGCATTTTTCGCAACAAATTATCCGACAAGTTGGAAGTGCCATTATTCGCCAGTTTTGGTTTGAGGTAAAAAATTTCACAATTTTCAAAAGGCTATTTTCAAGCTATTTAATTAGCAAAATGAGGGTAGTAGAGGCTAATAGTGTTGGCTGACACTATAAGCATCTGTAATAAAAGGAAAGGAGGAACTGGCAGGACAGTGATGCATCCCATGACCCAGAGGAGGAGGCTTACGTCACCACCAGCATTGAAGGGACTGGGAGTCTGCATTACCCAGACCCAATCATGGCCAGTCCCCAATCATCTTCACTGGGCATCTGAAGGAAAATTGTGACAATGGCACAAGCAGAACTGGGTAGCAATGTAAGCAGCACAGGCCATATGCCTGTGCCTGCTGCTACTGCTGCCAATGTGCCTTCTAATTAGGAGGAGGAGGAGATGGTAAGTGTGAAAGTACTCCCACTACAACATAGCAGCTAGAGACTGGTGGGGGGTGAGGGTGGGGGTGGTAAAACAGCTCCTGGGAATAGCTGGATGGACCCTAATGCTGAGGTGAAAGGGGAAGTGAGCAACCATACTAGAAGTCAAGGGAGACTATGCCTGCACTAGTGCTGCCAATGTGTCTTCTTCATCTGAAGAGATGGCAAGTGTGAGTAGGGGACCCTCTGTCACATTTGTCATCACTAACTAGTAAGGATGAGTGAGAAGTCAGAAAAATTTCAGGCAGGAATTTTTATGAAAAAAATAACAGTTTCCTGCTTTTGTGAAAATTCCCACCCACAGAAAATAATCTTTTTACCTTTTCGACACTGGCAATAATTTTCCCGCAAGAGCTTTGCCATTTTACTCTTATGTTTTCTATGATTTCCCGCAACAATATTACTTCTCCAGAGGGCTGAAGTAGAGCAAAAAAAGCTGAAACTAAAAATCGTGAATCCTACAGCAAAATATTTCTTGAAAAAATAGCTAGGCTGAGTGTCTTGGTCCTTTGCTCACAACACTAACTTACTGCTGAAGAAACATTGGCACAATCATCCTTGAATAACAACTGCAGCTTGGGATATTCCAGCAGGATGCAACACATGACATCAGTTCTTTAAAACCTCTGTTTTCAACAAAAGAAAAGGGCAGCATGTAAACCGCCAACATTTTGGCATTCATTATTTTTGTGCAGGTTTTCTAAGAACTTAGTAAGTGTGGGATAGCAGTACAAAGTGGAAGAGCTGTGCTACTTTATCACTTTAATAACATGATGGTAGGGTTGGTAGCAGTGTGTGTAGGCACTCTATGACTCTTGTCCTCTCCAAAAACAAACTCAGAGTTATATTCTTCTGAAACAGGAGCAGAAAATATTGGCACAATCTCTGGCACATCAGCAGCATTTCTATTATGTACCCCAGAGCCCTGGAAACATCTTGAAGTGCTCCTGCTGCTACTAGGTGTAGCACCTAGTTGTAGAGTTATACTCATATGCAGCAGGAGCTATATGTGTTATATCAAATAAACAATCTCCTGGTACACTTTCTGACACATCAACATATTACTTCTCTTATTTTCACCCTGGAACGTTTCAGAAGTGCTGCTGCTACTGCCAGATGTGGCAGCTTAGACCTGTTGCTTGTCAGAAACTTTGCCATGATGGGGAGAAAATGGTTAATTTTTCTTTTAAACCAAATTCTCTAAAAATCTGCATTTAAAATGTGTTTAAATTAGCTCATTCTTCTGGACAAAATATACCTCTATTTACCTAGATGGGAGTGAAAATATCTACGTGACTTTTATGGTGATTGATATAAATTGCAGACAACTACAGTCTCAAGCAGTATTAGTATCTTATGAGAAAATCTCAAAAGTCTAAAACAGAGACATACTCCCCTATGGGAAAGTCTAGTAAGGTGACATTTATGTGACATAGGGTCAAGGTTCACATTCCAAATTTTTGTCAACACCCAGATCAGGTATCATTTTAGATGTGAATTTTAATGTAGAGCAATAGCGCCATCTATAGATTACATGGTGTTATTACTAGGGCTTTGGAATTTTTCCATAATATTATGAGTGATGTCATATGGAAATTAGGGATTAGGAGTTTCCAATCAGGTACGAATGATGATGTCACTGCATTAATGAGAAGGATCTTTAACCAATCAGAGCAGATTTTGATAAGAGGAATTTCATATTATAAATATGCAACTTTAGAGAGAAAAGGGGCCTTCATCTTGGGTCTTGGCTGTTTTTTTTTCCTTTCCTGTGGTTCCTGGCTGACTGATAGGGAGATCCTAAGAAACACTTGGACTGGTAACTATATATCTTTCCTTATATAAATTCTGCAAAATTCAGAATCAAATATTTATTTCTTCTATATTTGATGAAACTTAATTTTCTTATAATGTGTCTTAATTGGACTGGCCAACCATTTGGGATCAATTATAATAAGCTATACTAGCTATAGAAACTCTGAAATTAAGCAGACTTTATTTATTATGGGTTAAATTGTTATATTGTGACAGATTAGTGTAATATAGTTAAATAGCTTGGTGTACATATTAGTTAAGATAATTATTGGTATTTCTACAATAATATATTGTGTTCTGGAAAGGTTATAATAACTAATATTTGATCTGGGGAATTCTTTGAATTAATTTATTAACCCTTTAACTGCTATTTGTCTATTTACTTTGAGGTGTTTCTTTGGATTTCTTTGTGTGTGTTTTGGGTCTAAAACTTTTGTAAAGTGAACATTTCTTTTAAACTTTTACTAGACAAAAGAAGCTGCCATCTTGGGTGTGGTACCCTATCCTTATAGTGGATTAACCCTTGGAGTACCTTCTAGATTTCTTTGTGCATGTACTAGGCCAAACTTTTGTAAAGTGAAAGTTTCCTTTAAACTCTCACTAGACAAAAGAAGCTGCCACCTTGGGTGTGGCATACTAGCTTAATGGTTTAACCCTTGAAGTACCCTATAGGTTTTACATAGGATTGCTATTATATGTTGCATAAAGTTGGTATACTGTCTAGACCTATATTATTAGATTTGATTCTAAGTCTATTCTTGGTATAATCTATTATTGACTATATTAAATGCAATGTATATGTTTTATTCAGAAGGTATGCAATATTTGAAATCAGTACATAATTCAATTATAGTGGTCTATATCTGGGATTTTATTCCAGTTAGTTTCTCTAAAATGTTGCTATTGCATATGGTACAAGGAAAATTGTCAGAGGACCTGGCATATTAAAGTTGATTCACCTGACAACATACCTTAAACCTCAATTAGCATAGTTTATACAGTTTCTGGTGCAGAGGTATTCATATACACTGCTGCCAACTGTATTTTATTAATTGTAAGGAGTAATTATCCTTTTCTGTGCTGCTGGGTGCAATTAATGTTATCTAATACCTATGAATATACATATGTGTGGTTAACCCTTTAATCGTTGGTAATCCTAATGGTGATAATTGTGGTTTGAGATACTATATATCTATTGTAATTGCTGATCACTCATTTATATCATTATTGTTTATACTTTATATAGTATATTGTATTTAATAAATGATATATATTTTACACAAATATTCGGGATTGATTATTTCAATCAATTATTTACTGTGAAGTAGCGTGTCAATACCTAATATAGTGTAAAGTTCTAAACATTATTTAATATTGTCATTTATCTAGCTATGTGAAGATATCCAACCTGATTGGTTCTCTTGTTTTAACCTTTTGGATACCTTCAACATAATTTGGTTCAACATCATGATGTGTATCTCTGTCAGACCTTCAGTGCTTCAGGGGTTACCTCATTGTGGAGGTGCCTAGGTGTGAACCTGCTTTTCCCCTGCTCATATGCTTCTTACACAGACAACAGATAGCAACATGCTTAGCTTTTTGATTGTGAGTGAAGTATCTCTATACTATGGACTATGGGGTTCTTGAGGGGCTGTTATTACTGCTGAGGCTATATGTTACTGAAATTGTAGTACTACTACTATATGTCGCAGGTGCTGCACTTTCAGAAGCAGCAGAGGCACTCATCATAGCTAAGTCTGTAGATGCCAATTACCTGTGTTGTTGATGATGGTTACTCAACACTGTTGTGTGTGCGGCTGAATGGTGATGATGCTGATGATGACTGACAGGATTACTGTGCATTTTATTGCATCTTTGCTTGTCCAGGGTCAGACTTTCCAATTGTTTTCTTAAAGGGGAACTATCACCCCGCAATAACTTAAAGTTCACTTATTGCTCACCTGGCGACTAGCTGCTTAGTAGCGCTAGTCGCCAGAAATCTTACCCGGTTCTGCAGATATCAGCGTTTTACCGATGGTGACAGGAGCGGTGCAAAAGGGACTGACAGCGTAGGCGCAGGCGCACGGACGTCACTGTGAAGAGACGTCCGTGCTTCCTGTTCCTGTCACCATCGGTAAAACGCCGATATCTGCAGAACCGGGTAAGATTTCTGGCGACTAGCGCTACTAAGCAGCTAGTCGCCAGGTGAGCAATAAGTGAACCTTAAGTTATTGCGGGGTGATAGTTCCCCTTTAAACAGTTTACAGACATGCAGAGTTCTCCTTTTCAGTGGTGGATGATTGAACCTTTGCTTTTCAGCTAACTTTCTAGTCATGTCATCACTCTCAAATCAACTTCATCTGTATCGGAATAAGAGGAGGATACTGGAGGGATATATTCTAGAGCTATCTCATCATCACCAGAATTTAGTCATTTTCAGCATTGACCACCACTTCTTCCCCAGTACTTTTATATTCATCTAGGCTTTTAGAGGTCTCAAACTATTTATTTTTCCTTTTCCCCTTTGAGGGATTTTCACAGTGTTCACTTCTACTTTAAGGGTAGGTGTTTTTGTGCTTGTTTGTCTCACTGTCAGATGTAGCAGTTGGTTGAGCTGCTACGTCTTCTTACACTACACCATCAACACTTCAGAATTATAGATGGTTTATTTATATTACTGTTGCTGCCGGGACATTAACAAACTGCATCCTCCTTAGGAGGAGAGGGTTTGGCATAATTTTTTGCAGATACTGCAGAAACCATGACTCCAGTCAGTTTTTGTACTGCTTACAGGTCTCTGCATTGCTTCTAATCCTTTCATCCCCCACAGACACCTTATGCATTTTTTGTACATTGCTCAACTACTATGTGTTTGTTTTTTTACTGTGAAGTACACATTAGAACTGATTGTGCATGATGTCTTGACTTGGATCTCTACACAATACTCTATCTTGTCTAGTATCAGTCACAACTCACATCAGGGACCTGTCTCTCTCACTTAGCAATTTTTTATGTATTTATTTATTTATTTTTTTATTTATTTTTTTATTTTTAATTGACTGTCCTCAATCCCTATAACTATCAACAGAAAACCCAGAAAAAATACACTCACTTTTCAACTGTTTCTTTCCCCAGACTCACCTAGGAAAGAAAAAATAGCCAAATCAGAAAGAAACTCAGATCATGGTTGCCTGTGCCTTCCCAGACAGTTACACATAATTTTGGGGTATTTGGGATAATTCTCCTTTGTTCCCTTTTCACCTGACTCCCCTAGGACAGAGATAACAGCCAGAGCAGAAAGAAACTTGGATAACAGCTGCCTGTGTCTTCTTAATCAGTCACACAAAATGTTGGGGTATTTGAGGTATTTCTCCTTTGTTCCCTTCTCACACTCCAACACTCCCATAGCATATCAATAACAGTAAGAGCAGAAAGGAACTTGAATCAAAGCTACCTGTGTCTACTCAGTCACAAGAAATGTTGGCGTATTTGAGGCAAATCTCCTTTACTCCCTTCTCACACCCCAGACTCCCATAGAGGAGAGAAAACAGCCAGATCAGGAAGAAACTTGGAGCACAGCTGCCTTTGTCTTCCCAGTCAGTCACACCGAATTTTGGTATTTGGGGTCAACCTCCTTTCTCACTTTCTGTTTCCCAGAATCCCCCCAGACTCCACTAGTACAGAATCCCTAAAGTAAGCTTCAACTCCACTTTATTAGCTCAAAAATGTACTGCTTTCTCTTCCACTCACAAACATATAATGCTTTTGGAACCTGACACCCCTTTTATACTATGACAATGGGAAAGGAAGGGAAATGTACCATGTTGTGGAGAGAAAAACTTCCCATTGATCTCAATACAACTAGTCACACTCCCATACAGCAACAGCAAAAGATTGGTGGTGCTGTTGTTGAGAGTGAGGGTGATGTTGGAGCAGCTGGGTTGGAGGAGACCATGAGGGCCTTTCTAGCAGAAAGTGAAAAGGAATGGGAGACAGAGATGCATATGGGGATGGGCATCACCCCTACCACCAGCAGTGACATTGTGAAGTTTGCTGCTGCTACAATAATTCCTGCTGTATAGTCTCTAGGGCCAGACATTCTGTCTCAGCAGCAGGATGATGATGGGCAGGCTAGTGTGCCATAGTCCACTGTGCCCATGTGGGATGGGGTTCTTCAAGTAGTGATTTGGGACTAGCACAGGTTCTACTTGTCACCAATAGCCCTAGTTCTGGTGCTGATTCTGTGGCAGCAGCAGCATCTGCCCCAGTCAGTGAAGGAGATTGTGGAGAAGCAGGAGGCCATTTCTCTCCACCTGTCCCCTCCATGAAATCCTAGGGGAGGGAATATTTTTCTCTTAGGGCAGTCACAGTGCAGTTCTGGTTGACATAGATGTTCCTGCTGCCGCTGGTATAAAAACTTTGCTGCCTGCCTTTTCACTATGCTTTCAAACAGTTTTTTGGCCCTATTTTCCTTTCTCCCACCCTCCACAATGTAACCCTCTACTTGATCAATAAGCATATCTCTATATTCCATGAAAGAATCTGATTAATAAGAGAGAGGCTGCTGATAGTTATGAGTCATTATTGTCATAAAATGCTGATAATACTTTGGCAGAAATTCTGAAATTTTGGTTTAAAGCGGGGGTCAAATAAAGTGGCAAGAATCTATTCCTCGTTGCTTTTAATATACACTATGTGAGGATCTTGTTCAAAGCAAGCTTACATGTCTGTGATCAGCTGGTGAATATCTGTGTTGTCATTATGGTAAGAATTAGTCATGGGTGAAAATTTTCGCCTCAAACTGAAATCGGTGAATAATGGTACTTTCTGCTTGGTGAATAGTTTCCTGCGAAAAGTGCAGTTTTTTCAATGGGAAGAAAAATATTTCTGCACCACATGAAAGTTTTCTACAGCCATATAAAAGGCTGTCAGGCTCTCACAGCAGCCATTCTGTGTCTGTGAGAGGAGAGAGTAGCATGTGTTTGAGCTAGAGAAGATAGGCAAATAAAGGGGAATTGAAGCTTAGTTTAGGGAGTCATTTAGGTAGGACATTTGTTCTCTATATTAGGGGAGTCTGGGGGCACTCTAGGGGATAAGAAGGGAAGAAGGAGGTTGACCCCCAAATAGTCCAAAACTCCATGTGGCTGACTAGCAAGACACAGGCAGCTAGGGACCTATTTGCTTGCTGACATTGTGCTGGGTGGGGAAGACTGGGGAAAGAAGTTGTTGATTTTGTTTTCAGTTATACATTTTTTGGACAGACTGTGGTAAGACAAAAGGGTTATTTTTATAAATAAAAATAAATAAATAAATAAACAATAATAAATAACTAAATATCTTAGGTGTCAGTGACAGACAGCTGACTGGGCTTAGGCAAGGCATAATACAGCTCCATCAGTTGTGTTGTGTACTGTACAGTAAAAAAACACAGTGTAGTTGTGTAATGTCCAGCAAACGCACAAGGGGAAAAGGGACGGCTGGAGCAGTGCAAGGACGTGAGAGTAAAGTAGTAGTTCAAAAACTGACTGCAGCAATGGTTGCTGCAGAGTGTGCAATCAATGATGATGATCCCTCTACTCCAAGGGAGGATGCAGTTTGTCAAGGTCCCAACAAAACTAGTTCCAGCACCACCAGTGTAGCAGATGAACCGCCTGCTGCATCAGACAATGAGACAACCAAGTACCAAAACACCTGTCCTCAAAGTAGAAGCAAATTTTATTACAGTAAAAGTAAAATAAATTATTTGAGACCTCTAAAAGCTTAGAGGAATATAAGGGTAGTAGTGTCAAGAACTGACAGGTGATGCTGATGCTGCTGAGGATGACCTAATGATGACTGATGATCTAGAATATATCCCTCAAGCATCCTTCTCTTGTTCAGATACAGATGAAGTTGACAGTGAGGATGATGAGAGGGCTATAAGGTTAGCAAAAAATCAAAGGCTGTATCTTCTACCACTTTTAAGAAGCACTGTGCCTGTCTATAAAGTGTTTGAGAAAGCCATTGGAAAGTCTGACAGATGTCAAAAAGCACACAGTCACCCTATCAGTCATCATCAGAATCATCGCCTCTTCAAAGTCCAAGTCTCCCTCAGCCACACACACCTGTTTTGAGTACCCAGCAACAGCAAAACAGGTTAACATCCACAGTGTTAGATATGACAAGTACCTCTGGTGCTGCTGTTGTAAGTGCTGCACCTTTGATACCTAGCAGTAGTGGCAGTAGAATTACATCAGCATCCAGCTCCAGTAGTAGTAGTAGCAGAAACCACACATGACAGACAAAGTCAGGACAAATATATTAACAGCAGCACAGATGAGGAGGTGGAGGAGGGATGTGAAGAAGGGTTGCCACCATCTACCCCACTTGAGACCACTGCTATGAGCGACAAGTAATGTGTGTCACTAATCTGAGGCGTATAGAGAATTGATGCAAAAATGACAATAGTAAAAACTATATATATGCACAAATCACAACCATACCAGCCAGTCCCCCACTACCACCACTATAATACACATCTGCCATGTTGTAGGATGCATTTTTTTTTTTAATCTCTTGACATCATCATCAATATGTGCCAGTGTAATTTACGAAAGAAGTTAGTGTTGTGGGCAAAGGACAAATGCATTCTAGATGCTAACACATTTTTCAAGCCATATGTTGCTGTAGGACTCACAACTTTGACTTTCAGTCACTTATTTCTAAACTTCAGCCCTCAGATAAAGTAATATTACAGTGGGAAATGTAGTACCTATATGAAATATAGGTGAAAAATGTGTTAAAATAGGCAAAAATGTGTTAACAAAGGTGGAAAATTTGTTAAAAAAGGCGAAGAGGAGGACATTTTTGCATAAGCAGAAAGGCGAAATTTTCATGGGAAAATGGAAAAATCGGCACGTTTTCATAAAAAGTTATGCAGGAAATTTTTCACACTTTTTGCCCACCCCTAGTAAGAATCCTCAGCTATGCTCCTCAGTTTTTTTCTGCAGTAAATATATCAATGGACAAATTTCACCAATTCCTGCCCTTACATGACTAACCAGCATGGACTTAAATGGTTTCAGCAACTCACATATATCACTCATTAATTTCCGTTGTCCAGGTGACAAAGAGGCTCCCTCCAAAGCCTCCCAGTTTTGCATTGTTTACTTGCTAATTGCCTTATTCTGCTTGTACAAAAGGGAATTCAACCTGGTGATGGAGCAGGTTGTTATGTTCTTGTATGAAATATAATGTGTTGCATGCATTGTAGGAATGTCTCAGATGGGTACCGATTTTGAAAGCAATATTTAGCAAATTCTGCCAAGAATCTTGACACAACTACTTTCAGCACATGGGAAAAGCCAGGCACATGCACCATATCACCAGTTCTCAGTGTAGACATTCCTCTATCACCTAGTTTACTTAATACATCTATGGCATTGTGTGACTGTGTCTCAAAAGTCTGCATGCACAAGAGGACATGCTGATTGTATGGGCTATTTGGTTTTCAAACAAAATACATGCCAGCATTTCCACTGACAACATCTTGGTAACCATGCCATTCTTCAGATGTACTTTGGGATATTTTTTAATGAAATTTTTGACTCCTTCTGAACACCTCAGTAAGAGTGGGTTGGCACTTGGCAGTGCATGGCAGAAGAACCCTATAACTTGCTTGCTTTAACAATATGACTGGAGTACGTGGTGGAAGTGGAGGCAGCATGTGTGGGCAGTCTATGACTCTTGTAATTTCATACAACAAACTCAGAATCATACTCCTCTGTGGCAGGAACCATATGTGGTATATCAAATAAGCAAACTCCCGACACACTCTCTGACACATCAACATCATTACGTCTCTTATTTTTCCACAGAGCCATGGAAAGTTTTAGAAGTGCTTCTGCTACTGCCAGTTGTGACAGCTTTGGCCTGTTGATGGCATGTCTTCCAGTCTGTCCTGTGGTTGTGATTCAGGTGGGATCTCATTGAGGAGGAGCCTAGGTGTGCTTCCCTCCTGCTCACATGCTTTTCACACAGACAACAGATAACAACATGCTTAGCTTTTGGATTGTGATTGAATGTCACGATCGGTGCCGTCCTTGCCAGTAGCTTAACTGGCTTCAGGACGGCTGGGCGCATGCGCGCATTTTCGTGCATGCGCAGTTGAGCGAATTGACGTCGGTCGTCGCACCAACGTCATTTACTGGGCGCCCGGCTTCCATTTAAGCCGGCAGGAACCAGGACTCGGCACTCAGTTGTCGCTTGAGTCCCGGGCGGTGTGTTAACCGCAGTGTGCCTCCAGCTTTCAAGCTTCCAGCCTGCGTTTATGCTCTGCAGCGTATTTTCTGTTCAGCCTGCCCTGTGTCTTCCAGGCCAGCCAAACTTCATCCAGTTCAGCTTGCACCTTCAGCCTGGCCTGTGTCTTCCATTCCAGTCAAACTTCCTCCAGTCCAGCCTGCATCCTCAGCCTGCCTGTGCCTTCCAGGCCAGTCAACATCCTCCAGTCCAGCCTGCATCTTCAGCCTGGCCTGTGTCTCTCAGGCCAGCCTACAGCCCAGCCTGCACCTTCAGTCAAGCTTGTGCCTTACAGGCCATCTTCTTAGACCTTGGACTGACACTCAGGAACTGACCTCTGGCTTGTTATACTGGACTTGCACTATCTCAGCCTGCCCTGACCTCTGGCTTGTTATACTGGACTTGCACCATCTCAGCCTGCCCTGACCTCTGGCTTGTTATACTGGACTTGCACCATCTCAGCCTGCCCTGACCTCTGGCTTGTTATACTGGGCTTGCACTATCTCAGCCTTCCCTGACCTCTGGCTTGCTATACCGGACTTGCACTATCTCAGCCTGCCCTGACCTCTGGCCTGTTATACTGGACTTGCACTATCTCAGCCTGCCCTGACCTCTGGCTTGCTATTCTGGACTTGCTTTATCTCAGATCTTTGGCCTACTGTTCCTGCCTGATAACTACCCTGCATTCTGGGTTTCCTACCTGCTTACTTCAGAATATATTTATAGCTTCCTGCTAACCTCTGGGTGGCTCCTCCCACCTAGAGATAGGCTTCAGCAAGCTAACAATCCTTACATTGAAGTATCTCCATACTGTGGGCTTCAATAACTGAGGGGCTGCTTCTTCTATTGGGGTAAGATGTTGCTGAAATTCTACTACTACTACTAGGTGTCAGAGGTGTAGCATTTAAAACATTAGTAGAGGTACTACTAAGGCACTGTGAATGTTAATAACCTGTGTTGTTGATGCTGATGGTTACTCAACACTAGTATGTGTGTGGCTGACTTGAGATTGGGTCAGACTTTACAATTGTTTTCTCAAAGAGTTTATAGACAGGCACAATGCTCCTTTTCAGTGAGCTTTTGTTTTTCAGCTAGGTGTCTGGCCATGTCATCATCCCTTTCTCTCACTCTCAACTTCATCTGTATCTGAAAAAACGAGGCTGCTGGAAGGATATATTCCAGATCTACATCATCATCATCAGTGATTATTAGGTCATCCTCAGCATCGTCCTCTGCTTCTAGCCCACTAATTTTATATTTGCCTAGGTTTTTACAAGTCTCAAACATTGTATTTTTACTTTTACATTCACAATGTTGGCAAGTACTTTCAGAACAGAGGTTTTTATGCTTGTTTGCCTAACTGCCAAATGCAGCAGGTGGTTGAGCTGCTACACCTTCTTCCATTATGCCATCAACACTAGAATGCAACTCATCATCTTCAGTGTTCTTACATGGTTTTTTAATAGCACTGGCCCTTGTGGTGGTAGAAATGTTGTTGGGTCTTAGAAAAACCACATCCTTCTTAGAGGGATCAACATAATGTATTGCACACGCTGCATAAACCATGGCTGCAGTCAGTGTTTGGACTACCACTCTACTAACATTTTTCAGCAATGCTCCTACTCCTTTCCCCCTCCTTCCGCACAGTACTCATCTACTGTGTGTGTTTTTTATTGTCAAGTATACAACAGAACTGGTGCAGTGTGATATCTTGCCTTGGCCCGCTACAAAATACTCAATCTCGCCTAGTATCAGTCTTCCTCAGTCACAGCTCATGTCAGGGTCCCTGTCTCAGTCACCTATCACTAACTGTTCCCCTATCCCTTTAAAAAAAAAACACATTCCATATTCAACTGCTTCTTTCCCAAGACTCTAGCTCCTTGCTCACTGAGGCCTACTCAACAGTATACCTTGTATTGTTGTCTGTTGTTCTATTAGATTGATTTTTATTCATATTGTTTCCACTCTGTGGAGATCCCACTCTGTAAACTAATACCCAGGCAGTTTACATTGGGCGCTTCATAGTCTGAACATGACAAAGAGAGAGCAGCACATTTTTCAGCTAGGGAAGACAGGCTAATAAAAAGGAGATGAAGATTAGTTTAGTGTGTTTTTTAGCCAGGACAGTTGTTCTCTGCATTAGGGCAGTCTGCGGGCACTCTGGGGGATAAAAAAGGTAGAAAGAGGTTGATCCCAAATACCCCAAAATCTTGTGTAACTGAATGGGAAGACACAGACAGCCATGATCTAAGTTCTTTCCTGATCTGGTTATTATTATGTCTGTGTTATAGGGTCTGGGCGTATCAGAAGGGAGCAAAGGAGAACTACCCCAAATACCCCAACATTCTGTGTGACTGATGGGGAAGACACTGGCAGAGGTGATCCAAGTTCCTTCTGTCACCTCTACTAGTGGAGCTTGACTGGAGGTCGAGGGAATCGAGCTCAACTAAAAGACGCAAGATGAAAACCCCCTGAGTCAGAGATAATAGTAGTCGACAGGCCAAGTCATCAACAAACAGGTAAAGCAGTACCAAGGACGAGACAAAAAGGAGTCGAACAAGCTGGGGTCACAGTCCAGTTTGGCAGAGGCAGTACACAAGGAGCAGGCAGAAAGAGAGTCAAAGAACTGAGCCAAGGTCAAATACTGGGAAGCATGGATACAGAGCCAAATCAACTAACATGACACTCTTCCTCTCACAAACACAGACTGGCATGCTGTAGCAATATGACACCGCTTGTTACTTATTGCAACTTATTGTAAAAAAAGCTGAAAAACTTCACTTTTTGCAGGATATTGGCTGCTAGGCAGGAAGTGCCATTTTTCTCCTGTTTCCCCTTTGAAACAAAAAAGTTTGCCCATCTCTACTTACAGAGTTGCTTTTCTGTTTTTCAATCTCAAAGTGTGGTTGTTTTGGGGTTCTTTTGTTTTGTTTTTAATAACAATCTGGCACACTAAAAAGTTTATTTATAATTGTACATATTTTATAAATGTGCTAGTGCCACATAAAATGTCAGAAAACTGTATTTAAATGCATTTTCTGTAACAGGAAATAGTAAGGTTTTGTACCATTTCACATTTATCATTACAAAATCAAACAAAGGTTGCAATGTAACATAGTAACATAGTAAATTAGGTTGAAAAAAGACACAAGTCCATCAAGTTCAACCTTCGCTTCATACCTCAGTAACTGAGAATTTTATAGCTTTCCTGCTACCAATTAAATTAGTCTTTATCAGACCTTCCTGATCAGCCTACTGATAAACAGTATAACTCTGTATGTTCCCTTTTGAAAGAAATGTATCTAATCTTCTCTTAAATGTATCCATTGTATCTGCCATAACTACCTCCCTGGGCAATGAATTCCACAATTTGACAGACCTTACCGTAAAAAAACCCTTCCTCTGCTGAAGTTTAAACCTCCGTTCCTCTAATCTCAAGGGGTGTCCCCTGGTCACCTGATCAGGCCTTGGAATAAATAGCTCACCGCAGAGATCCTTGTATTGACCTCTCATATACTTGTATAATATGATAAGGTCTCCTCTTAGTCGTCTTTTCTCTAGAGTAAATAAACCAAGTTTGTTTAGTCGTTCCTCATATGTCAAGTCCTCCATTCCCTTAATTAATTTTGTTGCTCTCTGCTGTACCCTCTCTAGTTCTAGTATATCCTTTTTCAGAACCGGTGCCCAAAATTGCACTGCATACTCAAGGTGAGGTCTTACCAATGATTTGTATAATGGCAAAATAATGTTATCCACTCTTGTGTTCTATAATACTTCTATTATACTGTTCTTTCAAATACATGCCCTTTGGCTACATGGTAAAATAGCCTTTAGGTGCCATGAAAGTGGAATGTTCATTAACAAGTCTGGCAAACTTGAAAATGCTAATTCACTGTTTTCCCTTAGAAAATATTTTTGATAATATATTACCATAACATACATTCATATTGTGAGGAGTTGAAAGTAATCCAACTAAATATAAAAAAGCAAATAATGTGCAATCATTACTAGGTATACATTTGTTCTTCAATATATAGATGCCTGTCACACAACATTTGTTTTAGAACATTTCCTTTAACTGACCACATGGTAAAAAATTATCAAATTTGAGAATCAGAGTGAATTCTGCATTTGTTTTTGATTATTAGTTTCTCCAACACTTTCCATATTACATTTACTATAATAGCTAACATAATATTGCTCAGTGTTTGATGTATATTATAGATAATATGAAACTTGATATGCTTAACATATCGTAAATTTAGAAATATATTTAATCTTCATCCTTTAGGACGCTTAATGCTGTAGCCATCAATAATGCTTTTCTGGAAAGCGGAACCTACGTATGTTAATCATTTCCATCAGTTTATAGTAGTAAAACATTCTTCTGACCTAAATTTAATCTATGATCTTGCTAAGTAGGTGATGATGCTCATTGCATAAAAAAACATAATTTCATAATTTATACTAACATTTTAATATAACTGGTAGAGAACTCTTATAATAGCTGATCAAAAATGGGCATGCAACATATCAATCCAGTGAAAATCCAGATAGTTAAAAGTTTAATTAATGGCACAAATGGAAAAATAATGTTTTGTCTCTACACATCACCACCCTTTTCCACAATTATGTCCGCAGTACCATAGTGGGTAGTGGTGGGGCTAGTGGGGCTTAAGAGTCCCCACAACTATTATTTGGCCTGACCTTCCCACCACACTGGCTTTGTGTTGAGTGAAGTGGGAGTGACTTTCCAGTTCAGGGCTCCACCACCCTGGTGTTCACATATAGCTACAATAGGTAAACTGTTATTGCTTCTCCGTGGACTGTACCCTTTGGTATATACACCCTTATATTTTAACTTCTTGAGGACCAGAGGTTTGCTCAATGCATATCTACCAGGAAAGTTTTCTCACTGTTAATAGCAGCTTGTCTTTTATATTGACATAACTAATGTGGAATTCTATGTTCATTTTTTAAAAAAAAAGTCTTGTTTTATTCATTGTTGCATTTAGTTCCCATGGAGACGCTTATTAATCTTTGTGGGTCACAAAACAATTTTTATTTTCCATTAATCTGCCACACCTAAATATTTCAGTCTCCTTTTTAGAGAGTTTTTTTTAATTTATTTATTTATTTTAAACTTTTGAATGCAAGAGAATAATGCAACATTAAAAAACAATGTGTTGCACACCTTCTGGTTGTGAAAGAATTAAATAGTACCACTATCATCAACATCATCATCAATTCCATTTTCTTCATCTGTCATTCCATCCATAGAACTTTTGAGGCTACTTGAGAATCTGAAGATTTAGAAATAATTGTACATAACGTATAAGTGGTACATTTGGTTTCTATTACTTATTATTGATATCAAGATACATTGAGACATTGTAAGAAAGAGGACTGTTGATTTATAGGATGGTTTAAAAGTAAAATTTATACCAGCCAGCATTTTCACAGTTAATCAGCAATTTGTTGGGTTTTTTGTGAAAATTCATGCATATAAACCCCCCCCTCCAATATCCTCCTTTTCACTATGTCCAAGAAAATTCTTGTGAGATAATGAGGGTCTGGTTATACAAGTACAGTAATGGATGTCTGGGTGTATGGTTGTGTGGCTACGATTAAAGTCAGACAATGGTGGTGGTCAGTACGTATGGTTCTACTGTAGGACTCTTGGGGATATAGGAGACTGGATGCTGATGGCAGGATAAAGAAACCAATGTACCCTTACTGTATTCAAAACCCATATTAGAGGTCCTGGCTGCAAAGCCAGATATCCCCCCCCCCCCGATTTAGCCAGGTACTGGACTAGGATAGATGCACAAGCAGTACGGGGAAAGCAGGAATACTGGTGAGGAAGACTGAAAAGTAGCCGAGACAATAGCCAAGAGTATCTAAGACAATAAGTCAAGGCAGGCGGAGTTCAAGCAAAGGCACAGTTCAAGCCAAGGGCAAGACAGGTGGAGTTCAAACAATGTCAAGGTACAAGATAATTAACGGAAAATCAAACAAACAGGAAGCTAAAACTTCACCACCAAGGCTAACAACTGTTCCCTGGGAGCTCTGGCAGGCTAGTTTATATAGTCTCTAAGCAAGGTACAGCTGGAAATCCATAACCAATAGTAGCCAGGAAAGCCAGGAAGAGAAAAAGGACAATGCTGCTACAGAATAGATTGCAGATGAAAGGTCCTCTGGTGGCAGCAATGCAGGTTGCATGCAGAACCCACAACCCGAAAGTCATTGGTTTAAGATCAGGGAAAGGCAAATCTAGAGAACTGACTGTGACAGCGATAAGGCTGGTAGGGGGAGAGGTTTAGTGTGGATGGTTCTATAACTTCAATGGCATCATGCTTGGGGGCATTTTGTGTGGTTCTATGACTATCTTGGAATAAAGCTAGTCTCTATGTGCTGCTGCTGCTCTATTATAGATATCTCACTGCTGGTTGGAGAAGAAAATGAGCAATGTGACAGAGGGTCCCCTAATGTCACACTTGCTATTTTTTGTTAACATGAAGAAGGCAGACTGGCAGCAGTAGCAGCAGGCACAGGCAGCTGATTTGTGCTCCTGGTGGTGGTTGTATTATTGCTGAGCCTGCTATCCACCACCAGTTCTGGCTTCTTCAGGATCAAGTTCCACCTGGACACCACAGTGAAGGGAAGAGGACTACCAGGGCCAAAGGAATGGTGTGGGCTTCCTTGACCGCTAGTCTGGACACTCTCAAATCCTTCCCCTACTACCCCCCTAACACTAGTCCCACTGGCTGTTTCACCATTACTGTTACACTACTAACAACAACCACATCAAGTTCAGCCACAGAGTCTTCCTCCTCACAGTCACTAGTTATTTGAGGATATTGATTATCCCCTCCTTCACTCCTAACACTAGCAAGCTGCTGGACTTTCTTAGCAGTAGTATTAGCACTGGCGGGACTGATTGGGGATGGCAAGTATGACTTAGGGTCCCCTGCTGTTTAACTTGGTATCATCTTCTACTGCCCCCCATCCTGAGTATAACAAGACACACTAGCAGCAGGTTCAGCACTGGTGGCAGCAGGTTCAGCACTGGCAGCAGGCACAGCAATGGTGGCATCAGGGGCAGCACCGGCAGCAGGCAAAGCACTGGTGGCAGCAGGGGCAGCACATCTGACAACAGGTACAGCACTAGTGGCAGCACCTCTGACAGCAGGTACAACAGTGGTGGTAGCAGTAGCAGGGGCAGCATGTCTGACAGCAGGCAAAGAACTAGTGGAAGCAGGGGCAGCACGTCTAGCAGCAGGTACAGAAATTGTGGCAGCAGGGGCAGCATGTCTGGCAGCAGGCACAGGCAGCTGACCTCTCCTGTTCTCACTACAACCCTTTATTCCTCCATTGATATTAATTTCCCAAGATCCCTTTGGGTGATTTAGGGGGACTGGACAGCATTGGTTCTGTATTGCTCACTTCCTCCTCCTCCTCAGACTCAGTGGACACGTAAGGGTCCTTCCAGTTCCTCCTTTTATTATTTTTAAACTTTCTCTTAGTGAGTGCAGTCACTATGAGCCTCTCTTGCCTCAATTTTCCAAATAAATCACAGCTGAACAGCACAGCATGTCTACCTTACTCTGTAGCTGCTTCTATTGTGTTCCACTTCCTGGAATACATCATTTTTTATAGCGAATAGGCGAAAAACACGCAAATCAATGGGCGGAAACTTTCTAGCAATTGAGAAAATGGCAAAGAATTTTGTCGAAAAGGCAAAAAATGTGAAGATTTTAAAAAACTGGATTTAAAGAGGATTTTCCTGCAAATAAGCGGACAACAACGTGGTTGTCGAATTTCTTGCAGGGACATGGTGAGAGCTTTCGCCCACCCCTAGTAGGCATCCCTACTTTTGCATTTATTACTTTTTTTTACACTTTACACATTGGTCAGTAGTTAGGCACATGCATTAGGGGACTCAACTCAAATTTTTTAATATTGATAATGTTTGGCAATAAAAGTAAGTCCCTTAAAGTGTGTTACTATCTATCACATTAATTGAATGGCATTTTGATGCATTTTGCGTCAAGTGGGTGCAAATGTAGCAACTGAAGTACATTTTTACCATTCTGTAGTGTGTCACAGCACAGGTAGTTCAATACCTGACGGTGTCTTGAAAATATCGACAGTGCAAATATTTTTTACATTGCCTATTGAATTGAGCTCTAAGTACTGGCAGGAAGTAGAGGGACACCCTTAGCCTTAGTTATGGTTGTGATTGATTGTTGCAACAGCCTGTGGATCATTTTATACTCTGACTAATCCTGATTTCTGAGGAGATGGCCCTCAAGCTAATATAATGTAGATGCAGCACATTTTCTTTACCTGCAATTTAGCAGCCAGAAGAAATGCAGTGTGTCACAGGCTGTTGATCATCATCAAGTCCCTTCTTGGTAAAAAGGAACAATATTTTTTTGTCTTTCTTCTGATTCTGTTAGTGCTAGATTCTGTAGTACTTATTTAACAGCAGCTAGAGTTAGGTTAGCTAGTAAATATATTTTATAGGTAGTTTAGCCAGTAAATATAATTAATAGGTAGGTGAGCTAGTAAATAATATTAATTATTAATAGGTCAGTTAGCTAGCAGATAATTACAATTAGCGTAGCTAGGGATTAGGAGAAAAGTAGTGGGACTAGTCTTAGAGCATTATATCATACCCCAACGAAACTCGCTAGAAGCTGATTGGCTGTGTAAGCACACATCCCAGACAGTTGTATGCTGAAATCCATTTTGTACAGAGACTAGCCATATGTAAAGCCAGATTCTGTTCAAAATTCCCTCATTTGGTCTAAGGCAACGGCCTGAAAGGTATGAAGGGGGGGTTTGTGGCACTATGCTGGCACTACTGCCATAACCAGTGGAGCCAGCGTAGGCATATTTAACTATCGTAATGCCTTTTCTTTATTACACAAAGGAAAAATTTTTTTTTAAAAAGTCAAATAACAGCATATTGTTTTTCGGAGATATGCAGACTGCATTTAACCCTTTGAGCGCCAGAGGGGTACCCCTCCTGCACTCAAAGGGTTAATTAAATCTTTAATTTCAGTTTTTTTTATTTTACAGGACAGATTTTAAAGTTGATAAGAAGAAAGAAGACAGAAGATTACAGAGAAAAAGAAGTAAGACTGAAGATGGATGGTAGCTGACCATGGTGCTTAGGGCCCTATATCAATACATCCAATGGATACTTAGGTTTTTTCAGCTTTTTTTAGGTTCAATTCCTGCATCGGCACTTTTGAGATGCGTTAAGGCACTCTGTGCCCAAAAAAACTGGTGCAGATTTTCACTTGTTAAAATAGGTCCCTTAATGTATCTTAGTGCCTAATTCATGGAATTGAATGACATATTTCTGTATTTTGTTGTGTACCAATGGACAAAGAATGCCCACAACATTGCATGGGGATTTTTTGTAGCTTATATTTCTTCATAGCACAGGTAATTTGTTTACTGTGCTTGAAGAAATGCCATCAGGTGTTTTTTTGCTGCTAGAGGGGATTGGGTCAAGCCCTTACTGTTCAAATTTCACACAACTAGGCATTGTGCATGCGCAGTTTTCCAGACTCCACTGCTGCCTCCAGCAACCACACCTGTTACTCCAGAGTAGGGATGGGCAAAAGTTGTTGCTGTGTTCTCACTAGAAATTTCACGAAAACCACGTTGTTCTCCACTTTTTCTAGGGAAAATCCGCTTTAAAACTAGCGATTAAAATTTCAAATTTTTCGCCCGTTGGCCAAACTTTTTCGCCATTTTTTCAATGGCTATAAAGTTTACGGCCATTGATTTACATTGTTTCTGCATTTCCGCTATAAAAACATAACGTATTTGTGGAAGACAGACACAATAGAAGCAGCTACAGAAAGAGATAGACGTGCTGTGCTGTTCCTCTGTGATATTTTGGCAAAATTGAAGCAGGAGAGGCTTGCAGTGACTGCTATCACTATGAGCAGCAAAAGGAGGAACTGGAAGGACACTTATTATGTGTCCAATGGGTCTGAGGAGGAAGTGACTAACAGTACTGAACCAAAGCTGTCCAGTCCCTAAATCTCCCCAATGGATCTTGGAGAATTTAATGGGAAGGGAGGGAGAAAAGGGGATGGGAAGGGGGGGAGAAAAGGGTAGTATTAGTGAGAGCAGGACAGGTCAGCTGCCCGTGTCTGCTGCCAGACGTGCTACCCCTGCTGCCAGTGCCAACATTACTGAACCTACAGCCACTAGTGTTGTACCTGCTGCCATATGTGCTGCCACTAGTGTTGTACCTGCTGCCAGATGTGATGCCCCTGCTGCCAGTGCCACCATTGCTGCCCCTGCTGCCACTAGTGTTGTACCTGCTGCCAGACGTGCTGCCACCAGTGCTGTACTGCAACCACCTTTGCTGTACCTGCTGCCAGGTAAGCAGCCCCTGCTGCCACCAGCACTGTACCTGCTTCCAGTGCTGAACTTGCTGCCACCAATAATTTGCTTGCTGCTAGTGTGTCTTGTAGGACTCAGGAGCAGGCTGGAGATGCCAAGTGTGACAGCAAGGGACCCTAAAACACACTTACCATTCCCAAGCAGTCCTGCCAGTGCTAGTACTACTGCTACTAATGTCCAGCAGCTTGCTAGCGTTAGGAGTGAAGGAGGGGGTAATCAACAATATCCTCATATTACTAGTGACTGCGAGACTGAGAAGGAACACTCTGCAGCTGAATTTGATGTGGTTGGTGTTAGTAGTAGTAGTAGCAGTAATGGTGAAGCAGCCGGAGTGCTAGGGGAAACATTTGACAGCGTCCAGACTAGTGGTCAAGGGAGCCCACACCATTCCTCTGGCCCTGGGAGTCCTTCCCTTCCCTTCACTACAGTGTCAAGGTGGAACATGATCCTGAAGAGGCCAGAATTGGTGTTGCGGGAGGAGAGCAGTCTCAGAATTAATACCACCACCAGCAGGAGCACAGATCAGCTGCTACTGCTAATCTGCCTTCTTCTTCAGGTCAAAAGGAAATGGCAAGTGTGACATTAGGGGACCCTCTGTCACAATGCTTGTCACCTCCTCCCAAGCAGCAGTGAGATGTCTGTAAGAGAGCAGCAGCACATAGGGACTAGTGGGGGTGGTGATGATGATGCTGGAGAAGCTGGGGTGGAAGAGACATTGATGGCCTTTTTAGCAGAAACTGAGCAGGAATGGGAGACAGGGATGAGCATGGTATCACCACCACCACTAGCAGTGACATTTTAGAATTTGAGGAATTTGAGGAATTTGCAACTGCTCTAATTCCTTCTGATGCTGAGTTGTAAGGGCTGCAGTATGCTGAGGAGCTAGTGTACCAAAGAAGACCATGGACACAGTGGGAATAGGGTCAACAAATGATGTGGGACTAGGACAGGTTCCACTTGCCAGCACCAGCAATACTCCTGGTCTTAGTTGCATTGCTGAATCCCAGGCAGTAGCAGCAACATTATCCACTGCCACAGACAATGAAGGGGAATGTGGAGGACAAGAAGAAAGAGGCCATTCTTTTCCACCTTTCCCCTTCCCTCTGAAGTCATCATGGGTGTGGGACTATTTTTCTGTTGGGGCAGGCACAGTGCAGTCATTAGCAATGGCATTGTGCACAATTTTTGACAAGTCAGTGAGAAGAGGAAAGGAGGGAACACACCTTGGCACAAGCGCCCTAATATCACACATGAAACACAGACACCATGACATGTACACCAAACATGTTAAAGACAAACACCCACCACAGAAATCAATCACAGCTGTTGCTGTACCCCCTGACTCTCCAGAAAGGTAACAAGAGGAGAGGCGGAGATCAAAGAGGAGGAAGAATAGAGCAACCCAGGCAGAGACTGGAAGTTCCATGACGAGTCAAACAACTAGCTTGCCATCACCTTCTAGGGTAACTACATCTTATGTCAATCCACCTCACTCATCGTTACCTCCCCCACCAAATGATAGCCACTCTGTTGATGTTAGGATGTGGCAGTTCATCTCTTCCCATTGCACACTGTTTGGTGAACTGACCACACATGCTAGTGTGATGGAGAAGAATTGCAAGCAGTGCCTCAAGCAGCATCTGAGGAGATTCCATCCCGCAGAATATGGTGGCAGGGAGGGTGCATCATTACTATTAAACAGTCAGCAAGTTGTCATGTGTCCTTAGCGGGTTCTGGACAAGGGGTATAGTGACAGCGGCAATACTTGGTTTCGGGTGTCATGGTGTTTGGATACAGTTGTGCCCCCAGATGTTATTTACCACATACACACACACTGTGCACATTGCATTTGCTGATGTGAACCACAGTTCCTGCTCTCAAGGGAAAAAAATATATTCTAATAACAACACACCCATGATTTTGGAGGAGGGGCAGATGGAGAAGATTTAATGGCCAACTTCTTCTTTTCTCCACTTTGACTGGGGGCTACTTATTGTGCTGCTACTGCCGCAGGTGCATCACTGGAGCCAGTCGTGGCAAGTGGAACCTTCATCCTCCATCTTCCACGTTACTGCTATTGTTGATCCCATTCTCTTTCAGTTGCCTATTCATCCTGCTGCTTAAACAACTTGGCAGCAGCAGTAGGAACAGCAGCTGCAACTCAGGACTCAGAAGGACATTTGACAATGGTCACTGGCCACTGGCCAACATGACTGCTGGCACTAGGCCAGTAGGGCAGTTTTTTCAGGGTTTGTGCTTTGAAGAAAAAAAAAAAAAACACATAGTCCTACAAAAAAATAAATAATTTTAGGGGGTTTGTTTCTAACAAGCCTAAGCACTACAAATCAGTGTTTCCTTAGGGCTTGTGCCAAACAAGCTTAAGTCCTACATATCAATGTTTCTTCATGGCTTGGGCCTCTAATAACAAATCTAACATATCATGCTCTACAAAATACTTTATCAAGTCAAGTATCGGTCCAGCCCAGTGGCAGCTTATTTCAGGGGGTTCCTGTCTCTATCACTTTACATACAAATTTCTTATTTTATTGATTTATTTTTGTATTAACTGTCCCCCCAATAGCAGTCAAGAAACTCCCCCCAAAACAAATTCCCTGTTCAAATGATTCATTCATTAACCCACACAGGCACCCTCCTCAGACCCCTTTTATACCATGTCTTATGGGGGGGGTTATTTGTTTTTAGGCTTTATTTTATATTAACTACCACCCCCAATCCCAGTAAACAACCCCCCCAAAAAAAACATCCCCTGTTCAACTGATTCTTTTCCCACACTCCACCAACGCAGACACCCTCATGCCCCTTTTATACTATGCCTTTGGGAAATACAATTATGTTTGCTATGTGTTGTGTGTAACTTCTATGTTCACATTGACTTCAATGGAATGAGCTAGGCGAAAAAAGCAGGAAAAAGTGGAAAATCAGCACAAATTTTTGCCAAGCAGAAACTGCCATTTTTCGCCGATTTCAATTTGAGGTGGAAATTTTCACCCATCCCTACTCCAGAGTCTTTGTAAAAAAGTAAAATTAAATTTACTATTCAAATGTCTGTATACACGTGTACGCAATTAGGCACTGTACACGTTAAGTGTTCCAGACTTCACTCTTGTTCCTGAGCGTGTTTGTTAAATTTAAAAAAGTAAAATTAGATTTGGCACAATGGCACACAAATTGGCATTGTGCTCATACAGTGTTCCTGAGTCCATTTCTGTCCCCAGAAATAACTACTTTTATTAATTCTGAGTGTGTTCATTATATAAAAAAAGTCAAACTATATTTATTCTTCAGTTTTCATTGCACACCTGTACACAAATATGCACTGAATGTATACACATTGATCTTGATTACAGACTCAACTTCTGTCTCCATCAACTATGCCTGTTATCATTCCTGAGTGTGTTAATTTAATGTTTAAAACATCTGATTAGATTTACTGTTCACAGTTGTGCACACAAATAGGCACTGTGCATGTGCAGTGTTCCAGACTCCACTTCTGTCTCCAGCAACTACACCTGTTGTTCCTGAATGCATTTGTTCATTTAAAAAAAGTGAAGCTGGTTGTACTGTTCAAACTTACATTTAAATCTGTGCACATGCGGTGTTCCAGACTCCACTTCTGTATCTAGCAACTATCCTGTTTTCAGTCCTGAGAGTCTTAACTTTAACAAATTAAAATAAAATAATATTTTCTCATGGCGTTGCTAGACTTGGAAGGTTGGCCCCAGAAAGCAGGCAGATTAACTCTACTAGTACATCAGCCCCCTCCTTATCCATCAATACTATCAGCTACAGCAAGCATCCGCAGTGAGCATCCTGACTCCAGTGGCAGATTCTGCACATCACCCACTTTTCAAGGCCATAAGGAGGGGTTATCTATCAAAGATTACTTGCATACATAGACAATTCCATATCCGTTGTCAACAACAGAAGACCAGAAATACTACTACTGACAGTGTCACAACTACAACCACCAGTGCCACTATTACCTCTACCAGTGCCATAACTATCACTGCCATGGCCACTGCTATCACCACCAGTGTCCCCACTACAACAACCCCAGTGCCACCACTACCACATGAATGACCAGTCCTGTGATGTTTGACATTTTTCAGATCAAAGATGGGAAGGTTGATGCTAGCACAATATTAGAGAAAATCGCTCAAAAATTTAATTGCAAGATAAGTAAAAACAATAATCTTTATTGTACAAAATGTAATAAAAAATGTAGATACCTTTACATCTTTTAGCAGCTTCACACAGATGGAGGAGAGACTTGAGTAATATTCATAATATAAACCAGCAGGTGTGTCAAGTTGGTTCCTCACAGATCAACGTGTTTCTCGCTTAAAGCACCTACTCATGACCTGAGGATGATGCTAGCAGAAATCTATTTTAGGTCCAAAAGAAAGTGAGGAAGAGGAGGGCAGTTTGCGGTCATCTGATCTGGAAGCAGAAGTGAACCTTACTTAGACCTCTGCCCAAGTGGGTTGCATCCCTATTGATAATGAAGAACTAGATTATGAGTACGGAATCGGGATGGGTGTAAGTTTTTGCCTCAAAAGCTTAACAGGAGAAAAATGGCACTTCTTAGAGTGGCAACTTTTTCGCAAAAAGTGTGATTTCCCACTTTTTTCACCTAGCATTGAAATCAATGGGAATACAGAGCACGTGTCAAGTTTCCTTATTTTCCTGCAGGCATACTATAAAATGGGTGGCACGTTCCCACAGCATGCCATTTTGTGTTTGCGAGAGAGCAGCTACGTTTTCAGTAAAAGAAGACAGTGGAATTGAATCTTAATTTAGGGACTATTAAAGGCAACACATTTGTGTTCTGTATTAGGAGAGTCTGGGGGACAGGAATAGAGAAAGGAGGTGGACTCTAAATACCCCAGCATTCTGTCTGACTGATTTTAATGACACAGGCAGGAATGATCCAAGTTCCTTATTAATCTTGCTGTTATTATCTCTATGTTAGACATGTCTGGGGTTTAAGTGAGAAAGGAGCAAAGGAGATGGACCCTAAATACCCCAACATTCTGTCTGATTGATTTGATTTGAATAACACAGGCAGCTGATATCCAAGTTCCTTGCTGATCCTGCTGTCATTATTTCTGTGCTGGGGGAGTCTGTTGAAATTTTTTTTCCATTTTTTTACAGTTACAGGATAGGGTGGACAACAGTTTAAAAAACAAAAGGATATATAATACAAAAAAAATTAATAAGGTGACAGCTGACTGAGACCCTTCCTGACGTGAGCTGTGTTATTTAGGCAGACTTGATTAATATTATGAGATTGAGTATTTTGTTGAGGGCCACTTTACAGTGAAAACACATACAGTAGTTGAGTAATATCCAGCAAATACGCAAGGTACAGGGGGAGGGGAAATAGTAGGAATAATGCAAGGACATGTGAGTAAAGTTGTATTTCAAGAACTGACTGTAGCCATGGTTGGTTCAGCGTCTGCAATAAATGATGGTGATCCTCTTCTTCCTCCTCCTCCTGGGAGGATGTAGTTTGTCACAACAAAAGTTCCACCACCAGCACTATAAAAAGAAACAAGTAAGAAGAACAAGATGACAAGTCACATTATAGTTTTGATGATGGCATAAAGGAAGAAGGTATAGCAGCTCACTCAAATGTTCAAAATCTGTCAGTGAGACAAACAAACACAAAAATACCTGTCCTCAAAGTAGCAGCAAACTTTGTGAAAGTAAAAATAAAATGTTTGAGACCTCTAAAAGCCTAGAGGAATATCAGAGTAGTGGGCAAGAAGTGGTGAGCGATGTTGAGGATGATCTAATGACTGATGATGCTGATGATGTAGATCTAAAATATATCCCTCCATCATTCTCCTCTTCTTCAAATACAGATGAAGATACAGAGATGATGACATGACTAGAAAGTTAGCTGAAAGGGAAAGACTCAACCTTCCACCAATGAAACAGAGTACTGTGCCTGTTGAGAAACTGTTTGAGAGAACAATTGGAAACTCTGACCCTGTACAAGCAAAGGTGCCCAAAAATACACAGTCATCCTGTCAGTCATCATCAGCATTATCACCGCTTCCAAGTTAAAGGCTCACTCAGCCACACACACTACTAGCCTTGAGTAACCAGCAGCAACAACAACACAGGTTACTAACATCCTAAAACTTAGCTATGATGAGTGTCTCTGCTGCTACTGGAAGTACAGAACCTTTTGACACCTAATAGCAGCAGTAAAATTACTTTAACATCTAGCCCCATTAGTAGTAACAGCTCCTCAGGAACCTCTCAGTCCATAAAGTCCACATTATGGAGATACTTCATTCACGATTCAAAAGTTAAGTATGTTGTTATCTGTTATCTGTGTAAAAATCATGTGAGCATGAACAGGAGGAAAACAGGCTCACAGCTAGAAAAAAGACACAAAAAAGCCCTGTGCTTCTGTATGTGATTATAAATATGAACACTGTATAAAGTGTATTTCATACTACTGTTAGTAAATTTGATGCCACTGTTAATAAATGTGAGGTTTTCGTTTGCATAGTTTGTCCAAAATATGGTTAAGCTCGTTCACCACATCAAGGTACCCCAAATATTTAAAATTGTCCTGAAGAAATGTTTTAGAAACAATTTGAACATTGGCCTACATTAAAAACATTTAAAACACATCAATGAATTCCAACCTGAAGCACAACCACAGTTCTGACAGGGAGACACGCCATAAACATGTCAGCGATGCCACAACTAGCAGCAGCGGATGTACTCCTAAATCTTCAAAGGGGCTCTGGGGTACATAATAGAAGTGATGCAGATGTGTCAGAGAGTGTGCCAAGATGTTCTGTTCTTGCTGCAGAGGAATATGATGCTTGTTTTTGGATATGCCAAGAGTCATAGAGTGCCTACTGCTTACATATACTGACACCATCCTCACCACCTACACAAGTGATGATGTTAAAAGTTACACAGTTCTTCTACTATGTACTGCATCCCACACTTACTAAATTCAAAGAATGATGTCAAAACCTACACAAACATAATGAAAGTACTTCTATTGAATACTAAACTTGGCAAAATGTTGGCGGTTGACATTCTGCCCTTTTCTTTTCTTGAAACCAGAGGCTTTAAAAAACTAATGTAATGTGCAACCTTGCTGGAATATCCCAAGAAGTTTTTTTCCAGGATGGTTGTGCCAATATTAATTAATGAGGAGATTAGTGTTGTGGGCAAAGGACAAAGGCACTCAGCCTGCTAACAGTTTTTCAAGGTATATGTTCCTTTAGGACTCACATCGTTTACTTTCAGCTATTTTTTTCTACACTTCAGCCCTCAGAAGATGTAATGTTGTGGTGGGAATCTTGCATTCATAGAAAACATAGGCATAATATGGTGGGAAATGTATTGGCAGTGGCAAAAAGTACAACATTTAATGTATTATCTATGGGCAAAACTTACAAAAAAGCAGAAATAATATTTTTGCAAAACCTCCTGCAGAGAATGTCTCTTACTTCTTGCCAATCCCTAATAAATAGGTTAAAAACTAAATTTCCTTTTCATATGTTCTTTATGAAAGGTCACTTAGCGGAGGTAAATTTAACTGAAATGTGCAGACTATATTTTTATTGTATGTTGTTTTTCACTTTTGTATTGCAAATCTAAATTATGAAATATAGAAATTAATATTATTATTATTATTATATTTCTATTCGTAGTAGCAATCAGAAAAGTAAACAAATTTTTCTTCAAAAGTGTAGTATATGATTTCGTAAAGTTGTTGCTAACAAAATGAAAATATTGAAAAAGTTAAAAAGTAAACACATTATACTTACAATGACAGGTACATTATTTTATAGTTAGTAACTACTTTTTTATTCAAGACATTTTGGCTTAGTGACAGCTTTTAAGAAACGTATGCTCTTTATTCATGCTCATTAAAAATTTAGCTACCTACAAGAAACCATTATTTATATCCGCAGACTTTTTATGTGTTGTTTCCTAACCAACAGGATTTTCCCATTCTACGGCAGTTGTTTTACTATGAAACGGTTTTTAGCAATCCATCAGTTTGTCCTTATTTTCTTAGGCAAGCCTCTTTGGCATGGCATACACATTTCCTATCCTTTCAATGTGTAGTTCACTGAATGACAAAGCAAGGAATATTTGTTTCAGTTCAACTGTTTCCTTTTAACATACTTTACAGATGACTAGCTATCTCTAAAATATATTGAAGAAGATTAGTAAATAATTTATATCATTATGACTAAAAATCTTCAAGATCAATAGTGTTCACAGCTTCTCATCTGAACAATATGTTTGAATATTATTTACTGCAGTACAGTAAATGTTAGTTCTATATTCAGTTCATAATATTCTATACTGACATTTTTATATTTTATGTCTATATTAATTACTTAAGAGTATGCTATAAATTAGATATAGAAGGATGAAATACAAATTTAGAATAATTAAGTCAGATAACATTTACTTTTGAATGAATACTAAACAAACTTACAATATAGTATTCAGATGTCAGATAATTGCATTCTTGATTATATCTAGAGATGAGAGAACATTTTTACTTCAGAAATTAAATATGTGAAAAACAGAACGTCCTACCATGTAGTTAAGATTCCCAAGAAAGAGGCCAATTTCCTATTGATGATAATATTATACTCTCCTCACATGGAGAGTTTTTCCATGTTTTCCTGTCATGTTATCATAAAACGGGTGCCAGTGTTTTGCATCTTGCCATTCTGTGCTGGTTGAGAGAGAGAGAAAGCAGCTGAATTTTGGATGCTAGCTTGTGTAGGCAGATAGACAAGGACAGTCAGCAGGAGTTGATTGATAAGATTGTTGATGGTAAGCACTGCCAGGTATCCTCTGGGTGTGGATGTAAGAGAAAGAAGGTAGAGTTAAATAAATAAATAAAACAACAACAAACACAATTTTGAATTATAAATAACAGAAAATCAGTCAGTAGATCTTTCCTAGCTGAGCTGGCTGAAATTATATAAGACAGTGACAAATACTTTGCAAACAAATATATGATACATTCAAAAAAGACACATAGACAGGGGATACAGTTATAGTTAATTGTGGCCACAAGGAGTTTGGTGTGATTTTTAGACAGTGGCACTGATAGTGACACTGACAAACAGGAGTTATTAAAAAAAAAACAAAAAAAAAATTTTGACTGATAAGTGTCTCAGTCACAATTCAAGAGATTAGTCACATGAGCTGTGACTGTGACTAATAGTGATAGATAGAGACATAGGTCATACATTAGTTTAAGACAGACAAAATATGTTTTAAAGATTGGATGTCACATGTTGCACTCCGCTGGTATATTTCAGGTCACAGTTATTTTTCCAGGATGGACGTGCCAGAGTTGTATAAACTGGTGTTTATTGTGGTGGACAAAGAGCTGGAAATATCATATGGATGGAAAATTCACCTGACTACATATGTAGACAAACCGCCACAGTATTGACCATATAACTGTTACTGCTCACTGGGTGTTCTGCCCATCAGTGGTTAGCATCAGCATCCAGCATCAGGTGTTTCTTAACGTGACTGTTACATTGGTAATGATGGAATGGGCTACTATGCAGATGATCTTTATTACTATTTCCAGATATGGCATATGTACTCTGTACTCGTAAAGGGACTTTTAACCATATTATATGGGGATAATATGCTGATATTCTTAAAGATGGGTGTAGGTTTAAAAGTAGAAGAGCTCCTACAGTCGGAAGACATTTGTCTCTTAGTTACTTTAAGTGGTTACAGACTGATAACTGCACTTGGTTGAGCGCCACAGGGTTTTACAAATATGGAGGCAGGTGCCAATGCTGTGTGCATGCAACACCTTCTAAGTCTTTTGGAAGCCTTGTGACCTCTAAAGAATATATAATCAAAAATGTAATTAATTGTTCTACTACAGTTGTAGTTCTAAATAATATGTGGGAAGGACCAACAACCCATTAAAAGAGCATATTCGGAAACGTGATTTCCATAGAGAAGAGAGACTTTAAATCACCCGTAGCCAGACATTTTATGACACACAATTTGGATTTAAGTAATTTCAAGCACAATAACCAGGTTACCTTGATGAAAAGGGAGACATGAGAATCTCGTCCTGCATAAAAAGCACAAGATTCTTATGTCGCCACTTTAAACGTTGCTACAACCCAGAAATGTCTCTCTTCACATTTATGTTTTCTGCCCTTTTTAAATTAATTACAAGCACTGCACAAGCACACTTACTGTATAAACCTCTATCAGATGTAAGTTATCTCTCCCATCTCATTAGATGTACTAATACACATATTTGAGAGCTGCACTGGGGATGATGGGAGTTGTAGCCAGCTGTCATTCTGCAAACAGAGAAGGGGAGAGAGAGAGACTCATATATGAGCGCTTCACCAGGCTCTTTCTCCCCTTCTCTGTGAGCAGAATGAGAGCTGACTACAACTCCCATCATCCCCAGCCCGGCACAGCACTCAGATATGTATGTGTACTAGTACTTCTAACAAGATGGGAGAGGTAACCTACACCTTATAGAGGTTTATACAGTGTGTTCTTGTGCAGTGCTTGTAATTAATTTAACAAGGGCAGAAAACATAAATGCAAAAAGAGATGGATGTTTCTGGGTTAAAGCGACATTGCTCAAGGGATCCTTGACACTGGGAAGAGAGTATGCAGCACGGGCAGGGAGAAGAAGTGGCACTCAAAGTTCTTCTGGAACTCAGAGGAACTGTAACTGTATCTATGCTAAGGTATGCGGGCACTAAAATATTTGCTGCAGGTTGGGTTGAAGCAGGGCGAGATTCACATGTCGCTCTTCTCATCATGGTGACCTGGTTAAAGCGTCTTTATATAGCACGTTAATTTGTGTGCAACATTTTAAAAGGATACAGAGATTTACTCCCCCTTTTAAATAGCTGAGAAGCTTTCTGGACTAGTTACCAGTTTACCTGATGGACTTAATTGTGAATGGGATTTCAGTTTCTTTTATTGATCTCTTTAATCATTTCCTTTTTCCTTTCAGAATTAAAACTTATAGATGTGCACAGATTTATATTGATGTTGAGTGTATTGATATTTAAATATATTTATATTGATTGCTATATGATAAGTCAATACAAGGATCTCTGTGGTGAGCTATTCATTCCAAGGTCTGATCAAATAACCAGGGGACACCCCTGGGAAAGGAGGTTTAGATTTCAGCAGAGGAAGGGTTTTTTACAGTGAGGTCTGTTAAATAACATAAGGATGTGGTTATGGCAGATATAATGGATACATTTAAGAGAATATTAGATACAATACTTTCAAAAGGGAACATACAGGGTTATAATGTATATTAGTAGGCAAATTGGGAAGGTCTGATAAAGACTAACTTATTTGGTAGCAGGAAAGCTATACAATTCTCATGTCACTGGGGTATGAGGCGAACGTTGAACATCATGGACTTGTGTCTTTACACTATGTTACTATACTCAGGACCACACATCCTAATATACATTCCAGATTATTGTTGTTTTTTTTTTATATGCCTGAATTGTATTTTTCACAGACCATGCATATATAAGACATGATTAACTTAGAGTGACTTCATCAGCATTATCCTTTGTTTTTAATAATGAGTGTATTCATTCAGTTGTTGTTTGATGTAGGAAACCTTCACCTTCCCAGCATGCATACCTATGATTAAGGACCGGCTGGTCCAAAACGCATAAGATTTTGCAGGATATCTTGCTATTTTGCATCCATTTGCTTCTCTTAAGCTTTTAACCCTGCAATAAAGTTCAGTGTTTACTACTAGCTGAGTTACTGACACATCTATTAGTGTTTCTGATTATATCGGAGGGAGAGTATCCGTGTATCTTGCACTGACTTTTGGATGAATTAGAAAGCTTGCTTGAAGACATCCATCAGCATGATTAGTTGCATTGTTTGGGTGAGTGAAGCTTTCCTTTACTGTCATTAACTTGATACATGCCTATATATTGGATGTACGATACATGGAGTGGTCTACGCAATTGTTTGTTCCTGTTTAGACAAAGAGAAAGTAGGACAAACTTGCAGCTAGTTAAGGTAGGCAAATAAAGTGAAATTGGATGTTTGAATAGGATGTTTGTTTTATGTGTCAGTGGCTAGGGGACTCTGGGGAGATGGTGCAGGGAGAAAGGAGATTGACCCAAAACACCTCAAAGTCTTTTTTGACTGGGACAGGCAGCTGTGATCCAAGTTCCTTTGTGATCCGGCTATTATCTCTGTGCTAGGGGAGTCTGCGGGTATGATATGAGAGCAAAGGAGATTTATTCCATCCAAATATTCCAAAATCTTATGTGACTGACTGGGAAGACAAAAGAAGCTGTGATACAAGTTCCTTCTGATCTGGCTGTTATCTCTGTGCTAGGAGAATCTGGGGAGAGAAGCAGTTGTATAAGGAGTGTGTTTTGTTGTGGACACTGATAGGGACAGTTAGCAAAAATACAAATCCTAAAAAATAAAAAAATAGATATAGTTTGACATAGGTGACAGGGACATTGACATAAGCTGTGATTGTGGCAGACATATACTAGAATAGTATTTTGTAAGGAACAAGACACTACACACACACAATCAGTTCTGTTGTTAACTTTACTGTTAAATAATGTCAAGCATACTAGTGGCATGGGTAAGGCGAAAAGAGTAGTAGCAGTCGGGTTAGTAAAGTAGTAGTCCAAAAACTGACTACAGCCATGATTGCAGCAGAGTGTGTGCTATGATTGTGTTGCAGAGGCTGTGCCACACAAATATGTCAATAAATGCATTATAGTAAAGGGTGCATGTCCCATTTAGAATGCACAAATATACTCAGCATGGAAGCTCCAAGGACGAGACAGCACTCCAATCATTGATTCAACGAAAATAGATGATTTTTTTTTTGAGTCACATGTAGGGTAATCGCACTACGGAGAGTTATTTTATTCAAAAGTTATTGAAACTCAAACTTGTATTATTTAGATTTAGTATCTCAATGCCCTGAAATTTTAAAGTGGCACAGTTGCTACACCATCCTATGGATAGCTACAGTCATTTGACCATAAATAAGACAGTATAGTAATAATCCCACTAAAACTTCAGGCCATTGAGATATGATACCAAAAAAAAAATGCAAGTCACAATAACTTTTGAATAAAACTCCTCTCATTAGTGGGAGCACCCTTGTTTTACTCAGGAGAATAAATCCTGCAACATATATGTTTTTACATAGTAAGTGTTTCTATCCTTTAATCACACCACCACCAGCACCATACACATCTGTCACATTCAGTGTAACCCAATTTTTATTTTAAATATGTTTTATCTCTTAAAAAATAAGGGTTAGCAACAGCATAGCAGCAGTTTAACAAAAGCCTGAATAATAATTTATGACAGGCTTACTGAAAGTGACACAAAACATTACAGCAGGCAGGGCTTTTAAATAGTTGATTGTAAGCTTCAAATAAGGTTAGGCCTAAAAAAATCTTTGCAGGCCTCAGGCTTGCAATAAACAAGTCTGGAAATATTTTTTTTACTATGGCATTCTAATCATCATGTCACTTTAGGAAAATACATGTTTCGACAGCATGGGTAACTAGCAGTTTATATTCACCATGTATTAAATATATATGTATGCATTTTACTTTATGTAACTGAGGTTATATTGAATAACAGATCACTATTAATTCTTTATTCCTACTCTATATACATATAACATTCAGTGAAAATATGAGTTTAAACACGTATTGTGCATCTATTGCGAATATATAAACCAAACACAGGAAGAAAGAAGTACCCTCCCCCACTAGTGCCCCCAGGTTTTTATTTCAGCCCAACAAAACTCTACCTTCCTCCCTTTCCCCCCAACCAACAAAGCTACTAAAATTAAAAACTAACCATCTGGTCGAAAGAGGAATAGGTTCAGATAGTGCCCTGAAAATGGTCTCCACAACCCATCCCCTAAAGAACAGACAGTAAGTGACAGAAATTGCCTCCTGGGGCCCCACATCTGTAACAATTATCAATGTCAATCAGATAGTGCCCATGAAAATGGTCTCCACTGAAAATGGTCTCCACAATCCATCCCCAAAAGAACAGACAGTAAGTCATAGAAATCGCCTCTTGGGGCCCCATATCTGTGACAATTATCACTGTCAATTCATCCCATCCTGAATAACTGTCTAGGAGTATAATACTATCTATGTAATATTTTAAGATGAATTAATTGGTACCTGGTCATGACAGCCACAGCCCTAGGGCCCCTCCTAGTCATGATCCATTACCAATCCTCCTGAGGACCCAAGTCCCCCTCCCATCTAGACTTTAGTTCAATATCGTCTGAATACATAAACCTCCCCCACTACCTGGAAATGAACGAGAAAGGTAGAGATGGATATCTGGCATCAGCTAGGACATGGAAAGTGGATTGAAGAATACGCAAGGGTGACACTCTCGACTGGGCCTGCACTGAATGGTTTAAGTGAAGAGTGTTGACCAAGTTTAATTCAGTTCATAGTTTGTAGTTTTAAATACATCATCTCGAGATAGTAGTCCCAAAGTGAAGACTCAGTCTGAATGCCAAATATGGCCAAAGTGTAGACCTCCCCACAGATATATATTGGGGGCCACAAATGAGTAACCAGCTATATTGTGGAGTTTAGACCACATTTTATGAATAAACCACGTAGCAATAGTTGAGCAGGCAAACACCTCCGGACCCATGGTAATCACATGGGTGATGTTATATCCTGACAGGAGGGAAGATCATTCTATCCTCTGAAAGGTATGGGAAGAGTCTGAACTAATAAAAGCCAGTGCAAATTGGCTCTGCAATCCCCCCCTCAATTGGTGGTCGCTTAAGCATTTATCATTTAATTCAAGTCCTACCCCATGACCACAAAAATGTATTAAGAATTTTGTCTATGCGTTTAAAATATGATAAAGAAATTTGTATTGGAGCACTTTGAAATATATATATAGAAATTTAGGGAGAAAAATAATTTTAATCAGATTTGCTCTTCCAATCAAACAGGGAAGCTGCACCAGAGTGTAGTTTTTTCTTGAAGGAGGTCCATGAGGGGATCTATGTTGCCTCTTAAAAATCTATCCTGAGCTGCCAAGATTTTTACACTCAAATACTTACTCACATCACATAGGTGTAACTGTGTTTCTTGTGTCCTTGAGCATTGGATCTATAAGAAGTAGATCAATACCCTCGCCATTGATGATGAGTAAAGTATTTGAATCCATCTAATGAACGTGGGACTAAACCCAAAACTGCACAAAACACACCGGAGATAATTCCACTCTACTGCGTTGAATGCTTTAGAATCATCCAGTGATGCAATAGTGTGATTGCCTTCTTTATTATGTTGGATCTGTATATGGGAGGAGAGATGACGCAAATTATGAAAAGTTGCTTTTCCGAGTATAAAACCTGCCTGATGTTCATGTATGAATGAGCAAATGTGCACAATCTGTCTGCCAAGATTTTTGCCTGAATCTTTGCATTCACAGTCGGCAAGGATATGGTACAGTAAGAATTGCATTTTGTCAGGTCCTTACCCAATTTAGGTAGAATCACAAAATGGGGTTCCCACAGGGAAGGTGGGAGACAATCAAGATCCAAGGATTCAAAATATGTATTCAGGAAATGTGGTGCCTTGGTAAGTTTTATACCATTCAACAGGTAGGCCGTCAATGCCAGGAGATTTAACAAATGGCAGTGTGGCAATGGCTTCTACAACTTCCCTAAGAAGGGAAGTCAAGTATTCTTCTATCCTCAAGTGAGAGGGTAGGAAGGTTACAAGTAGATAAATACATGTCAATTTGGGGAACGGTTTTAGTAGATCTAGAAAAATAAAGTTGAGTATAGTATCCAACTAATACCTGATTGACAGTGAGAAATTTGCCTCGTTCGTCATAAATGGATGTGATAATGTAAGAATTATTATTACCACATATCAAATGTGCCAATAGCTTCCCAGCTTTATCTCCATTTTCAAATAAGTTTTGGGCTTTGTAAAAGAGGTGATTGGGATTAAGTTCTAGTAACTTAGAGTTGAGTAACATACTGGAGCTTATGAACCGTTAATTCGTTTGAGTGCCTCCTACAAGTATATATTGAGCTTCTGCCCGACTAGCTTCCATACCCAGTCTTGTTGCCTCAGCTCAGATTTTCCTTTTCACGGATGCTACAAGAGAGATAAGAGAGCCCTTAGCACAGGCTTTTGCTGTATCCCAAACCGCAGACTGTGAGGCTGAATTCACATTAGTAGCAAAGAAAATAATTTTTTAGCCAAATGAGTTAAGTCTCCACTTGGAGAAGGACCTCAGCGATTCTGCCAGAAGTGTCAGGGCCAGAGGTGAGTGATCTGATGAAAACCTTGGTAAAAAAAACATATGCCATAAATCTTGTGATAAAGGCATAGTCAATAAGGGATAGTGATTTGTGGGTGGCAGAGTGGCAAGAGAAACCCCTTTCATCAGGGTGTATGTTACACCAGACATCCATGAGAACCATATCGTTCAAAAGCTCTACAAAACTGGCCCTTGCTCTCCCCCATCTCCAGAAGACTTCCCCATCTTGTCCACAAGTGTATGATACATCATATTAAAATCACCATGCATACTACTGCACAGCCAGGGTTACTTGTTATGTAGGTTAGAGTGTCCTGTAATGTTGGCAGTGAGAAAGGTAGTGGTACATATATATTAAGAAGGACAAAGGGAGGAGCTTGGATTTTGAAGGTTAAAAAATGTAGAGGCCTATGTGGTCCAGTTTAACATCTGTAATTTAGTTAGTGGTTTGTGGATTAAAATGGAGACTCCCCTGGCATGAGTGATAAAAGTGGAATGAATGTGTATTGGCTCATGTTTTTTAAGCGACATAACCTTACCCTAGTCAAATGTGTTTCCTGCAACATGAATACATCTGGGTGTTACTACCAATGGTCTTTTAATGGGATAATTCAAGCCACACACAGTCCAAATTTAAGCAGTGTATTAGCCATTAGATATAAGCAGTATTTTGAGAGCAATAGGTGCCCCCCCCCCAGGAGGGGGGTAGAGGAGCCTGACCAAAGGTGCGGCAGGCATAATCCCCAATTCAAAACATATCATCTTAATCCCATGCTCCCATAGCCGGTAGTCACAGAGTGTATTCTTAAACAATATCTTTGTGCATTTCCAGCACCTCATGAGACATATATACCATACTTGCAATTAGTATTCATAGAGCTCAGTGCTGACATCTTCTTGGTAGTTCCCTAAAATTATAATGGATATACACAGTATCTAAAAATATTTATACTAAACTGCTTTCTACAAGATAACTATCAAAGCTACCAAAAAGATATACAACCAGGAGTCTTTATATTCTTTAAAATGGTGAGTTTAATAAGAGGAGTTTCCTGACAAAATATACAAATAATTCTACACAGTAGTAGATCTCAATATACAGCCTGTATTTTCAACAGTGTAAAAACATGCTTAAACAACATACAAAAGTTATAAAGATATATATACATTACAGACTTGATAAAGCACTTGGAGTGAAAAGCGTAGTTGGATGCAAACTTTCCTGGCCGGGAATGACTGTGGCCACATCTTTGGCAACTCAATGTCCATGTATGTATTTTTATATATTTTTGTAACTTTGTATGTTGAAATTTTTAACTGGGGTCACATAGCACCTACATTCCTCTGTGATTTGTATACTTGCAATTAGAATAATTATCATAAATTCAAAAAGCTACAAGCAAGCCTACATATACAGGGGGCAGCCCCCACATCACTGGGTATACAGAGGGGGGAAAAAAAGGAGGGGGGATTCCCCACCACCCAAACCCAGGGGAAATCTCTGTCTAGTGTAAAAATGATGCAAGGACTGCCCCCCCCCCAGAGGGGCATCTGCACATTGATATATTAATACAGATACCCTGACAGCCATGGGATAGCCTGTAGAGAAGCTTGCAGCATCAGTTTATAATACACCCTGGATACAGGAGCAAGCATGCAAGTGTAATAAGTTTCTATAAGATTACTAGTACCAAGGACCATTGGGCAGGACTAGAGGGTAGCGTCCAATGCCTCCCAACCCATACTGACCGTGTGGTGGGACAAAGTTCAGGGTAGCATCCAGTATCTGCCAATCCACAGTGATTGTAGGTAAAAGACTGGGCGTGAGCTCAAGTCTACAATCAGATGCAAGGTGGGTGTCTAGGGATGCAAGTAAATCGCCACTTCATGAAGAAGAGTAAGACTCTAAAGCTCCTTCAACCATCTCAGTACATCCAAATTTGAAGTGAAGAAAGCGGTGCTCTCATTGTGGATCACTTTTAGTTTTGCTGTATAAAGCATGGAATATGTAGTACCTTTGTCACAGAGTTTGCATTTCATTTCAAAAATATGTACTGCATTGCCGCTGTATTTCTGGGGAGAAGTTTGGATAAATGGATATTTGTCTGTTTTCAAATTTGATAATGCCCTTCAATCTTGCCAGTCACAGTAGAGCATCTCTGTCTCTGAAATTTAAGACCTTGGCCACCATGGGGCAAGGCGAAGACGCCAGCGGAAAAGGTCCCATCAAAACTATTTGCGCTCTCTCTAAGCTCCGTGAAGTGTGAGCTGGATGCCTTATCTGGTAGTGACAAGTGAGTAGGGGGTATCGAGGCCATGGGGAATCCATAATGGCTTCTACTTCCTCCTCCATAATTTGTCACCTTGCAAATTTACTGAGTTTATTTTTGTATTCTCCCCCTGTATTTTTGTGTATTTTTCTCCAATAATACAGCTAAATCTCCATGTACGACTTTTATTATTTTACTCTTGTAGTCAGGGTCACATAAAAGGTGCACTGCAGGGCCACTATATGAAAGGAATTCAGGCCATATCAAATAGCAAGATGTTAATCTGCATAACCTGTGTGGGTTATACCAATAACAGGTGTCATCAATCAGCTGTCCCTCCTCATCCCACTGGGAGTCAAGTTGCAATAGGAGAGCAATATATCTCAGGCCTTCAGGATACTGTGGTCTCTTCCTCCACACCCCACCAGGCAGGAGAGAAAAATGTGCAGTATCTGAATACGGCATGGAGCTGTACCTTGTGATGGGTCCAGGCCCCATGTCACCTGGACAGTGTTTTGCTGTTCCAATTTACCCAACCATTTGGATATCACCCAAAAACAGATCTAAGGAGCTGGGTCAAAGTAAATATGTAGACACAGCTCAAACTGAACCTAGTAGAGTAGCTTGTGGGAAGACAGTTATTTTGGCTCACTGCAGGCACAGGAGGGGGCACCACACCAACTTTTGCTCCTGTGAGATATGATTCTCCATGTCTGGCTTGGTGGAGTATGTCTAGGAACAGAGTGCAAGAAGTCTTGCTGCAGAACTGCCCTTTAGGCGTCACTTACCATCTGATCTGATCTGCACTGCACCCACCGTAGGATAGCACACCACCAGCCACAGCACCACTGGAGATCTCCTCTCCTTTCTACACAGGGATGACTGCTTCTTATATATAGATTGCCCGAATGCATGGAACTCCCCACTGGATCAAGTCTTGGGAAGCTGGGTGGTGAGCCACACCTGAAATTTGAGAAGTAGGCCTCTCAGTATATTCTCCCTTCAATCCTGTGTTGAACTGCCCACTTTACTCCACTGTGTCCAGAGCAGTACTGACCACCACTTATTGTGGTGCTTCCAGATGATATTTGCCCTTCTCCACTCCCAGTCAGTTGCTCTAGGATGGGTGCTTCTCTGCCACTACCCCCTTACTTGTAGGCTTCTTCTGGCCGCGCACTGTCAGTTTAAGGGTATCTTGCCTGACGCAGCTCTCTGCTTCTCCCCACATGCTGCTCTCCGAGATAATGCAGGATATATGTTGGAAGATCAGAGTAAGGTCAGTGCAGGTATGCAACTGTGTTGTGACTCCCAGCAGGTGCTCTCAGCTGTCTCTGGATTACATAAACTCGGTCCCAGGCAAACCAGGGGACCAGGCCGCAGGTATGGCATCACTCTGCAGGCCATCGATCTGAGCTCTCAGTTGGTCATGCCAGGTAATTTTGGGCTCAAATAAATGTTCTTTGCTAGAGGGTCACTATTCAGTGGAGTAAGATTGATTATATGTACTTAATAGTACTAGATGGCGATTCATTATATGATGCCAGAGGAGCAATGCAGGGATGTGTTCACCCAGTCTGGCTTCTGGCCACGCCCCCCAAGGTATTAGGATTTTAAGTATATTTGAAGTTATAGTGTTTACTATCAAAAAAGTAATAGATACCTTTTTAGTGAGAATTGTGATGATTGCCATTTGGAGTCAGGGAAGACATTTTTTGGTCCACTTGGGACTTCATTAGAAATGGCTTTAAGGGTTTTTTTCCTTCCTCTTTCTCAACAAAGTTGAAATGGCATGAGCTAAACTTGATGGACGCAGGTCTGTTTTTAGCCTCATCAACTATATTGCTATGTTTTATATTTATTTTATGATTCACTAGTGTTTTTTTCTGATTTCAGTTCATATTCACTTATCAATGTAGTCTATATATGCATTATATGAGGGTGGGATATATGTGCAATCTGTAAACAATGTTTTGTATTTGTCTTTTCATATTTTTTTCTTATTTCCATAAATATGTCTTTTACCACATTATGCAAATTAATTTGTTATATTATGTCATGCCATATATAAATAGCGGGTACTTCAAACATATATACATATCTGACTCATGTACCTGTTATTATATTTCTTTGCTTATAGGAATAGGAGGGCACAAGAAAGAAGAGTGTTTTGTTGTTTTAATCAGTGGTCATTTATACACTTTATTATTTTATTGTCTCTACTGAGCAGGACTGCACCATGACTGGCTGGCACTGTATCAGCCCCGGCATGGGCATTCTCTACTGTGCATGACTGCCCCGCGACTGTCTGGCAGTGGCACTGTGGCCTGTTTAACAGGCTCTTCAACTAGTTTCTAAATAGCATTTTAACATTGAGGTAAGAGTGACTAAACCATATATTTTATGATGTAAAGTAATAGCTTACGTCTCTAGTTGTGTCAATGGGGTAGTTTATTTCCCTATAATAGGAAAACAGAAGACTACATTTCCCATTACAAATAAACCAAAATCTTATTTGCATTTAAAAGATAAAATCTTTCATTTACAAATATTGGACAAGACCTATTATAGTTTATTATCTTCACTGTGGAAATGGATATGATATAGATGAAACTAATGACATGTATTTAATTTATATTAAAAATGTATTTTATATAAAAATCTAAACTTATGTTTTTGGAGAATATACACATTTTTAGGTAACTTTTTATCATAAATACCAATAATAATACAACATCTTGCTGATGGTTTCTAGAATTAATCATTAAAATTTTAATTATTTTACCACTCAAACAAAGATATAGTAAAGTATCCATCTCTAGCAAGAATAACCAATAATTATTTTAATTAATGTTGCCTCCATGTCTTCAGGCTAAGGCCATAAAAAGTATGCAAATGATTAAAACACAAAGCAGGTTTTATTTTTTTTTTCACTTTTTGTGTACATGAATATTGTAATAATTGATCTATATTGCTACTAGTGTAACAGTTTGTTACTATGGTTAAATCACACTTAACAGATCAGAGTTGCACAATATCTAAATACCCAAACAGCATAGTTTATAGTGAAATTATTCCATACAACTTGATGTTTCATGATATTTAAACAATTGCAAAGGACCATAGTGAATCCATTTTGCATTATAAGCAAAACTCATCTGTGTGCATATGGGAGAGTGCCTATTGAAAAGCTACACTTCCTTTTTTTCACATTTTGTGGTGCCAAGTGGCTCAGGGTTCAATACATTGAAATTAGCATGTTCCCAACATACTGCAGTCTGTTAAAGTAATAAAGGTTTTACTGAAAAAAAAATATTTTTTAAAAACAGGAACTTGTGAATATATCCTGACATCATGTCAGTCATTATAATGTGTTACAGGTGTTCATGGTATCCATTTAACTGGTCAAATGATGTTGAAAGAAGTTGAATAAAAATGACCTGGTTTTGGATTGCTAGTAAAACAGTGGTGGACACATCCAACCATATTATTTCAGTATTGACTTTTAATTAATTTCCTACAAAGTTCTAGAAGATTTCTTTCATTTATAAGTCACTTAGTAGGATTTGTAGATAACTGAAAAAATAAGTGCATTTTAATGCATTTTAATTCCAGGCAATGGGGCAGCCAAATGTGACAATTATGAATGAAGTCTAAGGTCTATAGACAGTATGATGGCGATAGATGTTATTGAATTCTTCTAATATTGAGAGGAATGTAAAAATGCCTTAGTGCACACAATTCAGGTCATCTGTAGGTGCACAGCTTTCACTGGACCAGCTATGTGCCTTTGTATTGTGGAATGTTACTATTGCATCCCTATAAACTTTGCTCATGAAAATCAACAAATGTAAAAAAAAAAAAAATACAAAAAAAGGAAATAAGACACTCCACTCATTAGCATGTGAGCACAAACAGCCTCCATAGTAACCTACCTGGGTATCCTATTGAAATGTCACCATGTATTAGGCGACCAACAAAAGGGCTAGTTACAAATATCGCCAGAATGTAGCACCAATCAATAGAGCGAAATTCTGATATTGCACGCTTAATGGTCGCCACAAACATGACAACAGTTGAATTCCCTCCTCTGTGCAGTCCTTCAATGTAATGTTGAATTATTCCCTTGATTGCTCTCCCCCTTGGAGTCTAAAAGGTAAATAAAATGTATTGATCCCATATGTTGCCCCGGCACCATTGGCACCTCCGCAGGACATGAACAATGTTTATTAGTAATGTTCCTTTGTATAATAAGAGGATGGGAACATACTAATAAGCACAAACACAAGGATTATACTGCTAGCAAAGGTACAGCAGATACTTATTAAGGGCTATCCAGATCCCCCTGGTGGTTGCTGTAAGTTTGGAAGCAGCAGGAGCCGGTGACAGGAAGAAGCTAGTGAGATGGCATTCATGCAGTCAGGGCAGGAGCCGGTGAAGGGAGGCAGGAGTCGCAGCACTGAAGGGCACATAGAATGGAGATTATTATTTTGTCACCTTTTCTTTGCAATGTGTTGCAGATCTTTCAGAAATGGACAGGTTATTCTTAGAAAGTATAGGGGAAGGGATGTAGGAAGAGATTTAAAAATAAAATGTCATTGCATATAAAAGGTACCTTGCAAGCTAGCTCTTTCCATTTAAATGAGGTTCAGTGGTTGAAACCTGGTTCCTGATTAGCTACAGATAATCTTTGAAGAGCTTTCATCAACATTACCCAGCAGTGATCCACCAGCTGACAGTCATGCGGATAGTGAGTCTCACAACATATTGATGATTTCCTGCCAAAAGATGCCATGATAGCTACAGATTAATCTGCATTCTTTGTCAAGGGGATTTGCATGCTGAGTGAGTTTTGGGGGCAGTATGTGGTATCAAAGTGGATGAAAGAATATAGGGCCACAGTGAGACTCTCCCATTGTAACAATGGTTACCTTTCTTCTGTTACATACATGAAATGCAAAGAGAAAAGAAATGAAATGAAAAACTCACATCACACCTTTAAATATACATATATAATTCAAATGAAATGAAAATTCCTAGTGAATAAGACACGAGAAGCAGCAAGGAAAGAGGGGAGTCTCCATGTCCCCAAACTAGATGAAAAACTATAACAAAAGTGGAAAAAAGTCCTGCACTAATCAATACAGATTACCCAGAAATTATAAACTATGTTGGAAAAACATATATCAGTCCTATGTGTTCATTTATTTCAAACCAATGAAGGTTTTGTAGCATAGTTTGGCCAAAATATGTTTAAGCTCTCACCACACCAAGGTACCCCATTTCAAGTGAGTCCTATCCAATACATATAAATATATATAACTTAAAATTAAAAATTACTTTTAATGAAACTCATTTGTAGAAACATGTTGACTAGTTAAAAATTTGGTCCTTGTCCTTTGCCCACATCACTAACTTCCTGCTTAGGTAACATTGGCACAACCATCCTTGGAAAATAACTGCTGCTTGGGATATTCCAGCAGGGTGCAACACATGAAAGCAGTCCTTTAAAGCCTCTGTTTTCAACCACTAACATTCTGCCAAGTTTATTATTTCACAGGCATATTTTGCATAGGTTTTGACTTCTAAGGACTTGGGAAGTGTGGGATCGCAGTATAGTGGAAGAACTGTGTAACTTTTTTGCTTTAACTACATGAACTGAAGAAGTGAAAGGGCTGTGGTGTCACAGTTTGGCTGATCTGCTCTAACACTCTGCTGTTGATTACTGCTGCCTTTCCTTCTCTGTGTCAGGCTGATGATTACCAAACTGCCTTGACCTCTCCGTTTCAATGGTTACTCACCTGGCTGTTATCAGCCAACCCCTTCCAGGTTATTTAAAGCAGCTAGACTCACTTCCTCCTTGCCCTTGTTTTTCTTTATGGCTGCAAGTGTGTTCTCCTGTGCTCCTGATTATGCGTGTATGACCTGGCTTCCTCTGACGTCAGTTCTGGCTTCTGACTCCTGGCTTGTTCCTGACACTGTATCACGGCAACCATGATCTGGGCGACATTCTGTCCATCTCACTGATACTGCTCTCCTATTGGCTGCCCTGTACTGCTCCTCCTAGTGACAGCCTTTTTATACCCTGGGCTGTCACTCTGCTAGTGCCCTTTCGTGGTGTACCTGATGCCTGGCGCTAGTTGTCGTTGTTCTGATCTAGTGTATGACCCCGGACTGCCTGACCACGCTATTGTCTCGTTCCTGCTTCTGTGTACCGATTCGGATTGGCTGACGTTCCTGCTTCTTGTTCTGATCTAGCCCGGCTGATGTTCCTGCTTCGTGTACCGACCCGGCATGATTGACGACCCAGCTCTGTGTACCGACCCGGCGCATCTGAGGATTCTGCTCCGTGTACCGACTTGGCCTGGATGATGTTCCTGATCTCTCTACCGTCTCATCCTAGCGAGGTTCCTGTTCTGCCGTTCCAGTTGGCTGATCAGTATTGCTGCTGCCTGCTTACCAGTTGGGCACCATTCCTGTGTACTGGTCCAAGTAGCTGTGTTCCGTTGCTCGCACTCTAAGACCCGTGGTCAGATTCTCGCTGCTTCCACTCCGTGTTGCACTCGCTTGGTCTATGTTGGTTCAGTAGGGCGCCTCCGGTGATTTCCGTTGTACAGACCATACCTCCATTAACCCCTTCGGGGAAGGGGACTCGCTTATCACTACTATATTGGGTTCCGTTGAGCTGTATTGTTTGGGCTTGGTATTCCGTTGACGAGTAGGGTGCTTCCGGTTGCCATCCATATATACCATTGCCCATTAACCCTTTCAGGTAGTACGTGCACACAGTGCTGGGTTGCTCCGGTAGGGCCTCTGTATAAGCACGAGTTCTGACCATTTCATTAGTCGTTGGTGGGCGTCCGCCATTGGTCACATTTACAGGCGTCCAGAGCCTGAGTTTGCAGTCCGTTCCTGTTGCCTCCTATTACCATCAGGCGACATTTAGCCTGTATTGCGATACGACCAGCACTGCACTGGTTAAGTGGGTTTCATACACTGTATCAGTTTCATTTACCTGACCTGTGTCAGTATTGTGTGTTCACTTTACTGGACTCATGTGGGTTAACCATTTGTAACCTGTCTTGTATCAGTTTGTGCTGTACTGGACCTGTGAGGGTTACATGTTCATTGTGTGTCTCAATAAAGCTGTGTTTTTACCTATACCTCCGTGTCTGAGTGTACTGAACCGTAACACATTGCTGCCCTCCGTATTACTGACTCCGGCTTGTCTGAGTACCCATCTTGGTTCCTGACTCTGGCTTGTCTTTTGGTTTATGCTCCTGGATCACCATTCTGTTTTGGTTACTTTAATAAAGGTGTTTTGCATTTTACATTTGTGTCTGTTTGGTTCCTGGTCCCTAAAATTACACAAGAGAAGTGAACCCAGAAGGTGTAGGCAATCCACCAAATATTTTTACCAGGCTGGACCAGGTAGACCAGCACATGGACCAGTTTGCATTAGCCCTCCACTGCACATCTGACTCCACACCTCAGCAACCCCCGGCACAGGCTGCCCCTATAGCTGCTGCCGCTCCCACTCCAGCTGCCACTGGTGATTCCAATGTTGCTAGAGGCATGACTGGGTCCACACCGCTTCCCCAGCATTATGGGGGCGACCCTAACAAGTGCAGAAGTTTCTTGAATCAGGTTGGTATTCATCTGGAGATGGTACCACAGGCCTTCTCATCTGATAGGAGTAAGGTGGGCCTTGTGATTTCTTTACTCTCTGACAGGGCCTTGGCATGGGCTAATCCCCTTTGGGAGATGCAGCAACCTATAGTATACAAATACCCTGAGTTTGTGGCACCCTTTAAAGGGTATTTGATACACCAGCCCTCTCCACTTAAGCTGCCAAGCAACTAATGTCCATCCAGCAGGGTAAAATGACAGTTTCAGATTATGCCATTGAGTTTCGTAATCTGGCAGCCGAGGTTGGTTGGAATAATGAGGCTCTCATGGTTGCTTTCTCTAATGGGCTCTCAGATACGTTAAAGAGGATATTGCAGCATGGGATCTCCCCAGAGATTTAGAGGAACTGGTCTCAAAATGCATTCTGATTGACTCCCGAATACGTGAGAGACATTCCGTCAGGGAGTACCTGCGGAGGCCTCCCATCTGTTTAGCCCCAAGCTTTTTGTCCCCACCCATGCCTCCCACTCCTCGCGTGCCTCCTAGTCTCAAGACCTCAGGTGATGTGGAGCCCATATAGCTTGGGTTCACTTACCTTTCAGTTGAGGAGAGGGCCTTTAGGAGGATGGAGGGCCTGTGCCTTTACTGTGGTAAGGTAAGACACCTACTGCAAACTTGCCCCACATGTCCAGGAAACACCCGCACCTAAGGCTCTACAGGGTACAGACCAGAGGTGGTGTCTTGTGTCCCCGGCTATCCATAAGGATAAACCACTAGTCTCCGCTGGGCTCTCTTGGGGCAATATTTCCATTATTACAGAGGCACTCATTAACTCCGGGGCAGCGGGCCTCTTTATTGACAGTGCCTTTGCCCTGAAGCACTCCATCCCATTGCAGCTCCATACCACTCCACTTGCCATTGAGGCAATTGATGGTGGACCCCTACAGCCATAAAATCACTCCTTTGTCTATCGCTGTAGGGGCTCTCCATCACTAAATCTTACAAATTCCAGGTGATCCACTCTCCCTACTACCCTGTGGCCCTGGGATATCTGTGGTTGCACATGAAAATCCCACATTTGATTAGGTAAGGGCCGAATTCATGGCATGATCACCCAGCTGTTTCAAACATGCCTAATGAAAGTGGTGAAGGTACCCATACGATTGCACCATTGAACTGCAACCGGGTGCCATACTCCTCGAGGTTGAGTTTACCCTCTTTCTGTCACAGAGAATAAGGCCATGGAGGAGTATGTTACGGATGAGCTGTGTCGGGGGGTTCATCCACGAGTCCTCCTCTCCCGCCATAGCCGGATTCTTCTTCTTAAAGAAAAATAGTGGAGAACTGAGACCCTGTATTGATTACAGGGGGCTCAACCATATCACGGTTAAAAATGCCTACCCAATTCCACTTATTACCAAGCTATTTGATCATTTAAAAGGGTCCAATGTGTTTACTAAGCTTGACCTGCTAGGGGTGTATAATTTGTTAAGGATAAAGGAGGGCCATGAATGGAAAACTGTGTTTAACACCAGGAGCAGGCATTACAAATACCCCGTAATGCCCTTCAGTCTCTGCAATGCTCCCACAGTTTTCCAGGAATTCATAAATTATATCCTCTGGGACATGCCCCAACAATGCGGAGTCGTATACTCAGATGACATTATAATTCATTCCACCACGCAGATGTAGCCCGAGTTCTGCAAAGATTAAGAGAGAATAATCTAGTTTGCAAATTAGAGAAGTGTTAACTCCACCGCAAACAGGTCACCTTCTTGGGGTATGTAATTTCAGAGGTCAGTTTCGCTACGGACCCTGAGAAATTCTCGCCCGCAACCCGTAGGTCTCCACTCTCTTCAATGTTTCCTCAGGTTCCCTAACTACTACAAGAAATGTATTCACAATTTTTCCTCTATTGTAAAACCCCTTACTGACATGACCAAAAAAGATGGTAACTCTACTCACTGGCCCCCGAAAGCCATCAAAGCATTTGAGTCATTAAAAGCTGCTTTTGCCGCAGCACCCATTTTGGCACACTGGAAACCTGAGCTTCCATTCGTACTCGAGGTTGTGGCATCTGAGACAGGAGTAGGCGCCCTCCTGTCTCAACATCCTATTCCTGAGAGCCAGTTGCACCCATGTGGGTATTTCTCCAAAAAGCTAAGTCCTGCGGAGTGCAACTATGAAACTGGTGACCGTGAGTTGCTGGAGATAATACTCGCTCTCAAAGAATGGAGGCATTTGCTCAAGGGAAATTCCATGCCAATCCAAATCCTCATGGATCATAAAAACCTCACGTACCTGTCTGAGGCTAAGCGCTTGACTACAAAGGAGACCCAAAGGGCCTTATTGTTATCTCATTTTAATTATGTGGTCCCGTATCTGCCGGGTACCAAAAATATCCAGGCTGATGCCCTAGCTAGGCAGTTCTCAGGCTCTATAGAGGTATCACGGTGCCCGTGATTGGTGCTATACACTGTCTATCACCTGCAGGGGCTCCAATTGGCTGTCTATTGTCTGCCCGCCTCTGACTGCCTATTCAGACTCCGCTCAGGCACCCTTTGGTTGCCCTTTCGTGGTGTCTCTGACAGTACCTGTTTGTTCTTCCTGTCATACTGTTTGGGCCTGTTCCAGTGTTCCAGAGTCCAGAGCTGCAGAGTCCTGTGTTCCAGTCTGTCTCGCTGCTTGAGGCTTGTTCCAGTGTTCCAGAGTCTTCAGCTACTGAATCTTGAGTTCCAGTGTTCCTGATTTGATCTGTTCCTGTTCCAGTCTGGTTGCCTCTCCAGTTTGACCCCTCTGTGACGACTGATGCTCCGGTTGTTTCGTCTGGCTTGTTCCGGTTGCTGTTTAATCAGCGGTGTTCGCTGTGCTCCACCTTCACCTAGCCTCAGAGTTCCCATCTGGTAGTCGCTTGGCGACATTGCTCACTCTCTCGCCTCGGCGATATTTTTACTGTTGGTCCCAGCGTGCGGACGCTGGTTAACTCCATTAAACCTGGTGGCAGAGTATCTTGTTGGTCCCAGCATGCGGATGCTGGTGAACTCCATTAAACCTGGTGGCAGATTATCCTGTTGGTCCCAGCATGCGGACGCTGGTTTACTCCATTATACCTGGTGACAGATTATACTGTTGATCCCAGCGTGCGGACGCTGGTTAACTCCATTAAACCCGGTGGCATATTATACTGTTGGTCCCAGCGTGCTGACGCTGGTCAACTCCTTTAAATCTGGTGGCAGATTATCCTGTTGGTCCCAGCGTGCGGACGCTGGTTTACTCCATTAAACCTGGTGACAGATTATACTGTTGGTCCCAGCGTGCGGACGCTGGTGAACTCCATTAAACCTGGTGGCAGATTATCCTGTTGGTCCCAGCGTGCGGATGCTGGTTTACTCCATTATACCTGGTGACAGATTATACTGTTGGTCCCAGCGTGCGGACGCTGGTTAACTCCATTTAACCTGGTGGCCTATTATCCTGTTGGTCCCAGCGTGCGGACGCTGGTTTACTCCATTATACCTGGTGTTATACTATCCTGCTGGTCCCAGCGTGCGGACGCTGGTTTACTCCACTTAAGCTGGTGGTAGATCTTACTGTTGGTCCCAGCTCGCGGGTGCTGGTTTGCTCCATTAAACCTGGTACACATTAGACTGTTGGTTCCAGCGTGCAGTTGCTGGTTATCTCCTCCTTTGGGGCTGTCCTGCCCGGTAGTGGTGAGGCCGGTAGAACCGGTATATTCCATCTCACGGTTGCCTTACCCGGTACTGGCAAGGCCGGTAGAGCCTATTCTCAGTATCTCCCAGGCTGCCTTGCCCGGTATTGGTAAGGCCGGTAGAACCGGTATATTCCACCTCACGATTGCCTTACCCGGTATAGGCAAGGTCGGTAGAGCCTGCTATTGCTATTCCTTATAGCTACCTAGGTTGCCTTGCTCGGTATTATAGGCAAGGCCGGTAGAACCTGTTCTATTTCTCAGTTGCTATCTATATTGTATGTACATGTATGTGAACCCTATGGGGAGTGCTTTAACTTTTTAATAAAGTTATGCTTTTACCAAAATCTATTGTCTGAGTGTCTTAACAAACCGTGACAAGAGGAGAGCCCAACTAGTCCTATTATTCCTTTTGACCGAGTACTGGCCACCATACTTACCAGTATAACATCTCGGAGGGAGAGAATACGGGCCGCCCAAGTAGATGCACCTGCTAAGACTCCCTCTGGGCACTGTTTCATACCTGTTAATCTCCATACCAAGGTACTTTCAACCTACTAGCAGGAAAAAACAACTTCTCTGGTTGGTTTCCCGTCTCTTCTGGTGGCCAGAACTTAACAGAGATACTGCTGCATTTGCCTCTGCCTGTCCATTCTGTGCGCAGACCACATCACCCCATCACCTTCCACTTGTTCTTCTCCAAACCCACACCAAATAGTGAGAAGCCATGGACTTCATAGTCAACCTCCCTCTGTCCAAAGGTAAAACAGTCATCCTCATGGTTGTCGACCAATTTTCTAAGATGATCTAATGCATAGCATTGAAAAAACTCCCATCCTCTAAAGAGTTGGCTACAGTCTTTAACAAAGAGGTCTATCAGCTACACGGGGTTCCTAAAGTCATAATTTCCGACTGGGGTAGGCACTTTGTCTCAAGATTCTGGAGGGCCTTATGTGCACAAATTGGTATCCAACTCTCCTTCTCCTCAGCCTACCACCTGAAATCGAATGTGATAGCGGAAAGGGATAATCAGGCCTTGGAGCAATTTCTGTGGTGTTACATCTTGGACCATCAGAATAACTGGTCGTACCTGCTACCTTGGGAGGAGTTTTCTCATAACAGTGCAGTCTCAGCTTCTACCCGGCTCTCCCCCTTCATGGTGAATTACGGGTATCAATCCTCCATGATTGCAGATTCTTTCGCTCACCAGAGGATTCCGGCATTGGAGGTTCATCTCCAGCAGATTCGTTCCACATGGTTGTAGGTCCAAGAGGCACTGCAATGCTCACAACAATCCCAGGAGCTCCAGTCATAAATGCCTGCCCGCACCCCCCTACCATTCAGTGCCCATTGAAGGCCATGATGAGTTTGAGGTTCACTCCATAGTCGACTCTCATAGGTTCCATGGTAGGCTTCAGTATTTGTTCCACTGGAAGGGGTATGGTCCAGAGGAGCACTCGTGGGTTCCAGCCTCAGACAAGCATGCCCCTGCCCTCCTCCGTACTTTCCATGCACGCTTTCCCCTCAAACCTGGTCCTGCCTCGTGGGGGGGGGGTCGATGAGTGAGGTGTACTGTCACAGTTTGACTGATCTGCTCTAACACTCTGCTGTTGATTACTGCTGCCTTTCCTTCTCTGTGTCAGTCAGATGATTACCAAACTGCTTTGACTTCTCTGTTTCCATTTTTACTCACCTGGCTGTTATCAGCCAACCCCTTCCAGGTTATTTAAAACAGCTAGGCTCACTTCCTCCTTGCCCTTGTGTTTGTTTATAGCTGCAAGTGTGTTCTACTTTGCTCCTGATTATCCATCTATGACCTGGCTTCCTCTGACACCCCTTCTGAATCCTGACTCCTGGCTTGTTCCTGACATCGCTGACCTCCGTAGTACTGACTCTGGCTTGTCTGAGTACCTGTCTTAGTTCTTGACCCCTGCTTGTCTTTTGGATTACTCTCCTGCATCACCATTATGCTTTGTTTGTTTTGATTAATTTAATAAAGGTGTTTTGCATTTTACATTTTTGTGTCTCTCTGGTTCCTAGTCCCTAACAGATGGTAGTATGTGTGGGCACTCTATGGCTCTTGTGATCTCAGAGTCATACTCAGCAGCAGGAGCAGAAAATCTTGGCACACTGACATATCAACAGCATTTTTATTATTTAGCCCATTGCCCTAGAAATGTTTAAGAGTACTTCTGTTGCTGCTAGTTGTGGCACCTGTGAACTGTTGATGGTGTGTCACCCAGTGAGACCTGTGGCTGTGCTTCAGTCAGGAACACATTGAGGAGGAGTCTAGATGTGAGCTTGCTTTCCACCTGCTCACATGCTCCTTACACAGAAAGAGAGCATAATGCTTAGCTTTTGGATCGTTAGTGAAGTATCTCTATACTGTGGACTTCATAGACTGAGGACCCTGAGGGGCTACTACTACTACTACTACTGGATCTAGATGTTGCTGAAATTGTACTACTACTAGGTGTCAGGGGTGCTGTACTTTCAACAGCAGAGGCACTCCTCTTACATAAGGTTATGGATTTTGATAACCTGTGTGGTCAGGCATAATTTGGGGTAAACCCCATTTTCTCCCTTCTCTCACTCCAGACTCCCCTAGCACAAAGATAACTGTAAGATCAGTAAGAAACCTGGATTCAAGGCTGCCTGTGCCTACTTAAACACATAATATTTGGGGGTATTTTGAGTAAACCTCCTTTCCTCCCTTCTCACTAACGCACACAGACTCCCCAAAGACAAGATAGCAACCAGAGCAGAAAGAAATTTGGATCACAGCTGCCTGTGTCTTCCAAATCAACAAAATGTTAGGGTATTTGAGGAAATTCTTCTTTCTCACACCCCCTAGACTCCCCTAAATGAGATATAAAAGCACAAGATCAGAAAGGAACTTGGATCAAGGCTACCTATGTCTACTCGGTTCACGTTTTTTTGATGAACACTCAGACCAGATCGGTAAGGTTAAAATGATTTTATTAGGATAAAGTACAAACACTTAGTTAGACCCTTAGACCCACAATAACAGAACATATATGAAAATTCAGCCCTGGCAAGTAGAAATTCAGCTTGCAGTGGCCAGTAACTTTTCAGGTCTGGCTAGTAGTAAAGGACTTCACATTTTAAGCCCTGTATATATATATATATATATACAGATATATACAGTAATAGCAAGTCAGTTTAGTAATATATGATGAAATGGAGACAATCACTGGCAACGAGAGTTCTAGCTTGAACCAGGATGACTGAAGGCAACACAGCCCAGGAGCTGACAGCAGGACTCAGAACCCCAGATGAGCGAGGCAACACTGACCCTGGCACTTGGACCAAAGTGAGACCGAGGCAACTGCTTGTAGTAGGCAACACTGACCCTAGGATTAGGGTCACAGGGAGACCAAGGCAACCGCTTTTAGTAGGCAGCACTGACCCTAGGATTAGGGTCACAGGGAGACCAAGGCAACCGTTTATAGGCAAACCCTAGAATGCTAGGGATGGATCGTAATATACATAAGGAAGGCAACCAGTGTCCCCTCACACTGAAGTATGGTGTAACGCAACCGTTGGCTCTTAAGCCCAAGGCTACTGCAGTGGGGAATGAAGCATTGACTCTGCCTGGATGATCCAGGAACAGAAAGGGTCAGTTGGTGATGCCCAGAGAGATACTGCAACTCCCAAAGGGAGTGAGCCCAGAGTTGATAGGGAGGTGGACACAGAGAGTGATCAGAGTAACACAGTCAGTGCTATGCAACACTGTACCGGTACTTCTCGTGTGCACACCTCCTGAGGTGGTTAAGAAAGCAGCTAAAGCACGAATGCTCAGCCTACGGTCGACAAGAATAATAGCGCCACACGGCACACACTGACTTGCGTAACAGAAAGGCCACAGCCGGTATCACTGGCCCAAACGGAGGCAACCAAGCGGTATAGCCAGGTACAGATGGCAACAGCGTGGTAATCAGCCTGACACGGTCAGTAACGGAACGGGTACTCAGCCAGATCCGGTCAGTACCGGAGCGGGTTCTCAGCCAGATACGGTCAGCAACGGAGCGGGTTCTCAGCGAGATACGATCAGCAAAGGAGCGGATTCTCAGCCAGATACGATCAGCACCGGAGTGGGTTCTCACCAGATACGGTCATCACCAGAACAGCAGCAACACAGGATACTCAGGAACGTTGTCAGGCAGGCCAGGTCATACACGATCAGAGAGACTCAGAAGAAACATCAGGAACAAGTACACCATGAAAGGGAACCATAGTGTAGACATGACAGAGTATATAAAGGCTATCACTGGGCGGCAACAAAGATACCTGACCAATTAGAGCAAGGCAATAAAATTGGGAAGTCAGAATGTCGCCGCCTGCAGACAAGAGCACGGGCACCGTGATACTCTGCCACACACAATTTTGCAATATTTGGGACAAACCTCCTTTGCTCCCTTCTCATAACCCTAGACTCTTCTAAGTCAGAGAAAAGAGGTAGATGAGGACGACATGTGGATCACTTCTGCCTGTGTCTTCCCAGTCAGACACAACATTTTGGGATATCTGGGGTTGATCTCTGAGTCCCCCAGACTCTGCTAATACAGAAAACCAATTTCCTGCCTACAAGTCTCCCTAAACTAAGCTTCAGCTCTAATTAGTCTGTCTTTAGCTCAAAATGTGGTTGTGATGGAATGGTTGTCACCCTGAGAATGAACCCTGTCTGTTTTCAGTGATCTCCATTGTTTCACATGTGTTCCCATTCATGAAAACAGTAATGTCCCCTGTGTGTGTATGCATTAGAGAGTGTTGGCCATTTACCAGCATTGAATCGGTTGATTAGTGTATGATGTACAGAGGGATGGTGCCATCCAGTCTAGCTGACCACAGAGATTGTGTTATGAGATAGCCCAGTTTTGGTCAGATAGAGGGGGGTAGGGCAACCATGTGTGTGGAATGTGTGTCCCTTCCCCCTTACATCAGGTCAAGCAGATCAGACCTGGTAAATGGTACCTGTGACATCAGATCCTGTAGGGGGTGGGTAGAAAAAGCCTAAGACACAGAGAGAGAGAGAGAGAGAGAGACGTGGAAATGTAGGAGCAGGAGAGAGGGCCTCTCCAGAATGGGGGGAGGTCTAGGGACCAGTCTGGAGTTGGACTGGTCAATGTGCTTTCTAAAGTAATACTGGGGAAACTGGGATTGGTGAGTGCCCTCACCAGAAGAGTTAGAGTGAGTGGGCACTGCAGTGGCCGAGTGCCCTCTTAAGTTGTGGGCTGTAAGTCAAGGCGGCTTCAACCACAGAAAGTACCCTGATGTTCCCACCACAAGGATTATGGCCAGGAAGCTAAACGTCGGTAACTATGGCCCAAGATGAAAGAAAGTGGCTGGGGATAATCTCTTAAGATTAGTGTTGAGCGAGCATGCTCGGCCGATGCTCGGATCGGCTCGAGCATCGCTCTGCTCGGCACATGGCGGTACTCGTACGAGTACCGCATGTGCTCGCCCGCCATGTTCGGGTCTCCTCCCCGCACGTTTTGCGGCTGCTGCGCAGCCAATAAACGTGCAGGGAGGCTCTGACATCGGTGTAATGCCAGCAGCCATGTTGGCTGCTGGCATTACACTGATTGGCTGGCCAGAACCCGTGGTCGGGTGCTGTATAGCACCTGACCATCGAGTTCGGCTCAGTCTGAGCCAGGGAGAGCTGAGGATAGGAAGGGAAAGGCAGTGTAGGGAGGAAAAAAACAAAAATTGTGCAAAAAAAGAACCAAAAGTCCTTTTTAGGACTACTGTGTGTGGGGGCAGCAGGTTATTTTGTGTGGGGGGAAAAAAACAAAAAAAAAAAAAAAAAAAAATATTCTGTTTAGTGTGAAAAGTTGCAGATTAGAGCACATTCTGTTTAGTGTGCACAGTTGCAGATTAGAGCACATTCTGTTTAGTGTGCAAAGTTGCAGATTAGAGCACATTCTGTTTAGTGTGCAAAGTTGCAGATTAGAGCACATTCTGTTAAGTCTTCAAACTAAAATATCAAAGTCACATATTCCATTCAGTGTGCGTCGCCGCAGTTTAGCAGCACATTCTGTGTACTGTGCAGAGTTGCAGAATAGGAAGAAATACTGTTAAGTCTTCAAACTAAAATATCAAAGTCACATATTCCATTCAGTGTGCTTCGCCGCAGTTTAGCAGCACATTCTGTGTACTGTGCAGAGTTGCAGAATAGGAAGAAATACTGTTAAGTCTTCAAACTAAAATATCAAAGTCACATATTCCATTCAGTGTGCTTCGCCGCAGTTTAGCAGCACATTCTGTGTACTGTGAAGAGTTGCAGAATAGGAAGAAATACTGTTAAGTCTTCAAACTAAAATATCAAAGTCACATATTCCATTCAGTGTGCTTCGCCGCAGTTTAGCAGCACATTCTGTGTACTCTGCACAGTTGCAGACTAGGAAGAAATACTGTTAAGTTTTCAAACTCAAATATTAAAGTCACATATTCCATTCAGTGTGTGTCACCGCCGTTTAGCAGCCTATTCTGTGTACTCTGCACAGTTGCAGAATAGTAAGAAATACTGTTAAGTTTTCAAACTCAAATATTAAAGTCACATATTCCATTCAGTGTGTTTCACCGCCGTTTAGCAGCCTATTCTGTGTACTCTGCACAGTTGCAGAATAGTAAGAAATACTGTTAAGTTTTCAAACTCAAATATTAAAGTCACATATTCCATTCAGTGTGTTTCACCGCCGTTTAGCAGCCTATTCTGTGTACTCTGCACAGTTGCAGAATAGTAAGAAATACTGTTAAGTTTTCAAACTCAAATATTAAAGTCACATATTCCATTCAGTGTGTTTCACCGCCGTTTAGCAGCCTATTCTGTGTACTCTGCACAGTTGCAGAATAGTAAGAAATACTGTTAAGTTTTCAAACTCAAATATTAAAGTCACATATTCCATTCAGTGTGTATCACCACCGTTTACCAGCCTATTCTGTGTACTCTGCAGAGTTGCAGAATAGTAAGAAATACTGTTAAGTTTTCAAACTCAAATATTAAAGTCACATATTCCATTCAGTGTGTTTCACCGCCGTTTAGCAGCCTATTCTGTGTACTCTGCACAGTTGCAGAATAGTAAGAAATAGTGTTAAGTTTTCAAACTCAAATATCAAAGTCACATATTCCATTCAGTGTGTATCACCGCCGTTTAGCAGCCTATTCTGTGTACTCTGCACAGTTGCAGAATAGTAAGAAATACTGTTAAGTTTTCAAACTCAAATATTAAAGTCACATATTCCATTCAGTGTGTTTCACCGCCGTTTAGCAGCCTATTCTGTGTACTCTGCACAGTTGCAGAATAGTAAGAAATACTGTTAAGTTTTCAAACTCAAATATTAAAGTCACATATTCCATTCAGTGTGTTTCACCGCCGTTTAGCAGCCTATTCTGTGTACTCTGCACAGTTGCAGAATAGTAAGAAATACTGTTAAGTTTTCAAACTCAAATATTAAAGTCACATATTCCATTCAGTGTGTTTCACCGCCGTTTAGCAGCCTATTCTGTGTACTCTGCACAGTTGCAGAATAGTAAGAAATACTGTTAAGTTTTCAAACTCAAATATTAAAGTCACATATTCCATTCAGTGTGTATCACCGCCGTTTACCAGCCTATTCTGTGTACTCTGCAGAGTTGCAGAATAGTAAGAAATACTGTTAAGTTTTCAAACTCAAATATTAAAGTCACATATTCCATTCAGTGTGTTTCACCGCCGTTTAGCAGCCTATTCTGTGTACTCTGCAGAGTTGCAGAATAGTAAGAAATACTGTTAAGTTTTCAAACTCAAATATTAAAGTCACATATTCCATTCAGTGTGTTTCACCGCCGTTTAGCAGCCTATTCTGTGTACTCTGCAGAGTTGCAGAATAGTAAGAAATAGTGTTAAGTTTTCAAACTCAAATATCAAAGTCACATATTCCATTCAGTGTGTATCACCGCCGTTAAGCAGCCTATTCTGTGTACTCTGCACAGTTGCAGAATAGTAAGAAATACTGTTAAGTTTTCAAACTCAAATATTAAAGTCACATATTCCATTCAGTGTGTGTCACCGCAGTTTAGCAGCCTATTCTGTGTACTCTGCACAGTTGCAGAATAGTAAGAAATACTGTTAAGTTTTCAAACTCAAATATTAAAGTCACATATTCCATTCAGTGTGTTTCACCGCCGTTTAGCAGCCTATTCTGTGTACTCTGCAGAGTTGCAGAATAGTAAGAAATACTGTTAAGTTTTCAAACTCAAATATTAAAGTCACATATTCCATTCAGTGTGTTTCACCGCCGTTTAGCAGCCTATTCTGTGTACTCTGCAGAGTTGCAGAATAGTAAGAAATAGTGTTAAGTTTTCAAACTCAAATATTAAAGTCACATATTCTGTGTAAGATGAAGAAGGCGGGTAAAAAGGGACGGGGAAGTGGACGTGATCCTGAAAGTTCAGGGCGCGGGTCAGGACGCGGAGAAACTGTGCCTGGTGCCAGAGCACAAGAAAGAAAGACATCCACCATACCTAGCTTCATGTGTAATTTTACAGGGCGTCGCAGGACATCACTCTCGAGGTCCGACCACTGCGAACAGGTGGTCGGTTGGATGACAGCTGATACTGCTTCCAGTCGGTTAAGCACCACCCTGTCTTCCACCAAGTCCACTCTCAGTAGCCAAGAGTCTGGTCAACATAATCCTCACTCTGATCATCCTTCCTCCCACCATACACGGTCTGGTCAAAGAAGTGATCCCACACTGGGATATAGTGAGGAGCTCGTCTCATCACCAATCCTTCATTTGACCCTCTCTCCAAGCACGCTTGCAGAGGAACATGACATCTTGTGCCCTGATTCACAACCTCTAGAGGCTACCCAATCACAAGAAGATGACAGATGTGAACGGCATTTAAGGTCAAAGGAAGTAGTGGATGATGATGATGATGATGAGACACAGTTGCCATTAAATCAACCACTATTTCCGTCTCAAGACCTTGTTGAGGAGAATGTTATACAGTTGTCAATGACTGAGTATGTGGTGGGATCAAGACTTGAGGAGGATGATCAGAGTGAGGAAGTGGAGGAGGACTTGGTGGACGATGAGGTGACTGACCCCACCTGGGAAGGTGTAGAGCCGAGCGATGTCAGCAGTCCTGAGGGTGAGCCATCTGCAGCACCGCAACAGGCTGGAAGAGGCAGTGGTGTGGCTACAGAAAGAAGGAGGACCGCACCAAACCGGCCCGCAAATGTTCCACGGAGCACCCCCTTGCGTAAATCTACCTTGCCAAAGGGTAGGTGTTCCGCGGTATGGCGTTTTTTTAAGGAAAGTGCGGACGACAAAAGAATTGTAGTTTGCAACCTGTGCCACACCAGAATGAGCCGAGGCATGAACACTAGAAACCTCACCACCACCAGCATGATCCGACACATGGCATCCAAGCACCGTAGTAAGTGGGAGGAACGCCTGGATCGCCCATCTGTGTCTGCAGGCCACACCACTGCCTCCTCTTCCCCTGTTTTCGGTGCCGGCCAATCGCCTGTCGAAGGCGCAGGCCCGCATACCTCCCGCCCTGCACCTGTACCATCTGAAGCACCATCAGCGACCACATCCACTTCCCTGTCCCAGCACAGCGTCCAAATGTCGTTACCCCAGGCATTTGAGCGCAAGAGAAAGTACCCAGCCACCCACCCACAGGCCATAGCACTAACCTCACACCTTTCCAAATTACTGGCCATCGAAATGCTGCCATTTAGGCTTGTGGACACTGAGTCCTTCCGCAGCCTGATGGCAGCAGCTGTCCCTCGGTACGCGGTCCCCAGCCGCCACTACTTTTCCCGGTGTGCCATCCCCGCATTACACCACCATGTGTCCCGTAACATCACCCGTGCCCTGACCAACGCAGTTACTGGGAAGGTCCACTTAACGACTGACACATGGACAAGTGCTTGTGGCCAGGGACGCTACATTTCCCTGACGGCACACTGGGTGAATGTCGTGGAGGCTGGGAGCGACTCGGACCCTGGGATGGCACGGGTGCTACCCACGCCAAGGATTGCGGGCCCTACCTCCATCAGGGTTTCCACCAGCACCTACGTTATTGGCTCCTCCTCCTCCGTTTCCACCTCCGAATTATCTACACGCAGCGCCACTCCCCCATCAGCCAGTAGCTGGAAGCAGTGTAGCACTGCAGTGGGGAAGCGTCAACAGGCCGTGCTGAAGCTGATCTGCCTTGGGGACAAACAGCACATGGCCTCAGAGCTGTTGCAGGGGATTAGTCACCAGACCGAGCAGTGGCTCTCGCCACTCAACCTGCAACCAGGCATGGTTGTGTGTGATAATGGGCGTAACTTGGTGGCGGCTTTGGAGCTCGGCAAGCTCACACACGTACCATGCCTAGCGCATGTATTTAATTTAGTGGTGCAGCGATTTCTAAAAACCTACCCCAATGTGCATGATCTCTTGACCAAGGTGCGCCGCGTGTGTGCACATTTCCGTAAGTCATCTACAGCTTCGGCCGGCCTGTTGAAGCTGCAGCAGCGCTTACAATTGCCAGCTCACCGGCTGCTGTGTGACGTGAGCACGCGCTGGAACTCCACCTTCCACATGTTGGCCCGGCTTTGTGAGCAGCAGAGGGCAGTAGTGGAGTACCAGCTGTTACACGGTCGTCGCCTCTCCGTTCAACTTCCTGTAATCAGAAGTGAGGAGTGGGAATGGATGTCAGACCTCTGCGAGGTTTTACGCAATTTTGAGGAATCGACACAGATGGTGAGCGGCGATAACGCTATTATCAGTGTAACCATCCCACTTCTGTGTCTACTGAAACGCTCGCTGCTCACAATTAAAACCGACGCTTTGCATGTGGAAGAGGTGGAAATGGGGGAGGAAGAGCTTACACAAGGTGATAGCCAGAGCACCCTCACTTCGTCTTCTCAGCGACAATTGGAGGAGGCGGAGGAGGAGGAGGAGGAGGAGGAGGAGGAGGAAGACACGGTTGCCTCCGCTACAGAGGGTAGCCATGGAACTTTAGTTCCATCTCTTCAGCGTGGGTGGGCAGAAGAGGAGGAAGAGGATGAGGAGATTGAGAGTCATCCTCCTGGTGAGGACAGCGAAATCTTGACTGTTGGTACTCTGGCACACATGGCTGACTTTATGTTAGGCTGCCTTTCCCGTGACCCACGCGTTATACGCATTTTAAACAACACGGATTACTGGGTGTTCACCCTTCTGGACCCCCGCTACAAAGAGAATTTCTCATCTCTCATTCCTCCGGTGGAGAGGACAAGCAAAATGGTGCAATACCAGAAGGTTCTTGTCGAAAAATTGCTCCAAAATTTTCCATCTGACAACGCTGGCGGCAGAGTACGTGCTACCTTGGCCAACCGAGAAGGGGAGAAAAGGGGAGCACACAGCAGTTCCGAGAAAGGCAGGGCAACACTCTCCAAGGCGTGGGACACCTTCATGACACCCCGCCAGCACCCTCACCCTGATGCGCAGCCTAGTGTCACAAGGAGGGAAAAGTTTTGGAAGATGGTGAAGGAGTACGTAGCAGACCGTGTCAGCGTCCTCAATGATCCCTCTGTGCCTTACAACTACTGGGTGTCCAAGCTGGACACGTGGTATGAACTGGCACTCTACGCCTTGGAGGTGCTGGCCTGCCCTGCCGCCAGCGTTCTGTCTGAGCGGGTATTTAGTGCTGCTGGTGGCATCATAACAGATAAGCGTATCCGCCTTTCCACCGACAATGCTGATAGGTTGACACTTATAAAAATGAACAAGGCCTGGATTTCCCCTGACTTCTCCACTCCACTGGAGGAAAGCCCCGGGGGAACATAAACTCACTTTACATATATTATTTACAATGATGGGAATACTCTGTATTCCCATTCACCCCTTCCACCCAAAAAACAGGTATATGGTTGACTCTTAATCTTCTCATCCTCCTCCTCCTCTTCCATATGCCCTGTGCTATAATTTTTATATAGGGCCAGCTCACCAGCGGGCCCTGTGATATAATTTTTATATAGGGTCAGCTCACCAGCGGGCCCTGTTTGCCAATTTTTATATAGGTCAGCTCACCAGCGGGCCTTCTCATATAATGTTTTATTGGGTCAGCTCTCTAGCGGGCCCTCTCATATAATGTTTTATAGCGTCAGCTCACTAGCGGGCCTTCGCATATAATGTTTAGGATGGTCAGCTCTGCAGCAGACCCTCACCCATAATGTTTTAGATGGTCAGCTCAGCGCACGTTTCCCTCTTAATCATGGCCTCAGTTCAATAAAATCAAGGACATTTTTGGGAGAATTTGCCTCTGTGCACGTTTCCCTCTTAATCATGGCCTCAGTTCTGAAAATCAAGGAAATTTTTGGGAGAATTTGCCTCTGTGCACGTTTCCCTCTTAATCATGGCCTCAGTTCTGAAAATCAAGGAAATTTTTGGGAGAATTTGCCTCTGCGCACGTTTCCCTCTTAATCATGGCCTCAGTTCTGAAAATCAAGGAAATTTTTGGGAGAATTTGCCTCTGCGCACGTTTCCCTCTTAATCATGGCCTCAGTTCTGAAAATCAAGGAAATTTTTGGGAGAATTTGCCTCTGCGCACGTTTCCCTCTTAATCATGGCCTCAGTTCTGAAAATCAAGGAAATTTTTGGGAGAATTTGCAGATGATATACAAGTAAATATACAGCAAATATTGTTTGGTAACAATTTTTCGCCTAAAGTCGTTTTTATTTTCCTTTTTGTGTGTTTTATGGTCAGTCTGTAAAAATGGCGTACTACGGGCGAAAGATCGTTCCCAGCAGCGATGTTGGAGTCCAAGATGCATCCAGACATCCTCCCTATGCTGTCCCTGAACCATTTCTGTAGTGTTTCCATCTTTTTCTGCCCTTTTCCTATGGACCAGGCACCCTCCCCTCATCAGAGCAGGGGGTGCCTGGTGTAATGCTCGAGTCCTCCCATTGACTTCAATGGGGCTCGGGTGCTCGGCCGAGCACTCGAGCCTCAGGGGGTGCTCGGTCAGAGCACCCGAACACCCGAGCATTGGGGTGCTCGCTCATCACTACTTAAGATGCCTTCCCCAACTCCCCTGTCAGGACTAAAAGATACAAGGAAACTTCATGTAATCAAGCAGCATGTGTAATGGGTGAGGTGTCCACTCTTGCCTCTAGTTGGGACTATGTGTAAACTCCAGCATAAAACTAAAATGTAACCCCTGGCAATTTGTGCAACTTTGCTGGCACACCAAGAAGAGAACAGCAGAAGTTTGTATAGATTTGTTTTACCCCTGTTTGTTTGCCTGTAATTGTCCTATGTTTGTGTGCCGTAACCTTCTAATAAATGCAATTTATTTATTTTTGTCTAGCTGGATAAATCACTTAACCCTCTGTCTACAAAGCAGTATCCCCTGTACCCTGTCACAGTGCTACTTTCTCTTCCTCTCACTAAGACAGAATGGCACTCTGAAGGAAATGTACACCCATTTTTATACTAAGCCTGTGTCTTCCCACTGATTTCAATGCTAAGCAATAATAGGAAACAAAACTGCACTTTTCACAAAAAAATTAGTTTGGCCAAACTTGCCATTTTTCTTCTGTTTCTTTTTTGAGGTGAAAAATGTCAACCATCCCTATTCAAAAGCCCTTACCTGCCCAGCAAATTATTCCTACTGGGGCTGACGTTCCTCCAGGAAGGATGTTTGTGCCTGCTTCCCTGTAACCCATGATTATGCACTGGGGTCATCACTCTGTAAACCTGATGTTACAGACTTTATGGCATCCTGGCCTGTTTGTGACCAAAACAGATACATGAAGCAAAATTAGTGAGTCTTCTTCAGCCACTCCCTTGTTGATTTTCCTCTTTGCAAAGGTATGGTGGTTGTCTGTGTCCTAGTGGACCAATTTTCTAAACAGGGTCACTTTTTGCCTCTTCCTAGATTGCTTACTTTTGAAAAACTGGCCTTCTAGTACTCAAGCAAATAGTTTTTGACAGAGGCTCTCAGTTTGTGTCACGATTCTGGAGAGCCTTCTAGACTTGGAATTTATTTACACTTTTCAACTGCATACCATTGTCAGTCTAATGGTCAGGGAGAGATTAAATCCTAATTTTGAACGGTTTCTTTGGTATTTCTCTAATGAACAGAAAAACTGGTCTGACTTACTCCTTGTTGTAAGGTTTCCTGGTATTCTTTGCTTTGTTTACTACTTTGGGTTATAATCCCTGCCCTTTCATTCTGGTGATAATCTACTGAAATACCTGCTGCCTCCCTTGTAGACGTTTAACAAACATCACTCTGTAGCACCTGATTATGCTCCTGGAGACATGGTCTGGTGTTCAACAAAGAATACCAAGTTCTGCCAACATTCTGATACATTCGCTACATAGGGCCTTTCAAGATACTCCAGTGCATCAGCCAGATGACTTACAAACAGGCTATTTATCCAAACCTTAAGATTTCTACCTTCCATGTCTCTTTGTGAAAGTCTTGTAAATGTTTGTTCACTCTGTACCTCCTCCTCCTCCTCCTCCTGTGTCTAGATGGACACAAAAATGTGTCATTGATTCTGGAATCATGCTTCTCTAGAGAAGTATCTGGTGAACTGGAAGGGTTCTGTCCCAGAAGAACTGTCCTAGGACACTGAATGCCAAAGTCAAGCAAACACTTCAAGTAATGCAGAGTAGTATGGAACACTGTATTTTGAACATAAAAAGAGACCAAAATGATTGTGTGGATTAATCAGCAAACAAATGCACAGTGGCAACAGAAAGCACAAGACTGAAATCGTTGGAAACTTGCTGAGGAAGACTTCATCCTGCAGAGGACTGACAATGGCTGAAGATGATGATGATGATATGTATACATACAGAAACCTAGTTCTTGTTTAACCCTCTCTAGGTGCTAAATACATAAAATAGAATATTTTGTACAATTTCTCAAATGTTTAACAACAAAGCAGTCAGTTCACTCAGTCTATTAAATACATTCAAGAATCAAAAATTTACATCTGCACTATTAATGCCCCCAAACACTGTCTGAAAATCAAGGAGACCTAGAAAGGTCATGTCACTAGTGGCCACATACAATTTTATTGTACATCTGGTATTGGCAAGATAAATAGGGGATAAATATAGACAACATCTTTAATCTTTCTATTCAAAGAACCACCAAATATCAGACAGAAACTTGGAGAGATTAACCTTACATATACTGACAACAGCCCAAAGTAAAAACAATCAAAATCCCTATTGCTAACTATTCAAACACACACTCCTATAATATCTTGCAGCTTCTACAACTATATGCCAGCCAGCTGTAAATCACTTCAAGTAAATATGAAAGTCCAGCACTGTGTTCCCCTGCAACAAATATAATCTTTTACTGTAACATGTAATGAGACATAACCTTTAGAGATAAGGGTATGTTTTTTAGCCTTAGAGCAAGGGATTTTCAAATCTGCTCTCAGGGGCCATATGCAGGCCAAGATTTAAGGATAGTACAAGTAGGTTAATAAAATGATTAGCCAGTGATTAACTTACTTCTGCTTAATCAGGAATATCTTTAAATTGTGGCCTGTATGGCCCATGAGAAAAAGTTTAAATATCCGTGTTATAGAGGCATACAAAGAATGTTTCAATTGACCCCATGGTCACTTAGAGGAAACTGCAATAGCCAAGAGTATAATGGATCTGTGGTTATGTACCTCTGGTGTCATGCCAGAACAGTAGTCATAACAACGTGGAATAAACATAACTATATTGCTATGGTTATAAAATACAATCTTGCTTGTGTATATATTCAATCTCATATTGGGCTGAAAACAATCAGAAATATATAATGAATATATGAAAGTCCTCAAAACGCATTAACATATATAAAAATGTTGTGGCTAATGTGAGAAATCTTGATAATAAGATTTAACTTTGCCTTTATGGTTAGTAATAGGGTACAGGTGAGGATTAGATTTTTGGTTATTAACTATAATCCTAACACATAGTAGCCAAGTTTGTTAAACTGATACAATGACATAATGGAAATACATATTTACTAGTAATTTAAAGCGGAACTATCACCTAAAACCAAAGTTTTACCATGCGTTTTAATGTTTAACCCGACATTAGTGCTGTGTGTGTGTTCTTCAAGTCACCTGGTAGTGGAGATATTTTCCCTGCAAAATCAGGCACTTCCATCTTCTGCGGGACTCCATGACGTCTCAGGACTTCCCAGCTGCCCCAGGGAGCGCGTTCACGTTGCCCTTCGAAGCTGGATTTCTGGGATGTAGTGTTACAGCAAACTCCGTTTACAATGCTACTGAGGTTGCAACCTCAGTAGCACTGTAAATGGAGTTTACTGTAACACTACATCACAGAAACCCAGCTTCGAAGGGCAGTGTGAACGCGCTCCCTGGGGCAGCTGGAAAGTCCTGAGAAGGTACAGGGTACCGTAGAATGCAGAAGTGCCCAATTTTGCAGGGCAAATATCTCCACTACCAGGCGACTTGAAGAACACACACACACACACAGCACTAATGTCGGGTTAAACATTAACCCCTTAGCGACCCTTGACGTACCAGGACCGTCAAGGTTAAATTTGCTCCAAGAACCCTTGACTGTCCTGGTACGTCAAGGGTTAAACTCTCCCATCGCGGCCGCACGGAGCGATGGGAGAGAACGAGCTGCTTGTTACTAAGTGCCCCGGTACCGGGACACTTAGTAACAACCAGTAAAAACTTTGCTGCAACATGCGATTCACTTGATGAGCGAATCACATGTTGCAAATGCTGAATGACAGGGAAAGTATTTGTAAATACTGTCCCTGTCATATATCTCTGCCTCCCTCCATCTTGCACACTGCTGAGGTAGAGAGAGATTGTGCTACAGCGTTGCAGATCGTGCTCCAGCGTTCCTGAGTTAAAATCTGTGAAAAAAAAGAGAACATTAACCATTTGATCACTGGTTTGCAGTGATCAATAAGTTCCCCCCCATTTGATCACTCTTGGAGTGATCAATTTGCTGCAGGTCAGCGTTTGCTGATTTGTGGGACACCCTCCATCCCCCCTGTATTTTTTTTTTTTACATTTTTTTTTAATAAAAATTGATAATAAATATAGTTTAGGTAGGTAGGTGGGTAGGTGGGTAGGTTTAGTGTAGATGCATGTTAGGGAAAGGTTTAGGGACAGGTTTAGGTCTGGGGAAAAAAAAAATAAAAATAAGAAAACCACCCCCCCCCAAAAAAAAAATATAAGTATAGTTTAGATAGGTAGTTCACTTGGGTTAGGTAGGTTCAGATATATGTAAGTTAGGGTAAGTTTTAGGGTTAGATTTAGGTTTAGGGATAGCGATAGCGTAAGAAAAAAAAAACGTTTTTTTAGTGGGCAAAATGCAGCGCAGGTACAGTGTTGAAGAGGCATATGCCTTTTTGGCATCTGACTCAGAGGCAACAGACAGTGCGTCAGATTTTGATATAACGCAATTTTCAGAAATTGAGAGCAGTTCTAGTGACAACACTGGGCCTTCTGTCAAGAAAAGACAAACTACCCAAAGAGCTGCCCTGGCAACTGCCCCAGCACCTGCCAAAAATCCTGCCAAAAGACTTGCCAAAATAGCTGCCAAAAGAAATGCCCCAAGTGCTGCCCCAAGAGCTGCCCTGGCAATTGCCCCAGCACCTGCCAAAAGATCTGCCCAAAGAAATGCCCCAACACCTGCCACTCCTGATCATAATGAATGGGTATCACCAATCAATTTATGTCCACAAATCCCAGAATTCACAGGCAACCCAGGGATTCAAATTGATGTGGAAGGATTTACCCATGATAATTTTTTTTATTTGTTTTTGGGGGAATACATTTTAGATGAAATTGTGTCCCAAACCAATCTGTATGCAGCCCAGTATACTGCCGCCAACCCTACAGCTTTTGTGGTTAAGGAAGAAATATGGAAACTCATAAACATCACAGAATTTAAACAATTCTGGGCCTTAATAATGGCAATGGGGATAATAAAAAAGCCAAGTATCTGATCCTACTGGAGCAAAAACCCCATATGTGATACCCCTATATTCCCCAAGACTATGACCAGGTCCAGATTTGAAGTCATTTGCACTTTTTGCATTTTAGTGATAATACCCTGTGCCCCCCAAAAGAACACTCCCAGTATGATAGACTGTACAAAATTTGTCCCCTAATAAAGCAATTACAGAAAAAGTTTACTCAAGTATATATGCCCCAAAAAGAAATTAGTGTAGATGAATCCCTAATGAAATATAAAGGCAGGTTAGGGTTAAAGCAATACATCCCCTCCAAGAGTTCCAAGTTTGTTGTAAAATTTTATAAATTGTGCGAAAGTGCCACTGGCTACACCCAGGCTTTTAGAATTTATGAGGGCAAGGACAGCCAACTTGATCCTCCTGGGTGCCCCGAATTTATGGAAACAAGTGGGAAAATAGTTTGGGATTTAATTTACCCCTTATTAAATAAAGGCTATCAGTTATTCTTTGATAATTATTACACCAGCCCCCTTTTATATGTCTCTTTTTTGTTTTGACACCGTAGCCTGTGGTACTGTCAGGTGCAATTGCAGGGAGTTGCCCAAAAAACTCATAAATAGCAAACTAAAAACTGGGATGTCCTTATCTTTGTGCCAACAGGAGCAGCTGGCAGTGAAGTTTAGGGACAAAAAAGATGTCTACATGCTGACCACCATGCATGAGGACAGATCTGTGGCAGTCACTGTTCGTGGCAGGACAGGGGTACTGAGAAAGCCAGTCTGCATCAGAGACTATAATAAAAACATGGGGGGAGTTGATCTGTGTGATCAACTAATGCAGCCATACCTCGCAATGAGGAAGTGTAGGGCATGGTATAAAAAAGTTGCCATCTATATGATGCAGACTGCTGTACATAATTCATTTTTACTTTTCAAACTGGCAAACCCCAATCAAAAATTTAGCTTTTTACAATATCAGCTACAACTTATTTCCCTATTTTTATTTCAAGGTGGTCAGAAAAAATTCCAGCAAGACCTGGGGTAGTACATTTTATTTATAAAATCCCCCCAACTCCCCAAAAGAACAAACCACAGAAGCGCTGCAGGGTTTGCTACAGAAAGGGAATACGGACAGAAACCACCGCTTACTGTCCTGATTGCCCTTCCACACCTGGCCTCTGCCTTGGTGATTGTTTCAAGGAATACCATTCAGGCACAATGCAGTAGTGCTGTAAAGGTTCTTTAATTATTTGGCCACTTTTTCCCCTTGAAATATCCTGTTTTTTATTTTTCAAAACACATCCCTCCTTAGATCTAACACTTTCAAAATGTATCTCTGATAATGGAAACACACATGTTCCATACTGGGCCTAGTAGCTCCCCCAAACCATGACAAACCTATGCATATGGGGCATTGCCGTACTCAGACAATGTAACTCACCACTAATGTAAATCACTTAAAAAATCTGCAAATATCATCTGATTGAATCCAGAGCAACACTAAAATATAAATGTGAAAAAATGGTGTTTCTCTTCCTTACTGTTGATTTTGGGAGGGATTGGTGATAGAGTGGCAGTGAAAAAATTGATAAGATGCAAACAGAATTAAAGCCAGTGTTGTCTACTCTTCTACAACATATACTTTTGGGGGTAAAATTAATTGCAGCATTGCCAAACAGACCGAAATGAGACAAGGCACCAGCTGTAAAAATGGCATGTCTGTTAAAGGAAACTAACATGTTCCAACTGGGCCCAGTAGTTCCCCCAAACCCTGACAAACCTATGCATATGGGGCATTGCCGTAATTAGATGAAGGAGCAGAACACTAATCAATGCAGTTTATAAAATCTTCACCTATTCTGTGCTGAAATTCACATCAACACTGAAGTCTAAGTGTGAAAAACGCTGTTTTTTTTTACTTACGTCAAGGTTTACGAGGGATTGATGGTAAAATGGTTGTGTATATAATTTGAAAACACACCTAAAATGAAAGCCTGGAGTGTCTACTTTCCAAAAATATACACTTTTGGGGGGAAATCTTAAAAAGGAGCACTGTTACACAGCCCAAATGAGAAATGGCACCAGTAAAGCAAGCTGTGAAGATTCAAAGTGTGAACCTGGAAACACGCATGTTCCTATTTGGGCCCCGTAGCTCCCCCAAACCATGAGAAAGCTATGCATATGGGGTATTGCCATACTCAGAAGAAGGAGCCGAACAGTAATCAATGAAGTTTATAAAATCTTCACCTGTTCTGTGCTTGAAATTCACATCAACATTGAAGGCAGTGTAAAAAAAACGCTGTTTTTTTACTTACGTCACGTTCACGAAAGTGGTGGTAAAATGGCTGTGTAAAAAATTTGAAAACACACCTAAAATTAAAGCTGGGGGTGTCTACTTTCCAAAAATATACACTTTTGGGGGGAAATCCTAAAGTGGAGCACTGGAACATAGCCCAAAATGAGTAAAGGCACCAGTTAATATTGTGAAAATTCAATATTTGTTCAAAATTGGGCCCCGTAGCTCCCCCAAACCTTGAGAAACCTATGCATATGGGGTATTGCCGTACTCAGAAGAAGGAGATGAACACTAAACAATGCATTTTTAAAAATCTTCACCTATCATGTGCTTGAAATTCACATCAACATTGAAGTGAAAGTGTGAAAAACGCTGTTTTTTTTTACTTACGTCAAGGTTTACGAGGGATTGATGGTAAAATGGTTGTGTACATAATTTGAAAACACACCTAAAATGAAAGCCTGGAGTGTCTACTTTCCAAAAATATACACTTTTGGGGGAAATCTTAGAGTGGAGCACTGTTACACAGCCCCAAACAAGACATGGCACCAGTGATGTAAGCTGTGAAAATTCAAAGTGTGAAACTGGAAATTCGCATTTTCCAATTTGGGCCCCGTAGCTCCCCCAAACCTTGAGAAACCTATGCATATGGGGTATTGCTGTACTCAGAAGAAGGAGCTGAATACTAAACAATGCATTTTTAAAAATCTTCACCTATCATGTGCTTGAAATTCACATCAACATTGAAGTGAAAGTGGGAAAAACGCTGTTTTTTTAACTTACGTCAAGATTTACAAGTGATTGGTGGTAAAATGGCTGCATGAAAAATTGAAAACATACACAAAATGAAAGCCTGGGGTGTCTACTTTCCAAAAATATGCACTTTTGGGGGTAAATCTTAGAGTGGAGCACTGTTACACAGCCCCAAATGAGACATGGCACCAGTGATACAAGCTGTGAAAATTCAAAGTATGAAACTGGAAACGCGCATTTTCAAATTTGGGCCCCGTAGCTGCCCCAAACCTTGAGAAACCTATGCATATGGGGTATTGCCGTACTCAGAAGAAGGAGCTGAACACTAAAAAATGGATATTTTTAAATTTTCAACTATCTTGTGCTTGATGTCAACAGTAATATTGAAATGTAAGTGTGAAAATTGCAACAAAACAAATATTACCACCATTTTGAAAAATATTTCTGGAAAAATAGCTGCAGAAAAAACTCAAAAATTCTCCTGATTATTTACCTTATGTTTTCTAGTTTTCAGAAACATATACCTTTGTGGGACATTTTTGGTTCTGGCACCGTCAACTAAGCTGTGATGCTCACATGCCAATTGTTGACAAATTACAAGTTGAAAATAATGGCAGCCATCTTGTAATATTTACCTTGTAAATGTGAGGAAGGGATTGAAATACTAGGCATATGGGGTACTCTTATATTCAGGAGAAGCAAATGAATATATTTAGGGGTATTTTTTGTCATAAACTAATTGTATGCAAATCCGGACAGGAAAATATAAGCAAAATGTTGTCGTTTTTTAATTTTTTTGCTCTTTTTTTCTATTTTAATCAAATTAAATGGTGAGTTATTCATATAATTGTGGTATCAAAAGAAAGCCCTACTTGTTCTTAAAAAAACAGTATATAATTTGTGTGGGTGTACAAAGGGAATTAAAGAGAAAATATGGTTGAACAAAGACATAGTCAAAAAAGTCAAAATTGCTCCGGTCCTTAAGTCAAATCTAACTCAGATTTTCCCGGTCCTTAAGGGGTTAAAACGCATGGTAAAACTTTGGTTTTAGGTGATAGTTCTGCTTTAACATAATTTCAAACATATGTTGTTGGATAATGCCAATATTATATAAATTCTGACTTTATCCACAACATAAGCTGGTGTGATAGCTCAGTGGTAATGTCCCTGATGATAGAGCCTATTCCAACCACAAGGTTGCAGGTTCAAATCCCAGCAGGGTCAACTCAGCCCTTCATCCTTCTGAGGTAGATAAATGCGTACCATTGATTGAGTAATAATAACATCTATTATTTCAGCTGCCGATTTGGTTAATTCCGAGAGTGTGCGCTGAAAGCTCTTTGAGTCCCACTAGGAGAAAGGCGCTATATAAATACTAGTTATTATTATAAAAGCATAAAGTGAAAATCAGTAATCAAGGTACAAAATAAATCTATCTCATTAAGTCGGCAGGTTTGTATTTATTACTGAATTGAACATCAGGGAAAGAATATCCCTTGACAAAACTTCAGAAATTGTGTTTTTCATTCTAGCAATCACATTACAGCAGTTCAGCATATTCAGGAACATACTTCTGAGTTAGTTGGCTCCCTATAAAATCACTCTAGAACATCATTCAAAATTAAAACTTCAGAGATTTCATTGCAGCTGATTGGAATTCAAAATAAAATAGAACAATTATATGGTAATCTCACTCTCAATAATCCTATATAATAATTCACTAAAACGTGTGTAACATCGAAGTCATGGCAGTAGAGACTGCTGCGCGTACTGCAGTCATGCGTGCCAAAGGAACCTCCAGCTCTGTATCAGCCGTGGCACGGGCAGTCTCTACTATGCCAGCTGGCAGTGGTAATGTGGCCCGTTTAACTGGCTCTTAAACTAGTCTTCTAATAATTAGCTTTGTCATTTGCTTGCACCTATTTCACCTTTATGCACATTTTACCCATATATGAATGCAAAGGGTTATTGCACTTAATACATTCCAGATTCCCCTCAGTAGGGTTAAGGTTTCCTTGACAAATGCTGAACTTACAAGTAAAGGCCATTTGGGCATTCAGTTTCAAGGTGATTAGACTCTATTAATGGTTATCCAGGTGTTTGGACAGCAGAGTGAAACATGTTGTGCTGTGCAAAATTGTAGTTGGCAAAGACCATCTAAATTGATAAGCAACTCATCTAAAGACAAATGCAATCTAGAGCTATATCAGATTATAGTTATAGCAAATCAGTTTGCCATATTGCTTTATTCCTGGTATATCTAGAATCATCATGTTCAAAATTAATTTACTTTACAGAACAGAGACATGAGTCAGAAAAAAGGAGATGTATTGTTTCTGTTTGACAAAAAGTTATCAATCCCGTTTACTCAGGACAAAGAATTTATCACCATGCTTTAATAAATTAAACACTGTAATCTCCAATTACAATGTGCTATATCTAATAATTGGATTATATTGGGACCTAATCAGATAGCTGGGATCTGGCTTTTGTATTTTTTTTTTGTTACAGTAATATTGGTTATTTTTACATTTCATTTTAATTGTTATTCAGCATTTCTTTACACTGTCATGCCTCAATATATATATATATATATATATATATATATATATATATATATATTATATATATTATATATATATATATATATATATATATATATATATATATATATATACAGTATATAGATGACAAAATATGTTTAATTCAATGTGGAATGCATCAGCAACATTTTTTTTCCTAAAGCTCCAGCTGGTATAAAAGAATGCCATCGGACTTAATTTCTGCAGTTTCAGAGTGGCTGGTGTAAGATCTTTTTCACAGAAGAGGAGGTATCTATCGTAGAGAATATAAGGTTTTACTCTTCTGACATGTTTTCTGTTGAATCTATAAATGCTCTAATGAGATTTTACTATTATAGACATATAACAGCTGTGTATGTCACGTGAGTGTGAATAGAGCCTGAATTGCTTTCTGAATCTGAATCATTTTAAAGAGATATTCATAAACAAACAGTGTTGACATTAAATCTGTCACGTTTTGTTAAGAGTCTCAGACGCAAGGTTAGGTAGAAACACAACTTTATTGAAAAGTTTAAGATAATCCCATAGGATTTTATACACATACATACAATCCATAGAATGGCAAATAGGTAGTGACAATAGCGAATCAGGCTCTACCGGCCCTGCCAATATACCGGGCAAGGCAGCCTGGGCAAGCAATGAAAAGGCGGCTCTACCGACCCTGCCAATATACCGGGCAAGGCAGCCAAATAGACAGTCAGGAGAATACAGGCTCTACTGGCCCTGCCAATATACCGGGCAAGGCAGCCTAATAGACAGTCAGGAGAATGCAGGCTCTACCGGCCCTGCCAATATACCGGGCAAGGCAGCCTAACGGAATACCATAATAGTAGGCTCTAAGGGCCTTGCCAATACCGGGTAAGGCAACCTCAGGGTGGAATAATTAGAAGGTTCTACCAGCCTTACCAATATACTGGGCAAGGCAGCCTAAGGAGGAAGTGTCCACCACAGTGGCCTCAATAACTGTCAGATGACAATGACAGTATGGAGATGGTAGGTAGAGGCTACAAGGCCCAGTGGTATTACCAGGTAGCCTGCACACCCCAGTACCCGTGTACCGAGGGAATAACTAGCTGTCTAGGACTGGACAGCGCACTGGGAACCATCAGACTATATGAATCGTAAGCCGTGAGGCAGAGGAGTAAACCAGCACCCTCACGCTGGAAACCAACAGGCTGGATGTTAAGTAGACCTTAAGGTCATAGAGCAAACCAACACCCGCACGTTGGGAACCAACACTCTAATACAAATAAGCAGCAAGGCAGTGGAGCAAACCAGCGCCCGTACGCTGGGAACCAACAGACTGAGTAAATAGTAGGCCAGAAGGCAATGGAGCGAACCAGCGCCTGCGCGCTGGTAACCAACAGGCTGGATACATCGAGGCTATAAGGCAGTGAAGCGAACCAGCGTCCACACGCTGGGAACCAACAGATAGTTGTGTATAGAACCGTAAGGCAAAGGAGCAAACCAGTGCCCGCGCACTAGTACCAACAGACTAGAGTATAGTAGCCGCAAGGCAGTGGAGCGAACCAGCTTCCACACGCTGGGAACCAACAATGAACGTATAGTAGGCCGTGAGGTAGTGGAGTGATCCAGCATCCGCACGCTGGGAACCTACAGATAGTTGCGTATTGAGCCGAAAGGCAAAGGAGCGAGCCAGCACCCACCGCTGGTAACCAACAGACTAGTAGTGTAGTAGCCGCAAGGCAGTGGAGCAAACCAGCGTCCGCACGCTGGGAACCAACAGATAGTTGTGTATGGAGCTGGGAACCAACAGGTGAAAATGTCACCGGAGCAACCGAGGATCACAGATGAACAGGAACCAGCACAATGATGGTCAACCGGATCAGGAACGGCAACGGAGACTGGCAGCAGGAAACAGCAACCTCGGACGACTTCAACCGGAACAGGCACTGGAACAAGTACAGCAGACAGGAGTCTCAGGAACAGGACGAACTCAGGAAACCAGGAACACAGCAAAAGGCCCATCAAGCTTCTGTAGCATTGTGAAAGTGGGTGCAGTCTGAGACACCACGAAAGGGCAACCAAAGGGTGCCCAAACTCAGTTTAAATAGGCAATGTGAGGCGGGCTAAAGGCAGACAGCCAATGGAAGCCCCATACAGGTGATAGACACAGAAATGCAGCAATCATGGGCACCGTGATAAAATCATGACCTCAAAATCATTCAAAATAATGATAAAAAAGTTAATACAAATAAAAGGTTACATTTTACATGGTGGATGTGCATATGTTGGTGCTGGTGAATAATACATGCATATGTGTGGGAAGAAATGCTAAACAAATGATATGCAGTAGGTATGATTCCAATATAACCTTGCATTATTTTGTGTCAGCCATTCATCATTCTTCATAGCCCTGGACCCAGATGTCATAAATGGTGGCAACTGTGGCAACTGTTTGCTGTTTGTACATATGCCACATGTTTTTGTCTTATCTTTCCACATCTACCACAGGATACTTGGATGTTCTTAGATGCCTTTTTATTTTTAAAAAGCTAAGTCTAGAAACACTGCTGCTGGACAGACTTGTCATACAGGGATTAAAGATTACCTGCTACGCTGAAAACTACATGCTCCACATTATATGATTTAAAAAGTTCTCTATCCATTACTAGATTTTGCCTCCCAAGCTAAAGCCTTTTAATTTATGCAGTAAGCTATTGTGGGGTAAAGTATAAAAGGTTTTTGCAAAATCTAAGTATACTATATCATCAGTATTACGCTGTCACCATCACCAATAGGTGATAACAGTACTTTCAGGATGTTGCTGAAGATTGTAGAATACAGAGCAATCCTAGAGATCGTAGTAGCCCTCAGGAGTATATGTGTTGCAGCTGAGGCTGTGTTAGAGGTGCTGGCTGAAAAGCCAGATTGTCCAGTTGAGCCAGAACCCAACCAAGATAAACACTCCTGGGAACCGAGACTTTCTGAAGATACCTACAATGGGTGGATCCAAAAGCAGAGGAGAAACTGGAAGCGGCAGTCAGGTATACTGATAGCTCAGATGTAGATACTACAGGCCAATTAACTGGTTGCACAGACGCTGGTAACAGCAAGCAAATGAACTTACTTCTGCACTTTTACTTCTGGAAACAGCAGACAGATAAGCTTGTTAGTTAAAATGTTGAAAGCAACAGACATATGAACTCACATCTGCACATCCGTGTAAAGAGCAGACTATGAACTTTCTTACACAGATACTGGTAACAGCAGACAGATGAACTCACTTTTAAATTTTCTACACTTCGCTGGAAACAGCAGACACTGACTTGTGCAAAAACCAATAAAAGCATACAGATTAAATAATTTCTGCATTTATCGGCACTTTGTTGGAAATAGCAGACAGTTGGACTTGCTTGCAAAATGCTGGTAATAGTAGACAGATTAACACACTTGTACACTTCACTGGAAACAGAAGACAGATGAGCTGACTGGCAGAGATGCTGGAAACAGCAGCTGTGCTTCAGGTGGGAACTTACTGAGAAGGTGTCTAGGTGTCAGTCTGCTTTCCACCTGCTCACTTGCTTCTTTCACAAACAGATAGTAACATGCTTAGCTTTTAGATATTGAGTGAATTATCTTCATACTGTGAACTTCATAGACTGAGAGGCTGCTAGTTCTACTATTGTGGCTAGATGTTGCTGAAATTGTACTACTACTAGGTGTCAAAGGTGCTGCACTTCCAAGAGCAAGAGAGGAACTCATCATAGCTAAGGTGCTGGATGATAATAACCTGTATTGTTGCTGGTTACGCAACACTAGTAGTGTGTGTGTGGCTGAGTGGAGCTTGATGTTGCTGATGATGACTGACAGGATAACTGTTTTTTTTTTTGTGTTTGTGTTTGCCTGTTCTCCTATTTTAACACATTTTTCCCCTATTCAGCCCCTTTTGTCATCTTCAACACCTTTTTCTCCTATTCCTACACATATTTTGCATATGTTTCCTATGGTGCAACATTTCCCAGCACAATATTACTTCTTCTGAGAACTGTAGTGGAGAAATAAGTAGCTGCAAATCAAAGTTGGGAGTCCTGCAGCAACATATACCTTGAAAAATATGTTAGCATGCAGAGTGCATTTGTCTTTGCCCATAACACTAATTTCTTACTTAAAGGGATATTAATGTTTCATAATAAAAGCAGCTCCAATTAATCTTCATAGTATTTGGGCCATGGAGAGTGTAATTTCATTACTGTCAGAGTTGTAGGTCAAGAGTAATTGAATGATAAAGTATCCCCCTCCCTCCCCTTTTACGAATGTAACACTGCTCACCTCAGAGTAGCAGGGTGGTGTCCAAGTGGAAGGCAGAGAGGGACAACCTTCAATTAACATAAGGGAAAAACCTGAGAAACCTGTCAATGGGGGCAGGGCTTTCATTGTTCTCACAGTAAGAAGATTGTCCCTTGCTGTGAACTGTCTGGACTGTGGACCAGATTCCACATCTGAGGGGAGGTGGCTTACACTAGGTAAAAGGGACAAAAGGGGGAAACTTTATCATTCAATTACTCTTGAATTACAATTCTGACAGTATTGAAATAACAGTCTCTATGGCTCAAATGCTATGAAAATTAAGTGGAGCTGCTGTTTGTGAAACATTACTATCACTTTAAGAGACACTGACACATATTCATGATGATGTCAAGTGATAAAGTACAACCTACAATGTTGCCGATGTGTATGGTAGTCGTGTTAGTGGGGGACTGGAGTGGTATGATTGGTGGGACCTTGACAAACTGCATCTATCCTGGCATAAAAGGATCATCATCATTTATTAAATATGCTGCAGCAACCATTGCTGCAGTCAGTTTTTGTACTACCACTTTACTCCCACGTCCCAAAACTGCTATACCCCCCCACCCCTTGTGTGTTTGTTGGGCATTACTCAACAACTGTGCGTGTGTGTGTTTACTCTCTACAGTATACAACTGATGGAATGTGATGTCTTGCCTTAGATCGCAACAAAATTCTCAATGTTGTCTGCTGTCTATCAAGTCTGCCTCAGTCTCAGAGCTCACATCAGGCTTCCAGGCAGCTGTCTGACACTTTATATATTTATTTTTTTAATTATTTATGTATTCATTTTTTATATTTTTTTTATGTTGTCCACCCTGTCTTATCACAGTTACAACTAAAAAAATAAAATCAGAGGGCGTGGTTCTCTCCAGTGTGGCAACAAACACCTCTGCCATCCATCCATCTCGCTGTACTCACACCTTGAAAACACTGAACAGTGTGTCCACCACACCCTCTGCTACCCATAGATACCACCATTGCCCTAGTTTGTGACCAACTCCTTTGTGGCGGAGGCATAGGCCGCAGGACCATGGTCTTGACTTCCAGTCCCACTGACATGGTGGAAGCGAATGAGTGGCTCTCGCTCGGATGCCCTTCCTTGAACTGCCTTACTCTCTGTTGCTCTCTGGGACACTCAAGAGACAAAGATAACCCTGAACTCAGGCACATACCTACAATCAGGATCGATGTCACATGTTCAAGGACCTTCTCCACTTAAAGGGACAGTAATGTCCCAGAAAAAAAATCTTTATAGTTTTGTAGTGGTTAAAAAATTAAACTCAATGCAACAAATCCTGTCTCTCAAACCACTATGGTTTGAGAGATATTCACATTCAAAGTTCCCTCTACCCTCCCTTCTCCTGATGTCAGCTGTAAAGCTGACAGCAGGAGATCCGTGTAGGCCGACACGAGGAGGCTCTTCAGCAGAGCCAAAATTGCATTATTTAAAACAAATTACTTAATTGGAATGGTCTACAAAGTGTGTCTTTCCAGTCAGTCACAATGAATTTTGGAGTTTTTGGGGTAAACTTTCTTCCTTCATTCTTCTCCCCCAGAGTGCCCCCAGACTCCCCTAATACAAACAACAAATGTCCTACCTAAAAGACTCCCTAAACTAAGCTTCAATTCCCCTTTATTTGCCTATCTTCTCTATCTCAATAACATGCTACTTTCTCCTCTCACAAACACAGAATGGCATGCTACGAGAGCCTATTGCTGTAGAAAAGTAGAGACAGCTTTCATGTGGTGGGAGCACTTTTTTCTTCACATTGATTTCAATGCAATGAGTTAGGCGCAAAAAGCAGGAAAATGGCACTTTTTGTGGGAAATTATTCACCAAGCAGGAAGTGCCATTTTTTGTCAATTTTTGTCTGAGGTGGAAACTTTCGTCCATACCTACTGTTTTTCTCAAATTTATTGCCTCTGTGAAAAATTCCACACATCCCTACTCCTTTGTCTGTTTACTCCTTAGAGCCATGTCCACTTGCTGTAATACAGTTGCTCCAATTACATTTTACAAATGAACCTTTCAAACTGTATGTTTGACATTCCTTCATTTAACTACCTTATATACGGTAACAAAAAAAAATCTGATTTCATAAAACTACATTTCATGGTTCTCTGTTGTATAAAACACTGCATATTTTACTAGGAAATGCTTCCTCTTTAGTGATTCATTTTAAAACACTGTAAACTATTCTAAACTAATCACTTCATCTTTTCCCTATCGGTTTTAGTATTTCAGTTCCATAAAAAGCTGGAGAAATCCCTTTAGTCAAAATATATTTCTCCATAGCCATTTTTTATTAAAATGTCAGCTTGTACAATACTTTTTTCTTTCTACACAGTCTTAAAACTTATTTTAGCTTCACATCATACTTTAATAATATTGCAAATCCTATGAACAGTGGCTCACATCAGATATTTAGCCTGGATGCATAATACTTGAGAATCCTCATTGATTCTCTTCACAGTCTGGCACTATAGTCTAAGATTTATGAATATTAAGCTCTGCTTGCCCCACAGCAAAAGTATACTCAGTAAGATATTTGCTGAGATCAGGACTCTTGATTCTCCCTTCAAACAAGCATTGATAAGGTGGTACTATAACATATGACATTCAAAAAAGTTCACTGAGACTAACATTGCACAAAAAATAAGGTAATGATTACACCATATTGCTGATAAACTATAACATCATGCAAAATAATTAAGGGTGTTCTTGAATATTGTAGACATCCTGTAAATCTTGCATAAAAACTGCACATGGAATCATAGAGACACATTCTACTGCACCATAGGGGTCAAATAAAAATACTCATTGATTTAAATGGGGGTTTTAAACCCTAGAATGCTAGAGAGATCTCCAATGCATTATACTAAAAACATTCCTAGCACACAAGTGGAAAAAGCACCATTAAAACCAATATAAATTTGAAGAGTTATTTGTCCCCTATTGTGCAGTTGGTGTGCCACCAGATTGATCAATTTATTTATAATAGGTTTTCTTATTTGAATTACATGTCACATAAGAATAAAATGGCTCTATTATCTGCATATTCTAATATGAAAGGGACCTTGACACTAAAGATGCTGTTTACTGTCAAGTTTTGTTTCACTACAGACCCCTGTCTGTCCCACAGCAAAGAGAAGTCATGGAGAAGATGCAGTCAAAAGTGATAAGGGGCCAGGAAGGCGATATGGTGGAAAATTCTTGTAGCTGGCATTTCAACGTTATACACTGTCGTGTCTTCACCATCATATCCCTGTGAATTCACCAATAATCTTCCACAACCAACCTGCATTGCAATGAATACACTATGGCTTCAAAAGGTTATAATTTTGCTCTAACTTATTCAACAATTGCTCATTTGCATATGTAAATGCAGTTTAACAGCCATTGTCATATTCATGTGGGTGTGTATATATATTAATGTAATCTAGCTCTGAGGTGTTTTGTGGTGCAGCCTGCATATCGTAGACCACAGTTGATTAAATATATTAAATATATAATTAAAGAAGCTCCCAGTAAGCTGCTTAAGAATTCATTTTTTTAATGTTTTATTTGTATTTAATTTTTTTAAGTTCTCCACCCTATCTTTTCAGTCAGTCAAAAAAAAATTATAGCTGAAAAACAAAATCAGCAACTTCTTTCCCCAGACTTCTCCAGCACAGAGACAATAAAAGCAAAATCAGCAGACAAATTGGACCGACCTGCCTGTGTCTTGCCAGTCAGTCACACCGAATCTTGGGGTACTTGGGGTCAACCTCCTACCTCCCTTCTTCTGCCCCAGACTTCTCTAATTCAGAGAACAAATATCCTACCTCAAAGACTCCCTAAACTGAGATTAAATTCCCATTTAATTGCCTATCTACTCTAGCCCAAAAACGTGTTGCTTTCTCCTCTCACAAACACAGAACAGCATGCTGTGAGAGCCTGACACCCTTTTATATGGCTTTATGAAAGTAGAGAAAACTTTCATGTGGTGGGGAAAATGTTTTCTTCCCATTCACTTCAATGCAAAAAGTGGGAAAATGGCACTTTTCGCAGGAAATTAATTGCCAGGCGGGAAGTGCCCTAATCATTAATAGGATATGTATTTACGGTAGTTTTTGAATATTTTTTGTTTTGTTAGAAATGGAGCCACAACTATGGCATCTTGATTTTCCACATCTGTAACTACCAGATAGACCTAAAAGGGACATAATAACATAATATTTTTCCTATTATAAAATAGTTGTTTTCTTCTATTGTAGGTTGAAACGCTACTCTGTGCCGATATACTTTGAGAGTCCCTGCTCTAACATATATAACTCTTGGGTTTTCATCTAAATCTTCTCACAACTAAGGATAGGTGAAAATTTCCTCCTCAAACTGAAATTGGCAAAAAATTGCACTTTGCACTTGGCAGAAAATGTCCCGCGAAAAGTGCCGATTTTCCACTTTTCTGCTTTTTTCACCTAGGTCATTCCATTGAAATCAATGGGAACATAGAAGTTACACAAAACACATAGCAAATATTATTTTATTTCCCAAAGGCATAGTATAAAAGGAGCATGAGGATGCCTGTGTTGGTGGGGTGTGGGGAAAAAAATCAGTTGAACAGGGGATGATTTTTGGGGGCGTTGTTTACTGGGATTGAGGGGCAGTTAATAAAAAATAAATCCTAAATAAAATAAAATAGAAACCATAAGACATGGTATAAAGGGGTCTGAGGAGGGTGCCTGCGTTGGTGAATGAATTAATCATTTGAACAGGGAATTTGTTTTGGGGGGGTTTCTTGACGGCTATTGGGGGGACAGTTAATAAAAAATAAATAAAATAAGAAATTTGTATTTAAAGTAATAGAGACAGGACCCCCCCTGACATAAGCTGCCACTGGGGTGGACTGATACTTGAAAGAGTATTTTGTAGAGGGTGATTTGTTAGATTTGTTGTTAGAGGCCTTTGTAGGGCTTAGACTTATTAGAGGCCCAAGCCCTGAAGAAACATTGATTTGTAGGACTTAAGCTTGTTTGGCACAAACCCTAAGGAAACACTGATTTGTAGGACTTAGGCTTGTTAGTAAATACCCCCCCCCAATTTTTTTTTTTTGCAGGACTAGTTTTTTTTGTTTTTTTTTTCAAAGCCCAATCCCTAAATGGCCACTGTCAAATGTCCTCCTGAGTTCTGAGTTGCAACTGCTGTTCACACTGCTGAGCTGTTTAAGCAGCAGGATGGTTAGGCAGCTGAAAGGGAATGGGATCAAAAATAGCAGTAACATGGGTGATGGATAATGAAGGTTCCAATTGCCTCCCACAACTAGCTTCAATGATGCATCTGAGGCAGTAGAAGCACAATAAGTATCCTCCAGTCTATGTGGAGAAAAGAACAAGTTGGCTACTAAATCTTCTCCACCTGCCTTTCCTCCAAAATCATCATGGGTGTGTTGTTATTAGAATATATTTTTTCCCTGCAATGGGTAGAGACGAACTGCCACATCCTAACATCAACAGAGTGGCTATCATTTGGTGGGGGAGGTAATGATGAACGATGTGGATTGGCAGAAGATGTAGTTGTTATCCTAGAAGGTGATGGTGAGCTAGTTGTTTCACTTGTCAAGGAACTTCCAATCTCTGCCTGGGTTGTTCTGTTCCTCCTCCTCTTTGATCTCCGCCTCGCCTTTTGTTGTCTTTCTGGAGAGTCAGAGACAGCAAAAGCGGTGCTTGATTTCTGTGGTGGGTGTTTGTCTTTAACACGTTTGACATAAATGTCATGGTGTCTGTGTTTCATGTGTGTTATCAGGATGCTTGTGCCAAGGTGTGTTCCCTCCTTTCCTCTTCTCACTGACTTGTCACATATTGTGCACAGTGTCGTTGATGATGACTGTGCTGTACCTGCCCCAACAGAAAAATAGTCCCACACCCATGATGACTTCTGGGGGAAGGGAACAGATGGAGAAGAATGGCCTCTTTCTTCTTGTCCTCCACATTCCCCTTCATTGTCTGTGGCAGCGGATAATGTTGCTGCTGTTGCTGCTACTGCCTCAGATTCAGCACTGAAACTAGGATCAGGAGTATTGCTACTGCTGGCAAGTGAAACCTGTTCTACTCCCTCATCACTTGTTGACCCCATTCCCACTGTGTCCATGGTGGTCTGTGGCACACTAGCCTGCTCCTCAGCATCCTGCTGCCCTGGCAACTCAGGGTCAGAAGGAATTAGAGCATTTGCAAATTCCTCTAATTCCAAAATCTCACTGCTAGTGGTAGCGGTGGTAATGCCCATCCTCATTTCTGTCTCCCATTCGTTCTCAGTTTCTGTTAAAAAGGCCATCAATTTCTCTTCCACCCCAGCTTCTCTAGCATCATCATCACTACCACCACCACTAGTCCCTACATGCTGTTGTTGCTGCTGCTCTATTCCAGACATCTCACAGCTGCTTGGAGGAGGTGACGAGCAATGTGACAGAGGGTCCTCTAATGTCACACTTGCCATTTCCTTTTGACCTGAAGAAGAAGGCAGACTAGCATTAGCAGCAGTAGCAGTAGGCATACTGATCTGTGCCCCTGATGGTGGTGATGGTATTAATTCTGAGCCTGCTCTCCTCCTCCAACACCAGTTCTGGCCTCTTAAGGATCATGTTCAAATTGGACACTGTAGTGAAGGGAAGGGGACTCCCAGAGCCAGAGGAATGGTATCGGGTCCCTTGAACGCTAGTCTGGATGCTCTCAAATGTTTCCCCTACCATTCTGACTGCTTCACCATTACTGCTACTACTACTAACAATAACCACATCAAGTTTAGCTACAGAGTCTTCCTCCTCAGTCTCACAGTGTTTTAAGTTCGTGGCTTGGGGTGAATTAATTTGGCGCAAAAGGTTGCACAATAGCAGCTGTGTTAAAATCAATGTAGTTGTGAAGAAACTGCAAACTCACACCATGTGCTTTTTTACAAAATGGCGTCCTCAACCATGTGGAGACAGGCTGGGGCCTAGCAAGATGGAGTCAGACCATGTGTTTGCTGAGATAAATTCTATGAACAAAGGCAAGGCCTACAACTTGCTCACACCACACAAACCCCAACACAGCTATTAGAAGCAATATGAATTTGCCCACACCCAAAAAGCCAACCCTTTAATTAAAGGATATATCCAAAGAAATTTGTCCTAATGACCAATACCACAATTAACACAATAACACCCCAGTACTAGCAGTAAGCAATAATATTTAATAACAAACAATAATATTAACAATACACTGTATATTATCAAATATATTCTAGCTAAAACATCTAATAATATTAACTAGACAATTACTTACTGCAGTGCAAATAAAACACATAATACAACAATTATAGTAGAAAACACTATACGTTGGTTACTAAGGTATTTTTCCTAGAAATATTATAGATAGTATGAAAATAATAGAGAGATACTTAGTTTCTATACTCATCTATCTGGAACAATGAGGATGGTGCTGCAGGGGAAAAAACAGGCCAGGATCCTGGAACAGTTCTTGGGGCCTAGGCAAGGCATGGCCCCCTTGCTGCTGGTCACATCTCCCTCTCCATAGCTCTCCTGCTCCAAGATCCTTCTTCCCCCCAAAAGACCTGCCAAGACTCCCCTTTGGCTCTCTGCACACCTCTCTTATTGTTGGCAAGCCCCACCCATCTCCAGCCCACTTTACCTGATTGACACACCCCTCCTCCCCTTCTCCTAGAAGGAAGAGAAACAAAAGAGCAGGTTGTCCTCCTTTGTCATTTTCCCGCCCAAACAGACCAGGGAGACAACAAAGGAAAATGGTGTCTAAAACACTAAATGTGATTTTATGACAGGGGAACATATCCATGTAATGGACGCAGTTTTTGTCGCAAATTCTGAAGCAACATACCTGTGTCCATAACATTCCACCTCTTGGTCCCATGTCATAAACCACACTAAAGTCGCTCACTGGATAGGTAGGTCACTGACTTCCCAAATCACCCAAATAGTCCAACGTCTGATGTTTCCTGGAGTGTGTCTATTATAGCTGTCAGTTTTGATGGATCATAAATAAATTTGCCTTCATAGTTCACAATATAACTGCAGCATTATTTTCCTACCAGCCAGCAAACTCCTACTTTGGCAGTAAGAAAAGTCCAGGGCTAGGCGATTTTGGAGAGCTACCGCCCTGATTTGTAGCTGCTCATAAGACAGTTTGGTAGTAGAGTCCAGTGTTGTGTCCAGAGAGTTGTCTCATTTCTCGCTGGGCCCACGGGACTCCAAGGAACGGGTACCCTCCTTCCTCACTGACGGGGATGGTGCTGCAACAGTCAGAGGAGTTGTCCACTCTTGCATAGCTGGCCAAGGGGTTCATGAATGTGTTGGACGATCAAGGGTTCAGAGGAGCTAGCCGGCCACCAATCTATTTGAGGGAAAGAAGATAGGTACAGAATCACCATTTCATAATACAACTTTAGTATTACCAGGACCATCTGAAATAACCTCTCCTTTCTGCCTGTGCTGATCAGTGGATCGCGGTAACACCCACACTTTGGACCCCATGAGCACTTGTTTATCCTCATCCCAGGATAACAAGATTTTATGGGGTACCCAGGCTGCCACCTCTCCTAGGATTGTACCAGCAATTAACCTACTTGGGTCATTCCTAGACAGAGATGCATTCATCCATCCACACTCACACTCCCTGTTGTGCTCCAACCCTCTTTGGTCAGTTTTTTAGTGAGCACTAAGGTTACCTCTTGTTCCTGGAGGCATATTGCCTCCTATGGGAAAGACTAACTTCTGTTAACCTCTCCCACTACCAAGAGAAAAAAATAAAATAAAATGTTAGTTTAAATTGAAATATGGGGTGGCTACCAGTACATGTCAACCCGCAAACTAACAAATGGATTGTCATTACATGTAAGCCGGGCATATAGAGATAAGTTCTGTTGGTCAGTCATGTAAAATCCTAAAGGCCTGTGTAAAGTTCTCTCCCACCCCTTCTATGACATACTTGGGGATAGTGTATGAATCTGTCCTTTCAAAAGCCCATTGCACCTTTTAATCAACCCCGAGGCTTGGGGTGATATGGGATAGCCTGCGCCCATTGGACTGACCAGCAAAGCGAGTACCGGTGTCCGTTTTGAAAACTGGATCTATGGGACCTCTTCATTTTGGTCTTCAGGTTCCTTATTTGAGTCAATTCTTCCGTCGTTTTATTGAGGTTCATTTCCCCCACAACTCTTGGCATTAGTCTTGTTCAGGCGGCTGCCCAAATCTTCTCCCAAAGTTCTGTACCTCCCCACACTAATGTTCCATGTAATAAGCCAAAGGTAGTCTCTTTATATCGGCATACTTCTGGTAATTTGAATCACCTATATCTTGCTCTTGTATCACCACCTCTCCATACGGATTGCATGTTACAACAGTCCAGCGTCTTTTGTTCTTTGCAGGCTATAATTCCTCATATGGCAAAGTTGACTTGATTGGAGAAAGCTGTAATGCAAGTATCTTCCAAGTATTTGGATGTGGCAAGAATTCATATGTCGCGAGACCATTGAAGCTTTGTTAATCCACCTTGCTCTTGTGCGTACCATTTTCCACTTCATGAGAGCTGGACTCCTGGCCCACCTCTGCACAGATAGGTAGGCCTCTTCACCCCAAGTGGTTGGGGCCTTTAATGTCACAGTCTCTAAAAGGTATTGGAAGTTGGCTTGATTCTCTGGCAACCGGATCATGGCATGTGGCGGGGGAGTGTTGATAGTGTTGGGGCATCAAAGGTATATTAGCTTCCTTCCCAAGTGAATGCAAATGGAATTTTGTGACTCAGGTGCAATGAGAATTGGAAAAGAAAGTATGCACTATATCAATCGCTGCATGCCACCCCTGTGTCTGTTTGGCTGTCATAAATGACAGGGACGATACTGGGGACTGCAGCGCTCAATGGCGGTGCCACTCTATTGAGTCCCCTATAATCTATCGTTCCACACCAAGAAACCGTCTGACTTCTTAACAGGAATCACAGGAGAGTTTAAAGAGCAAAATTGCAGGATGAACTAAAACTGACTAATCTGATTTCTTTCAACCCTCCTGGTAGCCCTTGTTGGACTACAGGGAGAGAGAATGACAACAGGTGTCCTGTTTGTATTTCCTCTCACTACCTCCCATGCCGCATGAACATAAGAGGGTTTGTGAGGAAAGCCAAAATCTGAACACATCTCAACTGCATCTCTATTATGCGTCCTAACAATATATTTACCCCCAAGATATTGTCAGGAAATTGGAAACTCAAAATATTAGCCATAAACCCAGGGGCCCTTTGTTTATGGAATATGTGACTGTGGTTTGTATAGCCTTAGTTACTCTTTCCCCTAGACCCTCTCTGTGAAATGATGGGGCCTACAAGTTTGGAAGGGTTACCTGTAACACTGTTACCTCGGCCCCAGTGTATACTAAGGCTAAAACCTAGGTGTGGTTGGTTTCCTTTCCCCACCCTACAGTCAAAGGAACATGGGGCTGTCGATCCCCAGCCTTGATGGGTAACCTTTTGCTGGGGATTGGCCGTCCCATGGGTCCATTCCGTCATTGTCCGCTATGGCACATAATGGGTACAGGGATTTTGTTTTCCTAGGATGGGGAACAGGAGGACAGGAATTAGCAACAGGAATATTAAATTCAGATGGTGTGTATATCAGATTTGCTTCATTAGTGAGAGTTTTAGAAATAGGTACATTAATATGTACCTTTCTCTTAAAAGCTTTCCACCTTTTGAACAAGACATGATTTGACCTTTTTTTTAGCTCATCTACATTGACACCAGCTTTAACAAGATCTACCATCATTTCTTTCCTTGACACCTTTGTGTGTGTGGAAGCATCCTGTTTATTATTCCTCTTAGGTTTATCAATAGGTGGTTTCCCTTCATCCTTCCTTTCTGGCTTGCTAGCCATGGAGACACCCCTTTTCTGATTAACCTTTTCCTCTGTTTTGTATTCCCCCAATTCTGCTAAACCTTTTTTACTCACAAAAATCTGACCATTTTCTGCTGTACCATTTATCATTGACAGAGGGGACCCTCTTTTAGCATTTACCGACTCATGTCTATCACAGTCCCTGTGTACCCTTCGTTTTCTCTGCTGGGTGATGAGTGGGCGAGCTTTGAAGCTGTCCACCTTTTCGTCATCATCAGAGGAGGAAACATATGAGTATTTTGAGTACTCCTTTTCTTCAGAGGAGGATGAGAAGAGTGACTCTGGGTCCCTGCAGGGCCCTGTAGTCAGTGTTCTCACCTTTCTGGTGGTGTATGGCACTTTACCCCTGTGAGAGCGACAACGGTCAAGTTTATTGATTAGCCGAGTATTAGTCTCCTGTAATTCAGTCTTACGGGCATTGTTATTTTCCAAACATTCATTTGATATTAACAATTTTTGTTTTACATCAGCTAAATCTCTTTCTAGGGCTTGTCTCTTTACTACCTCATTTTTTAAGGCATGTAAAATAATCCACCCCACTTCTGCCGCAGCTCTGCTCTCATGTTTAGAATAGACCCCTAAATCAAGCTTAAGTGCCATACCTCCTATCTCTTCCCCAACCTCTGGGTACACTGGAGCACTGTGACGTACTAGCTCATCTGCTATGGCATTCCATCTACCCATAGCAGTAGCCCAATGTGGTACAGCCCCAAATTTGGGTCTTTTGCCCCCAATCAATGCACTCAACTTCTTCTTAAAGAAACCCATTCTCTCAGTCAGAATATCAAGCGCAATCAGACGGTAGGACAATCACGTGTTTGTAGTGAGCCTTACTAGTATGTGTTGTACCACTAACCCACACACTCAGGCCGCACTTATGTGTTTTTATTTTCACTCATGGGAAAACACTCAAACTAACAGTGAAAGTCACAGAACACACAAACTGTTGAATGTTTGTTTTTTTTTCCTGCCCTTCTAGAAAACAAACAAACTCATACATAACACATACATCAGTCTTGGGAATTTTAGTACAAGTATTTGAAGTCACCTGTCTAGGTACAAGTGCTAGTGACTAGTCAATTGTCCACTGCAATGGTACAATGCTAGTTAGTCACCTGCCTAGGGAACAAGCGCTCAAAGTCACCTGATAGAGTATGATGTTATGTAGGTAATAATCCAGTTTATCCAGACATATTACTTTGGGCAGTGTAGAATTAATCCCCCATCAAAGCACTCAGTAATTCATGCTCTCAGGAAATTCATGCTCTCCGTTAAATATACTTTAAAGTTAGTATTGTAAACAATACACAAGTGTTTCTAATTAAAGCAATTTAACAGCAGAGCAGATATGCGTGTTTAACCAAGTACCTGAACACAGGTTAGCAGGCACACGTATGTTTTTACTTTCACACAGGGAGAAAACACGCAAACCACTATGAAAGTTACAGAACACACAAACTGTTGAATGTTTTTATGCCTTTCAAGAAAACAAGCAAACTCATATACACACACCTGCACGTCAGGTAACTTCCTATTAAGCTTCAAAGTTAGTTCTCCCAATGAAAGGGCACACAAGTTTATAATTGAAGCACTACTTCAAAGTTAGTGACATCTCCACAAAGGCAAATGGTACAAATGCTAGTTAGTCACCTGCCTCAGGCGCTCAAGCCACCTGTCTAGGTACAAGTGCTAGTGACTAGTCAATTGTCCAATGTAGTTACCCTCTATGGAAAGCACACAAGTCTATAATTGAAGCGTGACTTTAAAGTTAGCAACTTCTCTGCAGAGGCACACAAGGATTTAACTGAAGTAGGACTTCAGAGTTAGTTACACTCTACAGAGAGCACACAAGAGTTAATTAAAGTCCCTTTAATAGGAAGTCTTGACAGTACAGAGATATGCATATGCGCAATAAATCTAGCCACACTAGAAATATCACGTCCGGCAATTGCAGAACCTTGACCTGAACGGTTACAATTAAAATGCCTCAAAGTTAGCACTCCTCTAATGAGAGCACACAAGGGTTAATTGAAGCAGTGTAACTGTAAACGTTCCCTCTTGCATCTGTATATATCTATACCCATACACATACACAATACCCAGGCATGTATACACACACGTATGCATTTATGTAATACAGACAATACAGGTAACTGTAATATGAGCACTTATCTATACACTTCGAAGTTTGAAACTCCTCTATGAGGGCCCCACAAGTCTATAATCAAAGCATGAAAAGTACACTTATTACAATTCAAGAGTATTCCAGCACACAAATCCTCTTTCAGTGAATAAGCCCCTTGCAGTGTGACAATACTAAAACCCACCACTCTTGTCGCAGTGTGGTACTGGCACACAAAAATAACTTGGGACGCTTACTTACTAAATTGCCCAGGAAAAAATATTAATTAAAAAATGTATTTTTTAACAAAATATTAATTTCTAGGAAATATGTCAATAACGGTTATTAATCATTAATATTAATAATTTCTGCGAATACCCTGCTCAACTACGCCATTTGTTTTAAGTTTGTGGCTTGGGGTGAATTAATTTGGCGCAAAAGGTTGCACAATAGCAGCTGTGTTAAAATCAATGTAGTTGTGAAGAAACTTCAAACTCACACCATGTGCTTTTATACAAAATGGCGTCCTCAACCATGTGGAGACAGGCTGGGGCCTAGCAAGATGGAGTCAGACCATGTGTTTGCTCTGAGATAAATTCTATGAACAAAGGCAAGGCCTACAACTTGCTCACACCACACAAACCCCAACACAGCTATTAGAAGCAATATGAATTTGCCCACACCCAAAAAGCCAACCCTTTAATTAAAGGATATATCCAGAGAAATTTGTCCTAATGACCAATACCACAATTAACACAATAACACCCCAGTACTAGCAGTAAGCAATAATATTTAATAACAAACAATAATATTAACAATACACTGTATATTATCAAATATATTCTAGCTAAAACATCTAATAATATTAACTAGACAATTACTTACTGCAGTGCAAATAAAACACATAATACAACAATTATAGTAGAAAACACTATACGTTGGTTACTAAGGTATTTTTCCTAGAAATATTATAGATAGTATGAAAATAATAGAGAGATACTTAGTTTCTATACTCATCTATCTGGAACAATGAGGATGGTGCTGCAGGGGAAAAAACAGGCCAGGATCCTGGAACAGTTCTTGGGGCCTAGGCAAGGCATGGCCCCCTTGCTGCTGGTCACATCTCCCTCTCCATAGCTCTCCTGCTCCAAGATCCTTCTTCCCCCCAAAAGACCTGCCAAGACTCCCCTTTGGCTCTCTGCACACCTCTCTTATTGTTGGCAAGCCCCACCCATCTCCAGCCCACTTTACCTGATTGACACACCCCTCCTCCCCTTCTCCTAGAAGGAAGAGAAACAAAAGAGCAGGTTGTCCTCCTTTGTCATTTTCCCACCCAAACAGACCAGGGAGACAACAAAGGAAAATGGTGTCTAAAACACTAAATGTGATTTTATGACAGGGGAACATATCCATGTAATGGACGCAGTTTTTGTCGCAAATTCTGAAGCAACATACCTGTGTCCATAACATTCCACCTCTTGGTCCCATGTCATAAACCACACTAAAGTCGCTCACTGGATAGGTAGGTCACTGACTTCCCAAATCACCCAAATAGTCCAACGTCTGATGTTTCCTGGAGTGTGTCTATTATAGCTGTCAGTTTTGATGGATCATAAATAAATTTGCCTTCATAGTTCACAATATAACTGCAGCATTATTTTCCTACCAGCCAGCAAACTCCTACTTTGGCAGTAAGAAAAGTCCAGGGCTAGGCGATTTTGGAGAGCTACCGCCCTGATTTGTAGCTGCTCATAAGACAGTTTGGTAGTAGAGTCCAGTGTTGTGTCCAGAGAGTTGTCTCATTTCTCGCTGGGCCCACGGGACTCCAAGGAACGGGTACCCTCCTTCCTCACTGACGGGGATGGTGCTGCAACAGTCAGAGGAGTTGTCCACTCTTGCATAGCTGGCCAAGGGGTTCATGAATGTGTTGGACGATCAAGGGTTCAGAGGAGCTAGCCGGCCACCAATCTATTTGAGGGAAAGAAGATAGGTACAGAATCACCATTTCATAATACAACTTTAGTATTACCAGGACCATCTGAAATAACCTCTCCTTTCTGCCTGTGCTGATCAGTGGATCGCGGTAACACCCACACTTTGGACCCCATGAGCACTTGTTTATCCTCATCCCAGGATAACAAGATTTTATGGGGTACCCAGGCTGCCACCTCTCCTAGGATTGTACCAGCAATTAACCTACTTGGGTCATTCCTAGACAGAGATGCATTCATCCATCCACACTCACACTCCCTGTTGTGTTCCAACCCTCTTTGGTCAGTTTTTTAGTGAGCACTAAGGTTACCTCTTGTTCCTGGAGGCATATTGCCTCCTATGGGAAAGACTAACTTCTGTTAACCTCTCCCACTACCAAGAGAAAAAAATAAAATAAAATGTTAGTTTAAATTGAAATATGGGGTGGCTACCAGTACATGTCAACCCGCAAACTAACAAATGGATTGTCATTACATGTAAGCCGGGCATATAGAGATAAGTTCTGTTGGTCAGTCATGTAAAATCCTAAAGGCCTGTGTAAAGTTCTCTCCCACCCCTTCTATGACATACTTGGGGATAGTGTATGAATCTGTCCTTTCAAAAGCCCATTGCACCTTTTAATCAACACGAGGCTTGGGGTGATATGGGATAGCCTGCGCCCATTGGACTGACCAGCAAAGCGAGTACCGGTGTCCGTTTTGAAAACTGGATCTATGGGACCTCTTCATTTTGGTCTTCAGGTTCCTTATTTGAGTCAATTCTTCCGTCGTTTTATTGAGGTTCATTTCCCCCACAACTCTTGGCATTAGTCTTGTTCAGGCGGCTGCCCAAATCTTCTCCCAAAGTTCTGTACCTCCCCACACTAATGTTCCATGTAATAAGCCAAAGGTAGTCTCTTTATATCGGCATACTTCTGGTAATTTGAATCACCTATATCTTGCTCTTGTATCACCACCTCTCCATACGGATTGCATGTTACAACAGTCCAGCGTCTTTTGTTCTTTGCAGGGTATAATTCCTCATATGGCAAAGTTGACTTGATTGGAGAAAGCTGTAATGCAAGTATCTTCCAAGTATTTGGATGTGGCAAGAATTCATATGTCGCGAGACCATTGAAGCTTTGTTAATCCACCTTGCTCTTGTGCGTACCATTTTCCACTTCATGAGAGCTGGACTCCTGGCCCACCTCTGCACAGATAGGTAGGCCTCTTCACCCCAAGTGGTTGGGGCCTTTAATGTCACAGTCTCTAAAAGGTATTGGAAGTTGGCTTGATTCTCTGGCAACCGGATCATGGCATGTGGCGGGGGAGTGTTGATAGTGTTGGGGCATCAAAGGTATATTAGCTTCCTTCCCAAGTGAATGCAAATGGAATTTTGTGACTCAGGTGCAATGAGAATTGGAAAAGAAAGTATGCACTATATCAATCGCTGCATGCCACCCCTGTGTCTGTTTGGCTGTCATAAATGACAGGGACGATACTGGGGACTGCAGCGCTCAATGGCGGTGCCACTCTATTGAGTCCCCTATAATCTATCGTTCCACACCAAGAAACCGTCTGACTTCTTAACAGGAATCACAGGAGAGTTTAAAGAGCAAAATTGCAGGATGAACTAAAACTGACTAATCTGATTTCTTTCAACCCTCCTGGTAGCCCTTGTTGGACTACAGGGAGAGAGAATGACAACAGGTGTCCTGTTTGTATTTCCTCTCACTACCTCCCATGCCGCATGAACATAAGAGGGTTTGTGAGGAAAGCCAAAATCTGAACACATCTCAACTGCATCTCTATTATGCGTCCTAACAATATATTTACCCCCAAGATATTGTCAGGAAATTGGAAACTCAAAATATTAGCCATAAACCCAGGGGCCCTTTGTTTATGGAATATGTGACTGTGGTTTGTATAGCCTTAGTTACTCTTTCCCCTAGACCCTCTCTGTGAAATGATGGGGCCTACAAGTTTGGAAGGGTTACCTGTAACACTGTTACCTCGGCCCCAGTGTATACTAAGGCTAAAACCTAGGTGTGGTTGGTTTCCTTTCCCCACCCTACAGTCAAAGGAACATGGGGCTGTCGATCCCCAGGCTTGATGGGTAACCTTTTGCTGGGGATTGGCCGTCCCATGGGTCCATTCCGTCATTGTCCGCTATGGCACATAATGGGTACAGGGATTTTGTTTTCCTAGGATGGGGAACAGGAGGACAGGAATTAGCAACAGGAATATTAAATTCAGATGGTGTGTATATCAGATTTGCTTCATTAGTGAGAGTTTTAGAAATAGGTACATTAATATGTACCTTTCTCTTAAAAGCTTTCCACCTTTTGAACAAGACATGATTTGACCTTTTTTTTAGCTCATCTACATTGACACCAGCTTTAACAAGATCTACCATCATTTCTTTCCTTGACACCTTTGTGTGTGTGGAAGCATCCTGTTTATTATTCCTCTTAGGTTTATCAATAGGTGGTTTCCCTTCATCCTTCCTTTCTGGCTTGCTAGCCATGGAGACACCCCTTTTCTGATTAACCTTTTCCTCTGTTTTGTATTCCCCCAATTCTGCTAAACCTTTTTTACTCACAAAAATCTGACCATTTTCTGCTGTACCATTTATCATTGACAGAGGGGACCCTCTTTTAGCATTTACCGACTCATGTCTATCACAGTCCCTGTGTACCCTTCGTTTTCTCTGCTGGGTGATGAGTGGGCGAGCTTTGAAGCTGTCCACCTTTTCGTCATCATCAGAGGAGGAAACATATGAGTATTTTGAGTACTCCTTTTCTTCAGAGGAGGATGAGAAGAGTGACTCTGGGTCTCTGCAGGGCCCTGTAGTCAGTGTTCTCACCTTTCTGGTGGTGTATGGCACTTTACCCCTGTGAGAGCGACAACGGTCAAGTTTATTGATTAGCCGAGTATTAGTCTCCTGTAATTCAGTCTTACGGGCATTGTTATTTTCCAAACATTCATTTGATATTAACAATTTTTGTTTTACATCAGCTAAATCTCTTTCTAGGGCTTGTCTCTTTACTACCTCATTTTTTAAGGCATGTAAAATAATCCACCCCACTTCTGCCGCAGCTCTGCTCTCATGTTTAGAATAGACCCCTAAATCAAGCTTAAGTGCCATACCTCCTATCTCTTCCCCAACCTCTGGGTACACTGGAGCACTGTGACGTACTAGCTCATCTGCTATGGCATTCCATCTACCCATAGCAGTAGCCCAATGTGGTACAGCCCCAAATTTGGGTCTTTTGCCCCCAATCAATGCACTCAACTTCTTCTTAAAGAAACCCATTCTCTCAGTCAGAATATCAAGCGCAATCAGACGGTAGGACAATCACGTGTTTGTAGTGAGCCTTACTAGTATGTGTTGTACCACTAACCCACACACTCAGGCCGCACTTATGTGTTTTTATTTTCACTCATGGGAAAACACTCAAACTAACAGTGAAAGTCACAGAACACACAAACTGTTGAATGTTTGTTTTTTTTTCCTGCCCTTCTAGAAAACAAACAAACTCATACATAACACATACATCAGTCTTGGGAATTTTAGTACAAGTATTTGAAGTCACCTGTCTAGGTACAAGTGCTAGTGACTAGTCAATTGTCCACTGCAATGGTACAATGCTAGTTAGTCACCTGCCTAGGGAACAAGCGCTCAAAGTCACCTGATACAGTACGATGTTATGTAGGTAATAATCCAGTTTATCCAGACATATTACTTTGGGCAGTGTAGAATTAATCCCCCATCAAAGCACTCAGTAATTCATGCTCTCAGGAAATTCATGCTCTCCGTTAAATATACTTTAAAGTTAGTATTGTAAACAATACACAAGTGTTTCTAATTAAAGCAATTTAACAGCAGAGCAGATATGCGTGTTTAACCAAGTACCTGAACACAGGTTAGCAGGCACACGTATGTTTTTACTTTCACACAGGGAGAAAACACGCAAACCACTATGAAAGTTACAGAACACACAAACTGTTGAATGTTTTTATGCCTTTGAAGAAAACAAACAAACTCATATACACACACCTGAACGTCAGGTGACTTCCTATTAGGCTTCAAAGTTAGTTCTCCCAATGAAAGGGCACACAAGTTTTATAATTGAAGCACTACTTCAAAGTTAGTGACATCTCCACAAAGGCAAATGGTACAAATGCTAGTTAGTCACCTGCCTCAGGAGCTCAAGTCACCTGTCTAGGTACAAGTGCTAGTGACTAGTCAATTGTCCAATGTAGTTACCCTTTATGGAAAGCACACAAGTCTATAATTGAAGCGTGACTTTAAAGTTAGCCACTTCTCTGCAGAGGCACACAAGGATTTAACTGAAGTAGGACTTCAGAGTTAGTTACACTCTACAGAGAGCACACAAGAGTTAATTAAAGTCCCTTTAATAGGAAATCTTGACAGTACAGAGATATGCATATGCGCAATAAATCTAGCCACACTAGAAATATCACGTCCGGCAATTGCAGAACCTTGACTTAACGTTTACAATTAAAATGCCTCAAAGTTAGCACTCCTCTAATGAGAGCACACAAGGGTTAATTGAAGCAGTGTAACTGTAAACGCTCCCTCTTGCCTCTGTATATATCTATACCCATACACCTACACAATAACCAGGCATATACATCACAATACCCAGGCACGTATCATATATGCAATACAGACAATACAGGTAACTGTAATATGAGCACTTATCTATGCACTTTGAAGTTTGAAACTCCTCTATGAGGGCCCCACAAGTCTATAATCAAAGCATGCAAAGTACACCTATTACAATTCAAGAGTATTCCAGCACACAAATCCTCTTTTAGTGAATAAGCCCCTTGCAATGTGACAATACTAAAACCCACCACTCTTGTCGCAGTGTGGTACTGGCACACAAAAATAACTTGGGACACTTACTGACTAAATTGCCCAGGAAAAAATATTAATTAAAAAATTATTAAAAAATGTATTTTTTAACAAAATATTAATTTCTGGGAAATATGTCAATAATGGTTATTAATACTGCTGTACCATTTATCATTGACAAAGGGGGACCCTCTTTTAGCATTTACAGACTCATGTCTATCACAGTCCCTGTGTACCCTTTGTTTTCTCTGCTGGGTGATGAGTGGGCGAGCTTTGAAGCTGTCCACCTTTTCGTCATCATCAGAGGAGGAAACATATGAGTATTTTGAGTACTCCTTTTCTTCAGAGGAGGATGAGAAAAGTGACTCTGGGTCCCTGCAGGGCCCTGTAGTCAGTGTTCTCACCTTTCTGGTGGTGTATGGCACTTTACCCCTGTGAGAGCGACTGTGGTCAAGTTTATTGATTAGCCGGGTATTAGTCTCCTGTAATTCAGTCTTACGGGCATTGTTATTTTCCAAACATTCATTTGATATTAACAATTTTTGTTTTACATCAGCTAAATCTCTTTCTAGGGCTTGTCTCTTTACTACCTCATTTTTTAAGGCATGTAAAATAATCCACCCCACTTCTGCCGCAGCTCTGCTCTCATGTTTAGAATAGACCCCTAAATCAAGCTTAAGTGCCATACCTCCTATCTCTTCCCCAACCTCTGGGTGCACTGGAGCACTGTGACGTACTAGCTCATCTGCTATAGCATTCCATCTACCCATAGCAGTAGCCCAATTTGGTACAGCCCCAAATTTGGGTCTTTTGCCCCCAATTAATGCATTCAACTTCTTCTTAAAGAATCCCATTCTCTCAGTCAGAATCTCAAGCGCAATCAGACGGTAGGACAATAACGTGTTTGTAGTGAGCCTTACTAGTATGTGTTGTACCACTAACAAATACACACTCAGGCCGCACTTATGTGTTTTTATTTTCACTCATGGGAAAACACTCAAACTAACAGTGAAAGTCACAGAACACACAAACTGTTGAATGTTTTTTTCCTGCCCTTCTAGAAAACAAACAAACTCATACATAACACATACATCAGTCTTGGGAATTTTAGTACAAGTATTTGAAGTCACCTGTCTAGGTACAAGTGCTAGTGACTAGTCAATTGTCCACTGCAATGGTACAATGCTAGTTAGTCACCTGCCTAGGGAACAAGCGCTCAAAGTCACCTGATAGAGTATGATGTTATGTAGGTAATAATCCAGTTTATCCAGACATATTACTTTGGGCAGTGTAGAATTAATCCCCCATCAAAGCACTCAGTAATTCATGCTCTCAGGAAATTCATGCTCTCCGTTAAATATACTTTAAAGTTAGTATTGTAAACAATACACAAGTGTTTCTAATTAAAGCAATTTAACAGCAGAGCAGATATGCGTGTTTAACCAAGTACCTGAACACAGGTTAGCAGGCACACGTATGTTTTTACTTTCACACAGGGAGAAAACACGCAAACCACTATGAAAGTTACAGAACACACAAACTGTTGAATGTTTTTATGCCTTTCAAGAAAACAAGCAAACTCATATACACACACCTGCACGTCAGGTAACTTCCTATTAGGCTTCAAAGTTAGTTCTCCCAATGAAAGGGCACACAAGTTTATAATTGAAGCACTACTTCAAAGTTAGTGACATCTCCACAAAGGCAAATGGTACAAATGCTAGTTAGTCACCTGCCTCAGGCGCTCAAGCCACCTGTCTAGGTACAAGTGCTAGTGACTAGTCAATTGTCCAATGTAGTTACCCTCTATGGAAAGCACACAAGTCTATAATTGAAGCGTGACTTTAAAGTTAGCAACTTCTCTGCAGAGGCACACAAGGATTTAACTGAAGTAGGACTTCAGAGTTAGTTACACTCTACAGAGAGCACACAAGAGTTAATTAAAGTCCCTTTAATAGGAAGTCTTGACAGTACAGAGATATGCATATGCGCAATAAATCTAGCCACACTAGAAATATCACGTCCGGCAATTGCAGAACCTTGACCTGAACGGTTACAATTAAAATGCCTCAAAGTTAGCACTCCTCTAATGAGAGCACACAAGGGTTAATTGAAGCAGTGTAACTGTAAACGTTCCCTCTTGCATCTGTATATATCTATACCCATACACATACACAATACCCAGGCATGTATACACACACGTATGCATTTATGTAATACAGACAATACAGGTAACTGTAATATGAGCACTTATCTATACACTTTGAAGTTTGAAACTCCTCTATGAGGGCCCCACAAGTCTATAATCAAAGCATGAAAAGTACACTTATTACAATTCAAGAGTATTCCAGCACACAAATCCTCTTTCAGTGAATAAGCCCCTTGCAGTGTGACAATACTAAAACCCTCCACTCTTGTCGCAGTGTGGTACTGGCACACAAAAATAACTTGGGACGCTTACTTACTAAATTGCCCAGGAAAAAATATTAATTAAAAAATGTATTTTTTAACAAAATATTAATTTCTAGGAAATATGTCAATAACGGTTATTAATCATTAATATTAATAATTTCTGCGAATACCCTGCTCAACTACGCCATTTGTTTTAAGTTTGTGGCTTGGGGTGAATTAATTTGGCGCAAAAGGTTGCACAATAGCAGCTGTGTTAAAATCAATGTAGTTGTGAAGAAACTTCAAACTCACACCATGTGCTTTTATACAAAATGGCGTCCTCAACCATGTGGAGACAGGCTGGGGCCTAGCAAGATGGAGTCAGACCATGTGTTTGCTCTGAGATAAATTCTATGAACAAAGGCAAGGCCTACAACTTGCTCACACCACACAAACCCCAACACAGCTATTAGAAGCAATATGAATTTGCCCACACCCAAAAAGCCAACCCTTTAATTAAAGGATATATCCAGAGAAATTTGTCCTAATGACCAATACCACAATTAACACAATAACACCCCAGTACTAGCAGTAAGCAATAATATTTAATAACAAACAATAATATTAACAATACACTGTATATTATCAAATATATTCTAGCTAAAACATCTAATAATATTAACTAGACAATTACTTACTGCAGTGCAAATAAAACACATAATACAACAATTATAGTAGAAAACACTATACGTTGGTTACTAAGGTATTTTTCCTAGAAATATTATAGATAGTATGAAAATAATAGAGAGATACTTAGTTTCTATACTCATCTATCTGGAACAATGAGGATGGTGCTGCAGGGGAAAAAACAGGCCAGGATCCTGGAACAGTTCTTGGGGCCTAGGCAAGGCATGGCCCCCTTGCTGCTGGTCACATCTCCCTCTCCATAGCTCTCCTGCTCCAAGATCCTTCTTCCCCCCAAAAGACCTGCCAAGACTCCCCTTTGGCTCTCTGCACACCTCTCTTATTGTTGGCAAGCCCCACCCATCTCCAGCCCACTTTACCTGATTGACACACCCCTCCTCCCCTTCTCCTAGAAGGAAGAGAAACAAAAGAGCAGGTTGTCCTCCTTTGTCATTTTCCCACCCAAACAGACCAGGGAGACAACAAAGGAAAATGGTGTCTAAAACACTAAATGTGATTTTATGACAGGGGAACATATCCATGTAATGGACGCAGTTTTTGTCGCAAATTCTGAAGCAACATACCTGTGTCCATAACATTCCACCTCTTGGTCCCATGTCATAAACCACACTAAAGTCGCTCACTGGATAGGTAGGTCACTGACTTCCCAAATCACCCAAATAGTCCAACGTCTGATGTTTCCTGGAGTGTGTCTATTATAGCTGTCAGTTTTGATGGATCATAAATAAATTTGCCTTCATAGTTCACAATATAACTGCAGCATTATTTTCCTACCAGCCAGCAAACTCCTACTTTGGCAGTAAGAAAAGTCCAGGGCTAGGCGATTTTGGAGAGCTACCGCCCTGATTTGTAGCTGCTCATAAGACAGTTTGGTAGTAGAGTCCAGTGTTGTGTCCAGAGAGTTGTCTCATTTCTCGCTGGGCCCACGGGACTCCAAGGAACGGGTACCCTCCTTCCTCACTGACGGGGATGGTGCTGCAACAGTCAGAGGAGTTGTCCACTCTTGCATAGCTGGCCAAGGGGTTCATGAATGTGTTGGACGATCAAGGGTTCAGAGGAGCTAGCCGGCCACCAATCTATTTGAGGGAAAGAAGATAGGTACAGAATCACCATTTCATAATACAACTTTAGTATTACCAGGACCATCTGAAATAACCTCTCCTTTCTGCCTGTGCTGATCAGTGGATCGCGGTAACACCCACACTTTGGACCCCATGAGCACTTGTTTATCCTCATCCCAGGATAACAAGATTTTATGGGGTACCCAGGCTGCCACCTCTCCTAGGATTGTACCAGCAATTAACCTACTTGGGTCATTCCTAGACAGAGATGCATTCATCCATCCACACTCACACTCCCTGTTGTGTTCCAACCCTCTTTGGTCAGTTTTTTAGTGAGCACTAAGGTTACCTCTTGTTCCTGGAGGCATATTGCCTCCTATGGGAAAGACTAACTTCTGTTAACCTCTCCCACTACCAAGAGAAAAAAATAAAATAAAATGTTAGTTTAAATTGAAATATGGGGTGGCTACCAGTACATGTCAACCCGCAAACTAACAAATGGATTGTCATTACATGTAAGCCGGGCATATAGAGATAAGTTCTGTTGGTCAGTCATGTAAAATCCTAAAGGCCTGTGTAAAGTTCTCTCCCACCCCTTCTATGACATACTTGGGGATAGTGTATGAATCTGTCCTTTCAAAAGCCCATTGCACCTTTTAATCAACACGAGGCTTGGGGTGATATGGGATAGCCTGCGCCCATTGGACTGACCAGCAAAGCGAGTACCGGTGTCCGTTTTGAAAACTGGATCTATGGGACCTCTTCATTTTGGTCTTCAGGTTCCTTATTTGAGTCAATTCTTCCGTCGTTTTATTGAGGTTCATTTCCCCCACAACTCTTGGCATTAGTCTTGTTCAGGCGGCTGCCCAAATCTTCTCCCAAAGTTCTGTACCTCCCCACACTAATGTTCCATGTAATAAGCCAAAGGTAGTCTCTTTATATCGGCATACTTCTGGTAATTTGAATCACCTATATCTTGCTCTTGTATCACCACCTCTCCATACGGATTGCATGTTACAACAGTCCAGCGTCTTTTGTTCTTTGCAGGGTATAATTCCTCATATGGCAAAGTTGACTTGATTGGAGAAAGCTGTAATGCAAGTATCTTCCAAGTATTTGGATGTGGCAAGAATTCATATGTCGCGAGACCATTGAAGCTTTGTTAATCCACCTTGCTCTTGTGCGTACCATTTTCCACTTCATGAGAGCTGGACTCCTGGCCCACCTCTGCACAGATAGGTAGGCCTCTTCACCCCAAGTGGTTGGGGCCTTTAATGTCACAGTCTCTAAAAGGTATTGGAAGTTGGCTTGATTCTCTGGCAACCGGATCATGGCATGTGGCGGGGGAGTGTTGATAGTGTTGGGGCATCAAAGGTATATTAGCTTCCTTCCCAAGTGAATGCAAATGGAATTTTGTGACTCAGGTGCAATGAGAATTGGAAAAGAAAGTATGCACTATATCAATCGCTGCATGCCACCCCTGTGTCTGTTTGGCTGTCATAAATGACAGGGACGATACTGGGGACTGCAGCGCTCAATGGCGGTGCCACTCTATTGAGTCCCCTATAATCTATCGTTCCACACCAAGAAACCGTCTGACTTCTTAACAGGAATCACAGGAGAGTTTAAAGAGCAAAATTGCAGGATGAACTAAAACTGACTAATCTGATTTCTTTCAACCCTCCTGGTAGCCCTTGTTGGACTACAGGGAGAGAGAATGACAACAGGTGTCCTGTTTGTATTTCCTCTCACTACCTCCCATGCCGCATGAACATAAGAGGGTTTGTGAGGAAAGCCAAAATCTGAACACATCTCAACTGCATCTCTATTATGCGTCCTAACAATATATTTACCCCCAAGATATTGTCAGGAAATTGGAAACTCAAAATATTAGCCATAAACCCAGGGGCCCTTTGTTTATGGAATATGTGACTGTGGTTTGTATAGCCTTAGTTACTCTTTCCCCTAGACCCTCTCTGTGAAATGATGGGGCCTACAAGTTTGGAAGGGTTACCTGTAACACTGTTACCTCGGCCCCAGTGTATACTAAGGCTAAAACCTAGGTGTGGTTGGTTTCCTTTCCCCACCCTACAGTCAAAGGAACATGGGGCTGTCGATCCCCAGCCTTGATGGGTAACCTTTTGCTGGGGATTGGCCGTCCCATGGGTCCATTCCGTCATTGTCCGCTATGGCACATAATGGGTACAGGGATTTTGTTTTCCTAGGATGGGGAACAGGAGGACAGGAATTAGCAACAGGAATATTAAATTCAGATGGTGTGTATATCAGATTTGCTTCATTAGTGAGAGTTTTAGAAATAGGTACATTAATATGTACCTTTCTCTTAAAAGCTTTCCACCTTTTGAACAAGACATGATTTGACCTTTTTTTTAGCTCATCTACATTGACACCAGCTTTAACAAGATCTACCATCATTTCTTTCCTTGACACCTTTGTGTGTGTGGAAGCATCCTGTTTATTATTCCTCTTAGGTTTATCAATAGGTGGTTTCCCTTCATCCTTCCTTTCTGGCTTGCTAGCCATGGAGACACCCCTTTTCTGATTAACCTTTTCCTCTGTTTTGTATTCCCCCAATTCTGCTAAACCTTTTTTACTCACAAAAATCTGACCATTTTCTGCTGTACCATTTATCATTGACAGAGGGGACCCTCTTTTAGCATTTACCGACTCATGTCTATCACAGTCCCTGTGTACCCTTCGTTTTCTCTGCTGGGTGATGAGTGGGCGAGCTTTGAAGCTGTCCACCTTTTCGTCATCATCAGAGGAGGAAACATATGAGTATTTTCAGTACTCCTTTTCTTCAGAGGAGGATGAGAAGAGTGACTCTGGGTCCCTGCAGGGCCCTGTAGTCAGTGTTCTCACCTTTCTGGTGGTGTATGGCACTTTACCCCTGTGAGAGCGACAACGGTCAAGTTTATTGATTAGCCGAGTATTAGTCTCCTGTAATTCAGTCTTACGGGCATTGTTATTTTCCAAACATTCATTTGATATTAACAATTTTTGTTTTACATCAGCTAAATCTCTTTCTAGGGCTTGTCTCTTTACTACCTCATTTTTTAAGGCATGTAAAATAATCCACCCCACTTCTGCCGCAGCTCTGCTCTCATGTTTAGAATAGACCCCTAAATCAAGCTTAAGTGCCATACCTCCTATCTCTTCCCCAACCTCTGGGTACACTGGAGCACTGTGACGTACTAGCTCATCTGCTATGGCATTCCATCTACCCATAGCAGTAGCCCAATGTGGTACAGCCCCAAATTTGGGTCTTTTGCCCCCAATTAATGCACTCAACTTCTTCTTAAAGAAACCCATTCTCTTAGTCAGAATATCAAGCGCAATCAGACGGTAGGACAATCACGTGTTTGTAGTGAGCCTTACTAGTATGTGTTGTACCACTAACCCACACACTCAGGCCGCACTTATGTGTTTTTATTTTCACTCATGGGAAAACACTCAAACTAACAGTGAAAGTCACAGAACACACAAACTGTTGAATGTTTGTTTTTTTTTCCTGCCCTTCTAGAAAACAAACAAACTCATACATAACACATACATCAGTCTTGGGAATTTTAGTACAAGTATTTGAAGTCACCTGTCTAGGTACAAGTGCTAGTGACTAGTCAATTGTCCACTGCAATGGTACAATGCTAGTTAGTCACCTGCCTAGGGAACAAGCGCTCAAAGTCACCTGATACAGTACGATGTTATGTAGGTAATAATCCAGTTTATCCAGACATATTACTTTGGGCAGTGTAGAATTAATCCCCCATCAAAGCACTCAGTAATTCATGCTCTCAGGAAATTCATGCTCTCCGTTAAATATACTTTAAAGTTAGTATTGTAAACAATACACAAGTGTTTCTAATTAAAGCAATTTAACAGCAGAGCAGATATGCGTGTTTAACCAAGTACCTGAACACAGGTTAGCAGGCACACGTATGTTTTTACTTTCACACAGGGAGAAAACACGCAAACCACTATGAAAGTTACAGAACACACAAACTGTTGAATGTTTTTATGCCTTTGAAGAAAACAAACAAACTCATATACACACACCTGAACGTCAGGTGACTTCCTATTAGGCTTCAAAGTTAGTTCTCCCAATGAAAGGGCACACAAGTTTTATAATTGAAGCACTACTTCAAAGTTAGTGACATCTCCACAAAGGCAAATGGTACAAATGCTAGTTAGTCACCTGCCTCAGGAGCTCAAGTCACCTGTCTAGGTACAAGTGCTAGTGACTAGTCAATTGTCCAATGTAGTTACCCTCTATGGAAAGCACACAAGTCTATAATTGAAGCGTGACTTTAAAGTTAGCCACTTCTCTGCAGAGGCACACAAGGATTTAACTGAAGTAGGACTTCAGAGTTAGTTACACTCTACAGAGAGCACACAAGAGTTAATTAAAGTCCCTTTAATAGGAAATCTTGACAGTACAGAGATATGCATATGCACAATAAATCTAGCCACACTAGAAATATCACGTCCGGCAATTGCAGAACCTTGACTTAACGTTTACAATTAAAATGCCTCAAAGTTAGCACTCCTCTAATGAGAGCACACAAGGGTTAATTGAAGCAGTGTAACTGTAAACGCTCCCTCTTGCCTCTGTATATATCTATACCCATACACCTACACAATAACCAGGCATATACATCACAATACCCAGGCACGTATCATATATGCAATACAGACAATACAGGTAACTGTAATATGAGCACTTATCTATGCACTTTGAAGTTTGAAACTCCTCTATGAGGGCCCCACAAGTCTATAATCAAAGCATGCAAAGTACACCTATTACAATTCAAGAGTATTCCAGCACACAAATCCTCTTTTAGTGAATAAGCCCCTTGCAATGTGACAATACTAAAACCCACCACTCTTGTCGCAGTGTGGTACTGGCACACAAAAATAACTTGGGACACTTACTGACTAAATTGCCCAGGAAAAAATATTAATTAAAAAATTATTAAAAAATGTATTTTTTAACAAAATATTAATTTCTAGGAAATATGTCAATAATGGTTATTAATACTGCTGTACCATTTATCATTGACAAAGGGGACCCTCTTTTAGCATTTACAGACTCATGTCTATCACAGTCCCTGTGTACCCTTTGTTTTCTCTGCTGGGTGATGAGTGGGTGAGCTTTGAAGCTGTCCACCTTTTCGTCATCATCAGAGGAGGAAACATATGAGTATTTTGAGTACTCCTTTTCTTCAGAGGAGGATGAGAAGAGTGACTCTGGGTCCCTGCAGGGCCCTGTAGTCAGTGTTCTCACCTTTCTGGTGGTGTATGGCACTTTACCCCTGTGAGAGCGACTGTGGTCAAGTTTATTGATTAGCCGGGTATTAGTCTCCTGTAATTCAGTCTTACGGGCATTGTTATTTTCCAAACATTCATTTGATATTAACAATTTTTGTTTTACATCAGCTAAATCTCTTTCTAGGGCTTGTCTCTTTACTACCTCATTTTTTAAGGCATGTAAAATAATCCACCCCACTTCTGCCGCAGCTCTGCTCTCATGTTTAGAATAGACCCCTAAATCAAGCTTAAGTGCCATACCTCCTATCTCTTCCCCAACCTCTGGGTGCACTGGAGCACTGTGACGTACTAGCTCATCTGCTATAGCATTCCATCTACCCATAGCAGTAGCCCAATGTGGTACAGCCCCAAATTTGGGTCTTTTGCCCCCAATTAATGCATTCAACTTCTTCTTAAAGAATCCCATTCTCTCAGTCAGAATCTCAAGCGCAATCAGACGGTAGGACAATAACGTGTTTGTAGTGAGCCTTACTAGTATGTGTTGTACCACTAACAAATACACACTCAGGCCGCACTTATGTGTTTTTATTTTCACTCATGGGAAAACACTCAAACTAACAGTGAAAGTCACAGAACACACAAACTGTTGAATGTTTTTTTCCTGCCCTTCTAGAAAACAAACAAACTCATACATAACACATACATCAGTCTTGGGAATTTTAGTACAAGTATTTGAAGTCACCTGTCTAGGTACAAGTGCTAGTGACTAGTCAATTGTCCACTGCAATGGTACAATGCTAGTTAGTCACCTGCCTAGGGAACAAGCGCTCAAAGTCACCTGATAGAGTATGATGTTATGTAGGTAATAATCCAGTTTATCCAGACATATTACTTTGGGCAGTGTAGAATTAATCCCCCATCAAAGCACTCAGTAATTCATGCTCTCAGGAAATTCATGCTCTCCGTTAAATATACTTTAAAGTTAGTATTGTAAACAATACACAAGTGTTTCTAATTAAAGCAATTTAACAGCAGAGCAGATATGCGTGTTTAACCAAGTACCTGAAAACAGGTTAGCAGGCACACGTATGTTTTTACTTTCACACAGGGAGAAAACACGCAAACCACTATGAAAGTTACAGAACACACAAACTGTTGAATGTTTTTATGCCTTTCAAGAAAACAAGCAAACTCATATACACACACCTGCACGTCAGGTGACTTCCTATTAGGCTTCAAAGTTAGTTCTCCCAATGAAAGGGCACACAAGTTTTATAATTGAAGCACTACTTCAAAGTTAGTGACATATCCACAAAGGCAAATGGTACAAATGCTAGTTAGTCACCTGCCTCAGGTGCTCAAGTCACCTGTCTAGGTACAAGTGCTAGTGACTAGTCAATTGTCCAATGTAGTTACCCTTTATGGAAAGCACACAAGTCTATAATTGAAGCGTGACTTTAAAGTTAGCAACTTCTCTGCAGAGGCACACAAGGATTTAACTGAAGTAGGACTTCAGAGTTAGTTACACTCTACAGAGAGCACACAAGAGTTCATTAAAGTCCCTTTAATAGGAAGTCTTGACAGTACAGAGATATGCATATGCGCAATAAATCTAGCCACACTAGAAATATCACGTCCGGCAATTGCAGAACCTTGACCTGAACGGTTACAATTAAAATGCCTCAAAGTTAGCACTCCTCTAATGAGAGCACACAAGGGTTAATTGAAGCAGTGTAACTGTAAACGTTCCCTCTTGCATTTGTATATATCTATACCCATACACATACACAATACCCAGGCATGTATACACACACGTATGCATATATGTAATACAGACAATACAGGTAACTGTAATATGAGCACTTATCTATACACTTCGAAGTTTGAAACTCCTCTATGAGGGCCCCACAAGTCTATAATCAAAGCATGAAAAGTACACTTATTACAATTCAAGAGTATTCCAGCACACAAATCCTCTTTCAGTGAATAAGCCCCTTGCAGTGTGACAATACTAAAACCCACCACTCTTGTCGTAGTGTGGTACTGGCACACAAAAATAACTTGGGACGCTTACTTACTAAATTGCCCAGGAAAAAATATTAATTAAAAAATGTATTTTTTAACAAAATATAAATTTCTAGGAAATATGTCAATAACGGTTATTAATCATTAATATTAATAATTTCTGCGAATACCCTGCTCAACTACGCCATTTGTTTTAAGTTCGTGGCTTGGGGTGAATTAATTTGGCGCAAAAGGTTGCACAATAGCAGCTGTGTTAAAATCAATGTAGTTGTGAAGAAACTGCAAACTCACACCATGTGCTTTTTTACAAAATGGCGTCCTCAACCATGTGGAGACAGGCTGGGGCCTAGCAAGATGGAGTCAGACCATGTGTTTGCTCTGAGATAAATTCTATGAACAAAGGCAAGGCCTACAACTTGCTCACACCACACAAACCCCAACACAGCTATTAGAAGCAATATGAATTTGCCCACACCCAAAAAGCCAACCCTTTAATTAAAGGATATATCCAGAGAAATTTGTCCTAATGACCAATACCACAATTAACACAATAACACCCCAGTACTAGCAGTAAGCAATAATATTTAATAACAAACAATAATATTAACAATACACTGTATATTATCAAATATATTCTAGCTAAAACATCTAATAATATTAACTAGACAATTACTTACTGCAGTGCAAATAAAACACATAATACAACAATTATAGTAGAAAACACTATACGTTGGTTACTAAGGTATTTTTCCTAGAAATATTATAGATAGTATGAAAATAATAGAGAGATACTTAGTTTCTATACTCATCTATCTGGAACAATGAGGATGGTGCTGCAGGGGAAAAAACAGGCCAGGATCCTGGAACAGTTCTTGGGGCCTAGGCAAGGCATGGCCCCCTTGCTGCTGGTCACATCTCCCTCTCCATAGCTCTCCTGCTCCAAGATCCTTCTTCCCCCCAAAAGACCTGCCAAGACTCCCCTTTGGCTCTCTGCACACCTCTCTTATTGTTGGCAAGCCCCACCCATCTCCAGCCCACTTTACCTGATTGACACACCCCTCCTCCCCTTCTCCTAGAAGGAAGAGAAACAAAAGAGCAGGTTGTCCTCCTTTGTCATTTTCCCGCCCAAACAGACCAGGGAGACAACAAAGGAAAATGGTGTCTAAAACACTAAATGTGATTTTATGACAGGGGAACATATCCATGTAATGGACGCAGTTTTTGTCGCAAATTCTGAAGCAACATACCTGTGTCCATAACACACAGTCATTAGTAATATGAGGATATTGTTAATTAACCCCTCATTCACTCCTAATGCTAACAAGCTGCTGGACCTTAGTAGCAGTAGTACTAGCACTGGAAGGACTGCTTGGGAATAGCAAGTGTGATATAGGGTCCCTTGCTGTCACACTTGGCATAATTTTCTCCTTTCCCCCTGAGTACTACAAGAAACACTAGCAGCAGGCAAAGTATTGATGGCAGCAGGTTCAGCACTGGCAGCAGGTTCAGCATTAGTGGCTGCAGGTACAGCAATGATGGCACTGGCAGCAGGGGCAGCACATCTGGCAGCAAGTACAACATTAGTGGCTGCAGATACAGCAAAGGTGGCCAAAAACAATCTTTTTTGGCCCATTTTATGGGAAGATAAAACTTTGAGGAAATGCATTCCAAAAAAGGTAAGTGTACTTTGTAGAAAAAAAAAACAAATTTTACAAATCTCCTGGCTCCTATGATGCTGAAAGCACATAGAATGACTCAGGATATGAGATTATTAAGTTCGATCTCTAACACTATGTCACCGGTGACAGGTTGGCATTATTGCGGACATTGTTCAGCATGTTCCAATTGTCCAAAGAAAAAAGATATAGTGATAGGTTCAGATAATAAAATCTATCCCATTGAGAGCTTCATCTCCTGTGGCACAGCTGGAGTGGTATATATCCTTGAATGTCCCTGTGGGTTGAAATATATAGGAAGAACTAGAAGGGAATTCGGGAAAAGAATGTGTGAACACAAAAGGAACATTTCTAAGGGTGTGTTAACTCATTCACTATCATGACACTTTACAGAAAAACATAGGAAAAATGTTAAATTACTTACAGGTTATGCATTTGATAAAGTTCAATTAGATCCAAGGAAGGGGGATTTTGATAAAATTCTCAATAGACGTGAGGCGTACTGGATTTATACTTTGGGGACACTAGTTCCGAGTGGACTCGATAATATTGAGTTAGCTTCATTTCTATAAATTCAGAGAGATTTTTTTCAAGAAATGTGGATGAGATATTGAAATAGAAGTAGCAATGGCTGAGATGCCAGGGTTTTGTACATGACTGTGATGAGAGGGGTGAACTTCAGGTCATATTGATGTGAATATATGAAGAAGGCTTTAGGTGAACCCTTAAGGGTTAACTAAGGTGCATAAGAGGTATTTTGGCCCTACGGATGATTCGTAGAGGGATACAATTAAGGTGATTGTTTATATAATTAAGAGGCTAGAGTTTAAATAATCGTTGAATATAGCATTGCACATTAACTTTTAAACGTCTCTGCTTGATAAAGCACCGTAAGGTGTGAAACGCGTTGCAGTTTGTTTACTTTCCTGGCCAGGAGGGGTTATTGTGCAATGTTGCGGAATATACTATTAAGCTGCATGTGTTTTATATACATTTGTATAATTATATATTTTTATATGCTTTATTGAAAATTTAGATTTTTAACGTGTATGTATACATATATAGGCCTGTTGTGTATTATTCAGGCTCTATTAGCTGATTTGGTTATTTTCTATTTTTATTTTCTATTTTTTATTTTTTATTTATTATTTTTTTATTATTTTGTTTTGTATCTTCTCTGTATTTTGGTTTTAATAAAGACTATATTATATATGGTTTTGAGTATACAATTGCATTTGTATAAGAGATTGCCAGATCTTTTTATGTTTAAGGTATCCCAGCTTGGAAAGAGAGATCAGCGCTGAACCGGTGTATATTATAGCTGCATTTTATGAAGGAAGGGTTGGATCCTTAAAGGATCAAAGCTGCAAGATCACATTTCTAGCGGGGGTTCCTTCGTATATGAAAAGTACTGTGATCGAATTGCGAATGTAACATTGTGTGAGATAGTTTCTGTGTTTTGCACCGTCACAGAATACCTGTGTAAGCAACCCATAAATATTCACATAGAGGGGCACAAACCTGGACCCCATAGATGTATCCTTCTTTTGTTGAAAGTATTGGTCATTGAACGTGAAAGAGTTGTATTTAAGAATATATTGTATGGACTGGATTAACAAAGAAATTTGTTAAATTGGCATCAAATAGTCCTCCTTCAAAAAATATTCAACTGCCTTTAATCCTAACTAGGAAGAGGGGCAAAAATGTTCACCTCAAACTGAAATCGGCTAATAATGGCACTTTCCACTTGGTGAATAATTTCCTGAGAGAAGTGCCGTTTTTCTATTTTTTCCTACCTTTTTCACCCATTGAAAGCAATGGAAAGAAACATTTTTCTCCACCACACAAAGGTTTTCTACAGCCATATAAAAGGTGGTCAGGCTCTCACAGCATGCCATTTTGTGTCTGTGAGAGGAGAGAGCAGCACCTTGTTTGAGCTAGAGAAGACAGAGAGGGGAATTGAAGTTTAGTTTAGGGAATCTTTTAGTAGGACATTTGTTCTGTGTAAGTGTGTATTAGGAGAGTCAGTGGGGCACTCTGGGGAGAAGCTGGGAGGAAGGAGGCTGACCCTGAATACTCCAAAATTCCATGTGACTGACTGGCAAGACACAGGTAGCTAGGGACTTATTTGTTGCTGATCTTGCTGTTATTGTCTCTGTGCTGGGTGGGAAAGACTGGGAAAAGAAGTTGTTGATTTTGTTTTTCAGTTATAAATTTTTTGGACAGACTGTGATAAGACAACAAAAAAGAAAAAAAAAGAAATAAAAAAGAATAAAGAACTAAATATATTAGGTGACAGTGACTGACAGTTGAGTGGACTTAGGAAAGGCATCATACAGCTCCAACAGTTGTGTTGTGTACCGTACAGTAAAAAACCAAATGTAGTTGAGTCATGTACAGCAAACACACAAGGGGAAGGGGGAGGGGTGGAGCAGTGCAGGGATGTGAGAGTAAATAGTAGTTCAAAAACTGACTGCAGCAATGGTTGCTATAGCATGTGCAATCAATGATGATGATCTATCACGGTGTCCGTGATTCTGCGACAGGGCGGCACGTTTATTTCCGGGTTTTCCCGTGCACGGTTCTTATTGGCAATTGGGCGCTGGCTCCGCCCAGGGTTAGCCTTTTTAAACTCTCTCCTGTCATCCTTTCAGCACCCTTTCGTGGTGTACCTGTACCTAGTGTTTGAGTTGCTGCTTGTTCCTGCTCCATGTATGACCCGGCTCACCTGACAACTCTCCTGTTGCTCCTGTGTTCCGATTCCATTGCTGACTAGGACTGGCTGACTACTTCCGTGTGTACTGACCTGGCTTGGGCTAAGTATCCGATTCTGTTGCTGACTAGGACTGGCTGTCTACCTCCGTGTGTACCGACCTGGCTTGGCTGAGTATCCGAATCCATTGCTGACTAGGACTGGCTGACTACCTCTGTGTGTACCGACCTGGCTTTGGCTGAGTATCCAATTCCATTACTGACTAGGACTGGCTACTACCTCTGTGTGTACTGATTTGGCAGGTCTGACTTCAGACCCATCAGGGTGCGTACCCTGTGTTCTGTTCCACCTACTCTCGCTTGCAGTAATACCACTACAGCGCCTGCTTGGCCTGTCACTCCCGAGGTCATCTAGGAGACTGTGTTGAGAGTAGCTCTGGTTGCTTACCAGTATCTGTTGTGCTGCTTCCACTATCCCTAGCGTTCTAGGGACTTGGTCATTTGCCAGTGTCCTATCTGTGTTGCCTCCGCTATCCCTAGCATTCTAGGGACTTGGTCACTTGCCAGTGTCCTATCTGTGCTGCCTCCACTATCCCTAGCGTTCTAGGGACTTAGTGTCATGGTTTGTTAAGACTCTCAGACGCAGAGTTAGGTAAAAGTTTAAGACAATCCCACAGATCTCATACATGTACATACATATACATAGAAATGACAGGAAAAGCAGTAATCATAGCGAATAGGCTCTACAGGCCCTGCCAATATACCGGGCAAGGCAGCCTGGACAGGCGAAATGAGGAATAGGTGGCTCTACTGGCCCTGCCAATATACCGGGCAAGGCAGCCAGGACTGGTACACTCAGGATGGTTGGCTCTACCGGCCTTGCCAATATACCGGGCAAGGCAGCCTAGCGGAACACAAGGAATATAGAGGCTCTACCGGCCCTGCCAATATACCGGGCAAGGCAGCCTAACGGAATACAAGAAGTATATAGGCTCTACCGGCCCTGCCAATATACCGGGCAAGGCAGCCTAACGGAATACATCTAAATACAGGCTCTACTGGCCCTGCCAATACCGGGTAAGGCAACCCAAGATGGTAATGAAGGAAGGGTTCTACCGGCCTTACCAATATACCGGGCAAGGCAGCCTTAAGGAAAGGTTGGCAACCACTGAGGCCTCAGTGACCGTCAGATGACACATGGATGACATGCAGAGGCTAATAAGATAAGTGGCAAACCAAGGAATAACAGGAAGCCACCAGTACCCGTGTACTGGGGAGTCAGCGTAGCTGCCTAGGACTTGACAGCATAAACCAGCCAGGAGCAAACCAGTACACGCGTACTGGGGAACACAGACCACAGTGCAGTGTCAGCCGGGTGGCGATGGAGCGAACCAGTACCCGCGTACTGGGTACCCAATTCAGTATCGAGGCAACAATAGCCGTGAGGCCATGGAGCGAACCAGTACCCGCGTACTGGGAACCCAATTGATTATCGAGGCAACAATAGCCGTGAGGCAGTGGAGCGAACCAGTACCCGCGTACTGGGGAACCCAATTGTATATCGAGGTAACAATAGCTGTGAGGCTGTGGAGCGAACCAGTACATGCGTACTGGGAACCCAATTGTATATCGAGGTAACAATAGCCGTGAGGCTGTGGAGCGAACCAGTACCCGCATACTGGGGAAACTGCAAGGTTGGAAATGTCGCCTAGGTGACCAGGGAGCAATCACTGATACAGGTGAACTGGAAAATGAGTGCTGCAGCAACACAGGAACCAGCATACACTTCGGTCAACCGGATCAGGAACGGCAGCGGGGCCGGCAGCAGGAAGCAACGACACAGGACGACTCCAACCGGATAAGGAACGGAAACAGGAACCGCTGAACAGCAGACTCAGGAGCTAGACGATCTCAGGATAGCAGGAACTCAACAATGGCCCAATAAGCTCAGGAACAAGATGAAAAATGTGAGCAGCATAGAGACAACAAGAAAGGGCAACCAAATGGTGCCCAGGCTCAGACTAAATAGGCAATGCAGGGCGGGCTGAAGGCAGACAGCCAGTGGGGAGCCCACTACAGGTAACTGACACTAAAAGGCAGCAGTCACGGGCACCGTGATACCTGGTCACTTGCCAGTGTCCTATCTGTGTTGTCTCCACTATCCCTAGCATTCTAGGGACTTGGTCACTTGCCAGTGTCCTTTCTGTGTTGCCTCCGCTATCCCTAGCATTCTAGGGACTTGGTAACTTGCCAGTGTCCTATCTGGGTTGCCTCCGCTATCCCTAGCCTTCTAGGGACTTGGTCACTTGCCAGTGTCCTATCTGTGTTGCCTCCACTATCCCTAGCATTCTAGGGACTTGGTCACTTGCCAGTGTCCTATCTGGGTTGCCTCCGCTATCCCTAGCCTTCTAGGGAATTGGTCACTTGCCAGCGTCCTATCTGGGTTGCTGCCACGGTTTGTTTTGACTCACAGACACAGAGTTAAGATAAAAACACAGCTTTATTGAAAGAAAATTAATAAGAACCCTCACAGGTCCTGAACATACAAATATGTTTCAGACACACGACAGGTTCGAATAGCATAGCATACAATGATACAATGTATAGGCTCTACCGGCCTTGCCAAAATACGGGGTAAGGCAGCCTGGAGGATGGCACAACGAGATATAGGAGGCTCTATCGGCCTTACCAATATACTGGGCAAGGCAGCCTAGAAGATGCACACAAGGATAAAGGAGGCTCTACTGGCCTTGCCAAAATACCAGGCAAGGCAGCCTAGAAGGTAGATCAGAGAACTAAGAAGGCTCTACCGGCCCTACCAATATAACGGGTAAGGCAGCCTATGACAGAAGTGACACCGAGAATCAGAGGCCCTACCGGTGCTATAACGGAGGTAGCATTAGCAACCAGTATAGAGTGGAGCAAACCAGTACCGCGTACTGGACAAACACCGAGGCCCTACCGGTGCTATAATGAAGGCAACACAAGCAACCGGTGATAGAGTGAAGTAAACCAGTACTGCATAGTGGACAAACACAGAGGCCCTACCGGTGCTATAACGGAGGCAGCACAAGCAACCGGTGATAGAGTGGAGCAAACCAGTACCGCGTACTGGACAAACACATAGGCCCTACCGGTGCTATAATGGAGGCAGCGAGCAACCGGTGTAGAGTAGAGAAAACCACTACACTGTCAGTCAGTGCCAACCCAGAGGCCTGAAGCCTGTAATCAGCAGTACCACCAAAGGAAGACACCAGGAGTCAGAATGTCGCCGAGGTGACCGGAGTCAAGCAGAATGCAGCCAAGTCAGGATCCAGGAACAGGAACAACAGCCAGGCCGGGTCAGGATACCGGCGCAGCAACGTTAGCCAACCGGGTCAGGAACGGAAGCAGGAACGTCAGTCAAACCGGGTCTGCAACGGAAGCAGGAACGTCAGAAGGCCGGACGGTCCACAGGAACGATTCTGGATAATAGACTGGCTCTATGGGTAGGTACACAGGCGCTAGAACAGGAGAGGAGTCAAACAGGCCCAGTTGACACAGGAATCCATAGGCAGGCGATCACTGACATAGAGACACCACAAAAGGGCAGTGAAAGGGTGCAGGAACCCAGTCTATATAGGCAGTACCGGGCAGACTAGTCACAGGCAACCAATGGAAAACACCCACAGCTAACTGACAGGGAAAGCCAGCAATCATGGGCACCGTGATAGTACCCCCCCTCTCAAAGACCCCCCCCCCTTGTGGAAGAGGGACCTGGCTTCTGAGGGTGTTTAGAATCAAAAATACGCAGTAATTTGGGAGCATGAAGATCCTTACTGTCAACCCAGGATCGTTCTTCCAGACCATAACCCTTTCAATGTACCAAACACTGCAATTTTCCACTAAATCTGCGAGAATCAATGATACTTTGAACTTTGTACTCCTCCTGACCTTCTACATCTATAGGCCCTGGCACCACAGGGTTAGTAGTATAACGGTTGCATACAAGAGGTTTGAGGGGAGATACATGGAACACATTATGGATGCGCATGGACGCAGGGAGATCCAAGGCATAAGAGACAGGGTTAATTTTACGGATCACCCTGCTGTTGGTGCTGCACCTGTGACACCTAGTAGTAGTGGCAATAGAATTGCATTATCTAGCCCCTGTAGTAGTAGTAGTAGCAGCACAACCACCACAGAACCCCTCATTGCATGAAGTACACAGTATGGAGATTCTTCCCTCAGGATCCTCAAGCTAAGCATGTTGCTATCTGTTGTCTGTGCAAAAAGCACGTGGGCAGAGTGAAAGCAGGCTCACACCTAGGCACCTCCTGTATAAGATCCCACCTGAAGCACAACCACAGGTCTGACTGGAAGACACACTATCAGCAGGCTAAAAGTGCCACAATTAGCAGCAGCAGAAGCACTGTAAAAAGTGTAGTACTAGTGAAGTTATTTACGTGTCAGAGAGTGCACTACTGCCACTGCCAACAGTTAGTTCAGTCCAAATAACATTTATGACAGACAAAGCCAGGACAGATATATTAACAGCAGCATAGATCAGGAGGTGGAGGATGGATGTGAAGAAGAGTTGCCACCATCTACCCCACTTGGGACCACTGCTATGAGTGAAAAGTAATGTGTGTCAATAATCTGAGAAGGAGGATAGAGATTTGACGCAAACATGACAATAGTAAAAACTATATACATCACACCATACCAGCCAGTCCACCACCACCACCACTACAATACACATCTGCCTCATTGTAGGATGTATTTTTTTTTATAAATCTCTTGACATCATGAATATGTGCCAGTGTTATTTATGCAGGAAGTTAGTGTTGTGAGTAAAGGACAAATGCACTCTGCATGCTAACATATTTTTCAAGACATATGTTGCTGTAGGACTCACAATTTCAGACTTTCAGACACTTATTTCTAAACTACAGCCTTCAGAAGAAGTAATATTACAGTGGGAAATGTAATGTGTTAAAATAGGCCAAAAGGAGGAAATCTTTTTCGGAAAAAGCAAAAAATCTGCAAGTTTTTGTGAAAAGTCATGTGGGAAATATTTCACACTTTTAGCTCACCCCTAATCCTAACTATGAGATGCAATAAATTACCTCCAGTATATCACCCTGCCATTAAAAGGGTTTAAGGGTTTCTATGTGTTTGGTTGTCAGATAGGAGGATTAAATAAATATATAGAACTCTATTAATTCCATTTATGTTACCCAATGTGCCATACACATTGCTACCTTTATATACTTTTGGATGTAGCGGCATCCTTTGATATTTTGGGTAATATTGTTTTTGGACCTATAGGGTATGGTTTATATGTATATATAATTAATATATAAGAAAACATAGACACAAAGACAGATAAACATTTTGAAATAACATTTGAGAATTATATATCTCTATATCCATACTCGGTATATGGTGTTTTCTTTTTTTTTATTTATTTGGTTTATCTCCATCTGATTCTGGTCGTATTTTGTATGCATATAATGATAAGTTTACGTTAGGAATATATCATCCCTTTAATTGAGCATAATTATCCCTTTAATTGCGGGTCACATTCGTTTTTATTTTTTAAGCCTTCATAATATATTTGTATGTATAGTAGAGAATTTATTATAGGTTAATGCGATATATATATATATATATATATATATATATATATATATATATATAAATATTGTGTTGTTAATATGTATTTTAAAGTGTATAAGAAAAGTTACAACATTGTGGGATGGAATATATCTCTGTAAATATCCCTTTAACTACATAAGATATTACATATAATTCTGAAATGATCCCTTTAATTGTAATCAGGACATGTCATAATTAAGAGTCTTTAAAGAGAGTGGTGTGATCCTGCCTTAGGGTTAATTTCTCTTTGTAGTCCATACAAAGATACATCTTATCTCCTGAAGAAATAAATGGCTGGGTTATGAAACATGTTGAGCTAGACACATAATTATTATTCTTTAATTAAGTTTGTTGTGTGCTAGTTTGTATCATTTATTGGCATTTTTTAAGCATAATAAATTTGTTTTAATTATATACCGCCGGAGTTATATTCATACCTTGATATCCGGAGGATTTTTGAGTGCTAGTAAGAAGGGGAAAATTTTAGTAATTTTCAATTAGTGGGAATTTTCCATGAAAAGTTCCAGTTTTCTCTGAAATTCCAACAGGAAAAAAAACACGTTTCACCCATCCCTACCTGTGCTTTCCAAACTGCTTTACTGCTACAAGTATATCTAGTAGCACTTGCTGGCACAGGACTCTGACAGATCCAAGTATGCAGCTCTTTAACATGATAGAAAATGTTAAATCAACATAATACATTTAAAAACATGGTTAAGTATGACTGATTTAGAGGCAGAAATGTCCTATTGAGGTCTCTCCTTCTCTCACATCCACATCAAAACAGGATGTTGGAGAGGCGAGGGACTGCTTTTCTATAAACTTTATGATTACATACCACTTACATACCTCACTCTGCTTCTCTTCTTTTGAGTTGCATGTTGTCTATTTTTGTTCCTGTTTCTCTGCAGTTGCAGTTATCTATATCCCCCACTAGGGATGGGCAATAATTTTCGCCTCAAACTGAAATCTGTGAATAATGGCACTTTCTGCTCGGAGAATAATATCCCACCAAGCTCATTCCATTGAAATCAAAAGGAACATTGTATTTACACACACCAGACAGCAAATATTATTTTATTTCCCAAAAAAGCATAGTATAAAAGGGGCATGAGTGTGTCTGCATTGGTGGGGTGTGGAGAAAGAATCAGTTGAACAGGGGATGTTTTTCTGGGGAGGGTTTACTGGGACTGGAGGCAGTTAAAAAAAATAAATAATCCTAAATACAATTAAAAAAACCCATAAGGCATGGTATAAAAGGGGTCTGAGGAGGGTGTCTGTGTTGGTGGGTGGAGTCTGGGGAATGAAACACTTGAAATGGGAATTTGTTTTGGAGGGAGGGTTTCTTGACTGGTTTTTTAGTAAAAAAAAAAAAAAAGAAATGTGAATGTAAAGTGATAGAGACAGGAACCCCTTGACATAAACTGCCACTGGGATGGACTGATACTTGACATGATAGAGTATTTTGTAGAGGATGATTTGTTAGATTTGTTGTTAAAGCCCAAGCCCTGAGGAAACATCGATTTGTAGGACTTATGCTTGGTTGGCACAAGCCCAAAGGAAACATTTATTTCTAGGACTTAGGCTTGTTAGAAACAAACCCACCAAAATTGTTTATTTTTTTTGTAGTACTATGATTTTTTTTTATTTTTTTTTTCAAGTACAAGCCCTTTGAAAAAAATGCTCTACAGGCCTTGTACCAGCAGGTCGTGTTGGTCAGTGGCCACTGGCCATTGTCTAATATCCTCCTCCTGAGTCCATAATTGCGGAATTTGCAGCTGATGTTATTGCTGCTGCTGAGTTGTTTAAGCAGCAGGATGATTAAGCAGATGAAATGGAATGGGATCAACAATAGGAGTAACAACGGTGATGGATGATGAAGGTTACACTGACGCAGCAGCAGTACAATAAGTAGCCCCCAGTATATGTGGAGAAAAGAAGTTGGCCAATAATTCTTCTCCACCTGCCCCTCCTCCAAAATCATGGGTGCGTTGTTATTAGAATATACATTTTTCCCTTGAGAGCAAGAACTGTGCTCTCATCAGCAACTGCACTATGTGCAGTGTGTGTGTGTGTGTGTGTGTGTGTGTGTTAAATAACACCTGGGAGCACAAATGTATCCAAACACCATGACACCAGAAACTAAGTACTGCCACTGTCATTATATCCCTTGTCCACACCCCTCTAAGGACACATGTCAAATTGCTTACAGTTTAATAGTAATTATGACCCCTCCCTGCCACTATCTTAGCATATTCTGTGGGATGTAATCTCCTCAGATGCTGCTTGATGCCCTGGTTGTGACTCTCCTCTACCACACTGCCATGTCTGGTCAGTGCACCACACAGTGTGCAATGGGTGGACACGAACTGCCAAATCCTAACATCAACAGAGTGGCTATCATTTGGTGGGGGAGGTAACAATGAATGAGGTGGATTGGCAGAAAATGTAGTTACCCTAGAAGGTGATGGTGAGCTAGTTGTTTCACTCATCATGGAGCTTCCAGTGTCTGCCTGAGTTTCTCTATTCTTCCTCCTCTTTGATCTCCATCTCACCTCTTGTTGCCTTTCTGGAGAGTCAGGGGGTACAGCGACAGAGGTGCTTGATTTATATCATGGTGTCTGGCTTTAACATGTATGACATAAATGTCATGGTGTCTGTGTTTCATGTGTGTTATCAGGGCGGTTGTGCCAAGGTTTGTTCCCTCCTTTCCTCTTCTCACTGACTTGTCACAAATTGTGCACAGTGCCGCTGGTGATGATTGCACTGCGCCTGCCCCAAGAGAAAAATAGTCCCACACCCAAGAGTTCAGGGGCTAGGGATATGGAACAGGTGGAGAAGGATGGCCTATTTCGTCTTTTCTTCCACATTCCCATTCACTGTCTGTGGCAGTGGATGATGTTGTTGCTGTAGCTGCTACTACCTCAGAATCAGCACTGCAACTAGAACCAGGAGTATTACTGCTGCTGGCAAGTGGAACCTGTCCTAGTCCCATATCACTTGTTGACCCCATTCCCACAGTGATCTGTGGCACACTAGCTTGCTCCTCAGCATCCTGCTGCCTTTGCATTTCAGCATCAGAAGGAATTAGAGCAGTTGCAAATTCAAAAATTCCAAGATGTCCTTGCTAGTGGTGGTGGTGGTGATGCCCATCCTCACCCCTGTCTCCCATTCCTTCTCAGTTTCTGCTAAAAAGGTCATCAATGTCTCTTCCAGCCCAGCTTCTCCAGAATCATCATCACTACCACCACTAGCCCCAATGTGCTGCTGCTGCTCTATTACAGAGATCTCACTGCTGCTTGGAGGAGGTGACGAGCAATGTCAGGGTCCCCTAATGTCATACTTAACATTTCTTGGTGATATGAAGAAGGCAGACTGGCAGCAGTAGCAGCAGGCACAGGAAGCTGTTCTGTGCTCCTGGTGGTGGTATTATTTCTGTGCCTACTATCCACTTCAGGATCATGTTCCACTTGTAGTGAAGGGAAGGGGACTCCCAGGGCCAGAGGAATAGTGTTGTCTCCCTTGACTGATAGTCTGGATGCTCTCAAATGCTTCCCCTACCACTCCTTTAATAGTTCCACTGGCTGCTTCATCATTACTGCTACTACTACTAACACCAAAAAACGTCATGTTCAGCCCCAGAGCCATCCTCCTCACAGTCACTATTAATTAGTGGATATTGATTACCTCCTCCTTCACTTTTAACACTAACAAGCTGCTGGACCTTCTTAGGAGTAGTAGTAGTACTAGCACTGGCGGGACTGCTTGGGGATGGCAATTGTGACTTAGGATCCCCTGCTGTCACACTTGGCATCATCTTCTCCCCCCTCCTGAGTATTACAATACACACTGGCAGTAGGTTCAGCACTGGTGGCAGCAGGAGCAGCACCGGCAGCAGGCAAAGCACTGGTGACAGCAGGGGCAGCACGTCTGACAACAGGCACAGCACTAGTGGCAACTAGGGGCAGGACGTCTGACAGCAGGTGCAGCAATGGTGGTAGCAGTAGCAAGGGCAGCACATCTGACAGCAGACACAGCACTAGTGGAAGTAGGGGCAGCATGTCTAGCAGCAGGTAGAGCAATGGTGGCAGCAGGTAACAGGGGCAGCACATCTGGCAGCAGGTACAGGCAGCTGACCTGTCCTGCTCTCACTTCTACCATTTTCTACCTCCCTTCCCATTAAATTCCCAAAGATCACTAGGGGTGATTTAGGGGGACTGGACAGCATTGGTTATGTAGTGCTCATTTCCTCCTCAGACTCAGAATCAGTGGACACATAAGGGTCCTTCCGATTCCTCCTTTTACTATTTTTAAACTTTATGAGCCTCTTTCCTCAATTTTTCAAAAAGATCACAACAGAACAGCACAGCATGTCTACCTCACTCTGTAGCTGCTTCTATTGTGTTTGACTTCCTGGAATATGTCGCATTTTTAAATTGAAAAGGCGAAAAACATGTAAATCAATGGGCGGAAACTTTCTAGCCATTGAAAAAATGGTGAAGACTAAATATACAAGTTCCTTTAGATCCGCTGATATGTTTATTTATGTATAAAAATCATCTTCAGTTACCGCTTGCTGGAGACATCTGGTCCATAGTCTGAAATCTTCTTTCCAGAGAGAAATCCCTTATTCCTTTATTTTGGGGAAAAAATGTCCCTCCTCCTATTTCTCTTTGGTTTTCTAGCATTTATACCCTGTTCCATTTAGAGAAACTCCATGCCACTGCAACATGTGCCCATCAGCAATTTGGGAGTCAATGGTCATGGTGGGAAGAAGTTAGGTTTTCTGTCATGGGGTTCAGCGTTGCCCAATCTCAACCCCACCTGGGTTTGGCATGAGAAAAGTAGACTCTTCTCATACTCAATTCTCAAAATTGTGTTGGTTGGTCCAGAATATTTTTTTTTTCTCTCTCTTTCCTTTCTCTTCTATCCCCATTCCCCTTCTTTTTCCCCTATCTGTCATGTAGATAACCCATCAACTTCACTTGATTCTCCCAGTTTAAGTGGTTTTGCTATGAAGGAATTCCTCATCTGCAACGAGGTTTCTATTTAGCGATTGTTCTATGTGACTGCTAATTCATGTCAATTTTGTTTTCTTCCTTAATGTGTAATATTACAATGTTATCTATATGAAAATGTAAAAATTATATATATGACTGATGTAAAACCATTTATTTCTCAATAAAAAAGAAAAAAAATGGTGAAGAATTTTGGCCAGTGGGTGAAAAATGCAAAGATTTTAATTGCTGGTTTTAAAGAGGATTCTCCCACAAAAAAATCAGACAACAACGTGGTTTTCTCAGGGTTTATTGCGGGAACACAGCACATGCTTTCGCCCACACTTACCCTCTACCTCCACATGTACAGTACACCATCAAATGTCATTTCTGACTTTAATTCCTGGCTTTCTTTTTTCCTGTCATCAGACACATGTTCCTTTCTTCTGGGGAACTTCAACTGCCATGTAGATGATCCTTCTGCCTCCTCTCTAACACCTGCTTTGGATCCACCAGTATACAGCTGATAGAACTCACAAGGATGGTGACGTTAGACCTTGTATTCACTAGAGGCTGTGTACTTTCTGATTTTAATATCTAACCTTTTCTACGATCAGATCACCATCTTGTAACATTCAGTACTTATTATATTTCTTCCACAATCCCCACTTCCTCTCCATGCTTCACACATAACCTCAGGTCACTTAACCTCACTGCTCTCCATTCCTCCTTGGCTACTGACTTTCATCCATTTCCACTGATGCCTACACTAACAGTCTTGTCAAAACATACAACTCAGTCCTGTCTTCCTCGCCCATGCTTAATAAACAACAGCTTCCTCCACTTTTGTACCTATTCAGTTGAACAACTCTGGAGAAAGGCAGGCTCACTGGCAGACTCTCCACTACACATTCCTTCTTTCCTGCTTTAACTTTGCTCTGTCCTTGGCTAAAGAAAATACTTTTTACAAATCATTAACACTCACAAATCCAACAACTGTCAGCTCTTCTCTACCTTTGACTCATTCCTCCACCTTATATCTGCCTCCCTCCCAAATTCTATACGACCACAATACTTTGCTAACTTATTCAAAGTCAAGGTAGACTTTATAAAGGAAACTATCTAGTGTTTTAAATTCCCTCCTATCCTCACTCATTATCCTTGTGCTACACTGGACTCTGGACCAGCTATGGAGGGGAAATTGACTAACCTTCTATCTTCCACTCCCTCCACTACATGCACACTCAATTTGTTTCTCTTTTACCTCTTTTTCCCCCACGCTAATCCCTGTACTATTACACATTTTTATCTCCTTCTTTGTCTCTATGATTTTTGTGACAACTTCAAACGTGCTAAAGTGACATCAAGAATACCCCTGACCATTCCCTCTAGGTATCAACATGTTTCTCTCCTGCCATTTGACCCTAAACTCTTGGAATGCCTAGCCTACTCCCACCTGCTTGAATTATTTAATACACACAACCTGCTCGACCCATTACAATTTGGCTTTCTCAGTACTCACTCCACAAAAACTGCTCTCACAAGTTTGGTCAATAATCTACATATATCCAAATCATCAGGTCACTATTCAGTACTTACCTTTCTTGAGCTCTCAGCTGATTTTGACTCTGTCAATTCTTCACTCCTTAGTACTCATCCACAACTTAACCCTGAATTGGCTGTCCTCTTATCTAACTAACCAATCTTTCAGTGCCCCCGTTGCCACTTCTTCATCATCTCCTGTCTGCCTCTCTGTTGGTGTTCCTCAGGGTTCTTTTCAGGATCCCTTCTGTTTTCTCTAAACACAATAACACTTGGCAAACATATTAAGTCATTTGAATTCAAATATCACCTGTACACAGAAGACACAGAGCTTTATTTATCTGCACCTCTACTGACTCTTGATTTTCAATCTAAAATCACAGATTGTCTATATCAGACTTGATGGCTTATAGGTGCTTTAAGCTCAAAATGTCTAAAACTAAGATAACCCTCATCCCATCAGGCCCATAATGCCCTTCCAGGTGACAGTAAATGTCACTACCATAAATTCAATATCATAAGCATGGTGCCTAGGGATGATAACTGATGCTACTCTTTCATTCTCTTCTCATATTAATGCTATTGTCAAATCCTGATGCTTTCTGGACTACTGTAACCTACTTCTACCTGGTCTTCCTGCTTCCCAACTCCATATACTTCAATCAATACAGAATGCTGCAGTACGGGTTACCTTAATGACACCTACACTTATCCCTGTCATGGTTTGTTAAGACTCTCAGACGCAAAGTTAGGTAAAAACACAACTTTATTGAAAAGTTTAAAATAATCCCATAGGACTTCATACACATACATATAATACATAGAAATTACAGATAGGTTGTGATAATTGCGAGTAAGGCTCTACCGGCCCTGCCAATATACCGGGCAAGGCAGCCTAGGAAAGCAATGGAAAGGTGGCTCTACCGACCCTGCCAATATACCGGGCAAGGTAGCCTATCGGGTAACTAGGAGAACCAGGCTCTACCGACCCTGCCAATATACCGGGCAAGGCAGCCTAATAGACTATCAGGAGTATACAGGCTCTACCGGCCCTGCCAATATACCGGGCAAGGCAGCCTAATGGATCACCATCTGATACAGGCTCTACTGGCCCTGCCAATATACCGGGCAAGGCAGCCTAACGGAAGACCATAGGTATAGGCTCTACCGGCCTTGCCAATACCGGGTAAGGCAACCTCAAAATGGAAACGATTAGAAGGTTCTACCGGCCTTACCAATATACCAGGCAAGGCAGCCTAGAGGAGAAGGTGTCACCCACTATAGCCTCAATAACTGTCAGATGACAATGACAGTATGAAGATGGTATGTAGAGGTATGGTAGCTAGTGGTAATACCAGGGAGTCTGCACACATCAGTACCCGTGTACTGAGAGAGAACTAGCTGTCTAGGACTGGACAGTGCACTGAGTACCATCAGACTAAATGAATAGCAAGCCGTAAGGCAGTGGAGTAAACCAGCGCCCTCGTGCTGGAACCCAACAGGCTAGATATAAAGTAGGCCTTAAGGCCATGGAGCGAACCAACGTCCGCGCGCTGGGAACCAACACTCTAATTCAAGTGAGCCGTAAGGCAGGGGAGCAAACCAGTGCCCGCGCGCTGGGGACCAACAGGTACAATGATAGTGAACTGTCAGGCAGTGGAGCGAACCAGCGCCCGCGCGCTGGGAACCATCAGACTAAATGAATAGTAAGCCAGAAGGCAGTGGAGCAAACCAGCGCCCGCGCACTGGGAACCAACAGACTGAATGAATAGTAAGCCAGCAGGCAATGAAGCGAACCAGCGCCCGCACGCTGGTAACCAACAGACTAGATATATCGTAGACCGTAAGGCAATGAAGCAAACCAGTTTCCGCACACTGGGAGTCAACAATTAAATGTATAGCAGGCCAAAAGGTAGTGGAGCAAACCAGCGTCCGCACGCTGGTAGCCAACAACTAAATGATCGTAGGCCGTGAAGTAGTGGAGCGAACCAGCATCCGCACACTGTGAACCAACAGATAGATGTCTATTGAGCCGTAAGGCAGTTGAGCGAACCAGCGCCCACGCTCTGGTAACCAACAGACTGGTTGTCTAGAAAGCCGTAAGGCAGTGGAGCAAACCAGCATCCGCACGCTGGAAACCAACAACTAAATTATAGTAGGTCGTGAGGTAGTGGAGCGAACCAGCATCTGCACGCTGGGAACCAACAAATAAAAGTACAGTAAGCCGTGAGGCAGTTCAACGAGACAGCGCCTGCGCGCTGGTAACCAACAGCTAGATGTATAGTAAGCCGTAAGGCAGTGGAGCAAACCAGCGCCCGCGCTCTGGGAACCAACAGGGTGATAATGTCGCCAGAGCGCCCGATGAACAAGGTCGCCACAGATGAAGGAACTGGATACAGGAGATGAACAGGAACCAGCAGCAATGATGGTCAACCGGATCAGGAATGGCAACGAAGACTGGCAGCAGGAAACAGCAACCTCAGACAACTCCAACCGGAACAGGCACTGGAACAGGTACAGCTGAGCAGGAGTCTCAGGAACTAGATGAACTCAGGAAACCAGGAACACAGCTAAGGCCCATAAAGCTTCTGTAGCATAATGAAAGTGGAGGCAGCCAGAGACACCACGAAAGGGCAACCAAAGGTTGCCCAAACTCAGTTTAAATAGGCAAGATGAGGTGGGCTAAAGGCAGACAGCCAGTGGGAGCCCCGTACAGGTGATAGACACAGAAAGGCAGCAATCATGGGCACCGTGATAGTCCCTGCTCCACTTAACCTCTAACCTCTCAAATGGCTGCGTATCAAAATCCAGATATTTTGTGAAAGACCCATCCCAATCAGCCAGTGACATTCTTTTAACAGATCCTTATGTGTCTACAGCCCTCTTTCTCATATCAAACCTTTTTCTCTCATTTCTCCTTATCTGGGAAATGCTCTACCGCAGAGGCTGCACTACTGCAAATCTTGCTTAAAAGTACACCTCAAAGCTTCAACAAGCTAGAAGGCAGTGATGTCATACATCCAAGACTCTTCAAATGTACTTTATTTATGTTTCCCCTTCCCTACCAGAACCGTATTCCGCACTTAACTCATATGTATAAGCTTTCGAGCCTTCTATTTCCTAAACCCTTAAATTGTAATGTGCTGCATACATGTGTGGTGATATATAAATAAACATGAAGTAATTCATAATCTCTTCATAAGATAAAAGTTATCTAATATATTGATTCCCAAGTAACTAATGTATGGATAATAAATGGTAGAGCTGTTAATCGTGAAAATATGTCAAACTTTGTAGCATGTTTGAAGCACTTTGTGTGTTAGAAAGCATGTTCCAAATAATGAGAATAAAGCAGAAATAGAAAACCAGATGTACACCAAAATTAGGTTTTATGCCACATTAAAAGATGTTCAAAATGCACAATAGGAAAGTTGGCATAACTTGGTGAAAATCTAGTCTCCATGTCTGCCGCTTTAATTAAAATAAAAAATTTGATCTCTGAACCTGACAAAAATAGTTCTACAACATATTGCAAATATCTAATAAAACAATAATAATGTTTTCTAGGGTGCACCAAAAGGTCTCCCTTCAAGAAAAACTATACTGTTCTGTTTATTATCGTTATCAGAGATATTACTGGAACTGGTTATATCTGATGACTCAAAGGGATAGTAATACTTCGTTTTATCTTTATTTTATTTTGTAGGCATTAAAAAAACATGAAGAATGACATAAGTCTTATCTCTCAAACCTTTATGGTTTAAGAGATATTCACAAACAAAGTATCCCCCCCTGTTCAACCAGATCAGAAGGGAGATGCCCAGGTAGACTGCAGAGAGGGACAATCTTCAATTAAGATAAGGGAAAAAGCTGAAAAACTTGTCAAGGGGAAAAGGGCTTTCATTCTTTTCATACAAAGAAGTTTGTCCCCTGCTGTTATCTGTCTGGTCTTACAACCAGATTCACATCTGAGAAGAGATGTCTTACACTAGGTAAAAGGGACGGGAGGGGGAAACTTTGCTTGTGACTATCTCTTAAACCATAAAGGTTTGAGAGATAAGACTTATATCGTTCTTCATGTTTTTTTAATGCCTACAAAATAAAATAAAGTTAAAACGAAGTATTACTATCCCTTTAAAGGTATGAATAACATGTATGAAAACAATGAGGAAAGGCAGAAGGAAACTAGGGTGCATAGTCCCTTAACACATCTTTAAATACCCGACGCATCAATTGAATGTATTAAAAAGTTTAAAAATAAACTCTAAGTCCCTAATGGATGTATTGATATGGGGCCCTAAGTAGGGATTGGAGAAAACTTTTGGCTCAAACTGAAATCTGAGACTAATGGCACTTTCCGCTCGACAAATAATTTCCAGCAAAAAGTTCAGTTTTTCCGCTTTTTCCTGCCTTTTCCGACCATTGAAAACAATGGCAAGAAAAATGTTTCTCCACCACACCTAAGTTTTCTTCACCCATATAAAAGGCTGTCAGGCTCTCACAGCAGCCATTCTGCCTCATATGGGGTGTCAGGGACCCGAAGGGTCCTCAAAACAGCCTGATAAGCCACTCGGCAGAGGGGAAAGGGTCAGCCACTTAAGAGTCCCAATAGGAGTAGGAAGAATCCATATCATCCTTCCTCTCATTTATCCTCAGAACAGTCCTCCTCAGAGGAGTTCCCTATGAGTGCAGGAATACTCTGAGCCCTAGGGGCCACATACCTAAAAGTGGTAGGGGGCATCCAAGACTGAAGACCCCCTTGGATGGAGAGAGGAAATTGGGCCATAGTGGACAACAATGTCTTAACCCAAGCTGGCACTTGTTCAGTGCTGAAAGGGCCCAGCAGAGTAGTAGGGTCCACAGCACAGGGGGGCAGAGAGATCCAGAATGGTCTCTAGGGAGCCCCATTTGAAATGAGGAACAGTAAGCAAGGGGGGGGTCAGAGATGCTCCTGAGTGTCCTTAGCCATAGGTCTATCCTCATGTCCCCTAGGATAGACATGCTGACAAGAGTAGTGTCTAAACTAGTATAAAACGCTAGTAAGAGTTTCCCAGACAAATAATTCACCCAAGAAAAGCCCAAAAAGTATTTATCTGGCAGGCAAAGGAGAACAATGAGAGTTTTCCTCTGCATAGGATAAGCAAGAAAGAAGTAGAATGGTGACTTCAAAACAGGCAGCCAATTGGAAGAAATTTCGTGAAACGGGCATTCTGGGAAATTTAGTCTTCTCTGTTGCTGTTGCCTAGCAATGCATACAACTCCTTCCGCAGACCCCCATGGCCTCCAAGACACTCAGGACATGGATGAAAGGGCATGAGGAGACAAGAAGAATGATTCCGGTCTGACCTCTGTACCACAAACAGTTGCAGAGATATGTCACAGAGAAGTTTGCCTATAGAAGTCAATGGAGCAAAGATGGTGGTGGTGTAGGAAGCATGCTTAAAGGAACCATGCACCTGAAAAATGGACAAATTCTAAGGTACCCCAAATTACCCACTGACCCCAGGGAGCATGAAAGGGGAATTAAAGAGACAGGTCCCTAAAGGGAAAAGCCTAGGAAAAGCTCCCAACCTGGAGAACCATCAGAGAAGGGGTTAACTAGTCCCAAAGTAGCCATCCATGCTCCATAACCCAGGCAATGAACAGTAATATCATACCCAACATGAGTGTAAGACCAAGGCATGCAAAGGGTTACTCACCAATCTTCACAGCTTCTGTTTTCAGGTTACCATTGTGAAGGAAGCAGAGCCTCAGAGAGGCACTGCTGGGAGTGAAAACTTGGGTTACAAGATTCTCTCCACAGGGCTACAATAGTCCACACAGCCCCTGCACACTAGTCAATCCACTCCAGGGGAAATTCAGTAATGGTAACCCTCCTGAAGTGGTAATTGTAAAAGCCCCATATCTAATAAAAATAATAAACTAAAACTAAGCAGCAGTGTTCCAAGCCAGTCATTACAGTCAGGTACACATCCTTAACCTGGAGGCGGGTAGGGGTTGGATAGCAGAAGGGGAGGATAGGCTCTAGCCTCAAATACTGTGTCTTTTTGACGTGTTCCACCTTCCAAAGGAGCTTAACCGCCCCCATGGTACCTGTGTTCCATATTGGATGATAGAGAAAGAGTCTTGATTGAGCAGAAAGAAGAGAGGGAAGTTTGCATGGTGAATACTAGGTCTGGTAGGTTGAATGAGTGTAGGTTCCTGGTGAAGAGAGTTGTTTTGGGGGAAGGAAAGGGTGTGTGAGAAAGTGTGAAGGCGACAATGTGGTGTTTAAATGACTGTTGTTCAAATATGTAAATACAAGGACGTCTCTTTGCACTGTGTCGGACGATATTTTCCATGTGCTTCCATTGTTGGCTACAGATCCCTCTTTCTCTCCCATGTCTGTGGAATAGCATGAAGAATGGTTCTTTGTAAAACTCTGGGCTCTCACTGTGGATGTGCATTCTTATGCATCAAAGCAAGTATTTCCATTGGGCCATTCTCTGAGTCTAGGTTTAAGACACCGGAAGGTATATAAAAAAGGAAGTAATATGATAACTCAGTCCAGGATTTATCTTTATACCTATTTGACTACTCTGTGATCACACTTTTGAGTGCACTCATTGCATTCCTGTTTGCTTGTTAGCTCTGTTCTCTATTCAAGTTTTGATCAACTGTTCATGACCTTTGATTTATAACTGACCAACATCTGCCTGTTGCTTGCCCTTGGACATCTGATTTTGTGAGGGAAACTTGCATTGTTCTCTGCCAGCCAAGGCCCTCTGCTTTGTCCTTGAACAGTGTTTGGTTCTTTTTGGTGAAGACAACACTAACATGCAGTTTTGAATTTTTGGGGCACACCTAAAATATTGTGACATCTCTTAAGTAGGGATGTGTGAAAAGTCAAATTTTTCACACAGGAATTTCTGCAGAAAAACAGCAAATTCCCAAAATGTAATCCTTTCCACTAACCTCATGAAATTTCCTGTGGGAACTATCCATTTCCCACTGAAGGGTTAGAATCAGTACGTGTGCTACCAGACTACAATTTCCATCATTCCCAACCAGCTGTTGTCTGGCGAGAAGCGATGAACGTTATAGTCTGCCAGCAGCTGTACTGCTTCATGCTGGTCATCCTGGCTACCAGACAGAAGAGCAAGGCTGGATGGTAAGTATCTGGGGTTCCATACTTACAGTGGAACAGGGCTGAGAGGTCAAATGTTTCTATGGCTACCATAGGACAAGGCTGGGGGTTTAGTATGTGTTGCTGTATGATTTCCAGTACAGTGGGACATAGCTGGTGGTCAGTATGTGTGATTATTATACAGTGGAACAAAAGTGGGGATCACACTAGAAAAAAAGTAAAAAAAAAACAACAAAACAAAACAAAAAAAAACACTTTTGTCAAGAATTCCCAAGAAAATGTGCAGTTTTGGTATTTTATTTATAGGCGAAAGTTTTTACAGAATGCTACTGAAAATGACATAATGAAAGTTAAAAATGCATAAATATATAGTTATTCTTAGGTCCCGCAACAAGAATAACAAAATCATCATCAGCATCAGCATTTCCATAAATATACATTTGAAACTCAACATTCACATTTTTGTCAAAAGTCTTATTAGAAAATAAGGGGTGTACTAAGTGGATGTCTGGGGCTCACAAAAGTGTCATGGTGCACAAGCTGAAAATCACTGCTCTCACGCCACTACTCTGTCAGCATCCAGACCCTTTATCTCTTTTCTGGCACTACTTCATTGCCTCTCTCCTCTCTTTTTATGTCCTACTCCCTTCTTCGTTTCTTCTCAGAGCTGGGCACCTCTTCCTCTTACTACCCCTTAAAGGAGTAGTAAACTTTTGTTTATGAAAACACGTATTTTGTAGATCTTTTCCTGCTGAATAAAACAAGGTCACTCCCACTGCTGTCAGATGTTCTATTCAAAATGTATAACAGTTCAAATAATCATGAAGAGAATTTACTGTGTTTACTTCCAGAAAGTTCTAACTGACAGGAAGTGACAGGCAGTTTCTATTACATTCTGTGGAGAACTGTATGTCACTGACTTTCCTCTCCATTAGAATGTAACAGGAAAAACTAATTAGAATTTGACCACTAGAGGGCACTGCTAATGTAAAAAACATGGGTTTAAACTGTAATAACTCTGGAAATATGAATCTCTTGGCAGTGGGAGTACCCTTATTTTACTCAGTAGGAAAATCCCTGCAATATATATATTTTCATAAAAAAAGTTTACTGCTCCTTTAACTACCGAGTATTTGAGCTCCAAGCTGTTGCCATGCCCTTGCTCTGTCAGCCCACTGCTGGCACCTTATGGTCTGCCTGTTTCTTTCCTTACGCCTCACTTTCAGCTTGCCTTGATGTTTGTTATTTCTGCTATGCACATTAACTATTTTCAGTCACTCCTTTCATGCCTTGCCAGATTTTTTATTTTAATAAACACCTGTACACAGTATTCCATTCCAGAACCTGTACTCTTGCTTGCACTTCCTCTGCCGTGCAGGTCTGATATCCTAGCTTAGCCAGCCACCCTCTGACACTACATACTTCAGTCTATGGGTCGCAGTACATAAATCTCTATACATATGAATTACTGTACTACATGAACATGCTACTAAACACTTCAATTGTGTTAATTAATCAGTAAATATATGCATATCTCTTAGTCATTCTGCATGCCAGTTTTTCTTCTACATGAATGGATACTGGAGTTCACTAGTACAAGATTAAAATGTAAGAGTGACATTTCAACCAGGGTCACATTTGCAATTTAAATTATGTAGATAGCAGTGTTTGAGTGACACACTGTTTTGTTGTTGTTGTTTTTAATGATGTCCTTTGAATCACCAATTTTGTAACAAAATGGCACAAAGTAACCAGATTACCGTACACAGCCCAGAGTCAATAGACTTTTGTGGGAGCTGCAGATAGGCTCAAAAGACTGTCATGCAATCCCACGATTGGTTTGCTTTTTATCTCTCTAGCTCCAAAAATATAATCAAGTGCCAGATATCTAAAATGGTTTTATATATATATATAAAGATGAGTGGGATGGAAAAGAAGGTGCACGTCTTATATTTCCAATATGTGCTATCTCCATTTCTCTAACCACACTTTTTCTACCTTCTTTTCACCTGCACACTTCCTTTCTTCTCTCTCATTGCTTTCTTTCACCCTCTCACCTCCAGATCACAAGATTATCAACATTAGTGTGTACGATTGTTTATTTAGTCATCTTAGTTCATTTGTGATTCCATCATTGTGCATGTGTAAGCATCTAAGTGTCTCTCTGGCAATAAAAAGTCACATACAGCATTAACAGTAGTAAAATTTGTATTTCCCCGTGCATAAAGTGAAATTCAATTAGTGGCAACTGTACTTTCAGTGCAAAAAATTTAACAACTCCACATATTTAAATTAATAAAAATGCCATTACCATAACAAGCTTTAACTTGGAACTAAAAAGTCTATAAAATGAGCACATTAAACTAAGCTAAAATTATTTCTCATTTAACGTGACCTATTCCAGTAAGGAAATGCTGAAGAAAGATTTTACCTAGGAGCCTTTAGAGTCAGTGCTATTTCTTGCTCAGTCAAGAAACACTGCATTCATTAGATAAACTAGACAGCCCCCAAAACACCAGAATTTTGTGGCTGTCTGATTGGATGTTATTCACTCTCTGCTTTTCCCAATTGCAACCTCACTCGTCATGAAGACTTACTATATCTAGCTATGCGCATTAAGCACTTGATTCAATTTCCCCATTAAAGCAGCCAGTAGGGCAAGAATGGCAGTCAACCAAGAAAAAAATGTCTAAGTTGGTATTCAGTTACCCTACCAGCTAAAACCATAATGGATATGAGGCCATAGAAACAGACTTGTGACCAAACATCCATTTTGTGCGTTAAGTTCCAAAAACTCTGAAAAATAGTGTGATTGATGCAAACCTAAAAGGAAAAACGCTAATGATTGGTGCCTGACACTGTCAAGCACCAATCATTAGCTGAAACACACAGTCACCCCCCAAACCCTAACCCTACACTATATCCAACAGTAAAGTGCAACAATATTACCTTTAACACTAGCCTAACACCCAGATCTGTGCAACATATACCTGTCATCCACTGTCCATCTTGTTCTTCAATCGTCTCCTTTTCACTATAATCGTCTTTTCTTCTTTTTCATATTTCCTGTAAAATAAAATAAAGCATCAATGGAATTATTAAAAATTAAATTGCCCCAAAGATATGCCAGAGTTAACCCTTTGAGTGCAATGTGCCATATTGCTGAAAAGTAAAATTCAGCCATTCATTTTTAAAATATAAAAGTCTTTTCTGTTGGTAAAGAAATAACATTGTATAATATTGCCATTACCACTACCACTGCCGGCAAGTATTTATAGTGATTTCTAGTGGCATAGACCACACCCTTCCATACCTTGCAGGCCATTGCAATGAGGGAGGTTTGAACAGAGACTGGCCAGTCTCTGTTCAAGAATGGATACCAGCCTACCATTGGCTGGGATGTGTGCTTAAGCACCTCCCAGCCAATTAGTTTCTAGTGGGTTTCATCATCTCAGCCAGAAGCTGATTGGCTGGGAGATGTGTAAGCACACATCCCAGATAATGCAGATAATGGTAGGCTTGCATCCATTTTGAACGGAGACTGGTCAAATAAAAAAACAGTCTCAGTTCAAAATTCTCTCATTGGGACTCAGGAAACAGCCCTCAAAGTATGGAGAGGAGGACTTGTGCCACTAGACTTTCCTGTTTTTCAACACTGAATGCAAATTTATTTCTTGACCAACAGAGAGAACCTATATATTTATAAACTGAATGGCTGAATTTTACTTTTCAGAGATATGCCATACTGCATTTAACCCTCCGGCACTCAAAGAGTTAACTCTGGCATATGTTGGAGGCTATTTAATTTGTAATACTTCCATTGATGCTGAAAGACTCTGCTGGACATCAGGAATACTGTTAGTGTTTATTCTAGTTAGTTGGATTAACCCTGTGAGTGCTTTTTTGTTTTTTGTAAATGGGAGAAAACGCGTGCAAAAAAAGTGCTGTCTGAACTTTAATTTAAGGATATTTAGATCCATAAGCCATGAACAGTATAGGAATGACAGCCTTTTTATACATAGACCTCCATGTTAGAGGACCACAAGTAATTGGACAGTTTGCGGCTCAGCTGTTTCTTGCCAGATGTGTGCCGTTGCCTCATTAGTTCATCCACAAGATATATATCAAAAGTTCTAAAGGTGATTCTAGTCATGGCATTTGCTTTTGCAATCTGGGGCTGGTGTCACTCAACAAAAGGAGCAAGGAAGTGTCGATGCCAGTGAAGCAGGCCATCATGAGGCTGTAAAATCGGAATAAATCTGTTAGAGACAAAGAACAATGATTAGGTGTGTCAGAATCCACTTTGTAATACATTGTTGAGGAACAAGAATTCACAGTTGAGTTTAGCAATAGCAAATGACCTGGTAGACCAAGGAAGATAATAGATCATGGAAGACCACTGCAGTGGATGACTAAAGAAACATTCAGTGAAGAAAGCCCTTTTTCAACTATCAGACAAATCAAGAACACTCTCCTGGACGCAGACACAGAAGTGTCAATGGGTATAAATGTTAGGAACCAGGAACCAGACAGACACAAAAACGTAAAATGCAAAACACCTTTATTAAAATAGCAAAAGGAAACAAAGCAAAATCATGATCCAGAAGCGTAAACCAAAAGATAAGCTGGGGTCAGGAACCAAGACAGGTACTCAACCAAGCCGGGGTCAGGAATACGGAGATCAACAATGTCAGGAACTAGCCAGGAGTCAGGAGCCAGAAGGAACATCAGAGGAAGCCAGGTCATGCACAGATAATCACCAACTCAGGAGAACGTGCTTGCAGCCAGAATCAGACACAAGGGCAATCAGGAAGTGAGCCAAGATGCTTTAAATACCCTGGGAGGGTTGGCTGATAACAGTGAGGTGAGTAATCACAGAGAGGTCAGCTGATTTAGCCTGACCCAGAACAGGGAAGGCAGCAGCAATGGATAGCAGATCTCTAGATTAGCTCATACAGCAGAATGAAATAGCATAATTAGAGCAGGTCAGCCAAACCTTGAAAATAAAAAGAGAAGACTACAGAGGAATTACCACAAGATGCAAAACACTGATAATCCTCAAGAATGGAAAGCTAGGTTACAGTTTGCTTCAACCTATATACAAACATGTAGAGTTCCAGAGCAAAGTCTTATGAAGAGAAGAGACAAAGATTAACCTGTACAAAAGTGATGGAAAGAGGAACAAAAGGAGAAGTAAAGAAACTGCACATGATCTAAAGCACACCACCTCATCTGTGAATCATGGTGAAGGTAATGTTATGTCTTTGGGTTGTACGGCTGCCACTGGTACTACCACACTTGCTTTTAATCATGATGTGACTACTGTTGGCGGCAGGATGATTTCTGCATTGTACAGAAACATCTTACCTGCCCAGATTTAAGCAAATGTCTCAAAACTCATTGGAAGGCACTTCAGTTTGCAGCAGGTTAATGACTTCAAACATACTGCTAAAGCAACCAAGGTCAAAAAGTGTTATGTTCTAGACTGGCTAAGTCATTCACCTGAAATTAATCGAACTGAGCATGTGTTTTACTTGCTGAAGACAAGACTGCAGGGAAAAATTATCCAACACAAACAAGAACTGAAGATGTCTGCAGTACAGGCTTGGCAGAGCATCACCAGGGAAGATACCCAGCATCTTGTGATGTCTGTGCTCAATGACTGCCAAGTACTAAAGATGATGACTGTTTAAGATTATGCTATTTGTCCAATTACTTTTGGTCCCCTAAAAGTGGAGGAAGAATGTATAAAAAGGGCTATAATTCCTACACAGTTCACGCTTTATGGATGCAGATACTCTCAAATTAAAGTTAGCTATCTGTTCTTTATTGTCTTAACCATTGTTTCATTTCAAAGCCAATGTGCTGAAGTACAGAGTCAAGACAACAAAACTTGTGTCACTGTCCAAATCATTATGAACTGTGCTATAAAAAGTTTTATGCCTAAAAACATGGCTTTTTTGCTGTCTACATAAAGGGGTGTGAAACAGGGATGGGTGAAAACTTTCGCCTCACACCAAAGTTGGTGAAAAATTGCACTTTCCGCTTGGCGAAAAATTTCCCATGAAAAGTGCCATTTTCCCACTTTTTATGCCTAGCTCACTGCATTGAAATCAAGCTCTACTTTTTTACAGCCATATAAAACGGTGTCAGGCTCTCACAGCATGCCATTCTATGTTTGTGAGAGGATAAAGCAGCATGTTTTCGAGACAGAGAAGATAGGCAAATAAAGGGGAATTGAAGCTTAGTTTATGGAGTCATTTATGTAGGACATTTGTTCTCTGTATTAGGGGACTCTGGGGGCACTCTGGTGGAGAAGAAGGGAGGAAGGAGGTTGACCCCAAATACCCCAAAATTCAGTGTGACTGATGCAAGACACAGGCAGTTGGGGTCCAAATTGCTTGCTGATTTTGTTTTTATTGTCTCTGTGCTGGGGAAGTCTGGGAAAAGAAGTTGTTGATTTTGTTTTCTAGTATTTTTTTTTTGGACTTACTCTGATAAGATTAAAATAATAATAATAATAATAATAATAAATAAAATAAAAATTAACAAAAGTAATACATAAATAATTAAACAAAGTGTTCCAGAGAGCACCAGAGAGAGTAAGGCAGTTCATGGAAGGGCATCCGAACGAGAGACACTCATTCACTTCCGCCCCGTCAGCGGGACTGGCACTCAAGACCGTGGTCCTGAACCCTAGGCCTCCTCTTCTCTGAGGTCGATCACAAACCAGGGCAATGGTTGTATCTGTGGGTAGCAGATGATGTGGGGGACACATTATTCAATGTATCCAAGGTGTGGGTACAGTGAGATGGATGGACGGCAGAGATGTTTGTTGCCACATTGGAGAGAGCCCCAGAGATGGGTCTGTACTCCTCACCAGTCAGGCCACATACTCATTATTTTCTTTTTTTAGTTATCATATTTTGGACTAACTGTGATAAGATAGGGTGGGCAACGTAAAAAAATATAAAAAAAGAATACATAAATAATTAAACAAATAAATATATTAGGTGACAGACAGCTGACTGGGAGCCTGATGTGATCTCTGTGACCGAGGCAGACTTGATAGACAACAGACAACATTGAGAATTTTGTTGAGGGCTATGGCAAGACATCACATTCCATCAGTTGAGTACTGTAGAGAGTAAAAACACACACAGTAGTTGAGTAATGTCCAGCAAATACACAAGCGGGAGGGGGAAAGATGGAGCAGAGCTGAGACATGGGAGTAAAGTGGTAGTTCAAAAACTGACTGCAGTCCCCCACCACCACTGCCATACACATCTGCCACATTTGTTATCACTTGTCATCATCATGAATATGTGCTAGTGTCACTTAAGCAGGAGGTTAATGATGTGGGCAAAGGACAAATGCTCTCTGCATGCTAACAAATTCAAGGTATATGTTGCTGTAGGACTCACAGCTTTGACTTTCAGCTACTTATTTCTCCACTACAGCCCTCAGAAGAAGTAATATTGTGCTGGGAAATGTTGCACCATAGGAAACATAGGGGAAAATGTGTTGTAATAGGATAAATATTTGTTAATTAGGAGAATAAGCAAAAAATTGGCTGGAATAGGTGAAACATTTGCTGGAATAGGAGAAAAGGAGGAACATTTTGCATTGTAGAAAAGGAGAAAACTTTCACGAAAAAAGAGAAAAATTGTCAGTTTTTCTTAAAGTCATGCAGGACATTTTTCTCACTTACTCCTAGTGGGAATATGTTGGTGTTTCAGGCCATGGATCTTCTGCACCCAGGCAAAATTCTTTCTTTTCCTTACCCTTGCTATAGGGATGCATTATGGTTTGTCCACTTCAAGGTTATGATTTGGACACTGAAATGTACTAAAGCATCTGCACAAGAAATGGTGCCGATGCTCATTTAGAGAAACTAAGTCTAAGCAGAACCACGTGTTGCCACATAGTATAAGTTTTTCTCAAAAAGGTCAAGATGGGATCCCTGAGTGGCATGAGGTAAGAAGAGGATTCTGATGTCCCTCTGTCCCTAGAACCATATTGACAAGCATTGGAGAACTAAGAAGGGGGCAGAGGGCTGGATAATGCATCTGATGTTGTTGGAACAGTGGGCAATGGTATGGTTAGTGCATCAAAAGGGAGATATTTCTGGTGTGTGAAGAAAGTTGATGCACAAAGTAATTTGTTGTTAAGGAAGCAAAGGTCAATATGGAGTTGTTTGTAATTGCTAAGCATGATGGGAAATGCGTGATAGGATCTGTTCCTGAGTGAGGTTGCTGATGTGCAAAATGATTTTAGTGCCTGGAAAAATTATTCTAGATTTAAGGGATATAGATTAGTGAAACTTCCACAATATGTTTCTTGGACAGTGAGAAAATGATAGTTCCATCTGAATCAACTTGGAATGAATCATATAGAAAGAGAAAGGTTGTTGTAGGGGAATAGAGGGGAGAGGGAGAGAGAGCAAAGGAGAGAATGATAGGGGAGAGAAGGAATATTGGTGAGGGGAGGTGCAAGAGCAGGAGAGAGCAACGTAGTGCAGTAGGTGAGTTGGAGAGAAATGTAGCAAGTAGGTGAGAAGAAAAGTGGGGATATAGACCTTCAGCAGTCCATCATTTTAAGTAACAAAATCCCACTGAAGCCTTTCTTTAATCTTGTTCAGATGAGCAATGACAGAGACAGAAACATGTTTTGATTATGTTATGTGAACCTTTTCTTTTTTTTTTTTTTTTGATCATATACTATTGTTTTTCTTGCTAAATGATTGGTTTAAATAAAAACACAAAATGGTTTCACAAGACTTGTTTTGGGTCTTTAAAAAAGCCAGTTATGTTTAAGGAATTTTTTCATTCACCTCTGTGAAAAAGTGAATGCAATACATGTACATAGTGACTTACAAAGATAGCAAACACAACAAGGCATGATGTAAAGGGCATCAAAAGTAAAAGCAAATATTAGTAAAGTTATCCCTGTCCATAAATGCATACTGTCAGTTACAAAGAGTGATAGTAAAATGTAAACAAATGAGAGTGATCAGGCAACTAAATGCATATGGATAATTGTTAGAGAAAATATGTATAGAATGAGCTATGTGACAGTTAAATCAGGGCTGCTTCAGTTCAAAGATTTTCAAAAGCGTAGAATGTCTCCTTCATGCGTTAATTTCTATGGCTCAGAGCTTTAGATTTTAATCTTTACACTTTAACGTCAATTTAAATTTTTCATTAGCTTGAATCCTTGTAGTAGAGCTTATTGATTACAGTATAACAGTCAAAAACAAGAGTAATATTTTCCTTATCAGTTGCAGTAGGGATGTTCCCTTCAGTATTAATCATTCACCCAGTTAAGAAGTGAAAATATTCAAATGCTAAACCATAATATCAGTACTGATATGATACTAGGGACATTTGAAACTTACATCAGCAAATTCATTTCTGTTTTTCAACCAAGGTTCAAATAAATACTTTGGCATTGTTATGTGATTCTTGACAAGGGCAAGGTAAATTCATCATGTCAAACTGAAATGTTTCTGGCAGGTGTCTATGCTATGAAAATCAAACTGCCTCTATTGTAATATTCAGAACCCACTGTGCTACTACTGAGGATAAAATGTAATAGTTTATTTATGATAAATTCTAAATGTTCAGGAAATTAATGTATGTTTTTTGCTGGCATGTGATTTAAAGACGTAAGCAACATACTATGCATTTTTGTGCCCATTAAAATAATAGAAAGAGCTAAAAAAAATTAAACTGATGTACCATGAAAAAGTTGAGCAATTCTGATGCAAACCAATTACACCAAAGGGAACAAATAAAATGTATCAGTGATTCACAATGGACTTTTAACTAGGAATGGGAGAAAAATCAGAGAAATTTCCTGCAGGACTTTTCACAAAAAAAACTATTTTTCCCCAAAGTTTTTGCCCATAGAAAATACATAAAATGTTCTCTTGTTTATCACTGACAATACATTTCCATATTTCACCTATGTTTTCTACGACTGCAACATTTCCCACCATAACAGTACTTTGATGATGGCTGAAGTGGATATTAATAGTCCTGTAGCAAAATATGCCCTGAAAATATTGTGAGTAGGCGAAGTGTGTTTGTTCTTTGCTCACAACACTAATTTCCTGCTTAAGTAACATTGGAAAAACCATTGTTGAAACAATTCCAGCAGGGTGCAAAACATGACATCAGTTCTTTAAACCCCCTGTTTTCAACAAATGTAAAGGATATCATGCCAACTGCCAACATTTTGGCAAGTTTACTATTCCATTTGCATACTTTTTAAATATTTTTGTGCAGGTTTTGACTTCTTTTTAAGAACTTAGTTTGTTTGATGGAAGTATATAGTAGAAGAACTGTGTAAATATACTGATTTAATGACAAGACTTGTTGAGGTGGTAGGGGTGGTAGCGGAATGTGTAAGTACTCTATGACTCTTGACAGCTCCAAATATTCATAGTCATACTCCTCTGAATCGAAAGCAATTCTATTATGAATCCCAAAGCCCCAGGAATGTTAAGAGTACTTCTGATGCTGCTAGTTGTGGCACTGCTGACCCGTTGATGGTGTGTTAGACCTGTGGTTATGCTTCAGGTGAGATCTCATTAAGGAGATGCCTAACTGTGAGCCTACTTTCCCCCCTGCTCACATATTCTAACACAGACAACAGATAGCAACATGCTTAGCTTTTGGATCATGAACTTCAGAACTTCATAGAATGCAGGGATCCTGAGATACTGCTACTACTACTACTACTCCAAGGCTAAATGTTGCTGAATTTGTACCCCTACTATTTTCACCAGTGCTGCACTTCCAAGAGCAGCAGAGGCACTCAAAGCTAAGGCTGCAGATGCTGATAATCTGTGTTGTTGCTGGTTATTCAACACTATTAGTTTGTATGGCAGACTGGGAATTGGAAGTAGTGATCATGCTGATGATGACTGGCAGGATAACCGTTTACTTTTTGCCATCTTTGCTTCTCCAATTGTTTTCTCAACAAGTTATAGAGAGTCACAGTGCTCCTTTTCAGTGGTGGAAGATTGAGCCTTTGCCTTTCGGCTAAATTTCTTGCAATGCCATCACCTCTCTCACTCTCAACTTCATATGTATCTGACAAAGAGGAGAACGGTTTAGGGATATATTCTAGATCTACATCATCATCATGATTATTATCAATAGATCATCCTCAGCATTGCCAACCGCTTCTTGCCCTAGTAAGAGCAACCCCTCAGGAACCCTGCAGTCTATGAAGTCCACAGTATGGAGATACTTCATGCATGATCCAAAAGCTAAGCATGATGCCATCTGTTGTCTGTGAAATAAGCATGTGAGCTGGAGGAAAGCAGGCTCACACATAGACACCTCCTCAATGAGATCTGGTCTGTCTGGGAGACACATTAACAAGTCAGAGGTGCCACAATTAACATAAGAAGAAGTACTCCTAAATGTTCCTGGGTACATAATAGAAGTGCTGTTGATGTGTGAAAGAGTGTGCTACATTGGCTTTATGCCAATCTTGTGGCACTGAGCCTATAGTGAGAGAGTCGTTAAAGAGTAAAATGAGTGGTCTTACTAACACTGCACTGAGTTCCATTAGGACCAGGTGCTTTATCAGTTTTAATTTTGTCCAGTCTTCCCATGACCTCTTCTGATGTTAACCAAATATCTAAAAAATTGTATGGTTTTGTTTTTTGCTTCTTGAGGCTATTCTACCATTTCTAATTCCCTTGTATATACCAATGCAAATAAAATATTCATAACATCAGCATTTTTCTTATTCTCCCTAATCAACTAAACTATCTTATTTTGGAAAGGTCCAATGTACTCTCTCAAGTTTTTTGCTATCTATGTATATGAAAAACATTTTGGATTAGTCCCGTTCTCCCTTGCAATTTGAGTTACGTGTTGTTGCTAACCTAATTGCCCTTTTGCACTCCCTATTTCAAGAAATAATTTTCTGTTCTGCTCCCTCAGTAAATACTTTAAATGCCTTTTTTCCTTACCATTTTTTTTACATTTGCATTTAACCACATTGGTTGTGATCTACTTCTTTTCCATAGGTTCCCCAATGGTATATACTGTTTAATATATTTCTGAAACCTAAATTTAAATTCTGACCAATTTTCCTCAGTGTATTTTTTCATTAATTTCTTATTTAGACCCAGTCTATGTGTCGCATTTTGAAGTTAGCTTTTTAAAATTAAGAGTTTTGGTTGAACCTATACAGTTTTGCTTTGTCAAACTGATCTCAAATGAAACTATGTTGTGATCACTGTTTCCCAAATGTTCACCTTTACTAGTGGACCACATGTTATCACTAGGTCCAATACATTGTTGTTTCTTGTCAGCACTTACACCATTAGGGACATGCTCACAAACCTGCTTCCCTTAGCACTCTTATGTCTACAGTTTATATCTGGATATTTAAAATCTCATATAATTATACAGTAACAGTTAGGCCTCAACATTCTCATCAATATTTGGTGGTTTTATAGCATATACCCTTTTTAACTTTTTTACAAGTTACCCTCAATTTCTACCCACAAGGACTCCACATTATGGACAGATCCTCACAAATACCACCCCCTAACTAAGATTTAAGGATATCAGAACTGATAGATGTTCTGTCTTGAATCACGAAGCAAAGGATAACTTCATAAGGGTAATTAGGTCTATCTGCTCATAGTATTTTAGGTAGGTTAGTGTTATTATTAGGATTAGGAGAGTGCAAACAGTGAGAAAAATTTCCATGACTTTCCAAACAGACGATTTTTCTCTTTTTCTTTTGTTTTTTGCAAAAGTTTTCTCCTTTTCTCCAATAAAAATGTTCCTCCTTTTTGCCTTTTCCAACATATTTTTGAACACATTTTTCACCTATGGTGCAACATTTCCCAGCACAATGTTACTTCTTCTGAGGGTTGTAGTGGAGAAATAAGTAGCTGGAAGTCAAAGTTGTGCGTCCTACAGCAAAATATACCTTGAAAAATGTATTAGCATGCACAGTGCATTTGTCCTTTGCCCACAACACTTACTTCCTGCTTAAGTAACACTGGCACACATTCATGATGATGTTGAGTGATTAAAAAAAAAATAACGTACAACCTACAATCTGGCAGATGTGTATGGTAGTGGTGGTGGGGGACTGGGTGGTGTGATTGGTGGGACCTTGACAAACTGCATCCACCCCAGGAGGAGAGGGATAATTACCATTTTTTGCACATGCTGCAGCAACGATTGCTGCAGTCAGTTTTTTGCACTAATGCTTTACTCCTACGTCCCTGCACTACTCCACCTTTTCCCCTCCCGCTTGTGCATTTGCTAGACATTACTCAACTACTGTGTGTGTTTTTACTCTCTACAGTATATAACTTGATGGAGTGTGATGCCTTGCCTTGGCCCTCAACAAAATTCTCAATGTCGTCTGCTGTCTGTCAAGTCTGCCTCTGTCACAGAGCTCACATCATGCTCCCAGTCAGCTGTCTGTTACCTAATATAATTATTTATTTATTATTTTATGTTTTTTATATATTTTTTTATTTATTATATTTTTTTTATAATTATCCACCCAATCTTATCAGTCTGTCCAAAAAAGAAAAGTATTACTAAAAAGCAAAATCATCAACTTCTTTCCCCAGACTTTCCCAGCACAGAGACAATAACAGCAAGATCAGCAAGCAAATTGGACCTCAGTTGCCTGGGTCTTGCTAGTCAGTCATAACAAACGTTGGGGTATTTGAGGTCAACCTCCCTCCTCCCTTCTTCTCCTCCAGAGTGCCCCATGACTCCACTAATACACAGAATAAATGTCTTACCTAAAAGACTCTCTAAACTAAGCTTCAATTCCCCTTTATTTACCTATCTTCTTCAGCTCAAAAACATGCTGCTTTCTCATCTCACAAACATAGAATGGCATGCTGTGACAATCTGACACCCTTTTATATGTCTGTAGAAAAGTAGCGAAAGCTTTCATGTGTTGGGCAAAAATGTTTCTTTCCATTGCAATGAGCTAAGTGAAAAAAGTGGGAAAATGGCACGTTCACTATAAATTATTCCCCAAGCGGGAAGTGCCATTTTTCACCGATTTTGATTTGAAGCGAAAGTTTTTGCCTATCCCTAATTAGAATTAATAAGTTCCCCTATAAGTGTTGTTGTTATACGTTTGGTGTTATACATATCAGCTTCTTAACCCCTTAACAACCGGCCTATTCACGGGGTGCGGTCAGTTAAGGACCAAGGAGCATTTTTTTTTTGTTCTTCCGATTCCGGACTCAGATCAACCCATGACGTATTATGACCCTCAAGGGTCGTTAAGGGGTTACATTCCAAGATCAGTCCATTTCTTAGTCCAGATTTTGTTTTAAATTGTATCAATCTTTTATATATTTAATTTTTCTTATAGTACATTTTTCTTTGTATAAATGTATGTGAAAGTAATCAAACCTACAGTACTGTTCATGAAGCACACTTTCACCTAAAAACAACTTTGGTGATTTTGAAACAACTCTAAAATTCACCTCTATGTTGTATTAGCATTTTTCATTTACAAAACTAGTTTCTGGGTTATTTAGATTTATACATTATGCTAATGAAGGCATGTCATGAAGGATTTTCCTGTCTTAGCCATATTTTACCTCCTCCATTCAATGGCAATTAACCCTTCAGCACTAGGTGAGGTGGCCAATGTAAGGCCTAATAATGTAAGGATATGAAAGGAAATGGTTACACAGCATGCTTTAATTACCATAATATATAGATCTAAGTAACTTAAAAATACATTTTCTAAATAAAAGATAGCGAATACATCATAAAGGTGATTTTGAAAGTTATACAATTATTATCTACACAGCACTGTACACAGTAATATAATAACAAATATATATATGAAATAAAGGTAGGGCAAAACATGAAAGCCTCAAGGAAAGAGGGCCCTTTTGGCAAGAGCTTACAATATATGGTGACAGAGAACATTTAAAACAATAAGAATTGAAGGGTAACTTTATTTCTGATAAAGCCCTACTGGCAGGTATGTTGTCCTGGTAGCAGACCTGCCAGGGATACAGGGGCTATACCATGAGCCTGGCAGATCAATAAGGGAACAGAACAAGGATTTAAAAAGAGATCATCATTGGTCCTGTGTGAAAAACTTGAAGTTTTGACTGTCATTCCTGCTAAATGTGTCAGTTTTCTGACAACCCCCCTCTGAATGGATGATTGCTGCTATTTTAGTGATGCTAAATACTATCTTGGGCTTTTTGTTGAGTCTTCTCCCATAGTATAATGTGATAAATGTTCTTCAAAAGAGAGAGATATTCACAGATTTTCATTATAGAGGGGATTTACGTTTAAATTAAATAAATTGTTAATGTTGGGATTACATTGGGAGATAGTATGGAAATTATGGCTCTACAATATTTGATGTTATAAAGAGGTCAGCTTTTACAGATTAATTTAAGATTTTAGGTTTGGTGAGTCTGATAGGTTAACACAAACCAATTTTTGTGCACTGCACCTGTGTACCACCTTTGTACTAAGCTGTTTAAGTTGATGTATCATCTTTGTGCTGCTTGTGCCATGGGGAAGTCAGTAGAAATGTGGGCAGTTTTGGTGATTCTCATCCCCCTTTACTTTTTTTTACATGACAGAAAAAGCTATAGAGGAAATTCTTCTATTCCCCTGCACATGCCATAGGGGTTTAATTTGGGCTTGAGAGCCTTAAAAAATTAACACTGCCAGAGTTGCATGAGCTAATATGCAGTAAAATATTCACGCATAAGTAACTGGATGTGTATTTAAGCTAAGCAAAAAAACAAAAAAAGCAGAAAATTTGCTGCAGTGATGTATTCATGCAATCCCCCCATTATCTCAAACTTTTGTCATGTGTGCTTGAGAGTATTGACTTTTCCAGCTTCATTTGGTATATCTGACACCATTCTCTTCTATGTCTATGTGAAGCTTGGAAAATAATTACTCTGTGAAATATCAGTATCGTAACTTCTGAGAAGAAAGGACTGTTTGTTTAATAGCCTACAAGGAAAAATAAATGTTTGCTTAATTCTGCATCGTAAATCTCATATAACATTATGAATGCATATGTTGTTCCTTCATACTATACCAATATCCGATATAATAATTTGCTAGGATGTTTGTCAGAAGCCATCATGCGGAGCAGAGACTGCCCAAATGCACAGAATGCTGGGAGTTCTGTGCTGGGAACATTCTGTGCTTTCAGGCAGTCTCTACAGTGCATGATTGCATCAGCGGCAGAGCAGGACCAGCCTCTTATCCCTTTGAGTGCCAGAGGGGTACGCAATGCATTGCAAAGCAATGCGTTGCATACCCCTCTGGCACTCAAAGGGTTAACATCACCCGGATCTTGGCCCATGTACACAGGCTTTTACACTAGTTAGTAATAAAATGAAAGCTATATTGAGCTATGCATTTGCTAGCCATTTGGTAATTAGAATTCCTATTTTCCTCCCTGTAGCTGTCTTTCCCCAAAAATTTCTAAATTCAGATATACTATAAAATGTGCTTATCTAGAAACCTCTTATCTGCCCATTAACTGTTATGAAGTTTTAGATATTATTGTATGTTTTATAAGAGCTATACTGCATAGTAATAATTGAAGATAGGATTTGTTACAACTATTTGTAATTTGAGGCGGCCTGACAGCACTCCACTATTCTAAATATCCTCTGTAGTGAATCGTTGTTTTTCTATAGCTAAAGGTATTTTGAGACAGTACAACAAATCAGACATTTTAATAGACGAGTCTTCACCAAACCACATATAGAATATATTCTATACCTGCAGTTATTTTTTTTTTATTTATTTATTTATTTTTTTTTTTTTTAGTAAAATAAATAGTAATGTCTGTGATTCAGACATCCCAGAGAAAGAAACTGACTAACAAGATTACTTATCCAAAACTATCAAGCAAGGAATTTTCTTTAAATAAAGCCAATTCTAGATTTATCTTCAGAAAAGTACACAGATGTCACGATTTACAGCAAAGTATGTCAAATAAGCTTAGTATAACAAACAAACAAGTATGAAATATGAATAATGCAAATATCCAAAGTACGGAGATACAGCATCCTTGAGCCTCCCATGCAACAAGGAAGTTCATGATGTAGAGAGGCACATAGACTGCTTCAGCTCAATGTGGTCACCGCTATTGATAGAATAGTTCTAGATACTGGGTGATCATTAGCAGGAGGGAGGCATTGAAGAAGGGCCATGATACCCCCAAAAAGCGTAATCATACATTAAAATAAAATTATAGTATCTGGGGTAGGACGTACATATGGGATACAGGATGGCAATACAGGCTGAGTAAGTATTCAGTACATGTGTGGCAAAGAATGAGTCAAAAATAGTTATTTTTTAGGCTTTCAGTATTGAATAAAACAAGGTAATTGAATAAAACAAGGTAAATTGCATAGTTGCATATAGAGACCCCATGACATTTATGTGAAGAATATTCAAGCCACGCCCTCACAGAGAAATCTGGCACCACTGTTGCTGTGCCCCCTGACTCTCCCCAAAGGCAACAAGAGGCAAGGTGTAAATCAAAGAGGAGAAAGAATAGAGAAACCCAGTTAGAGCCTGAAAGTTCAAAGGCAAGAAAAACACCTGGCTTGCCATCACCTTCTTCTCTAGGGTCCGGACATGGAAAGATGTAATTACATCTTCTGGGGATCCACCTCATTCATCATTACATCCCCGACCAACTGATAGCCATTCTGTAGATGTCAGGATGTGGCAGTTTGTATCCACTCATTGCACACTGTGTGGTGCACTGACCACACATGGCAATGTGGTGGAGGATAATAACAATCAGGGTATCAAGAAGCATCTGAGTATACTTTATCCCATACAATATGCTAAGCTGGTAGCAAGGAAGGTTCATCATTAAAACTGCAAACTGTTACATGTCCTTAGTGGGGAGTGCACAAGGGGCATAGTGACAGTAGCAGTTTCTGGTGGGGCAATTTCACACTGGGGACCCTAATAGAGATGGGCAAACATTTTCGCCTCAAACTGAAATTAATGAATAATGGCACTTCCCACTTGAAGAATAATTTCCCGCACAAAATTCAGTTTTTCCACATCAATTGAACAGGAATTTTTTGGGGGGGTTTGTTTACTGGGATTGGGGGCAGTTAATAAAAAATAAATCCTAAATACAATTTGAAAAAAAACATAAGACATGGTATAAAAGGGGTCTGAGGAGGGTGCCTGTGTTGGTGAGTGGATTCTTGGGAATTAAGCAGTTGAACAGGGATTTTGTTTTGGAGGGGTTACTTGACTGGTATTGGGGGGACAGTTAATAATAAAATAAAGACATAAAGAAAAGAAAACAAGAAAATTGTATGTAAAGCGATAGAGACAGGAACCCCTGACATAAGCTGCCACTGGGATGGACTGATACTTGACTTGATAGAGCATTTTGTAGAGGATGATTTGTTAGATTTGTTGTTAGAGGCTCAAGCCTTAAGGAAACATTGATTTGTAGAATTTAGACTTATTAGAAGAACAAGCCCTAAAGAAACATTGATTTGTAGGACTTAGGCTTGTTAGAAACAAACCCCCAAAAATTGTTTCTTTTTCGTAGGACTGTTTTTTTTTAAGTATTTTTTTTTTTTTTTAAAGCACAGGCCCAGGGGAAAAAATGCTCTACTGGCCTAATGCCAGCAGGTCATGTTGGCCAGTAGCCACTAGCCATTGTCAAATGTCCTCCTGAGTCCATAATTGCAGAATTTGTAACTGCTGTTCTTGCTGCTGCTGAGTTGTTTAAGGAACAGGATGATTAGGCAGCTGAAAGGGTATGGGATCAATAATAGCAGTAATATGGGAGATGGATGATGACGGTTCTACTTGCCACTACTAGCTCCAGTGACATGCCTGAGTCAGTAGCAGCACAATAAGTAGCCCCACTATATGTGGAGAAAAGAAAAAGTTGGCCAATAATTCTTCTCCACCTGCCCTTCCTCCAAAATCATGGGTGTATTATTATTAGAATAGACATTTTTCCCTTGAGAGCAGGAACTGTGCCTCTCATCAGCAACTGCAATGTGCATAGTGTGTTTGGTAATGTCACGGTTAGTACTGTTTGTTAAAGAACTCTCAGACATTTAGGTAAGGTTAAAAGCTTTATTGAAAATAATGCACAATAGCCCTACTCAGGTACAGATAAGGTCCGTACCAAGTATTTTCCAGATCTGAAGTAGGTCAGGGCGAAAATACACACACAGTAGTAGTAAGCAAAATAAGTGTGGTGATGATGGACTTGTAGGCGGATTCTTAGCAAGGTTCAGGAACAAGAATATCCGCGACAGCCCCACACCGCAATAGCTGACACAGGCAATGGGTAACTGAAGGGCAATCCCCTAGTGGACTAGGGATAACGAAGACAGCACAGATAGTTTACAGGTAGACACTAAGCCCTAGACTTCTAGAGTCAACGGAGGCAACACTGGCAAGACACTGGCAGAGGACTGACCCTAGGAGAGTAGGGTAAATGGAGGCAACACGGACAGGACTCTGGCAGTGACTGAACCCTAGAACGCTAGGGTTAATCGAGGCAACACAAACAGTACTCTGGCAACGGCTAGACCCTAGAACACTAGGGTTAACGGAGGCAAGACAGAATGGACTCTGGCAGCAACTTGACCCTAGCACACTAGGGTTAACGGAGGCAACACGGCTGTGGCTCTGGTAGTGACTGAACCCTAGAACGCTAGGGTAAATGAGGGAACACAGAAAGGGTTCTGGCAGCGACGTGGCCCTAGCACGTTAGGGTTAATGAAGGAAACAGACACCAGATACTGGCACTATAACGACCCTAAGCCAATAGGGTGAACTGAGGCAATGCGGGCAAAAATGTGGTACAGACCGGACCCAGATATTATAGGGTTACCAGAGGCAACACAGACACTGGTGAGTGCAGGGACTCCCACAGGCTCCAGGAGACTATAGGAGCGGTAAGCGAGCGGGAGAGAGATAGGTATGTAACGTAACCGGTCCGCAACCGGTGTCTCCCTGATCGGTACACGGAGGTAATAAGCCAGTCCCCTGAACGACGGAACTAGAAGCACAACCAGGTCGGCACACACAGACTACAGCCAGTCAGGAGAACCACAGACACTAGCCCAGCCAGATCTGTGATAACGGATCGTCAGCCAGTCCTAGTCGGTGTCACGGTTTGTTATGACTCTCAGACGTGGAGTTAGGTAAAAACACAACTTTATTGAAAAGTTAAGGAAAACCCTATTGGGTAGCATAGACATACAAGATATATAGAGCAAATTTACATAGTAGCATTGTACTGATGCATTGAATGAGATACAGGCTCTACCGGCCCTGCCAATACCGGGTAAGACAACCTTAGTTGGCACAAGATGGTAACAGGTTTTACTGGCCTTACCAATATACCGGGCAGGGCAGCCTGGAGACTAGGCAATGAAGAGGAGGCTCTACCGGCCTTGCCAATATACCGGGCAAGGCAGCCTGGAGACAGGTACCAGGAACAGTGAGGGCTCTACCGGCCTTGCCAATATACCGGGCAAGGCAGCCTAAGTACTGAGACTACAAGTAATGAGGCTTTACCAGACTTGCCAATACCGTGTAAGACAACCCAACGAGAAATAGAGACGACTAGGTTCTACCAGCCTTACCAATACCGGTCAGGGCAGCCTAGATTGCTGATAAAGATGGCAGCACTGGGCCCGAGGTGACTGGCTAGGTGTAGAGACCAGTCACCTAAGACGACAAGCAAGGCCCATAGGATATACAGAATGGAATAGACTGCCAGTCATGCAAGAATGAAGCAATACGAACAGCGTACCACAGTCACAACCGGTGCTGTCAGATAATGCAACTAGCTACCGGTTTATACAGGGAGCGAACCAGTACCCGCGTACTGGTGGAAACCTTCAATCTGTCGGGCTGTCTAGGACTGAACAGCCTCCAATATGTGGAGCATACCAGTACCCGCGTACCGGAATAACCAATGACACTACCGGTGCAACAGCAGCCGGTTTACAGTGGAGCGAACAAGTACACGCGTACTGGCAATGGAGAGCCCCCTACAGGTAACTGACATGTAAAGGCAGCAATCACGGGCACCGTGATAGTCGGTAACGGAATCAGACACTCAGCCAAGCCAGTTCGGTACACAAAGGAGTTAGTCAGCCAGTCCTAGTCAGTAATGGAATCAGATACTCAGCCAAGCCAGTTTGGTACACAAGGAGTTAGTCAGCCAGTCCTAGTCGGTAATGGAATCAGATACTCAGCCAAGCCAGTTCGGTACACAAAGGAGTTAGTCAGCCAGTCCAAGGTCAGCAACGGAATCGGATCACAGGAGCGTCAGGCACTAAGCGTAGTCAGACGAGCCGGGTCATACATGGAAACAGGAAACAAGAGCTACTAGTCGCTAGATACGGGTACACCACAAAAGGGCACTAGTATAGTGACCTGAGGGCGTATATAAAGGCAATCCCAGGGAGGAGTCATAGTGCAGGACCAATAAGAATGCAGCTAGGGTAAACCTGGAAGTAATAATGTCGATAGACAGATTTACGGCACCGTGATAATACCCCCCTCTCAAAGACCCCCCCCCCCGTCTTGAGGGGGGTCTAGGCTTAGCTGGAAATTTAGCATAGAATCTGCTCAACAATAGTGAAGCATGGATGTCAGAATGGTTCACCCATGAGAGTTCCTCTGGGCCATATCCCTTCCAGTGCACCAAGTATTGGATCTGCCCACGAAATCTACGAGAGTCTATGATGCTCTGAACTTCATATTCATCGTGATCCTCAATACGCACTGGAGCAGGAACAGCCGGAGAGGTGGTATAACGGTTACACACCAGGGGTTTGAGGAGGGATGCATGGAACACATTATGAATCCTCATAGAGACAAGCAACTCTAATGCATAGGCTACAGGCTTAACTTTGCGAATCACCCGGAATGGACCCAGAAATGGGGGGGCCAACTTGCCACACGGAACTTGCAACTTTAAGTTTTTGGAGGACAACCATACCCGGTCCCCCACTTGGAACACGGAGGCCGGCAGACATCTATTAGTGGCATGCCGCTGAACTCGTTGAAACGAGTCACTGAGAGAACTCTGGACTTGTGCCCAAGTGGCGTGGAGTTGCCTAATGTGTTCATCTAGAGCCGGAATCTGCTGTGCTTGAAATGTGTCTGGAAGCAAACACGGCTGGAACCCATAGTTGATGAGAAAGGGTGAGCTCCCGGAGGTAGAGCACACGGCACAATTTCTGGCAAACTCAGCCATGGCAACAAATCCGCCCAGTTATCGTGATGGTTGGAGATAAAACATCATAAAAACTGCTCCAACCCCTGGTTGGAGCGTTCAGTGGCCCAATTCGTCTGGTGGTGGTAAGCAGAGGAAAATGACAACTGGATGCCCATTTGGTCACAGAATACCCTCCAGAACCTGGATGCAAATTGACTCCCATGATCAGAGACAAGGACCTTGGGTACCCCATGAAGCCGAAACACTTCTCTAGCAAAAACCATGGCCAATGTCTTAGCTGAGGGCAAGCTGGGGAGTGGCACAAAATGAGCCATCTTCGAGAATCTGTCAACCACCATAAGAATGACTGTGTAACCATTAGAGGCAGGCAGTTCTCCCATAAAATTGATTGACACGTGACCATGCGCGATCGCCATTAGGAACAGCCTGCAAGAGCCCCACTGGGAGGTGCCTTGGGGACTTGGAGCGGGCACAAACTGTACAAGCTGCCGTGAATGCTGCACAATCCGCCCTTAGCGTAGGCCACCAGAGCATTCGGGACAACGACCATATCAGTTGGTTTTTGCCTACATGGCCGGCAGCGCAGGACCAATAAGAATGCAGCTAGGGTAAACACGGAAGTAACAATGTCGTTACTTCGTCGTCGGCACCGTGATAGGTAAATAACATCTGGGGGCACAACTGTATCCAAACACCATGACACCAGAACCCAAGTACTGCCACTGTCTCTATACCTCTTGTCCTTAGCGGGGACACATGACAACTTGCTGACAGTTTCATAGTAATGATGAACCCTCCCTGCCACCATCTTATCATATTCTGTGGGGTGGAATCTCCTCAGATGCCACTTGATGCTCTGTTTGCGATTCTCCTCCACCGCACTGTCATGTATGGACAGAGCACCACACAGTGTGCAATGGGTGGACATGAACTGCCACATCCTAACATAACAGTGGCTATCATTTGGAGGGGGAGGTAACGATGAACGAGGTGGTTTGGCAGAAGATGTAGCTACCCTAGAGGAAGAAGGTGATGGCGAGCTAGTTGTTTCACCCATCATGGAACTTCTAGTCTCTGCCTAGGTTTCTCTATTCTTCCTCTTCTTTGATCTCCACCTCGCCTCTTGTTGCCTTTCTGCGGCAGCGGATGATGTTGATTCTGTTGCTGCTACTGCCTCAGAATTAGCACTGCAACTAGGACCAGGAGTATTGCTGCTGCTGACAAGTGGAACCTGTCCTGGTCCAGCAACACTTGTTGACCCCATTCCCAGTGTGTCCACAGTGATCTGTGGCACACTAGCTTCCTCATAAGTAATCTGCTGCCCTTGCAACTCAGCAGCGGCAGGGATTAGAGCAGTTGCAAATTCCAAAAGCTTACTGCTGGTGGTGGTGATGCCCATCCTCATCCCTGTCTCACATTCCTTCTCAGTTTCTGCTAAAAAGGTCATCAATGTCTCTTCGACCCCAGCTTATTCAGAATCATCGTCACCCCCACCAATAGCCCTTACGTGCTGCTGCTGCTCTATTACAGACATTTCACTGCTGGTTGAAGGAGATGACGAGCAATGTGACAGAGGGTCCCCTAATGACACACTTGTCATTTCTTGCTGACATGAAGGAGGCAGACTGGCAGCAGTAGCAGCAGGCACAGGCATCTGATCTGTGCTCCTGCTGGTGGTGGTGGTGGAATTATTATTTCTGAACCTGCTATCCACCAACAATTCTGGCCTCTTCAGGATCCACTTGGACACTGTAGTGAAGGGAAGGGGACTCCCATAGCCAGAGGAACAGTGTGGGCTCCCTTGACCGCTAGTCTGGATGCTCTCAAATGCTTCCCCTACCACTAGTCCCACCAGCTGCTTCACCATTACTGCTACTACTACAAATGCCAACTACTTCAAGTTCAGCCACAGAGTCTTCCTCCTCACAGTCACTATTAATATGAGGATATTCATTACCCCCTCCTTCACTCCTAACATTAACAAGTTGCTGGGCCTTCATAGTAGTAGTAGTAGTAGCACTGGTGGTACTGCTTGGGGATGACACGTGTGTATTAGGGTCCCCTGCTGTCACACTCAGCATCATCTTCTCCATACCCCCTTCCTGAGTATTACAAGACACACTAGCAGAAGCTCCAGTACTGGCAGCAGGCACAGCAATTATATCAGCGGGAGCAGCATGTCTGACAGCAGGTTCAGCATTGGCAGCAAGCACAGCACTGGTTGCAGCAGGGGCAGCATGTCTGACAGCAGGCACAGGATTAGCGGCAGCAGTTACAGCACTGGTGGAAGCAGGGGAAGCATGTCTGACAGCAAGCACAGTACTGGTGGCAGCAGGTTCAGCACTGGCAGCAGGCACAGCACTGGTGGCAGCAGGGTCAGCACTTCTGACAGCAGGCACAGAACTAATGGCAGTAGAGGCAGCACGTCTTCCAGCAGGCACAGCACTAGTGGAAGCAGGGGTAGCACATCTGGCAGCAGGGGCAGCAATGGTGGCAGTAGGGGCAGCATGTCTGGCAGCAGGCACAGGCAGCTGACCTGTCCTGCTCTCACTACTACCCTTTTCTTCCTCCTTTTCCATTAAATCCCCCAAGATCCCTAGGGGTGATTTAGGGCAACTGGACAACATTGGTTCTGTAGTGCTCACTTCCTCCTCCTCCTCCGACTCAGTGGATACATAAGGGTCCTTCCAATTCCTCCTTATACTAATTTTAAACTTTCTCATAGTGATAGCAGTCACTATGAGCCTCTGATGCCTCAATTTAAAAAAAAAATCACAGCAGAACAGCACAGTACGTATACCCCGCTCTGTATCTGCTTCTATTGTGTTTCATTTCCTGGAATGCATCACATTTTTATAGCGAAACGGCGAAAAATACATAAATCAATGGACAGAAACTTTCTACCCATTGAAAAAATGGTGAAGAATTTTGGCCAAAAATGTGAAAATTTTAATCACTGGTTTTAAAGCAGATTTTCCCGCAAAAAAGTGGACAACAACGTGGTTTTCGCAGGATTTCTCACGGGAACACAGTGAGAGCTTTCGCCCACCGCTAGACCCTAAGCATCATGGTGTTTGGTTAGAGTTGTGTCAGGTGTTTGATGTGAGTGCAGATGTGCTCGTTGTTTCTCAGTTCTTCCTTACTAAACACACTGTACATTGCAGTTGGTGATGAGAGGCACAGTTCCTTCTTTCTCTCAAGTAAAATATATATTCCAACAACACACATGATTTTAAAGGAGGGGCATTATTGGCCAACTTCTTTTCTCCACATATACCTGAAGTGGTGGGGGCAAGTTGTTGTTTGATGCTGCCTCAGGTGCATCACTAGAGCTAGTAGTGGCAAGTGGAACCATGATCATCATCACCCGTATCACTGCTGTTGATGCCGTTTTCGTGGAGCTGCCTAATCATCCTGCTGCATAAACAACTCAGCAGTAGCAATAACAGCAGTCAGAAATGCCACAAAGACACAGGGGCATTTGCCATTGGCCACTGACCACCATAACATGAATTGCTGGCACTAGTCCAGTAGGGCATTTTTTCTCAGGGCTTGTTTTTTCAACAAAACCAGAGACCTAAAGAAAAAAAAATTGGTGGGGGGATTGCTTCTAACAAATCTATGTCCTACACATCACTGAGTCCTTAGGGGTTGTGATACTAACAAGCCAAATTGATAACTTTATCTTTGATTCCTCAGGGCTTGTGATGCTAATAAGCCAAATTGCTAAAAACTATCTCTGATTAATCAGGGCTTGTGACACTGACAAGCCCAACCCTAACAAGCCTGAGTGAAAAAAAGTGCTCTCTGATTTGATTCATCAGGACTTGTGACTCTAACAATCCTGAGTGATAAAAATGATATCTGATTCCTCAGGGTTGTGACGCAAACAAGCCAAAGTCCTACAACGCATTCAATTTATTTAAGTCTGAAGGAACTGAACAATCTTTCTTAAAATACAACAGATTGCAAAAGGGCAATTAGGGTAGCAAAAATAGATAATGAAACTCGAATCGCAAGGGAAAGAAAGACTAATCCAAAAAAGTTTTGCAAATATATAAATAGCAAAATAACATAAGAGGGAGTGCATTGGACCATTCAAAAATGAGATGGGTGAGTTGGTTAGTAAGGATAAGGAAAAGGCCGATGTTTTAACCCCTTAAGGACTGGGAAAATCTGAGGTCGTTTTCCCTTAAGGACCGGAGCAATTCTGACCTTTTTGACTATGTCTTTGTTCAACAGTGTTTTCCCCCTTAGGCTTTTATTCCACCCCCATAAATTATATACTGTTTTTTTAAGCATAAATAGGGCTTTCATTTGATACCCTATTTATATGGATAACCCACCATTCACTTTATTAAAATTAAAAAAAAAGGTAAAAAAATGTAAAAAAAACACCATTTTTGATTTTTCTCTTAGGATCAATTGGCCACAAAGGGTTACATTTTTATGGAGACTGCATGAAAGGTATGACCGGTCAGTCATACCTACAAAATGCGCAGTTTAAAGTGGCCACTGTTCCCCCTGGGTGAAAATCCCCATGTCCCTTTTTCCCACCCTATTTTGACACTTTTTTGTCCCTGGCATTTGGTGGTGTATATAAGTGTATTACATGGCTCCACAACAATCACACTTGTAATATTGTTTAATTATACATATTTTTTTAAAATAAAAATGTTTTTGTAAAAAAAAAAAAAAGTGTGTTGTGTTTTAAAAAAAAAAAAAAAAAAGTGTAAAATTGCAGGTCAAAAATTGACCTGCATTTAGCCAGCCTCCTGCACCAGCAGTGAAGGGGTTAATACCCCCAACTGCTGTATTTTTTTAAACCACTAGGTGTCTCCCGTCTACTTCTGTCTCCCTTACTTTGAGAGCAAGGGAGACAGAGGCAGACGAGACAGGCACAGACAGCATGCTTTGCATGCTGCCTCTGTCTGTCACTATGCCGGTACATGTGAACGCTGATACGGCGATTGCATGAACCGGAGGAAGGAAGAAGGGCTGAGACTGAATGCCCCGGTCTCGGAACGCTCAGTCTCAGCCTGGATTTAACGGAGGCACGCTGCTATCATTTAAGCCATGACGGTCCTGGACCATCATGGGTCGTTAAGGGTATAACAACCCATGACGGTGCAGGACCGTCATGGGTCCTTAAGGGGTTAAACACTTTCTTTGCATCAGTATATACAAGGGAGCAAGGAATGGTAGAAGAGCCTCCGAAAGTAACAAATAAAACAATACAATTAACAGATATTGGGTTAACTCAAGAAGATGTCATGGGAAGACTGAACAAAATTAAGACCGACAAAGCACCGGGTCCTGATGGTATACATCCAAGGGTTCTTCAGGAACTTAGTGAAGTTTGCAAAACCCCTATATTTACTCTTTAAAGATACTATTACCACAGGCTCAGTGCCACAGGATTGGTGAATAGCTAACATAGTGCCTCTATTTAAGAAGGGAACTAAAACAGAACCTGGTATTTATAGACCAGTGAGTTTGACCTCTGTAGTGGGAAAACTGCTAGAAGGGATAATAAGGGGCTATATTCAGGATTACAACACAAAAAATAAAATCATTAGCACGAATCAACATGGTTTTATGAAGAATAGGTCATGCCAAACTAATCTTCTCAGCTTCTATGAGGAAGTAAGCAACAACCTTGACAATGGCAAGGCAGTAGATGTAGTATATCTAGACTTTGGAAAATTCTCCAGTACAGTTAAAGTGGAGAGTAGAGTACCTCAGGGTTCAGTATTAGGTCCGCTGCTTTTTAACATGTTTATAAATGACCTGGAAATAGATCTAGAAAGTAAAATATCAATATTTGTAGATGATACTAAATTATGCAAGGTCATTAATTCAGAACACGATATTTTCTCTCTACAGAGGGGCTGACATACAATGTCAGATTGGGCAAACATATGGAATATGAAGTTTAACGTGGGGAAGTGTAAAGTCATGAATTTGGGAGGAAACAATCACAATGCTACTTATGAAATTAATGGAATCATTTTAGGGGACTCATTGCTAGGGAAAGACCTGGGTATCCTTGTCAACTACAAACTTGGAAACAGTGACCAGTGTCAAACAGCAGTAGCAAAGGCAAACAAAATCCTGTCTTGCATAAAAAGAGGTATCGAAGCAAGAGTGGATAACATTATTTTGCCATTATACAAATCATTGTAAGACCTCACCTTGAGTGTGCAGTACAATTTTGGGCACCGGTACTGAAAAAGGATATACTAGAACTAGAGAGGGTACAGCAGAGAGCAACAAAATTAATTAAGGGAATTGAGGACTTGACATATGAGGAACAACTAAACAAACTTGGTTTATTTACTCTATAGAAAAGACTACTAAGAGGAGACCTTATCACATTGTACAAGTATATGAGAGGTCAATACAAGGATCTCTGAGGTGAGCTATTTATTCCAAGGCCTGATCAGGTGACCAGGGGACACCCCTTGAGATTAGAGGAAAGGAAGTTTAAACTTCAGTGGACTGAGCAGGAAGGTCTGATAAAAACTAATTTAATTCGTAGCAGGAAAACTATAAAATTCTCAGTTACTGGGGTATGAGGAGAAGGTTGAACTTGATGGATTTTTGTCTTTATTCAACCTCATTTACTATGTTACTATGTTAAATCACTTTTTCCTCAGGGTTTGGTTCTCCAAGCAGGAAGTACCATTGTTCACCGATTTTGGTTTGAGACGAAAATTTTCACTCATCCCTAACTTCATTCTCTTAATTAACTTTTTACTCATGAGTGCCCAAAACTGCTATGCATATTCAAGGTGAGGTCTTGTGTTTTTTTTCTTGCAGGAAAGTTTGTGAATTTTTTTCTTGTGTCCTCCTTTTGGCTAAGCCCAATACATTTTCCATGAGAATGTTGCCATTTCCTGCCTATTAACAAGAATTTCCATAGCTATAGCTAGACAGCCTCAGTTTGTGTGGTTGTATTGCTACCAGTGCACCAGGACAAAGCTGGGACTCCTGGAATGTCAGCATTTGTGGTTCTGTGGCTACAAGTGCAGTGGGACAAGGTTGGCTAGTTAGTATGTGTAGCTTTCTGCAACCATTGGACAAGGCTGGGATGAGGGGAAATGAGAGACTCTCTAACATTTTCCAGACTATAATTCCCATCATTCTGTGTCACCTGATGGCTGGCAGGAAATTAGATGTATTCTGGTTGCAGCTAGAGAGCTGGGTGTCAATAAGTGTTTCTTTACCTTTCAGTGATGAGAGACAAGGCTGGGGAGGTCAATATGTGCTTTATTGCCTACCAGTGCAGTGAGACAAGGCTGTGGGGGGCAATAGGGCATGTGTGGTTCTATGGTTACCAGTGCAGTGGGAGAGGGCTGTGGGGGTCAGTATATGTGTTTCTATGGCTTCCAGTGCAGTAGGGGGTCACAGCAGAAAAAAGTGAAAAAAATTATACTTTTTGCAAGAATTCCTATGGAAGGTGAAAAGTGCCATTTTTCAAACTTTTCTCTTTTGGGTCGAAATAATTTTGCCCAGCCCTAGTCTTATCAACAATTTGTACAGTGGCAAAAGCTATTCACTCTTGCTTCAATACCCCTTTTATGAAAAACAGTAGTTTATTTGCTTTTGTTACTGCTGTTTGAGACTGATCACTATTTCCACATTTATGGTTTAAAAGGACTTCCACACCTTTCTCTAGCAACACGTCTCCAGAATGATCCTGTTAAGTTCATAAGCACAATGCTGATTTGTTAATCTCAAATGTATAACATTATACTGTAATGTTATAACTATTACATTTCATATTCCATTTCTGTAAAGTGTCATTCTATGCAAATTCTACTATCCCTTTAATTCACAAAATACATAAGGCAGTTAGTGTGTATTTTATGTTTATGCTCCAGTGTGCTAATGTATTACGATTGGCAACTTTGCTTTTAATACTTCTAATACTTTGATACAATAAAATTGCTTATTCTACACACTGGAGTCAGTAGCTGTTTGGAGACTAGCACACCCGTAGAAGCTCTTCCCTTCTGTGTCGTCTTGTTCCCTATACTTCAGCCAATTTTGGCATTGATTCAATTGAGGCAAACGCCAAACAAAGCACCCAACAGAATATCTTCAAGCATGGTAAGCAATGCACTTACCTGTGCTATGAAGAAATACCAGGAAAAAAAAACCTCAGGCGCAAAGTTTGCACCCTTTTGTGGCCATTGAAACACAAAACAAAATGCCGAAATATGCAATTCAATGCCATGTGTTAGCCTTAAGATACATTAAGGGAGCAACTTTGATAGGGGAAAATCTGCACCCAGTTTTTCTGGGTACAGAGTCCCTTTATGCATCTCAAAAGTGCCAACACAGGAACTGATCATGAAAAAAAGCCTAAAAAAACCTAAGTTTCCAGTTAATGTATTGATTTGGGGCCCTAAGCACCCCATATTAATACATCCAAAGCAATCCCAAAATGTGTGAAATGTTAGTAGAATTAACCTCATGAGTGCCACTGGGATATGCTTACCCCAGTGACACTCACAGGGTTAATCCAACTAAATTAAAAAACAGACCCTGACAAGAAACAGTTACCAGTAATTCTGATTTACAGAGGGGTCTTCAGCACCCTGGTTAGCTATCATTCATCTTCTTCTTCAGTCTTCTATCTTTTTCCTTCTTCATTCTATCCATCTTCTTTCTCCTTATCTTCTGTCTTCTTTTCTTCCTTGTTTCAAACATTTTCTTTTAAAAAGAAAATAATAAGAAACATAACATGGAAATATGTTCTTTGACTGCCAGAGAGGTATGAAATGCATTGCATAGAGTGGATGACAGGTAAGTGTTACACACATCTGGTTGTTAGGTTAGTGTTAGGGGTAGTATGGTTGCACTTCACTGTTAAGGGTAGTGTAGGGTTAGTGTTTAGGAAGGTGACTGTGTGTTGAGCTTGAACTCAGTGCTTGCAGTGTAATCCTGAATATAATCCATACTCTCTTTGGAGAATATCTGCTAATTGACTGCAGATTTCCATAGAAAACAATAGCAACAGCATCAGTAAGTGGTGACTTTTGATTAATTTAATATTTAATATAAAACATTATTATTTAAACAAAACCTATTAAATTGTGACCCATGTTGTTTATGTGTAGGATGTCTGTAATGATGGGACATTTTCAGACAGAGAAGTATAAATTGATGAACATGTTTAACACTCTAAACTGTGGCCTGAACCATGACAAGCAATTTATTTCACATTATTCTACATAATAAACATGTTTTGGGCCAGTTGGGTGCCAGAGGGGCAGACAAATCATTGTAAAGTGATGTGATGTGCACCCCTCTGACACTCGGAAGGCTAATCCATACATTCATAGACTTAGTGTTACGGTTGGCAAGCAAAACCAGGAGTCAGACGGTATAGTTAATAGAACCTTTATTTTGAGAATAATGATAGTAATGCAATATATAAATATACACACAATGGGTGACAGAAACGGTGAGCACTCTATCAGAAATAGCAGTCTCCCAATCTCTGCACCACACTGCCCACTGGAGTCTCGTGGTAAGGTAATGCCCAAGAGATACTGACTCAGCCTGCAGTCAGTAGCTAGGAGTCTGCTACAGCCTCAGGTCAGTACTAGGAAGGATGTCTGAATAACGGAACCAAAGAACTGAGCAAACAGACAAAGCCTTCTAATAAGCACCAGAGTGGGTAGTCAGACAAGCCTAGGTCATGCACGGAGCAGGTAGTCAGCCAGAGCAACAGGTTTGCACCAGATAGGATATCCACTGGAGCGTATGTATGCTGGATGCGCAGTGGATAGAGCCCCAGGTCAACACCAGAGTGGGTAGTCAGACAAGCCTAGGTCATACACGGAGCGGGTAGTCAGTCAGAGCCACAGGTTTGCACCAGAAAGGATATCTGAGCTAAATCAGAACACCAAGGAGACTAGTCAGACAGAGCCACAGGTCAACACCAGAATGGATGGACAGACAAGCCGGATCATACACAGGAAACAGGAATACTAGAAAATTAACTGCTCAGAACAACAACGTAAGGGTGACTAAGTCAGGACTCAGTCTGCCCTTTAAACCCCTCCACAGGAAGTAGGAAGGAGGAGCAGCTAGAGGGAGGAAGTAGGTAGGAGGAGACTAAAGGAAACAAACACACATAAAACAGAGGCCTGCAGCATGCTTGAAGCGTCTTGCCTGCAGATGACGCGTGGAAAGATGCAGCGCTTCGCTGAAGCGGCGGCACTGGAAACAAGGTACTGTAACACTTAGCCATCTTTGGCTGCAGTCACAACCTCTATACACACTAAATTTACTGGAGCTATTCACTCATCAGAAAGGAAATAAATCTAATCTTGTTCCACTTGGCCAGCTACAAAGAGATGCCTCTATTGTAGTCTAAAGAATACTTACAATGGAATTTAAATGTAAAAAAAATTTTGTATGAATGTATAACCTGTCATGAATTTTGTATTAAGCCTTCATTCTAAATATGCCTGAACAAGAGACTTAAGTTGTCTTGGAAGCTTGCATTCTAATGCTACTCAGCCAATAAAGGTATCATTTTTAATCTACCAGTCCCCTGCTTTTTCTACAGCTAACAACAAACTTAAAGAAAGCTATATTATACATTTATTTTGCTCAATAATATTCTGCGTTTAATTTTTTTGCTGTGTCTTTATCCTAGAAAATAATGTGTGGTATGGTATTTTTCTAAAATGCCATCTATTTTTTTACCCTTGTACCAAAGTTAGGATATTTTCTTATCATGTATTTTTTATGAGTCTAAAAACCTAAAAGAAACCCTATTTTTAATTGATCAAAAACATTTCTCAACAGTTACTTAAAATATAGCATAATGTTTATAATTGTGAATATTATGTTTTTATTTACTTTTAGTTTGTCTAGTATAAATGATTCCTACTGTTCATCTTTTAATGTTTGCACATGTAAAAATGATTGGGAAACGTTCAGCTGAGTAGCTTGTTTATGTTTTTGAACTGAAATATGTCTCCTAAACGGGTATAATTAATTATTTCTGTCATCTTTTCCTTTCATCACTCAAACAATTAACATTTCAAATATGAAATGTGCGTGCAATGCAGAGTTTAATGATGGAAGGATTAAAACCAGGGAGAGGTAATAAACGCTTAAAATGAATGGTTATAAACACCTAAGAAAAAAACTATTGACGTTTAGAAGCCACAGCTAGAATTAGCAGACTTAAATGTGACTTTCTTGCTAAATAACTGTTATAATACTTTGCACAGTGATGTCTACATTTACATTAAGAAAGAATATTGTTTCAATACTGTATAACAGCAGAAAAGATACAGTCCGAATTTTACTACCACTGCTTTTTTTTTTTTTTTTACAATCAGAGGTCTTATTAGTATACACACGGGAAAATTGTTATGAAAGTATAACATTTTCCTAAAAATCAACCATAAACAGGTTTGCAAGAGTTTGAGCAATATTGAAAAAGAAAAAATAAATATTCTCATACAGTGTAACATATAAAAATAAAATAATTATGTCCAAAACCAAATCTAATAATTTTATTGTCAGATTAAGGATAGTAAGGGACATCTTTATTACATCTTTGCTACTTATGCATTACAAAAACATAAAGGCCTAAAAAAACAGAGAACAGAAAGCAGCTCCTAATTTTACAATGAATGACATCTCACACAGTTTAACTATTGAGCTAAGCAGGAAAACAAGAAGTTAAAAACACACACACACCATACCGGGGGTGAGGGGGGTTACCATCACAACTTTGCCAATTTTCTATCCATGCTTCCTATGGCCAGCAGACTATTGATGTTGTTGTTGTTGTGTGGAGAAATCCACAGCTAACAATATAAGCACAATTGACAATATAAACCTTGAAAAATGGGTAGACTTCATTCCTTTGTCATTTGCCCACTATAACTACCTGCTTTTATAACTCTGACACAGCTGTTCTTGAAAGTTAACTGTAGCTTGAAATTTGCCAGTATGGTGCAACACATGACATCAGCTCTTTAAAACCTCTGTTTTCAGTAAAATAATATAGCAGCATGTCAGCCACCAACATTTTAGCAAGATTGCCATTCTACATGCTTTCTTTAGCATTATGTTTGTGCATTTTAATACTTCATAAAAACTCAGTGAGTGTGGGTTGGCAGCACCTAGAAGCAGAACTGTGTAAGTTAATTGTTTTAGCAACATGATTAGTGGTGGTGTTGGCAGAATTGTAGGGGGTGTGGGGAATGTTGTTACCTCCAGCTAACTCAGAATCCTCCTCCTCCTCTGTATTTTGCATTTGTACAGCAGAAGCAGCAGCAACAAGTGACATGGGCGTTTTTGTTACTGAGGAAAATGTTGTCCTACTTCCTGAGATATCTACAATATAACTATTATGTGCCTCTTGGACCTGGGAACTTTTAGGAGTGCTTCTACCGCTGATACTCATCACATTACGGACATGCTGCTTGTTTGTCTCCCAGTCCTGGAGATTGTGCTTCAGATGGGCTCTCAATGAGAATGTGCCTAGGTGTGATCCTGCTTACCTCTGCTTGCATGTTTGTTACACAGACAACTGTTTAGAGTCTGGATCAGTGGTGAAGTATCTCCATACTGGAGATGTCCTAGACTGGAGGGTTCCTGCAGGACTACTACCATAGGGGCTAAATGTTGCCATAGTACTAGCATTAAGTCTATGTGGTGCTGTAATTCAAACAACCACAGGAGCACTAATACTAGGGTTGTGGATGTTGACCTAGTTAGAAATAGTATGTGTAACTGGTTAGGGGTTGAACTTAGTAGAGAGGACAGTAATAATTATGATGACCAAGATTATTTTTTTGGACATAATGATGCTAGTTTTGGTTGTTATTGTAAATAAATACTAAATGCTATGGAGGAGTTAATCATATTTTTGGATGAGAAGGTTGGGGGGGGGGGTTCTTCAACATAATGGTTAAACCCTCTGTTACTAGAGCAGTGAGAATGCTGCATCCTGGCAACTGAGGGATTAACACATTAATGTGGATGTTATAGTTGGGTTGATGTGATGTGGATTGAAGATGAATATTGATGGATGGAGTTTCACTATTGGGTGTTGACAAAAAAAAAAAAGAAAACAAAAACAATTGAACTGAATAAGATAAAATGGTGGAATGATCAAAGAAACGGAAAGCACATTAATCTAAAGAATGTACATGTATGCATTTGGGAAATACAAAAATGCATATTAGGAGTATTCTAAAAGAAAAATCTAGGAGTACCTGTAGCCCGCAAACATTGCAATAGTGATTAGTATGAAAAATCTGTTGCAAAACCAAACAAAATGCTATCACATAAAGATGAGATATTAAAGTAAGAAGGTAACATATAATTTTATCATATACATGTTGTTGGTAAGTCCACTTCATCATAAATATGTAATATTTTGGCACCTGTTTATAAAAAGGACATTCTGGAATTGAAGAGAGTGAAGAGAAGAGCAGTTTGTATAAAACATGCTTAACAAAGAATTTGGTAATTATACTGTGCAAGTATATTCAAGGTCAATACAAAAACCTCTCAAGGGTACTTTTCATCACAGGGCCTGCACAGATAACTAGAGGGTACCCATTAACCTTAAAAGGAAATATATTTCAATTTCAGCACAGGGTTCTTTGCAAAAATCACTGTTAGATTGTGAAATACCTGGCCAGGAATATATGATGCCAGATAACATAGATACAGACCCAGTTCTTACAGCAAAGGGCATGCAGAGTTTGTCTGTATGTCAACAGATTAAATAGATTGATATGGGAAATAGTCAAAAACCTATCTTGCAGCCAGGAAGAATTATTTAGTAATTAATTTTTTTTATTTTCTTTTTCTGTTTCAGGAGTTGAATGTCCTGGACTTTTGTTATTTTATTTTAACCTAACTATGTAACTATGTTTAATTTGAATTATACATATTTATCACTTGTCTTCTGGGCCTTTAAATTCAAAGTCTTCTAAACATTAATACAAATTTTCTGTAGATTGAACCTGAATAGGACAGCTATCAGATCTGAGTTGCATTTAGACAAAATGATTAACATTGCTTAAAATGTTTAACCTGTAAACAAAATTCTAGAACTAACAATGTGTTGGATAAAATTGAGGCAGAGTCATTATGAACATATGAACACTTTTTGTTCCAGATTTTCGGTTAAATATTAAGAGTGTCAAAGTCAAATACTCCAGTCATCACACCCTATGACTGAAATGAGCAAAACGTTCCAACAAGATCTGCTGGTGGGCTGACATCCTCAGGGGGAGGGGGATGCCGCATGTGAGGAGGAAGCGGAATTTGGGGTAGTCAGATCTAGTTTGAGTGGTTGATTGTATATAAAAAAAAAACAGTTGGGTTAGATTGCTGGATTCATTATGAGATATTAACATATGTCTCCTTCTTTCTTTGTTATGCTACACTCTGCATATGGAATATATTTTACTCACTTATGCGAATAAGTATAGTACAACTAACCCTTCTGTCAATAAAAAACGAATATAGAAAGAGGCTGGTAATCACAGATTTTTCTTTCTTTTCTTTTTTCAGAACATACTAGCTTCTTGAGTAGTGGAGCACTATCAGAAGAAAAAGTACCACATAAGACCCTAAATCTCATAAAACATGTAATGTACCAGAGAGTAACTTATGTCAGAGAATGACTACACTAAGCATTAGAAAAGGAAAATACAGTAAAGCTCTTTTTGTGGTAGCTCAGCAGAAGAATTAATCTAGATAACCAATGTTGACATTCTCTTTTGGCAAAGCTAGTCAGTCCTGTTTGAAACAGAAATGACGTTATTTTTCTATTTACTGTACATTGCATTGTGGTGGTGTGTATTTACCTATTAAAGTATGTGTATGTTGTATATGCCCACCAGCATCTTTATTTCTTTGGTGTTTATGAATCTTCTTACTTATATGTGTTTGAAATGTTTCATCTCAGAGTTTAAAACATCACATAAGGTCTTTTCATATAACTCTCTTTGTAATGGGTATTTTTTATTCCTATTCCTGCACCAAATCTAACTAGTCTTTTGAAATTTTCACCACTATGGTACTCCTCAGAGCAAATTTGGATCAAAAAATGAAGAAAGCGTGAAATGCGTAAGTTAAACTATGTAAAAGGTTATACAAAATAATTATTTCCTATAAGCATTACCACCATTTGGTTCTCTTCTTACCTTTTGACAGGTAAGTTAATCAAAATGTCTAAGCCTCCAGTTAGATCAACTTCCCTGTACTTAAGCAAGGAAATCATTAAATCCTTGTCTAATGGTGGTACTTGAAGATAAGCTTTGGGAAGCTCTATCCTGAAGAATTTGTAGTACAAGTCACCACAATTTCTATCAAAATAATTTTGATTGTTGGGAAATTAGCATATGAAGCTTTACAATTTTCAACAGAGGTGAAAAAGAAATAAACCAATGTTTGGGTTTGCAGATGGTCTCCTCAGAGTAACCATTGTGTTAATTTTAATTAAAACAACACTCAGAGTTAGTAGGTATGCAGCAACTGAAGAAAATGCGGAACAATGCATTTTCATTGAATTCAAGGAAGAACCAGTATTCTGCAAAAAAATAATTGGCCTGTTTTTATGTCTAGTTGCCATTGTGTCACCCCAGGAGGTCTGTCTTTTTCTTGGTGTTCTTTTTCAGCTTTAATAAATCACTACATCTTTCCTAGATCTATGAGTCCAGGTGAAAGATGAAATGCATTATGCCAAATATTATCCCGCATTATATTACTCATAAATCTCTCATGGATCTTGCTGAGACAAATTTCTCCAAAATAATTTCTCCTATATGTTATTCTGAAAAGCAAGACTAAGTGAAGAAATGTTTACTTCGGTAATAAAGTAGTTTTGGAGTATTTGTATTTTTTTTTTGCTAATCATTTGTGACATATAGGCCAAGAAGTCTCATGCTTGTATGGGACATGAACATTTAATCATAGTTTTAATTTCATGATTATCCAGTTCCACTTTTTTTTACTGTAAATCTTTTATACTAGGTAGATCTTAAATTATAATGAAGAATTTCTTGCCTACTCTTCGATCTGTTCCCTCTCTCCCACTCTTCACTTTCTTTTTCTGTCCCTTTACATTGAAAATATTTAACAATAATAAGGACGAATGATTAAACAATGATATTATTTTGTCATAATGTAGTGTTATACGTGATACATGAAAAAATATGGCTGCAAAATAAATGTGACTTATTTATAAGGATACTTTATTCAAATATATTAGTCATTACATAGCAAGTAACAACATATTCATGTTGAGTGGGTACTTCTTTTAAAGAAACATATGCAAAGGCAGATTTTGCTTTCTGGCTTGATCTAAATGGGCTTTCTGTAAACACTTTGCATATAGTCATATTGAGTATGGGCATAATTTACTATTGGGTTCCAACAACAGGCAATAGTTAATTAAGGAAAGTCTTCCCAGTGAACGAAAACAAAGCACTGTTACATATGACAATCAAATGCATAGTACAATGTGTACAAGAGATTTGTTTTGAAAGGAAATTTCATACTCCTAATGTCATTCCCAATTAAGTTCTCCAGGTAATGAACCCATTTGCATAGTGAGCTGAACCCACATGTGGGAATTTTAATGGGCCCACCACCTCACTACATTAATTGAGAGTGACACTACTTGAACTAGTTTTGTGCTTAGCCCACTGAAAATTCTACTCATATTATTTTTAATGTCAAGCTACAAGTCAAATTTCAAGATGATGGATTTGTTCTTTTTTAAGCACAGAGTGTGAATAAAGGAATTATGTTATGCACTGCACATCTTTACTTACCGAATGCGTAGATATGATTCTGGCCTCTGTCGTGTTGTTTCAATAGCAAAATATAATTTCTACACAGTCTTATTGTGTCTGGTCTCCATAATTTTTCAAGCAGTTGACTTTTAGTAATTGTTTTAAAAGATCTCCAGGTGCAAAATGCCACAAAATGATAGACAGTTGTTCATGATGCCTAGTAACAACCTTATTTGAGTAAATAATTCATTACCAAAAATGCTTTATTTCCCATATTGACAAGAATACAATTGTTTTTTAAAATTCAACAAAAATATGGTACACTCATAATTGCAAAAGAAGAAAAAGTATGGCAAAATTAGTTTTTTCATTTTTTACTTTGACTGTTTATACCTTTGAACACATTTTCATGATCAGTTCCTCTTTTCCTCAGGCCTCAAGTAAAAATGAGCTAACCTGGTCTCAAAATCCAGGAAACAAATAAGTTTGCAAATCTCTCAGCTGTCTGTTTACAAATCAATGATTTGATTCAGATTAAATTGGAAAGAAAAGAGAATGCTAATATTTTTTTTATTTTTAATCAACTTTAATTAAATTTAGCAAATTTACAAACCAGATGAATGGTTCTTGAAATTAGGTTTGGAAAGCAAATAGTTGTTTGACTCTAATCTGAAGCAAAACAAACAAACAAACATTAGATAACCATCTAGAGATAGTTTGTGTTATAGAAATATATGTATTCACAGGCATCTTTCAAAATAATAATTAGACTGAAAGACCTAAAAAACAGAATTTACTGATAAGCCACTTTGATAAATCTGAATCAATCACTTGACTATTAAAAATGCAGCTGGTCCTTTTATAATATTAAAATGATATACATATTTAGAAATGTTAGTGATATTATGATAGAATGATTATGCTATACTATTATTAGGATAAAATTATAATAATATGTTATGATAAGAAAAACCTCTTGGTTGATCACCAAAATGAAAGTGGATATTTTCCACAACAGACCACCAACATTGGTTGCCACCATGTTAGACAAAGCAGACATGAGTGAAATAAAAAAGTACCAATGGTAAGACCCCAAAGATTACCTTATTTCTTTTTACCCCTAGAAAAAACAAAAACAATTCTAAATTAAAACATATGGAAGAATAAATAATACCTACACATGCAGTGAGGCTCGTGTGCTAAGAACTGGAGCAATTCTAGGTAAAGCCATCTTCACTTCAGGGAATAAAAAAAAAAATGCTGGAAATTTTTGTCTTCTCTCTTAATGTTGGTTTGTCTGAGAATTGTTCAGATTAAGAAGGCGTCAAATACCTGATTTATGGAAATAATCTGCAATATCTAATTTTTAAAATAATAAATTAGTCATTTTTAATCCCCCGCATGTGACAAAGAAAATGCAAGATCAATCAATATTATGAAATCAAATATTACCTTTATTATTTGTGCTTGGTGAACTATACTATGACGTGTACTTAAGTCTTACATCTGAAAGTGTTTAGCCATCATCTGGTAGCATTTTTCCTTAACCGATTGAGATACTTTGTTAGTGATGAGGAAATAAAGAGTTCAAACTCTGTATGCATGTTAGAATTGTTATGAATTATGGATTCAAAACATAATTTTCAACCAATAGTAATTAAAGTTTATCTGACAGCCTGGGCTGAATAATGAGGATCCATTTTCTCTTTACAAAACTTTAGTGAATAGTAATGTTAAAAATAAACAAGAAGTTGTAAACTAAAAAAAGGCTTCTGTCAAAAACCTTACCTCTTAATTTTATGATACCTGGGTGCCATGGGATTGCTATTTTGAGACAGATAGATTTCTTGGATCTTTTGCTCCCAGTTTAGTCCTAACTCCAGGCCACAGTTCATTGTTTCTGTACCTTTCCGTCACTTGATCTGCTCGAGGTATCATTTTCTTAATGAAAATGCAATAAAGTTCTTAAAAACAAAATTAATAAGTAAAACAAGATATCTCAAAAAAATCTGGTATCCTGCAGACAGTCTAGACATAACATGGAATACTGTAAAATAACAGGTTAAATACATTACTAATTCATACAACACACTTCTAATAAAAAAAATAAAATAAGTCTATAAACATGCCAGTTATTTCTATCCATGCCATGACCAGTACCATTCTAGTTGCAGAGAAACTAATGTCTGATTCCAATGCAGGTGATAAATATCACTGGTTTTTGCTACAACTGTCCCCATAGAAATAGATAAAATGAGTGATTACACTTAACACATGCATCTAGCCCTAAATATGTTGCTTAAGACTCATTATAGAGAACATATAATTGCAACATCTGAATAATTATATTTCCTGAAAGGGCTACTGTATCAACTTTTGTATGAATGTACCAATACTGCTCAGCCACAGTTGCAATTATGATGGAGCCATTGGAAGTTTGATAATAAACCCTTCCAATGAACACTGAATGTAACCCAATAAACTAGATCAGAAAGCACAATGACGCTCAGTATGTTAAAGGGATAGTAATACTTCGTTTTAACTTTATTTTATTTTGTAGGCATTAAAAAAAAACATGAAGAATGATATAAGTCTTATCTCTCAAACCTTTATGGTTTATGAGATATTCACAAGCAAAGTTCCCCTCCCCGCCCCTTTTACCTAGTGTAAGCCATCTCTTCTCAGATGTGAGTCTGGTTGTATGACAGGACAGATAACAGAAGGGGACAATTTTCTTTGTATGAAAGCAATGAAAGCCCTTCCCCCCTTGACAAGTTTTTCAGCTTTTTCCCTTATCTTAATTGAAGATTGTCCCTCTCTGCAGTCTACCTGGGCACCTCCCTTCTGATCTGGTTGAACGGGGGGGGATACTTTGTTTGTGAATATCTCTTAAACCATAAAGGTTTGAGAGATAAGACTTATATCATTCTTCATGTTTTTTTAATGCCTACAAAATAAAATAAAGTTAAAATGAAGTATTACTATCCCTTTAAGCTTCTTTGTACTGTTAAACTTCTATTTATCAACATCTGTGGCAGCCAGTTCGCCAGTTAAATTTACCACTTTCATCTGATAGGACAGAGCGCAAACACATTCAGTCAGTATACAAGAACCACCCCCACCCCTCCATCAGGTGTCTTTTTCCTCTTTCCTCTGAAGTTGTCAGAATCTAAACTGCTTTCCTGAGTGCTGTCTTTTTATTCTGAGGGTTACTTAGTAGTTTTCTTCTGCCCTTAACAAGTTGGAATCTCTCCCTCTTTCCTGCTGATAATTTCAGAGCTTTTACGCCTATTTACACAATGCCTGTCCACATACAATATGTACTGCAAATCCTTTTTTGGTAGCATTGTAGCAGGTATAAGGAGGGTATAAGGAGGGAGGGCTGGAAAAACTATTCCTCCCAATAACCACATGCCTTCAGTTTATGCAGGTGGACTTTTTTAACATAATTAATGCCCTTGCTCCAGTATTATGCTAGAATACCAGTACCCATGAATACTGAGATAGATGGTCAACAGTTACCTTCAGGTATGAGTTATGCATTTTGTATACATATTTCTATGCTTGTTGTCTGTATCTCATTTAAGACCCTGGGTGTCTATGAGGATAGTCCAGGTGCTATCAATTATACTTTTTCACCTGGAGAGCTCTATTTGTAGCTGGCTCCAGATTCTCTGTCAGCTTTGCAGCCAAGGTGATGAGTATCTTTTATGCAGGTACTGTCTTTTTTAAATTCATTTTCCCTGTATGGGTCTTTTTTGCCAGGCTGTTTATTATGCATGTATGCTCTTTTTCCCCTACAAAATGTTTAATCTCATCTCCCATCATGTATATCTGATATACAGTGTGCTTTTCTGAAGTTCTGTAGGTTAATGGGTATAGTGACATTTATGGACATGCATGTCTCTGTGTGTATGTGTACTCTGCTTGAGTGAATGCATGTACCTTCTCTGCACACTATTTGAGTATGTGTGTGTGCACACACATGTCTATGAGCACACTACTACTTTGCATGTGCATGATTTTTGTGAAAACTACTTGGGTGGTGCATGTTTTGTTTGAACATTATATACTTTACACTTGTTTTTTTCTGCGTGTTCACAGATGTTTTGTGTACACATTTCATGATTCCTGAATCCTAGGCACACTACTTTGGGTATGCGTGCTCTTGTTTTCTGTGTACACTACTCATGTTGTGAGCACTTCTTGTGTGTGCTTGCATTGTTCTGTGCATATTTATATGTGCATGTAACTGGGTCTTCTCACACTTCTGTATGATTTCTGTGGATACTTCATGAGTGGGCATTATTTCTGTTCACACTTCGGGTGTGGTTGTCCATGATGTTGTGCATGTTCTCTGAACATATGTATGATTTTGATACAAATTAGGTGTGCATCCATGGGATTTATTTACATAATGTCTGTGTGTACATACAGGGTATTCTGTACTCACTGTGAGTGTGTATATATTATACAAATGGGTTTAATGTGCACATGGTGTGTATACACCTACAATTTCTATGCATACAATCTGTGTGTGTATACACACATGGTTTCTGTGTATGCAAACTATTTCTGTGCACTAGGTGCATGTGTTCATATGTGATTTTTGTGCATATGGTGGGTTTGTACACTTGTTATTCCATCTCATACTGGATGTGTGTAATTGTTCTTGTGTTTCTGTGAATGCTTTTACGTGTTCATGGTTTCTGTCCACAATTATCCATGCAAGTTTGATTTCTCTGTTTACTTTCTGTGTGGAAAGCAAATATAGTCAAGTTGATACTTTTATTGGCTAAGCAGATCTAGGATGCAAGCTTTCAAGACCTCTTAGGTCTCTTCCTCAGGCATGCTATACAGATAAATATGAAAACATCTCTCTTATATACACATTGCATTGTTTAAAATGGAAATCAGATAAGAAAGCTCAGTCCAGACCCAGGTTCTATGATCAGTCAATGGTAGAGGAGTGTATGTAAATTGAAGTCTTCCTCTGAGGAGTCAAAGGTATTTACAATCCTATGATACTATGTGAAATTACAAGATGATCCCACAAAACAATATACAAAGCAGCTTAATAGGATCATAAAACGACTGCCCTCCAACATTGGAGAACAGATAAGGCCCCTAATATCAGAAGATTCAAAAATAGGCTCCTTCTACATGCTACGAAAAATACACGTAGAAGGAAACCCAGGAAGACCCACAATTTCAGGAACTGGCACACTCATAGATAATATCTCTGGCTGGATAGAGATTCCCTGAAACCCCTGGTCAAACAAACACCCAGCTTCATTCAGGACACCACGGATCTCTTAAAAAAATGAACTGACTTGGGCCCCATTCCAGAGAGCACCATCCTGGCCACTAAGGATGTAGAATCCCTTTACACCAACATACCACATACAGATGGCATAGCAGCATGCTAAGAATATCTTGAGCAAAATAACATACCCATGGAACCAGTAACAAAAATCATACAGTTTATACTCATCCACAATTACTTCAAGTTTGGACAGGACCTCTACCTTCAGAAAATGCCTGGGAAATGCAATCAGTGCCCAAATGGCACCACAATATGCCAATCTGTTAATGGCAAAATTAGAAAAATACTTCCTGTCCACCTGCCAGATAAAACCCTTGGTCTATCCCCACTATATAGATGATATCCTTATCATCTGGACTGCAAGTGAAGGGGAATTTCTCAAATTCCATGAAAACTACAATGCATTCCACCCCAGTATCAACCTAACACTCAATCACTCATGCACAAACATTAACTTCCTAGACACAACTATCGGTATTAAGAACAACTCCATCCACACAGCTCTGCACCGCAAACCAATGGACAGACCAACATACCTGAAAAACAATAGCTTCCATCCAAAACATACAAAGAACTCCATCATATACAGCCAGGTCATCAGATACAACTGCATCTGTTCTCACATGATGGACCATGACAAGCACCTCCAGAAACTCAGGGGAGACTTAAGAAAGCTGGGTTACAGTGCAAGGATTATTGACAGTCAGATACAGAAGGCTGCCTACATACCAAGAAAAAAGCTGTTGAGCTACAAAGAACAACATAAGGCTAACCGGGTCCCACTACTGGTCACTTACCACCCCCAAGTTGAAGTTCTATGCAAAATATCAAGAGAACTTCAAACAACATTACATACGGATCAAAGACTTAATAATATATTCCCACAGCCTCCCTTTCTGTCCAGAAGTTGAAGTTCTATGCAAAATATCAAGAGAACTTCAAACAACATTACATACGGATGAAAGACTTAAGAATATATTCCCACAGCCTCCCAATTTAAAACAACTGATGATGAGGAGTGCCCCTAATAAAAATATAAAAAATGGCACATCTCCCTGTCTACAAAGGAGGTGAGAAACCTGTGCACATATTTACACCATGGACAAGATACCCGTACTAAACTCCCAGTTATACCACAAGATCAATGGTGCCTTCACCTGCAAATCATCCAATGCAGTATACCTCATCATGGGCTGGATTCAATGCAGGTGCTAATTTTATCTCTGCTTTTATCTCCAGGTATCTCCATAGGCTTCAATAGGAAATGTTTTTATAAAATGGGAGGTAACATTTATCTCCTGCATTTGAATCCAGCCCCATGTGTGCAAAATGCCCAACAGTTCTTTATGTGGGTGAAACAAGCTAGCCATTATATAAAATGTTTAATTCCCACAGATCCAGTGTTAACAACAAAAAGACAGAACCAGTGGAAGAACATTTTTGCCAAAATGGAAACAGCGTCAGGGACATTAAATTGACTATACTGATGGGACAGTGTTACATTCAGAGGGACAGAAAAATATGGGAGGTTAAATTAATGCTGCAGTTTAACACTTTAAATAATGATCTGAACAGAGACAGAGATTTCCTATCACATTGTGGATTAACCATTATAACAGTACCACTGGGATTGTATATTTATCTGTATAACATGCCTGAGCAAGAGACATAAGAGGTCTTGAAAGCTTGCATCCTAAATTTACTTAGTTAGACAATAAAGGTATAAACTTAACTATATTTGCCTCCTGTATTTCTATGGCTAACACTGTACCAACTCTCATCTGTTACTTTCTGTGTGAGTCTGCTTTCTGGCATGCATGGTGTGTGCTCACATGAATTCTGTGAAGGGGAACACAATAAAGAACATCATGTAATCCCTAAAAATGGTCAAAACATGCTTTAAGCCCCAGGACCCAGCAAGCTTCCCATGATTTACAGTCTGTTAGGGACTGGAGTGCTGGGTCTGACATGACTGGATAAACAGCTGTAAGATTGGAGGGAGGCTGCCTACCATGCTCTAAATGCTTTTAAATAGCCCTCTTGCTCAGCCAGATTATCAGGCCCAACCCCCTTATGAGCATGTCCAAATGCAACTTCCGGTCTGTAGAATGCACAGACAGAAAGCACTTGTGAGTTCCACGACTGGACGCATCTGAAGCCTGATATACAGCCAGGCCACAAACACACAGGCAGCATGTCGCTGCTGAAACTAAAGATACTGGAGACCAAGGAGGGTTCCTGGAAAGTGCCAAGAAGAGAATGAAAAGTGGGGATGAAAAAAGGGAATCATGTCTCCCTTTCCAGAACTGACCACTAGGGCAGTACTTAGCAACAAGCAAAGGTAACCAGCTGTGCATTCAAAATAACAAGCCAGAATGAGGAGCAAGGATAGGAATACATTCCTAGGGAACACGGGTTAGATACTAGGGATAGTGGGAGAGGCAGGTCCTTTTTTTACCAATCCAGACTAGTGAGGCAGGATGCTCTCTTTGTGTGTTACCATGGAGCCTCTGAAAGAAAAAAATATATTTTCTAGTACGTGGAACTACTGGAAATGCTACTTTAGGTAATTACTCATTTAAGGACAAGAGGTGTGTGCAAGGCATTGCAATCAACATGCTGCACACCCCTAAAAGTTAAAAAATCAAATTGTATTACACATAAAATGATTTACTTGGTATAAAATAGTGTTCAGGAAACTAGGAAGCAATGTCACTACATAATACATTTATATACAGTAATAGTTTCATGTAAACAGCTATGCTAATGATGATACTACAGCAGGGGTCTCAGACTGATAAGTGGGGCACATAGCCATATATCATTTGCATGAGGTGCATGCTGCTGGAAACTTTTTTCACACTGTATATATTATACATGGAAACAATTTCCACATTACTCCAGCATTATAAGAGTTAAAGGAGAAGTAACATCTCCAATAAATAACCCCCAGTTTACCTTATTATGTCCACTGAATCTCAATCCTCTATCTAAATGACAACATAGAATCCCAGACAGGTTCACTACATGGGAAATGCAAAATCAAAATACTATAGAAAAGATAAACTTGTTGTGCTTACACTCTTATCTAAGATAAATGGACGAGGGATTGTTGGATCACCATGGATCAAATAGAGGGGGTTAAAACATACTTTTATTATGCAAAAAAATAAAATAAAAAGGAAGCTACAAGATAAAACCAATGTAATACTGATCCCTGCTTAGAATGTGTGATGTACTGACAGGGCATAATCTGGCTTGCCAACCAAAGATTGTACATAACCCAAATCTCAGGCTTAACTCTTGAAGTCGACTCAATATACAACACGTAAGAGTGTAATGTCGGAGCACTATCTGACTAGCCAGATTAACACTTCTAACATCCATGGAATGTCAGTGACCTGTTATACAATATAACAGCCAAGAGTGATTGCCTTGTAATGCTGGGGGCACAATCTGGCTTGCCAGATTAACTTGGAATCTACCAAGTATAAAAAAAAGATCACGCAATAATGGATATGAAGGATACTATAGGTCCCATTAATTTAACTACATAAAAGGTATCTGTCACCAAAGCCTCCATGCCTTGGGCTCCTAGAGGTGCCTGGGGTCCAGCTCACTCCCTATAGACTACTCCTTATAGACTATGGACTCCATTCATGGGGAAGTTCATTCCTCAGCTTCCCATTCCCCTCTTGGGTCTAAGTCACCCTGTGCTTATAGGGGCCACAGAGTGACAAGGAAACCCAGTCTGGCCTGCCCAATCCAGACCTCTACAGCTATGGGGTATTTGTTGAGAGAATTATGCTCTGGTCTGATGTTAATCATTTTATTATGTAGTGATGTAATCATGTTTACTGTTTACAGTCCATTGTACCCCATGTTGAGTCTTCCCATATGTGGTTTGCAGTAACCTGATAACTCGTTATGTGTGTATATAAACCTTGTATGTTCTACAATAAATCAGTTCTTATTCTAACCCCTACACTGGTCTTGCCTGGTGGTTGGGGTAAACTGTGATATTCCAGAGGAGCAGCCTTTCTCAGGATTGAAGGAAGCAGCGAGTGACAGGGACACCCAGACAGGGTGTCCACTGGTACCATCACAGTATCTAATGTATTATACAGGGAAGTGTATAAGTGTAATGCAGAGGTGCTATCTGGCTCGCCAAGTTAACTCTTGAAACTCAACTGAGTAGAAATATTGGGTAGCTGAGTCATACACTCCCTGAGAGGTATAGGAAATCCCACAAGGGGAATCAATTGAAACTAACTTAAATATAATGCCGGGACATTACCTGGTTTTCCATTTAAATACTTCAGAAGCTATATCTTTCTCATATTGCCGGGGTTTATTCAGCTTGCCATTTAGATACTTGAGAATCCACACACAGGTGGAGGGCATGTTTGAGGATATACCTGTTAAGCATGCATGATAACATCCTATATAATAATTTGCTAGGATGTTTGTCAGAAGCCATCATATTCAGTAGAGACTGCACGCGTTTGGGCAGTCTCTATTGCACATGATTGCATCGCATGAGTGAGGCGACGCAAGACTGCATTGCATGGAGCAGTGAGGTAGCAGCCGCTTAACCCTTTGAGTGCCAGAGGGGTATGCAACACATTGCAAAGCAATGTATTGCATACCCCTCTGGCACTCAAAGGGTTAACATTACCCGGACCTTGGCCCGGTACACGGGCTTTTAGTCTTCTATAAAAGAGATGGCCGGATACCACAGTCATATTCAGACATTTCTAATTTAGAAGGATGTGAATAAGGCTATGAGAAGCATAAACTAGTTGAAAGCTTTACTAGGTTTGCAGAAAGCATCTAATTTTTCTACCTTTTAAATGATGGGATAAAATGAATGGTATAATATTTTGTAAGCTTCATTAAGAAAAAAGTGGAGCTAATTTATCCTTAGGACAAATGGACCCCCCACTTGAGCCACTTCATAAAGTATGCTCTTAAAGTCTCTCTCATAATATAAAAACTTCCACAATTATAGTCAAGAACAAGAGGCTTTTTCATTAACTCTTTGCATGCATAGCAATGAATTGCACACTCCTCTTGCACTCAGTGGGTTAATTGCAGCTCAATTAAATTCCTTCTCAACGTTTCATATCCCACCTTATCCTATGCTGCAATGTTCTGACAGAAGGAAATCCAAAATAGGAGTAGAAAATGTCCTAACATCCTGCAGTTCAATAAGAAACCAGTAGAAAATGTCCTAACATATTGCAGTTAGATAACAAATCAACATGATCCCTCAAATACAATATGATATCAATTCCTGAAAGTTATAATTAAGGTATCAGTAAATATTTTTAAAATATCATCATCATTTTGTTGAACTTTCTACTTCAGCTGTATAGTGTTCATAAGTATTGTATTATTGGTTATAGAAAAGTGGTTCTCAACCTGTGGGTGGGGACCCCTTTGGGGGTCGAATGACGATTTGCCAGGGGTCGCCTAAAACCATCAGATATTTATATTTCGATTCATAACAGGAGCAAAATTACAGAGATGAAGGAGCAACGAAAATAATTTTACTGTTAGGGGTCGCCATAACTTGGGAAATTTTATCAAAGAGTCACAGAGGAGCTTTCCTTTCTCCATTAAGTAGCCCAAATCATTCAGATGCAAAGGCACTGTATTATTGGAGGAGCAATGTATTTTTTCTTCTCTTTCAGTTAGAACATGGTGACTAACGGAACTCCCCTGTGTCTAACTATCACAGAATCTGATCAGTATGAGTTAATGGTCTGTTGCAGCCATTTTTGCTTGCTCTTATTCCAAACCTATGTATTTAAGAAAAACAGGTTTTCGTTTTACAAAATGCTGACGGTGAATTATATAACTCAAGGCCGTACATAAGGTTGGACTTAGTTATTCCGGTAACACTTTATACATAATATATCTTCTTAGAGATCGCTGAGGCAATGATGTCAATGGGCAACAGAGCCCTATTGTTCATTGTTTCTTTTAACCAAGCAGATGTTTATTGTTTTTTTTTATTCATTTATGCAATTTAAGTCTTTTATCACCATCTCCTGGTTTATGAGATTGTTTCAAGTAAGCTTTGATTGATTGCTTTGTTGACCAAGAGCTTTCTGGAAACATAGTACAACCTTGTCCTATCAAATAAGGGTGGGCAGTACCTTTTTGGGTAAAAGGTTGTATGTAATTAAAGCAAATGCGATGAGGGAAAAGGGGCTTTTTGGCTGGATTTCTCATAGTGTCTTCCTGGCTGTTACAGGAGTCTGGACCTCCCTGAATGTGAACCAGTTAGTTAATATCCTACATCACCACAGATTGTATCTTATCTGGAATTGGTAACTATATATATTTTTTTGTATAAAGAAAATTATGTAAAGCTTCAAGAATTATTATCACCCAATCTATTCTGGGGTAGATAAGTGACTTTGCCCACTATGTCTGGCCAATCTAATGGGGACAGCCACATAGTAGGCATTTAGGCTGTAGTGTTAGTCAAAATTCAGAAGCTAAACAGAATAACTCATTGCCAATTCATAGATATAGATATTGATGCTGTGGAAGATTATAATAGTGATAGGAATTTAAGATCATATAAGGGGTTGCTAGGGATATATAGATACTATCCCCATCACAAAATCAATTTTGTGCTGTAATCACTGACACCTACAGAGCAACATGTTTATTGTGTGTATAAATATGCATGCAACCGCAGCATTTGCAATGTGATAACATGCCTTTGTAAGTGTACACATATGATATGCGATACATTTGTTTTTGATTGGTCATTGATGCTCCTATGATCTGGTGATTTCATCATTAACCCTCTGTTATTGCTATTTGGTAAGCTTTGCCTTTGTTTATCAATTGGTGAATGGTTTCTTTAAGAGATTCTTAATTCATGTGTGCAAATCTCATCGCACGTGTAGTGGTGTTGGGACATACATAAATTATCTGCCGGGATAGTTACTCCCACGTGGTAAAAATTCTGACAGAACAAAAGACGTCCTCTGTTTTGGTTAACCCTTGCAGTGCAGGTATTGTGTAGCAAACATAATTTTGTCCTTTTTATCATTATAGTTTATATGACGCATTGATATAACTTCATAGTCTTTGCTTTTCAATAAACATATATTGTTCTACTTATAAGATTATTATGTGGAAGAAATGTATTCACAGCTTTTGTTTCATCCAAAAGGTGTAAACATTGAGAACAACAGATAAACAAATAACCCTTGCTACGCTACCATGTTAAATTATTGGTGGCTTATACATCTGGATACATATATATTATATATGTGTAAGGTTTAACCCTATATTTGCTGGGTATGTTGCCTTGTTATATCATCTGATATATTTTGCCATATTTTAATTCCATGACTTGGTCATATAGATGAGATATATTACTGAGTCACTTGGAATTTACTAATACTCTGATTGCACTGACTGATAATTTACATTACATTTTATATTCAAATAAAAATTGTTTTACATAAATATGCGTAACTGATTTTTATCAAATTATTTACTGTGAAGTAGTGTATCAAACCTAGTTTGTGAATTGATCTCAAATTAATCGAACTAAAATACTATTGTATATCTTATCCGAGGAGTACCATTATTTGGAGCCTCCTGATCCTTTCCGACTGTATATCCTCGACATCACTCAAGTTTATTATCATTATAGATAGTAGGTAATGCTTCATAATACAAAACAGTTGAAAAGCTTAAGAGGTTACAGAGAAAATAGACAAAGGCTCACCAACATTTGAATCATATTTATTGTCATTTAAATCAAGTTTTTACTGGAGAATACTGTATTATGAATTTTTTGGTTAGAGTGATATTTTGTACAACTTTACGTCCGTTTTATTAATAGGTTTTGAAAGGTACTACAGGATTCTTAAAAATTTCCTATGACCTTTGTATGCAAGACAGGCAATTATTTATATTTCCCAACTAATAGGTCCAACTGAAGGCATGGAAGAGCTTTTAGTAATAATGCCTAAAACACATATATACTAGCAGAGAGAAGGTGATTGCCTGAGAAGACTAAATTTAGAGTGGCAATAAGATTCCAATTCAAGACATAAAAAGAGTTGTTGCTTTTTAACTATTTTAATGTTAATTGGCAGATTCTGTTCACCATTTAAGATACTGATCTTATGAAAACTAATATCCTCCCCTATTCATATAAATAAAAAAAAAAAAACATCCAATCAAACTCTGCTGGACTGGATCCTTTATCATGCCCAAGACTAATCTAAGATTGAGGCATATACTAGCAAGTGTGTTCAGCGATCACTCCATAGTCTTCTGTGATTACAAAATTAAGAAAATCAAATCATGTCACAAAATACGGCTTCTAGCTGACTGGATGGGAGGTTCCTAAGCACACATCCCAGCCAGTGGTTGACTGGAAACCATTTTGAACAGAGACTGGCCATATAAAAGAGGATTTTAGACTTACCTGTTAAATCTTTTTCTTTTAATCAATATGATATACAGTTACCACGGGAAGGTGACCGCTCCTCCATGTAGACTGGAACTTTTCAAGACAAGGCCTTCCCTTCTCCTTATCAGGCTACCCTTTAGCCTTGCCTTCCAGTTTGGCTTGAGACAAGCTCACTACATTGGACAGTGAGAAAGAAGAAGGTAAGCTCCTGTGAGGGGGATTTTATAGCTAAAGTGTACTACCTGGGGTTTTTGTGGAATTATTTCTGTACCCTTGAAACAAAAATTGTGAAATAAGTTGGAGCTGATACTGCAGAAAACTAAATTTTATAGTGGGGTTTGCCAATTTGAAAATTAAAAAATAATTGTATACTGCAGTCTGCATCATGTAAATGGAAACCGTTTTGTACCATGCTCTACACTTTCTCATGGTGAGGTATGGCTGCATGAGTTGATCACACAGATCAAGTCTCCCCATGTGCTTATTGTAGTCTTTGATGCAAACTGGCTTTTTTAGTATCCCCTTCTGCCACGAACAGAGACTGCCACAGTTTTGTCTGCATGCATGGTGGAAAGCATGTATACTTCTTTTTTGTCTTTAAACTTAACTGCCAGCAGCCCTTCTTGGCACAAAGCTGAGGACGTCCCGTTTTTTTAGTTTTCTTGCTACCAGTTCTTTGGGCATCTACCTGCAATTGCGCCTGACAGTGCCACAGGCCATGGTGTCAAAATAAAAAATTGACTTAAAGGGATAGTAATACTTCGTTTTAACTTTATTTTATTTTGTAGGCATTAAAAAAACATGAAGAATGATATAAGTCTTATCTCTCAAACCTTTATCGTTTAAGAGATATTCCCCGCCCCTTTTTCCTAGTGTAAGCCATCTCTTCTCAAATGTGAGTCTGGTTGTATGACAGGACAGATAACAGAAGGGGACAATTTTCTTTGTATGAAAACAATGAAAGCCCTTCCCCCCTTGACAAGTTTTTCAGCTTTTTCCATTATCTTAATTGAAGATTGTCCCTCTCTGCAGTCTACCTGGGCATCTCCCTTCTGATCTGGTTGAACAGGGAAGGGATACTTTTTTTGTGAATATCTCTTAAACCATAAAGGTTTCAGAGATAAGACTTATATCATTCTTCATGTTTTTTTAATGCCTACAAAATAAAATAAAGTTAAAACGAAGTATTACTATCCCTTTAAATAAAAGGGGGCTGGTGTAGCTATATCCTTTTAATGAAGAAGCTGTCTTGGAATTTTTCACCCAAGATAAATGCAGCTATTGCATATTTAGCCAACAGTACCACCTTGCCCTTGGATGACAGCACATCCTTGAGAGATGATATGCACTGTAAGATAGAGTATGCCCTTCACAGACAATTTGCTGTTCTTGAACAGAAAGTAAAGAAGCCATAGCTATGGCATGTGCTGCTTATCCTATGAGAATGTGTTTTTCAGAGGTGGAGTAGACAATTGAGTCTTCTGTCTCCAGGAGATGCAGCCTTAGATATTATAAGACTGATTGCTAGATATTCCTTCTTATATATTATGACCAGAAGAGCATCATGGCCGAAGCCTTGTCTAAGAATTAAAACTCTGTGGAGACCATTTACATGAAATTATAATGAAAGCCTTTGGGGGTAAGAGTCTATTGCTTCCACAGGAGAGAAGACTCAGTACCTCATTTTTCATGTCTCAAGAGGATAGCAGACATTCAGGCAATATGACAGCAGGAGGAGGACATCTGCTCAGACTTCAAGGGGAGACATAAAGAAGTTTTCCTGCAAATAGCAGTTCGAAAAAAAGATTTTCAATGAGAAATGGTGGGTCCCTGTACCATTCCCAGTTGAGTGCAAACTGGGATATTATCTTCAGACATAGTGAACTATCCTGAATTTGGATGCCTGGGAACATCCAGTACTGGAACAGGGGATAAATTCTGGAATTCAGTTATATCCCAGCTCAAAATCAATTCAAGAAATCCAGAATTCTGAAGAGCCAAGACAAGTCAAGGGGTTTAAGGATGGCAGTTAAGGACTTCTTGAGAAACAAAGCGATTCAACAATTTCCTACAGCTCAGGAAGGTACAGGAATTGTTTCAATATTATCTTGGACATAAAAGACATGAATGACTCCATAAGACAGAGTTGGAGTGTGTATTGTCAGTATTAATGACATTGTTTTGCAGCAACCCTTCAACATTGAAGAGATAAAAAGATCAACATTATCCCTACATCACAAGGCTGAACAAGGAGAAGTGGAAAATTCTTGTTTGGGCAGCCAGCCATGTTCAGTGAATCTCCGCTTATCACAGATCAATCAGTTACAGAGCCAGGGGAATTGTCACTGAACAAGAATGGTTTCAATCAACGAATCCACAGGTGGGGCAAATCAGTAGTGGATTTGATGGCTACGAGGAAGAATAGAAAATGTGATTGGTACTTTTCTCACTGGAAGGATCACAGGTCTCTGGGATGGGATACTGTGAAGATGCCATGGGGTTTCTATCTGGCCTACATTTTTCCTCCAGATACATGTTATCATGGATGTGGTCAGTAAAGATCAGGCAGGAGAAAGCTGAAGTCATTTTGATAAACTACTATCGTCCATTAGAACTTGATTTAAACACATATTACAGCTGTCTGTGGACCAACCATGGAGGTTGAAGATACTTCCAGATCTTCTGGCCCCCAAGGACCCTTGATTCACCATGACCTGGGATTCTAGAAACTAAAAGCCTGGAGGTTGAGCAGCTATCTGTGAAATCGAGGGGTGTTTTAGACGTTATTGGTCAGGAAATCCTCACTGTCTAAGGTGCATTAACAGGTTTGAAGCGCTTTTTCCAACTGTGTCAAGGTAAAGGGCTGGATAGAGATACTAGTTCAGTGATACAAATTATAGATTTCCTTCAAGCAAGCTTTAAAGCGTAACTACCACCCTATAAAAAGTCACCACCCAATAATTAGGCATATTGTGACTAACATTTTAATACTACTATTATCTTCCACAAGTATCACGTTTTGGAAGTAATCTTGTTTCTCCAGAGAATTGCTATAGAGCCATCTGCGCACCTGCACCGTCAGTCCCTTCCGATGCCTTTTGGCTCCTTGCAATGCCTCCTAGAGGAGACCAGGATGGACAGCACTGGCGTGCAAACGTCCCTGAGCAGATGTCTGTGTCCAAGCCTGGCTGCCGGTCTCTGAAGAAACAGGATTACTTCAAAACGCGGCACTTGTGGAAGATAATAGCAGTATTAAGAAGCTAGTCGCCATATGCCTAATTATTGGGTGGCGACTTTTTATAGGGTGGTTGTTCCGCTTTAAACAGCATATATTAAGGTACAGTTATCAGCCTTTTTAGCCATCTTGGCCATTCAATATAAAGAAGAAATCATCAAGTGTTTTCTAAAGGCCATCCCTAAACAAGACCTACTATTGTCTCTCTGACATCTCAACCTGCTTCTGGACCAGCTTTCAAGGGGGGATTATTCTGAGCATGTAGAAAAGATTCTGTTAAAAAAGACCCCAAACAAACATTACTTCCAGTCTTCCTGACTGCCATAACTTCAGCTAGAAGGCTTTAGTGTATTACAGATGCTCTTGTGTAAAACTCCTTATCTGGCTTCACAGCAGGGCAAGACAGTACTTAGACCTAAACCTGTTCATGTCTAAGGTAATTTCAGAATTTAAGTCAAGAAATCGTTCTGCAATCTTTCTGCTCAAAACCCAAAGGGGACAGAGAAAGACAGTTTCACAATTTAGATGCAGTCAGATGTATTAATACTTATCTTAGAAGATTTCAGCTCAAATAACTTATTTATTTTCAAAGCAAAGGTACAGGCCTTGTAAAATCTAAGCTGTCCTTTTCAAGGTGGATAACAGCCTGTATAAAGATTGTTTATAAGGAAGCACGACTAGAGGCCCTACTAAATAATAGAGCTCATTCAAATAGAGCAGTCTCCACTTCCTAGACAAAGAGGACTTCAGCCACACAAACAGATTTGCAGAGTAGACACATATTCTTTCATATCAATTTTTAAAAAGCACTATCAATTGGACATTGAAGCCTTAGCTGAGACAGTTTGGAAGAAAGGTGCTGAAGGTGGTGGTACAACCATATCTGTTAAGATTGTTCCTTCAGTCTCTCTCTCTCTCTGCCTTTGCTTTGTCTCCTTTGGGATTTGATAATTTCTTCCTACCCTTGTTTTCTTAAATATGGCACTGCTTTGGAAGTCCCAATTTCTGCTGAGAGGGACACGTACTGGGGAAATCATACTTATTGCTATTTAATTTTCTTGTGTGTCCCTTCACAGCATACCCTACTCTGTTTTTATTCTTTTTCTGCTTTGACAGCTGTGAAACTGAGGATGGTTAATTGGATTGCTCCTTTTGAAGGTTTTCATTGGTCTTACCCAACTGATGGGTGGGGATAACAACCCATTTGATGTAATAAAGGGACACCTGACAAAAGAAAATATCAGTATGTAAAATGTCCTCCTTTTTAACTCTGAGCATGAAGAAGTGGCAGTTGAGAGGGAAAACAGTGTAGAATGTTAGTATTTGGCACATGGCAGTGCTTGCTATAACTTCTAACTTGCATAAAATGACACACACATATATATACATGTTTCCTAAACTTTTAAGTAACAAATGGCCAACATAACATATAAGTGATTTTGAAAGCTCTGTCAAATGAACCCAAATGGTCAAAGTGTGTTAGTTCTAATTAAACCTTTAAGGACTAGAGGGGTGTGAAACAAAGGGTTGCACCCCTCTCTGGGCCTTAAATGGTTAATTATCATATTTCAATTTAGCATCTGTAAAAGTTATTTTATGTTAGATCCCTAAAATCCCTAATCTTAAACTTGACCTGTTTTTTGGCATGTGTGTACATTTTCATATACGGACACTACTTGGATAATTTTGTTTGTGCTATCGGTAATACGACAAGAGATAAATCAGATATTTTATTGACATTAGTAACCATACATTTTGTATTAAAAAAGGTTGCAAAATTATCTCAGGACTGTATCTTCTGTAAATTGGTTATGATGTTTGAGACACCTATCAAGATTGCTATGACCATGGGAGATCGAGACCTCTGGGTAAGGCAGGAATGGCTGACCCATAAAATGTAAGAATAGATTTTAGGTCTCCGTAAAGAAAACAGATTATTATATATTATTTTTTACTATGCTAGCATGAATTACATGGCATTTAAGTGTCTATAATCCCAGATCATTTTAGATGTTATTTCTATTTAACCTTTGATAATATAGATGTCTCTAACACATTCCTTTGCACTGTGTTAGAGACATCTCTAGCATCAAAGAGGTTAAATCCTGGCAACTTTGTACAAATTCTCCCAATACATACAGTATGTTCTATTCAAGTAAATCAATGCTGAGAGAGGTTGCAAAGGTTGTCATAAATACAGATGTGGCAAATCATAGTCAACCCCCCCGCCCTCACATTCACAACAGCAGAAATTCTACAGTTAAAGGGAAAGTATCAGCTGAAGATAAGGTTTTTTTAAAAAAAAACACCTGTCAATAGTAGGAGTACTGAAACAATAGTTAAGAATACTTCAGTGATTGCATTTTCCAAAGATTCAGGGCGCAAGTTGGGCATACGGTTCTTGAAGCAAATTAGAATGAATGCCCATGTCTCATACCCTTTTTCTCCTGTCACTGCATCCCCAAGTATGAATGAGCAATGAACATACTGAGCAACCTCTTCTTCTTCCTCACTTCCTGCTTTTATTATAAATTATGATTACCAGAGTTCTGCTTCTGGTAACCGGAGAACAAATCATCAGTATGGCTGATAATACACAAACACACAGTTTGCTCTCACTGCATCAGTGGTCTAAGGTTCAAAAGTATTGAGACCATAAGCACAAAGACCAAAGCAGAGCAATTCTGGGACAAAAGATCACTACAGGGGACACAAACAATTCCCATTGACTTAAATGGGGTTTTAACTCCTCGACTGCTAGACAGCAATGCACTGGAGACCACTGTACCATTTAAATCAATGGGGGATTCTGGGATATATATGTCCATTGTGATGCAGATGGGTTTCCCCAATTTTTTCCACGCTGGCCTTTCCTCCTAGTTTGCTAATAGCACAGCATGTCCAATGGGTGGTCTATCTATCTAGGGATGGTAACTTATGTGACATATTGCACTATTGTTTCAAGCCCCTAGTGACAATATTTTAAAACAAACCTGTATCAAGGTGATATTTTCTTTTTAATGCATTATAATACTAAATGTAATAAGATTTGGTTGTTCCAGAGGCATGTAGGTCAGATACCATAAAATAAACATGTAATACTTTATACTAATTATAGAATACAAACATTATATGGTATTATTAAATGAACTTAAAAAAGAGAAATAAGCCATCAATCACAAAAAAGCTTCTGTACTGATGCTACAATTTAGCAACTTTAGTCATACAATCCCATAAAGAAAAATAGATCAGTTTATAAACATTTAACTCTATACTGTTGTACTAAATTTGTGTTATTTAGCCATAACTGGAGGGTGTAATCTAGCTGAAATACTCCCAGCTTTGTTTTGATGCCTCTCCAGTAAAAACAGAAACATTAGTTAGCAGTGCAATTGGGAAGTGTTAAGTATATCTGAGTAAGTCTGTTATGTCGAAAGTACTCCAGTTGTTGAAGAATCAATCCATGAGATTTCATGATGGAAAACATATTCCACAGCATTCCATGCATATTTCCAAACAGTCTGAAGATTCACAACAGGCATCCATTATACCGCAATCCATGTCACAAGGGCAGTTACAGTCATCTCCCATCTCTTCGCTACAACAACAGCAGCAAGCTTCAGAAGTACAAATGCCACAAGATGCTTGTCCCAGTACAAGGTTACAAAGTGTGAGGAATTCACAGAATAAGCAGGCTAAGATACAGTGAACACAGCAGTCTTCAAAAAAATGGTGTCCGTGTAGAAGGTCCCAGGGAAGGTCGGAGCACAAGAGGGGAACACAAAAATAAGATTTATTAAAATGAGTATTAGGCAAAATATAATTGTAAGCATTAAAGAATTGTCATATTACAAAACGGGTGAAGGCATTAGTACAAACACAAAACACTTTAGAAATTGCTTAAAAGGAAACTATCATAACAAAAAAAATATTTTGTATATAAATCCCATATAATAAAATGGTAAAGTATTTCAATATGAGAGTTTTCTCTTTTGCTTGGAGGATTTATTTTAAGCAATTATGAGCCAAATGCACAATGAAAAGAGCTGCAATTATTGAGCAAACTAACTGTACCATAAGGTATAAAAACAATCCTATATAATAATTCACTAGGATGTTTGTCATGATGCAGTCATGCTCTGTAGAGACTGTCCGCGTTCGTCAGTCTCTACTGCGCATGATTGCATCTCGTGAGTGAGGCGACACAAGACTGCATTGCGTGGAGCAGTGAGGTAGCGGCCTCTTAACCCTTTGGGTGCCAGAGGGGTATGCAACGCATTGCAAAGCAATGCGTTGTGTACCCCTCTGGCACTCAAAGGGTTAACATTACCCATACCTTGGCTCGTGTACACAGGCTTTAGACTAGTCATTCAATAATTCACTTGATTTAAAGAGGGCTTTTAACTCCCTGAATGAGATATACTTCTTCAATACATTGAGATATAATGCACTGGAGACCTCTAGCACCCAAGGGGTTAAATACCCAACTAACACATTTTTTTGGTCTAGAATAAATTTTCTTTTAATTTACACATATGGCCCAATTTTTCTCGTATCAGATATCTCCTAGTTAAAAGGCAGCATGTCGATGGAAGGTTCCATTAGAATACCATAGGACTTCAGTGTCAATGGATCTCTAATTAGGTGTTTTCATAGAACCAGATATTTTATTGTTTAACCCCTTAATGACCCTTGGCGGTCATAGCATGTCATGGGTATATCTGACTTAACGATCCATGACGTGCTATGACCGTCATGGAATTCCGAGCTCCCCTGTGGCTGCACGCCATTCGGGGAGCCTGGAAATGGAAACAAAGAAAAAAAAAGGTCCTTGAGTGCAGGCCGCGTGTGCTCGCGACCAGTCTTTAAGGGGTTAAAACGGTTTTAAAAATGTAATGATAAAAACATTCTAAGAAAATATGTATTTAATGATAGTTTCCCTTTAAGTACAGCAATTAAAAGATACGTTTCTACAATTTTTTTCTATTAATTATATAGATGCTGAAATTATGTTATTTTAGCAAAGACACATTTTAGTTACACTATAGTCTATACCACAGAAATTATAAACGTATGCACACTGGAAAAGTAAATTTTAACTCTTTGAGTGCCAGCAATACGTTTAATACTTATCAGGCACAGAAAGTTTAAAGAAAGCCCTCTCACCTAAAACTCACTTTCAAAAATCATCTATATGTTGTATCAACCATTTCTTTTTATTAAGAACACTATTTTCTGAGTTATTTAGCTTTATAGACTATGCCAATTAAGGCATGCCATGCAAGAACCTCTTGCCGTAGCCCTATATTACCTCCACAATTTACGGAGACTTAACCTTTAAAGGGATAGTAATACTTAAAATGTAAAAAAAAATATGTTGTAGGGTTTATCCCCCTGAGTAAAACAGGGTACTCCCACTGCTGAAAGGTGTTTCATTCAAAAGTTATTAATTTTCAAAGTTTAATTTTTTAGGTGCAATATCACAGTGGCCTGAAATTGTACCGTGGCGCTGTTGCTACACGATCCTATGGACAGCACTGGTCCCAGGACCATAAATCTCCATAGGATGGTGTAGCAACAGCGCCACTGTACAATTTCAGGCCACTGTGATACTGCACCTAAAAAATTCATCTTTGAAAATTAATAACTTTTGAATGAAACACCTTTCAGCAGTGGGAGTACTCTTGTTTTACTCAGGGGGATAACCCCTACAACATATTTTTTTTTTTACATTTTAAGTATTACTATCCCTTTACGTACAAGTTAAGCATCCCCGGAAATCCGAAATGTTCCAAAATCCAAAACGTTTTGAGCGCCGATGACACCACAAGTAGAACATTTCTGACAGTTCGAAGTACACAAACTTTATTTCATGTACAAAATAATTACAAATATTGTATAAAATTACCTTCAGGCTATGCGTATATGAAACAAATAATTTTGTGTTTAAACTTGAGGCCCCTTCCCCAAGATATCAGATTATGTATATGAAAATCCAAAATCCAAAACACTTCTGGTCCCAAGCATTACAGATACAGGATACTCAACCTGTACTATGGGTACTATGGTATTGCACTGCTGAAAAGTGATAGTGGGCAGAGGAGTTAATATAGGGCTTATACAAGACGTGCCTGCATAATCTATCAGTGTAAGCAATGCAAAAAAGTAGATTTTCTAAATAAAAAAACGACCAATACAACATCCCCAAAGTTTAAAATGGTAGGGTCCCTTTAAACATTCTGTAAACAGTTCTAAAGCAATTGAAAAAAATATCAGTATCCCATAAGTAAGAAAGATCAGTGTTTTGAATGGGAACTTTGAAATCTGTTAGGAAGACTGAAATCTGTTTATGCCTCTGTAGATAGTCAGCTATGATGATTGCAGCAGGAAATACAAAAGTAGAACTTGGGTGATGAAGCATTTGCCTTTTTTCCTTTCTTGACATTATTAAAAGGAAATTGAGGTAGCTCAGAAGATTTCCTGTGTAGTTATGTCAACAACACAAAAATGTAAGGTTGGTGACTTAAAGGGATAGTAGTGTTTCGTAATAAAAGCAGCTCTAATTAATCATCATAGTATTTAGGCCTTGGAGAGTGTTATTCCAATTCTGTCAGAGTTGTAGTTCAAGAGTAATTGAATGATAAAGTATCCTCCTTCTGCCATTTTTACTGATGTACCACTGCTCACCTTAGAGCAGCAGGGAGTGTCCAGGAAGATTGCAGAGAGGGACAATCTTCAATTAAGATAAGGGAAAAAGCTGAAAAACTTGTCAAGGGGGGCAGTGTTTTCATTGTTCTCACAGTGGAATATTGACCCTTGATGTGAGCTGTCTGGTCTATGGACTGGATTACACATCTGAGGAGTGAGGGCTTACACTAGGTAAAAGGGGACGGAGGGGAAACTTTATCGTTGAATTACTCTTGAACTACAGCTCACAGTATTGAAATAACACTCTCTATGGCTCAATTGCTATGAAGATTAATTGGATCTGCTGTTTTTGTGAAACATTACTATCAGTTTAAAGTGATAGTAATACCTCTATTAAAGTTGATGTCAGTCTTCTTTACTATTTTTGTACCACATCCTTTATAATAATTCACTAGGATGTTTGTCACGATGCAGTCATGCCCAGTAGAGACTGCCTGCATCGCGTGAGTGAGGCGACACAAGACTGCGTGGAGCAGTGAGATAGTGGCTTCTTAATCCTTTGAGTGCCAGAGGGTATGCAACACGTTGCAAAGCAATGCTTTGCGTACCCTCTGGCACTCAAAGGGTTAACCTTGGCCCGTGTACACAGACTTTTACACTAGTGTCGCTATATTTCATTACTCACAGATTTGTTCAAGTGCTGAAAGGCACCCCTTCCACCAAATGATCCGCCTCTCACCCACTTCTGGCCTTAGATCTTGAATCCGGTCATGGGGCCGAAGGGATGCAACGAGGGACAATCTTCTTTCAGTAAGCATAATGGAAAACCCTGCCCCCATTGGTGAAGGAGGGCAAGATTTTCTTTTTGCTTACTAAAGATTGTCCCTCATCGTGCTTCATCCGGACCATACTGAGAGGCTCAGTGACACAGAGAAAGGGGCGAGAGGGGGATCCTTTTGGCTTCAAGAGTGCTTGGACTACAAATCTGTAAGTAATGAAATATAGCAGTATGTTACAAAAAATGTAAAGAAGACTAAGACATCAACTTTAAAAGAGGTATTACTATCACTTTAAGTGAGAGATGTACAACACATTAAGAAGCATCCCATGGTACTCAAAGAGAAACTTTTCATTTTTGTTATAATACATTAAACCAGGCGGGTTATGCACTAAGGCATGATAAAGTAGTGATAAAGAGGACACGACTTCTCCAACAATATCACTTCGCCAGTTACTATGTCAATATATCGAGTCTCTACTTGGAGAAATCTTAGTGCATTGGCTCCACAGAATAGCAAGGGACTTGGAAAAGTGATGTTACTGGAGAAGTCATTTCTGCTTTATCATCACCTTTATAAGTGTACAGCAGGTTAGACATGAATGCATGCCTAGCACACACATATATGTACAAGCCATGCAGCTGTGACGCTACAGGCATGGAGAAAAAGAGTAGTAATTTTGGAGAACAATGATCACTCTAAAGGGGACAAATACAAATTTTCCAAATTGCTATTAGTTTAAGTTGCACTTTTAACCCTTGAGACCAAGAACTGTCTTTAATGCAGATATCTCTCTCTAGCATTCTTAGAGTTAAAAGCCCTGATTAAATAAATTGAAGCGTTCATTTGTTTAAAATGGTCCAGCGGTTGGTATACTCCAAAAGTTCTACTCTTTCTTTCTTCATAAAGTATTATGTATTGGTGAAATTCACATAAGGATTACATAAACGCCAGCCACAGGAAGTACTAGAATATGGACTGTACAGATAGCAGCTCCACGCTACTACAAATCTCGTCAAAGATTTAGATTCAGATTATGCATATATATAGGTATCTTTACTCATAAAGTGACTCATTATTTCATACTTCTTTGTCAGCAATGTGAGGACACTTCAAAGCTGCTAATTTCCTTTTATTCCCTCTCACATTCTTGTTTTCCACTCAATTTCTCCAACGCTCATACACAACTATGTTCTTTATATGAAATTGTGTGCTGTCATAGTCTATACTTACTTCTACATTTTTAGGTGTATTCAATATGCATGTCTGTATATGCAGCCCTTCAATGTCTCTTAAAACGCCTATTTGGCTCCATAAGGAATCTATATTTTTATCCACCCATGGTACTTGCCAGAATTTGAATATACAATGTTTATTACGTGAGAGCTGTTGTAGGTGTGTTTCTATCCTTTATCATGGAGATATGTAATCTATGCCTCAAGCTTTCATTCAGTGTTCTTAGGGACTCCAGTTACTATATATTCAGGCCCAGTTAGGGGTGGCATTTGCCTGGGGTGGCATTTGCCAGGGGTAGCAGTTGGCACCTTTCTCAAAGTACATCTTTATCTAAGTACTGAGAGTTAGGCAAGAGAAATAATATGTTAATATCTATCCAGTATGCTGCATTGTATGCTCTATGAAGACAGTCTTCTAACAACTTTCTCATCTTCCTTACAGGTATGTGTTTCCCATCCAGTCTGCTTAAAAATCTTGTGCTGTAACCCAACTGTTTATTAATTATACAGTCTCCTGGTATGTGTTTCCCATCCAGTCTGCTTAAAAATCTTGTGCTGTAACCCAACTGTTTATTAATTATACAGTCTCCTGGTATGTGTTTCCCATCCAGTCTGCTTAAAAATCTTGTGCTGTAACCCAACTGTTTATTAATTATACAGTCTCCTGGTATGTGTTTCCCATCCAGTCTGCTTAAAAATCTTGTGCTGTAACCCAACTGTTTATTAATTATACAGTCTCCTGGTATGTGTTTCCCATCCAGTCTGCTTAAAAATCTTGTGCTGTAACCCAACTGTTTATTAATTATACAGTCTCCTGGTATGTACTAATCTACCCTTCACCTGGAACTCCAATCTCATCCAGTCTCCCTCTACCATTTAACCCCTTGTTGTATGTACTAATCTAAATTAGCCATTTTGACCCCCTGTTCCAGTCTCCATATTGCCTTCCTCCCCCATTCCTCTCCTATATCTCTCTGTGTCTGTTTCTTATCAGAGATTTAATGGTGTCACACCTGAACGCACTCAGAGCTCTTCCATCCCAAAACAATTTGTAATTTGGAAATCCCTCAGTCAGTCATTCAGTGTTCTTAGGGACTCCAGTTACTATATATTCAGGCCCAGTTAGGGGTGGCATTTGCCTGGGGTGGCATTTGCCAGGGGTAGCAGTTGGCACCTTTCTCAAAGTACATCTTTATCTAAGTACTGAGAGTTAGGCAAGAGAGATGGACAGGAGAGAGACAGCTGCTGCAGGAACCTACAGACAAGAGGCAAGTAAACAAGCTGAATTCAGAATGAAGAAACAGTCATTTTCACCAAGCACTGACATTTGCTTCCTCTACTGAAACTACTGACCACCTGATGCAAGAAACCAGGATTTCCAGTCACCATTAACCACTACAACTTCTGCCTCTCCTGATCATCATTGGACTACTTCATTTAACCCTGCACTGATTCCTACCCTCACCAAGTACTTTGCAGTTCTGCTACTGAGTCTCCTCACCATCCCTGGCACCTATACCCTCTGCTCCGTGGATTGACCCTTGACTGCCAAGTCATCTGTACTCTCCTGGATTACTGACTGTTGCAAATCTCTACTGCCCCATTCATTAACCCAACTATGGGCAAATTAACTCCTTGTTTTGTCATCGCCATTCTCACATGCATAAGAGTCTCCTCCTCCTGTGTCCACACTAAGTGTCACGCCATTCACATTGCACCCTCAATTCTTCACTCACCACTTCTCTGCTCCCATGAACTTTTTTCATTCCTCCGCTCCCTATCACCACCATCTCCTTCTACCCCTGCAAAAAAGACCCATTGCTTCAAATCTCACTCTCACCTTATGTCCCTGTCCCTTCTCCTCCTACTTGCTGCAGGTGACATCTCACCTAACCCAGGCCCCCCTTCCATTCTCTCTTGGACCACAGAACCCACTCACACACGCAACACTCACAATCTAATAACCGTACCCCGTCACCTAACCTCCTCCCCCCCCTTTTGTTTTGGTCTCTGGAATGCCCGCTCTGTGTGTAACAAACTAACAGCTGTTCATGATCTGTTCATTTCTCATTCCCTAAACCTCCTTGCCATCACTGAAACTTGGCTCACATCATCAGACACTGCCTCCACTGCCGCACTCTCATATGGAGGCCTTCAATTCACACACACACCGAGGCCTGGCAACAGGCAGGGAGGGGGAGTAGGCATCCTGCTGCCCCCTAACCATATATTTCAGGTACTCCCCACTGTTCCCTCTCTTTCCTTCCCTACATTTGAAGCTCACACACTTCGCCTCTTCTCTCCCCTCCCCCTGCGTGTCACTGTCATATACAGGCCACCTGGTCCCACTGCACAATTCCTTGATCACTTCACCTCCTGGCTCCCTCACTTCATGTCCTCTGATGTCCCTACTCTCATCATGGGTGACTTCAACATCCCTATAGATAATCACAACACCCCCCCTGCCCTCAAACTCCTCTCCTTAACAACCTCCTTAGGCTTATCGCAGTGGACCAGCTCTCCCACACACAGTGATGGTCACTCCCTCGACTTGATCTTCACTAACCTCTGCTCGGTCTCCAACTTCTCTAACGTCCCTTTTCCCCTCTCTGACCACCACCTCCTCACCGGTAACCTCATCATACCACGCAAACCCATCACCCCCGCCACAATCAAGCGCATGCGGAGAAATCTACATTCTCTTGATAAGCAACAATTTTCCACCTCCCTGCAGCCTATCCTCAACCCCATCCTCACACTTACTTGCCCAGACAAAACTACTGCTCTCTATAACAGCACTCTCACTTCAGCCCTTGACATCGCTGCACCTGCAACTCCACGCCACCCACGCACAACCCCACTACAACCCTGGCACACAAGACTAACGCGATACCTCCAAAGGTGCTCACGCACTGCTGAAAGGCACTGGAGGAAATCGCGCTCCACAGCCGACTTCACACACTACAAATTCATTCTCCGTTCGTATAGCTCTGCCCTCTCCCTGGCTAAACAGTCATTCTTCTCCTCTCTAATTTCTAATCTTTCCTCCAACCCCAAACGCCTTTTCTCAACCTTCACATCTCTTCTAAACCCACCAACACAAACACCTTCCACTAACTTCTCGGCCCAAGATCTCGCCAACCACTTCAAGAACAAGATTGAATCTATCAGACATGATATTTCATCACTACCACCCCCACCCAGCCAGCCCAGCCCTGTCGCCTCTCCCACATACACACTAAGCTCCTTCCCACCTGTCACTGAGGATGAAGTCTCCCTTCTCCTCACTCGCTCAAACCTAACCACATGCCCTCTCGACCCAATCCCATCTCAGCTCACCCAAGAACTCTCCCCTCTACTAACTCCAATCCTTACTCACTTATTCAACCTCTCTTTGTCAACCGGCACCTTCCCATCCTCTTTCAAACATGCACTAATCACTCCCATCCTAAAAAAACCCTCCCTGGACCCAAACTCATTGTCAAATTACCGGCCAATTTCCCTACTCCCGTTTGCCTCCAAGCTTCTCGAGCGCCTTGCATATAACCGGCTCACTAAATTCCTCTGCTCCCATTCCCTGCTAGATCCCTTGCAATCCGGATTCCGCCCTCATCACTCCACTGAGACTGCCCTCACTAAAGTGGCCAATGACTTGCTCTCAGCCAAGTCTAAAGGCCACTACTCCCTACTCATTCTTTTGGACCTGTCAGCCGCATTTGACACAGTCGATCACCCACTCCTCCTCCAAGCCCTCCACTCCCTAGGCCTCTGCGACACTGCACTCTCCTGGTTTTCATCTTATCTCTGCAACCGCTCCTTCAGTGTTTCATACTCCGGCTCCACTTCCCCACCCCTCCCACTGTCTGTTGGTGTGCCCCAAGGATCAGTACTGGGACCCTTGCTCTTCTCAATCTACACTGCTTCCCTTGGAAAACTAATAAACTCCTTTGGGTTTCACCATCATCTCTATGCTGATGACACACAAATATATCTTTCCTCCCCAGACCTCTCTCCTTCCCTCCTGTCCCGAGTGTCTGACTGTCTGTCTGCTGTGTCTTCCTGGATGTCCTCCCATCAACTCAAACTTAACCTTAGCAAAACTGAACTAATTCTCTTCCCTCCATCTACAACCAGCCTTATCCCAAACATTACCCTCACCGTTAACAACACTTCCATCACACCAACCCCTACAGCACGCTGCCTGGGGGTCACATTTGACTCTGCCCTATCCTTCATTCCTCACATCCAGTCAATCTCCAACTCATGCCGCCTCCACCTCCGCAACATCTCTAGAATCCGACCCTTTCTCACAGAAGACACTACCAAAATTCTAATCCAAACACTCATCATGTCCCGTCTTGACTACTGTAACTCTTTACTAATTGGCCTGCCTCTCACCCGACTAACCCCGCTACAGTCCATAATGAACTCTGCTGCAAGACTAATCTACCTCACTCATCGCTTCTCTAACACCACACCCCTCTGTCAGTCCCTACACTGGCTCCCGTTAGCATACAGAGTAAAATTCAAAACTCTGGTGCTAACTTATAGAGCCCTCACTAACACTACACCCCCCTATATTTCATCTCTCATTTCCAAATATACTCCCGCCCGCCATCTTCGCTCTGCACATGACCTTCTGCTCTCCACAGCTCTTATCACATCCTCCCACTCCCGCCTACAGGACTTCTCCCGTGCTGCACCTGAGCTGTGGAATTCCCTCCCCCGCCCCATCAGACTCTCCCCCAGCCTTCAAATCTTCAGACGCTCCCTGAAGACTCACCTCTTCAGGGAGGCCTATCAACTGCCTCCATAAACATCATCACCAAGATTCACCCCTTGCACGGACTACTGCACTCAATGGCACTTCTCACTCCCACCCACTGACTGGCAGTTCATGTGGCAGGAGGCACTTAAACACAATAGCACTTACTCCTTCTGTATCAAACCTACCTTCCTCTAGACTGTAAGCTCTCACGAGCAGGGCCCTCTGATCCTCCTGTTCTACACATCTGATTGTACTATTTAATACCTCTGTATGTCTATTCCCCAATTGTACAGCGCTGCGGAATTAGTTGGCGCTATATAAATAAAGAATAATAATAATAATAATAAGCTTTCCCGTACAGTGCATTATAAAAAAAAGTGCCTTTTGATTTAAAGGTATAGTAATGTCCCACAAAAATATTCATCAATTTATAGTCCTTAAAAAGTTGAGCACAGCACAAAAAACAGTATCTCTCAAACTGCTATGGTTTGAGAGATAAATGCATTTAAAGTTCGTGATTTCCTGCTGTCAGCTGTAAAGCTCTCAGCCTACACAAAGGCTCTGCAGCAGAGCCGCAACTGCGTTATTTACAATGAATTACTTCATTGGAATAGTCTAAAAAGTGTGCTTAGTTTGCATGTATCTCTCAAACCATAGCGGTTTGAGAGATATATTTTTTTGTGCTGTGCTCAATTTTTTAAGGAATCTAAATTGAAGAATATTTTTTGTGGGACATTACTATCCCTTTAATGAAAAAGGTTTGATCTGTAATAACCTCTGTTTGAAAAATCTCCCGGCAATGAGAAAATCTATAGTACATCTATATTTCATTAAATGTCAAACCTATAATGGACTTACATTTATCAGATCTTCATGGGAAGGAACTGAGCTCAGCCTCTAAGTAGCATTAGCAATCACACGGAAAAATGGCTATCAAAAGACCACCCTTTTCCACCCTCGAAAATACAGGAAACAGGGGATTCTTGGGGCTATAGTTTTGAAAAACATATAACGCAAATGGTGGTTCCCCAGCCATTACAAATGGCACACTCACTAAGCCTGGACAGGGTTCCCAAGGTGACTTATGAAGAGCTGGTCATCAGATTTAATGAGCCCACTCTGACCCATAAAAATGAATGCAGACAGAGATATGTCCCATAGAAGTACAAGTGTGTGAAATAAAGATAGTCTCCGCAGGAGTGCCTAAGCTTAAAGGCTACTCCAAATATTCAATCAAATATAAAGAAAAAGAAAATAAAATCCACATTTAATAATAATAAAAAGGGAGTGAATCAATATGAAAGCTCAGGGGAATGAAGCATATGTCTCTATGAGAAGGAGGAATGCCCCAAAGTGTAAAAAGACTCAAGAAACAGAAGGGGTTCATAGCCAATACAGAAAAGCAGCCACAGTAGAAACACACACACACACACACACACACACACACACACACACACACTGTATAATTAAAACTGAGAACAGAGTGTATTACAGCCATTCCAGTGTATGCCAGTAGAATAAGGGCAGAAAATAGGACCATAGCACTCAAGAGTTTAACTCATCTGCAGCTTTAGTCTTCAGACTCCCACTGCAGTATAATGAAGAGTTTCAGAGCAACTCAGTAGTGTGTGAAAAACTCTCCAAAGGTTTTAGGTACTGGAATGAACTTGGAAACTGGGCAATCCATGAAAAAGAAGCCAGCTGATGTGAGTCTGGCTGATGAGGGATTATACAGCCCCCTACACTAGAAATGAAAATAATAAAGAATGATGCCCATGCAGCCTCTTCTGTGTGAGGTCATTTTATATTGGAAATAGGAGGCAGCGGTAAACAGGAGGGAAGGTGAAAGCCTCTGCCTCAGAGGCCCTACATTTTTTGTGTATATTGCCCTCTGGTGGGGGGGGCTTTACCCCGTGGTATCAGTGTTCCATATTGGACAACAGAAACTATACCATAAAATGAAGCTTATGGTGTTTAAGAATGCAGAGGGCCCATGGACAGCTGGCCAGTCTTTATACAGCCTGAAATTATGCCTCTGCTAATGTATATCAGCCAAAAGGTGTGTTAACTTTAGCTGACGAACCTATGTCACAACATGCAAACACAAAAAATAAAAATAGAGAAAATGTTTTGAAAACAGCATTTTTAAAAAAATTCTGCTGATTTAATAATTTACTTTATTAAGAATATAACTTTTTTGTTTTATTCCTAATAATTCTAGCACTACCATTTTACAGGTATATAACACCTTCACAGTTACACCATATGGCTATAAAAATAAACAAACAAATAAAAAAAATAGTTTCTTGATTCCAGTAAAATTAAGTGTAGGTTTATAGCTTTCAAAATATAAAATCCATGTTCTTTACTTCTTGTTAAGCTCCACAGACAAGAAACATTTATATTAGTACAATGTCAAGCGGGAGAACAAGATTTGGTTTTTGGTAAGTTCATTCCTATTAATGTCAGTGTCCTATTCAGCAGAAAGGTAAATAAACTCACTTACTGAACATTGACTTTGGTCCCCTTTTTAGCTAGCTAGCTATATTCACACAGTTCAGAACACTCAAAACAGATCTCCAGGCACTCAGCTGTCTCACAGCAAGAATCACAAAGGGCAAAGTCACAATCAAAGTGGTAGTTGAGGTCCTCAGCAGGAGTTTCCTCAAGGCCCACACAGACACGGGAACAGTAACCACAGCAGGTGTTACAGGCCTCATGCAGACAGGAGGAGCAAACCTGATGTGGGCCAAGGATGAACTCAGTGCACTGACAGAAGAGACAGGCCAGAATCAAAGAAGCACAGCAGTCTAATACAAACAAGAGAGAAGGTGAACTAAAATAATGATACAGAGATAAAGAAAAAGTCAAGTAAGATTTAAAAAAATGAGGAATTAAACTTGTATTATACGCATTGTGAAAAATGAATTGCCATAACAGAACTGCAATTTTCTTAAAACAGTATCATTTTTCCTATAGCACACAACAGTATACATTATTTTACAATGTTTACACTTTATATATTAGTTAATTGTAATTACCATCAGTTGAAAGCAACTCATTTCATTTAATCAGTGATGTCATTATATTCATTCCCTAACACTAGTGAGAGTAATCCCCAGTGCATACATTGTCCTGGATTGAGACCCAACCTACACTATAACTGAAATAACATCTGACATATTCATATCTTATATCTCCAAAAGGAGCTGTGAAATCAGTTTAAATTAAGGCAGGTGCATGCAACCAAACAGAAACCTCTCCCCCAGTGGATTCACAAAGAAGACAGCAATGTAGATTAGAATACAAGTTGTACTACTGTGTGATCTTTCCTTTATCCCACTGAGGAACAGAGAGATGTGCAACACAATGCACTGCACAGCCTTCTGGTCATCAAGTATTTAAAGGGGAACTATCACCCCACATAAAGTTTCCCCCCAAGAATTATTCATCTGGCGGCTAGCTGCTCAATAGTACTATTTGCCAGAATAATACCTCCTTATAGAGAAATCCTATTTCTGCCGAGACTGATAGGCAGGCAATAGAGCAGACATCTTTGCTTAGAGATGTCTGTGCGCCTGCGCTGTCAGTCCTGGTCTTCTCCTTAAGGTACCGGAAGGGACTGGTGGCACAGGCATGCAGATTCTTCTAAAGCGCTGTTGCCTGGCCGTCAGTCTCGGGTGCAGTAGGATTTCTCTATAAGGCAGTAATTATTCTGGCTTATAGTACTACTGTTCAGCTAGTTGCCAGATGGGTAAATCTTAGGGGAGGGGGACTTTATGTGGGGTGATAGTTCCCCTTTAAGCAGCGAGAAAAGCCTGAAAATTGCTACGTTATTCTCATGCTCAAGCTGTCAAAACAATTAAGGAAAACATGAATATGAGAGCTGTGCTTAAATGAAGAGTATTCTCACACATACAATCATAAATGTGCAGTTGATAACAACAACAAACATTATGGGCCTTCTGTATAATGGCAAAGTTAACGCTGAATACCAGAGGGGTACGGTATGCATTGCAAAGCAGTGCATTCCGTACCCCTCTGGCACTCAAAGGGTTAAGCAATTATATGGAAAGCAAACTATATAATAGGGGACAAAGAATTCCAAAAATGTACAATATGTTGAGGACCTCTCCAGCATTCAAGGAGTTAAAAGCCCCATTTAACTTATTAGGAATATGTTTTTGTATTCAGCTCTTATTCTATGTCCAATGAATAGATCTAAGTGGTCATCAAAGCTTGCACTCTAAAGATACTCAGCCAATAATGGTAGCATTTTACTAATAGTCTCCTGCTTTATCTGTTACCAAAACAATACCACCCTTTTCCTATGAATTATATTCAAACTGAATCAATTTGACCATAATTTAAAGGGACAATACAATCCTTACACTAGATCATAAAAGGCTTATTTACGTGTAATATTTTCAGTTATGCAATGTGTTGATATATTTATTTTATAAGCGCTACAAGTGTAATCAGATCAGTTTAATATTTTACCACATATCACCTTAAATTTATCAACATTCTAAAAGGCTGAAATATGTTTGATAAATAGCATGATAGTACTATATAATAGAGTAAAGGATATATATATATATATATATATATATATATATATATATATATATATATATATATATATTAAGATTTCTACAATCACCGAGGGAAAGGGAAATTTATCTTCTTTCTACAATATGCCTGACGGATACCTACATGGTCTTGAAAGCTTGTAATCTAAAGCTACTCAACCAATAAAGGTATTACTATCCTATATACTAATTCGCTAGGATGTTTGTCAGAAGCCATCATGCACAGTAGAGACTGTGCACGTTTGGGCAGTCTCTACTGCGCAAGACTGCATCTGGTGGAGCATTGAGGTAGCAGCCACTTAACCCAAGAGGGTTGTGTACCCCTCTGGCACGCAAAGGGTTAACATTACCCGGACCTTGGCCTGTGTACACAGGCTTTTACACTAGTTTATCTATAAAGCACGAGAAGTTTCAGCAGCACTGTACTATGTAATGGGGTAACAAATAAGTTGACATATATTTAAACATCACATGGGATTTATGACGTAGGCATAAAAATATGAGGCACAAAGGGTTTGAGGGTCTACGAGCTTACAAACTAGAAGGTGTATGGTGTGTTAGACACAAAAGGTAAAGGGACTGCTTGGAGGAGTGTGATCTATATATAAGCAAGATGGCTATAACTTAGGGAATAGTGAGAGTAAGAAAAGAAAATGGACAGTTACAAAAGTCTGTATCGCAGCCTTTATGGGCCTAGGTGGTAGGCTTCCCTTAATCATTTGAGTGCCAGAGACATATCCGACACATTACAATGCAATCTGTTGGATACTTCTCTGACACTCAAACGGTTAAGAGGCGAATTTCCAGAGACTATTTAAATATGTGGAATGTAGGTGCAAGTCTCACAGAGGTAGGTTATTCAACATGATGGGTTCACTCTTCTCGTCTCCTGCTTTATCCATGGCCAAGATAGTTGGCAAACACACTTTACCTACAAATTATATTTAAACTGAATGAATGTAACCATAATTTATAGGGAAAAATGCTTCTTAGATCATGAAAGGGTTACTTTAAGTAGCCTATGTAAATGTGCTTCTTTATTATGTATTTGGTGAAGTTTTGAAACATGTAGTATTGGGGCATATATTTTTCGCATTCAGCTGCCTCAAGCAAGATACCATAGCTATGAGCATTGATTTCTCTGCCCTAACATCTGCACTCCCAGGAAAATATATCACTGCCAATTAATAAAACTGTTACAAGCTTGTGCAATATGCACTGGAGAAAACCCCCAAGAAAAAAATAATCTCCCTGTCCTAAATGGCATAAAGCCCTGGCTAGCAATGCTACAGCCCTGGAAGGATCAGGGTTAACTTGATGTCCAATGCCTGATCTTTTGGGTCACTGTGATATGGGCTCTTCGATGAGAAAAATACCTTTTGCCAAAAGCCTGCGTATCTATCCTAGTGAGTATGTGGGATTTTTGTTTTTATTTTTACACTATGGTGCAGTTGGCATGTCCAGAATTGCTCTTGCCTGGTGTTGTCTTCACCAAGGAACAAATCTTTCTGGAGCTGGTTGGCTAGCTGCAGCCAAGAAGGGAAAGTAGGCTACACCTCCTGCATACACTTTTAGAATTGTTCCTGCCTACTTAAAGGGGCAGATTGCCTACCCAGAGTTACCAGTAACCTGTATTGGATGACAGAGAAACACAATTTTTTAATCCATAAGACTTTTTATTTGTTCCCTTTGTGCAGATGGTTGGCCAAAAATTGTCCCACGTTTTCATTGTATGCAGCACCCAATGTGATTAAAAAGGAAACAATCTCTGGAAAAATGTAATTGTTTCTAGAGGCTGCATTTTGTCCCTTTAATGGAGTCACCTGGAAAATGCCCATTATATTATCAAAGTTATATAATATGCTGATTTATTTCTTTAGTGCTACAACTATTAACAGACTAGTCTAGTATTTTAGTAAATTTCATAATTTATCAACATTTTCACACTATAATTTCCAAAATAACAAGCTAGTTAATATACTCTTTAGTGGAGTAAAAATACATATTTCTTTCTTAGAGGTAACTACTGTATTGATAATAGGGAGCCTTGTCTGTAGGAGTTTTAATTTGCACATCAATTACACAAAATAGGTTCAAAATTTCACCGCTGAAATAGAGAGAATTTAAATTAGAATATGAATATTGCTGTTGTCTACAAATGAGCATTATAATTACAGAGCACTTGGATTATCCCATATTTAGCTCACAGGATACAAAGCAGCATCATAATGGCAAAAGATACATTCGTTCATTGTATACATATTAGTCTGCTGTACACATCCTATGGTGGAGAATGGTGATATAGCAATCACATCAAACAGGATTTTTCCTACTTGGCATGAGGGATGTTTGAAGTTTTTCCTCTTCAAAAGGTGAAAAATGGCACTTTCTGATGAGCAGAACATTTTTCTCAAACTCAGCTCATATTCTGCTTTTTGCAGCCAAGCTCACTGCACTGAAATCAATGGTAAGATTGAATCTCCCCCCCCCCATCGTGGCAATCTTTTCCCACAGGGATAATATAACAGGGGGGTCAAGTTCCAACAGCATGTCATTCTGTGTTTGTGAGAGGTAGGGGAAGAAGAACAATTTTTGATCTAGTTAGGACAGCCAAATAAAGTGTAGTGTAGTGAGTGTAGTTTAAGTTCCTTCCTGAGTTAGCTGAGCCTCTGTCACTGACTTACAAAATATTTTTGAGATCGACACTCAATAGACTCACAAGTTCAGCTAACACTCCTTCAACAGCCAAAAGAGGGGCCAGCACATTTTGTAAGGTCTATCGTCATCTGTACTGGAAAAAAATATAAAGACTGCAGTGACACTGGGAGAGAGAAAGCAGCAGCAGCTGAAAACCTCTAGACACTAGCTAAAAGCAAAGACGGGAAAAACAGTTGTACAGGGAGTGTTTTTTTGTCAAAGAAAATACAAATATAATGCATTTTATAAAGGGCAAGGCATCACACATAATCAGATCTGTTGTGTACTTTACTGTTAAAATACACAAACTAGCTTAATATTGTCCATCAACCATACTGGGGGCAGGTGGAAGGTGAAAGCAGTAGGAGCTGTGCAGATAAATGTTAGAAAAGTGGTAGTCCAAAAACTGAAGTAAATCATGATGATCATGATCATTTTCTTCCTGAGAAGACCATTTGTCAAAGTCCCATAAAAAGTTCCACCACCATCAGTAATGGCTAGAAAATTAGCTTAAAGGAAAAAGCTTAATCTTCCACAATTCAAAAACAGCACACTAGTGATTTATAAACTTGGAATCTAAGTTGTAACCTTATTTTTTATTTTAATTATATCTGTAAAAATAATGGTTAGCATGCATAGCAACAGGCTTACAGAAAGAAGATCCTGAAAAATATTTGTCTTGTGTGCTTACAGAAAGTGAAACATTCAAATATTAAAACAAGGCTAGGCTTGAAACAAGACTAATCCTGAAAACATTGTTTGCAGGCCTCAGGCTTGCAAAAAACAAGACCTGAAAAAAGCATGCTGTGCTGGCCTAGTGCCAGCATTCTTGTGACATTCTGGTATTTGCTACTGCTTTTATTGCTGTCTTATATTCAGTCTTCTAAGCAGCAGGAGCATTAGGCTGCTGCAAGGAACTGGGATTATCAGCACGGACAAGAATGGATGTGGTACCATGATGCTATTACTTGCCACTAGCCCTAGTGTTAGTGATAGTTTTTGGTCATTTAGAGTGTTATTACAATAATGTACAATGTCAGTTCAACAGAAATTGAATTATAAAGTGTCCTCCTCCTGCCCCTTTTGCCTACACAACGTTGCTCTACTCAGAGCAGCAACATTGTCCGGATGGATCGCAGTGAGGGACAATCTTCTGTGAGCATAAGGAAAAACCTGCCCTCCTTTGCTCACAGCCAGAAGATTGTCCCTTGCTGCGATCTGTACGGTTCAATGACTGGATTCCACATCTGAGGGGAAGTGGCTTGCAATATGTAATAGGGACGGAAAGGGGACATTTTATAATTCAATTACTCTTAAACTACACATTGTACAGTATTGTAATAACGCTCTACATGGCCTAAAAACTACAAAGAATAATGAAAGTTGCATTTATGTTCACAGAAGAAGACAAAGTACAATTATGCTTCTCCTACTGCATCTCCTCCAAAATCCTGGGTGTGGTGAAATACCATTTTTTTTCTTGAAAGCAGGAAGGAACTGTGCATTATATCAGCAACTGCAATGTGAACAGTTTGCACTAGGAGAGTAGGAGAAATAGAGGAAGAACTGGTAAGTATCGGAACAATTGACACATCTGCTCTCATATTAAGTAACAGACACAACTGCAACAAAACTCCTTGATGCTCAGGTTAATGATGTAAAACCATCCCCCAAGAAAACAAGTACTGCTGTCACTATTTTCTTTGTCCACTATGCTAAGGATACATGATGTCAAGGTAGACTTATTAAAAATAATGAATCCTCCATGACAGACCTTTGTGTATTCAAAATGATGGAATGTCTGCAGGGGTTCCCAGATACCCTACATTTGATTGCTCTCCACCACACTGCCATGCATGGTCAGTGCACCACACAATGTGCAGTTCATGGACACAAACTGCTAGATCCTCACATCTACAGACATGCTTTCAGCTGGTGGTGAGAGGTAACACAGGCAAGGGTGGTATGCCAGAGGATGCTGAGGCAGGGACAGTGCAGACCTTTGCACAAGAAGAAAAGGTCTACGTGGGTGATACTCTTGTCACCAAACATCCAGGCTGAGTTTCTTTTGTATTTCTTTGGGATCTTCACCCCCATTCTTTGTTCTCTTGGGAATGGACAAGGGGCAAAGTGACATCAGCTCTCAATTTCTTTTTTGAAGGTTTGGCTTTCACATTGTTAAAAATAAACATGCTGGTGTCTGTGTGGCATGTCTTTTATGAGGGCAGATGTGCCAAGGAGGGTCCCTTCCTTTCCCCTTTGCACTACCTTATCATACATAATGCACAGTGCAGTCACTGATTACTCCACTTTGCCTATCCCAATGAAAAAATATTCCCAGAACCGTGACTTTAGTGAGGGGAGAGGTGGAGAAGAATGGCAGCCTTCTTCTCCAGAATCATCTTCACTGGCTGGCACAGATGCTGCTGCTGACTCAGCAATAGAGCTAGGACCAGGAGTAGAGGTAGCAAAAAGAACCTGCCCCAGTCCCATATCACTGCTTTCTGCATCCTGACCCGTGCTGTCCAGATTAAAGTGGAACTTTCAGATCTTACTAAGTCGCCATGCATTCATTAAATGCTTGGCGACTAGCTTGGAGATCAATGTCTTACCTTTAAAAAATAGCAGATAGTAAAGAAATCCTTGCAGTTTGGGGACTGACAGCCAAGTTAGTGAGGTCCGCCGTCAGTCCCTTCTGGTAACCTTATGGTACACTGGAGTGCTACTCAGTGAAGACCGGTACTGACAGTGCAGGCGCACAGACAAGATGTCTGCTCTTAAGCCTGGTTCTGGTCTCCAAACGGGAAGGATTTCTTTACAATATGCTATTTTTTAAAGGTAAGACATCAATTTCCAAGCAAGTCTCCATGAGTTTAATGAACGCATGGTGACTTAATAAGATCTGAAGTTCCGTTTTAAGGTAAATGTGATTTATTATTACGGGATATATCATGGTTGACAATACAATGGAGATGTCACTACCATTTAAGTCGTTAAAAAAACCTAGCAATGTGTGCCTTACTGTAAAAGAAAGGGGTAAAGCTTGGCAAACTTCTTGAAGACAGAAGGTTTTCTGTCCGGAGACTTCCACTCATCAGACACTAAACTGTCAAGAGTGGGGTTAGGTGGAAAACAAGTATGGGGCCTCTTAGACTCCTGAAACACATCAGAGGGGTCCAAAGAAACCTCTTGAATAAAGGTAATGTTTAGGGTGTTTAAAATGGCCCTGATCAGTCCCTCAGTCGTGAGATCAGGATCAGACTCAAAGGAGTCCACAAAGAACTGAGGGGAGACCACAGCAGAACATTCCTCATCATCAGAATCCACCAACAGTTCCTCTTCAGAGGAATCTGATATGTCAGGTACTCCCTGTGGTTTCGGCATGGGAGATCTGACAGAAGTAGGGGTTTGCCAGGAGTGGAAGACCCCCTGTAACTGGGATGGAAAGAGTTGTAATGTAGACTGGAGGTCTCTAGTAGCAGCCTTAAACTCTTGCACCCAAAACGGCTCTAATGCATGGCTGGATGTCCCTAGGGGAGACTCGAGGACAGCAGAACATGCTGGGCATAAATGACCTGAGAATTCTCTAGGTAACCCTCATTGACATGAGGAGCAATGCGCAATGAGGGACACAGAGACCCCAGAGTCCTTAGTCTTAGGCCTAGCCCCAAGCTCCAAAGGATTAGACATTCTCACAGTGTCAAAATGTTCAAAGTATAAGGGATCACCCAAATACAGTGTGTATGATTAAAAGTTCACCCCAGAAATCGCTAAAATACACTGATCTGAGAGGCGAAGGGTTAATCTGCAGAAGCGAGAAGGAGAGTCCAAGCCCTGGGTAGGATACTCGTTCAGGGAAATCACAAAATGGCTGCCGCAACGGGAGCCAATCAGGAATGAGCATGCGATGCAAGCGCTCATGGGAAATGAAGTTTTCCCAGAAAAAGTACCCTAACACTTACCAAACGACCAGATAATAGAGCACGGGCAGACAAACAAAACGAGCCATCTCTGAAGTTGCTACGATGAGAGGTTGCAGAGATATGTCCCAAACTGTAAAGTCCCATAGAAGTGAATGGAGCAATGACGTCTATGCGGTAAAAGCGCGCCGAAACACAGATTTTCCAAAGTTGTAACTAAGAAGTAAATTTGCACCAAACATTACTAAAACATGTCAGTAGACCCAACAAACACTGAACCCAGTAGGGAAAGTGCCAACAACCCCCCAAAAGATGCTAAACCAGCAACCAAAGTGTTAAGTTACCACAGAAACTTGCTCCAAAACACTCAACAGACATACAGATAAACCCAATGAGCGCAGGAGTGTGCAACAGGAACTCCAAAGGAAAACCCCCTGTGCGGAGGGACATTGTGGGACATGTGGACCTCAGCACTCAAAGGGTTGCACACCTTTCCTGCAGATCTTCTGTCTTCAGATTACCATGTATCAAGAAGAAGCCTCAGTGGGAAACTCCTGAGGAAAGAACTTATAACCAAGATTTTCAACCCAGAGCTTAAGGTCCACCAAAGCACCTGGATACTGAGCTAGCCACATCTAAGGGCATTGTCAGTGATGGTAATCTGCCTAATGGTGGTATTCCATATCTAACAGAAAAATAAAAAAATAGCTAAAACTATAGCAGAACTGTTCTCTTGCCTGTATCTTCATCCAAGAAACAAATCTTACTGGAGCGGATTGGCTAGCTGCAGCCAAGGAGGGAAGGTAGGCTCCACCAATACATTCACTTCTAGAATTGTTCCTGCCTACTTAAAGGGGTGGATCGCCTACCCAAAGTTTCCAGTAACCTATATTGGATGACAGAGAAATATTGATTTGTTTTTGATTTGTATTCTGTTCAGTCACTATACATTTTGTTAACTGATAATATAAACTATTCACATGTCTATTTTTTAAAGCATTTTCACTTTACAGCATTTTTTCACACCTGCCTAAAATTTTTGCACAGTACTGTATATATTTCAAATATTACAACACCGCCTGTGCCTTGTTGGTTATATAATTTTTAATCAATACGAACAAATAACAAGGGTGTCTTTGAGTTACATATGTCCTTTCCAAACTTTAACAGTTATTTCCCATAATTTTTGATGCCATTGTGAGAAATTTAACTTTTGGCTTTTTCCTATGTAATTTCCATTAAGATTTTCCTTTTGTCATTTATTTTGTAATTTAATGTATTGTTTAATCAAACATGCCTTGTGTATAACAGAACTTTTCATGTGTTCTGCATGAGCATACAATCATATAATCCTTTGTTTGATCAAGTACACTATGTGTGCATGATCACCCTTTTGCTTGTGATCTCTATCTTCTGTTTCATTGAGAGCATTTCACTTTTTGTCACCTTAAAGGGATAGTAATACTTCATTTTAACTTTATTTTATTTTGTAGGCATTAAAAAAACATGAAGAACGATATAAGTCTTATCTCTGAAACATTTATGGTTTAAGAGATATTCACAAACAAAGTATCCCCCCCCTGTTCAACCAGATAAGAAGGGAGATGCCCAGGTAGACTGCAGAGAGGGACAATCTTCAATTAAGATAATGGAAAAAGCTGAAAAACTTTTCAAGGGGGGAAGGGCTTTCATTGTTTTCATACAAAGAAAATTGTCCCCTTCTGTTATCTGTACTGTCATACAACCTGATCCACATCTGAGAAGAGATGGCTTACACTAGGAAAAAGGGGCGGGGAGGGGAACTTTGCTTGTGAATATCTCATAAACCATAAAGGTTTGAGAGATAAGACTTATATCATTCTTCATGTTTTTTTAATGCCTACAAAATAAAATAAAGTTAAAACGAAGTGTTACTATCCCTTTAAGGTAAGATAACTTCATTTTAAAGAGAATTAACAGCTGTCTATAGGAGGTGCTAGATTTTTGTTTGTAATGTAATTATTTGAGATATGATCCTTTATTTGTTGGTGGCATAGTCTGGCACTTTATGCTAATCTTCATCTGTGATGGACCAATATTAACATGCGCATTGACTTGTGAATAGTTTATTTTATCAGTTAACAAACTGGTATCCTGTTAGCCATAGAAAAGCAGGAGACTACGTAGAGTAAAAATGATACCTTTAGTGTCTCTTGGATGCCAGCTTAGAAGACAACAAGGCCTCTTCTTCAGGCGTAATAAGTTTGGTTAGTAGAATGAAAGTCACTTTAAAACTCTACTAATCTCCTGAATTAATTAAAGAAGAGGCCACATTCTGGGGGCATTCCTAAAAGCGCAGAGAGTAATGTTTGACCTACAACATAACCAATTAGCATTCTGGAAGGGACTTAGAATAAACTGAAAATAAAACAAAGGTTAATTTCTCAAAAACTAGCTGGTTTGCAGAAATACAGATATTACAATATATAAGCACTAGTGTAAAAGCCCGTTCACGGGCCATGGTACGGAACCCTCTGGCACTCAAAAGGTTAAGTGGCAACTACCTCACTGCTCCACATGATGCAGTCTTGTGTCACTTCACTCACGCTCCTCACTCACGAAATGCAGTCATGCGCAGTAAAGACTGCCGAACGCGTGCAGTCTCTGCTGCGCATGACGGCGTCTGACAAACATCCTAACAAATTATTATATAGGATATTTTACTTCTCTGTAAAACAAATTAAACTGATAGGTTCACTCTGCTTCTATTTATACTACAAAGTTGGAGTGGGGACATTTTAAACATGTGTACATGTGTATTATATATTTGCATTTAAATCAGCTTACCTTCTGGTGAAGAGCCAGGATTTTGTGAATATGTTGAACTCATTTTGCTTTTTTTGCTACCATCACTGTTTACAGACAAACTGGACTGTATTTTCCTGTGCATTTTTTGAGAAACAGGAGCAGATAATTTCCTGTGATCTGCAGCAACATGTTTGACCCCATTTTGGATTCCATTTACATTACTCAGACCTACATGACCATTTTGTATCTTGCCAGTTTCTTCCTCACTCTGATCCAGTGCTGAAACATTTGGCTGAGGAAAGCGCTGAGGTTGAGCTAAAAGATCAAGAAAAGAAAGGTGAAAAAGATTACACAGAATTCTTTAAAGCCACAGTCATAGGAACTAGGCAAAAAGAGAAAAGATACCAGTAAAAATCCTCCTCTCTCTCTACATGGTGCAACAATTTTGCCACACATTCTGTATTTCCTTAAAAACTGCAACTTGCGGTATTGGAAAGACAAAGAAACTAAAGGATTAACCTGTCAAATGACAGGCAAAGGCACAATGCAGTGCACACCCTTTGACTTGCATGCTCCTCTAAAGCTTACACAGTTAACCCCAATTTCTGTGGGACTTTTAACTCCCTAAATGCTAGAGAGCTCTCAAACTCAGTGGGAAGGGATGAGGAGCAACATTTAAATCAATGAGAACTAGTACTTTCTTCCTGTGGTGCAGCTGGTCTATATTAACTTTATAATTCAACACTATTTTTCTGTATACTTTACGTCATGAATGGAAGAAACTAAAATCCAGTTTCTCATAATTTCTACTGTTACAGAGATGGTGATAGTAATATAATATCATCATATCATACAATAATATAAAAGGCCAGATGTATGTTTGTCCGATGCAGTCATGTGCAGTAGAGACTGCCCAAATGCATAGAAGCAGTCATGCACAGTAGAGACTGCACGAACGGTGAAAATTGATTAGCAACAATGCAAATGAGGTAACTAGAGACGACCATCCAGAGGCTCGGAGCTCAAGGACAGACCCATGTCCGGGTGGGCTGAGGCTGGCACAAACTGGGCATACAAGGACATGCTTGAGCAAGCAGAGAGCTGACACCGCAACAGCATAGGGGAACCATCCAGTCAACCTCTGAAAGCTGCGGGCAGGCACAAGGAGCTCAGGATTGTCTGCAATCGCTGGCAGGTGGTGATGTTCCGTAGCAACAGAGCGAATGAGGTAACTAGGGACGAGCATGAGGAGGAAGTGTGAGAGGAAGAGACAGCAAGAAGTGCAGAAAGACTGGTATGGGGAGAGTGTGAGATACAGCTGGAGAGGCATCACGACGGGGACAGTGTTAGAGACAACTGGAGAGACACTACCACAGGGAGAGTGTGAGAGACAACTAGAGAGAGGCGAGACACCAGTAAAAGGAGACAGAAATGGAGAGACATCAGCAAGGGCAGAGTGTGAGAGGGAACTGGAGCGAGAATAGACACCATCAAGGGGAGAGTGTAAGAAAGAAGAGAAACACCAGCAAGGGCAGAGTGTAAAAGAGAAGAGAAACACAAGCAAGGGCAGAGTGTAAGATAGAGGAGGAACACCAGAAAGGGGAGAGTGTAAGAAAGAGGAGAAAGACCAGCAAGGGGAGAGTGTAAGATAGAGGAGGAACACCAGCAAGGGCAGAGTGTAAAAGAGAAGAGAAACACAAGCAAGGGCAGAGTGTAAGATAGAGGAGGAACACCAGCAAGGGGAGAGTGTAAGAAAGAGGAGAAAGACCAGCAAGCGAAGAGTGTAAGATAGAGAAGAAACACCAGCAAGGGGAGAGGAAAGTGCAAGAGAGATGGACAGAGAAGACACCAGTAAAGGGAGAGTGTGAGAGACAGCTGGAGAAAGGAGAGACACCAGTAAAGGCAGACTGCCCGAACGGCAGTCTCTACTGTGCACGACTGGATCGGACAAACATACATCTGGCCATTTATCATGCACTTTGACCTGTGTTTACACAGGCTTTTACACTAGCTAAGATACAAAGCAGATACGCTTCTTCATTATACCTTTTTATAATACTTTATAGCATTCTATACTTCCATATTGGTGTAGTTTGATGGTCATTTATTATAAAGTTTCCCCCACCCACCCCTTTTCCATAAGTCATTCTCCTTTACTTCAGATCTGAAATCCGGTAAAGACTGCAATGAGGGGCACTCTTGCTCTGTCTGTATAAGAAAATCCCTCCCCTCCTTGATGAAGGGGAGCAAGGTTTTCCTCATGCTGACACATGATTGTCCCTCATTATTATCAGTCTGGACTGGCTTTCTGCTCGCAATGCTGCAAAAGCATTGTAGCATTATGTGAAACCTTCAGGATGTGGTTCTGTGACTGCCAGTGGAACAAAGTTGGAATATGAAGACAGTGTATGTGTGTTTTTATGGTGACAGTGGAAAGTAGAACAAGGCTGGGACACAGATAGCATATATGTAATTTTGTAATCAGCTGACAGGGTAACAAAGCTAGAAATGTCAGACAGTGTGGCCGATGTACTTAGAAGAAATGTTGTATTTCTGGAGTGAACCAATGTCTCTGTAGGGGAAAAATAATAATTCTCCCAAATCCCATTGATTTAAATGGGGCTTTTAATGCCTTGAATGTTAGAGAGGTCTCCAATCATTGATTCACAATGTGTTTGAGACCTCTGTAGCATTCAAAGGATCAAAAGCCCCCATTTAAATCAATGGTCATTTTCCTTTTTCCTCTTTGGTGCAGTTGGTTTGTACAAGAATTATTCTTGTTCCATTTAAATTTGATAAAAAGTTGCCTTGAGAATGTGAAGCTTTTTTTCTCCATTTGTAAAAAAGCCGTTTCACAACTTTGCACTGATCAGTCCCTCAGCTAAGCCCAAACATTTCATAATGTTTGAAATTGTAAAGTGCAAGTTCTGTGGTGACAAGACGATCACCCACATTCGTCCACATAGTTTACAATCCAAAATATACGGCTCATGATACCAGAACCTACAATCTCCAACGGATGTCCCACATCACACCACAGACCTTACAGTCCGCAATATTTGACCCACATTAAAACAGAGCTTGCAGACGGAGTGGAATTACCCACTGTGGGTCAATTCCTGTGATGTAAAAGCTCTGTGGTGCCATGTGGGTCTTATATAAATGGCACCACAGAGCTTACAATCAACAACGTATGACCCACATTACATAATAGAGCATTAAACCAATAATACATGTCTACATGATACCTCATAGCTTACAGTTTATAAGGAACTACCACTGTGGATCATGTCCTGTCAAGTGCAAATTCTGTTGCCATGGGATCACCAACATATCACTACAGAGCTACACTATAAGAATCACATGGTGCCACAGAGTTAACATATAAAAATGAATTAACCACTGTGAGACATCCTGTGAAAGTAAGTTCTGTAGGGTTGTGTGGAACACACATAGTCTTTATACAGACTTTATATAGGCTTTAAGCTTGTGGTGTCATGTGAGTGAGAGTCATGTCACCACTTAACTTAAGAGAAGTTTGGTGTATTCATGGATAAAGTCTTTTCTCTTAGTCCACATGGAACAAAGGAACCAGAGAGTAAAGTATTATAAGGCCAGGAGGGCAGGGGCACCACCATCAGAATACTCAGTTTTAGTGACTAGCAAAAACTGAAAACTGAAGCAAGGCAGGAAAGGGGGTCACAGGAATCATAGAACCCAAAGGACCCTCCCTGCCCAGACTGCAAATGACTAATTCTTCTCTGGGAAGGAAGTCATGTGTTCCACAGGGACTAAAAGAAAAGGATATATAACTGAGTGCACAAAATCTTCTTTTCTCTTTTGTTCAATGTGGAATACAGAAACCATGGGGACATACCAGCGCTATCTCACCACAGACAAGCTAGAACATATATGAACCTCAGGTGGCAGACTCCTATATCCAGTTTAAGTAAAAGAAAAAAAAACAGGTTACAGGGAATACATATAAGAAGGCTACCTTCAGTCCAAAACTGCTTTCAGTTGAAGCCAGAACGCTGACATGGTAGTGTTTAACAAACATGTGAAGGGACTACCACATCACCACCTTGCACAGCTGCTCAGCAGAGGCCAGATGCTTATAGGCCCAGGAAGCACCCACAAATCTGGTGAAAAGAGGAGTGACCCTAAATAACATAGGCCTGGGGAATAGTCACGTTAATCCATGAAGCCACTATCACCTTAGATGCAGCTTGGTCTGCATGAAGCTGTCAGGAAAGAAAAAGTCCGATTTATGTGAAAGCTTTGTGCAGTGAATGTAGAACTTCAAGAACCTAACTACGTCCAAACAAGCTCCTGGTACTGTCAGATGGAGCCAGACAAAGAAGGAAGAAAAGTGTCCTTGTCAATGTAAAAATTGGAAACAGCTTTGGGAAGAAACCCTACAGAATTCCTCAAAACCACCCAATCAGAATTTAGGATTAGAAAGGGAGAGTCCACAGGACAAGGCTTAAAATTTGGCAACTAAACAGATAATAGCCAGTAGGAAAGCCATCTTAAGAGTCAAGTCCACGGAAGAGTTGTGTCCTGAAAGACTGGGTAAGTATGAGATACTTCTGGTAATAAAGTGGTACACTCGTGAAAAAGGACAGACAAAGTAGCAATCTGGACCTTAATAAAGCCAATACTAAGCCTTTTCTCAGTCTGAAGAAAGGTGAAGATAACCAGAGGATTAAGGGTACGGCCATGACCATTGGTCTTCACATCAGAAATAGAGAAAACTATCTTGCTGAGGATGCTGGCTTCAAGAGCCAAGCTGCCATAGTCAATTATTCCACCTTTGTGTGACACAGGGTCAAAAGGTCTGGAAGGAGTGGAAGCCAAAATTGCTCTGTTACGGACAGCCTGAGAAGATCCAAGGGCCAGGTCTGGTGAGGCCAGAATGGGGTTATAGAATTATGTGACCCAGCTCCACCCTCTTTCCTCAGTACCTTGGGAATCAGAAGGACTGGAATAAACACACACTGCCATGGAATGACCTATCTGGCCGAGTTTCCAATTCCTGGGATCCAGACAATGGCAGCTGAGAATGACCAACACAATGTTGTATTACCCTGGAATGTGAAAAGTGAAGACAGCCAACAAGAGAGCTTCTGCCCAAAAGAGAATCAGTTGACATTCTGACCATGTGCTTGCACTCCTGGTCCCTCCTTGGTGTTTGATGTATGCCATCACCATCACATTGTTGGACTGAATTCAACATATTGCCCAGAGCTCTGTCATGTTGATGGCTAGAATACTCTCAGTCCGCAGCCTATCATGCTGGAATCCATCATAACTATTACCCAATGCAGAATGAAGAATGGTCATCCCAGTGACAGATGGGACTTCTCCAACCACCAACAAAGATCCAAGATTGTCTGGTCAGAGAGACCTGAAAGATGACATTGCTTCCTTTTGCAATTTCTGAGAATATCAATCTGTACTTCCCATGTGAGGACTGCATCCAAGGCAGAGACCAGAAACCATAACACCTTCATGTACTCCCACACCTTTTGCAGACTGGCAGAGTATGGCCTGACACCTGCTGAGACAACGATTGAATATCGCGCCTGGCAGAAAGACCCATCAATGAAAAGTGTCAAATCTCATGCCAAGCAAGAGAAGGACCTGGGATGGAACCAGAGAGTATTTCTTGAGATGGAGTACCCAGAACTGCTGTTTCAGAATGGACACAAAAGTCTGAATCTTTAAGTGTAGAGCCTCCTTTGAATGAGCTTTTAACCAAACATTGTGCAGATAGAGGGTAACAGAGATCACTAGAGAATAAATGTGAGCAGCCAAAGCTGCCAAGATTTTTGCAAAAACTCACTGTGCAAAAGTCAGCCTCTAAGGAACAGTGGTAAACTGAAAATGACGGTTTTGAAAGGCTTCCCAGGAAGCACCAATGATCTGCATGGATGGAGATAAGTAGATAAACATCCTTTATGTCTAAGGAGGCTAAAAACTCCCCCGGACACATAGTGGTCAGCAAAAACGCTGACATCAGCGGAGAGGCAGGGGGGAGCGAAGTTTAAAAGCGGCTATCTCGCAAACCATAAAGGTTTGAGAGATGTCGCTGGTGGCATTTTATTCCGTTTTACAAAGGCTTCAATATAAGGGATAGTAATTTTGAAGTTTAACAGTGATCGAGCATTGACTTAGGGTCTCACATGCTGTTACGGAACTACTGGAGGCTAAAAAAAAAAAAAAACAAACAAAAAATGTTACACGTAGTGTCCATCAACACCAAATCAGAGACTACATTTGCATCAGTTTTAACCCTTTGAGTGGGAGATATATCCAACACACTGCTACTCAATGCAATGGACACCTCTCAGGGAGGGTTAAACTGTCCTTGGCATCCTTGCATCTCTAAAAAAAAAAAAAAAAAAAAAAGTACCTTCTCCCCAACATGTATTTCCAGCAGTCTTTAAGGACACTTTGCTGATCACTGAAGGGGCCCCACTGTGCATATGAATGTGGTATTGTATTGTGTAGCTTTATACAGAATCTGCAACCATGGTGGTAAACTGAAGCAGGCTCCTTGTCAGCAGATATGAAGCATGAATGAACTTTGCATATAGATCCTGGATTACTATACAAAGCTCCAGAAGAGGTTTGTCTCTCTGCTTCTGTCATTACTGAGCCCCTTCTGACCCAGGGCATCCATTCCATCTGTTTTCTCTGTAGGGTGGCCCTGCCTGTGACACACAAAGTATTAAGAGCAATGAAGCACACATTGCCAAGTGTGATGATGAGCTGCAATATCGCAGAAGAGGGTGGAGATTAAAGCTAAGTATCAGGGAGGGAGGGAGTTGTTAGTACTGATGAAGATGTGGTGAGCGGGACTAAAAAGTAAAGGTGTTTGTATTTCATTTTTTTTTACCCAAAGTGCTCCTTCAAGTGTGTCTTGGGAAATAATGTCTCCATAACCTCAGCATCACCCTGTCTTCCAAACCATTCCAATTTTCTACCCAGTCACAGTAAGCTGTCTGAGGGTACGTCTGCCACCGAACCAGAAATCAGCCAGGTCTTCCAAAACAACCATAGCCTTTTACATATTTTATAGAAAACATTTTCACAATAAAATATTTTGATCCTTTACCACATTCAATACCAAATATATCAATGCAGAGACACACAAGAAAAATAAATGCAAAATGATTGGCAGGGTCTTCAGGTTATGAAGACAAATAACTATATATACTGTTTTATAACATGGAGATGTTATAAAGGGATACTAATGTACTTGAATGGTTAATTTATTCTAAAAAATGCATGTTTAAAATGTATTTGTGAAACATATTGTGAGTTAATAATACAATTTCTATTTCTGGAACAAAAGACAATATTTCTCTTTTCAAATCATAAATCTTTTTCCAGCAGACACAAGAGGCTTGTGGATATCAGGTGTTGACAAAAACCACCATCTCTGAAAAAAAATTATGTTCAGTGTTAAGAGAATAGTGCAATGACAGAACCTCTCCTAGGGGAATTTATTCTATAAACATTTTCACCTGTAAAGCTGAACTCCTGAACATAATTTACCTCTATTTTTTTTTCTAACAAGTGTCACTTATAAAAACAACACAAAAAAAAGCTTTTTAGGGCTTATAACATCTTGTTTATTTTTTTCTTCGTGGTCCAAAGGAAGAAACAATTGAGTCAAGGGAAGTAAAACAAATTTAAGGACTAAAACTCCCAAAACATTGTTGTGTAATATCACAGCTTGCTTTCTTAGCTTAAAATATGCATAATTAACAGTTCAAATGTTTTATACTGACTAATTTAGTATAATTGTTTTTTTGTAAGCTATTCGATAAGTTTTCCTATTATTGTGATCATTACTTGGTGCCAGTCTTATGGATTGTATGTAAATGATAAATGCACACACACACACACACTATATATATATCAATATCTATATATCAATATCTATATCTATATATATATATATATATAAGCAATGCATAATACTACTTTGAATTGCAATCTAAGGAATCATCTTTATAATAAATACTTCTTCATATATGTCACTTGTGACCTATTTTTTATACAACAATGACCCATTTATGAAAAATATTGTAAAAAATAATGTATTTTGTGGATATGTATATCATAGATATTCCTTTGTTATCAAATTCCTGTACAATGTTACCAGTACACAATTGTAGATTTATGTTTAAATAAAAAGTAAAAAAATTAATGTATGCAAGTTTTCATTTAAAGTGCACATTACTAAAAGTATATCTAAAACCATTAAATTATAACTACAGTAGATTGTAGCAGGATATGATCTGTTTTAAAGATTCACTTTGCAAGGATTTATAAAGCAGTATCACCCTTGTTCCCCAAATTAAAATTACTTCAATACAAAATAAAAATAAAGTAAAACAAACCTATATTACCAATATACAAGATAATGGAAGTTATGAACTAAAGTGCATTTACACCACACTGACATTTACTGTATGCTCAAAAGTGAATAATAATATTTCTTGTAAAGAGCTTGACCAGTTCTATTCAATAATGAGCTGTTTTCAATCAATCGATAGTCTTACCTTTTTAATTAGAGAAATCTTTAAGTATGTGACAGCTCTCAAAAGTAGACTATAGACATTTGACATTTTCAGAGATTTAGTCAGTGCAAATTCAGTTATACCGGGAGAACCATATTATCTTTCTGCTTTATAAAATATACAACATGGTGTAGAACTTATGATTTGTTTGGAATTATTCATATTTTCCCTGTATATTGAAATTAAATTTTTACAAACTCTGCATTTTATACTACATAATCACACATTAAATGTCCATGTGAACTTTTTGATAAATCCTTTCTATCAAAAATAGGTATTTTATGTTAACTTAAAACATTTGATATATCACTCTTGGGAAACTATTCCCCTTTACAAAAGATCCCATTTTGCACTCATTCATACAAGCAAAAACTGTATTCTTACTATTCAGCAACAAATGCAATACCTGTCAGAATTTAAAATAACAGATGTGTGAAAATTGAACATCAGCAGTGAAGCTATCCACTCCGTTACCAGGAAGCCACAATATTCTTCTTGATACAAAAGAAGCTTCCCCTTTCAATTACAACAAATAGATTTAAATGTTTTATTGAAAAAGTGCTTTAAATAAAAATATAGTACACCCAGCTGATTTCAATATTGTATACTTCATTGACTATCCAATTAGGATTAAGATTCTAGAATTGGTTTAAAAGAATCTCAGAACTAAAGTCAGAGCTATGCAGCAGGTGCAATTTTGAATCACAGATACACAGCTGAACAACTGCAGTGGAATATTTCTTTAGGATTTAAAGGGATAGTATTGCTTGAAAATAATTTTATTTTATATTGTAGCCCTTAAAAAATAATTAAAAATTATATAAGTCTGTAAAGGTTTGGGAGATATTAGCAAGTAAAGTTAATAATAATAAAAGCAAAGTTCCCTCTTCCTGGCTGTTTTAGCCAAGTCTGGCATCTAGTGGACAGATTTGGAATCCAGTCCACAGATCAGCCGTGACCTCTTTAGCAGTGCCAAGATCACGATCTTTAGAAAGAACTACTTAATTGGAACTGTCTACAAAGTGTGCCTGGCTTGCAAGCACACTTTGTAGACCATTCCAATGAATAAATTATTTTTAAAGACAGTGATCTCGGCACTACTGATGAGCCGTGGCCGGTCTGCGGACCGGATTCTAAATCTGTAGGCTTGAGCAGTGACGTCACTCCAGGGGAAACTTTACTTGCTAATATCTCCCAAACCATAAAGGTTTGGGAGATAAGACTTATATCATTTTTAATGTTTTTTAAGGGCTACAATATAAAATAAAATTATTTTCAAGCAATACTATCCCTTTAAAGATATTATCAATTGCTTATAAATCATAATATTTAGAATTTTCCAGTTCATCATAAATAAAAGTTTGAGGCTTTTCTTCTTAAATTAAGCTTTTAAAAAAAAAGCACAGAAAAATGGAATTTTGTTTTACTATGTGATTCTCCTACTCTCCACCTCCATTCTCGAGCTATAGTTCTCTACCTCAGCAGTTAACAGAGGCTTGATAAACCAGCATTCCATCCTGGGTGAAGCCATTTGCTATGCTATACATATTTACAGAATGTTGGTCCCATCAGTCATCTATGTAGTATAAGAAGGGAAGGGGTAGGACAGCGCACAATATCCTCTAAGTGTAGTATATAAATATATATGAAAAATGGTACAGGTAACATTAAAATAAACACAGATATTTAAAATAGTAATATCTATAGATATGGTTTACAACCAAGTTAAGGTCCCACTGAGATGTGGGAGCCTTAAACACAGGACGGAAATGAGCAACGCCCTGGAAGAAAACTTTGACATCATGAAGAATAGCAAGGCGCCTCTGAAAGAAAAGAGAGCAGAAGTCTGAACCTTAAGAAAACTCAGACTGAGACCCTTATCCACACCATCCTGGAGGAAGCAAAGGACTGTAGGAAGATCAAAATCCTGAGACAGGTCCCTATCAGCACATCGAGAGAAAAGTAGACCAAACTTGATGGTAGGCCTTAGAGGAAACAGGCTTATGGGCACTAAGCATAGTAGCCACCACACCAGAAGAAAAACTCTTCTTTTTCAAAATTGAGGATTCAATCTCCATACCATCAAAGCCAGACGATGAACATCCTCCTTCCACAGGTAACCTTGTAGAAGAAGATCCGGATGGAAGGGGAGCCGAAGCGATTCCACCACTGAAAGATCCAGAAGCTCTGGTAACCAAGCCTGTCAAGGCCTGTACGGAGCAATCAGAATGTCTGGGCAACGCTCTAGTCGCAGCTTCCTGATCACCCTGTGCAACAGGTGATTGGGAGGAAAAAGGTATGCCTGAGGAAAAATCCACGGAATCAACAAGGCATCCACTGCTAGAGCCAGAGGGTCTGCCCAGCGAGAGCATAATGTTGGAACATTCCTGTTGTGTCTTGTTGACATCAGGTCGATGCACGGAAGACCCCACCACTGGACAATGAGGTTGAACACCTCTTGATGCAGTTCCCACTCTCCGATGTCTGCCAGAACGTTGTCTACTCCAGGAATATGAACTGCGGAAATGGCAGGGACATGCTCCTCTGCCAAGGACAAAATAGCCTTGACCTCTAGCCAAGCTGCGAGACTTCTTGTGCCGCCTTGCTCATTGATGAAGGCTACCGCTGTGGGGTTGTCCGACTGAACCCTGACTGGGCAATCCTCCAGTTGGCATGTCCAGTGTCGCAGGGCATGAAATATCGCCCGAAGCTCCAAGACATTGATGGGAATTAGAGATTCTTCCTGGGACCACCGGCCCTGAGCGTTCAAGTGCCCCAGAACCACTACCCACCTGGAGAGGCTGGCATCCGTCGTCACTGTTGTCCAGAATGGCATCATGAAGGGCCTGCATTTCAGCAGATTGTCCAGGTTAAGCCACCACGATAGGCTCAGCTCCACATGAAGAGGGAGAGATAGGGACCTCTCCAGGAGATCCGGACGACCCCTGCATGCCAGGATTAGAAACCTCTGAAGTTCCCTGGTATGAGCCATGGCAAATGTAACCGCTTCTTTGGTGGAAATGAACTTCCCCACAAGGGATGACAACCTCTTGGCTGGAAAAGGATCCTGGGTCAGGACAGCCTGGGCCTTCAGTGCTATCTGATGAGCCACTTTGTCCGTGAGAAACACCATCCCTCTCTGAGTGTCAAAGAGGATGACTAGAAACACCATCCTCTGGGAAGGAACAAGGTCCAACTTGTCCAGATTGATGATCCACCCGTGACGGAACGGAGCATGAATGCAATCCTGCACCTGCTGATGAAGTAGTTCTGGAGAAGATGCCTTCAGAAGGAGGTCGTCCATGTACGGGGTAACTCTGATGCCATTCCGATGGAGGATGGAAATCAAGGCTCCCAGGACTCTGTTGAAGACTTGAGGAGTTGTGGTCAGACCAAAGGGGAGGGCAGAAAACTGGAAATGCCCTCTGGATGAATGGTAATGTGCAAATATGCATCTTGAAGATCCAGAGAAGCCAGAAATTCCCCAGTGGACATGGCAGCGATCACCGTGCGTAGTGACTCCTGGCGATACTGGGACCTGACTCCACAAAGGAGTTGAGATCCTTCAAATTCAAAATGGGACAACAGCCGCCGTCTTTCTTGGAAACCACAAAGAGGATGGAGTAGAACCCCAACCCCCATTCCTAAAGAGGAACTGGTTCCAGGACCGCCTTGTCCAGAAGGGCTTGAATGGCTTCCTCGGAAAGGGGGCACTTTTCTGCCCCCAGAGGAGAGCGAGAAGAGAAGGTTCAGGAAGGAGGAAGGGAGGTAAAGGGGATCCTGTACCCTGTAGCCACCACCTGCAAAACCCACGGGTCCGATACAGAAGCTTCCCAAGCCGTGAGGTAGTGGCGCAAGCGGCCACCCACCTGCTGGTGAGGATCCGGATTCAGAAGTCATGCAGAAGGAGGTTTGGAAGCCTTGGACTTAGAGGTGGACTTCAGCCTCCATTGCTGCTTAGGCCTGGATGAGGCACGCGAAGCCTGAGGCACCGCCTGAAAGGGACGAAAAAAAATGATTCTGCGTGACAGGCGTCTTCTTCCTAGGGACCACTGGTAGGTGAGTACTCTTCCCCCCAGTGGCTTCACTGATCAGATCCTTGAGATCAGGCCCTCTTGGAGGCAGTGTCAGCAGACCAGATCTTGAGCCAAAGACCGCGTTTGGCTACCACAGACATGGTGGATGCCCTGGCTGCCATACGCACAGTGTCAAACAGGGCAGCAGAAACATAATGCTGAGCCTCAGAGATGTTGGCAAGAAGCCGCAACATGTCAGCAGTAGGAGCTCCCTGACGGACAGCTGAAGTGAGCTGTTCAGTCCAAACAGCTACAGCCCTCTTCACCCACATCACAGCAAATGCAGGGCACAGGGCAGAACCAGCCGTCGCAAAAATGGCCTTGAGAGAAGTCTCAAGCTTCTTGTCAATCCAATCTTTCAGAGCAGATGCATCAGCCACAGGCAAGGCTGTGGACTTAGAAAGCCTGGAAACAGGGGCATCCACCTTAGGAGGATGGACCCACTGAGCTAGGGCCGCTTCAGAGAACGGGTAAAGCTTAGCAAATTTCCTAGAGACATATGGTTTCCTGTCTGGAAACTTCCACTCCTCAGACACCAAGTGGTCATGGGTGGGGTTAGGTAGAAAAAAGTATGGGGCCTGACAAGCTCCTGAAACATATCAGATGGGTCTGAGGACACCTCCTGTATGAAGGGAATGTTCAGGGTGTTCAACACAGCCCTGATCAGGCCCTCAGCTGAGGGAACAAGATCAACCTCAAAGGGGTCCCCAAAAAAACTGAGAGGAAGGGACAGTAGAACAGTCTTCATCATCAGTATCAACCAATAATTCCTCCTCAGAGGAATCAGACACATCAGGTACACCCGGAGGTTTAGGCAGGGAAGATCTGATAGGGGTGGGGGCCTGCCACGAGTGGAAGACCCCCTGCAAGGTGGATGGAAGGAGTTGTAAGGTAGACCGGAGGTCCCTGGTAGTAGCCTTAAACTCCAACCTGGCTCTAGTGCATGGCTGTAGGTCACTGCAGGGGACTCAGGGGCAGCAGTGCATGCTGGACAAACGTGACCTGAGTATTCTCTAGGTAACCCTGAGTGACATGAGAAGCAATGAGCAATGGGAGACACAGACGCCCCAGTGTCCTTAGTCTTAGACCCAGCCCCAAGGTCTAATGGAACAGACAGTCTCACAGAGTCAAATGGTCAAAGTATCAGAAACACTCAAAAAAAACAGTGTGTATGATAATTAAAATCACCCCAGAAATGCTAAAATAGACTTATCTGGTAGGTGAAGGGTTAAACAGCTGAGGAGAGAAAGAGAGTCCAAGCCCTGCGTAGGATACTTGTTCAGAGAAGGCACAAAATGGCTGCCGCGGCGGGAGCCGATCAGAAAGGAGCGCCCGAAGCAAGCGCTCATGGGAATTGTAGTTTCACTGAAAAGGTACTCCAACAGTGCCCAAAGCACCCCAACATGCCCAGAACGCTGACCGGATAACAGAGCAGGGGTAGACCAACCAAATGAGCCATCTCTGACCTCGCTACGTGGAGCGGTTGCAGAGATAAGTCCCAAACTGTAAAGTCCCATAAGAGTGAATGGAGCAATGGCGCCTATGCGGTAAACGAGCGTCTTAAAGGAGCAGAGCACAAAATTTACAGGGTGAATACCAACATGTAAAACCACTCCAAGGGCCACTAGAACATGTCAGTAGAGCAAATAAACACTGACCCCAGTAGGGAAAGTGCCCACAACCCCCCAAGAGATGCTAAATCAGCAGCAAAGGGTTAAGTTACCACATAAACGTGCTCCAAACACCCCACAGACATACAGATAAACTTAATGAGTGCATGAGTATGTAATAGGAACTCCAAATGAGACCCCTGTGCGGAGGGGAAGCATGGGACATGTTGACCTCAGCACTGAAAGATGCTCACCTTTTTAGCAGGTTTTCTACCTTCAGATTACCATAGATCAAGAAGAAGCCTCAGTGGGCAACTCCTGAGGAAAGAACTTGCTGCCAAGATTTCCCCCCCAGGGCTTAGGTCCCCAAAAGCACCTGGTAAACTGAGCTATCCACATTTGGGTTATGGGAATTGTCAGTGATGGTAATCCACCTAACGGTGGTATTCCATATCTAACAGAAAAATAATAAAAAAACTAAAACTATAGCAGAACTGTTCTTTTGCCTTGTGTCTTGACCAAGAAACAAATCTTACTGGATGGGGATTGGCTAGCTGCAAGCTAAGGAGAGGAGGTAGGCTCTATCCAGCAGTCACTTCTCAGAATTGTACCTGCCTACTGATGATCGCCTACCCAAAGTTACCAGTAACCTGTATTGGGCAACAGAGAAAGATAAATACTTCATCAGAATGGTCTACAACGTGTGCTTGCAAACCAGGCACACGTTGTAAACCATTCCAATGAAGTATTTATTTTTAGGTATCGCTATGTTGGAGCTGCTGAAGAGCCGCCATCTGATCCAGGAACCAGAATCTGCTTCTGACAGCTTTATAGCTCGTCAAGCAGAAAGGGGAGGGAGTGGAGAACTTTATTTTCCTATATCTCTCAAACATAACGGTTTGAAAGATATGAATAAGTGCAAGTACTCTCTTTTAATTGTATCTATCATATAGCTTATACTTTTTTTCTGATATTACTATCCCTTTAAATATCTGTGTTTACTTTGACTTTATCTGTACCGTTTTTGTATATATGTGAAGTAAATTTATTTAGATACTACACTTAAAGGATATTGTGTGCTGTCCTACCCCTTCCATTCTTTTCTTTTTACATGACTATCCATCTGACTTACAGAGCGTTGGACATTGTATTTTGTCAAGCACTAGCAGCCAGACAGGACTGAGAGTCACTTGGGAGAGACAGGCTGGACATATAATTTTGGTTACATATGTTTTGTCATATATTGTTGCGGGTAAAACTTTGCGTCTCAAAAGAGAAGCATAAAGTGTCAATTCCTGTGAAAAGTGCAATTTTTCATCTTTTTTTCCCCACTTTTTTTAATTGCACTGAAATCAATGGAAATAATGTAATCCCCTCTCCATGGAGGTTTTCTCCCCATGTATTCCTGCTGTGCTAAAGTATAAAGAGAGCATCAGTTTATTGCAGGTCACGTCTGTGATTGGAAGAGAGACAGAGACAGCATCTTAGAAGCAAAGAGGAAGATGGAGTTGCTTGATACAGGAGTCCTCTGGACAGATGGGTTGTGGTAAGTATAGGTGTGAAGGGAGAACGTTAACCCTTTGAGTGCCAGAGGGGTATGGAATGCAATATGTACCCCTCTGGCACTCAAATGGTTAATAATTAAAAAAAAAAAAAAAAAACAACAACAACACCTTTTTGACTGTTAACTGACAATCAGCTTGAGCTGACTGCGCATGAGACTCGGTTGAGACAGAGTAACAGATATTACACAGATAAATATACTAAATCATACATTCAATACGAAACACACATATAACAGGTAAAATGTAAGGTACTGTGTTATTCACACACATTAAGTCCACTCAGATAACAATAAGAGGAAAAGCATATACTGAGGTGTGGAGGGTTCTAGTACTGCACCTGATACTGTGTACTTTATTGCAAGTGCATAATTCTGATACGAACAGGTGTATATTATCTGTACAGTAAAAGCTAACACGTCAGATCTTGGGGGAGAAAGTTGCTGAAATTCTGACACTAGCTTCTAGTGGAGAGGCAAATAAACAGAGGTGATGTTTAACTAGTAGCACTTTAACCCTTTGCGTGCCAAAAGGGTGAGCAACAAATTACAGAGCAACGTGTCATATATCCCTCTGGCGCTCAAAGGGTTAACATTTAAGCTGACAAGGAGTCACATTTCAACTGAGAAGAATTCAGAAGTGAGCCCAACTGCTAAATCAGACAGTGATCAATGTTCTATAAATCTAATAATTCACAGTAAAATCAACACTGCTATTGTCCAACAAATCATCTTCATCATTATCCTCACCATTACCACTTCCAATTCCAAGCCCCACCCAATCACACTCTACTGATGACTAAGCAGTCCCAGCTATGAGTGCTTCTGTGCCTGTGCCAAGAGAGTGTTACTGACACCTACTGCTAGTACTATTGCAGTATATAGCACCTGTAGTAGAAGTAAAGGTGTATGGAGATACTTCACTTACCAGCCAAAGGCTAAACATGTTGCTGTTGGTTTTCTCTGTAAGACATATGAGCAGGGGAAAGGCAGTATCAGGTCTAGGAATCTCCTCTTGGAAGCACAACCACAGGTTTCCCTAATATTTTACTCACTGAGGCGGAACCTTCTACCCATATACATTATTTCCTGCACTCTAGCATGGTGTGTTTTAGGAGAAAAACAGAGTGGAAGGAGACAGAGTGAAAGATAAAAAAATATAAATACGGTTCATAATGTTGGCTGACACTATGAATACCGCCACTGTCTTTTTTTTTTTTTTTTTTGAGAAGCTGGATTTACCCAGAGACTAGTGACTTACTGAGGAGAAATGCATCACCAACACTAGCACTGGCACCAGCAGTGCTCAATGGACTAGGAGCCCAAATTCTCCAGATCCAATGAGGCCCATTCTCCAATATCGTCCCTCCTTTGTGATATGGGGAGGTGACAGACTTTCATCTGTCTCAGCAGCAGGATAGTGATGAGAGTGCTAGTGTGCCACAGTCTAAGCACCATGGTCACTTTGGGACTAGCTTCCTCAAGCAGCAATATGGAGCCACGTCCTGCTCCACTTGCCATCAATAATCCTTGAAGCTGCAGTAATGATGTTGAGGCAGCAGCATCACCTGCCCCAGACAGTGAAGGTGATTGCGGAGGCCACCAACAGTTCCTCCTCAGAGGAGTCTGATACATCAGGTACACCCTGTGGCTTAGGTAAGGAAGACCTGACAGAAGTAAGGGACTGCCAAGACTGGAAGACTCCTTTAATTGGGATGGAAGGAGTTGTAAGGAAGATCTTTGGTCTCTAGTAGTGGCCTTAAACTCCTGCATCCCCAGTGGCTCTAGTGCATGGCTGGAGGTCCTTGGGGGAGACGCAGGGACAGCAGCGCATGAGGGGCATAAATGACCAGAGTATTCTCTAGGCAGCCTTGATTGACATGAGGAGCAACGCGCAATGGTGGTCACAGACACCCCAGTATCCTTAGTCTTAGGTCTAGCCCCAAGTTCCAACTGAGTTGACATCCTCCCAGGGTCAAAATGTCTGAAAGTATAAGGGTTAATCTGCTGAGGAGAGAAGGAGAGTCCAAGCCCTGCTGTGAGTACTCATGAAGGGAAGGCAGAAAATGGCATCCACGATGGGAGCCAATCTGAAACTAGCGAGCAAAGCAAGCGCTCATGGGAAATTTAGTTTTTCCTTTAAAAGTACCCCAAACTGTGCCTGAAGCCCTCTGAGCCCCCCCAAACACTCAGACCGTTAACCAGATGATAGCATAAGGGCAGACAAACAAAATGAGCAGTCTCTGAAGTCGCTACGTTGAGTAGTTGCAGAGATATCTCCCAAACTGTAAAGTCCCATAGAGGTGAATGGAGCATGGCGTCTTTGCAGTAAAGAGAGCCTTAAAGGGGCAGAACTCAAATAACCTAAAAAATTTAAAAAAGTGTGTGAACAGTGCAAAAGGCAACAGCAAACCCTAAAATGATGGAATAAACACTGGACCCAGTAGGGAAAGTGCCATAAATCCCTCAAAAGTGCCCAAACCAGCAGTTAAAGGGTACATTTACCACAAAAACCCAATTGCTCCAAACCCCACAGACATACAGATAAACCCAATGAGTGCAGGAGTATGCAGTAGGAACTCCAAAGGAGACATGTGGACCTCAGCACTCAAAGGGTTGCTCACCTTTTTATCAGGTCTTATGTCTTCAGATTACCATTTGCTAAAGAAGAAACCTCAGTGAGCAACTTCCAGGGTAAAAACATGCTACACAAGCTTTTCCCATTCAAGGCTGACAGGTCCACAACAGCGCCTGGAAACTGAGCTATCCAACTTGGGAATGTCAATAATGGTAATCTGCCTAATGGCTGGTATTCCATATCTAACAGAAAAATAATACATAAGCTAAAACTATAGCAAAACTGTTCTCATGCCTTGCTTCATCAAGAAATACATTTTACTGGAGGGGATTGGCTGGTGACCAGCTAGGAGAGGAGGAAGGCTCCACCCTGCACTTCTTTTCAAGAATTGTTCCTGCCTACTTAAAGGGGCGGTCACCTTCCCAAAGTTACCAGTAACCTATATTGGACGACAGTGTATTAATCAAATAATTCAATTATTTGCCAAAGTTGAAGGATGTTCAAAAAGCATAGAGCACAATTTTAAACTTCCATGAATTTTCCCTTCCATTAACTAAGCCAGAGGGCTATGTGACCTGTTGTGGAATGTGATACAGCTCTTGCAGAAATTCTAACATTTTTCATGGAAGCAACACACACAGATTCAGCAGTCTTATAATGGAAAGAGTTAAAATGATAGTAATGTTGCATAATAAAAGCAGCTCCAATTAATTTTCATAGTAATTGGGCCATGGAGAGTATTATTTCAGTACTGTCAGAGTTGTAGTTCAAGAGTAATTGAATGATAAAGTATCCCCCTCCCACCCCTTTTATGATGTAACACTGCTCACATCAGAGCAGCAGGGTGCAGTCCAAGTGGATTGCAGAGAGGGACAATCTTCAATTAAGATAAAGGAAAAAACCTGTCAATGGGGGCAAGGTTTTCATTGTTCTCACAGTAAGAAGATTGTCCCTTGCTGTGAGCTGTCTGGTCTGTGGACCAGATTCCACATCTGAGGGTAGGTGGCTTACACTAGGTAAAAGGGGCGGGAGGGGGATACTTTATAATTCAATTACTCAAACTACAACTCTGACAGTATTGAAATAACATTCTCTATGGCCCAAATACTATTAAGATTAATTGGAGTTGCTGTTTTTTTGAAACAGTACTAAGTAATTAATCACAGAAAATGTTACTGAATACTGTAAGGCACTTTGTATACTGTGTGGTGCCATATAAATAAAGTTATACATACAGTAAATCATACCTAAACAGATGGCCTCCACACTGAAAATGATTACACAAACCCCTTGCACTCAAAGAGTTAACGTTTCCCTGTCCACGTAGAGAGATGGGGCTCTCTAAGGTGTGCTACCAGGAGAACTTGAAGGTAAAGGAAATATTAACTTTGCTAGTAATCAATATATGTTTCTACTCTTTCACAGACTTTGATGTAAGCTTAGTAAATATTGATTTACTGATATATAATGGTATAATGAGATATTGCTTAGATATGTCCTGGAGAACAACCACACCTTAGTCTGAAACATAAATTGCTCAGCCAGATTAGGACATCTATACTTACCGTGTATTTAAATAATATTGAGGCTATGTAAGGCAAAATCAACACATCCTGTGTTTCACTATATAAAAAAAATAAATCTCTAAAGATAAAGCATCCCATTTTAATTTGCTTTTATTAAAAAACAGCAACTTTTATGTAATTAACCATGATTGATGTGGATATTGAAAGATGCAGAGGAAAAATCAAAACAATTTTAACACAAAGTGAAGATGGCTAGGATTAGGTATGTTACTTGTTTAGCAGTAAAAAGAACTGCAAATGACAGAAGCACAACCTGCATTTACATACCACCACAGGCCCTCCACAGGCAATCTCACCATTAATTTGACAAATTAAACTCATACCTACAACATCCCATCTGCAAACAAACAGTCAGAAACTATGCCAGCACACCAGTTGGCAGCTCTCAACAGATAAGTGAGCAACCTGAGGCTTTCCAGTTTTTGTTGAACTACGACCCCAATCACTACCAGTGATTGCTAGTTTCAGTCGGATTACAAATGGAGTTACAAACTGTCCACACCTGACATAAGAATTTGGCAATATTAAAAATAGCACTATTGCTATTCAGATCTGTGGACTATATTATTTTTAACAAGCAGAACACAAGGTGAGAAATCAAGATTTACAAATGATAATCAAAGAGTCAGTTTAACATTGTACTGCTATTGGCACATATGCCATCTCTAAGAGTGTTGCTCTGTGCATATGTATTTAGAATGTATGCAAAGATTTCATTTCAAATGTGAACGGGAACATGTATCAGGAAGGTCTTTATCATACTGTTTAGAGGAAACTATCATAAAAGACATGGTTTTTGTTGTAGCATTGTAGTGTTTTCAACAAGTTATATACTTATTTTACTTTATTAGAGGTCTTTTTTTTAGTTTATGTGCTGTGTATTTGATAATTCCTTGTGATGGTTTATGACAGGACTACTCATAGACATACAGGGACCTCATATCATAATTGATCACTACTTCATTGTAAACACATAAAAAGTGCATGGCATGTAATTAAAATGTGAATTTCATAAAGATATTAATTCACATGATTTACTTAGCTTCCACAAGTTTGGTCACTATCATTTTGTATACTTATTGGTTTGTTATGGATAATAAGATTTTAGCCTTACCTATTAAATCCTTTTCTTTTAGTCTATATGGAACACAGGTACCATGAGGCTGAATTCCTCGCTGGGAGAGAAGAACACATTTTCAAAAGGCAGAGTCTTGTTGGTGGAGACGCTCAGCCTCTCTCCTCCAGCTCAACCATTGCCCCACCTCCAGTTATGATTTGATCAAACCACACCAACAAGGACAGCAAGAGAAGAAGAAGGAAGCTCCCGTGAGAATAAAGACACTAAGCAAAGACTCCCCGTCCAGACAGGCGAGACCAAGAGAGGTCCCCTTCTCTGGATGGGAGACATGTGTTCCATTTGGACTACGAGAAAAGGATTTTGCAGGTAAGACTTAAGTCCTATTTTTGCTATTGTCCAATATGGAACTCAGGTACCATGGGGATATAGCAACGGTAGGCTCCCAGAGGTGGGAAGAAGGAGAAAAGACCTCATGTTTGTCCCCAGATACCGGAGTTCCCTAGAATTATCCAGAATCGGAACAGCCCAAACCAAGAGTCAACGGATTCTACAACTTGCAAAGCACACAATAACAAGAGCCAATGGGGCTCAAAAGAACAGCTGAACAACAGTAAGGCCCAAGAAAAAAGGTATGGAAGGAGGACAAAGTCGCTGCCTTGCACAACTGCTCAGACTAGGCCTGATTCTTATAGGACCAGGAGGGTCCTACAGACCTAGTGGAATGCGCTGTGACTTTGAGGGGAACAGTTTTCTTCCTGGGTTTGTATGCCTGTCAAATAGTAAACTTGATCCAAGAGGCCACTGTGACCTTGGAAGCAGCCTGACCAGTCCTAGGATCCTCAGAAATCACAAGCAGGGAATCCTTCTTACGGAAAGACACCATGCAGTGCACATAGAACTTAAGGTACCACACCACATGCAGCAAGTGGAGATCTCTCTCCTTGTCGGATTTAGGATCATGACAGAAGGAAGGCACAACATTCTCCCGATTGATGTGGAACTCAGAAACTACCTTAGGAAGAAATTCCTGAGAAGTTCAAAGAACAGCCTTATCCTTCTGAAAAAACAGGAAAGGGGGCTTGCAAGACAAGGCCTGAAACTCAGCGACTCTACATACCGAGACCACTGCCAGAAGAAAAGCCACATTACACGTCAACTTGAAGCATAGGGATGGTAGCAAGGGGTTCAAAAGGTGGCGTCTGCAGAACACCCAAAACCAAATTAAGGTCCCACGGAGGAGTGGAGGACTTCAATGAAAGCATGAGCGACCCCTGGGAGGAACACCTTGACATCAGGGATAGGGGCAATAAGTCTCTAGAAAAAGAGAGAGACAAAAGAGATCTGATCCTTCAAGGAATTCAAACAGAATCCTTTGCTCACACCATCCTGAAGAAAAGATAACACCGCTGGAAGGTCAAAGTCCTATCCACACACCAAACCATACCAAAACCTGTGGTAGGACTTAGAGAAGACAGGCTTCCTATCCTGAAGCATAGTAGAAATAACCTCAGTGAAGACCTCTGGGCTTCAACATTCATGCCAAAGCCATCCTCTTTCCAAAGGTAGCCCTGCATAAGGAGGTCGGCCTGGTAGGATGCAGAAATGGGTCCTGAATGGAAAGACTCCCCAGGTCCTCAAGCCACTCCGGGTCCAATAAGAAGCAACCAGAATCACGGCTGCACCATAAATCCTGATCTTCTGGAGCACCCTGGGAATGAAAGGAATCAGAGAAGAGACATAAGCAAGGTGCCAGAGAATCAACAATGTGTCCGTGGCAAAGGCCAGAGGATCCTCCCTCCTGGAGAAGAAGGCTGTAACCTTCTTCTTGTCCCGCATGGCCATCAGGTCAATTGTTAGCAGTCTCCACTGTAGCACAAGTAGGTGGGAACACGTCCGGATTGTGTTCCCACTGTCTCGGATCCACGTCTTGGCAACTTAGAAAGTTCGCTAGTAAGTTTTCTACCCCTGGAATGTGAATGGCGGAGATTGCCAGAATGTGGTCTTCTGCTCAATCTAGAATGTACCTCACCTCGTACAAGGTGATAGTGCTTCAAGTGCCTCCCTGACAGTTAATGTAAGCCACAGCTGTGGCATTGTCTAACTGGACGCGTAATGGATGACCCTTTAACTGAGACATCCAGTACACAAAGCGAGACAGATCACACTGAGCTCCAGGACATTGATGGACTGAAGAGACTTCTCCACCGTCCTCCTGCCCTGGATCCCCAGGAGACCCAGAACCACATGAATTCCTATACCAATTCTGGGTGAGATGTCTCTGAAGCTCCCTGGTGTGAACCTGAGAGTAAGGAACCCCTTCTAGTGTTGACACCAGTCGGCCCAGAACTCTCATGTACTCCCTTTACCATGGCCGAGGGCCACGCCAGGGCCTGAGTAACTTCCTGCATAATCTGCAGGATCTTCTCTTCCCGCACAAAGATCTTCTGTAGGTGGGTTTCGAACCTCATGCCTAAGAACACCAGTTCCTGGGACAGTACTGGAGAAGACTTCAACACGTTCAGAATCCACCCAGGAGTCGGGCACATTCTTGGATGTGCTGGGCCAAGAGTTCCTCTGAAGGAGCCTTGATCAAAATGTGGTCCAGATAAAGAGTCATGGAAATGCCCCAGGTGAGAACAAAGGCTGCTAAGGACCCCATGACCATGGTAAACATCCGAGGTGACAAAGCCAGAGCGATGAACTGGTAATGCTTCGATCATAAGGAAAAAAGCAGATATCGTTGCTTGTCCAGATGGACTGAAATGTGCAGGTATGCATCCTGAAGGTCCAGAGATGCCAGATACTCCCCTGGGCTCATCATTGTGATGACAGAACGCTAGGATTCCATCTTGAAGCGTGCAGTCTCCACATACTTGTTAAGACATTTGAGGTCAAAAATGGGATGGCAGCCGGGAACTAAAAAACAGGTTGGAATAGAAACTTGAACCTAACTCCTGGGGAGGTACTGGAACCAGGACCCTCTTTTTAAGCAATAGTACAGTGTTTTTTAACCAGGGTGCCGCGGCACTTTGGTGCGTCGCAGACACCCTTCTGGGGTGCCGCAGAATTTTTTCAGTTGTGCTTGTTTAGAGCGCCGCAGTATAACTTTTATTTATGATGGAGCACCGCCAATGCTTTCTTTTCCACGGCCGGTGTGTCCATCATGGAAGACAAAGCCCAATCCAGTGCTTGTGCTGGAGGAGCGTCCTGATTGGCCTGTTGGACGAAGGCGGGACAACGGTGATAGGATATCACAATCCCACCTCTCTTTATACTGGTGGCAAGTCCCGGCCGGTCATATACACACACGCACATGCACACACCATCGAGGGACAGTGTGAGCAAGGGGTGTGTGTGTGTGTGCATGTGAGTTTATTTACACTCAGCTGCAGTAAGGAGAAGACAGAAGTGCACTAAAACAGCCAGTGTCAACGTTTACTTTACTGGTTAGATGAATACATTTATTTATTAATATTCCTCATAGGTGACCCTTTTGTCCCCCCTCATTGTGTCCCCCTCACTGAAATGGCCAAAGTGCAATACAAATTGTGCTCCATTGTTGTACATTGGGGCATCAGATGTGACCAAATTTACTCCAAACAATCATAAGGGTACCATATGGGACCGTCTGTGCCCCCTCTAATTTCCTTGAGTAGCAGATTGGTAACCCACTGATTCTAATGTGCCACTATTGCCCCAGGAGTGTACACAGGGGCATCAGATGAGCCACTCTGGTGCCCAAATGTACCCTCAGACTCAGAATGACCCCCCAGAAAGGGATAAGATAGGTTAGTAAATTTGGGCACTGGATCGAGTCATCTGATGCCCCAATGTACACCTCTGGGCCATTATAGGGGCACTGGACTACTAATGCCCCTTCTCCCCCTTCACATAAATGGCCAATGAACAATACTAACTGCGCCCCAATGATGCCCATATATAGGACATTAGTAACTCAGGGACCATATACTTGAAGGCTGTGGGGGGCTTCCAGGACTTCCACCCTCAATGACTGTGTATCTTCTCAACAAACGCTCACTTTTAGCATATAATTTGTGCAAAGAAAAAGTTGATATGTACTTCTGTATTAATTGAATTTATTCAAAGCATAGTTAAAATCAAAATATTTTAAGACCCCTACTCTCGCCTTCTCGCCCAGTCCTTCTTGTGTTTATTTTAAAATGCACACAATAATATTTATAGCTATATTTATCTAAAGTACCTCTATAGCTATCTCACTCTAACATATATAATGTGATCTGTGAATTGATGCACTGCAAACAGTTAACTGGAGGCAATGATGTAAATTTCTGCAAGTTTAGGCCACAATATGTGTGTGTGTACAAACAAATCCAGTGTAGTGTCAATGCTCTTGTGCTTCACAAAAAGTAAGAACAGGAACTAAGTATGTAACTACAAAGCTGGAATATGCTACAGACTAATGCTGTGCTACACACACACGGACATTGATAGAACATACGGTATTATGTGATGTCTGCAGGATATGTAATAATATATTTTATAGCATTTCTGTCCAGGGTTTATTGGAATGGTTAAAAAGCTAAAGTTTAGCCACATTTATTCAGACCCTTTAATTCTGGAAAAAACAAAAAACAAAAAAAAAACGTTACAAGCCTGATAAATGTGTGTGTGTGCCCTGCTCATTTTTAAAATAAAGAACATGACAACAAAGAAAAAATCTTGGCACCTTACCTATTTTCTTCTTTTTGCATGCTCCTTTAAACTACATCAATAGGTAGTTCTGCATAGCTATCAAATATATTAACATTCAGATTACAAGATGTACCTCTGAGTTGTCCTGTGAAGTGGCTTTTGTCAGCAATTATTTTGGAATATATTCAATGTAGTAAATAGCATGTACTGCATCTTCTATAACACAGAAAGCATGCATTAACGTAATAACCAGGCACAATCCTTTAAGTCATTTTCCTACTCACTGAATTTTTTATGCTTTTCTGATCTTAATAGGAAAACAAAGCAACCACTATCATCATCACCAAAAGATGCTTTAGAAAGGTGTTCAGGTACAACAAAACAGAAACTTGAAAGGACTTTTCAATTTGTTCCAGAAAAATAATTCAGTGCTTTGTAATGAAAAGAGATGACTGATTTCCAGCATAGATGCGGTTTGTAATGTTTCATAGAACATGAACAGTTCCACATTGTCATTAAGATAGTGATAAGACTTTTTGTATCTCACAGCCAGAAGTCAGGTTTTTGATGCACATGGATTTTAAATAAAGAATACTGGGCTGTATTCAGAATGCTAAATGGGAGCAGTTCTGAAGCATACCAACAATACCATAGATAACAAATAAACATTCCCATTGAGCCATTAACCCACTGAATGCTAAAAAGGACTTAAAGACATGTTTCACAATAGTTTGGGACCTTTCTAACACTAAAGGGATTAAAGTGGAACTTTCACCCTATTTAAAGTCGCCCTGCAGTAATTAAGCAGATGCCGACTAGCTTCATAATAGTTCTCTTATCTCTCAGATTGTAAAGTAATCCTTAATCTTCAGAGACTGGCGGCCTGCGGCGTCAGTCTGGTTACATTGTGGTATGCTGCAGTACTTCTTACAGAGATCGGGACTGACAGCGCAGGCACGCAAACAAGATATCTGTGCTGATGCCTGGCTTCCGGTCCCGAAGATTAAAGCGGAACTAGCACCGCTAATAAACGTTGTCTGTAATAATTTCCTATCTGGCGACTAGCTGCTTAGTAGTGCGAGTCGCCAGAATTATTACCTCTTCATGGAGAAATTTGAAGTGATCCTCGGCTGACAGGCAGGACAGAGCGCGGACATCTTGCCCTAGTGACGTCCACGCGTCTGCACTGTCAGTCCCTTCCTGAGCCGAATGGCTACTAGCAACGCCTCCTACAGCCTTCTGGGACTGACAACGCAGGCACGCGGATGTCACTAGGGCAAGAATGGATAACCCTATAAACAGAAGAAAGGATATTGGTCACAGATGGTAAGAGCTGTAACGCAAATGGAACCTTGGTCAGTGTTGGAAGGCAAGGGGCCATAGAGGCCCACATAGAGGCCCAGAATATTTTTTTGGACGCCAAGCATGGCATGAGAAAAACTGAGTGAGGGGAGTAAGGGAAGCCCTTGAATCCCTAGCCTTAGATTTCCCCATGTGCTCCTTAGAGTCAGACATGTTCAGGAGAAAGTATCTAAAACTAGATAGAGGGGGTTATAGGAAATGTAGTCTTCACCCTTGCTTGTTGCCTAGCAAGGCATGACTCTCCAGATGTGGCTGTGATGCACTCTGTGGATACTCACAAAGTGGACAATGCGGAGACAAAAATAAAGAGTCCTCTCAGGCCTTTGTATCTCAAATTATTCGATGTCCAACAGAAGATTCAACCATTCAAGTTATAGAGCAAAGATGGCCGTGGGAGGGCTCTGGTTCTTAAAAGGAGCAATGCCTTAAAAATCAGTCTATGAAATAAAAGTATTAAAAAAGTCCCACAAACCCTGGGGTATCGGGGGAAGGTAAAGAATAAATATTAAAATGGTGTGGGAGCAGACAGAAGTCACTCAAAACTCCATAACCCATATCTAAGCACACAAGAACAAAATACTTTACAGAACAGCAGAGAAAGGGTTAATCTGAAAATACACTGCAGCCTTCTGTTCCTCCAGAGTCTGGGAAAACTCAGAATGAGACACATAGTGGAACAAGGCACTCAAGGGGTTAATCACCAGTCTTCAGGCTCCCATCTTAAAATTGCATCATCTCTATGAGATTCATCCATGAGGAACAGACTTGTCATAAAGTCAAGCTCCACAGGGAAAATGGTACATCAAATACATATGAACTGGGAAATCCAGGGAAGTCAGTGACGGGAGCCCGCTTTATGTGGTACTATACAGCCCTTATCTACCGTAAGTAAAAACAATAAAAACCTAGAAAAACTAAGAGAAATTGCTCTACCACTCCTATTTTGAAATGCATGACACAGGAATCTAGAGGTGGGGATTTAAGCTGGTGGTATGAGGAAGGAGTCTCCGCCTCAAAGACTCTTATCTTTTTTTTAACTATTGCGCCCTCCTGGAGAAGGGAGCTCAACAACATAGTACCTGTGTTCCATTCTGGACATAAGAGAAATGTAATCTATTTGTGAGTACCACTATCATGTGAATTTACAATATTTATCTATTATGACGGCCAAGTACCTATTATATGAATTTCGATGTGTATATTTAAATATTGAATACATTTGATTATGGATGTAGGTTTTTATTATATTGCAAACAATTGGTGGTATTACTCCATTAATACGGAGGCTGAAAATTTGTGCTCAATACACTATTTTTTGAGCCAGGACATACCTTGTTCAGGTATGGGTTGGAGCTGGTCCAGTGCCCTAATAAACTAATTGATATATATATGATTTATTAAGATTACTAAAAAAGGGAGAGTGATTTTTATCATTGTGGAGTCTTGTTGAAAAGAGAAATGTATTCCAAGCTTGCTTCAGGATTAAGAATCATTTCACTGTTAACCCCTTAAGGACCGGCCACGCACGCACTTTGCGGTCACTTAAGGATCACAAACCATTTTTTTTTTTTTTTTTTTGCCGCATCCGATTCCAGACTCCCCGAACGGCGTGCAGCCACGCGGGAAGCCCAGAACCGTCATGGGTTCTTAAGAGTATAACAACCCACGACAGTCCAGGACCGTCATGGGTCCTTAAGAGGTTAAACAAAGTAGCTCTGAATTTTGCCAGAAATGGTGTGAGATTTTATCTTGTTCCCTTGATCTTATGTTTTTGGTAATCAATCATGGATATGGATATTGAAAAATTGAAGATTAAAATAGACATTTGTGAGGTAAAACCTCATGGTTTGAGAGATATGCCTCGCTATAGTTTCCTCTCCTTTGCTGTTTGAAAGAAGTCAGTAGTAGTATTAATGTTCAGATCGTGCATTTTCGGCTCTGCTGAAGAGTCTCCATCCAGTCAAATGACCAGATTCTGCAGCTGTCAGCTACAGCCCTGACTTCATTCAAACAGCAAAGTAGAGGAGACTTTAGCAGGCATAGCTCTCAAACCATAAGAGAGATAAGCCTTACATCGTTTTTCACAGTTTTTTTTTAGCTCTACAATATGGAGTACACTTAAAAATAAGTATTACTATCCCTTTAAGCTACAAGCTCAAACAGGTAGAGGGACCAAACAACTTTTGAGTGGAATCCACTCAATACTTAGCTCCCAAGAAGAAGACCAAAGACAAAATCAACAAATGAAATTACCAAATGTATTTGTACATAGTGTCTGTCATCCTTAAAGGATGGAATTCTGTGACAGTCCTGGCATTTCCCCCATCATTAAGGACTTAAATAGTCATATGTCTGTAAATTTCCCAGCAGTGTTGGCACCCTTGTTTTGCTCACACAGTATACCCCTATAAATGAGGAGACTACTCTTTTAAAGGCACTAAAACTTTTAAACACATATTGGTAAACTTTAGAGTTGACAAAAGTTGCAAATGCATTGCTTTGCCAAGCATTGGATGGAGACATCCCTAGAATCCAAGATATAAATATTAGGAATCATTGCCCTGTGGCATATTAAGGGTTACCATACATTTTCCTATACATATTTTCTTTTAGGGGGCTTTTATTGTTGTCCAGTCAAATTTTAATGATAGGGAAATGTCACTGAGTGCCATATCCCATCTGGCCACTGGGTGTGCTCATAATCACAACATATTTCCTGCTTTACCCAGATTATTATGGCTTTCCCCACAAAGGAAAAGGTTTTTTTACACAATGTTTGATCAACTGTACATGGTGGGTTTGGGGTATAACAACTGATATTTCTTTCTATCCACTCCCTACAGAAGATGAGCCATCTCTTGGTTGCAAACAGTTTCATTTTCAGTGGCTGCCTCTTAACTTTGGTATGTACTCCCTATCACCAACCATCCACACTCATAACTGTCAAGCATCGTCTAAAATCCAGCCAGCTCAAGGAAGAATCTCAGTAATAGCATTCTCTTTGAGAACACAGAGACAAACATCAAATCATTTTGCACTTCCTTGAAACAGCACTTATCATGCTCCTCACACTGTCACTGTATATAGTCAATATCCCTGATCCGATTGTAAGCTCTTCAGGGTAGGGTCCCCTTCCTAAAACAGAATTCTAGTCTTACCTGTTAAATCCTTTTCTCTTAGTCCATATAACTCACAGGTACCATGGGGAGGTGACAGCTCCTCCCAGTTGGTGGGAACAGTTCTAGAAGAAGTGCAGGGGTGGAGCCTCCTCCTCCATCATATCAGGCTACCTAGCCACACCCAGATAGATTTGAGAAAATAACCTATCAAGCTAGATATGAAGAAGGAAGAGAAGGAAACTCCTGTGAGAAATGAGTCCAAAAGGACTCCCACGTCCAGCAACTGGAGACCCAGAATGGTCCCTTTCGCTGGGTGGGAGACCTGTGAGTTGTATGGACTAAGAGAAAAGGCACCAACAAGTAAGACTAAAATCTTCATTTCTCTGTCATACAATATAACTCACAGGTACCATGGGTATGTACCAACATTGAGTTCCCAGGGTGGGAGGAAGGAAGAAAGGACCAAGCTCCAGTCCCCATGATACCAGAGTTCCCATGGACTATCCAGGACACAGTATAGCCCAAACAAAGAAAGTGTTAACAGACCCTGAACAACGTAACACAGCACACAAGAGAGAATGCAACCGGATCTCAAACAGTAAAACAGCTATAAAGGCAAAGAAAGATAAAAGTCCTAGATAGGCAAACTGCCTCCAGGACTTTCCTGCCAAAGCTTGCTTCAGCCGAAGCCAGAACATCCACACGGTAGCATTTGGCAAAGGTGTGCACAGAAAACCAAGTGGCCGCCTTGTACATCTGTTCAGCAGAGGCATGATTCTTGTAGGCCCAGGAGGCACTAACAGACCTGGTGGAGTGTACTGTAATGTGGAAGGGAACAGGTTTCCCTCTGACCTCATAAGCCTTGTGGGTGGTAGACTTAATCCAACATGCAATAGTCACCTTGGACGTAGCCAAACCAGCCCTGGGACCCTCAGGGATGGCAAATAAGGCAACAGTGTTGTGAAAAACTCAGTACGGTGCACAAAGAACTTAAGGCAGCGCACCACTTCTAAAAAGCGGACATCCCTCTCCTTGTTAGATTTAGAGTCAGGACAAAAGGAAAGCACAAAAATCTCCAGATTGATGCGGAACTCAGAGACTACCTTAGCCTTATCGTTGTGAGACGCTAGGAAAGGCAGTTTGCAGGACAAAGCCATCTTACACACCAGTAGACGTAGAGGAATGGTAGCCAAAGACTCAAAAGGAGGCCGCTGCAAGACTCCCAAAACCAGATTAAGGTCCCACTTTGGAGTGGGGGCCTTAAGGGCAGGGAAAGCACAAGCAACACTCTGAAAAAAGACTTTGATATTCGGCAAAATTACAATACATCTCAGGTAAAAGACAGAAAGAGCAGAGGTCTGCACCTTCAAGGAACCAAGGCTAACACCTCTGATCACACCACCCTGCAAAAAGGATATCTGGGAGATCAAACTCGTAAGAGGACAGGTCCCTGTGACAGGCCTTGGAAGAAATCCTGTGACAGGCCTTGGAAGAAACAGGTTTCCTAGCGTGGATCACGGTGGAAACCAAATCAGGAGAAAAACCCTTCCTCCTCAGTATGGAAGCTTCAACAGCTATGATGTCAAAGCCAAGTCTCCATGTTCGCTCTCCAAAGGTAACCCTGAAGGAGGAGATCCAGTCTGCGCGGCAAAGGAAATGCAGACACCAACAGTTCCAGAAACCAAGGTTGCCTGGACCAATAGGGGGAGATCAAGATGACTGCTGCCCCATCCATTCAATTATTCCTCAAGACCCTGGGAATGAGGGAAGAGGAGAAATGAGGCTAGATGAAAGCGCCAAGGAATAAACAAGGCGTCCACTGCAAACGCCAAAGGATTCCCCCATCGAGATCAAAACATCACAACCATCCTGTTGGCTCCTGGAAGCCATCAAGTCTATACAAGGACATCCCCATTTTTGGACCAATAGGCTGAAGACCTCTAGATGGAGCTCCAACTCCCCGGGGTCCACCATCTGGCGGCCGAAACAATCTACCAGAACGTTCTCTACACCTGGAATGTGCACGGTGGAGATACCAGGAACATGTTCATCTGCCCAGGCTAAAATAGCCTTGACTTGTAACCAAGAAGAAGTGCTTCTTGTGCCTCCTTCCTTGTTGTTGCCAAGGATGTGGCATTGCCTGCCTGGATGCGGACTGGACAGCCCCTCTTTGGAGAGGACCAGTACAACAAAGCATGAAGAATCGCCCTGAGCTCCAGTATGTTGATGGGTTGGTGGGTCTCCTCCGCAGTCCATCAACCCTGAACCCCCAGGTGACCCAGGACAGCTCTCCATCCAGAAAGGCTGGCGTCTGTTGTCCCCAAGGCCCAGTACTGGACAACAAAGGCTTTCCCCTTCTCCAGGCTGGATTAGTCCAACCACCAGAGGAGGTCCTGCCTCACTTCCTTGGGAAGAGAGAACAGATGGTCCAAAAGATCTGGATTCCCTCGAGAAGACTGGATAGTAAACCTCTGAAGCTCCCTGGTGTGAGCCATGGTGAACAAAACCACTTCCATGGTAGACACCATGTTGCTCACCAGGCAAAAGAACTTGTAAAGCGGAACTGAGGCGCACCCCAGAGCCCGGGACACCTGCGCATGATCTGCTGAACAGAGTCCTCCATTACAAAGACCATACCCTGGTAGGTGTCGAACCTGAGCTGAAACCACCCCGTTAAAAAGACTTAGACTTTCTTGACCCGGAGGGGATCGAGAAAGGAAGAACCTGAAGGGAGGCAGGGATACATAGGGAATCCTGTAACCTCCTGAAACCACCTGTAATACCCATTGATCCGCAAAAGAGCTTGCCCAACTGTTTAAAAATGCTGCAGGCAACCACCCACAGCCAGTTGCAGACCAGGGTTCAGCGAGTCATGCTGAAGGAGGATTGGTGGAGGAGTGTCTGGATCTCCACTGCCAACTGGATTTGGGGGTGGAGTGTGGGGTGCTGACCTGAGATCCAGCTGGACTCGGCCTTTGCTCTTCACTTTGGCGGTGACAAAAAAGATGCTTCCTTACTAGATTAGAGCGTTTGGGGACCTGAGGCAACAAGGTGCTCTTGCTCCCAGTGGCCTCACTGATGAGTTGCTTCAGTTCAGGCCCAAAAAGAGAAGTGCACTGAAAAGGAAGAGAAATAAGTGACTTCTTAGATGAGAGGTCAGCAGACCAAATCTTGAGCCAGAGGAGGGCCAAGGCAGAGAGGCAGGGGCCACAGCACATAATGGGCATAAATGTCCTGAATACTCTCTTTGGCATGAGGAACAATAATCAGTGGGGGTCAAAGACACCCCTAGATGCTTAGCCCAAGGTCTAACCCCATGTCCCTGTGGATCCGACATCCTAACAGAAGAAGTGTCTAAACAGTAATAGGGAACCCAATACTGTCACCCAGATTAATAATTCACCTCAGGAAGCCCAAAAAAGTACTTCTCTGGCAGGTGAATAGTTAACCTGTGGAGGAGAGTAGGGAAATCCAAGCCTCAGCCCAGGATACTCCCAGAGTAAGAAACTGTTGACCAAACTCACAGCCATGTGAAAGCTCCATGTATTGTGCTATATAAAAGATATACATGCATACATATACATAAAGAACACTACTTTTTATCAGACTAAAACAATTTGTAGTAGACTACAATATAAAGAACATAACTGTCTGCTGTTTGGAGTATGCCCATCTAGGCAAGTCCTTCTGAACAAATAAGGAGCCACTTATTCTTAATGAACAGTTCTTTTTAAGAAAAAACGTGGATTCCAGTACTTCATAAATGGACCCAGCAGTCATATAGGGTTCCAGAAATTTCTGTATAGATCACTAGAGGTGTCTTCTAGCATTTAAGGTGTTAAAAGTTCCATTTAAATCTATGGGTACCCATTTGTTTCCTATGAAGAAGTTATTGTTCTCTAAAAAATGATATACTATCAATATGTGCGTATGCTCTTAAGTGTAAATTGCCAGCACGTTGGGAGGACACTGCAGTTCTGTTCTATTATCACTATCTTTCTCTAGGATCAACTGTTCACAATCAATAATCTTGCAGTCTCTCGGCCACATCCTTTCCTATCCCTCACTCTACCAATACAATCTTATAGTTCTGTCTATGGTGCACTCTCCCCTCTTATCTCCTCACAATATTTCATGGAATGCAGTGTCACAGCTGTTCATGACTCACTCATCACGAGGAAAGGAAAATCCTTTGCCTCTGTACAGTGCTGCTCTCTGTCAATGATTCAGTGACTCATTGGCTGTGAGCAGAGCATGTGTATATGGTTGTTCTGTTTATTCATATTTTATCATCAGCTATTTTGTTATACTTTGTGAGGGACACAAGGTGTCTTCAATATGGTTAAAAGTGATCCCTAACAGTGCAGATTTTCAGGATATCCTTAGTTCACAATGATTTAATTCAAAAATGTTAAATATCAACATCTTATCTATACTGTTTGAGTATTTTATTTTGTTTATATGCAAATTTAACATCTAGTGTTCAACTGCACTTCAGCATTGGTTTTGTTTCCCCGATGACTTCACACTGATTAACAGTTTACATCGGGCAGTCAGCAATGCTGTTGGTATTAAATAACTATGGTAGTTAGTTATATATTTAGTGCTGATTGTCTCCTAAACTATTAAATTTAACTGACTGGAGAGTGCAAATTCCATAGTCATGATTTAGCACTGTAGATGCAAACTGCATTGAGCAGAGAATTGCTTTTGGAGTGTACATAACATTTTTTTATTGCTCTTAATAAAGGAGAATGTTTTTGCATTTGCCATTTGTTACTGTATAAAGGATGGCTTGTAGGCATGAGCAACCCCATGAACAAAGGTCTTCACATCTGGGAGCAAAGCAATGTATTACTGGAAAAGAATAGAACTGAAATCTGAACCTTGATAGAGCTAAGGCTGAGACCTTTGTAGAAAGCATCTTGAAGAAAAGCCAGAACCACTGGAAGGCTAAAAGGCCATGGAAGAGCATCACAATCAACACACCACTAATAGAATAATGACCAAACCCTATGACAAGCCTTGGAAGAGGCCAGTTACCTAGCTTGGAACATGGTAGTGATGCCAGTATGCAAACAATTCATGAAGATATCAATTTTAAGAGCCAGGCCATCAAAGCCAATATCTCCACCTGAGGGTGACAAACCGGGCCTTAAGTCAATAGATCCGGTCTCAGTGAAAAGTTTAAAGGCATTGTGATGGACAGATTGAAGATATCAGAAAACAAAGCTCACTGGGGCCATAAGGGAGCAATCAGGATGACCTCTCTTGACACAATAGCAGACAGGTCATTAGATCCACTGATGGCAATCCCCAGTGGCAGACAATCAGGTTGAACATGCTCTTGTTGAGTTCTCAGGCGTTGGCAACTTAGAAAGTCTGTGACCACATTTTCCATGTCTGTTAAGTTAACTGCAGAAATTGCTGGAAAGAGAATCTCTCCACACAGAAGGATATTTCAAAACTCTGTCCAAGCTGACATGATTCTGGTTCCTCCCTAGTGACTGATGAATGCAACCACTGTAGTGTTGTTCACTTGGACCCTCACAGGATATGGGAGCAGAGGTGAAGAGCTAAGTGAATAGCTGTATCTTCTCCGGTCCAGACATCCTTAACAGTCAGGGGACCCAGGGTTGCCCTCCACGACCTTTTGGATGGAGTCTATGGTGACCACCACCCGATCCGGGATAACAAACAGATGTCCCAGTGTCAAATGGGAATATTGCAGCCAACAGTAAAGATTATCCTTTGTCCATGGAGACAGAGACAGGGCATGAGACAATTGAGAATATTGCTTTGACCAACTCCTGCGTATGTGCAATTGCAACTCTATTGTGTAGAGCTGAACAAATAGGATTGCTTCCAATGCACAGACCAGGTGGCCTATTACTCTCATACCATTCCTGTAATGTCACTGATGGCCAGATTACTGCCTGAATCACCTGAAGGGACAGAGACTGGACCTTGTCCTCTGGCAGAAACACCCTCCAAGGGAGGGTATCAAATATCATGCCTAGGAAGTGCAGAACTTGGGAAGGTTCCAATGAGGATTTCTTTAGTTTGAACACCCAAACATGTAGCTCCAGGATGTGGATGCACTTTTGAATGTCGGAGCGTATAATCACTTCAAGCACCTTGAGTAAAAGGTCATCTAGATATGGAGCCAAGGAAAATCCTTGAGCGTGGATGTGAGCTGCCAACTCAAAGGAAGTGACTGCCCTGAAGGGCAAAATGTAGGAAAAGCAGATGATCCTCATGAATCAGAAAATGCAGGTAAGCATCTTGAAGGTCTAAGGAAAAACTCATCTCCCCTGGACACATGGCCGCCAAGACTAAGCACAGAGAATGCATTTTAAGAGCAGACCCAACACAAATTGGTTGAGGCCCTTCCAGTCCATAACAGGACAGCAGCATCAATCCTTTTTGTGAAATACAAAATGACTGGAGTGGAATAAGGTGAACAATTCCTGGGCTGTAATAGGGACGAACACTTACTTTTCTAGCAGGGAGGATACTGTGGTTATGAACAAATTCCCCGAACCATATCCTGAAGAACTCTGAGGAGGAGGTTTATGTGGTACCCTTCTGAATTGACACACAAAACCCACTGATCCATCACAGAAGTCTCCTACACATCTTGAAAGAGACAGCCCCAATGGACAGAAATGCACCAGGACCCCTCTAGTAATCCGGATGTTTCTCATGTTCAGGTTTCTCAGGAGACATTTGTTTTGCCAACCCAGTTTGAAGCAGTGTGGCATTCGCACCCTAGGCGCCCCATACTGGTGGGGGAATCAGAAACTATGTAACGTCTTCAGAAAAAAATGCATGTTTAGGAGGAATCTGAGGCAACAGGGTGGTCTTGACTCCAGTAACGCTACTGAGGACCTTGTATAGATTAGGGCCACAAAGCTGTTTCAACACAAAGGAAAGGGACACCAGGGACTTTTTGGAAGATTGCACAGCCGACCAAATCTTGAGCCACAAAGAGAGACACTCAGTTACCTAGAAGGCCAAAGCTTTTCCAGAAAATCTAGCAACTTCAAAAGCTACTTCAGTAAAGTATGCATTTGCCTCCGTGATTTTGACAAGCATTACCAGTAGTTCCTCTTTAGGAATAGCTCATTGGATCACATCAGTAAGGTGCTCACCTCAGATAGTCATAAGCTCTACTAGCTCAAATGGGTCGTAAGGCAGCCCCCTGTTGCTGGTGGTTAGTATAATCTCTTCAGTTTTGTGGATTCCAGTGCTGTTGTCGCCCAAGGTCTGTATTCTATCAATTCTCTCCCATGAACTAAGTCCAACTACAGAAAGCCTGCTAATTAGGGAACTCTTTGTGGTGACATGAAGACAGGTGGAGGATATGGATGTCAGACAGATCTAGTTACAATAATTGGTTATGAAGCACTTTACCATATTTGTGAATATGGTCCCGGGGCCTTCCTGCTAGTATGGGGAGGGGATATGTTGTGGGAAAGAGATAGAGTTAGAATGTTTGTTCTTTTTGTTTTGTCTAATTTAATTGGGCTCTGGGATGTTGATTCAATAAAATATGACAATTGCTGGAATAACAGATTAAAATGTTAATATGCAGTATATATTGTGGTAATTGTTAAATTAATCTCTTTGGTAACTGTGCAAAAGTATTGTACTCAATGCAAACAATACAGTACTGTGCAAAAGTCTTAGACAGGTGTAAAAAATGCTACAAAGTAAAAATGCTTTCAACATGCTTTTGACATGTTCATAGTTTATATTTATCAATTAACAAAATGATTATGAGTCAACAGAAGAAAAATCTAAATCAAATCAATATTTGGTGTGACCACCATTTGCCTTCAAAACAACACTAATTGTTCTAGGTACACTTGCACGCAGGAAGTCGGCAGGTAAGTTGTTCCAAACATCTTGGAGAATGAACCACAGCTCTTCTGTGGATTTAGGCAGCCTCAGTTGCTTCTGTCTCTTCATGTAATCCCAGACAGACTCGATGATGTTGAGATCAGGTCTCTGTGGGGGCCATATAGTCACTTCCAGGACTCCTTGTTCTTATTTACCTGAAGATAGTTCTTAATAACTTAATGTTTGGGGTTGCTGCAGAATAAATTTGAGGCCAATCAGATTCCTCCCTGATGGTACTGCATGATGGATAAATATCTACCTGTACTTCTCAGCTTCGAGGAGACCATTAATTCTGACCAAATCTGCCAACTCCATTTGCAGAAATGCAGCCACAAAATTGCAAGGAACTCCACCATGCTTCACTGTTGCCTGCAGACACTCATTCATGTACCACCCTTTAGCCCTTCAGGCGAACAAACTGCCTTCTGCAAACAGCCAAATATTTCAGATTTTGACTCATCAGTCCAGTGCACCTGCTGACATTTTTCTGAACCCCATTTCCTGTGTTTTCATACACAGTTGAGTCACTTGGCTTTGTTTCTATGTTGGAGGTATGGATTTTTGGCCGCAAGTCTTCCATGAAGACTACTTCTGACAAGACTTTTCCAGACAGTAGATGGGTGTACCAGAATCCCACTGTTTTCTGCCATTTCTAAGCTGATGGCACTGCTGAACATCTTCCAATTTTGAAGGTAAGTAAGCATGATGTGTCTTTCATCTGCTGCACTAAGCTTCCTTGGCTTACTACTGCATCTAAAGCCCTTAATGTTTCCTGTTTCTTTGTGCTTCTTCAAAAAGCTTGGACAGCACATATGGAAACCCCTATCTGCCTTGAAATTTCTGCCTGTGAGAGACCTTGCTGATGCATTATAACTACCTTGTGTCTTGTTGCTGTGCTCAATCTTGCCATGGTCTATGACTTTTGACATTAAACGGTCTTCAGCAACCTCACCTTGTTAGCGGAGTTTGGCTGTTTCTCACCCAGTTTTATTCCTATAAGCCTACAAAATCTCTGACTTTGTGCAAGTGTACCTAGAAGAATTGATGCTGTTTTGAAGGCAAAGGATGGTCACATCAAATATTGATTTGACTTACATTTTTCTTCTGCTCAATCACTATCATTTTGTTAATTTATAAAAATAAACTATTAATATGCCTATTTTTGAAAGTATTCTTACTTTACATCATTTTTTCACACCTGCCTAAGACTTCTGCACTGTACTGTATATTTTATATATATATATATATATATATATATATATATATATATATATATATACACACATATACACACACACACACATATAAATATATCTGACTGTTCTAGGCTTGTGTTTCCTAATTTTAATGGTGGTCTCCCAGAGGCCGGACAGACCACTGCACAGACTTTCTTTACCTTCATATGTGAAAGCAGAAAAGTTGCTGTATGCTGAATATTGGTGCAAACACAAGAGGAGATAGTTGTCCATGTGAAAAGCATCATTGCTCAGCATAGAACTATTTACAACAGATGTCATCGTTATTGCTGCATTTTAGTTGTCACTGTGGCCATATCAGCCTAACTGGACTGTGACAATATAGAGTTATCTTCATTTAACAATGATCATGAATCAATGAATCAATGCATTGCACAACCCACTGGTACTCAAGAGGTTAAGGTGCTCACACAGGGAGGGTTTTATGCACAACAGAAAAGTGCAGTGATTCTGGGGTAAACCAACTGCACTATAGGGGGAAACAAACATTCTCATTTATATAAAAGATGCTATTAATTCCTTGAATGCTGGAAAAGTTTCCATTATATTGAGAAGCCCTATCTAGTACTCAAAAGGTCAAAAACCCCATTTAAAAACAGTAGGAATTTGTCCTGTATAGTGCAGTTGCTTTCCCCCAGAATTGCTCCAGTAGGCTCAATATTTTGGCCTGAACAATGAAAATGCTAATGGGTCTGTTTAATAAGCTGTGCTATTAAAACACCCCACAAATTCGCTGTTGCACTTTATTTAGAACAAGTGTAAAAGCGTGTGTACACAAGCCAAAGAAAGAAATGTATGCAGTCATGCACAGTAGGGACTGCCCGAAAGCAGGCCGATGCAATCATGCACAGTAGGGACTGCCCGAAAGCAGGCCGATGCAGTCTTGCGCAGTAGGGACTGCCCGAAAGCAGGCCGATGCAGTCTTGCGCAGTAGGGACTGCCCGAAAGCAGGCCGATGCAGTCATGCGCAGTAGGGACTGCCCGAATGCAGGCCGATGCAGTCATGCGCAGTAGACACTGCCCGAAGGGCGGTGACTACTGCACATGACTGCATCGGCCTGAGTTCTGCCGTCTCTACTGAGCATGACTGCATCGGACAAACATACATCTGGCCTTTTGTATTATAGGATATAATTAGAGCATCAATGCTTACAAAAGCCCTATATTTACACTATGCAGAAATTTAATTATAAAGATCCAGAGAGATGCTCTTCCTGCACTGGCAAATCAACAGACATGTATAATGGCTTCTTCCTGCTCTGTCAGTGAAACACTGCATTATTTCACCCAGTCCTAAGGGAAACAAGGCACTGTTTGGTTGAATGAGCAGTTTGTTATTTAGATGGTGCATGGTGTAAATGTATTAACTCTGGCACTAAAGTCATTATAAAGTGCAACAGCTAATTTGCGTCACAGTCATAGCGCCAGCTTATTAAATAGACCTGTAAGTCAACACACTTGCTTTACTAAAGACATAACTAAAACATGATTGGTCAGACTTTTTATTTGTGGTTCTTAGTAACGACTTTTGTGCAGTAATGTAAAATGCAGGCCTGAAATCCGAAACCTTTCTAAAATCACTCACGGCAGAATGTCAAGTGAGCATGTGCTGGCTATTTTGTTTGCAGATGTTACAACGTAACAGCTGCAGAAAAATAAATAAATAATGGAGGCTTTCTACAGCTGGAAACATTTTGAGTTTGAATACTAGATTCTGGTATTGTACAATTACAACTGAAAAATGCATAGGTTTTCAGTGCCTGGGAAAAAATAACCGGTACAAAAGGAACCAAAGAAGAAAAGGAACAAATATATAAATTATATAAAAGGATGACAAGGGATCCCTGATAAAGTAATATAACATTATGAAACGCTTAGGAAGAACTACATTACAGTTTGGCATATGTATGTTATGTCATCCTTTTATATATAATTTTACATTGAGAAAACACATTCTATATGTCAATAAAACCTTTTTGTAATAACATCTTGCTGCATCTGTGAACATAAGGACCACCCGGCTTCTATACTGACTACCTTGCTTAAGAAATTGATTCATTTCAGACATGGTAAGCGGGGTATATATGGAGAAGGGTTATTGCTTCTAGTCCTTATTGTGTTACCCTTAGAGGGCTTGTTGCCTGGCGTGTTCCTTTATACTTTTACGCTCTTTTAACAACAAGAACCAAATCGGAGGAGAGCTCTGAGGCATAAGACTGGATTCCTGGGAGACTATTCCGAGGCTTAAAGGGATAGTAATACTTTGTTTTAACTTTATTTTATTTTGTAGGCATTAAAAAAACATGAAGAATGATACAAGTCTTATCTCTGAAACCTTTATGGTTTAAGAGATATTCACAAACAAAGTATCCCCCCCTGTTCAACCAGATCAGAAGGGAGATGCCCAGGTAGACTGCAGAGAGGGACAATCTTCAATTAAGATAAGGGAAAAAGCTGAAAAACTTGTCAAGGGGGGAAGGGCTTTCATTGTTTTCATACAAAGAAAATTGTCCCCTTCTGTTATCTGTCCTGTCATACAACCAGACTCACATCTGAGAAGAGATGGCTTACACTAGGTAAAAGGGGCGGGGAGGTAAACTTTGCTTGTGAATATCTCATAAACCATAAAGGTTTGAGAGATAAGACTTATATCATTCTTCATGTTTTTTTAATGCCTACAAAATAAAATAAAGTTAAAACGAAGTATTACTATCCCTTTAAGATTGGATTCCTGGGAGAATATTCTGTAACCCAGCAGTTACATTTAATTGGAGCCAGAGACAGAGTAATACTATCAAAACACAACTTAAAGGAAAGTAGTGTAAATTTTTTTTCAAATCGATATTATGACTCAAGATGGAAAACATATATTGCTTGCTTTATCCTGGAGAGAAAAACAAGGGTACTACCAAAACTGATGGATGTTTTATTCAAACATTACGGCAGCTCAAACTTGCATATAGTTACTGATCAAAGCTGTCCATTTACTGTTGAATCAACACTGCCACTACCGTGGAAAGTGTCCCTGTTTCACACTAAAAATAAACCCTGCAATATATATTTTTGCCATTTTAGACAATATTATCTTTATAGACGGGAGGGTCAGATGTAAGTATATGTGCACATAAAGGGATATTTTTTATCCAATATGTTTTTTTACTATATGAATCATTAACATAAAATGTGCCCATTGACTACTCTAAAAGAAGCTATGTCGCTCAGACATAAATATACTTCCCAAGCGTCCCTCTTTAGGAGGAACAGTGCCTCGGAGACCCAAATATCTCTGTCCCTTTTTCCCACACTGGTGTCCCTCTTTTTAGGAGATCAGATTGTTTAGTGAGTATATAAGTGTATTACATTGCTCCACATAAATAAAACTCAATTAATGTTTGTTTAAACTTCAGTATATGAGTTTATAAATTATTAAATTACTAAATAAAATACTTTGTTCTTGCTGTAAATAATTCAGTTACACAAAGGTGTCAGTAATGCCCCACAGACCAGACTCGACCCCAGCAACACCAACAACATCAAAAATAAAAGTGCCCCTCTATGGACATTTGAAATGTTGAGAGGAATGCATAAATACAATGGTGAGGATTTATTTTTAACTGGAAGTACCATTATACATTCTGTTTATAATGAGTATTATGTATGGGGCACATGCTTTCTCTATGAGACTTGAGTGTCGTTTCTGTTTAACATGTTAACATTATTTGTTTTATAATAAAATATTCTTTGGTTTATGGTTTATACAAATTGTATGGTAATAGCCAGAGTGATATGTTGGGAGTGGGTTCAATATCAAAATATTTCAGATTTGTGAGAGTATATGTCACAATAGGGCATTTAAAATGTATCAAAATGTGGCTTTTAAAATGTTGCTTTATAAAAACAGCATCTAACAGTATACTGGGTTAGTCAAAAACCATCTATCCTAAATCAATATCAACACCATAAAAAATACATATTTTCCTCTAACAAAACAAATGCATCTATCCCAACAACTCCACATACCAAGCAACAAAAAACACTCTAAATCCTATAATATAATTCACTAAGGATGTTTGTCAGAAGCCGTCATACAAACTAGAGACGGCTGCGCTGGCTGCGGCTGATACGCAGCTGGGCACTGTGAATTCAGACCGGAGTCCTCTCTGCGCACCTTCCTGGGACCGCTAAGGTGTGCGGAGAAGACTACAGTCTGAATTCGGAGCGCCCTGTTCCATATCAGCCGCGGCGCATTCGGGCAGTCAGTACTGCACATGACTGCAGCAGTGCCAGTGTTGGCCCATGTACACAGGCTTTAAAACTAGTTACTAATACAAGGCACCTATATCCAGTTACAGGTTCATAAACTACATGTAAACAAAATGACTAGCACTTAATCATTTGACTCTCTGCAGTATAAAGTTAAACATTATTTTAATAAGGCAACATTTTAAATGTGCCATTTTTAATCAACATTTTAAACCCACCATTGTGATGCTCAGCATTTACTACTCGCCAATAGATACCTTGAGAATCTATGAATATATAAATATATAATATACATTTCACTATTATTCCCTCAAAGTGGTGGCTGCTAGCAATGCTTCAGCACTCCAGATGTTGGGGAATACAATTTCAATCATCCTCAAGCAGTAATTTCAATGAAAAAATGGATTTTACTGTAAATTGTCCAGGCTACCATTTGAAAACTATGACATTTAGCAATGGAGGATCTGATTCCATTACAAACAATAGATCTTAACATTGGCTTTATTGTACAGATTCTGTCAAAGACTATGAGGAACTCTAGAGATAAAACCATTATAACTGAATTCAGTCCATTATATGTTATATATACCTGCTTACAAATTCCTTCACTGGCTATTAGACCAATCACATTTAGCACCTAAAATGTTGAATGTCTCCAAAGTTTGTTAATATATTTACATTTTATATTTCCACCCTTCAGTTATTGCTTTGTTGGTAGCCAAACTGATGTTGCACCCACAACTGCACCAATTTATGAACAAAGGTAAACAAACAAAAAATAAAATAAAATACAGTGGGCCTTGTTCAGGATGGCAAAAAGGAGCTATACTGTAGCAACCAACTGCAATGGGGTAGGGAATTTAAATTTAAATTGGGCATTTAATGTAGGAATACTACTCACAGCCAATGAAGCACTAACACACAGGTAAAAGAGCGCAAGTTTTACAGAGTTAATTTGCAATATGTCTGCATATGTACTAGCAACCACATTGTAACAGTTTTGATGTATATTAGGGGTAGCCAGCCCTGGTTCTCCACGTATTCAGGATATCCCTGCTTAAGAACAGGTAGATCAGAAGGGTGTGAATGCAATGTAAAGCAATGTGATGCATGCCTCTGTTCATTAAAGGGCAATCATAATGTTAATACTGCCCAATAAGCAGACCTGCTCACACGAAAGCAGATCTCCAGATGAAGCTGAGGCTGCATTGCAAGTTCCCAGTGGACCAGCGGAAGAGCAAAACAAGGGTCTGAAAAGAGTGCTCCCAACTGGTTCCACTTGAAGAAACTAAATTCCTGCACTTTCTTGTGCTGTGCAATGAAGGTCCCCACAGATCCTCTGTATCAGGCTCAAACATCCAACACACTGGGTCTATACAGGACTACAAATGCAATCCTGGAGTTTGCAGCTGAGAGCCACATACTTCTTGGTTGAGCCCCAGCAGAGGTGGTCAATTTTTGGACCGCCTGAACAGCTGACAGAAGCCATTTTGGGTTGTTAAGTAGAGTTCCAGGCTTTTTACCAAGTTTGTACCTGATTATCTGTCCCTGACTGAGCAACAGATTGATTCACCTGCACTCAAGCTGCATAGCCTGTAATAATACACTGTTGGTAGTTTTTGTGAACCAGGGTTGGCTGCCTCCAATGTAAATACTATACCGGAGGAATGAACAAATGGACATACTTACTTTTTATGGGGAGACCATTGGTGCCATCTCCCAAAATGGAATGGTCTTCTAAATCGGTTTGAACACTTTTGTTAATAAGTGATGGTGCTGTGTCTTCAACAGCCATATTTTCTTTTTCACATTTTTCTGGAGCAAAAAGATAAAATAAATAATATTGATGTTGTGTGGTAAGACATTTTACATCAATCACATTTGACAAGTTATAGAACACAGCTGCAGGCACAAGGATAGTAGGATCACTTTCTGGCACACGTTACAGAATAAGAGGAACATTTTGTTTTTCAAAATACCAGGCATGGGAAACCTGAGTCCCTCTAGTTTCTTAGAACCACATCTCCCACCATCCCTGGCCAGCCATTGGATGATGGGAGTTGTAGTCCTCAGAAGCAGAGGGCACCGAGTTGACAACAAAGTGCAGGAGGGAAGTACATTTCAAAGGAGTAAAAACTAGAGAGACTGAGGTTTAGATGCAATGTAAAAATTTTACTTAAAGGGATAGTAATGTTTCATAATAAAAGCAGCTCTAATTAATCATCATAGTATTTGGACTTTGGAGAGTGTTATTTCAATTCTGTCAGAGTTGTAGTTCCAGAGTAATTCAATGACAAAGAATCCCCCTACCGCCCCTTTTACTGATGTAACACTGTGCAGCCAGATCAGAAGGGAGGTGCCCAGTAGACTGCAGAGAGGGACAATCTTCAATTAAGATAAGGGAAAAACCTGAAACACTTGTCAAGGGGGGCAGGGCTTTCATTGTTCTCATAGGAAGAAGATTGTTCCCTTCTGTTATCTGTCTGGTCTATGGACTGCATTCCACATCTGAGAAGAGATGGCTTACACTAGGTAAAAGGGGCGGGAGGGGAAACTTTGCTTGTGAATATCTCTCAAACCATAAAGGTATGAGAGATAAGACTTTTATCGTTCTTCATATTTTTTTACTGCCTACAAAATAAATTAAAGCTAAAACGAAGTACTACTATCCCTTTAACTGAGAGGGTGGTAGATAAGTAGAATAGCCTACCGGCAGAAGTGGTAGAAGGTTAATACAGTGATGAAATTTAGTCATGAATGGGATAGGTATAAGTTTTTAGGTTTTTACGGTAGGAAAAAATGAGCAGACTAGATGGGCTGAAATTCTATGTTTCTATATATCTTCAAATATAAAAAGAAGGAAGACTGTATTCAGGGTGACTGGGAAAGTAAGTAAAATAAGTGAGTCTTATTCAGGAAGATACAGTGAAGCAATTTTGTAGCAAACCAATTGCACCATAGGAGAAATATAAAATTCCACCTGATGTAAAAGGGGCTTGTTTGTACCTTAGATAGGCCTCCATATATTGCTCCAAAATGAATTGGAGACCTCTATAGCATTCAAGAGGTTAAAAGCCCCCATTTAATTAAAAAGGAATGTCTACTTTATACAACAGTTGGTTTGCTCTAGAACTTCTCTTTAGCCTCACAAATAAGGCCCAGTATAACCTAAATTATATGAGATACATAAAACATGTTAGCAGCCCTCAATATGTCTAGAACAGTATGTATCACACAAAGGGGAGGAATTTTGGTGCATAATGCAAAGATCAGGATCTTTGCATTATGCACCATTTTGTTTTGTTTGTAAAGAAAATAAGACCTTGTGGGGAAATTGGGATCCCTCCTGATGTCCCCCTGGCATTGATCACCTTTCTAAAAAGATAGGTCATCAATGAGGTGACCCAGAATGTGATCACTGCCTTTCCCTACCACCTCCTCCTCAACATGGCGTTCTATTAATGACCAGGTTGAGTAGAAGGATTCTCAAGACCAACACACATCATGTGCCCAGGTAGTGTACATGGGTATCTGTGGCAACCAGTGGGCAATGGAACAAGGCTGGGGGCCAGGCAGTGTACATGGGATTGGGAACGAGGTAGGGAGGCAGCTGGTAGCCACGGATCCCCATAGATGCTGCCTATCCCCCAGCCTTGTTCCCTTGTGCGTGCACAACATGTACGAGTATAAAATATGAAACAGATCTGAGGGGGTGATTATGTACTGCTTGGTGTGCATTGTAAAACACTACAAATAGAGGGCACCCAATAGTGTAATATGTCACAGATACCAACAGTAGATAGAAAACAAATGGGTACTCACAATTGTAATGATCAGCTGAAATCAGACTGACTAATGCACAAAAGGAGAAATTGTCCTGTCTCTGTTCAGGAAATGGCGATGTATCCAAAAATCCACATCAACAATAGAAAACGGCTTCGAAAGATAATATATTATATAGAATAATATTTATTGTAAAAATAACTCCGCTTTATCAAAGAGAAGTAACTGGTAGAGTTTATACAGACAATGTAAAGGAAGCCATTAATAACATCTACATTTAAATAATATCTCATTAAACTCCATTGGTGTATGTCGGTCCAATCGGCTGCTCACACATGCTCACCTTACCAAACAGACATAGCCTGCCACGGGACCTCGCGCAACTAGAAGCAAACTTTTGTACTAGATCTTAAACATTTATTGTTGTGATTTTATATTATCTGTCATCATTTGGTTGTGTCTGCCCGTTCGGTAACCCACACGTGTTCCCTGGACAGAATGTCGCAGTGACGTATATGATGTGTGCTCTACACTAGTCTAGATGCGCGAGGTCCCGTGGCAGGCTATGTCTGTTTGATAAGGTGAGCATGTGTTATTAATGGCTTCTTTTACACTGTCTGTATAAACTCTACCAGTTACTTCTCTTTGATAAAGCGGCGTTAAGCCGTGAAACGCGTTAGACAGGTCAGAGTTATTTTTACAATAAATTTTATTTTCTACTGTTGATGTGGATTTTTGGATACGTCGTCATTTCCTGAACGGAGACAGGACAATTTCTCCGTTTGTGCATTAGTCAGTCTGATTTCAGATGACCATTACAATTGTGAGTACCCATTTGTTTTCTATCTACTGTTGGTATCTGTGACATATTACACTATTGGGCGCCCTCTATTCGTAGTGTTTTACGTGTTCAAAGAGAGAACATTATAAGAGGATCAGCCTAATGTGGATGTGATTTCGAATCATTGCAGTGAATAGAGATTATATGAGCCTGGAGTAGTTCTAGATTTTCCCCACTGCCATTCCAGCTGTTTTACACATAAGTGTAATTTCAGCACCTGTGTTTGTGAGTATTCATTCACTGTGGTGTTTTTGGTGGCGGTTGATTTTTGGAAGTTTCAACACAGGGGCCGCCTCCTGTATTTTTCTCTCTTGTTTCTACATTGGTGTGCATTGTGCACCCCTTTGGCTTTCAAATGGTTACAGAAGTGATCCTCTCCACCCCCCTACTAAGCAAGTGGGGAAGCAGAGAGAATGCTCTGACTTCAGGGTTATCTACTGCTGGTGATGTGTGAGGAAGAGCATCCCTTCCACATTTCCTGCAGTTTGACAACCCTCCATGTTTATGATTGATTGAGGGCTGTTACTGCATAGGAAACCACAGAGAGATCCCAACTTCGCAAGTCCCAGGTAGGCAAAGTTGAGACTCTGAACTCTGGTAGCAGAGGCTGCTATCGGAGTCTAGTGCATGTGGTGAAGTGACACATTAACATATAAACACTCCCCTATGAATAAGATAATGGCTCATTATCCTGCATTTTCATATGGAAATGACTCATTATGCTGCATTTCAACCGTCAATGTGATGAGCAAAAATATGTAAACCTGTCGAAGTTATGTCAGATTGATGTCGACATGGGCAGATTTTTGTCAAAGTGATGGGGATATGATGTTACAGACATTTTAGTACATACTATCGGTGTGCCTTCTGCACTGCTCCAACAGGACATCAACATTATGAGCCCTCTTCGACCTTTACTGCATCTCAGCCAGGGTGGGGTGTAACGTTTCACTAGTCACTAGTGAATTTTTCCTCTGACTGTTGAGCCTCATTCATATCTTTTCAGCCTTGAGTATCAGCAAGGTTGTTTGCACAGATGTGGCCATTTAATTAGACAATTATCTAATGTTGCCAATTAAACTGCCACTTTTGTGGTAAGAACAATTCAGTAACGCCAGTTTAATTAAAAAACACAAGTCCCAATGCCATATGAGACCAATATCGCATTCTAGTGTCTGTTAGAAAAAGAGGCTTCGACAACTGACTGCTCCCTACGCTCTAAATGGGAGGGTGACCTGGGCTGGCTGGAGAACTGGGAATTGGAGATAGATTTTAGAAGCACCAAAACAGTAGCATTGACTACTCTCCACCAGCTGATACAATACTCCATAGGTCATGTCCAGTTATACTGGCCTGCTGGAAACAGGTGACATAATATTTCCCTAGTCTTCAAAGCCCAGTGCCTATTGATTCTAAAACCTGTATTGTATCAGTTCTTCCAGACCAGCTGGGCCCTGGTTCAGAAAAAAATTTTCTCAGGGAATTATTGGCAATGGCGATGAAGGTGGTGGCTATGATATGGATGTCAGACAAATCACCTACCTCCTCTAACAGGATCAATCTCATTTATCACAACATCACACACTATAAACCATAATATCTACATACAGGCTTCCCCAGAAATTCTTTCAGATCTGGGATGTCTGGCTTGCTTTTAAAGGGATAGTAATGTTTTATAATAAAAGCAGCCTTGGAAAGTGTTATTTCAGTTCTGTCAGAGTTGTAGTTCAATGAGTTGAATGATAAAGTATCCCCCTCCTGCTCCTTTTACTGATGTAACACTGCTCAGTTCTGAGCAGCAGGGTGTATCCAGGTAGATTGCAGAGAGTGACAATCTTCAATTAAGATAAGGCTGAGAAACCTGTCAAGGTGGGCAGGGTTTTCATTGCTCTCACAGTAAGAGGATTGTCCCTTGCTTTGAGCTGTCTGGTCAAGCAACCAGATTCCACATCTGAGGTGAGCAGTGTTACACTAGATAAAAAGGGCAGGAGGGGTAAACTTTATCATTCAATTACTCTTGAACTACGACTCTGGCAGTATTGAAATAACACTCTCTATGGCTCAAATACTATGAAGATTAATTGGAGCTGCTGTTTTTGTGAAACATTACTATCCCTTTAAGGCTTCTCCCCACATATAATGTGCCCTGTAAGATGTAATATGTCAATACGGACAAATACTCAATTTACATACAAAGTTCCAGCATTTTGGTACTCTGTTAGCTCTTGGAGGGGTCATCACTGAGAAGCTGAGGAGTGCTCTGCCTTCTGGGAGCGGGGTTATAATTATTTTGTTCAACATGTTCTGGATAGTCAACTCTGTCGCTGTTCTGTATTTACTATACAAACTTTATAAGTAAACATCCATCTTTGTTTGCACGGATATAACTTTTATACATCGTACTGTCCTTAGTAAAAAGAAAAAAAAATGGCAAGTAGCAGGCAAGAGGTGGATCACAGTTCTTACTGAGTTAATCTGCCCCATCTCTGCAAGTTGAATGGTCAGAGGAAAAGCCCTGCAAGCATCCATGGCAATCAGTCACCTATACATATCTGAAAAGCTATTGAAATTAGATAAATGAGAGGAGCAGTATATTATGGTTAGCTATGGGAATTGTACACAAGAGTAGTTAATGTTTGGCTGTTCCGTAGTTGGAAACTCCAACTCATCATCCCCATATAGTCAATAGCTGGGAAGTCCAACAAGTGGAGTAAAAAAAATCATGCAAACATCATCTAAATCATACCACTGGGCAAGATTAGTATCCCTGCAAAACAGGACTGATAATTACAAGAAATGAAGGCTATAACCTCACCAAAACTTGAGAAAAAAAGCTTTTTACTGGAGCATAATCGTTGAAAACAACACAATTATACCATACATGTTTTGTGACGGACACATCACTGTGTCCATATTCAAAATGCTTTGACACCTGAAGAAGTGATGTGTTCATCAATAAATGCATAGGGTATTGCATATTATTGATTTTAAAGGGAAAGTAACGTTTCACAAACACAGCAGCTCCAATTAATCTTCATGGTATTTGGGCCATGGAGAGTGTTATTTCAATGCTGTCAGAGTTGTAGTTCAGGAGTAAATGAATGATAAAGTATCCCCCTCCCACCCTTTTACCTAGTGTAAGCCACCTCCCCTCAGATGTGGAATCTGGTCCTGGGACCAGACAGGCTACAGCAAGGGACAAACTTCTTACTGTGAACATAAGGAAAATCCTGCCCCCTTGACAGGTTTTTCCTTTTCCTCACGGAAGACTGACCCTCTCTGCGATACATCCAGACAGTCTTACATCAGTAAAAGGGGTGGGAGGGGGATATTTTATCATTCAATTACTCGAACTACAGTATTGAAATAACACTCTCCATGGTGCACATATTAAGAAGAGTAATTGGTGCTGCTTTTATTGTGAAACATTACTATCCCTTTAATGTTTATGTTGCACTAAAGAGCTTTATTTCTCCATATATTAATTTTTATGGAATTCCTGGTCCATGAGTGGTGTGATCTGGGGAGACATTACACTAAACAAGCCTTACTAAGGCTAGTAGAGGCAATTTTCCTTGGAAGCAGGTCATAGACTCAGTTTCTTGAACTTACCCATCCTATTAGACAGGGGTACTCTTCTTACCCAGTAGTATTACCCTTACACGTTTTGCTAAATCTTATCTTATTCCCTTTATCACACAGTCTTCACAGGACCAGCTGCATTTTGAAGTGAAGACGTAGCACCAGGGAATATGATGATAAACGGAAGTGTATCTTCTGTTAAAGAACAAGATTTATCTAATTTACCTGTTGTTGAGCATGGGCTCTTATGAGTTGAATAAATAGAATGGAAGGTCCAACAATTAACTACCCCTGCCTAGGAATAAGTGGCTCTTAATTTGTTTAGCAGAATACTTTAGTAGGTGCCCTTCATACAGCGGTCAGATAGAATTATTTATTTTTTGTCATTATATCTGCGGTTTCTTGTATACAGTGATCTGTGTTCAGTCCTCCCTCTAGGACACATTCTCGAAAAATAAACAATAGGCTTCAACGGACTTCAGTGACTCAAAGGACAATGTAATGAACACCCCCTCTACTCCTTGAGGGGCTCAACAAATTAAAAGCTACTTATTCCAAGGAACAGTTCTGCTTTAAAGACCAAACCAAATTGTAGGAGATACTCTTCCTTTAACAACATTTTTAAAGAGCATTTTCATTAACATTCATTTTGATTATCTCTGTTCTTTAGGACATGATTGCTCAAACGTATTTGTAATCTTCTTCAACAGTGTGCTTATTTAAATATAATAAAAAAAAATATTAAGCATATGCTTACTATATGAAACAGATATTAAAATTAAGAATGTGTTCTATTTAGGTTGATGCTTGTGATTATAATTCATAGGCCATGGGACACATGAACAATTCCAATACATATCTTTATTGTTTGATATATGAATTGATACAGTGGAAGGCAAAGGTACAGATGCAATCAATGCTATTGTAATCGCTCTTTCAGAAGATAATGCATTATGCAAATCATCGCACACAGCCATTTCACTAGCCATCCAACACTATTTTTGTGGCTAAATGGAGACTACATATGTATTATTTATTATTACAGGCCTTATGTAGAAAAACAAAACATGCAATTCTGGAGCATACAAACTATACCATAGACAAGAAATTAAATAACACAATTACCCGTTTATTTAAATGGGGATTTTATTTTCTTGAATGCTACAGAGATTTACCTCAATGCTTTGCAATTTATTGGTGATCTCTGTGGTATTCAAGGTGTTAACACCATAGCTGCTTAAATGAGAATGTGTTTTCCCTTCTCCTGTGGTAAAGTTTGTTTGCTAAAGAACTGCTCCTTTTTTCCCACCCTTTCTGCAGAAGCTTTTTTTTTTCATAACATAACTTGTAAATATGCACATTCAATGCACAGTCATTCATTATGGTCATCTTTTTTAGATGTGAGGCACGCCTTTTGGGATCTTCAGGTTGCCAGATGTAACAGTAATGAGATCTGTACATACTGGTCCAGTATTGCAGTTATAACTGTACTTTCTTGCTTCAACATTTCAGTGTTGTTTTTGATACATTGCCAGCCCAACAAAACGACAAACTACTATAAAACAGATGTTTCATAGTCACTGAACAAATATTAATGCAAAAAATGAAATAAGCACATATTCATTAATACATGGATCAGAAAAATCATCAACAAATGTTAATTTGTACAGGCCAATTATACAACAACAGATAAAAAAAACTATCAAAAAGTAAGATTGATATACTAAATGTGGAGCAATTCTGGAGTAAACTAACTGCACAATAAGGAAAAAAACATAAAATTTCCCCTGATCCTCATAGGTTTAAATGGTGGTCGCAGTGTGTGTGTGTGGGGGGGGGGGGGTTCAGAAAAATTACACTAGGAAATACCCATGAAGCCGAAACAGGGTTTTTTTTTCTGTGCTTATAGATACATTCTTTTCTCTTTTTGTGGAATCCAGGCACCATGGGTAAAGTAAAGAAAAAGAGACAAGCGCAACCTCTAAGTGCAGTAAATCAAATATCACCTCAATGGCATATATAATAATATGTACTCACAAGACCACTTCTTGCATGTTGTGCCCGTAAGAAGAAAAAGAGAAAATTCTCTTCTAGTCGTTCGGGACCTTCAGTAGAACCTCTTATAAGGTGTCCAATGCACTACCACTGTCACATGTGATTAGACCACATGGAACTAGTGCTGTAAGTTGTTTGCCATGTGCCGCTGTAGATGTGCCGGAAGCATGGGTAAAGTATCCTCCTTTTGGAGACAGGGCACTTGAATAAAGAATTCTCTAGAGGCAGAGACTCCCTCCCAGCTCACCTTTACCCTTGCTTATGCTATGTATAACAAGACAATAAAAAGGGAAGATGGTAATCTGTATTAGAGATCTCAGACAACCTGTGTGGGGTGTACTGTGTTCAACAAGTGAGAATATGATTTATTGGTAAATACACAAAAATCCCCTCTTTTCTTTTGTCCACTCTGGATGACATGAAACATGGGTACATACCAAAAGCCATTTGACTAAGATTCTAGGGAGAGAGAGAGAGAGAGAATAACAGCCAAAATAGTAGAAAGACTGGAGGAACACAACCACAACCCCTTGTCTTTGCACCAGTTGTAAAACCAATGCCACACTGTACTGTATGCTTTAGATGAAACAGGATTTCTGGCATTCATCACAGTAGCAATAACAGAATCAAAGAAACCCTTCTCTCTCAGAATGCTAGCTTCAAGAGCCAAACCATCAAAACTAACTTCTTTACACCTGCAAAATACAAAGGGCCCTAAGAGAGTAGATCCAGAAGAATGTGAAGATGAATTGGTTTGACAAATGATAGGTTGAGAAGATGTGAAAACCAAGGAGTGATCAGGATTACATGCTCCATCCTGACCTCCTTCAACATTCTGGGAATAAAGGAAACACAGCAGGAGAACCTGCCAACGTTGTGCCCACTGCATTAACAGAGAGGATCCTGGGACAAAACCGGGGTTTTCTTGCAGGGGGAAAGAGAAAGTGAAAGAGAGAGTGAAAGAGAATCAGAGAGAGAGAATGACATTTGCATACACTGAAACAAATCTGTCAGCAGCTAGTCCTGACATCTGTGCCTAAGCTGCAAGGGAAATAAGCACCATATGCTCTTTGCCTCTTCTAGCTCAGTCAAGAAGACAAGTCAAGATGGGGCAAAGACAAGCCCTCTTGGTCCCTTTAGTGACTGGAAAGTTGCTCTACCACATAAAAACACCCATCACCTGAACTGACCCCGATTAACCCCTCTGTTGCTTGACTGGCCTTTAAAGGGGAACTCACCTCATTTAAAGTATTTCTTTTTTAAATCTTGCTTCTCTATAAATGTTAAATCTGTTTTTTTTGGGGGGGGCAGTTTAAAAAAGTTTCACTGAGATTTCGGCTTTTTAAGTTGTTCCCAGTTTCCACCTCCTCCTCTGATTGAGGAATTGAGGAATCCAGCATGTGAGCTGGAGCGATCTCTTGGAGAGTGCTCCAGCTCACATGCTGGTTTCCTCCATCATAGTAGGAAGTGGCAGTGGGGAAGAACTGGGGAGGGGAAGAGGCTGAGATTGACAAGCTGTGGTACGAAGTGGTGCCACAGCCTGTACTGAAGTGATGTCACGCGACGGAATTAGAAAGCCAAAATCTCTGTGAAAAGAGGATTTTAGTCTTACCTGTTAAATCCTTTTCTCTTAGTCCATATAACTCGCAGGTACCATGGGGAGGAGACAGATGCTCCCAGTGGGCTGAAAAGCATTCTAGAAGTGCAAGGGTGGAGTCTCCCTCTCCTCCATATCAGGTTACGTCACTAGTCCCTGCCCAGATAGACTTGTGAAAAGCCTACTAAGTAAAATAGCAAGAAAGAAGAGGGGAAAACTCCTGTGATCAAAGAACCCAAGAGGACTCCCACGTCCTGTCACAGGAGACCCAGAATGGTCCCTTTCACTGGGTGGGAGACCTGTGAGTTACACGGCACAGCCCAAAATAAGTGTCAATGGACACTGAATAACTGATAACACAGCACACAAGAACAAGACCCAACAGGGCTCAAACAGTTAAAGAGCTAAAACAGCACAGAATAAGAAAAGTCCTAAACAGGCAAAGCAGCCTCCAGGACTTTCCTGCCAAAGCTAGCTTCAGTCAAAGCCAGGACATCAACACGGTAGTGTTTAGAAAAGGTGTGAACAGAAGACCAAGTGGCTGCCTTGCACAGCTGTTCAGCAGAGGCCTGATTCTTGTAGGCACAAGAAGCCCCAACAGACCTGGTGGAGTGTGCTGTAATGCGGAAAGGAACAGGATTCCCTCTGAGCTCATAAGCCTTGTGAATGGTAGACTTAATCCAGAATGCAATAGTCACCTTAGACACAGCCAAACCAGCCCTAGGACCCTCAAGGATTATAAAAAGAGCATCAGTCTTATAGACAGACTCAGTACAGTGCACATAGATTTTAAGGCAACATACCATATCCAAAAAGTGGAGATCCCTCTCCTTGTCATATTTAGGGTCAGGACAAAAGGAAGGCACAACAATCCCCTGATTGATGTGGAACTCAGAGACCACCTTAGGAAGAAATTCCTGAGAAGTGAGTAGAATAGCCTTATCCTTGTGAAACACCAACAAAGGTTTGCAGGATAAGGCCTGCAATTCAGCAACTCTGCAAAAAGAGACGACAGCCAAAAGAAAAGTCATTTTCCAAGTCAAAAGATGAAGAGGAATGGTAGCCAAAGACTCAAAGGGAGGCCGCTGCAAGACTCCCAGTACCAGATTAAGGTCCCACTGAGGAGTGGGAGCCTTAAAGGCAGGGAACGCATGAGCGACACCCTGAAAGAAGACTTTGACAATACAGACTTAACGGTCCAGAAGGTGACTGGAAAGAGCCTTCAGCAGAAGGTTGAACATGTAAGGAGTCACCTGAATCCCCCTGCTATGCAGGTAGACAATCAATGCTCTTAAGACCTGTGCAAACACCTGAGAAGCAGTGGTAAGCCCAAAGGGCAGAGCGTGAACTGGAAGTGTCCCAAGGAGCAAATGAAAATCAGGTACTTCTGACTGTTCGGATGAATTGGAACATGCAGGTAAGCATCCTGCAGATCCAGAAATTCTCCTGGACACATTGCTGCAATGACAGAGCACACAGATTCCATCTTGTAGTGAGTATGGACCACAAAAGAGTTGAGATCCTTGAGGTCCAAGATGGGATGGCTGCCACCATCCCTCTTGGGGACAACAAAGAGGTTTGAATAAAAGCTTAAGCTTCTCTCTTGAGGCAGAACCAGAGCCAGGACTCCCTTGTCCAAGAGAGCCTGTACTGATCCATTGAAAAGAAGCAACTTTTCTTGACCCAGAGTAGTCCTTGAAAGGAAGAATCTGAACAGAGGCAGGGATACAAAGGGAATCCTGTAGCCTCCTGAAACCACATGTAATACCCACTGCTCCATAACAGAGCCTGCCAAAATGCTTGAAAAATGCTGCAGGCGACCTCCCACAGGTAGGTGCGGAGCAGTGTTCGGCGAGTCATACCGAAAGAAGGTTTGGTGGATTTGGATTTGGTGGAGGAGTGTTTGGACTTCCACTGCTTCCTGGGCTTGGGGGTGAAGTGCAGGGTGCTAGCCTGAGACCCACTCTGATTTGTCCTTTGCGCTTCACTTTGGCGTGGACAAAAGACACTGCATCCACGCCAGATTTGAGCATTTGGAGACCTGAGACAACAGAGTGCTCTTGCCCCCAGTGGCCTCACTGATGATTGGCTTCAGTTCAGGCCCAAAGAGAGAAGTGTCCTAAAAGGGGAGAGAAATCAGTGACTTCTTAGATGAATGGTCAGCAGACCAACTCTTAAGCCACAAAGTGCTTCTAGCAGTAACAGAAAAGGCAGAAGCCTTAGCCTCAAGCCTGATGGCATCAAAAAGAGCATCAGTAACATGGTTCTGAGCCTCAGACATGTTGGCTAAAGGGGCCAAAAGGTTCTCCTTAGGGGCACCTTTGCAGACAGCGTCAGTAAGCTGCTCAGTCCAAACAGCAATTGCTCTGTTTACCCAGACAGGAGCCATGGTAGGCCTCAAGGCAGCAAAGGCAGACTTCAGAATAGCCTTAAGCTTCCTGTCTGTCAAATCCTTAAGTGCCGTGGGTAGAGCAGTAGACTTAGACAGTCTAGAAATAGGGGGATCAACCTGAGGAGGTATAGCCCACTGAGCCAAGGCTGTACAGAGAATGGATACAGCTTAGAAAAGGTCTTGGAAAAATAAATATGCATGTCTGGTGTTTTCCACTCATCCAGAATAAGCTGGTCCAGAGTTGGTTTAGGTGGAAACACAGTAAGGGATTTCTAGCCCCTTTGAAAGACATTAGAAGAAGACTGGCTCGCTACAGGATTGACAGGAATCTGTAGGGTAGTCAAACCTGCCTTAATAAGACCCTCTGTAGAGGGCTCACGGTAAGCCTCAAAGGGGTTGCCATATGTATGGGAAGAAGCCCCTTCTGCATACTCCACTTCCTCAGAATCAACCTCAAATGAATCCTCCTCAGAGGAACCAGAAAGGTCAAGAATGCCAGGGACCTTAGTGGCCACAAGCCTGAACAAGGTGGGGGGGGGGGGTTTCCAAGATTAGAGAACCCCCTGAAGGGAAAGAAGGAATTGAGCCATAGAGGACTTTAAGTCCTTGACCCAAAGTGGCTCTTGTTCAAGGCTGGAGGGCCCAGGTGGAGCGGTAGGGGCCACAGCGCATGAGGAGCATAAGTGTCCCGAGTACTCTCTAGTAAGCCCCGCTTGGCATGAGGAACAGTAAGCAAGGGTGGTCAAAGACACCCCTGAGTCCTTAGCCCAACATTCTAACAGGAGAAGTGTCAAAACAGTGAGAGGGAACCCAAATACTGTCACCCAGATTAATAAATCACTTCAGAAGCCCTTCTGGCAGGTGAATGGCTAACCTGTGGAGGAGAGTAAGGGAATCCAAGCCTCTGCTTAGAATAATCTGGCAGGTTAATGGCTATCCTGTGGAGAAGAGCAAGGGAATCCAAGCCTCTGCTTGGTGATCGAACTCACAGCCAATCAGAGAAAAGCCCACAAAATGGGCATTGTGGGAATTGTAGTTTCTCTCTTTGTAGTTCCCCAATAGCACTAGAACCCCCCAGGGACCCCCAAGACACTGAGGATGTGAACCAGAATGTAGGGCAAGGAGAGACAAGAAGAATGAGCCCCTCTCAACTCTGTAAGTGGAACGGTTGCAGAGATATGTCCCAAAGAAATTTGTCTAATAGAAGTCATTGGAGCCATTAAAGGTGTGGAATTCATAAAATTGCAAAGTTTAGAAAAACGAATAAAAGTACCCCAAACACATACAGAACATGTAGGGACCAATAACAACTCACATATTCAATAGGAAAAGTGAAAAAGAAGGGATTAAACACCACAAAAGCAGCCAACCAAGCTCCAGTGACCCAGGGAACAAACAAATAAATACCCAACATGGGTGCAGGAGTTATAAAGAATGCCAGGAAGACCTCTGCGGAGTGGGGAACTGTGGGACAAGCAGACCATGGCACTCAAAGGGTTGCACACCTTTTTAGCTGGTCTTCTTTCTTCAGATTACCATTGAAAAGCAAACTAAGTAAAACTACTTCCGGTCATCTAACCAGGAACATGGAACAAGTCTATCTGAGCGGGGACTAGTGAGGTAGCCTGATATGGAGGAAGGGGAGGCTCCACCCCTGCACTTCTTCTAGAATTGTTCCAGCCCACTGGGAGGAGCTGTCTCTTCCCCATGGTACCTGTGAGTCATATTGGACGACGGAGAAAACATTGTTTACAAAAAAAGTACTGGATTTAACCCCTTAACAACCCTTGACGGTCATAGTACGTCAAGGGTCGATTTGACTGAACGACCGATGACGTACTATGACCATCATCGAATTCCGGGCTCCCTCCGCTGCTGCGCGCCGTTCGGGGAGTCCGGAATGCAGTGGAGCAATAAAAAAAAAATGCTCCGTTGTCATTCAGTCGCGTCCGGGTCCGGATTCCCCGGTCCCCAGAGTTCCACTTTACAGCATCTAAGGAAATTATTTGTGGCCACACAAGGAACTGAAGGGCTAAATGTTTTTTGTTTTTTTTTTGCTTTTTGTTTTTTTAAATTTGCCTCCCCCACTACTTACATACACTACAGTAACAAAAATGAATACCTGCATTGACTATGGGATCTGTAAAGCATTGAAGTGAAGTATATTGCAGTCTATATGGCAACAGAGGGGTTACTCAATACAGATGTAAAGAGTAAAGGAATAAAGGGTACAGAAAGTGAAAAATACTGATCCCCATCTTTCTACCCTTATCACAATAAGATAGTAATGAATTTAAATGAACATGTGGTCCATAATCCTAATATCAATTAAAAATACACAATAATTGAATCCCCTTCAACCTATTCACCAGATCACAGGGGATGAAGAATATCAGAACATTAATTTGTAGCCTATTTTATATGCAAAATAAATTAATATCCACTGACTGCATATTATTAATATTTGCCATAATATATTATATTTAAAATAAATAATGGTCTGAACAGGGACAGGGAATTTGTCACATTATTACATTGTGGATTAACCTTTATGACAAAGTCTCACTGGAAGTGCGAATACCTTTGACACTTCCACGGGATGACTGCAATTTACATCCTGTTCCTTTACCATTGACAGATCAAAGAATCTGCATCAGAACTAAGCTGATCTTATCTGCTTTCCATTCTAAACATTGCAATGTGTACTTATATTTAACCCCTTAGGGACCCTTGACGTACCAGGACCGTCAAGGGTAAATTTGCTCGAACGACCCTTGACGGTCCTGGTACGTCACGTACTTTTTACTTACAGCGCTCTACCGGGAGCGCTGTAAGTAAAAATAGGGCATGAAATAGACCGCTCCAAGATCGGAGCGATCTGTTTCAAGCCCCATAGTGATGCGCCGATACACGTGACAGGTCACGTGTACCGGCTCGTCAAAGTGCCCCTATGCGGTCCTTAAGGGGTTAAGAGATGTTTTCATATTTATCTGTATAACATGCCTGAGGAAGAGACCTGAGAAGTCTTTGAAGCTTGCATCCTAAATCTGCTTAGTTAGCCAATAAAGGTATCAGCTTGACTACATTTGCCTCCCTCTTCTAGGGAACAGATGGATTCCAGGCACATTACAATTGATTTACAGTCATCCTTATCTACAATTAGGTGAGAAGTAAAGAAGGATAATTCCCTTAGGCATATTAAAGGGATAGTAATACTTAAATTTTACTACACTGCATCTTGTAGCCCTTAAAAAATAAATTAAATGCCCCCAGTGCCATCTCTCAAACATTTATGGTTTGAGAGATATTCACTTTCAAAGTCCCTCCCTCCCTGTCATCAGCGCTCTAGCTGACTGCAGGGGAATCTGGTCCTAGGACCAGCCGGCGGCTCTGCAGCAGAGCCAAGATTGCGTTATTGAAAAGGAAATCCTTCACTGAAACGGTCTTCTACGCATGCTTGCAAACCAAGCACATGTAGAAGACCATTCCAGTGAAGGATTTATTTTGTAATAACGCGATCTTGGCTCTGCTGAAGAGCCTTCGCCAGTCCTGAGACCGGATTCCCCTGCAGTCTGCTACAGCGCTGACGTCAAGTGAATATCTCACAAACCATAAAAGTTTGAGAGATGGCACTGGGGGCATTTAATTTCTTTTTTTTAAGGGCTACAACATGCAGTGTAGTAAAATTTAAGTATTACTATCCCTTTAAGTGAATATAGGTACCTTGTATTAAAATGTATTATACTTTTCCTTGTTTGTGATCCACTGAACAGTAGGAAAAAGGCAGAAGGCCACCAATGCAGAGTCTGCATTGTGTTTACAGATGGCATGATGCACCTAAAAAGTACATAAGACCCTTATAACATGTTCCTCTGAGTGTGTGGTTGTACAAAAAGGATAATTGCTTGTTAGGGGTGTTTGTTAGGGTGTTAAAATAAATCAGTTTGAATAACTTCTGTATACACAGCAGCAAGAAAGGTGAGTCTATGTCAGGGGAATCCTCTCGAAGTTAAATCTCAACAGGAGTGGGACTTTACAAAGGGGTGAGGCAGGGTAGGTCATGAGCACACCTGGGAACTTTCCATTGATGTCCACCCAGAGGGGAGTCCTCTGCTGCAGTAGGGGGTGAAAAAAGTGATGTGAATTGTGTCAAAAAGGGGCGGGGCCTGACGCGAGCAGGGGCTTAAAGGTATGAGAAAGAGCTCAAAAGAAGGCTGGAGAAGGAGTTACAATGGGGGAAACAGCAGGAGTGGGTAGAGTTTCAATAGAAACTCTCCACATCCGGAGGAATCAGCCTCTGTCCGGTAAAGCAGTGTCAAAACCGGAGTCTCTGGGGCAAATACGGAGAGTACCCATGTATGGTCATGAGTGATTAAGAAGTGAGGAATGAGGAGCTGGGGCTATTTTTTGGACAAATATTATTTTAACCCTTGAGGACCAGAGGCATGAGCAACAATTTCTTGAAATGAGTTGTACACCCCTTTGGTTCAAGAAGAAAGGTTTACTAGGAAAATGTGAGACAAACAGGGAGAATCATTTTTGAAATCAACATGCATTTAACCCTTTGAGTGCCAAAGAGGTATCCAACTTACGGCTTTTGCAATGCATTGGATACCACTCTGTCACTCAAAGGGTTAAGTCCCAACTACTTGAATATTTTTGAAGAAAGCACATTCCCCACCCCTAGGGAAGTTACAGTCACACAGTCTCAAATGATCTGTTCCTTTTTATACAATACTAGTGTAAAAGCCCATGTACATGGACCAAGGTCCGGGTGATGTTAACAATTTGAATGCCAGAGGGGTACGCAACGCATTGCTCTGTAATGTGTTGCATACTCCTCTGGCACTCAAAGGGTTAAGTGTCCGGTCCTGCTCTGCATCCTGCCTCCGACACAGTCAGCATTCCTACACCTCCCAGCATTCTGTGCGTTCGGGCAGTCTCTACTGCACATGATGGCTTCTGACAAACATCCTAGCAAATTATTATAAAGGATAACCTGCAAAATGTTTGTGCAAACCAAGAAATGAAACTGTACATATGCGTGCTAAAACTGACACATCTATTTTTTTTGTTTTATTGAAAAAAGTTTTGTATTGAATAATTTTATCTGCAACTGACAGTCTAAATGAGATCATATGCAATGCACAGTAATACCAAGATCAGTCTTCTCGAGGGACTCTGAACTGATCTGCAACTTTATCTTTAATATGCAGATTCTCCAAAATGTTCTAAGAGGAGTGTGATAATGAAACTGCTGTTAACATGAAAAGAGTGACTAAAAGTTCCAGGAAAGCTTTTGCTTCTGTTATGAAATGTCATGATGAAGATTTGTGTCTATGAGTCATTGCATTGTCATGTGAGATATTTATGAAAGAAGCGTCTCAATCACCAGGCAACCAGCCAGTTGTTTTTTTGTTTTGTCAAATGAAAATATACATTTTAAACTTTGGAGTAGGAGTCTTTAACCCCTTAAGGACCATTGCCATGCCAGGACCGTCACGGCGGTCCGGCACTTAAGGACCAATGACGATCCTGGCACGGCATGGAGTTCAGGGCTCCCGGCGCGGCTGCACGCCGCTCCGGAAGCCCTGAACCGGAAGCCATAGTAAAAAAAAAAAAATGCCCCGTGGTCCACAAGTGCCGGCCGCACGGGATCGTGCTGGTCCTTAAGGGGTTAAGGATTGTCTATTAACCCCTTGGATGCCAAAGTCATCTAAAGCATTGCCAGATGTATCTAGTATCCAAGGGGTTAAAGTCAGCTGCATTCCATTTTCAGGCTTTATCTGTGGAAATTCACAGCATTTTTTCCAGTCTTGCAAGTTATTAGGTCCCGCAAATAATTACAATAAAATGTGTGGTACTATAGGGTGCAAACTCCTCAGGACAAGGGGTTAAATAAAAATAATAATTAAAAAAAGATAGTTGAGTCTGTATTTCCTTAGACTTATCATTGCACCAATTTATTTATTTACTAGTATTGAAGGCCCATGTACACGGGCCAAAGTGCCAGCCAGAGGCCTCCCGGAGCTAGGTGCGGTGGGCCGTTCAGAGCGCCGCGCTCCAGATCAGCTGTGCCTCTGACTGGAAGCCGGCGCTTTCGTGCAGTCTCTACTGTGCATGACTGCATCGTTCGTACAATCTCTATTGCTCGTGACTGCATAGTTCGGGCAATCTCAACTGTGCATGACTGCATCGTTCTGGCAATCTCTACTGTGCATGACTGCATCGTTCTGGCAATCTCTACTGTGCATGACTGCATCGTTCTGGCAATCTCTACTGTGCATGACTGCATAGTTCGGGCAATCTCTACTGCGAATGACTGCATTGTTCGGGCAATCTCTACTGTGCATGACTGTATCGTTCGGGCAATCTCTACTGTGCATGACTGCATAGTTCGGGCAATCTCTACTGTGCATGACTGCATAGTTCGGGCGATCTCTACTGTGCATGACTGCATCGTTCTGGCAATCTCTACTGTGCATGACTGCATCGTTCTGGCAATCTCTACTGTGCATGACTGCATCGTTCTGGCAATCTCTACTGTGCATGACTGCATAGTTCGGGCAATATCTACTGCGAATGACTGCATCGTTCGTGCAATCTCTACTGTGCATGACTGCATCGTTCAGGCAGTCTCTACTGCACATGACTGCATTGTTCAGGCAGTCTCTACTGCAAGCGTGCAGTTACGCACAAAGGGTGCAACGCATTCTAGCACTTTGTTACTTAGATAATAAAGCAAATTGTGAAACATAGAAAATCCTTATGTTTTCAGCACCAAACTGAAATTATGCCACTATTTTACCACTATTTGCAAGAACACATGAAAAAGCTTTCTTATTTGAATAATGCTATGGCTTTTTAACCCCCTGAATGCTAAAGCTCTCTCCAGCACATTGTGAAGGGGTTAGATCAACAATTTTATTACAAATTCATTTTGTTTTCTAAATATGGGAAAACACTTGCTAACTTATTTTACATCCAAGAAACCACTAAAGTGACCTTATAAAATGTGGGCTTTCCTGTGCAGCACTGTAGTTTGCCTGACAAAAATGGCACAAGTTCCAGCACTATACTAGTAAAAAATACAGCACACGGAGAATGATGTACTAAGAAGTACTGGGAGAGATGCACTATGGTTTGATAAAGGGTCCAGCATGGTGATATTGTGGCTTATTTGCACTGATTTCATCTTATGACATGCACCAAGATGTCTTCACCATTATATCCTTGTGAATATGCTGCAAATACACCAGCATTGCCAGCTTTACACCATCATCCTCAGGGCGGTCATTTTCTTCCTGATGTGCAGTTCAACAAGGGTCTCATAAACTCAAATCTACTACTTTCAGAAAGTGTCAGCATCTATCTTCGTACAGGTTCAAGTACTACCAGCCCACAAAGAAAGTATTTTCTATTGGTAAAAACCATTTTAGATGGAAAATAGGAGACGTGAAATAACGGTTACTCATTTTGTACTTCAACCATAGTTATACTAAGAGCATAACAGAGAGGCTTTTGTCAATACTTCACATGACTTGTGCTTCCCATGTAAACCCATGTTAACCTAAGCACCAACCAACATCTTGGCACAAAATAAGCTTATAGTCATGGTCATCATCACCTCATTAAACCAAGTTACTGTAGCCAAGGCTATACACACCAATCAGCATGCAGAAAATATTGCTTACATTTTAGAAAATACACAATTTCTGCACTGATCTTTCAGTGCTGTCATTTCAGGTATTATATGCCTTCTATTAAACACATTATCATAATGAACAAAAAAAACACTACCACCACTAATAGGCCTAACTACCTCAGAATGCCCTAGTTAACCCCAATCCCCAATCAGTACCTTAATACTTTGCTAACATATGGGTTACGATAGCGAAGAAACACTCTCTTCAGGTGCCAAGTTCAATTATAACACAAAGGCAGAACATATTAAGTTTATACTTAAAAGACAAAAAAAATCTCAGTATAAAGAGATAATAAAAGCAGATATAATTGGCATAGAGGTATAAAATAAAAATGGCAAATGCCTATTCACATATTGTCAGTCTGCACTCTAGTGGAAGAGTTGGAAAACAATGGTTAAACTTACTTCTCTTCACTGACTGCCACAAACGTTGTAACAGACACTGGGGTGGTGCTTGTCATATGTCTGCTCTTGCCAAGAACCCCCTATCTGGCTTAGAAGAAGGGAGACACTGGCCAGTTCTTTCCAGGTATGCGGTGGTTTAATGGCTCCTACATCTCTCAAAGCCATGCCCCCTCTTGTATTAGCCATTTGTGCATCGAACAGACAAAACATAAAAGAATGAGCAGCTTAAGACTTTTATTACTAGGGAGAGATAGAAAACAGTGATTTTTGGCCTTATCAGAACATGACTTCCAACTATGATCCAGCTAATAGATTCAGGTGAAAGTATCTGCATTAGTACACAACTACATGAGACCATATGTCTCCAATGCGACTGATAAGTCTGCTGGTACAGTAGTGGCTATGAAACAAAATAAAAAATCTGACAACCAATATTTGCATTTTCTGCATGCATACAAGACAATTGCACTTAAAAAGTGCTTTATATAAGCAACAACAACCAAAAAAAAAATAAAAAATAGATGTAATTCTGGAACAAACCAATTGTACCATAAAGGGAGAGAGAAAAAAAAAATCACAAATATCTCATGGATTTAGGCTTTTAACCCATAAACTGCTAGAGCAGTTTGCAAGATATCAATGAGTAAGTAAATGGATAAGCCAAAGAAATAATGCAATTATTCTTATGCCACTTACAGGCTGGCAATTCCTATGTTAATCAATAGGAGTGAAAGTACTGACACTCCCACATTGGTGTGTGCCTTTGTGAATGACTGAATCAAAAAGCTAAGACATGTTTTGCTTTCTCTGCTACTTATTTATATCTTTCAGTCGATGTACAGTTTACAGAACGCATATAACAAAAGTAATATTTAAACTATTTCTAATAATTAGTTTAACCCTTTATATGGCCAGAGAGGTATGCCACCCATTGCAAATAATTGTGTTGCACCTCCTTCTGCTCCTTAACCCTTTTAGTGCCAGAGGGGTACGCAACGCATTCCTTTGCAATGGTTAAATTGTTAAATTATGTGCTGTAGTCCTCTTTCATAATGGTACCAATTTGCACAGAATGTTGTGCTTTTGACTATTTGATTAATTTCTATTTACTATTAATTTCTCTCCCACACTGCTAAATAAATCTCTAAAAAGGCTTCTCACTACATTGCTGTAACCAATGGAATGCCTGAGCCCTCTCCAAAGATATCACAGAAGGACAATTGGCCTCTGTTCTTCCATAAAACACCATGTTGTTGTTGTCAGATGAGGTCAGGAAGCAGATGGAAGTCTGACGATTAACTAAGGTCCACTCAAAGAGCAGGAGGAAAAAAAGCAAAAAAAGAATAACTAAAATTGTTTTTCCCAGTCCTTATTTTCTTTAAGCACTACTACAATATTTAACCTGATTCTGTACCAAGTTTTCAGATATGCACTGTGCGTTCGTGTCCTCTCTAGCATTCATGGGTTAAAATCCCTATTTAAATAAAACATTTTTCTGTTCTCAACTTTCGTTCAGTTGGTTTAGCCCAGAATACCTCCACTTTTCTGTAGATTTACAGTCCAAAGTGGCCTGAAGTAAATTATTTATCAAATGTTGAATGTCTAAATCCTGAAAGCATTCTTTTCCAGTTTGTCAATATAGAGGCTATCTAGACCTGAATCCATCTTCTGGTTTGTCCTAGAAGTTGATTGGCTGGGAGGTGCATAAGCACTTCCCAGCCAACAGGAGACTGACAATTTATTTTTTATATGCCAGTCTCGGTTCAAAATTCCAGCACTCTGACTCGGGTAACGGCCTAAGGGCGCAAGGATGGCTCACTGCTGGTCCAAATGCCTTCTCCGCTGGAGGCGGAGGAAAGAGGGTAAATGGTAAATTATATTTATATGTCATGGGGGCTTTAAGATGCCACCAACAGTAACCCTTTGAGTGCAGGATGGATTAAAGGTAGCATCTTTGGGGGATTCTTTTTTAACAGGGAAAACAGCACTAACGGATTTTCTTTTTATTTTAAAGCAAGAAAGAAGATCAGAAGAAAGAAAAGAAGACTGAAGAAATGAAGACAAGAGAAGAAAGAAGAGAACATAAGTGAAGAAGCAGGACAGTGGATGCCAGGTAAGTGTTACATTTCTGACTAGTTTTAGCATACTCGTTTGACACTGTCAGACGACAGTTTGCTTTTTTCCTTTGATGTTCCCACAATTCACGCTATTTAGTGCGAGTTGTGGGAACAAAAAACAATAACAAGCATTTTGCAGCACTTTTTGCCATGTACCTCTCCAGCAATAGAATATCTGGGGTACAGCTGATTTCTTTTTTGGAAGTTACTAATTTTTGCTATTGGTAATAGTATCAAGCCCCTAGTCTGCCCATTTTTCATACTGTAAAAACCTAAAAACATATTTGGTCCTTGTCTTATGTTCAGGACAGCCTTATGCCTATCCCATGCATGCTTAAATTCCGTCACTATATTTACTTCTACCACTTTTGCTGGTTGGCTGTTCCACTTATCTACTACCATCTTAGTGAAGCAAAACATTCTTACATTACATCTAAACCTGTGTCCCTCTAGTTTTAAACTATGGTCTCTTTTTCTAACATTTTTACTCATTTGAAATGTACTTCCCTCCTGCACTTTGTTGAATCCCTTCATGTATGTTTCTATTTTATCCCCTCTCTCTCTCTCCTCTCCTTCAAGCTATGCATATATATAATGCTTTAGTCTATCCTGATATTTATTTTCTTGTAAACCATTCACTATTTTAGTAGCCCTCCTCTGAATTCTCTCTAGAGTATCTATATCCTTCTGAAGATGGGGTCTCCAGTACTATACACAATACTCTTGGTGAGGTCTAACCAGAGATCTGTAGAGTGGCATGACCACTTTCTGCTACTAATGCCCCACAGCTATACAACCCAGCACCCTGCTTGCATTCTCCACAGCTTTGTTACACTGCTTGCCTACCTTTAAGTCATCAGTAATAATTACTTCCAAATCCCTTTCTTCCATTGTCTCTGGCACCATAGTACCCTTAATACTATATTCTGCCTTTGGATTGTTATATCCCAAGTGCATTATTTTACATCTATCAACATTAACCCCTTAATGTCAGATGATGTGCCAGGACCATCATCAGTGTTTGTGAGTTAAGGACCAGTGATGCCCTGGCAAGTCTTGGAATCCTGGGAGCCCAGAATGCCTCACTGTAAAATTTAAAAAAAATGCTTTGGTCCTCTGGGACCGCCCACCCTCAGACCAAGCAATCCTGAAGGGATTAAACTGTATCTCTCACACTATTGTCCTTTCTTCTAAATTACCTAAATATTTTGTCTACCCTGTTGCAGATCTTTGTATCATATGCAAAATGGCATACCTCACATTAAAGGGATAGTAATGTTTCATAATAAAAGCAGCTCTAATTAATCATCATAATATTTGGACTTTGGGGAGTGTAATTTCAATTCTGTCAGAGTTGTAGTACAAGAGTAATTCAATGACAAATATCCCCCTCCCGCCCCTTTTATTGATGTAACACTGCTCAGCCAGAGCAGAAGGGAGGTGCCCAGGTAGATTGCAGAGAGGGACAATCTTCAATTAAGATAAGGGAAAAACCTGAAAAACTTGTCAAGGGGGGAAGGGTTTTCATTGTTCTCATAGAAAGAAGAAGGTCCCCTTCTGTTATCTGTCTGGTCTATGGACTGCATTCCACATCTGAGAAGAGATGGCTTACACTAGGTAAAAAGGGGTGGGAGGGGAAACTTTGCTTGTGAATATCTCCCAAACCATAAAGGTTTGAGAGATAAGACTTATATTGTTCTTCATGTTTTTTTAATGCCTACAAAATAAAACAAAGATAAAACAAAGTATTACTATCTCTTTAAGACCTTTTGCAATATCACAAAAAAATATCCTATATAATAATTCGCTAAATCGTGTGTAACGCCACGACATGCGCAGTACACACTGCTGCGTGTGCTGCAGTCATGCGCAGTAGAGACTGCCGGCGCTGTGGCTGATACAGAGCTGGGCACTCCGAAGGAGCGTCCAGCTCTGTATCAGCCGCGCCGTGGGTAGTCGTCGCGACCTGGTTGCAGTGGCACTGTGGCCCGTGTAACGGGCTCTTCAACTAGTTAAAAATAATGGGCACCAGAACAGATCCCCAAGGTACCCTGCTAGTAGCACGACCTTTGCCTGAATTTTCTCCATTGACTACAACCCTCTGTCTCCTGTCACTCAGTCATTGCCTTAACAATTCAATTATTTTTACATCCAGACCCACACACACTGCAATGTATTAATGAGTCTTAAATGAGGGACAGTGTCAAATGCCTTACTGAAATCTAGATAAGCTATATCTACTGCCCCCCAGTCGAATATATTAGTTAGCCAGTCAAAATCTGAGATTAGTTTGACAAGATCTCTGTGCTGTAAACCTGTGCTGTTTGGGATCTTACCAGGTCATTTAAATTCAGATATTTAACAATTCTTTCCTTTAACATAGTTTTCATCAATTTTCCCACAACCTTTTTGTGAAGTGTTACTATATCTGCTACCTTCAAATCTTCTAGAACCACTCCTGTCGATAGCGACTGAATGAATAATTATTTTAAAGGTTTTGCCGCAACACTAAAGTTATTTTAATAACTTTGGGTGTATCTCATCTTGTCCCATCAGTATGCGCAATGCCAAGCATCGGCTGGAGTGGTGTAAAGTTAATCAGAATTGGACTCTGGAGCAGTGGAAACGTTCTCTGGAGTGCTGAATTGCTCTTCAACATCTAGCAGTCCTATATGCTACTCTGGGTTTGGCAGATACCAGGAGAACTCTACATTTGGCAAACACATTGATTTTTTTCTTCTGCTAGCCATATATTTATTAATGAGATTCCAATGCATTATTTATGAATGAGAGTTTTAGGACATGCTATGGCAATATGTTATTTGAATATGCAAGGTGGTCTAGGCTGGGGTACCCAATGATGCTCATTGGTGTGAAAAGGTCCACATACATCTAATGTCTGTGCATTCCCATGCATGTAGTGTGTCTAAGGTTTTCCTGGTATCACTCTCTCTCTCCCTTTAAGGCAAAAGGCTGACAAATAAGTTTGATTAATAATATATACCTGAGAGTGTGTATGATTGTGCATGTGAGTACTGATGGTGACATACAACTGTTAAACTCACCTATTCTAAAGATGGTACATTAAGTTATTTGCATACATCAATGACAATAGTCCTTAAAATCCTTCACTATTTTGTGTGGAAAGATAGAACATACCTTTTTGCAAAATAGTGCAAGTCCCTCTAGCTTTCCAGAATGAACAAGCTACTGCAACATAATAAATTTATTAGACTGTGCCCACTGTACAGCACAGAGGAGCATGAGGCTGATTTAAAAAGAACTGGAACAATTCTGGAACTAACTGCACCATATGGGACAAATAAAAATCCCAAATAATCAAACTGAATTAAATCACACTTGAGTGTTAGGAGATCTCTCATAGACCTTTCTAGCAAGGAATTAACCCCTTAGTGACCGGCCACGCAGACACGCGCTAAAGTAATCCGTTGTCCCTGAACGGAGTGCAGACTTGCAGGGACACGGACTTCCGGGACGTACATATACGTTCTCTGTCACTAAGTGACAGTTTCTGCGGGACGTACATGTACGTCCATTGTTGGGAAGGGGTTAAAAGCTGAATTTAAAATCAGTGATGATTTGCATGTCACCTATGGGGCAGTTGCCTTGCCTCCAAATTGATCTTTTTAAAAGCAACCTCTAAGGGCCATACGTTCAATAGCAAAGTTAAGGTTTTCCGAGAAAACCAATTGGATTATAGGGGTGAACTAAAAATTCCAAAAATTCACATTTAGTTAAATGGGGATTTTAACCTATTGAATCTCCATGCATTGTGAAGCACCTCTAGCATTCAAGTGGTTAAAATCCCCACTTAAATCAAACTTTTTTTTTTTACTTCTCCCCTATACTGCAAGTGATTTGTCCCAGAACTCCACCTTTCTTTAGAACATATGGCCCTGTGGGTGTGATCTCTGTAAACACATTTGACTAATCACATGCAGGTAAGGGTCACTGGGAAATATGTATAAAAACAAATTGCAGCATTTCTAGGAAAAACTCTGCACAACATTCATATAATTAACCCCTTGGATGTCTGCAATGTATTGCTTTGTAATATGTTGAAGACCGATCTGGCTACATAAGGGTTAAAAGCACCATTTGTATCAGTGGGGGTGCTCATTTGTTACATATGGGGTCTTACTGCTAAAAAGAAAAGGAGAAGCAATTCTAGGGCAAACCAAATGCATCATAGGAGACAAATAAAAATCCCCTTTGCGTTAAAGACGATTTTTGTGTACTTCTTTCTTTCTTAGTCCATTTGGAAATGAGGAACCATGGGGTAAAGTAATCCCCCAAAGTGGGGTAGGGCAAAAAAGCTCGCTGGAGGTTTCCTCCCTACTTCACTTTAACCCCATAAGACAGAAATGGGGAGTTTTAACATATGGCAAAGAGTAAAAAAAACAAAAATAATAATAATAATAAAAATTAAACAGAAATAGGGCAGGAAGGTGGTCACCAGAAATAGCTTTTTTCATCTGGAGGGAAGGCCTGTGTCCAATGTTCTCTTTCATCCACTGTGGAACACAGGAAACATGGGGATATACCAAAGCTATCTCACCAAGATTCCTGGGAGGTACATACCTTTGAAAAATAAAAAATAAAAAAATCACACACTCACAAAATAGCCCCTGAGACAACCCAGAAACGGGTATGAACCTCAGGTGTCAATGGACACTGACGCACCAAACTAAGTAAGAGCATAATATGTTACTAAACCTTTATCTGATAAATGGGGCTAGACAAAGAAGGAAGAATATTTCCTGGTTAATCTGAAATCCTGAAACCACCTTGTGTACAAACCCAAAGGAAGTCTGCAAAACTGCCCAATCAAAATGAAAGATCAAAAAGTGTGATTTACAGGACAAAGCCTTTGTTTGGCAACTTCCATTCCTCAAGATCCACCTGATCAAGGGAGTAATAGGGAGGGAAAAGAACCTCATCCCTTTTGTAAGTCATAGAAATGTCCAGAGAATAATTTAAATTTGAGTTCCCGGAAACCATTTAATGCATTGGATGCCTCTCTTGTACCCAGAGTTAACAGTCTAAAACTGCCAGAAGAAGACACTCTAATATGAGTCAGGGTCTTCTGAAAATGAATCCCCAAAGGTAAATTTGGAAGCAATAGACTCCTCCTCATATCCCCTCCTTTCTACAGCAAAGGAATCCCACTCTACTAGGGGACTGCCCTTCAACAGGCTTAAACATTATGTTGGATGGAACATGGTGGAAAAGGATTCCTGTGAGGTTTTAATCCATGCAGGCTCCTTTTCAGAGGAAGAGGAGTCTGGAGATTGCCATTAGAGATGAGTGAAAAGTCAAAAAAACACTTCCAGTGGTAATTTTCACTGAAAACAACATGACATGTGGAGGTGCTGGGAGTGGTAGTGGTATGTGTGGGCACTCTAAGGCTTATCTCCAACAAAAATTTAGAGACATACTTCTCTGAAGCAGAAGCCACATGTGAAATTTAAAATGAAGGAAATCTTGGCAAACTCTCTGATATATCAAAAACATTTCTATTCTGTGCCCTGGGAACTTGTAGGAATGCTTCTTCTGCTTTTAGTACTGGAATCTCTGGCGTGTCGATGGTGTGTCTCCCCCAATCAGACCTGTGGTTGGGCTTCTGGTGGGATCTTAATGAGGATTTGCCTGTGTAATCTTGCTTTCCCCCTGGTCACATGCTTCTTACACAGACAACAGATGGCAACATGCTTAGCTTTTGAATCAGGAGTGACGTATCACCATACTCTGTACTTCATTGAGTGACTTCATGGTGCAGCTCCCCATTAATGTGAAAAAGCACAAAAAAATAACTGTAGTGGTCAGGAAGGGAAGAAACATAACTGTAGAAGAGCCAAGTATAACAACAAAACCACATACTTCAGATTGTGGCTGTTAGACACAGAGGGACATACTAGCTGGACCTGTACACTCAAACTGGAATCCTCTATGCAATAGAGACAGAAGAGTAAAGTTCTGAAAGTCATCCTTAGGCGGACCCAGTCTGCACACTGATCCATATCCATCCTGGATAAACTTGGGACACAAACCTGCATAATGGGGCATTGAACAGCTCCATATAAAAGTTAGTAAAAAAAAAAAACAAACAAACACACAAGCTATGAGAATCTTTAACCTGGCCATCTCCAACGAGGTCACTTTTAAAACCATGCATGTCTGGCAGGTGTAAAGGGAAGGAGTCTCCATCTCCAAAGAGCTCTATTTATGCAAGTTCCCTGCCCTCCTGTGGGAGGACATTTTACCCCATGCTTCCTATGTACCACAGGGAATGAAGGACAAATGGGTTTTAAAGCCCTTAAATGATGAGGTGAGGTCTCCAAAATATTGTAAAGCAATGAGCTGGATACCTCTAATATGTAAGGGTTTAAAAGCCTCCATTAAAACTCAATGGACATTTTTTTCTCCGTTAACATGCAGTTTTATTTACATGTATTTTCCTGAAACTGTCTTCCCTTTTGCTTAATACACATGCCCCAGTTATCAGTATTATAAGTGGAGAGGATAATTACAAATCCTGACTGCAACATGTATTTATACAGACTGTTCAACGCCACACAACAGCATTGTGTCTGAACTAAATGACTAGAAATGAGGTAAACAAACAACTGCCAGTACTGTCCTGCACACTTAAAGGGATAGTAATGTTTCATAATAAAAGCAGCTCCAATTAATCTTCATGGTTTTTGAACCATAGAGAGTGTTATTTCAATACTGTCAGAGTTGTAGTTCAACAGTAATTCAATGACAAGGTATCCCCCTCCCGCCCATTTTATTGATGTAACACTGCTCAGCCAGATCAGAAGGGAGGTGCCCAGGTAGATTGCAGACAGGGACAATCTTCAATTAAGCTAAGGGAAAAACCTGAAAAACTTGTCAAGGGGGGCAGGGATTTCATTGTTCTCATAGGAAGAAGATTGTCCAGTGTGGTTATCTGTCTGGTCTATGGACTGCATTCCACAACTGAGAAGAGATGGCTTACACTAGGTAAAAGGGGTGGGAGGGGAAACTTTGCTTGTGAATATCTCTCAAACTATAAAGGTTTGAGAGATAAGACGTATATCATTCTTCATGTTTTTTTAATGCCTACAAAATAAAATAAAGATAAAACAAAGTATTACTATCCCTTTAAGATATATAAAAACCAACCAGCCGTTTTTAGTGGAATGTTTAAGAACAGTTTCTAAAAACTACAAATGGTCACGGGCGGGTCATATTTATAAAGAAGCAAAGCCACATTTGTAAACATTCTAATACTTTTCATACATATCTATCACTTAACGTTATACATACTTCCATTATGAACAGATCATATGTAATGTTAAGATTAAATTGATAAAACCCTTTATTTTCATTGCTTTTTATTTATTGCAATATATATATTTGGACCAAACCCATTTCTAATCCACTTTTTTGGAGGCTGGAGCAATATGATGCCAACTTTGCATCATGTCCAGGCCTGCACCCTCTCTAAAGGGCCAAAACAGCTGACAGTTTATTGTGAACAAGGGTGTATATTATAAAATATCTTTATCTTAATATTATCCTATATAATAATTCACTAAAATGTGCGTAACGCTGCAGTCATGCGCAGTAAAGACTGCCAGCGACGAGGCTGATACAGAGCAGGGCGCTCTGAAGGAGCGTCCAGCTCTGTATCAGCCGCGGCACGGGCAGTCTCCACTGAGCATGACTGCACTGCCACCGGCTGGCAGTGGCACTGTGGCCCGTGTAACGGGCTCTTCAACTAGTTTTATATAATTTATTGTTATTATCATTATTTATATTTACCCACCTCTTTATAAATGTTGTTATTTTGGTGGACTATATCAGTCACTGTTGCCTGCTCTGGGAGGACTACATATTTTTCTCAGGGAAGTGTTTTTCACTATAAAATTATCTCAGGAGGACGGGAATCTGCATATTAAATAACATGGAGACAAAAGTAGGTTCTGTGGGGAGAGATAGAACATCCTTACAAAGCTGAATGGATACAGTAGGCAAGCTTCATATCGGCTGCCAAACTACAACAACCAGAGACTTAATGAATGGGCTGCCATACTAGTATTTCAGAGGGCAAAGGGCACATCCCTATCTCATCATTAAACAAATCACACTCTTTGAGATTAGTTGGATAATTCAAACCCTTCCAGGATTGGCTGCATTCAAGCAACCCACCCTATTTGTTTACTTATCTATGTTATCTATGTTATTGTGCATATATAATCCTGATGTTGCACAATGTATTACAAAATAAGGGAATATACTACCTGGAACAGTTGGAGTTGTTCTAGGGTAAGTGCTACAGTCAATCCACCTACGGACAAAAAAGTGCCTCTACATTTCAGTTGAAGGACCCCTGCAGAAGTAAAAGAGCTTTTGTTCACCAGCAGAATTCACTTGTTGCAGGGAGATGCATCCAGCCAGCTTCCTCCTGTCCACCACAAGCCTGTTCCTGAGCATCCTACTCAAGGTCCTGACTCGCATGCTGTTTGTTCCAGTGGGTTGGGCATCTACCTAGGTAACGCTCTGATGCACTGCTCTTCTGCCTGATCCTCAATTTCATCCTGCATCAACATAACTCACAGCAGGGTCTAGTCAAGACAGGAGGGGCCCTCCGTCAACACCCCATATTGGGCTTTATGTATAAAAATAGAACAATTCTGTCACAAAGCATTGAAAAAAAATCCCAAAAGAAATATTCCAGCAGAGTTAAAGGCCCCAACAAAATCAAGTGGAGTTTTGGGAATGTTTTTGTCTACCCTATGGTGCAGTTGGTTTGCCCTAGAATCAATCTGGTATGCTTTTATACGTAAGGCACATTCTATTATTTACCCTTTTCTGTAAATGTAAAAAAGCACACACAACCCTCAAACTACATTTTAAGGAAGTCTGCAGATGTTCCTCTTTCTGCTTGCTAAAGTGATTTCACAATGGTAGTAATTCATATTCTCCAAATTCCACATGTTTTAAAGGGATATAAATACTTAAAATTAGAAAACAAATATACAATGTAGGGTTTATCCCCTTGAGTAAAACAAGGGTACTCCCAATGCTTAAAAAAATGTTTTATTCTAAAGTTATTACAGCTCAAACGTAATATTTTTAGATATAATATCTCAGTGGCCTGAAATTGCACAGTGACGCCGTTACTACACTATCGTATGGAGATTTATGGTCAACTGACCAGAATGGTCCATAGGTTGGTGTAGTAACAGTGCCACTGTAACATTCAGGCCAATATGATACTGCGCCTAAAATGTTCATGTTTGTGCTCTAATAAAAAAAATAAAACACATTGGGCTGGATTCTATTACAGGTGCTAATTGTATCACTGCATTTATCTCCAGTTTTCCCCATAGACTTCAATAGGAAAATGTTTGCTAAAACGGGTGTTAACATTTAGCACCTGCAAAGCCTAAAACATATATATATATATATATATATATATACACACATATGTATTACTATCTTTTTAAATTGGGCGTCTTAAACCTCTGAGTACCAGAGAACAATGCAATCCATTGGATACCTTTATTACTCAAAAGGTTAACCCCATGAATGCTAGAAAGGTCTATAACATATGGCAAAGCCATGCATTGGAGAGATCTTTAGCATTCAAGGGGTTAAAAGTATCATTTAAATCAATGGAAATGTTGGGAATGTTTATTTCTCCCTAATGGTTCAGTTGTCTTTTCCAGAATTGCACATATTTTCTTTTTTACATAAGGTCCTTTGAGTTTTTCATGAGGACGCTTATCTGTGGACCCTGTGATACATCTAACATGTCACTATGAGACGCTGACACACTGAACACCTTGGATGGATTTACTGGTCATACTTCTACTGTAACATACTGACAGAACTATTAAAAATGCATCTCCATTGACTTTAGAAATGAAAATAAATGACAATAGCCCCCAAAACAATTATTTTACCTGAAAATGTATGTAAAGGAGGAACACGCTGGCAAATGGAGAAAGCCTCCATCTTTGTGAAATGCCAGAATGCCCGACCTTAACCCTTTCAGTGCCAGAGGGGTATGCAATGCATAATGTGTTGCGTACCCCACTGACACCGAAAGGGTTAAGATACAATCTGTGATGGTGCTTTTTAACCCCTTAAGGACCGGCAGCACATGCACGCAGCCGTCACTTAAGGACCGCGGACCATTTTTTTTTTCTTGAATCCGATTCCGTCCTTATCGGAAAACAAGCCATGACGGTCCTGGACCGTCATGGGTCCTTAAGGGGTTAACTTTAGTCCCCAGGGCACACCACTAGTGAAAGTTTTCAAGATATCTGTGCTTGTTCACAGGCAAGTGATTGTGATTAATACACCTGTGCTTAATTGGGACGGAAATCATGATCTATTACAGACTAGAGTTGAAAATTACTGCTTTATGCATAATTACCAATCTGTGATAATGCTGCAACCAATGACAACTTCAGATAGACAAATGTGTAAGTTGTTTGCTTTGTTTCATTTTCTTGCACACTGTGGATATTTACGGAGATGAGCAGGCTTACCTTTTTCTCCTCTTTCACGTGTTGCACATTGAAAGACAAAAAAAAGTGCTACTTTTACAGTTACCTGATACAGTGACAGGTGACGGATTGTGATTTGGATTTTTCCACATTTGTCTATTCACTGGAAACTTGTTCATTCTACAGTAGGATAATGTAAAAGTAAATATAAGCTAGTCTATGTTATTTTGTGTAGTTACTTCTCATTTAAAACTCGGCTTGCTGCCATGCACTATTCCCATTCCTCAGCCCTTTAACCCTTTGAGTGCCAGAGACGTAACTAATGCATTGCGTTGCAATGTATTGGATACATTTCTGGCACTCAACGGGTTAAGAACCAGAGGGTTGCACAAGGTACTGTGAAGCATTGCATTGCGCACCCCTCTGATTCTTAAAAGGTTTAATACAGACTCTCTTATAAATGTAGTCACTTGTATTCCATTAAAGGGACAGTAATGTCCCAGAAAAAATCTTTATCGTTTTGTAGAGCTTAAAAAGTTCAACTATATGCAATAAATCTTCTCTCTCAAACTGCTATGGTTTGAGAGATATTTGACATTACAGTTCTCCCCTCCCTCCCCTTTTCCTGACGTCAGTGCTATGCTGACTGCAGAGGAATCCTGTCCGGGGACCAACTGGTGACTCTGCAGCAGAGCCGAAATCACGTTATTTGAAAAGACTGACTTCATTGGAAAGGTCTACAAAGTGTGGCTGGTTTGCAAGCACACTTTGTAGACCATTCCAATTAAGAAATTAATTTTAAATAACGCAATTGTGGCTCTGCTGAAGAGTCTCCTCGTGTCAGCCGACACAGATCTCCTCCTGTCAGCTTTACATCTGACAGCAGGAAACTGGAAACTTTCAATGTGAATATCTCTCAAACTATAGCAGTTTGAGATATAGGATTTGTTGCATATATATAATTTTTTAAGCACTACAAAACGATAACGATTTTTTCAGGGACATTACTGTCCCTTTAATGTGAACAGAGCAAATGCACTCTCAGCTGCAAGCAGTACCTAACGCTAAACAGTGGAAACATGCAGTAGCTGAATGCTTAAAGTAGCCATTGGGCATTGGGGGGGAATGCCAGCATTTTGAGTCCAAACACCAAGATGCATCTCCGCTGCAGATGTGCTGTCATTTTAACATAAAATACTCCCTTCTGGAGCAAGTCATATTCTGGAGGATAAACTGAGCAATACTGAAGTAAACCAGGTGTACCACTGAGGACAAAGAACAGTTAAAATGGAGCATTTAATCCCATTCAATACTAGAAAGGTCTCCAAAGCAAAACACTGTAAACAACTAGCATTCAAGAATTTAAAAGACCAATTTAAATAATTCAGCATTTGTATTTGTCCCCTTTAGTGCACTTGATTTCATCTAGAATTGTTCATTTTTAGACTCCAGAATGCAGCTCTTATGGCACGATGCAAAAAACATTTGCATCAGATAAAGGCATTTTTGTGCGCAGATAGATTTTGCACATATTCTAATCCAGGAAGCTAAATAGTGAACGCTACTTGAATTGCGCATGAAAAATTCCATTTTACGACAACAGTACACAGATTTATAAATTCATTCGTAATAGCAGTTCTTGCATTAGGCGCACTCGCTATGCCACTCACACAGATTCGTTAATCTTAGTGGTGTCATTTAACTCATTTTATTAAGGGCTACAATATGAGGGATAGTAATTTTGAAGTAATACTATCCCTTTAAAAGGCTTATGCTGCTACCCCAGCTCTTAAAAGTATATGAAAGAGCATTTACAATACAGAAGTGTAGGACTTCTCCCGTGTGGCACATCAAAATGGGTATCTATTAAGTGTGCTTGAAAATAACACCTATGTCTATACGTTAGCCTTCAGGAGACCTTACTGCTCCTTACGACCCTTGGGTTAGCTACGGCCCAGGGTTATAAGCCACACTCCTGTCACCTCACACGTTTACGATTCATTATAATTATCTGTCTCCATAAGCCCTGAATACAAGTATATAAAACAGCATCTACAGTACAGAAGTGTAGGATGTCAAAATGGGTATCTATTAAGTAAGCTTGAAAATAAAATATGTCTACACGTCAGCCTTCAGGAGACTTTAACGTGTAAAATGAGAAATCAATAAAAATAAAGAGCCATCATTCACCGATACCTATATTTTAAACATCAAAAAGTGTAGAATGAATGTAGCTATTGTTCTAAACAAGTTGTGGCTTAGAAGTCAGCAGTGCAGAGCCTAACATGAAAACAATGCAAACCAAGAGGATGTCTGAACATCTGAAAGTAATTGTGTTTGTAAACGGTCTGTTTCTTTCATGGTTCAAAAAGTCCAAGCATCTGAATATAATGAGTTTAAATGTAACTATTTGGACCTGTGTATACTGTTACAAGAATGGTACTGAATTAATGAATTGCCTACAGACTGAGATCATGTCACCTTCTATAATATGATTCAGTGGAAGACACCTTAAAAACTGAAGGTAGATACCAACAAAATCCTGGTGTCACAAGGTAAGGCTATAGGCTCTGCTGAGACAGTGAGGAGAGTGTGGGAGGGAATGGGTTAACAATACCAGACCTCTGGTTACCTGTTACTATCCCTAGCAACCACCAAATTAACCCCTGAAATCCCTCATGCACTATCACCCCAGTACTACAATTTGCTGCCACCACCAAGACTTTATATCTAGGCGTCTTAGGTTACCCCAAACACAACAGAATACAGTACAAAATCACCTTAATAATCAGACATATATATAGTTAACCCTTTAGTAGCATGTTCTACCTGAGCTTCCTTCAGAGGAGTGAGTTCTTATTAGAGAACAGAGTCAAGAGCTGATTAATTGAACATTTAATCTGAAAAAAAAGGCTTCACAGTGCTGGTTACAAAAGTACAGAAATAAAGGACATTTCCAAACAAAGATTGCACATAAGCAAAACCGTCCATAAAATAAAAAGGGAGAAACACAAGAAATCCTTAAATACAATTAGCAATATTTTAAGAGTCCTTGCGGGAACTTCGATGGTATATCGCCCTTCAGTTGTTACAAAGAATTTCACCATTTTTATCCAAAAAACAATATTAAATAGGAGTCCACAGTTGCTTCTAAGAGGCCAGACCCCCTGGGTGTTACCTGGGAGGGTCAGGGGTCTGGCCTGACTGTTTACAGCCCACTCAATCAGACCTGTCAGGGATGTTACTGCACAGTTCTACCTGAAAAAGTCATAAGGCTTCCCAAAACATACAACCCACAGCACACCTCTATAATGTTATAATAATCATATTCCTCGTATCTGTGTGAATATCTGGACACCAAACATGCTGGGTCTAACTGGTTGCCAAGTGGCTATTCTTGTAACTCATAGCAGGAACACCTTCCCCTGGCATGTTTGGTACCCACCAGAAGGGTAAAACTTGGGCATTCTGAATATATATTTGTACTGAACCACTTTACACTATAATTACATGTTCTCCCTATTTCATAATATTTGACTGCCCCCTGGATGAACTTTCATCAAGGCAGAGGGTCAATATATTTTATGACACTCTGTTCTGCTCCGGTGATCTACTCATTCATTTTCTGGTGATGTTATCTTCTCATCTAATTTTATGGCCTAGGACTGGTGCACTTTGAATAACATACAGGTCAGCAAACAAACAAACAAATTATACAACCCAGAGGGCCAACTCATGCCTTGGCATGACACCTGGTCCATCAAGTCTTCCCTGTTCAAACAGGGAAACACAGTCATGAAAACTGTATTAATCTACTCCATTTTAAACGCAAACAATTTAGGGTCATTTTCAGACTAATAGAGGTGCCAATCTGCATACAAGTCTCTAATTTCTGATAATGCACTCTAGCTGTTTTAAACATTCAGAACTCTAATCCACTTTGTCTCACACTGGTCTCAGCAAAAGATATATATGATCACAGGGGGTTAACCCATAGAGAGAAAAAGCATGACCTCAAGAGAAAGAATGTGTATAAGTACACACAGTATGTCAAGCTGTACCAGTCTGTCTTGAATGTATGATGGTTTATGTTTGTTTGCAAAGTGTCTGTCAATTCAGGTAGAACTTGGATCACCTGTTGTGTCACTTATCAATTTTTTTTTATAAAACATATTTCAAACTCATTTTTCTCTTCACACCCACACCAAGAGATCAATTCACTATCACCAATACTAAAAAGTAACTCCATCACACTCTATTTGCCTGTGTCTCTAGCATCAAAGTTTCAGCTGCTTTTCCTCTCCCAGAAGAAAATAGATGCCCCTTTAATAGTGCAATGCAGGACTAAATGGTGTAATCCGCACTAATTATAATTTCCATTAAATGAAAGAAAAAACAAAACAGAGAAAACCAGTAGTTTTCCTGGGAATTCCCACTGAAGGCAGGAACTGCTATTTTTTTGATGCAAAATGTTCAATCATTCTAATTAGTTCTGTTTGAAACTGTGGTAGTAAAAATGCCCCCAGTTTCCAAGTTCTGCCTAAGCTCCTTCACAGCATAGTAAGGGTCGTAATATTTGCCTAGTGTATGACCTAATTAGAATAATGTGCCCCCAAAACAATTGGAGGTTCATTTATCAATAACTATTTATATTACAGATAGTTAGCACAACATGCAGACAATGTTTAATTCTCTTTAAAAAGTAGATACACTTATCTTAACACTTTGTCTGCTAGAGAGGCATGCAACACATTGCTTTGCAATGAGTTGTGTACCCTTCTGGCACTCAAAGGGTTAAAGGTGACAGGCCCACTTTAAGTTTTCCTATATAGTGCATTACATGACAGTACTGCAAAAACGAATCAGGACTGCCTCTAAGGAAGTAATGTGTTGACTACACTTTTGGTCCTTAAAGGGTTACGCTAACAGGGTTTTATTATTAGGAGTTAGTGTATATTTAAGACTTAAATAATCCTAATCACTTTCTCAGTAAACCTTTAAGTACACCTTAAATAAATGAAGGTCATTAAAACAATGTGAAATGTTTGGTACGACTTTGAATTGTGCAATAAATAAAATATGGCCATAAGCAGGGCTTACACTAACCATATGATTAGGTGTGGCTTCTTAGTGTTTTGTCTTGTGAGTAATTCTCCCTGCATAAATATCTGTGTCATAGGAAACTGGGTATAATGTCAAAAACACATTTTTAAAGTCAGTTTTTTTTTGCCAGTTTTAAATTTAAAAATGCACTTATTGAAATTGCATGCTGCAAGGCATTCAGTAGCTCTGAACGTTTAGCTAAATACTGTGCTTCAATGGATATTTAGTGAGTCCCCCCAGGTATTTAGCTATAAAGCATAGAAATGCTAATATAAAATGAATCAACCAAGTAAGCAGCGTTATTACTGCCTTGTCATTTGTTTATAATTAATTAGTAACATAGCCAACTATGACAACCGACCAATTTCAGATAGGTCATTGTAAATGGAGAAAGAATCATCTGAATAAGGGCTGGGCAACCTGAGGTCATTCAACTGTGGAGGACTATAACTCCAATCAACCCCAGACAGCCATGCAAGAGTTCTCAGAACCGTACTATCCATATGGGGAGAAGTATGCACAAATGTCATTTAACCCTTTGAGTGCCAGAGGGGTACACAACGCATTGCTTTATGAGAACCAAAACCATTTATTCTGTGATTTTGAATGTTCCAGCCAGGACTATTTAAATATTTGCACAAAAACACAGTAAATAAAATATTGCACTATAATTAATATCTTACTCTCAGAATCAATTTAATAGAAAAATGCATTCCACTGAAGGGAGTGCTGAGTATAAACGTATGACACGCTGAAAAAGAGATGCAATTATGGAACAAACCAACTGCACTACAGAGGACAAATACAATACCACACCAACTTGAATGAAGTGCATAATCCCTTGGATGCTAAAGAGGATTTCCCCATTTAGAAATGTGATGTCCCATAATGCACCCTCCCCTGAAGAGAACAGGCTTCTGTTCTGTTCAACCAAGGGCTGTGTGACAGGGGTAAAGGGGTTACTGCTTGATAGATCGAGGGTTAAGCGATATATCCAGCCAGACAAAAAGATAATAAATTGCATTTATTAGAGGTCACCACACACAAACATAGGACAACAATTACAGGCAAACAAAACAGGGGTAAAGCATAAAAACTAAACACTTCTGCTGTTCTCTTCTTGGTGTGTCAGCAAAGTTGCACAGGTTGCCAGGGGTTACAAATAATACTCACAGTCCATTTCAGCTTTAAGCTGGAGCTTACTCATAGTCCCACTAGAGGCAAGAGTGGGCGCCCCACCCACTGCGCCTGGTGCTGGATTGCATGACATTTCCCTGTATCTTTTAGTACTGACAGAGGAGTTGGGGAAGACATCCTAAGATCCTTGTGGTGGGTATATCAGGGCACTCTCTGTGGCTGAAGCCGCCTTGACTTACAGCCCACAACTGAAAAGGGTACCTGGCCCTACACAGCCCACTCACTCTAACTCTTCCGGTGAGGGCACTCACCAGTCCCAGTTTCTGCAGTACTCCTTTAGAATGCCCGTGGACCCTAGGCCTCCCACCATTATGGAGAGGCCTTTTCTCCTGGTCCTACATTTTTCAACTCTGTCTCCTCTCTCTCTCTTCCTAGCCTTTTTTTCTACCAACCCCATACAGGATCTGATGTCACAGGTACCATCAAGTTCTCTTTCTGCTTAGCCTGATGTGAGGGGGAAGATAAATACAATCCACACACAGATTTGCCGTACCCGCCTCTATCTGACCAACACTGGCTATCTCATAACACAATCTCTGTGGACAGCTAGACTGGATGGCACCATTCCTCTGTACATCATACACACTAACCAACCCATTCAATGCTGGTAAATGGCCAACACTCTCTAATGCATGCACACTCAGGGGACATTAATGTTTCAAGAATGGGAACACATGTTAATACAATGGCGATCACTGAAAACAGACACATTTCATTCTCTGGGTGACAACCATTTCATCACAGGCTGCATTCAAATATAGGAGATAAATGTTACCTCAACAACTTGGTCACCACTACAGTCACCAGCATAATCCAGTGCAAAGGCTTCATATACAAACTAAAGAGACCAAATGCCTTGATTTACCAAGCAGAAAACACAATTGTTATTCTAATTACCTTACTAGACACCTCCATAAATCAACTCAATGGAATAACATACGGTGGGATTTCAATTTTGTATTTATCTAATTTCAGATCAGAGATACGTTAACACGTCATACATTTATGCTACACCAAAGCAGTCTAACTTATTGATAATTCAGAATTTGTTAGCAGACAGCAGATAGTCTTTGGGCTTCCTATATTTTATGAGGAGTCCTTTTGCAGGTATTTCTTTTCATGTTTTCCCGTGACCCTAAGAATGGTTTAGTTGCTTTACAGAGAATTAAAATCTGCTTATAAGTTGTACTGGCCATTTTTCTGTTTAATAAATAATATTTAAGTTAAATTTTGTTTTAGTAGCATAGTGTGGTACTTTATTCAAATCATGATACTTAGTTCTGTTCAAGGTCAAACTTATTTGCTGTGTTAATACAAAATTCCCTCAGTGTGTGGACTCTGGTGAGATTCATTCATAGCACAGTGTGCAGCGCTACTGGCCCAGCACATAAAATAATTAGCATTAAGTACCAAACTGTGCCACAAAATAAAGGATAATTTCTCAAAAACTAGTGTAACATATACATAGATTGTAATTCTCTTCACAGTTAACATTTCTGAAGGTGTCAGGTCCATGTTAAACAACAGAAGAGCCCACATCAAGAAGCTGAACAACTTTGATGTATACAGTGGCATAACAGAGGCCCCCATAGCACCCAAGGTGTATGGGGGGTCTGTGTCAAAAAGGGTCCCATGATAGGCAAATTGGCCACCAGGTTTCTGTGGGAATCTCCCAGGAGGCCTCTTATTGTCTACATCCTTTTCTTTAATATTGTGTATTACTTTCTCTAGGTGGGTGTATGTCCCACTCTGTCTTTCACTTTTTACAGCATGAAAGTCAACTACCAGCTCTACTGGACATCTCTGGTTTGCAATGACATCACCAGTGCAACCAAGAGACTAGGCAGCAATGAGATGGACTGACTGCACACCAAATGAGGACAGTGCACAACCCTACTTACAGAACATAAAAGAAGGTATAGTGAGTGTGTGGGAGAGGGGATAATTTTTGTATCTGATAGCTGTGGAGGAAGATTACATTTCCTCAAGTGGCTATACTTGTGATCCCATCCATCCAAGGCACAATACATTTGAATGTGTCTGTCTGCAAAACAGTGCCATCAGACTACAGAAGGACTGCTGCAACCCTGAAGGGCTCCTGTCTTAAACGTATCATATAAAAGTAATCAGTAGCTTTCCTCCTGCTTCATTTGCCCCCACAATCCCATGCATCTCTCCCCAATTCCTTTGCATCCTACTACATTACCTGCATCCATGCCTTATAATCCCCTTTATCTGTACCCATAATAAAAACACTAGATTGCAAGGTGTGCTGTCATGAGTGTTACTAGGTCATGGAGGAGAGGTCACTGTAGAATGTAATTGGTGTTGTGATGCGGGTCACTGTAGAATGTAATCGGTGTTGTGATTCGGGTCACTGTAGAATGCAAGCTGTGTTGTGATGTGGGAACTGTGTTGTAATGTGGGTCACTGTAGAATGCAAGCTGTGTTGTGATGTGGGTCACTGGAGAATGCAAGCTGTGGTGTAATGCGGGTCACTGTAGAATGCAAGCAGTGTTGTGATGCTGATCACTGTAGAATGCAAGTGGTGTTGTGATGTGCGTCACTGTAGAATGCAAGCTGTGTGATGTGAGTACTGTGTTGTGATGCGGGTCACAGTAGAATGCAACTGGTGTTGTGATGCGGGTCACTGTAGAATGCAAGCAGTGTTGTGATGCGGGTCACTGTAGAATGCAAGCTGTGGTGTGATGTGGGTCACTGTAGAATGCAAGCTGTGTTATGATGTGGGTACTGTGTTGTGATGTGGGTCACTGTAGAATGCAAGCAGTGTTCTGATGCGGGTTACTGTAGAATGCAAGCTGTTTTGTGATGTGGGTCACTGTAGAATGCAAGCTGTGCTGTGATGCAGGTCACTGCAGAATGCAAGCTGTGTTGAAATGCAGGTCACTGTAGAATGCAAGATGTGGTGTAACGCGGGTCACTGGAGAATGCAAGCAGTGTTGTGATGTGGGTCACTGTAGAATGCAAGCAGTGTTGTGATGCAGGTCACTGTAGAATACAAGCAGTGTTGTGTTGTGGGTCACTGTAGAATGCAAGAGTTGTTGTGATGCGGGTCACTGTAGAATACAAGAAGTGTGATGTGGGTCACTGTAGAATGCAAGCAGTGTTAGGATGTGGGTTACTGTAGAATGCAAGCTGTGGTGTGATGCGGGTCACTGTAGAATGCAAGCGGTGTTGTGATGTGGGTCACTGTTTTGTGATGTGGGTCACTGCAGAATGCAAGCTGTATTGTGATGTGGGTCACTATAGAATGCAAGCGGTGTTGTGATGCGTGTCACTGTGTTGTGATGTGGGTCACGGTAGAATACAAGATGTGTTGTGATGTGGGTCACTGCAGAATGCAAGCTGTGTTGTGATGTGGGTCATATTAGAATAAAGGCTCTGTGGTGATGCAAGTCACTATAGAATGCAAGCGAGTCACTATAGATACAATTGCTTATATATGAGTGTGTGAATGTGTGTGGCCACAAAGGGTGATAAGTACCTGCCAGCTTCAACACAAGTAATTTTAGTTATATCATAACTATTTAAAATAAACCCTTCTTTTATGCATTCCTCCCTCCCTCTTCATTCTCCTTCAACCCATATTTTCCTCCCTCCATACCTGCATATTTCTGCCTCAGTTTCCTTCTATCCTCCCTTCAACTACTTTTCATCCCACTCTACTGACATCCATCATGTTCCTTCTTCCATTTCTTCTTTCTTCAACCCCTCCATAATTTCCTTCCTCCACTAAACTGTCTTTCTCCTTCCCTCCATCTTATTTCACCCTCCCTTACACACTTTTCTCCACTCCCCCATGTTCTTCTTTCCTCCATATTCTCTCCCTCTGCTTTCTTGCACCATTTTGCTTCTTTCAGCTCTCCATCTTCTTCCTCCATTTATGCATAGCTTTTTCTTCCTCCCTATATTTTTCCTCCCTCCATTATTTCATACTAGTTGAACAGCCCGTTACATGGGCCAACTTTCATTTTACTTATTCCTCCCTCGATTCAGTTCCATCCACCATACATACCTGCTTCCTCCCTCCTATCTCCAGTTACTTACTCACTCTCTCCAGGTACTTAGTCTCTCCCTACCAGTATACATGTTAAGGTTCACTTTTAAAAAGTCGCATGTGAAATATCGTGTGGCTGAAAGACGCATTAACCATGTTGCCTTGTTTAAAACGGAGACATGATGTTCTCATGTCGCCTCTTTAACCGTCGCTACTTTCTGGATTATTTTTGTTATTAATACTATGCATGCCAGCCAGCTCCAGCATTCAAGAAAAGGTATTACAATGTGTTATCGCCCGGCACAGTATGCAACCTGGTGATATAATGAAGGGACACCTCTCTACCCAAAATACGAGAAATATTTTGTAAGGAAAAACGTGAGCAGCTGCTAAAAATAAAAAACAAGAAGGACCGCTTGCCATCGTTTAAGTAAGATTGAATACTCAAATACAGTGTCTAACTTTATCAGTAAAATAATACACGTCAATCTTTTAATTTTGATATCACATTTACCATGTAAGACTGCTTGCTCTGTGCTCAAGGAGGAAAAGAGCAGCTGTGCACTTGCTAATCGCTCACTACATATGCTCCATATCCATCTCACAAAAACTGGATCACAAGAACTGCTGTTTCTTCTGGCTGTAAAGTGTGGGCTCCTTGTGCAGAGAACCTCGCGCCTCCTTAAACATCACAGCACTGGCGCAAGGTTCTCTTTCGTGCTGCACAAGGACACCACCGTTTACAGCTGGGTAGTCACACTTTACAGCCGGGGAGTATAGAGCCTGGGAAGCTGAGGCTTTAAGAAACGGAGGTAGGATGATGGCGTTAATTGGCTGCATTTTGTACCGAAAAGTTGCATTGTCTTGAATGCTGGAGCTGGCTGGCATCCATGGTATTAATAAGAAACGTAATCCAGAAGGTTGTGATGTTTAAAGAGGCGACATGAGAACCTTACACTTTTATGCAGGGTGAGATTCTCATGTTGCCATTTTAAACATGGCGACATAGTTAATGCAGCTTCTAGCCACATGATATTTAAAATGCATTGATTTTAAAAGGATACCATTTGTTAATATAAGTGGTTATGGGGAGCTGAGACATGATCTGTTTTAATACAGAGCTATGGGGTGCTGTTGTGTTGTAATACTGAATATATTTTATCACCAGGGGATGTGTGGTGCTATAGAATAATATGTTTGATTATTACTAGTTGTCCAGTTGTGATGTAAGAATAGGGAAAGAACATATTTATGGGATAGTGTGGTGGTGGTGTGTGTGTGTGTGGGGGGGGGGTTCTTAGAGTTTGCAGATAAGCCCCAGCATTAGATTTAGGTCAGGGTATTCAGCCTTTGGGGATTACAGATTCCATCAACATGGTTCAGGATAACAGAGCTGCATTTTCCAACAGCTAGAGAGCCAGTGGTTGCCTACCCCTGAACTAGATTCCAGATCAGTATATGTTTATTCATATGTTAGGTAGCCAAAGTCTTTAATCCTTTAAGAGTAATGCATTGCACATCCCTCTACTACTCAAAGGACTAAATAGTAACATGCATACATACCTAAGTTAATGGGAGGCAGAAAAAAAAAATCAGTATCAGCATTCTTTAGCAGTGCCAAATATCACAGAGAGGCGGGGAAGCAACATCCACAGTGTAACAAACAGTTCACAGAACTCTGCAAATCTCTGCAAATTGGGGCCTACGCAAACAGGCTTCTGGAGGTTAACAGCAGAAGTAACTATACAAAAACAAATATTAACAGACTTTGACAAAGTAAAACAAAGTTTTCAAATTATTCATTGGTTAACAGACCCTTAATTTCAATGTTGCATGATAAACAGTGAGACTGATTTCCAATGCTGCTAAATATGCTTCCACTTTTATAGACGTTAAAAAGATGGACCTATTTTATAGAAAAAGTGCATTTTAACATCTGGCATTCTTGCCATAATCAGTGACTAGAAATGCCAAATCCATCAGCTCATGACTTCATACTGTACATTATCCCTGCTAGAGAGGGGCCTTCTTTCACTAAAGGGGTTTAACTACAATTTTAATACTGACACAAGACAAAAAACTAAAGGGCAAGCAACTTATAGCCCTCTGACTATTCTTGGACAACAACTGCCAACATTATCAGTCATTCAATAGCCAGCTGGGGCGGACTGGAATTGTAGTCCAACAACATCTGTAGAACTTCAGGCAGTCAGCTGCTGCATTAGATGGCTGAGATTAACAAAGTAAGGTAAACCATCTCTACAAATACATACAGATTGTTTTTGTTTGTATCTGTGTGCTAATACAAAGTTTAACCCCTTAAGGACCATTGACGTGGCAGGACCATCACGCTGGTCCGGCACTTAAGGACCAGTGACGGTCCTGGCACGTCACGTACTTTTACTCACCATGCTCCTGCAGGAGCGCAGTGAGTAATACCGGGGACTGAAGTTGTTCGCTCCAAGACCGGAGAGATCTCTTTCAGTCTCCGTTCGGCATGCCGCCCCACGTGATCAGTCACGTGGGATGGCACGTCAAAGTTTCCTATTTGGTCCTTAAAGGACCTCACACCCTGGGACCGCTGGTCCTTAAGGGGTTAAAAGATCTAACAAGCAACCTTACAATTTCCCTTTCAAACTAATCATCACAGGCTTAAAACTTAGCACATCATTTGTAGCCGTCTGGATGTACAAATAACTATATTATTTATTTTTTTTATATACTTTATTTGTAAGAAGCTTAATTTTTTTAATCAAAAGCAATGTGTTATGCAGCATTTAAATCATTTATAACTGTACTAGTTTTAAAGCCCATGTACACTGGTCAACACTGGCGGCACTGCAGTCAAGGGCAGTACAGACTGCGCTTGACTAAGGCACGCGCAGCCGTCTGTACTGCGCATGACGGCTTCTGACAAACATCCTTAGCAAATTATAATATAGGACCTACAGAGGTCTCCAGTGAATGGAGGTCTCTAGTATCCAACAGACATAAGAGACATATCCAGGAAGCTATAGAGGAGAAATTGTGGAGTAAACCAATTATCATTCACTTATAAAGTGCCAGCATATTCCACAGCACTGTACAATTAACCCCTTAAGAACCGGCAGAATGGTGGCTTGACCGGCATTTAAGTACCACAGGGCTTTTTATTTTTTTCTGGAAATTAATTCAGGGGTCCCCGAGCGGCGACAGAGACCCCTGAATTCCATGACGTGCCAGGACCTTAACGCAAGTTTTCCCATGACTGTCCTGGCACATCATGGGTCCATAAGGGGTTAAAGAACTCATTACAAACATGTAACACATAAACAGATACAAATGGTGGCGAGAACACTGTTCACAGATTACAGACATCACCACCATAAGGAACAAATTAAACTCCCAACCAAATGAAATGGTATTTTTAACCCTTTAAGTGCCAAAGGGGTATGTAACATGTATTTGCAATGTGCTGCATACACCTCTGGCATTCAACAGGTTAAAACTTTGAGTGCCAAAGAGGTATCCAACACATTACAAAGTGATGCTTTGGGTACCTCTCAGGCACTCAAAGAGTTAAACCCTTGAATGCAAGAGGTCTCCAAAATATAGCTTCACGATGTACTGGAGACCTCTCTAGCATTCTAGGAGTTAAAAGCCCATTTATGGGACTTTTTAGAATTTATATTGGTCCCCTATGGTGTAGTTGGTGTGCTCCAGAATTGTTTCTCTTTTGGATTACATTTCTCAACTCATACAGACTAGTACTGACTGTGTATTTGTTATGATAAGCTTAACATGAAATAGATGACTGTAGCATATAGCCAATCTAGACTGTAAGCTCTCACAAGCAGGGCCCTCTGATCCTCCTGTTCTCCACATCTGATTGTACTATTTAATACCTCTGTATGTCTATTCCCAATTGTACAGCGCTGCGGAATTAGTTGGCGCTATATAAATAAAGAATAATAATAATAATAATCATGTTACAGGCTTAAAGGGATAGTAATACTTAAAATGTAAAAAAAAATATGTTGTAGGGTTTATCCCCCTGAGTAAAACAAGAGTACTCCCACTGCTGAGAGGTCTTTCATTCAAAAGTTATTAATTTTCAAAATTGAATTTTTTAGGTGCAATATCACAGTGGCCTGAAATTGTACAGTGGCGCTGTTGCTACACCATCCTATGGAGATTTATGGTCAACTGACCAGAGTTGTCCATAGGATCGTGTAGCAACAGCGCCACTGTACAATTTCAGGCCACTGTGATATTGCACCTAAAAAATTCAACTTTGAAAATTAATAACTTTTGAATAAAACACCTTTCAGCAGTGGGAGTACTCTTGTTTTACTCAGGGGGATAAACCCTACAACATATTTTTTTTTACATTTTAAGTATTACTATCCCTTTAAATACCCAGCAGTAGATCAATTCTTGGCAATGCTAAGTGCACCAAAGGGAAAAAATATAAACATCAAAATACCCACTTATTTAAATGGGGTTTCAACCCCTTGAAGCTAGAGAGGCCTGTAAAGCATAGGTGATCTTTAGTATTTAACAGACTAAAAACAAAATGTATGGTTATTTTTGCACCTAGTTGCAGCGAATCTGTCCTAGAATTCCTCCATTTTGCTTTTTGTATATGGTCTCCAGTAAAAATATACAATAGCGTGTAGTCCAACAATACTACGCTTCAAGGACACTTCCAACATGAAAGGTCACAGTCCTAAGACTTTGCTGGAATCTAACATCGAGTGGCATTTGTTGTTTTTCAAGCTGCCCTTCTTAGGTGAAACAAATGCAAAGAAAATTATTTTAAAAATGCTTCCAGAGAATGTATCTAGCCATAACAATGCATAAAAAATTGAAGCTTCCACTGGATGATATCATTTCCACTCAGGAAACAGAGTTTTGCCCCATGAGAAGAGCAAATTATCTAGAGCAGGTCTGTCATTGTTTTCTTATTATGAATCTGCACAGAAGCAATGGAATGCTGATAACTGAGGAGTGTCCAAACAAGGCGTAAAGACTGTACAGGATCAAGAAAGCTAATGCAAGATCATTCTTGTTGTCAAGGATAACTATTATTACTTTTCAGATAGAGATATAATAAGAAAAAAAGGAGTGTCAGAGATTATCAGTGGCTCATAATATTCTCATGTTTTGGTTTATTTGTTTTACTCAACAAGCCAAGATGGGGTATAAAAAAATAATGATAAAGAAAACCTCACATAAATCCTTACCAGACCAAGAGTATAAAAACACCTTGTCACCTATATAAAATATGTTGCATGTGGTAGTACACACTCTAACCATTGTAAGCAATATTATTACTTATCCAGCTCCAGTGATTATTTAGTTACTCTTGATCTGTGCCCCACTATATTGTGTTCCTCCTCTTAGGATGACTGGGAATGTATTAGAAGGGGCCAGTACTGACAGGAAGTCAGCTGTGACCTATTTTTACTGAACCAGAAGGTAGTAGTACATTTTTTCACCCTGACCGCACCAACTACATTACAGGTAGCATAAGACAGCACCCAAGGCAAAAGGCCACGAGTCTCTAATTTAGTATATAGTAGGGGGTTTATGCACCAAGGTGAGACTGATGTGATCATGTAAGAAATGTTTCATCCAGAAGTTACGCATATCCCCCGATCCCTCTAACACATTATCAGCCAGCTGGAGAGAGGGAACAGAGCGCTACAGTGAAGAGTAACTAAAGAAAAAATGGGACCTGGAAAGAGGTACTGGTGACATACACATTTGGCATTATTCATTATAAAATGAGGAGCAATTCTGGAGAAATCCAACTGCACCAGAGGAGAGAAATACATTAAAAAAATAATAAAATATGATGTTTTGTTAATAGGGTTGCCACCCAGCCGGTATTTTACCGGCAGGCCGGTAAAAAATTGGCTTCTGTCCAATGTTAAGTCTATGGAGGGAATGCCATGGCCGGTATTTTTTTGAAGAAAAGGTGGCAACCCTATTTGTTAAACAAGGGCCTTTTAACCCACAGAATGCTAGAGAGATCTCTAGCACATTGTTTTGTAATGTGTTCAAGTTACCTTGCAATCAAGGGGTTAAAATCCCCATTTAAGGATAGGAAAGTATTATTTGTTCAATATGGTACTTTCGCTTTGCTCTAGACTAGCTCCTCCTCTTTTGTGCATAATGAGCATACTGTTAGCATTGTGTACTAGCACATATAGGACCTTATTTATCACAATTATAGAGGTGCAACTCTGTGGGGCAAAACAACTGCATCATAAGGGGAATTTAACTTGCCCACTGATTTAAAGGGGCCTCTAAAATCCTTGAATGCTAGGTCACCAAAGTCTTGCAATTCATCACAGACCACTCTAGCATTCAGAGGGTTAAAATCCCTATTCAGATCAATGACAGCTAGTAACATTTTCCCCTGTTGTGCAGTACTTCTTTAGCCCAATGAATAAGTCAGTACTTATATAGGTTATTGTTTCACAAGTCTGAGCAAAGGGAGTCAATGTCTTATGGATTTGTTCCTTTATATTATAAAAAATGAAAATGGGTTAAATAAAATGACACATCTAGTACTTCCAAATAGCGTCCATAAAGACTAATGAATGGGCCCTACAATCTATGCAGGGCAACAGGGCCAATGACTGACAATTTCAAACTTTTATGGAGGGTCTCAGAAATGAAACTTGCATTTTTTGTTACACATTAAAAGTAGAATATTTGAATAAGAGACATGGATTGTGTAATTTCTGAATACTTCTGGTTGAGGTCTTAACTTATGACAAGATTCACTGAGTCTTTATACATACACATTCACTGGATTGATATGATCAGGTTTTCATAGTACCCAGATTATCACTGAGATCTGCAGGGGCTGTGTCATGTCAAATCATTACTCTGTGCTTATGGGCGAGGATCATTGCTATCCTCTCCATACGTGTCCTGTGTCAGCAAATTTGTCATCAGTATAATGTATATAGTAACACTGTTGTATTAGCTTTCCAAAATTCATAATTGATAAATCATCAAAAAAACTTGTTAAGGTTTGTCTATGATATATGGGAATTGGAATAGAGCTAGGTTTTCCCTTTCAGAATGCCAATATAAACTCTTCGTTGTCTTTGGAAGCAAATCCTTTCTTCATGGGCTCAAAAAAAAAAAAAAAAAAGCAGCTGTTAGACCTTGGAAAGAAAATTGTCCCTCACCCCTTTGGACACTGCTGCCTAGTAAGAGGCTTGGTTCCAGGCCTGTCAGTGTGAGAACTATATGCATGGCTTAGAATCTTTTACAAGCATCTGGAAAAATTCTCATTTCTATCACAGGGCTGAATTACACTGCAGATAATAAATGTTATCATTGTATTTCAAACATTCCTACTGAAGTCCGAGGGAATTTGCAGATAAAAGCCAGTGGTAAAGTTATACCTGCAATGTAATCCAGCTCACATTTAGTTGCCAGCTACAATATTGTGTTAGAAAGAAATGTTTTAACATCACTTTGCAGACTTCACTGGTATTCTATCTTTTATGTATAGAATACTACTCCAAGCGTAGGAGTGAAAGCCAAGTTTATCAGATAATGGAAATGTCCTTTGGATATTAATGTTAACTATGAAAATGGAAACAATTTAACCCTTTGAATGCCAGAGGGGTACGCAACGCGTTGCAAAGCAAGGCGTTGCTTACTGCTCTGGCAATCAAAGGGTTAATGGTTACAGCTGCAGCTTGACATTCGCTACAGTACAAGAATCCAAGATTAATAACCTTCAAATGGTGGCCCTTGGAAATACACAAAGACAAAAGTGGGGCAATTGCTAAGGCAAACCAACAGCACCACAGGACAACAAATAAAAATACCTACAAATTTCAAAATGGGACTTTTAACCCCTTCAATGTTTGAGGTCTTTGATGCATGGTTTTACAATGTGTTGTTTGACTTCTCCAGCACTGAAGGGGTTACAAAGACCCATATGTCTTTCCCTATAGAGCTTTTGGTTTGTCGCAATATTACTCCACCTTTGCCTTTATACATATGCTCCTTAACCCCTTCGCATCCAGGGATGTGCCAGGACCGTCACTGCTGTCTGGCACTTAAGGATCAGTGACGTTCCTGGCACAGAACCCACAGCGCTCGTGCAGGGGCGCTGTGAGTAATAGCAGGGACTGAAATTGATCGCTCCAAGACTGGAGGATCTCTTTCTCTTTCAGTTCCACGTTCGGTGTGCCGGCACAAGTGATCAGTCACGTGGGACGGAAGGTCAAACTTTCCTATCTGGTCCTTAAAGGACCACATACACCCCAGGACCGCTGGTCCTTAAGGGGTTAAAAGAATACTAAATCTTTATTATGAAAACACATTCTGTAGGATTTTTCTAAGTTTGAGTAAAACAAAAAGGGTATTCCTGCTGATGGGAGATGAATTTAGTTGTTCTATGGAGCCTATGTACTAAGATCTCTCAGCCTACAGGGATCTTAGTGCATAGGCTCCACAGAATAACATAGGAACTGGAGAGTTTATCACACTGGAGAAGTTCTCTGCTTGATCATACCTTAAGGCATCTACCCCATTTTTTTCCAAAGTTATAACCCTTTAACCCTGTGTGTGCCAGAGGGGCAACGCAGAGGGTTAAACTGTTGTCATAACATTAACACTGCCGTCTGGTATCAAGAGAGCTTACCTACAGTTCATTTTTTATTATGACAGTTATTTTGCTGCTTTCTGTGGAAGAGGTGAGCCTCTAGCTACAGTCTCATATACACTTTCATAATTTCCTGACAGTTAGACAATTTATAACTTCTGAATAAAGCAACTGCCTGCATTGACAGTGTGCTTGTTTTACTCAGTAGAAAAAAAAATTGTTTTTGCAATAACAGGTTTACTTGAATGTCTTACAGCTACTCTCCAAAGAGCATTATTATGTTAAATGAACATGTGAATAGATAACAGAGTTTCACAATATATTATCCACTTCTGGGTCGATGGTTTTTCTTTTCCCAATAAATGTTTACTGGGGTGATCCCTGTGGGTAGATGTACTAAGGTGAGTTGACCCTTTGAGTGACAGAGGGGTACACAATGCATTGCGAAGCAATGCGTTGCGTACCCTTCTGGAACTCAATGGGTTAAACTCTGCAATACCTATGTTACTGTATGAAGTCTATGCATTAAGAGCTCTCAAGTTGGATATATCTTAGTCCAGAGGCTCTATAGAATAATATATATAGCACTCTTTAGTGCATACATCCTATATAATAATTCACTAGGAAGTTTGTCAGAAGCCATCATGCACAGTAGAGACTGTGAGCGCTGCAGTCATGTGCAGTACAGACTGCCCAAACTCGCCGCGGCTGATACAGAGTGGGGCGCTCCGAATTCAGACCGGAGTCCTCTCTGCACACCTTCCTGAGACCTCTTGGACTACCATCCAAATTCGGAGCGCCGCGCTCTGTAATAGTCTCAGCACGTTTGGTCACTCTGTACTGCACATGACTGCAGCATGGGCAGTGAGCAGAGAGGGTCCAGGCACCAGCCGAGGCTGCTGGGTGGCACTGTGGCCTGTGTATACGGGCTTTTAAACTAGTTAAGACATATTTGACTTGAGAGATCTTAGTTCATAGGATCCACAGAATAACATAAGAAGATACAAATTTATCACACACAACACCTGCCCTTTCAATATTCCCACGCAGTGCCTTAAAATAAAATTTACAATTATATGAAAGTGTTTTATGAAGTAATATATAAATGGATTTCAAGACTGAATTACAGTTGTGTATACTGTAGGTGAAGTTTCTCATTAGGATATAGGGAAGTAATAGTCTATTCACTCTAAAAGTGGACCTGCCACATGAATTTTTCTTATATTTGAAAACTTAACCCAAAAAACCCTATACTCATGTTAGCTAAAAGTCCAGCAGCTGCATAGTTTATGGGATTTCACCCTTATTTCTGGAAAAACTTATCTCAGCGGAGCACAGACCTTAATTGGCATATGATACCTCAATGAAAAGCTTCATTAGCATAAGGTACTGTATTCAGGTAGCTCACCATACAGATTTATCAATATTTGATGTATCAATATTTTCTGAACTATAGAGCTGCTGGTCTTTTGGCTAAAATAATGTATAGATAGAATAATATTAAGTTTTCAGATATGCAAACTTGATCAAAGTAACAGGTCCACTTTAACTTCCTGTTGTGTCTTGGCACAGTCATTTTCAAACCTCTGACTAGGAAATGAAAGTAAAGAAAAACCATTTCCCCTATCCTGCTAAAACAGCAAATGAAATATACAATATCTTCTTTACTGTCAACATGTATAAAAGATATTTATGAATGTCTTTGAACAATAAAGATGCTCTTCCATACCAGAGAAACTAGATTTAATATATAAAAGTAATTTAACATTAACAAAAAATCCTAAATATATTAACTATATTTGAGTCAGTATTTATCAGTTAGAAAATAAGCGACATTACCAGTGGTGGGTCAGGTGGAATACTGATTTAGATATAAACAATTCGATTTCTCAAACATTAATAAGCAGAGGAAGAGAGGAAATATGCTAAATTGTTGTTTACCTGTGATTGAATATGATTAATTGAGAGATATTACAAATATGAAGGTCAATATTGTTGTTTTTCTAATGTATACGATGATCATAAAACTTCCCCCAAATCAATTTCCTTTTTACAACTGACATGTAAAAAATGTGACAGAGATTTCATTTGAAGGATTCTCGATGCAGCCCTCCAAAGCACTGACACAAGACATTGTATGCACCATTCTAAATCGTCTTGAATAATATAATTAAATAATATTGAAGACAAAAGGATTTTTGTGACACTACAATGGATACTAATAATCCAAGTGATCTACAGCCTACACATAAAGCCAGAACATACAAATAAATCTTTTCATTGACATACCAAGTGGAGGGGGGATCAAGAGGCTTTCTTCTGCAGCAGCTTCTTGTTCGGGCCCTTCAGGCCTTGGAGGTAAAGAGTCTCTCGCTTGGGACATCTGCCAGGTCTCTGAGCAAAGAATCCAATTGTAACCAATGACAAATCACAAGCAGAGACTGAAAGATAATACAAACAACATGTGAATATATAGACTGTTCATAAGTATAATGTGTGTTTTACTGTAAGTTTCTTTGCACTGAGGATGTGACAAACAGCAGTATTCTGCACTCATACAAAAGGAGTCTAGTATATGTCTATGACAACATGAAGTTAAGAAGAGAAACCTAAGTATTCACTTACTAAAACTAGCACGGAAACTAAGAGCATCAATATAACCAGAAAGTGCAGTGGCATCTGCAATAGAAAAGAGGTTTCATGTGTCAGAGGGCTGAGTAATGTATTACTTCACAATGCACTGCTCACCCTTCTGGAACTCAAATACTTAATTCAGGAGAAGCCAAATTATTGTAACTCCAGCTGTTGGGGCTACAACTCTCAGCATCGGTTGGGGATACAGTCACCCAAGAGCTGGAGGTCCAACAATTTACTACCCCTGCATTTATTGATTTTGTACAAATATAAAAAAATAGCATGATCCATTAACAGAAGCGCACAAGACAGTTGACCCGTTCAGTGTCAGACTGGTGTACTGACACCCCTCAGGAACTTAAAGAGTCATGTTACTAGTTACAGACATTATAACAATCTAAAATGTATTCAGAAAAACAAAGCTCCATAAAGAATGATGTGCAGCGGGTTGGCAGCAACATAAAGGACTACTTCAGCAGGCACAGCTTGGCGGTGAGAAAACAAAAGCACCTCGCCTGGCACTAAGTCTGTTACTTAAGAGGTAATGCATAGGCAGATGTGGCACTGCAGCGAGATATCACTATCACCACCAAACAGTCTTCACTATACTTTACCTTGCACAGAAGAAACCTTATGTTTTTTCTTTTTCCGTTAAAATCGTGTCTCTCTCTCTTTTTCAATCCTTCTTTTCAGCATTTCCGGAGAGTACAATCATCCCACTCTGGCAGACAGCCGACTGCCCTAAAACACACAAAAGGAGGCCACCCCCTCCCAGTCAGTGAGTCAAAACTTAAAGGAGCACTAACTCCTTAGAATGAAATAGGTTGATATGACTTTAAATATTTGGTTGACAGTTGTAAAAATTATTCATATATTATATTTCTAAAAATACAACTTTAAATCTCCTTTTTAACATGTGTAAACTAACCCATTCAAGATAATGGAAATTATATATGTGTTATTTATAAATATGAAATAACAGCTAAAGTCAGTTAATTCATTGTGATTAGTGTCCACCAATCCTGTTCTCAGAAGAAAATTCCCTCACAATTGCCATGGTACTTTGAGCCCTGCAAAACTAGATTTTAGATCTGACAAAGTAAATTGTTAAAAAAAAACTGATGTTAGTATGACATACAGAGCATTTAATCCTTTGAGTACTAGAGAGATATACGTGATACCCCCTGCCAATCAATGGGTTAAGTTCATATAACTCTAGTTCATTTTTAGGTGTTTTTTTTGTTTTGCTTTTTTAAAGCTAAAATGCCAGATCTGACATTTCATACACCCTTTTAGTGCCAGAGGGGTGTGCAGCGCATTGCAGAACAATGTGTTGGAAACCCCTCTGCCGTCAATAAGTTAACGACTTTATAGATAAATGTTGGCAAATATATTTTAAAAATCTAGAGATAACAAAAATCTGCAAATACTTTAGGACTCCTTAGAAGAGTGTATTATACACAACATTCTGATGCTTAATGAGTCTTAAAGCCTGTGAATGGAGAATATATAGATGCATGGGAAGTGTCCAGTTACAGATACACACCCTATCTTTGTACCCACATTAAGGAGATACAGGGCTTAAAGGAGAAAGTCAAAACTGAAGCAATCAAGGGCGAACATCCATACCACAATAAAGTGTCTAATTGATTTATATGGGACTATAACCCACTGAAAGTTTGCTCTACCATTTTTTTTTCCATACATATTCCCCATAGGCTGGCTCAGTATAGGGGTAGCACGTAAGAGGGTGACAGCAGTCTAGTAAATACAGGGATTACCATTTGTGTTCTTGACGTTCAGATATACTGTAATACATTTCTTGCATAAATCAGTGACATGCGACAAGATCCACATTTATTGTCTTCAAGAACATCAAAGGAGCTCACTTTTACAGAATGTCTAAATAGGTAGGGATATGTGGAAATGTTCACCCAAAGTGAGAAAACAGTACTTTTCACATTCTGAGGGAATTTCTGAGAAGAATGCAGTTTTCCCACCATGACCCTCAGCATTCTTCCACCGCACTAGAACTACCACACATACTGACCTCCCAGCTTTGACTTAAGGTAGCCATAGAACCAAACATACTGACCATCCAACCTTGTTCCACTGTCTGGTAGCCAGGATAGAAAATGTGAGGCCCTCCACCTGCTGCCAGACTACAACCACCTAATAATGTCAGCTGTAGTCTTACAGCAGCTGGAGGGCCTCACACTGTCAACCAATGTTGTGCTCATCAGTCTTGTCCAGTGGTAGCCACAGAACCACACATACCCCACCCCTCTCAGTCTTGTCCCACTGCACTATTAACCACTGAACCACAAATTCCAACCACCAACCTTGCTCCTTGCAGTGATATAGCCAGAATGGCACACACAAAGTCTTATCACCCCACAGAAACCAGAAAAGTACCCATAGGAACTTTCTTAGAGTTAGGGAACAAAAATTAATTTTCAGAGTTGCTATGAGGTGCTTTTCATAACATTCTTGCTGGAGAAAAACAAAAAACACTTTTTGTACTATTCCTATAAATAGGGACTTTAAAATAGATGAAACCCTTGGAAGCTAAAGAGGTCTTCAACACATTGTAAAATGTAATTGTAAAGGAAGACACACTCTGAGGCAAAGGAAAAAAATGATAGTACTTGGGTGCAAACAGTGTATGATACAGAGACATTATTGCCTTTTCCCACAGTACCAGAGAACAGACTGTGGGCCTCTGGAGAAATCTCAGAGGGCCACATGCAGCATAGGGCTGCCAATTGCCCACCAATGGTCTAAACCAGAGGATGTAAACCAGGGTGCCATGGTAAAGCAATTCAATGTGCAGTGGAAAACAGCTTAGGGTGCTTCTTTATAAAATGACAAAATGTAAAGGTTGAGTTTCAGATGTTTACGGAAGTTGTTTTTGCACAATATACTTGTTTTGTCATTCTGTGAAACCTAAAATAAATATTTGTGTTTGTTCCTTTCATGATACCCTTGACAGTGGACCTATAAAATATGAAGGTGCCCTGACATTTCTAGGCAGGCTTATAGAGGTGCCTGGAGAAAAAGAGGCTTGAGAACCACTGGTCTAAAATATACTGAGCTACAATTTAGCAGAACTCATAGTAGTACGAGTAAAATCTACAATATTATATTTAACCCTCTGAGTACCAGAGAATTAGCCAACTCATTTCCATCCAAAGGGTATTCGTCTTCGCTTTACAAGGGCCTGTGTCTCATCTTGTAGGCCAATGGTAACTGACTTGCACAGTACATTTAACTATACTTTTCTTTCCATATGATGTGTACATATCAGGGCTTGTTACTATTCATTTTTTAAGGATCAGAGAATGAGCATCTGCACATCGCCTCCAAATTAGCAACATGAGAACCGGAAAGGTGTGCATCGTAACCCATGTGGCACTCAAATGGTTAATTCATGTAGGAACGCATGATATTCCTGGGTTCAGTGTCAGTGATTTATTCAGCTTTTCAGTGGTGTCACGCTGACAAACTGTTTTATTAGCAATCATACACACATGCTGTGCATGGGCAAACTTGTCAGCAATACAAAAAAGAGATTTAACTGTCGCGCTACCCCTAAGGTAACTGTATAATACGTACTCACAATTGTCTAGTGCTGGGTCAGGTCACTGATTTCTCGGATCCAAACGTCACAGGCACAAAATCCTTGTATTTTGCCCTTAACAGTCTGAAACTATTCACGTTCCTCGTCCAGCAAAAAGTTTCTCCAGTTCAAATTGTATTCCGCTCTGTTATACCTTGTCTGGCATGATGAAACGTCCGATCTCACTGGGTGATTCACAGAAACACATCACAACAGATCATGGTTATTTTGCAGTTCACTCTGTAGCTCTCTTAATTCCAAACCAGATGTACAGACGCAGCCGGATTTCCAGTTGCAAACTGCTTCTGAACACAGTATCTTAGTTAGCAGCCATTCCAAAACTCAACACCAAAACTCCAAACGGACACACACGTACACACACACCCATACAACATACCATCACACGCCATCTAGTGCCTACTGGAGCACATAGAACTTTCTTTAAAGACACAGCTGCAAACAATTCACACAAGTTGCGCAAGAAAGAAGAGAGTGTTTGACAGCAGTAGCTGTAAGCAAAACTATTTTTTATTGTTAAAAATATGTCTTGAACAGAGATAAAGAAAAATGACTGCAGTTTGGTAACATTCCACCCAACAATTGTTGGAGATGATCTAATGGCTATATGATTTGTGGAATGGCACGTAAGGCAATCAAGTACTTAGAACTATAAAGTCTTTAAAGATCAAAATTCTGATTTTCAGACTAACCATTCTAGCATGCGAGTTGTTAGATAACCCATTTTATAATGGTAATTCGAAATTATTCATGATACAGAAGCATTGCTTGTTGCTAGGTTATCTTAAAGGCATGGCAGTTGTAAGAATCCCTATTTGGGTGTCCAACATATCTGATGGATGTGACACAGAGTGCTGCTAGCAGATATTAGCATTGTGGCTTTAATGGAAGTGGAAGCAACTGGATAATGCTGGTCTGTTTCAACAAAAAGTGAGTCTGACACGATGTTAGTGGCAGCATAGCCTCTGTCTGTGACCCATCACTTGCATCCAGGGCCCCTCATATAACCATGCGAGCTAGCAGTAGTCTAGTTTGCCATAATGGATGATCTGTCTCTGCACCAAATATAGGTAAACATTTATCATCCTTAAAGGGTTAGTAATGCACAACAATAACTTTATTTTGTGTTGTAGATATATATATATATATATATATATATATATATATATATAAGAAATTATGTGGAACAAATCCCATCTCTGAAACCTTTATGGTTTGAGAGATATTCACTGCTAAAGTTCCTGGCTCCCTCACCTTCTCCTAATGTCAGCTGTAAAGCTGACAGCAGGAGATTCAAGGCAGCCAACTCGAGACGGCTCTTCAACAGAGCCGCAATCGTGTTATTTAGAAAGAACTGCATAATTGGAATGGTCTACAAAGTGCTTGCAAACCAGGCACACTTTGTAGATCATTCCAATGAAGTAATTATTTTTAAATAACATTACTTTGTCTCTGCTGCACAGTCGCTGGATCACCAGGCTCTCCTGCTGTCAGTAGAGTACTGACGTCAGTGCAAGGGGAGGAAGGGGGGATCTTTAGCACCGAATATCTCTCAAACCATAGAGGTTTGAGAGATGAGATTTGCTCCACATTTCTTTTTTTTAATCTACAACACAAAATAAAGTTACCGTTGGTCATTACTAACCCTTTAAGTTTAGTTATAGACTTCCTCTTCTTTTCTTCCTACTTGTGAGGAAGGCATCCACGTACACCCATGTATTAAAATATGCTTGCTTGAAGGCTGGTGATTAAGTACCAGAAATCAAGGATTTATCAAATAGTGATAACATTCTGGCATTGAAGAGCAGGGCCCGTTAAATATTATTGAGTGGTGGGGGGATCTAGTGAACGATGGCCCTGGTGCAAAAATGTTTTGGACCTCCAAATCACTGTCAACTAATGAAAAATGCTAAACATTCTATTTTCGCTATCAGATGCTCCCTAATATTGTTTTGGTCCTGAAGCTTTGAGATTGCTACTCCAGTAGTTAAAACCCCTTGGGCTCCTCACTGTCTCACCCTTTAAAACAGACATAACAAATGTATTCTGCAGTGAATCACTTGTAGCCATGCACCACACATTTTCATATGTTCATTCTCAAAGGAATAGTTAACCCTTTAGTTATAATAATTCACTAAATCGCGTGTAACAATGCAGTCATGTGCAGTAGAGACTGATGTGTGTGCTGCAGTCATATGCAGTAGAGACTACTGTGCATGACTGCCCCGCGACCTGCTGGCAGTGGCACTGTTGCCCGTATAACGGACACTTCACTAGTTCTACATATACATATTATGTAAAATCAAATTACCATACAAGAAACATTCGGACAAATATACATTCAGGGACCTTACTGTAAGAGGCATAACAGTATAAGAAAAAAATAATAAGTATAAGCAATCTGACTTTACATATTATGAGATTACAGAATATGTAACATCAAACTAAATGGTTACCATCCCTTTAACCCTTTGAGTGCCAGAGGAATATGCAATGAATTGCTTTGCAATGCTTTCCGTACCTCTCTGGCACTCAAAAGGTTGAAGTGTTAACCCTCTAAGTGCCACTTAAAGGGATACTAATACTTCGTTTTATCTTTATTTTATTTTGTAGGCATTAAAAAAACATGAAGAACGATATAAGTCTTATCTCTCAAACCTTTATGGTTTAAGAGATATTCACAAGCAAAGTATCCCCCCCCCCCGTTCAGACAGATCAGAAGGGAGGTGCCCAGGTAGACTGCAGAGAGGGACAATCTTCAATTAAGATAAGGGAAAAACCTGAAAAACGTGTCGAGGGGGGAAGGGCTTTCATTGTTCTGATAGGAAGAAGATTGTCCCCTGCTGTTATCTGTCTGGTCTTACAACCAGATTCACATCTGAGAAGAGATTGCTTACACTAGGAAAAAGGGGCGGGAGGGGGAAACTTTGCTTGTGAATATCTCTTAAACCATAAAGGTTTGAGAGATAAGACTTATATCATTCTTCATGTTTTTTAATGCCTACAAAATAAAATAAAGTTAAAACGAAGTATTACTATCTCTTTAAAGTGTTTTAAAGTAATATGGTTGATAGTTACAGTACATTTATCCAGAATTGGTGAAATTAGTGTGTATGCATGTAGAATGTGCTGGTATTCACAAAGAACATTTTACATTCAAATGCAAATATTTAGTAAGTATCAATATATAAATTGCTAAATGAATCACCCAACAAAACAGGAGCAGATATCTTGTGCAACATTGTTGGTAATTGACCGTACCCACAACTTCTTACATTAGTCATAGCCAACACAGCTGTTTAATACTTCACAGTTAGATGCTCTGTCAACTTGTTTGAGGCAAGCATGCATTTTTACAAGATTTTCTGTTGAGTTTTGTGTGTTTTATTTATAAGCTTTTCAGAAATAGGCTAGTAAATGTATTCAAACCGTTGATTGCTATTGGTTTAGTAGAAAAACGTGCCCATTGTGAAAGGTCCTGAAACAATTTTAACAAGATGAATGCTAGACAGGTCTCCACTGTGTTGATTCATGATTCAATACAAGTTCTTTATCATTCAAGGTGCTTATGCAGCTTTCAACAACTTTACACTAAAGGTGTCTAACCAGCATCTGCAGCAAGGTTAAGTAATGTCTGTCCTCAAGCACTTCACAGTCCATGTTTTCAGGATTTCCCTGCATAATTACTGGTGGATCAGTCAGAGGTTTAGTTACATTTGTTGATCCACATGTAATCTGGCAGAGATATCCTGAAAACATGGACTGTTAGCAGCACTGAGTACTGACATTACTGTAGACTGACTGCTTGACAGAACTAATAAAAACCATCAACTGTAGTCTTCCCAAGACTGACCAATCATATGTGAACTGCAATGCCCTGTGGCATGATGGCTTGTGGACAAAAGACTATATAGTGCAGCCATTTTTTTTTTCATTAAAAAAAGGAAATGGTTATATTTACAAGTATGTTTCACGGTGACCGTGATCTTTTTCCGTGGCGTTACCTAACTTGTGGTCGCTGCCTGATTTCCTGTGCACAATCCGTGCTCAATCCCTGGCTCCGTCTGACTATCCGATCCGTGTATGACCCCTGGTCTGGATGACTACCCGCTCTGTGCTAAGTACTGTGGCTCTGTCTGACAATCCGTTACATATATGACCTTGGCTTTGTCTGACTCCACTTGCGCTATACCTTGGGCCTGGCTCCCTCTCAGTGCAGGTCCCTAGGCCTGGTCTTTGCCATCGTACTACTCAGGGTTCTGTCTGACCGAGAGGCCTTGTATCGCTCTGGTCTTACCTAGGATCTCGCCTGAACCCTAGCGTTCTAGGGTGTGGTGACTGCTGTGTACTCTAGCGTTCTAGGGTATTGTGTCTCTTTGGGCTCTAGCATTCTAGGGTATCATGCTTCTGCTGACCCTGCTGACAGTGTTTCTCAACTGGCCACTTGCCACCCTTCTACATCGTGGTGGTACCCAGAACCGTAGGCTAGGTTCTCTGATGTGTTCGTGGTTCCTGTTTTGGGCTAAGTTCAGTGTCAGCTCCTGGGTAGTGGACTGTGGTACTGTCTCCATGCTTGACCCCAGGGAAGGTTGGGGAAATGCTTATTTGCTATTCATTATATTGTATCGTTCAATAAAGTGGTGTTTATTTGAACGGTACCTGTCAGAGTCTTTGTTTTGTCTAAGCTACCGTGACAGTATGACATTGCATAGCTACACATATTTACATGGTTTCTGACAGTGTTTCTCAATATTTTTCTTGAGGCACAGCAAAAAGTTTGACGTCTCAAGATATCCCTGCTTACTCCCAAGTTAGTGAGATGCTGTGTTAGTGTAATTGAGTTGCCTTGTCTTAATTAGGGATACCCTGAAAACCTTACCTATTGATGTGTCCCAAGGACTGGAGCTGAGAATCACTGGTTTATGTGTTTGAAACAGACATGAGTCTATCAAGTTCAAGGAAAGATCTCCTTTGTTTGTCCAGATGAATCAAATAAAACCTCACTGAAGTCATGTTCAGTAATGCTTCAAGTGGTTAAAAAATACTTCCTGACTTTAAATGACAATCGGATTTTCCTTTGGCTGAACATCCTGAATGCACTGAAACCAATTATAGTTAATTATAGCTAAAATCATACTTTTTTGAACTATCTGCAGCAGGTGTAATCAATTGACAGTCCTACAGCTATTGTGGGCTATACCTCCCATCATCCCACACCAGCTAAATTGTGGTTGTGGATGAAAAGAGTTGTACCCAGAAGCTGAAGTCCAACAATTGATTACCACTGATCTACAGTATCTACCAACACAGTGTTTTAAAGCAAAGAACTTTAGATACATAAGAGTAAAGAGCATCTACTATATTTCTGCACATCACATAGATGCACCATGTTAGATTTATACTTCACTGGTATATAGCTATGTATTTTGTGCATACATAACTGAAACTCCCCCAGGTGCCATTTTTTTTTCCTGTTTTATGTTTCTTTAAATTGGCCATGGGATAGACACTTGGATTCCTCCCTCTACTCCCTTGTAGCAGAGGAAAAGGAAAATTAAATAACATGTCTCTATTGTCCTCTAACGCCCATTCATTTGCCATCATAAATAGGGAGTATAGGGTCCATACATGTCCCTTTTAAAGGAACTGTAAACTTTTATTATAGTTACATAGTAGTTTAGGTTGAAAAAAGAAACAAGCCAATAGATGTGAGAGGATCTGAGCACGAACAGAAGCACAATGGCCTGTTCTCCAGCTAGTCACTGCTCAAGAGCATCACATTTTAGCTCTCTAGTGCCATTACAGAGGAGAAATTTCCACATACACATTAGACTAATCCCGCCCATAAGGGTGGTCCAGTACCAAAATGATGGGCAAGTCCCCTCTGCATGGATAAACCAGCTAATGTCAGATGTACATTTCAGCCTTATTTGGGCCTCGTCAGTGAGGTGCAGCTGGCTTCCCTAGGCACTGAGAGCAAGGGATCCACGTCTGGATTACCCTTTACACTTAGGGAGAGACCCTAAGTGTTTCGCAGAAAAAAGAAAATATGACTTGCGTCCATCAAGTTCAACCCTTTTCCTATTCTTGTTTACCAATGTTGCTCCAAAAGAACGCAAAAAAAACCCCTCATTTCAACAATTTCAAATTCTGCCTTGAATGAGGGAAAAATTGTTTCCTGACTCCAAATGGTAATCAGATTTCTACTTGGATCAACAAGCACTAAATAAATATTAATCCCGACACTAACACACATAACACTCTATATTCTGCTCTTCTAAAAAAGTATTCAGGCCCTTTTTAAAGGCATCTAATATATTCGATAGCACCACCTCTTCAGGCTTTGAATCTCATACCTTTATTGTCCGTACAGTAAAGAATCAGTTCCGCTGTTGTAGGCAAAATCTCCTTTCCTCAAATCTAAGCAGGTGACCCCTTGTCCTTTGTACCATTCTGTTAATGAAGAGTTCTTTGGAGAGCCCTTTGTATGGGCCCTGAACATATTTATATCATGTTATCATATCCCCTCTAAGACACTGTTTCTCTAGTGTATACATATTTCACTTTTCTAGCATTTCTTCATAACTAAAACTCTCCTCTGCACTTTCTCCAGTTCCATAATGTTCTTTTCAGAAAAGGCACTCAGAATTGAACTGCATATTCAAGGTGGAGGTCTTATCATAGCAGAATAATATCTGCCTCTTGTGAGTCAATAACCCTTTTAATACATGCCAATATCTTATTGGCCTTTGCAGCCTCCAGCTGGCACTGCACACTACTTCTAAGTCTATTGTCTACTATTACTCCCAAATCCTTTTCATTAGTAGATTTCCCTAAAGAAACACCATTTAAACTATATGTTGCATTTTTATTATTGTACCCAAACTGCATTACTTTACACTTTTCTATATTTAATCTCATTTGCCGGCCCACTTACATAATTTGTCCAAATCCTTTTGCAGTGAAGACACATCCAGTTCAGACTTTATTACCCTACTTAAATTTGTGTCATTGGCAAACACTGATAAATGGTTCCCTATGCCCACTGGGAGATCATTAATAAACAAATTCAAAAAGAGGTCCCAGGACAGATCCCTGAGGTACTCCACTTATCACATTTGTCCAGTCTGAGAACTTTCCATTTACCACCATACTTTGCATTCTGTCTTTCAGCCAATTTCCAATCCATGCACAAACATTTGCCCCTGAGCCTATTTCAGTCAATTTGTACAGTAACCTTTAGTGTGGAACCATATTAAATGCCTTAGCAAACTCTAAATAGATCACATCAACTGCAGCACCCAAATCTTTATTTTTACTCACTTGTTCATAAAATACAATTAAGTTAATTTGACAAGACCTGTTTTTCACAAATTAATATTTATATAGAGGTAGTACAGAGAGGGCAGCACCTGTGGGTCTTGAATAACTGGTAGCTTTATTGGGGAAAAAGACAAGGTCTGGTCAACTTTTCAGTCCTATGAGGGACCTTTATCAAGAGAACATATTATGTACATAACACGTGTTTTATACTTTTACCATTAGCCGGGATGCTCTGGATGCCATTAATGTCATCACCCCGCCTTAACCAATTAGACGCACAGGCAAATCCCATAGATTAATCACATAATGAGAAATGTATGCTGGGTAGGGATGCAATAACATCAGCATAAGGATAGTGATTATGTTTATTGTGTGTTCTCACTATGACACTTAGTAATGGGACCCAAGCCTTACAAATCTCTGGAATCATAGCAGAAGATGGGGCGAGCGTAAGTAGGAAGGAAGGGGCTGGGCAAACATGGCACAAAAACCATAAATAAATATGTCCTTCCTGCACGCTGCTCCACCGCGTCTCCCTTCCATCATCCACTCCTGAGATCGCTGAGAGGTTTAGAATAAACATATCCTGACTGCCTCACCCATGCCAACAGTGTGGTACCGCAAGTCCTGGGAACAAGTGTGCAAGGTATGAGGTGTAACGTATAAACAAAAGCATTCTTGAGAGACAGCATTGCTCAGAAGACAATGCTCTAACTGGAAGCTAAAAATACCCCTGAGACCATCAGGATGAACCATTCTGAGATCCGTTTAACACTTAAGTGCCAATGTTCAATGTGCAAAAGAGACAAAAATTGAAGGTGATTAGAGTTCCAGCTCATAATATTAACCTCACACCATTAAGCCCCTCTGAATAAAGGAATATATTAAAGCCACCATCATGTATACAGACCTATACTCATATCCTGGACCAAGTCATCATTTGGATCATATGTACTATAACAATCCTTGCTGAGGTATATATCTTCCAAGTGTAATGCATATAACAATAGTTCAATCCACCAGTAGTAAAAGAAAATGCACATCCATGACATTAAGGGTTGTAATTGAGATCATATGATATATGGTCCAGTGCCCCAAGGTGTGATAGAGCAGATGAATAATACCTATCCAGTAATAACCAGAAAACCAAAGAAGAAACATATTGAGCTGACATCAAAATGTTGCCAAATCACCTCCACTGTAAAACAGGGACGGAGAGGGAATACATATGGGAAGGAGAAGTGCCTAGTCCTATAATGGGTAGTGTTTGGGATGACAATGCCCAGATGTCTGGGTTCTATGCACACCTGACCCTGGAGAGGCAACCTTCTAATGTAGTTCAAAGTAATCTATTGAATGATTCAACTCCTCGCTAGGTAATTTGGAGGGTTTACTATTACACTACAAAAAGCAGGCTAAATGGGTTAGGCCTACTGGGGGCCAGTGTGTCCAGCCTGTGGATTCACTTTTCCTCTTTCTGCAACAGCTTCTTTCCTCTGTATCCCCACAGGGTAATTCTAGCTGAGAATCAATAATCATGTAGCGCAGATGTGCATTAGAATGTTTTGCCTATGCAAAATGTCTTGCTACTGGTTTATCACATTTTGTAACTTACAAAGCCTCATGGATACTCAATGTGCTATTGGCCATAAGCTCATGGAAAATTGTGGGGGTTTTACCTATATAGAGAAAACTACAAGGGCATCTGATAAAACAAACCACATAGCTGCTGGTACATGACAGTTTGTATTGAATCAAGATCTGTCTTCCTGTATGGGGATGTGGGAAACTGGATCAAGTTATCAGATATTTACAAGTGGTGCAACATATGCATTTAAAACATCCTTTTTTTGTCGTCGGAAGCCAGGAGGAGGAGTTGTCTTGGTAGCAGTGGGTTAGTTTTAACTAGAATATCTCTTAGATTATGGCCCCTTTTGTAGCTCAACTGTGGTTTTGTCCTAAAGGTGTGTGGTAATGTTTTGTCGATGGCCAAGATATTCCAGTTATGTTTGACAGAGGACTTAATTTGTGGGCTGGAGATGGTGTAAGTTGAGATTAATGTGAGCGTCTCTACATTGTAGAAGTTCCATCTGTGTATTCAGCTGGGCACGCTGGAGTGCCTTGAGTAAAAGGTCCTTCCTGTCTGTATTATTGCAGATAATCTACAGAAACTGAACATAAGATACCCCCAGTTTCAAATGTGTGGAGTAGAAACTTTTGAAAAGCAGTAGAGTATCCTGATCAGTTGCTTTGCAAAAGTTAGTAATGCCCAAATGATCACCATTACGGAACACTGTCAGTTCTAGGAAATTTACCTGAATTGGATCAACACTATCAGAAAATATGATGGGGGAATTCTGAGTATTAAGATTATTTACAAACTGTGTGAATAACTCTATATTCCAGATTAGAAACAGGTAGTCAGTGAACCGATGGTAAAAGATTATCTGAGTAGGCAGTAGAGGTAAGATGTGTTGTTCTTCATACTGTGCCATAAATAAATTAGTGAAAGTTGGACAACATTGGACTCTACTGAAGTGCCAGAAATTTACTCCAATAGTTCTAGTACAAATTCAATGGGGGGACGATTCAATAATCAAGAATGCAGATGCCACTGCCTTAATGCCTTCAGTAATAGATATTACTGTGTATAAGGATTTCATATCCAAGGTGGATAGGAGACATTTCTCATATAGGTTTGTGATAGCAGTATCTTTGATAAAGGACAATATGTTGTGTACCAACGGTTGCAGCCAATAGTCTAAAAACTGGGCTATAAGCTGAAACAAGGATCCCCTAGTCAAAACAGTCCAGTGCCAGAGGGCTGACTTTGTGGCTCATCAGTAGGGTACATATATAATCATAGGGATTTTCCTGCTGATTAAAACAAGGGAATCCCTGCTGCTAAGATATGCATATTGCTATAGTTATTACAGTTAAATTCTTGTTTTTTACATTAACAGTACCCGCTTGTGGTCAGATTCCAAATAGTTATGCTGTTGCATTTTCTGGGAGAGATGAGTCACTAACAAACAGTTCTTAACACAGTGTAATAAAACTACTGTCAGTTTGAAGTGTAATTCACTTCCTGACATTTTGAACTGCTATAACATTTGAATGAAACCACTGATATAGTGGTGGGATTACCCTTGTATTATGAGCAAGAAAACCCATATAATATATAGATGTTCATAAAAAAAGTGTACTGCTCCTTTAAATGCTAGACCATAACCCAAGAGCAATGAAAATTGAGTTCCCATAGCTCTAAATGCATCCATGGTTCTCTGGTAGCCTTGCAAATCACTGTGATCTTCAAGACTGGGTGACTTCCCCATCGAGTGTGGCACTCATGGGAGATTGTTCTTTTAAGTATTCCACTGAAAAAAACTCATGCTGGCAAATCTATCATCAACGGGTTTCTATACAGAGTAGAGCAATCTCCAATCAGAGCCTCACTTGTACCTGATATAAGCCAGCCTTGCAGATCACTGTCATCTGCAAGGCTTAACAGAGTACACTAGAGGAGATTAGATATATGGAAATTACTTTCCCATAGCTCTTGGGGCAAAATCTAGCATTTAATGGACCCTATACTGCCTATTTAAGGTCAAAGCCTCCTCTCCATCAACCCCTCTGTGATGAACCACAGTTAATAAAAGGTTGAAGAATACAATAAAATACAAGATGAAATAAATAAAACACAATTCAAACAATTGCAGCTTGCCTATGACCCTCTGTAGACACCAGAAGACCCAGTTTTTTTGTTTGTTCTTTTTTTCATTACTGTGATGATAAAGTTAGAAATTGTTTATTGTATGACTCCCCTCTGTTTTGGTTTTCCCCCTTGGTATGTTAACCTTTTGAGTGCCAGAATGGTACGGAATGCATTGCAAAGCAATGCCTTCCGTACCACGCTGGCACTCAAAGGGTTAAGTTGCAGTGTATCCAACATTATTAACATGTATATCCAACTCTAATAATATTGTTTGCAGTTCAGAGGGGGTGTTGAAAGACTCCCTCTTGAAAATGTTCTATTAATAAGGGGTTCTAGAGATGGGGCAGGAATGTCTTGAAAATATGTAACTGTAAGTCTAACCTGATGATTAATGTTGAGAATCACTGCCATAGGTAATATGTTGTGGGACCTTTCACAGTTAGGGCAGGGAGTAATAAAATACAGTGTAGGAGTGGCACATTTTGTTGTATAAAGTTTGACCTCAACATTGACAGTGTGGCTACAGTGTGTTACTGGGTCTGGTGGAAAGGAGTTGCAGGGTCATGAGGATTAGGGAGGACCAAGGGGGCTCTTGCATCCCCCCATACCCCATTCTGATGCTACCTGCTTTGGCATAAGTGTAAGGGAAAGATGCATAAAGCTATTACTTCTTCATTAGCATGAAGTCCCTTAAAAGACCCAATTTACATACCTCTGGCTCATTTAAATGAGTCCAGAACATGGTGGTTGCAAGGCAGACATTTTGAGCCTTACATTATTAGTACATAAGTATAAAATCTTGCTCTCATTAACTTTGTTCAAATTAATAGCCTTTTGTGACTCAATATTGAGGCCGGTGTGCTTAGTACTATGGATGGGAGAACATTTCCTCTGCCAGAATTCCACACAGCAACATAAACATTTTTAGATTCTAAACCCAAAATATGGATCCCTTAGCTCAGGGTCATTTAAGCTTGGTCTCAAGTCCCCCAACAGTGCAGGGTTTTTTTTGTATATTTAGAGTGAATATTATTAACAAAAGCAGATTCTTCAGTATCAATAAGACTCTGACTGATTCACCTGTGTTCATGTCACGAGATCCTAAAAACATTTGCTTTTTTACTGGGGGGGGGGGCTGGGCACCTGTGTCCTAGCTTACGCTTGCTGTTTTAACACAGTGTCGACAACAAAGCACTGGTTGTAAATGCATGCACCAACCAAACTACCACAAGGCAGCTGTTTTAACCTATTGGGCTAGTTAATTATCACATGCTAGGAAATCTGGTAAAAGCAATATGTCAGACACTCAGAATAGGTTATGGTATGCAAAAAGTAATAAAAATGCCTCCACCATACAGAGTACAGTACCTGTATGAGATTATTTATTTGCGTGTTTACCATTCACATTGTCACTAATCCGGAATATAGACCTATAGATTTAAATGGGGCTTTTAACCCTTTGAAATCTAGAGAGGCGTCCAATGCATTGCAACAATGTTCCTAGCATTCAAACAGTGAAATCCCCATTTAAAGCGGAACTACCTATATGAAATCACCACCCAATAATTAGGCATTTGGTGACTAGCTTCTTAAAGCGGAACTAACACGTAATTGCAAAAAGTACCTGGTGACATCTTCCCCCAGAAAACACCTACGTCATTAGCTTTAGATTCTCGTGCTGGTCCGAGAATCTAAAACTGATGACATAGGTGTTTTCGTGTAGCCGGGGGGGGAGTTACAAGAGAGCCAATCGGCTGTGCGTCTGCGCTGTCTGTCCCAGTCTCCTCTAGGAGGCATTGCATGGAGCCGAAAGGCACCGGAAGTGTCTGATGGCACAGGCCCACAGACGGCTCTGCAGCAAGAAGCCTGGCCCTCAGTCTCCAAAGAATAGGGATTAATTCAGATCATGGTACTTGTGGCAGATAACAGCACTATTAAGAAGCTAGTCGCCATATGCCTATTTATTGTGGGATGACTTTATATAGGGTAGTAGTTCCACTTTAAATCATTTAGGATTTTGGGAAATGTTATTTATTGTCTATGGTGGATTTGTTTGCCCTATAATTGCTCCACTTCATTTATTGATATGGCCCTTGGCGTGTATGTTGCTAAATGCTCTTACAAGCAAGAGCCAGTCAAGTTTCTACCAGGCGGCAAATATGCTGGTGTACTGTGTTACTAGCAAGAAGAAAAACATTTTGCCAAAAAATACCATTTACTATTGTTTGAATAAAATGTTTCAACCTGCACACTGTAAACTTATTTTTTTACTCTTGATTGATTTTGTAGGAGGAAGTGAGCCCTTGTAAAATTGTTTCCCTACCTGCATCACATGCCATTTCATATATTTAACCGTTTGAGTGCCAGAGGGGTACGTAATGCATTGCAAAGAAGCGGTAGTCAACAGTTGTACCTCCAGGTATTGGAGACTACAGCTCCCTTATATTCAACCAGCTACTGGCTGGTTGGGGATCATGGAAGTTCTAGTCCCCAACAGCTGGTGGTCCAAAGATTACTACCCCTGTTTTAAGCTCTGTCATGACTTCCAGTGATTTGGTGAGCTAGGGGTCTGAATGGAGAAATGAATCTGTAACAGTTCCAACATTTCATATAACATATACAATCATATTATGATTGACTTCATTGCATATTTATTAATAACGCCCATGACATACCAGAATATTAATTGTGCAAAACTAAAGTATTGATAAAATGAAATAACCCAAAGGTTTTTCTTTACAGTAAAATGCCATATCAAGTACTTTCTCAAATGAAATAAAATTATGTTACACAGCTGGACAATAAGTGGCTCTGCAGCTCCAGTTTTACTACAGACATGATCACAAATCTAACAGCTGAAGAGCAACCGCTTTACTAGCTCTTTGCTGGATAAAAAACATATGTTGTATAACATTAAGTGGGAGTAGATCAAGAGTTAAACACTAGAAATGAAGCCGTTTTTACTGAAATCCAGTTAAAAGACTATTTCTAAGTTATTTACTCACCATGGTATCTAAGCACCATCAGAAGAGGGTCTGAGTTGTTCTCAAAGGTTGCTTTCATGGAGCAGAAATTTGGCAGCTGCACTTCTTGGCTGTAATACAGAGACACATTTAATATGGTACTATATGCTCTTCTGTAATGAGTAGTTCTTTAAGAGCTGATAGCCTGCTGTAAAGAGAATGTTTCTGGTTCAACTACTTACTAGACATGTAATGACCTGTAAGAAACTGCAAAGTGTTCTGCAAGTTGTAACAAAGCTGTGCATTGTGGAAGAGGCATACAGATACATTTTTGTGTGTGTGTGTATGTGTGTGTGTCACATTGTTGTGCTCCATTCTTCACCAAGAACATATGATTGCTCTTTTTAATGTGGTACTAGAGGATCTCTGACACTAATCATTATCTGTCTAGCTGCCCTATATTTAACACAGTGTAGATCATGAAGGCACAAATTTTTATCTGATGACTTTTAGAGTCTTGCATGTAAAAGTAGGTGTAGACTTTTCAGTATGCCTGCCAGTATATGTATTAAATTCACTACAGAAAGCCTTAAGTGCCATTTACTGGAATTCTTAGAGAATGAAAAAACATAACATACGCCCTGTGTTTATAAAGCATTTAAGATTTCAAAGAGTGAAACTCTGTATAACTTTAGTTACATTCTCAAGACACAAAGATCAACATACTCTGCAAAACACTTTTATAGAATAAAAATAAATGTGTTTTTTAAACTCATACTTTTAAGTATATCTACTTATATTTGTATTATTAGAGTATAATTAATTGGCTACATTAGCGCAACTTTTTGTAATCTGCGCTAATCTCCAAAATAAAACTGGTTGCCCCAGTGGTGCTTGTTAGAGGGCAAGATCTGTTTCTCATAATGCACCAGAATGCACTTGGATGTGCTCTGCATTGCACCTGATCTGCATGGAGGCCTACATGCACTATACAGATTGATCAAACAAGTTACATTGGATGTCTAATGCTCATCTCCAATTACTGGCTAATTCATGTGAGTGTCAACCAATCATATATATGGATTGTCCAACTATCACACCCCTGCCTTTCCCAACAAATCCATCAAAGCAGATTATCGGAGGTAAGTAAGCATGAGTGGCGTGAACTGGGCTTTACCCCTTTGAGTGCCAGAGTGGTACGCAACACATTTCAAAGCAGTGTGTTGGGTAGTCCTCTGGCACTCAAAGAGTTAATTCAAGGCAACCAAGTTGCCCATGTCTATAGAGCATTATAAATTCTTAGTAGGGATGGATGAAAACTTTCTCCTCAAACCAAAATCGGCAAAAAATATCACTTCCTGCTTGTCAAAAAATTTCCCACGAAAAAAGTTCCATATAAAAGGTGTCAGGCTCTCACGGCATGCCATTCTGTGTTTGTGAGAGGAGAAAGCAGCATGTTTCTGAGCTAGAGAAGATAGGCAAATAAAGGGAATTGAAGCTTAGTTTAGAGAGTCATTTAGGTAGGACATTTATTCTCTGTATTAGAGGAGTCCGGGGACACTCTGAGGGAGAAGAAGGGAGGAAGTAGTTTGACCCCAAACCCCCCAAATTTAGTGTGAATAACAAGACAGGGGTCTGATTTGCCTGCTGATTTTACTTGTATTGTCTCTTTCCTGGGGAAAGAAGTTGTTGATTTTGTTTTTTAGTTATAAGTTGTTTTTTTTTCGGACTAACTGCGATAAGATAGGGTAGACAAATAAATTGAAAAATAAAAATTAAAATAATTAATACATAAATAATTAAACAAACACATATTTTAGGTGACAGACAGCTGACTGGAAGCCTGATATAGGCTCTGTGACTGAGGCAGACTTGATAGACTGCAGATGACAATTTTGTTGATGGCCAAGGCAAGACATCACACTCTGTCAGTAGTGTACTGTAAAGAGTAAAAACACACACAGTAGTTGAGTAATGCCTAGCAAATGGAGGTAGAAAAGTAGAGCAGTGCAGGGACATGGGAGTAAAGTGGTAGTTCAAAAACTGACTACAGCAATGGTTGCTGCAGCATGTGCAATAATGTAACACAGTATCATAGTAATTTAGGTTGAAAAAAGACTTGCGTCCATCCAGTCCAACCCTTTTTCCTATTCCTGTTTACCATCGTTGATCCAAAAGAAGGCAAAAAACTTCCTCAATACAGCAATTTCAAATTCTGCCTTGTATGGGGGGAAAAAATCCTTCTTGATTCCAGCTGGCAATCAGATATCTCCTTGGATCAACAAGCACTAACTAAATATTAATCCCAGTACTAATGTACATAGCCCTCTATGTTCTGCTCTTTTAAATAAGTATCCAGGCCCTTTTTAAAGGCTTCTAATGTCTTTGATAGCTCCACCTCCTCAGGCAGTGAATTCCATACCCTTATAGTCCTTACTGTAAAGAAACCCTTCCGTTGCTGTAGATGAAATCTCCCTTCCTCAAGTCTAAGCAGGTGGCCCCTTGTCCTTTTGTACTGTTCTGTTAATGAACAGGTCTTTGGAGAGCCCTTTGTATGGGCCCTGAACATATTTATATAGTGTTATCATATCCCCTCTAAGACGCCGTTTCTCTACTGTGTACAAGTTTAACTTTTCTAGCCTTTCTTCTTAACTAAAATTTTCCATTCCCTTACTAGTTTTGTATCCCTCCTCTGCACTTTCTCTAGTTCCATAATGTCCTTTTTCAGAAAGGACGCCCAGAATTGAACAGCATATTCTAGGTGAGGTCTTACCATGGACCTGTAAAGAGGCATAATAATATCTTCCTCCCTTGAGTCAATACCCCTTTTAATACATGCCAATATCTTATTGGCCTTTGCAGCTGCCAGCTGGTACTGCACACTACTGCTAAGTCTATTGTCTACCATTACTCCTAAATCCTTTTCATTAGTAGATTTCCCCAGAGAAATGCCATTTAAACTATATGTTGCATTTTTATTATTATAAACAAAATGCATAACTTTACACTTGTCTATACTGAATCTCATATACCTGCCCAGTTACTCAATTTGTCCAAATTCTCTTGTAATGAAGACACATCCAGTTCAGACTTTATTACCTTACTTAATTTTGTGCCATCAGCAAACACTGATACATGGCTCCCTATGCCCTCTGGGAGAAGAAGAAGAACCAGGACAGATCCCTTAGGTACTCCACTTATCACATTTGTCCACTCTTTGCATTATATCTTTCAGCCAGTTTCCAATCCATGCACAAACGTTTTCCCCTAAGCCTATTTAATTCAATTTGTACAGTAACCTCTTGTGTGGAACCGTATCAAATACCTTGGCAAAGTCTAAATAGATCACATCAACCGCCGCTCCCACATCTATGTTTTTACTCACTTTTTCATAAACTGCAATCAAGTTAGTTTCACAAGACCTGTCTTTCATAAAGCCATGTGGCTCCTGCTAATGATATTCCTGTTCAAGCTGAATTCTTGAATATATTCCCTTAGCAACCCTTCAAACAGCTTTCCTACCACAAATGTCAAGCTTACAGGTCTGTAATTTCCTGGCTGGGATTTTGATCCCTTTTTAAATATGGGCACCATATCTGCTTTACGCCAATCCATGGGCACCATACCTGAAATAAAATAATCCCTGAAAATCAAAAGTAACGGTCTGGCTCTTTAAGTACCCATGGATGTATAGCATCCGACCAGGGGCTTTGTCTACCTTAACACCATTCAATTGTTTTAACACTTTTTCTTGTGTTAGCCAATACCATGCTTGCTGTGACTGTTCTGTAAAAGTAGTTTGCAGGTTCTTATCCATTGGGTCTTATCCATTGGGTCTTACAGAAGAAAATAAATTATTTAAAATATCTGCTTTCTCTCTGTCCCCACTGACCATGTCACCCGTTTCAGATAACAAGGACCCAACATTATCAGACTTTAATTTTTTTGCCATTAATGTATTTATAGAATTTTTGGGGGTTGTTCTTGCTCTCCTTAGCAATATTTTTTCATTCTCCCGTCTACCTAATTTAATCGCCTTTTTACAGGTTTTGTTGGTATTTTTGTATTCTACAAATGCCTCTGCTGAGCCCTCAACTTTATAACGTTTAAATGTCGCTTTCTTGTTATTTATTTCATGAATTACTTTACTGGTTAGCCACATTGGTTTTAATTTGCTTCTCTTGTATTTGTTTCCAAAGGGGATACATTTATATGGATATTTTCGCAATGATATTTTGAAGGCATTCCACTTACCTTCTGTGTTTTTTCCTAAAAATATTCTATCCCAGTCAACGAGACTAAGCGATGAATTAAACCTGCTAAAGTTGGCCTTTTTAAAATTCAGTGTTTTGGTGGAACCAATACCAAATTGCTTTTTTGAATTAATCTCAAAAGATACCATATTTTGGTCACTATTCCCCAAGTGCTCCCTTACTTGGATGTTAGAGATAAGTTTTCATTGTCAGACCTCTGGTTGAGGTCTGTACTAATTGAGACAAAAAAATTATCATTCAACAAGTTCAGAAACTTAGTGCTTTTAGCAGAATTAGTTGTTCTATTTTTCCAATCTATTTCTGGATAATTAAAATCCCCCATAATTATAGTTCTCCCTATTTGAGAAGCCTTTTCTATTTGTATTAATAGCTGTGATTCTTCAAGGTCACCAATGTTTGGTGGTTTATAGCAAATACCCACTAATATTTTCTGGGCAGTTTTACCCCATTGACTATTTCAACTCAAAGGGATTCCACATGTTCACTACTGTCATCACATATATCTTCCCGTAAATTAGGCAATAATGCTGGTTTGTTATACAGACAGACCCCTCCACCTCTTTTGTATGACCTATCTTTTCTAAACAACATGGAGCCCTCCAAATTGATTGACAAATCATGTGTGTCATCACACTGTTATGCCAGTCAAGTCATAGTTTTCAATTTCAGCTACCAGCTCCAATTCCCCTATTTTACCAATTAAACTTCTAGCATTTGCAAGCATACAATTTATGCCACTGTTGTGATTTAATTTTGATGTGGTTTATAGGCTTCTCCCTATCATCTGTACTAACCCAGCCCCCAGATCCACCCACCTGGTTATTAACTACATCGCCTTCCCTTTCTATACTATCTAGCCTAGTATTTATTTCCCCCCCCTTCCCAGTTTAAAATCTCCTCCAACCGTCTAGCCATCCTGTCCCCAAGCACTTGAGACCCTCTTGCATTCAAGTGCAATCCATCCCTACTATAGAGATTGTACCCCTAAGCAAAATCAGCCCAGTGCTCTAAAAACCCAAAGCCCTCCTTCTTACACCAAGACTTCAGCCACGCATTGAGCATCTGCCAAATTGTAGGTTGTACTTTATTTTTTTTTAATCACTTGCCATCATCGTGAATATGTGTTACTGTCACTTAAGCAGAAAGTTAGTGTTGTGGGCAAAGGACAAATGCACTCTGCATGCTAACACATTTTTCAAGGCATATATTGCTGTAGGACTCACGACTTTAACTTCCAGCTACTTATTTCCACTACAGCCCTCAGAAGAAGTAATATTGTGCTGAGAAATATTGCACCATAGGAAACATAGATGAAAAATGTGTTAGAATAGGAGAAAAATGTGTTGGAATGGGCAAAAAATAAGCTGGAATAGGTGAAAAGGAGGAACATTTTGCATTGGAGGAAGGGAGAAAACTTTTGTAAAAAAAGAGAAAAATAATTTGTTTTTCGCGAAAAGTCATGCAGGAAATTTTTCTCACTTTTCCACCACCCCTAATGCTTAGGCAATGTTTTTACGTGCTGTTTCCTGGGGAGATAAGTACAGCTGTGACTTAATTTTCTATGTGGCTGAGTGATATGCAGTACAATGAACACACAGAGAGCACACGCATTGCTACATGTTTAAGTTTGATTACATTTAATTTCTTGGATGCTACAGACTTCTCCAATACATTGTGAAGCAATGTTTTGGAGACCTGTTTAGCAATAGAGGGGTTAACATGTCACAATTTCTGTCATTAAAGTAAATTTAATATAATTTTAACTATATATACACTGATTTCCTGTACAGAACAAAATAGTACATATGCAAAAAAGTAGAGCAAATCAACTGTAACATATGGAACAAATGAACATTATTAAAATTCCAAGTGATTTTAGTGATGAGAAAACCACTCTAACATTCAGAGGATTAAAGGCCCCATTTAACATACCTACAAAGATTTCAGATGGCCAAAGACTGTCACTATTTTGCTGGCGTTGCTGGGAACACAACTGGTTGGTAGAGCATTACCGAGAATATTTAGGTTATTTCATGATCTATCAACATATTTTTATGTAACTGAATAAATTATTTATATCAAAGTATTTTTTTACCCAGACTCATTTCTACACACATATACTGAAGTTTAAACAAACAGTATGAGTTGTATTTCTGTGGAGCAATATGATCCACTTACATACACACTACGCATTCTGATCACTTAACAAATAAGGGTACCAAGGTAAGAAAGGGGGACAGTTGGACTTGTGTCTCTAACTGAGACCGTCCCTCCTAAAGAGGGATTTAATTCAGTGCATTTTTTTCTTCTGTACGGTTCAGCTGATGTGCACAAGTCCAAACCTGCTCCCAAAATATGTGCACATGGCCAATTGTTTCTTTTTATTTTTCCTGTGGCCCATAAATCTTGTTTTCACAGTTCAGGTAATCAGTTCACTCATTGGACTGGACTACACTTCTGGTGCTAAATTGTGGAGCAAATAACTGGCAATCTAGAGAAACATGGCATGGATATTATGTTGTTATATTTCGAATGAGTGATGTTGAGAGTGATGTTCTGAGAAGAACAGTGGAGGTTATATACTAAGGTGTGACAAAGAGATGATAAAGCAGAGCCCACTTCTCCAGACACATCACTTCCCAATTCCTACGTTATTCTATGGAGCCAATGCACTAAGATATGTCCCACTTGAGAGTAGGAGAGATCTTAGTGCACTGGCTCCATAGAATGACATTTGAATTGGAGGAGTGATCTGACTGGAGAATTGATCACTGCTGTATCACCTCTTCAGCACACCTCAGCAGATATCCCTGGGAGGAATTCTAAGACAAACCAACTGCACCTTAGGGGGACTAATAAAAAAATTCCTCTAAGTTAAACTTGGCTTTTGATCCCTTGAGTGCTAGACGTTTCAAACTAAGTGCCTTGCAATGTCTTGAAGACCTTTCTAATATTTAAGGGGCTAAAAAATCAACATAAAATCAATGGGATTTGGGGATACTTTTATATGTCTCCTATCATACAGTTGATTTGTTTCAGAATTGAGCCAGTTCTTTTTTGTATATCAGACTCAGAATACAATTTAGCTTTTTGATAGGAACACTTCCACAGAAATTACAGTAACTAACTGTGGGTGGGTTCAAACAGAAAATAAAGTATTTCACATGAATTAAATACTATAAAATGGGAGTCCAAATGCTTCCCCCACAAAAATGGAGTGTAAGGATAAAATGCTTCCTCTGTGGCAATAAATAAATAGGGTTCTAAAAATAGTCGCCATCAATATAATTGGAAAAATTCTGGGGCAAATCGACTATACCACAGGGATAAATAAAGATCCCAATGATTTAAATTGGGCTTTAAAATACACGAAAGCTTCACAATGTGTTGGAGACCTCCTTAGCACTGAAGAGGTTAAAATCTCTATTAAAATGATTGAGAACTAAATTTTACCTAAAAGCCACACATTATGGTTTAAAATTCTAAATAGGGGTCAAAATAGGCCAACCACATGGATAACTGAAAGGTCTTCACCACATTTTGAATTTTGTATTGAAGATCAACCAAGGGTCTAACATGGAAAGAAGATATGCATTTTGAAGTTAAAATAGGGTATGAGTGATATAGGATAGGTAGTTAAAGGAAGTTATATTCTCATTGCATCATAGGGCAGGCTGGAGACCAAAGGAGACATTTTGGAGACATGCTGATTGCATACCTGGGATTTAAATCAATGGAAATTTTGAGAACTTTTATTTGTTGGTAACGGGCCGGTATCCAATTTTGCCATACTGTCTGTTTTACCGGCCACTATTGAATCAAGGCCAATATTTTTTAATCAGTCCTGGATGTCAGGATCATTAAGGCAGAAATTGCAGTTGCGGCCAGTTTTTCAAAATGAAGAAGGCAAAGTACATTCGTTTATTTAACCCTTTAATTTAGTAACCAGAAGGGTGTGCAGCACTTTGTGAAGCAGTGCACTGTATTTTCTGCCCATAGTAAGGGAAGTGAGGAGCTCTTATTAGGAGGTGCTACTTGTCCTTTAATTCAAACTTGAAATATATTGAGGCCTAGGCATAAAAGGAAAACATGGAATATTCTGAAAAAGAAAAAAGTACATATAGAAGATGGGGGTAAAATTGAATTTTAAAACCAGGTGCAACATAATACATGTACTGAATGGAATATGCACTAATGTGTGATAAATAAGTGATGAAGCGGAGATAACTACTCCAGTGTGAAACTATCCAGTTCCTATGTTATTCTATGGAGCCTCTGTACTAAGAGCTCTCCCAACAATGCATTGCGTACCCCTCTGGCAGCCAAATGGTTATGAAATCTTAGTGAATAGGTTCCATGTAATAACATAGGAACCAGATAATTGATCTCACAGGAGTAATTATCTAATTTTTATCACCTCTTTACTACACCTTTGGTGTTTTGCCCCTTGAAATCTGTGAACATAGGAAGGTATTCATTTGATTTCCCAAAAATTGTACTGCTTTTATCCTGATACAGATCTTTCTAAAAGCTGAGTTTTTCCACAGACACAGATTGGAAAGCTTTTTGATTTATTGGGGATTAAAACATTACTATCCCTTTAAATGACAAACAAGCTGGGGAAAGATTTTCAAGTACTCATAGACAATAGACTTCACAGCAGAGTGCAGTGTCACTTAGCCACTGCAAGAGCCAGTACTTTCATTTATAAAAAGAGGTAAAAGACGCATGGGATAGGAATATAATTCTACCTCTATATAAATCCTTGGTTTGGCTTCATCTGTTATGGCATGTTATAGGGAAACAGGTGAAACGGGCACTTATTGTTTTGTGGGGGATTTTCCCATGGTACTTGCCACTTAAATGTTTCTTTTTTTTTGTCCTTGATCATTGTATTGAAAAGAATGGTAAATATTACTTCCCCCCCCACACACACACACACACACAGATGTGGAAAGCTTGCTTCTGTTCTCAATGGGATAGTATAGAAAGGTTGTCTGGGTCCTACAGCTTGTCATTCTGTGTTTGTGTAAGATAGAGAAAGCAGCATTGTTTTTGAGCTAGAGAAGATAGGCAAACAAAGTGGAGCTGGAGTTTAATTCATGTAGTCTTGTGAGCACGTGGTTTGTTTACTGTGTTTGGAGAGTCTGGTGGGTGTGAAGGGAGAAAATAGGATTTCAGTGTTCTTACCTGTTAAATCCTTTTTTATTTAGTCGAAACTTTCAATATTGGCATGGCTTTGCCCTTGCGGATAATAAAATAAATAAAAAAGCAAAAACAAAACAAAAGTCTCATGCAGTTGTATTCATGAGTAAATAAACAAAGACTGAGATACGGGTCTGGCATTAATACAGTAAAAAAATTAAAAGTGGACAATTTTTCCCTGACATCCAGGCAAATCCAGAAAGGAGACAATATTCTTAACCCCTTAGGGACCCTTGACTGTCCTGACACATCATGGGTCGGGAACCTTAAGGACCCATGACGTGCCAATACCGTAATGGAATTCAGGGCTCCCTGCACGGCTGCACGCCATTTGGGGAGCCCTGAAATGGATGTGCAAAAAAAAAATGGTCCATGGTCCTTAAGTGCCGGACGCATGCACGATTGGTCGGTCTTTAAGGGGTTAATGACTGGATTGCTCAATTTTTTTGTGTACTGCATTTCCATATAGCCTTTTGCTTATAGCATATTGCTCGTAGTGTTTTTATTGCATTTTATATAGCTTATAGTATTTTGCGAATTGTGTACAGCGTTTTGTGAAATTCATTTTGCATATTTCTTTTTACTTATAGTGTATAGATTTTTTCATTTTGTGTATAGCATATAGCATCCTGCATTTTTGCCTATAGTTGTTTGTGTGAGGCAGTTTGCATATAGCAGTTTGCATCTGGAGATTTGCGTATATACTGTATTGAGTATATCATTTTGCTTATAGTATTTTGCATATTGTGTGTGTGTATTGTGTGTGGGTGTGTTGTGTACATTGTGTGTGTATGTATTGTGTTTGTGTTTATTATGTGTGTACTGTGTTTATTGTATGTATTAACTGTATTGTATATATTGTGTTTGTGTGAGTATTCTGTGTTTGTGTATGTATATGTATTGCTGTTTGCGTGTGTGTATTGTGTGTGGGTGTGTGTATTGATTGTGGTATGTGTGTGTTTTTGCATGTATTTCATGTGTGTTTTGCATGATTGCATGTCTGTTGTATGCGTTTTGTGTGTATTGTGTGTGTTTTTAAGTGTGTGTTGTGCATGTATATATGGATGTTGCGCATGTGTGTGTTTTGTGTGTTTACTGTGTGTGTGTTTTTGTGTGTGTATTGTGTGTGTATGTAATGCGTGTGTGTGTATTATGTTTGTGAGCATTGCAAGTCAGTTGTGTGCGTTTTCTGAGTGTGTATGGTGTGTGTGTTTTTAAGCGTGTATGTGTTGTTCGTGTGTATATGTATGTTGTGCATATGTGTGTGTTGTGTTTATTGCGTGTGTGTGTGTTTTTTGTGTGTGTATTGTGTGCGCATATGTAGTGCATGTGTGTTGCAAGTGTGTGTGTATTGTGTGTGTAAGTATTGCATGTGTGATGTACGTGTTGTGTGTGTTCCCCCCAGGTCAGCTCCTGCCTACTTCCCAGAATTCGTGTGACAATGGCCACAGCAAAAGAACTAAGTTTTTAAGAAGAAAAGAAAATCTACCAGGACTAAGACTCTAAGAGGACTCCTCTGCCTAAGGAAGCAACACAAGTGAGTTTTTTCTGTGGGTGGGATCCCTCTGCTCCACATGGACTAAAGAGAAAATGATTTAACAGGGATGAACATTAAAATCATATTTTCTTTTATGTCCAATGTGCAACACAAGTACCATGGGGATATACCAAGATATCCCAAGATTATGGACAGGGCAAGAAGAAAAGACCGCCCGCACATCCCCTTGATTCCAATAAATGTAGGTGTCAATGGAAACCAAACTAGCATAGCACACCAAGCAAGAGCCAATGGGTCTCAAAAACTACTGAACAACAACTGTCAGAAGAGAAAAGAAAAATAGAAACTGGCAAGACGGCCTGAAGGACCTTTTGGCAGAAGGTGGTCTCATCCGAGGCCAAGACATTGACATGGTAGTGTATGGTTAAAGTTTACAATGAAGACAGAATAGCAGACTTATGCAGCTGTTCAGCTGATGCCTGGTTCTTTTATGCCCAAGAAGCACTGACGGATCTGGTGGAATGTGCTGTAATCTTGAAGGGGACTGGCATCTTCCTTATCTCGTATGCTCAGCATATGGTAGCCTTGATCCAAGAGGTTGCCTTGCATGCAGCCTGACCTGCCCTAGTCTCCTCAGGGATGACAAAAAGAAAGTCAGCTTTATAGAAGGGCTATGTGCTGTGCACATAAAACTTAAGGCAGTGCACAATGTCCAACAGATGGAGGTCCCTCTCATGAGTAGGGATGGGCGAAAAATTTCACTTCAAACAGAAATCGGCAAATAATGGCACTTCCCGCTTTGCAAATAATTTCATACGAAAAGTGCTGATTTTCCACTTTTTTTGCCTAGCTTATTCCATTGAAATCAATGTGAATTTTGAATTTACACACAACACATAATAAATATTATTTTATTTCCCAAAGACATTGTATTAAAAGGGGCATAAGGGTGCGTGTGTTGATGGGGTGTTGGGAAAGAATCAGTTGAACAGGGAATGTTTCTTTTTTGGGGGGATTGTTTACTGGGATTGGGGACAGTTAATAAAAAAAAATCCTAAATACGATTAAACCCCCCCCATAAGACATGGGATAAAAGAGGTCTGAGGAGGGTGCCTGTGTGTGTTGGTGGGTGAAGTCTGGGGAATGAATCAGTTGAACAGGGAATTTGTTTTGGGGGTTTGTTGACTGGTATTGGGGGGGCAGTTAACAAAAATATAAATCAATAAAATAAAATAAGAAATTTGTATGTAAAGTGATAGAAACAGTAACCCCATGACATAAGCTGCTACTGGGGTGGACTGATACTTGACTTGATAGAGTATATTGTAGAGTATGATTTGTTAGATTTGTTGTTAGAAGCCCAAGCCCTGAGGAAACACTGATTTGTAGGACTTAGGCTTGTTAGAAACAAACCCCCAAAAATTGTTTATTTTTTGTAGGTATATGGTGGTTTACTCTCTAGGAGTCAAAGAGTTATGCGCTGAGTCACTATATAAATACAGGAATTCAAATAGAATTATAAAAAGGAGACTTAAGATTGCACTTACTTGGGCGTGGGGTGCTGCTCTCTGTAGTGGGACTTCACAAGCCGCAGTCCTGGTCACCAAAAAGTGTTCTACAAAAAATATGTTTGTACAAAAAGCGCAACCACAACGCCTATTTTGAAGAGGTTTGATTTACCTCTCAATTTGTAAGTGCCAAATCAAAAAGGTAAGAGAATTAAAAGATTAAAACATCATATAGAGTCAGTGATATCATCTCAAGTTAAAATATAGAATGTGGAATGTTGTTCCCAAAGGAATTTCACACATCAATAATTGATATGTGAATATAAATGGGAACTGTTTAATATCATAAATATGTGATCAAAAAGCCCTCACATGTCAAACAGTAGGGGTTAAAATGTTATATATTTATTGAGAATAAATGAAAAATAAAAACTAAAACTAAAAGAAAAAAGAAAAAAAACAACATACAGAACCTATTGAGGTCCAAAGAGGATCCAGAGGTGTGGGGCCATAAAATAAAGGTAGAGCCACCTCACCACTAGAGTCCAAAAAAGTATCCAAATACAATAGTATTAAAATACAAATAAAATGATATTAGATAATATGGAGAAAAAAGTTACCCACAGAGAATAAAAGAGGTATAGCTCAACGCGTTTCGTGGCGTTTATAATCACCACTTCCTCAGGAGCAATAATATTAAAGAATGGTTGCCGACCAGTTTAAATACCTGAAATACACACCAACGCTTCCAGAGGTACCTTAGGACTTCCGGGTCGTCAGCCGCACTATGCCTACATGTGCACGTCGGGTAAGTCTCCCCGCTGCATCCCAGAATGGAACGCACGTTCCCTAGGGGCGCACGTTTCCATGAGACGCACGTGGTACAGCCCTGCTTCCAGCGACAGTGCAGCGTCGGCTGGCATCTTCATCCTAATGCGCCTCACTATTGAAGCGCATTTGTCCACAGGCAGCATCCATAGTGGAAAGGGCCGGGGCTTCACCGTATATCTAACACAGTGATAGACAACCCGGTCCACCACACAGACTCAACCACACAGGAACAATAAGAGCCCATAGTAAAAGGCGCTGGTGGGATCAATGGCGTGTAAAACATACAGTAAAAAAGAGGAAGACAACAAAATGTGTATATATATACAAAAATATATATATATATATATATATTCATGTTTCTATTTAGATTCTTTATGTATTCAATTTTTATCTAAATATTTATACATATATATATATTTTTGTAAGTGTGCTGTTTTTAAATTTTAAATTCAAATTTCAATTTTCCATTCCGAATCCAATTTCTATATTTATTCTTATTCGTATTTTTATTTTTATTTTTGGTGTTTATATATATACACATTTTGTTGTCTCACTGTATGTTTTACACGCCATTGATCCCACCAGCGCCTTTTACTATGGGCTCTTATTGTTCCTGTGTGGTTGATACTTGGATACTTTTTTGGACTCTAGTGGTGAGGTGGCTCTACCTTTATTTTATGGCCCCACACCTCTGGATCCTCTTTGGACCTCAATAGGTTCTGTATGTTGTTTTTTTTCTTTTTTATTTTATTTTTAGTTTTTATTTTTCATTTATTCTCAATAAATATATAACATTTTAACCCCTACTGTTTGACATGTGAGGGCTTTTTGATCACATATTTATGATATTAAACAGTTCCCATTTATATACACATATCAATTATTGATGTGTGAAATTCCTTTGGGAACAACATTCCACATTCTATATTTTAACTTGAGATGATATCACTGACTCTATATGATGTTTTAATTTTTTAATTCTCTTATCTTTTTGATTTGGCACTTACAAATTGAGAGGTAAATCAAACCTCTTCAAAATAGGCGTTGTGGTTGCGCTTTTTGTACAAACATATTTTTTATTTTTTTGTAGGACTATGTTTTTATTTTATTTTTTTATTTATTTATTTTTTAAAGCACAAGCCCTGAGAAAAAAATGCCCTACTGGCTTAGTGCCAGCAGGTCATGTTGGCCAGTGGCCACTGGCCATTGCCAAATGTCCTCCTGAGTCCATAATTGCAGAATTTGCAACTCCTGTTCTTGCTGCTGCTGACGAGTTGTTTAAGCAGCAGGATGATTAGGCAGCTGAAAGGGAATGGGATCAATAACACCAGTAACATGGATGATGGATTATGAAGGATCCACTTGCCACTGCTAGCTCCAGTGATGCGCCTGAGGCAGTAGCAGCACAATAAGTAGCCCCAGTCTATGTGGAGAAAAGAAGATTGGCAATAATTCTTCTCCACCTGCCCCTCCTCCAAAATCATGGGTGTGTTGTTATTAGATTATACCTTTTTCCCTTTAGAGCAGGAACTGTGGCTCTCATCAGCAACTTCAATGTGCACAGTGTGTGTGGTAAATAACATTTGGGGGCACAACTGTATCCAAACACCATGACACCAGAAACCAAGTACTGCCGCTGTCACTTTACCCACTTGTCCAGACCCCGCTAAGGACACCTGACAACTTGCTAACAGTGTAGCAGTAATGCTAAACACTCCCTGTCAGCATCTTATCATATTCTGAGGGATGGAATCTCCTCAGATGCCGCTTGATGCCCTGCTTGCAATTCTCCTCCATCACACTACCATGTGTGGTCAGTGCAACACAGTGTGCAATGGCTAGAGACAACTGCTACATCCTAACATCACCGCTGTGGCTATCATTTGGCGGGGGAGGTAACGATGAATGAGGTGGATTGGCAGAAGATGTAGTGAAGGTGAAGGTGATGGTAAGCTAGTTGTTTCACTCCTCATGGAACTTCCGATCTCTGCCTGGGCATCTCTACTCTTCCTCCTCTTTGATCTTTGCCTCACCTCTTGTTGCTTTTCTGGAGAGTCAGGGGGTATAGCAGCAGCAGTGGTGCTTGATTTCTGTGGTAGGTGTTTGTCTTTACCATGTTTGACATAAATGTCATGGTGTCTGTTTCTTATGTGAGATATCAGGGGGGTTGTGCCAAGGTGTGTTCCCTCCTTTCCCCTTCTCACTGACTTGTCACAAATTGTGCACAGTGTCGTTGCTGATGACTACACTGTGCCTGCTCCAAGAGAAAAATAGTCCCACACCCATGACTTCAGGGGGGAGGGAACATGTGGAGAAAAAGGGCCTCTTTCTTCATGTCCTCCACATTCCCTTTCACTGTCTGTGGCCACTGGATAATGTTGCTGCTGTTGCTGCTACTGCTCAAAATCAGCACTGCAACTAGGACCAGGAGTATTGCTGGCACTAACAAGTGAAACCTGTCCTAATCCCGCATCACTTGTTGACCCCATTCCCACTGTGTTCACTGTGGTCTGTGGCACATTAGCTTGCTCCTCAGCATCCTGCTGCCCTTGCATCTCTCTGGAGAGGTAGATCCCCCATCTGTGGCCTAAGAAACCTTAGATTTCCCCATATGCCCCTTATAGTCAAACATGTCCAAGAGAGTGTTAAAACCTAGTTGAACTACATTAAATATCCCCAGTTTAAAGCAAAGCCCCCAGAAAGACCTAAAAAGTACTTATGTGATATTCAAAGGGTTAAACTATAGAAGAAAGCAAGGAGAGGCAGCCTCTGCATAGTATAAGCAAAGCAGAAGTAATATAGCCACCAATAAGTGTGCCATTCAGGAGAAAGCCTGGAAAATGGGTCATTATGGGAACTGTAGTCTTTGTTGCCTAGCAATGCCTGTTACTGTGGCTGCAGACTAAAGCAAGCTCTTTAAACACTCATAAAGTGGACCCAGATGATAGAGCATAATAACACAAGAAGATATAACCCTCTCTGATCATTGTAGCCCAAACAATTGCAGAAAAATGTGCCAAATAAGTTTTTGCCATAGAAATCATTGTAGTAAAGATGGCCATGGATGAGCTCCAGTTCTTAAAGGAGCCATTGCATAAAAATTGATCCCAAACTAAACCTACGGAAAACCACTCAAAACCCCCTAGGAACACTTGGGGAGGGGGCGGGTGAAAAAAAAAAAACATAGTAGTGGTGGTTCAATGCACCCTAACCCAGCATACACCCACAATGACTCACATTGCAGTGACAGCAAGGAAAGGGTTACCATATAAAGTATAATCTTTTATAATGCACAGTATCATTTTTCATGTCCATATATTTATATTCTCCTTGTAATTTGAGTTGAAAATGTCTCCATCCCGCCCCTTTTTGCTATGTCACTCATAGTTCCCTCAGATCTGAAAGCCAGCCCAGATGGATTGCATTGAGGGACAATATTGTGTCAACAGTGGCAGTTGCGAGTGTATACTGGGTTAGCAACTGATGTGTTAATGCAAGTATGTTCACCTGCAGCAGTATAAATAAACAGATACTGAGCTGAGGAGTAATAGCTCTCTATTCTATTCTATTCTATTTCTATTTGAATCTGAGGAGTAACACATCCCAATCATGAGCACAATAAAAAAAATCAGTTTCTCAGTGATATTGTTTTTTTATAGTTGGTGCCAATGGTATATGTTTTGTATTAGCAGACTGCATATGGGACTATTGTCTTATATTTTTTATTTATTTACTTTGATTTATATGCCAATTTCAATAAATTGTCTTTGCATACATGACCATTGTATAGAGATTTTTAGCACTCTCTTTTTTCCTATGTTCATATATATATATATATACAACTATCTTCATGATTCATGTCACTTATTATCATTATAATTTTTGAGTATAATTTAAAGTTGCATTATTCTCAGATTACTGCCAAACATTAATCAGTAGTCATAGCCGTGGTCCCAATGGTAGGTGGTAGCAACCCTTTACAGTTCTCCTCTTCCTCATCCCCATTGATTTGAATGTAGTGAGCTAGGAGGGAAAAAGCAGAAAATCTTTGCTTTTTCAAAAAAAAAAAAAAAAAAAGGAAATGCCATTTTTCACTTATTTTGCAAAAAGTTTTGCCCATCCCTAGATGTACTATATCTACACTTACAAAGGCATTTGATATAGTGCTACACAGGAGGCTGGTCTATACAATGAGGAAATTTGGTCTAGGGGACTACCTTTGTAGCTACAGAGAAAATTGGTTGAAGACGAGAGAACAGTTTGTCGTTTTAAATTGAATATTCAATACAGTTAAAGCTGAAAGTAAAGTACCTCAGGGCTCGGTATTTGAGCCATCCTATATAATAATTCGCTAAATCGTGTGTAACACCCGACATGCGCAGTAGACACTGCTGCGCGTGCGACAGTCATGCGCAGTAGAGACTGCCCACGCCGCAGCTGATACAGAGCTGGGCGCTCCGAGGCACTGTGGCCCGTGTAACGGGCTGTTCAACTAGTTTCTTTATAAATAACTAGGAAACAGTTTGCATGCCACTAATAAAGTTAGTAATACATTCAGAGTAGGATGTTTATTCTTTACAGAAGAATGTACATAAAATGGCAGATTCAGCAAACAAGTGTAAAATGAGATTAAATGTAGGAAAGTGTAAAGTTATGCATCTGGGATGAACAAATAAGTCTGCTATATATGAACTTAGCAGCATTGTAGCAAACCAGTTGCTAGAAGAAGATTATGTAAACTGCATACTTGTCAATATTGATCAATGTTAAGCAGCAACAGGAAAAGCAAACAAAATACTATCCTGTATAAAAATGGTTATTAAAGTAAGAATGTATTACATAATTTTGCTACTTTACAAATCATTGGTAAGACCTCTGAAATACGCAGTGCAATTGTGGGCACAGTTCTAAAAAAGGATATTCTACAATCAGAGAGAGTACGGTGAAGAGCAACAAAAATAATTAAGGGAATGGAGGAATTAAAGTATGAAAAATATCTAGCTACATTTTTTTATTTACTCTAGAGAAAAGACACCTAAGATGTATCGTGTTGCAATGTATAAGTATACACTGAGTCAATACAAGGATCTCTCAATAGAGCTTTTAATTCCATGGCCTTATCAATTAACTAGGGTCCACCTCTTAAGACCAGAGGAAAGGAGGTTTAAAATTCAGCAGAGTAAGGGGTTCTTTACTGTAAAGTCTGTTAAATTGTAGAATCATTTGCCCAGGGATGTGGCAATAACCAATTTAATGGATAAAATTAAGAAAATATTAGATATTTTAGCAGAATGGAAAATACAGGGTTATACATTAGTAGGTTAAACAGAAAGCTCTGGTAAATAGGAGAACACCCATCTTGGAGTCGCGAAGGATTATGTAGTTCTCATTTGCAGAGTTAACTTTGGCAAAACTTAAACTTGATGGAGTTGTGGGTTTTTTTTCAACATAATTTACTGTGCAACCTTAAATGACCTTCCAGTAAAAGTAATCCAAAATCAAGATGAGCACAGGGTAATTACCTTTAGATATTTCCTTTTCTCTTGCATTTTCATCCTCATAAAATTTAACTAAATCAAAAATTACACCAGCTTTCAACTTGAAATATTAGATCAATGTAGATTATAATTTGTGAGGAGATATTCCCTATAGTTTTAACCAGATCATTGCATTTTGCTTTTTTACAGGTGAGTTTGCTACATGAGTAGCAGAGAGTATAATATTCTAGGAAGATTAATATTCGTATATAGTGAATATACAAAAGTATTCCTTTAGAATTGTGTAAGAACATCAGGAAGGATGTTACTCATGAACTATTACCAGCCAAGCAGGATGATGTTAAACGGTTGATATCAGGATTTAAGTAAAGTGGGGTAATGCAAGCAGTGATCTAGTGAAACAGACTAAGATATATGCTTATAGAAACTGAGCACAATATTTTGGTGTACAGATACCATTCTCTAGTGCAACATCAAAAACATTTAATTGTTTTAGCTGCAATCAGGACATTGTGCTTGATATTAATAAATGTGCATGTGTGTGTGTTTGTGACTAAATTGGCATGTCTGATAAACTACATTGCTTGGTTTGTGTCATATGACAATTGCAGCATTGCTATGGGTTTCTGCATCAGGGTGAGCGCAACAGAGGTGTGTGAATACATTTCTCCTTTGATATGGGAATCAGGATTTGCAGGCAGCAGAGTTTAATAATTAATGTCATGGGATAGAGTTCAGAGAAAGTATCATTATTAAATGTAAATCAATTAGAATTAGTAAGTGTATATAGCTACAAAGGTGCTGTCCTTAAAGGGAAACTTTCTTCAAGAAACGAGATTTGTTTTATTTCTTGTATCTATGGAGGGGCCATGGGGTGTAGAGTCCAAGAAGACGGACACTCAATGCTTAAGCTCCTTCCTTCTTGCTCTGTATATACAGTTGTAATCAAAATTATTCAACCCTCATTGCAAATCAGGTTTATTGTCAAAATTTATAGACTTTTAGCTGTTTGCAATGAACAAATCAAACAAAAGCAATTGAAATAGCTCAACACAATGAATGATTCAAGTGGTTTCCCCAAATTCAACTGAAAATGCAACTTATAATGACTTCTCCAGTCTGAAAATTATTCAACCCCTTCATGGCAAGCATCTTTAGTACTCAGTAGAACACCCTTTTGCTGTTATGACCTGCTGCAAATGAGATGCATAGCCATATACCAGCTTCTTGTAGTGTTCATGTCGCATCTTAGCCCATTCCTCATGAGCCAATGACCTCCAGTTCAGTAATATTGTTGGGTTTGAGTGCTGCAAATGCCTTCTTCAAATCCCACCAGAGATTTTCTATGGGGTTCAAGTCAGGTGACTGTGATTGCCACTGTAGAGTCTTCCAGGACTTCTTCTGCAACCAAGCCTTGTTGAAATTTGAGGTATGCTTGGGATCATTGTCCTGTTGGAAGGTCCATTGACACCCAAGCTTCAGCTTCCTCACAGACGGCTTGATGTTTTCTTCTAGGATTTCCTGATACTTCAAGGAATCCATCTTGCCTTCCACACACTGCAGGCTTCTAGTGCCAGAGGATGCAAAGCAGCCCCAGAGCATCAGCAAGCCATCACCATGCTTAACTGTAGGCAGAGTGTTCTTTTCAGCGTATGCTGCATTCTTCTTCCTCCAGACATCCCGCTAATCCATCGGGCCGAAAAGTTCCAGTTTTGTTTCATTGACCACAAAACAGAATCCCAAAACTTCTGTGGCTTATTTATAAGATTTTGAGCATATCGGAGCCGACTTTTCTTGTGCTTTTGGGTCAATAGTGGTGGATGTCTTGGAGTACTTGCATGGAAACCTTCTGCGTTTAGTACGCGCCTTACTGTCCTCACTGAAACCTCAGTGTCTGTTGCTACCAGGTCTTGCTAAAGGTCTTTTGCAGTTACTCGAGGGTTTTTCTCAACCTGCTTTCTCATTGCAGCTGTTAATAGCTTCCTTTTTCTGCCCCATCCAGGTAATGTAACCACTGTTCTTTTGACTTTGAACTTGCAAACTATGCATCCAATGGACTTTCTAGGAACACTCAGTGCCTTCACTATCTTTTTGTATCCTGTTCCTTGTTTGTGAAGGGTGATGAGCTCTTCTCTTAACTTTTTGGACCATTCTTTTGACTTAAAGATATTTCTAACATGCAGTCAAAGGTGACACTCAACAAACCCATAACCAGTTCAGGTATTTCATGTGTTCCAACTCAAGCACACCTGGTGCTACTAATGAAGCCCTTGATTGGTTGCATCAGGTGTTTTTGAGACAACATCTGTTTTGCATATTTGTGCTGTTGTGAGGGCTTCTATTCAGGGGGTTGAATAATTTTGAGACTGGAGAAGTCATTATAAGTTGCATTTTCAGTTGAATTTGGGGAAACCACTTGAAGCATTTGTTGTGTTGAGCTATTTGAATTGCTTTTGTTTGATGTGTTCATTGCAAACAACTGAAATAAACCTTAATTGCAATGGGGGTTGAAAATTTTTGATTACAACTGTGTGTCAGTATCAGTTCAGTTTGCTGAGTGACCTCAGGAGCTCAACATCAACAGGACAGTTTCCTTATGGGAAATAATTTTATTGTATTATTTTTATTTTGATGTATTTAATTACACACATTTTTCAGAAATTCCTCAGCATTGCTGGTGGAATACCCTTGGAACATGTCACATTCTTCTGGCCTCCTCAGGTACACAGGGGACTTATGGAACTGGACTTCCCCACTTCCACTGGAGGGGGGGGTAAATCAAGTGTTGATGCAGTAGGCAGACAAAGACTCCTCATTGAGGAGCGCCTTCTAGCATACAACTCTACTTCTGGCATTTAAAGCCAGTCAGAGCATGGATATAGGGTAAATAATTATTTTCTCCACCTGTATCCATGGTGAAGAGCAAGATATGTTTCCCCTGCTCTGTTCCAATGCCTGTTCCAGCAGAGTGGAGTATTTTTCTGTCATTTCTCAATATTACTTCTTTGGTGAGAAGAAGGCCATAGTGAGGTGTAGAGTTTCCCCCATATCATCCTCACTTATTGAGCTCATACTGACTAGAGCTCTATGGTAATAGAAAGAGTGGCCATTTTAAATTGTGCTGCCTGCCATACTCATTAGTGTTTCTCAGGCCAATCTGCTTCTCTCTCGGTTCCCTTTCAATTTTCTTTAATTATTTTATTCCAGTCACTTTAATATTTCATGTGTATTAAATGTACAGACACTATGTCAAAACACAGAATGTGTGAAACAAAAACTAGACTAATCTCTGCTAGTTCACCATTAAGGGGAACTGACCCAGCTGCTCAAGCCAGTTATAATGAAACACACAATGCTTCGGAACCTGAGTATCACAAAGTTTTGGGGAAATGGTTTTTTTAACTCTTACAGGTTTGTAATACCCATGCCCCACCAAGGAAGATCAGGGTAAGAGGGGCCCATCTACCTTGGGTCTCGGCTGACCTACTTGAATTATACCGTTTCAGAGATGCTTTATGGACAAAATGTAAAGAAACTGGCTCTGTGTCTGAGCAAAGCCTGGAAAGTCCCTATCCACAAAAGTGGGGATAAAATATAGTATCAAATCAAATTACAGTCCAATATCCCTACACCCCACATTATCAAGAATCCTAGAGAAATGTGCCCATGTTCAACTATATAAGTATTACCAACTGACAAGTGTTTTCACCCCACTTCAATCAGTCTTTAGTCCAAATTACCCAACAGTCACTGCCCTCCTAAAAGTATGCAATGATATCCAGACTGGCATGGAAAATGGTAAACTCACTGGAGCTATTTTCCTAGATGTTGCAAAGGCCTTTTATACAGTAGACCATGATATTAGTAAAAACAAACTCCAAAGTTCAGATAATTGGGTAATATTTTTCTAAACTGATCTGATCCTATTTATCAGACGGAACACAACATGAGTCTATTGCCGACAATATTTCTCTTCCATTCAAATAACAAGTGGAATATGTCAAGGCTCCATTATTGGCCATCTTCTATTTTCTCTATTCATAAATGATCTGCCCACGGTTTTCAAAGCATCTTCTGAACATATGTATGCAGATGACACAATAACCTATGCTAAAAATTCAAATGTATCTCAACTAGAAGCCTTATTACAACATGATTTTTCTGAAGCTGAAAGATTGATAGCAAAGAACAAACTGTTCTTAAACATAGACAAAATAGTCGCAATGGTATGTGGTACAAAGCTGTAACGGTTTGTTTGACACACAGACACAGTAGGTTTGGATAAAACACAGGTTTATTGAGCAGTTGTAATAACAATAACCCTCACTGGTCCAGTAATATATCAGCAATATAGTACAGACACAGGACAGGTTACAATGAAGTATGCCCACACGGGTCCAGTATATACAAGTAATACAGCATACAATATACTGACACAGGTCAGGCAGTTTTTGTGTGATACTCAAGTTAGGCAGCACTGAATGGGTTACTATTAGGCCAGGAGGACTGACAGGCCCTAATAGCATGAGGCCCTTTAAGAAGCCCAGTCTTGAAGAGAGAGCACAATCTCGAGTAATGCCCAAGCAGTAACAGGACCAGAGCAACTTGTGGACTGCCGAGGCAGTAACGGAGGCCAGAGCAACTTGTGGGTTGCCGTAGCAGTAACGGAGACTAGAGCAACTTCTGGACTGCCGTAGCAGTAACGGACACCAGGCAACTTGTGGACTGCCATAGCAGTAACGGAGGCCAGGCAACTTGTGGGCTGCCATAGCAGTAACGGAGACTAGAGCAACTTCTGGACTGCCGTAGCAGTAACGGAGACCAGGCAACTTGTGGACTGCCATAGCAGTAACGGAGGCCAGGCAACTTGTGGGCTGCCATAGCAGTAACGGAGACTAGAGCAACTTCTGGACTGCCATAGCAGTAACGGAGACCAGGCAACTTGTGGACTGCTATAGCAGTAACAGAGGCCAGGCAACTTGTAGACTGCCGTTGCAGTAACGGAGACTAGAGTGACTTGCCCGGAGAGGCACCCAACCAGGGACTGCACGGGTGGAAGGAACATAAAGCAGTGTCGCCTGGGCGACCTGATGCAACGGAGACTAGACTGCAGAGAGTGACTGTCCGGAGACAGCGAGGATCCTGTCACAACCCCAACTGGAGGCCGGATAAGGCGTAACAGGAGGGATACGCAACCACAGTGGCCAGGCCGGGTCGGTACACAGAGCAGGAACATCAACCAATCCGAGTCGGTAAACAGAGCAGGAACGTCAGCCGGGCCGGGTCGGTACACAGAGCAGGAACGTCAGCCAATCCGAGTCGGTACACAGAGCAGGAACGTCAGCCGGGTCGATACACAGAGCAGGAACGTCAGCCAATCCAAATCGGTACACAGGACAGGAACGATATGCAGAATAGTCAGGCAGTCTGAGTCAGTACACAGGCAGGAACAAGATGCAGAGTCGTCTGGCAGGCCGGGTCGGTACACAGAGATCACACGAAACACAGGAACAAGAGCTGGTACGTAAACAGCATGAAAGGGCACCAGATAAGTGACAAGGCCCAGTATTTAAGGACAAATACTGGGCGAGGACAAGTCACTTCAACCAATGAGCGAGATCAATAGAGGAAACTAACAGAATGTCGCCCGCATAGCACGGGCACCGTGATAAAAGCACAAACAACGTAATCTCCTCAGTACCTATCTGTTTAATCATTACTTGGCCCCGATGGCCTGCTACATATATCTTGGTATGTGGCTTGACCCTAACCTCACTTTTGGTCTTCATATTGATAAATTAACTTCCAAATGTTATCCCAAAATAGGTGCTCTGTTTAGAAACAAATCCTGTTTAAGTTCCCTGGTAAGAAAAAGTATTGTTCAATAGATGCTAATGATAGTCAGTCATCGACTATGGGGATATAGTCTATGCTCTCATGCTGTAAATCCATCTCATTAAACTTGACACTATATAATTCATTAAGCAGCATTATCTTCTAATGTAATTAAACTACCCACCAGTTTAATATGTTTAAAGAAATGTATTGGCTAACAGTCAAATCTAGATGTGCCTTCAACTTTTGCTTAGTATACAACCCCTTCTCTGGAAAGCTACCAGATACCCGAGCAGTATGCTCACTACAGCTTTCCATACTAACTATAACCTTCACTCCACTTCTAGCAGCTCACTGAGTATACCACACAACAAGAAAGAAGCCTTCTCCTTCAGAGCTTCGAAAGCCAGAAATGACCTGCCTGAAAAAATCAGATCTCCTTTATATCAAAAACATTAGGCAACTGTATATACATTTTTAATATGTATGTATGTGTGTGTGCATATATCCTATATAATAATTCACTAATTCGAGAGTAACGCACAACATGCGCAGTAGACACTGCTGCACGTGCTGCAGTCATGCGCAGTAGAGACTGCCCGCGCCGCGACCGATATCAGCCGCGGAGCGGGCAGTCTCCACTGCGCGTGACTGCCCGGCGACCCGGTGACAGTGTCACTGTGGCCCGTGTAACAGGCTGTTCAACTAGTATATATATATATATACATATATATATATATATATATATATATATATATGTATAATGTTTCTCTACTTGTGTAAGTATGTAACTCTTTACTGTAAAAACACTTTAGGACATCCTTGAAAATTAGAAAAACCTCAATGTATTCTTCTGGTACAACATTTTCTAAATAAATAAAAAATGAAATGGTTATAAATACTGTCTCTTTGACTAATTAAGGAATCCTCAGAGGCCAAAGGCGAAATAGGCAGATAGATACAATAGTGACCCTCCATTGTCCATGTCTAACATACCTATCAAAGGTGAAGATGAATGTGGTCTTATAAAAGCTAAATTGGAGGTTTTGCAAAGCCCTGATGACAGTTAATGTATTGATCCTTTAAAAACATTCTGTTTAATTTAAAAAAGACTTAATTTCTCTTTATCTATATTATACCAAGCAAGATTCCTATCTCTATTGGAATCCCAGACAAAAAAGTGAAAAAGCATACTTGCCTCATGAAGTTTAAAAGCATCTGGGTATCCCACGCCACCTGTCCAAGCTCCTTTTTAATACCTCACCCTAAATTCTGTTGTTGTTGTTTTTTTTTGCTGCCCATATATTTGCTAACAGACAAGCATTTATTTGTTTTAAGATAGAATAAGGGACCTGAGCCAGTGTGGCCCTAAAGAGATACAATATCTTTGGTATGATAAAAGCTTTAACCACATTAATACATCCGAACCACGAAACCTCTATCCCTTTCCAACTGAGAATTAATTTTTTTTAGGTTCACAATCAAATCCTCAATATTCAACGAAATAATACGTTCCACGTTCGCACACACCTTTATCCCTAGATGCGAGATAACATCATTATACCAATTCATCAACCCTCATCCCTCCAGATCAGCCAGCTGTGCATTAGACATATAAAAAAAACAAAGTTTTAGTTGTAACAAGATTTAATTTATAATTACAGAAATTGACAAACTCATCTATTAACTTCAAATCTGCAGAAGTGGAGGGTACAGGAGAAGACAAGGTCAAAAGAACATCATCCACTATAGGGAAATAGTAAGTTATTGACGACCAATCTGAATTCCATGAATTTCCGAAAACCCCCGATCTAGGTTGTCAATGGTTCAATAGACAAGGCATATAACAGGGGTGCCAGCGGACATCCCTGTCTAGTGCCATTTAAAGTCTTAAACAGATCAGAATCCAGGAAAGAACATGCTATCTTTGCACTTGGAATGGTATACAGAGCCATTATTAGCTTTCTAAAGCTATCATTGAGCCCAAACACAGGCAATATCTCAGATATGTATCTCCAGTTAACCCTATCAAATGCTTTTTCAGCATCCAAAGTCATAAATACTGATGGAGTTTTATTTTGATGTATTGTTTCTAAGATATCTAAGACTGTGCGGTTGTTATCCTCACCAGATCTACCAAACATAAACCACACCTGATCTGGATTAATCAAGTGGGGCCAAAATCAGATAGAAAAGGACCAAAAAACCATCTGATCCCAAGTGTGATTCCTCATTGGTTTCGATCTTCTCCCCTGAAGTCTTGGATACCTGTACAGGAGTCTATCTTCTCCCCTCTAAGTCTTACTGCCTTGCCCTGATTACCCTCGCAGTTGCGGCCACCAGTGGTTCGAACTGACCCTATCTTGTCTTCTGTCTTTCGGGTTTGGGATTCTGTGTTATCCTCCCTGTCTAGCAGCCCCTCCCGTCTGTGCTCTCTCTTGGATTCAGTGGACTTTCCTCCTGGGAGATGCGGATCTGTCTTTTCAGCCTGGCGTCGGCATTCCAGATTGTTAGTAGCGGATCTGTTGGAAAACAGAGCTTTGGTGCCATTTGAGCAGCTGCAGAGGTCTTGGGACCTTCACTCTAATGAGTACTGGAGATATCGCCAGATTCATAGCTTTGTATTATCTCATCCCCATAAGTCTGACTTTCTCCGGACCCTTACCCCATTTGAGCTTCTTTGCCGCCCCTTTGATCCTGGAGGTAAACCTCTGCGAGGGGTGATTGCTGTACTCTACTCTATGTTTTCACCTTCCGGATCTGGCTTTGACTCATTCCGCGAGTACTGGGAGTCGGATTTGGGTTGTATTTTGCCTAATGAGGATTGGGACTTGGCGGTTCGTAATTCATTTCATTCTTTGCGTAAAGTGTCTGCTATGGAGACAGGTTACAATTTCATTTTGAGATGGTACAGGTCGCCAAGTCTACTGCATTCATTTTACCGGTTTCCAACCTTTGCTGGAGGTGTGGTTCCAGCGTTGGTTCTCTTGGTCATATATGGTGGCCGTGTCCACTCGTGGGGCCTTTTTGGTCGGAGATTGTGCGTCGCATATATGCTATCCCCTAATCTTTTCTATGGGCTCTAGATCCCTTGTTCCTTTGGCACCTCTCCACCAGCTTTTCCTTCATCTGCTAGCAGCTGCTCAGGTGTGTATTCCCCATACCTGGAAGTCATCCAATCCACCCTCATTTTTTATGTGGCACTAGCGGTTACTTGATGTGTCTACATATGAGAAGCTTACTTGTCTTAGCTCCGGGAGGGGGCATACCTATGACTCTATATGGTCTCCTAGGCTGAACTATTATGTTTCGTCTAGAGCATCCTAGACTCTCTGTATTCCTTTTGGTTTTGATTTGCCCTTTCTATATTACCTTTCTTTTATGTGGGTCTGTTCGAGGGTGGGGATGACTTTCCCCAACATGTACTGGTGTGCGGTGGTATCGTGTATCCATCACCTTCCATTCTCCCTCTTTTCCTCCTCCCCAATTCCACTTCCCTATATCCTCTCCCTTATTTCTTGCTGGTGTTGCCTCTGATCTCCCTTTTCTTACTATTTTTTCCTTTTCTCTCGATCTTTCTCCTTCGCTCTCTCTTTTAAAATCTTATACCCTATTGTCATGTACTCCTTTTTTTTTACATAATCTTACATCTAATTTGTATGCTCTAATGCAGCCATTCTATTGTAAGCTTATACTTTTTGACTCCAAGTTTAATTGATGTTCCTTTTGGACCTCTGTGGGGTCATTGTTTGTATTGTCTGTTCTTCAATAAAAATTATAAAAAAAAAAAATCTGATGCCGGGGCTTTGCCCCTTTTTAGATTTTTTATCGCACCAGAAATTGCATTAACAGTAAAAGGTTCATTTAACATCCCCAACTTATCCTCCGACAGTCTTGGAAGATGTAAACTTTCCAGAAAGTTCCTGATGTCTCCTACTGATTTATCCACCTCTGGCAGATTATACAGTTATTCATAATATGACCTACATGCTCTGCCAGTCTGTGAGGGAGAAAGACATGAACAACCATTATGTATAATTTGCTTTATTCTATTCCTTTAATTATAAAATTTCAATTTATTAGTCAAAGCTTTCCTCTCTCATAAAAGATTTAAAGGAACACCACAGTGTTGCATCAGAAAGTTTATTATCATTAGACTGAAAAGAGAGTTTTGCTTGTAAAAACTCTTGTTTAAATTCTTCAGAAAAAAGTATATATTCATTAAGCTTCTACCTTGAAGAATATTTATATTGTGGATTATCTCACAACATTACCGATACAGGGGCATGATCTGACCATCCAATATTGCCTATGCTAGACCCCCGACACTTTTCCAGATCAGTCCCCCTCATAAGAAATAAATCAATACAAGAAATAAGGCTTATGCGGGAAAGAATAAAACCTAAAATCTCTCTCCAACGGATGATGGACCCTCCAGGCATTATACAAATTATGCTTATAAAGACAGAATGAAAAAGACCTAGGCTATGAGCCCAGTCTATAATCAAGTTTATACTTTGTCAGAATTTTTGTATCTAACATATTGTCTCTAATTCAATTCAAATCACCTGCAACAATGAGCATCCCCTTGCATACCCGATCTATCCTTTGAACAGAATAGTCCAAAAATTTGACCAGCTGATACGAAGGAGCATATAAATTCAGCAACGTATATACAACATCATTAATTTTACATATCAATAAGAGGAAGCTCCCTCCCTGATCTGTTTCATGGAAAATATAATCAAATTTTATCCTAGCCTAGATAATCAGTGCCATCCCATGCTTCCTCTCTAACAGCAAAGAGCAAAAACATGAGGTTACCTCTGGTATCTCCATCAGGACATCACATCCAACGTCCAATGGGTCTCCTGTACAAAAGAAACATCCACCTTTTCCCTTGTTAAAAGATAATACAAATAATCTCTTATATGGGAAATGTAAGCCCTGGGAGTTTATTGTAATAAATTTAAGTGGCATCAATCATCTAGGCCCACACCAAATTCTCATCATGCCTAACCCCAAAAAAAAGATACACAATTAAGGTTTGCCATAACTTTCTATACTTAAACCAAGCTTGATCAATTTTACATTTATAATCACTCATCCCTCTTCTACATAAAGGATAAATATCCATCATGTCAAAGAAAAACTCCTAACCACAGGGGACAGGGTGAAGTCAATGTCTCCAAGAAGCGGCACTATACAAATAGCTACAGCTTTTCTAAATGCAGTTCAGGATCAGTTTTGGTACATTAAATATACAATACGAACAACATTAAAATAGGATTTTTAAAGGATAACACTCTAATAAATTACATTTAGAAAACTAAATCAAGTCAGAATGCTCATTCTGAATCAGTCCTGTTTGGATTGGATCTCTAATATGAATCTTTATTTACTACTGGATATCCTATCCATAGAGGCGGCCATGATTCTTTTTGCAGGACTCCAGGACTATAAACTCCTCCTACTAATGTCTTCTTAGGAAGTCTTCCATGGGAGGATTTTACATTCTTTTAGTCCTGCAACAAAGGATCATATCAGCCTCAGTGAACTCGATTTCCAATTATTTATTTTGACACAGACACAGTCCACACAGAATTGATGCAGAGTAACCAATATGATTTTCTACCTAGATAAAAGTAACTCTGTTTGGCACGGCATTATTATTAGAAAGTGTAAGTGTGCCTTTAATAGTGTCTGCTCAGGTCCTCCAGCAGAAATAAGCCTAGGTTGAATGAAAGTTTTACATTGCTGGTGTCACTGTTAGCCAATGGGTTAACATACCTAGTAAGAAAAGCTTATTATAATGCACAAATAAAATATAAAATAGAAATATTTTAAAAACTCTTTAATTTGTTGAGTATATTTCATTTAACTAGTCTATGAGGAATAAAGAAAATACAATAGATAGATTGTGTTACATTCTTCAAGGATGTCACTTTAAACAAAATCAAAACTACATTGTGCTTAAAATACGTACATAACAGTCCCAGGATGCTGCTAGTATTTGACTACTTTCTTCTACAGTAGATATCAAATCAGTTCATATACTCTTGGGATGCTAATGCCATTTCACATCTGTACAGCCTAACCCACTTAAACAAATATCTGCTGAAAATATAAACCAGTTTATGCTTGCTATAATTGCTTATTTTAGTGACCTACTAACGAACACATATTTTGTTCATCATAAAAATCAGCTACAGAAAATATGCCAATGTTGATAGCATTAACTGTTCCCTGCAAAATAAAATTACAAACCTGTTATGTTCAATACAATTATGATTAATTTTTGTCAGTCATTCTTAGACCTATTTAACCCATTACTGATTTTTATGTAGATATTCAGCAGACACAGTACAATAAACAAACAACATTACAGTACCTTAGCACATAGAAATGAAAGCTAAAACTATTTTTATTGATACGTAGACTTCTATTTCTTCAATTTTGTATTACCTTTGAAAATGTCAGTTTGGCAATTTATGTCATTTTCTTGCCTAGGTTTTTATTATCATGTAAAGCCATTATTAGTACATCAGTATATGAGCTAGTGCATAACATTCCACAGAAAAGTGCAACATTCTAATATTAATTTAGACTGATTAAGACATGTATATGATTTCAGGCTTATCTGCGACAATTTACTTCAACATTCTACATTCTGATGATTTAGAGTTGTTGGCGTATAACTCTCTGTAATTAACAGAGGGGCAAGGTTATGCCACAGTCTTCTATTGCTGCACTGCTGTCTTTCCTATACAGCAACTGTCTTGCTTGGCAAACTCAACATTTGTAGCCTAAGGTGAATGTGTTTCAGCATCTGGAAACCTGAACTTCATGCTTTCAAAGTCTCACAGATCAGGATCATCTAGACAAGCGTGCAGATCTGTTCTATGGTCCATAAATCAACACTTTTTGTGATCAGCTAGGGTGCACAATGCACACCTATAGCATATTTATTCACTGCCTTGAAACCTTATTTCAGATTGGCATCTCATTTTGGTGAAAGGATCTACTGTGTTAGTCGTGGATAAAACTGCATAAGTCTCTTTGTCTGCCTAACAAATAGACCTAAGTGGTCTTAAAAGCTATTAACTTGGCCAATAAAGGTATCACTTTTGATATACTATTCTCCTGCACCTAATTTTTAAACCTAGAATACTTCTATAACTAGTTAATGGGGGTTTCTAAATGTAGTATGATTTAATAGACACAAGGCACATGCATGTGGTCCATGTTCACAGGGAAGCCAGAACTCTATACTAAGGTGCCATATAGTGGATGAAATCAGCTGCTCCAGAAATAGCAGTTGCACTACAATGTGATTGCCTCTAGACATAAGCACTGCGTCTGACATCTGCCCAAAAGTGGGGCTAGATAAATAAAGGTGGAGAGAGGCCCTGCCAGCTGCACTTGGCCTGGACACGATTCATTCTGATGAGTCCCCTATCTATATCTGCCAGTGGTATAACATGTTTTTCCTATTAGGTTTTTTTATGTTAAAATTTCTTTAAGCCTTTGAAGGCCAGGGGGGAAATGCACTAAGGAGTGATAAATCAGTGATAAAAAGTGGACAACTTCTCCAGTGGTATCCCTTCTCCATTATCACTCCATAGAGCATAATCCCCCAGAGGGGTTGCAACACACACATAGGGTTAAATGGCAAATATTTTTGAACTTCAATTCATCAACCTCGAAATCAAAAGTATCAAAATAACTTTACTTAAAAATGTCTAAACATAACATGAGAAACAGAGTAAAAAAAGTTTTGATTTTTCTTTTTTTAAATTGCTGAAACCTTATTTGTCGTACATATCGAAAGGATGAGTAAACCAAACAAAACTCTTATTTTGCTGCATAATTTTGAAGTACAAATAGTTGTGGTTTTCACATGACTTGACTAGTGCTATTTTCACATGACTGGGAAGGTCTTGTGACAGCAACAGATATGTTTCTTTGAATAGTAAATACAGATGCAATTTCTTTGGAGCTTTATGTATGCAAGTTCTATAAATGTACATCTATGTGTGGAATGTGTTGTCTAATACTTAATTTAAATGAAAATCTAAATTTGATTGTATCTACATGCCTCAATCATGTTCAGAGCTTGCACACCCACAAAACAACATGGAAAACAGTGTTCCACTGTATCATTTTTGCCTCTATTTATATTAGATGAATCTCTTAAAGAAACTAAAACCTAAAAATTAAAACGGAACTATCACCTAAAACCAAAGTTTTACCATGTGTTTTAATGTTTAACCCAACATTAGTGCTGTGTGCGTGTGTTTTTTAAATCGCCTGGTAGTGGAGATATTTGCCCTGCAAAATCAGGCACTTCTGCATTCTACGGGACCCTGTACCGTCTCGGGACTTCCCAGCTGCCCCAGGGAGCACGTTCACGCTCCCCTTCGAAGCTGGATTTCTGTGATGTAGCGTTACAGCAAACTCCATTTACAATGCTACTAAGGTTGCAACACGGAAGTGCCTGATTTTGCAGGGGGGAAATATCTCCACTACCAGGCGATTTGAAAAACACACACAGCAGTAATGTTGGGTTAAACATTAAAACACATGGTAAAACTTTGGTTTTAGATGATAGTTCCACTTTAAATACTATGAAATACATTTAAATATCATGGACTCCAAGGTAGGATATGTGAAAAATAATTCTTTAATCTTAGATCCCTAAAATCTAATCCTTAACTTAATGTTCTTATGAATTCTTACAAAGCTATTCTCCTGTTATTTACTTCCACTGACTAATTACTTTTTATTTGGATTGAAATGTATGGTGTCCTTATTAGGCCATCCTCACACTAAACCTTGTTCAATCATCGTTCCGCCTACCAAAGTCTGTCATTCCTTATAACAAACCTCTCCTCATCCTGCCTCATAACAAACTCTTTACGTCCTCATAAAAAACCTCTCTCAGTCATTCTCCCTCATAACAAACTCCACTTGTCCTCCTACCAAATTCCATTATTCCTTCTACCAAGCCTCTCTCAGTCATCATCCCTCCCACCAAACCTCGATCACTCAACATAGCAAACCTCTATCAGTCATCCTCCCTCATAACAAACTTCTCTGTCATCGTCCCTCCCACCAAACCTCGAAAACTCATCATAGTAAACCTCTATCAGTCATCCTCTCTCATACCGAACCTCTCTCAGTTATCATCCCTCCCACCAAGCCTCGATCACTCAGCATAGCAAACATCTATCTGTTATCCTCCCTCATACCAAACATCACTGTCATCATTGTTTCCACCAAACCTCGATCACTCATCATAGCAAACCTCTATAAGTCATCCTCCCTCATACCAAACCTCTCTCAGTTATTATCTCTCCCACCAACCTCGATCACTCATCATAGCAAACCTCTATCAGTCATCCTCCCTCATACCAAACCTCTCTTAGTTATCATCCCTCATACCGAACCTCTCTCGGTTATCATCCTTCCCACCAAACCTCGAATACTCATCATAGCAAACCTCTATCAGTCATCCTCCCTCATAATGAACCTCTTTCAGTTATCATCCCTCCCACCAAACCTCGATCACTCGTCATAGCAAACCTCTGTCATCCTCCCTCATACCAAACCTCACTCAGTTATCATCCCTCCCACCAAACCTAGATCACTCAACATAGAACACCTCTGTCATCCTCCCTCATGCCAAACATCACTGTCATCATCGCTCCCACCAAACCTCGATCACTCATCATAGCAAACCTCTATCTGTCATCATCCCTCATACCAAAGCTCTATGTCATCATACCTCCCACCAAACCTCTATGTCATCATACCTCCCACCAAACCTCGATCACTCATCATAGCAAACCTCTATCAGTCATCCTCCCTCATACCAAACTTCTCTCAGTCATCATCCCTCCCACCAAACCTCAATCACTCATCATAGCAAACCTCTATCAGTTATCCACCCTCATACCAAATATCTCTCAGTCATCCTCCCTCATAACAAACCTCTTTCAGTCATCATCCCTCCTAACAAACTCCATACAATTCAACTCATGTGCTAGCATAACCTGGTGCTTTATAAAGAAAAAACAGGTCTCCCTCACACAGCAGAGCACTCGTAAAAACAAAAAGAGAGATGACCCAACTATTATAAAATGAAAATAATAATAATGAACTGACATACAAGTTTACATCATATAAAACAATCAGAATAGCACTGTTTACTGAGTGCTCTGCAAACCAGATGGTTATGCTAGTACTTGACTTGAATTGTTCAGAGTTTGTTAGGAGGGATGATGACTGAGAGAAGTTTGTTATGTGGAATGATGGAGATTGGTAGGAGGAACAATGGAGTTTGTTATGGGGAGGATAACTGAGAGAGGTATGTATGAGGGATGATGACTGATAGTGGTTTGCTATGATAAGTGATCGAGGTTTGGTGGGAGGGATGATGACTGAGAGATGTTTGGTATGAGGGAGGATGACTGATAGAGGTTTTATTAGATGAGTGATCAAGGTTTGGTAGGAGGAATGACAGAGTTTGGTAGAAGGAACAATGGCTGAACGAGGATTAGTTGGAGGATGTCCTAATATGGACATCGTAGAAATGAGTAACACAACCTAAAGCAATTATCTTTTATTCAGAAAGGTGTTTAACCACTTGAATTCTAGAAACATCTTCATCGGGATAAAGAGATTAAAACATGCTACATCAATATTACACCTATAATGCTGCAAACTATGCTAAAAATTTTTGAATGACGGGAATTTACTCTTTAACCACCAGAGGTGTGCTTCACATCTCAGATGAATTGTCAGTGAGTCTTTGGATGCCCATTGCTTTGGTGTTCTCAATGCCATTTGATGCAACATCATTTCATCATTCTGACATCATGGCCATATGTATTAATGTGTTGTTAAAAGTTTGCTAATTTGTTCCATATTAGCAAATGTGACACGTGTTTATAAAGACTAACAATTAGAATGGTGCAAAACTTCCTGCCTCAAAAACAAAACTCGCCCTGCAGAAAATTTCCAGTTAATAGAACTAATTTGTCACTTTTTTCACTTATGTATTGTGTTGAATGATATCAAGGTTAGAACTAAATTTCCCCCAATGTAAGTATTCCCATGTTGCTACTAGTAAAGGATGTCAGTGTGCCACAGGTTTTCAGTCTGTGCTTGGGAGTGAGAGGGAAAGCAGCATTCTCTGATTTCTACAACCTTTAGCCAGATAAACAAAATAAAGTGAACTATTTTTGAGGGAGTTAGAGGAGTGTTAAACAGTGACAGTTGTTTTCTTGGTGTGGATGAGAAGACATGAGGGGGAACTCCACCAAAAAATGTAAAATGAGTGACAAGCAGCCAGCAAGCCTCTTATAGTGTGATGTGACACAGATACCACCAGATAATACATCTGATGTGACAATCAAGACAAATATGGACAAGGGGTTCAACCTGACATACTGTCGGCTCGATTCTATTACCAGCGCTAAAAATAAAACAGGCGTTTTTTTTTTTTAAGTCAGGTTTTAGTATCCTATTACCCAACCTGTGAAAACAAAACCATCGGTAATTATACTTACCGCCAGTCAAAAAAAAGCCCATAGGAAACAACTAAAAACAATGTGCAATTAGTATCCTATTACTCACGTTCAGTATTAGCTCCTGTTTTGTGGTTACATTTAAGTTGGAAATTCTGCGCCTCAGAGGTTGAGGTGTAGAAGCCATAACAATAGTTTCAAATCCATTGTTGTTCAAACAAAAGTAGTGCAGAATACAGTATACAGCATAGAAATCTGACATAAAGTGCCCCCCTTCGACATATTAACCCCCCCTTTTAAAAGTCGACTTGCAGTGCTTTCTTTCACCACTTTAATTCGACTAATATTGTTCACATTCCACATTTTAACCCCTCCCCCTTTAAAATTTGACTACAGTGCTCCCATGACTTTGTTTCACCATTTAAAATTGAAAATTGTGTTCCCATTCAACATTTTAACCCTTCTCCTTAAAAATTCGACTTATAGTGTTCCTATCACCTTCTTTCTCCATTTTAATTCGAATAATATTGCCCTCATTCAACATTATTTACTCTCCAAATTTACTGCAAAATATAGACCCTTTATATGTCACAGTGATCCCTGTGCTACAGTGTATAACTTGCTGTGCTAAGTGTGAAAGACCTCCCACTCCTACTATTTGATGGCTAAACCCATTTGATGTGTTAATGCTACAGTAAGTGATACTAACCCCTCCTTTACTTTTGTAAGGAAGGTTATTGAATAAGTGTGACCCAATTGACATAACAGTATGTGAAACTATTCTAAAAAGGAAAAGATTTTGGTGCGCTCCTACTGGGTAAAAACTAAATATATATATACACAAAAAGTCAGTAAATGGACCCAAACCATCAGACAATAATGTATATATCCACGGATGTGTATAGATGTGCAGCTTCTTCCAATGGTGTCCTGAGCAGCCCCCATGCAAAACTAATGCACAAAGAAGAGAAGAGTGCAGCTTCTAAGAGCACCTCCGCATGTAAAAAATATTTTCACAGAGCTGTAATATATTATACTTACAAGACCAAATCTTGTAAGTCATGGAAAGCCCAAATACATCAGTTATTCATAGGATATTTCTCCAAAGCATTCAGGGGACACCAGAAACCTTCAGATAGACTCAATTATAAGGATCTCTCCTGTTGACCCCCAACCAAAGACATAGAGAAAAGAGGAAATCCTCTACTCAGTATTATATTATATACTCCATACTGTTGAGTATATAATATAAGATGCCCCCAAATGAATTTTATTCACCAGGTACCAGAGGAAACTGAGCGAATAATATAGATATCAAATTATAATGTGCTCTTAGATGCTGCCCTCTTCTCTTCTTCTCGTCTATTCTAAAAAGGAGTCTCCTTTAGAGGGTTTAGTATCACTGCTACATTACTAGACTCCCACTTTAAGCATAAAATGTCTAAATTTGTGCCAAGGCATGTGATCAGCATTACCCTAAGGAATCCCATTCTGTCACAGTTTATAAACAAATCCTTATAGATTGAGTTGATCAACGAGGTTAGAGAGTTCATCTATGTGCAGCCAACTCGCGAATACTGAGTTCATAGAAAGAAGAAAAAAATTGAGCAGAAACAAACCCAAATTGCACATGTGAAATGACAAACTGTCCAAAATGTGAGTGGGTGACATGCTGCCCTATTCATTTGCTGAAAAGAGTGGTTTTATAGAACTGATGTCATGTGTTGCACCCTGCTGGCTCAGCCAAAGTCACAATAATTTTTCTAGGATGGCTGAGTTGTACAATCTAATTTTTACTCTGGTAAGCAAAGAGCTGGAAACATCTTAAAGGCTAGAAAGTTCACTTGACCAATGATATTTGGACAAGTGTGTCGAGTTGCACTATTATTAAACACATATTACACTTTATTACATATCGCACACATTGTATCCACACACAATCACAAACACACGTTTTTTATTTATTAACATTACACACATTTATCTTTTTATTTATACAGTGTGACTGAGTGAGTGCAAGGGAGTGCTAGAGGGTGATTCTGATCGAGTGTGTGAGTGAGGGTCTGTGTGAGTGACTATGAGAGAGTCGGTGTGAGGGAGAGGAGAGAGATGTCAGGGAGTGGAGGCTGGAGGGAGAGGGAGAGCAGAAATGGCAGGGAGAGGAGTGGGGGCTGGAGGGAGAGGGAGATCAGAGATGGCAGGGAGAGGCGAGGGAGTTGAGGAAAGTGTGCAGGGCATTCCCGGGCAGGGAAGGGGGGGTAGAGGGAGAGTAGGTGGGAGGATGGGGACCTGCCAAGTGACAGGCGCAAGCAGGGAGAGATATGCCAGAGGGATGGGGTATGGGTGTCAGGGGGGTGACACACACAACAGGGCCAGAAGAGGAGAGGCCTTCCACATCCCAAAATATCGAGCCTGCAGGCGATGGGGACAAAGTCAGGGAGTTGAAGTACACCTATGTGGAGAACCTGGCTCTGGTCCACAGGATCCTAGACATAGAGAGGATCCGATATTTATGCGTGGCAGGAGGTGACTGACCTGGTCAAAAAAAGATGGATGGACTGCAAGCGGAGAGTTAAGAACAAGTTGGGTGAGCGTGCAGCCTACAAAAGGGGAGCAGGTGGTTGACCTCCATCTTCCATCACCTTCAATGGATTGGAGGAGCTTCACCACAGTAGCCTCTCTACCACTTCGGTAGAGGGCATATCTGGAGGATGTGACACAGGAGAAGACAGTACCCTACAGGATCCTGGTAAGCAACCATCTCTCTTCCCCTTCTCCCACAACTAACAACACATTATTTCCCCATATCCGTTGTATTGTTGCCTGCTTCAGAGTTTTGAAAACTGGCGCTTAGTACATAGTTATTAATATTTTAACCCAAGTCCCTAACAGTGACAGACCACACATACCAGCTCACTTTATCCTTATGATTAATAATAAGGATGTGAGTAAACCGGTGGCACGACATTTCTTCACTTGTAATGGTGGAGATTTGACGAAGTTCTCCTTTCAGGGAATTGAAAGGGTGGTAGTCCCAGAACGAGGAGGGGATATTAGGGTCCTACTTGATAGATGTGAAGTCAAGTGGATCCTATATCTTAAGACATGCTCACCAGGAGGAATGAATTCAGACCATGATGTAACTTTATTTATACATCATCGCTAGTTTGTATCTTTGAGTGATTTTGTATTGTTTTGTATTTTTATATTTGTATCACATTTGGTCTATATATTTATTCCTTGTTTTTTGTGAGCTTTTTATTATGGTGATACTATTTGTGATTTGTTGTACATATATGTTTTGTTTTTTTTATATATGCACATTATGATACATGTATTGATGTGTTTTGTGTCTGGTTTTCATACCATTTATATGATCACTCAGTTATATATATATTTTTTTACCTCTGGTGTTATGTCTGGCTGGATCCATGGATTAAGCACTCTGGTACCAATAACTTAGGTCTTGAGTGTTTTTGGATCGGAGAAACGGGCCGAATTTGACACATTTGATTGGTTCTTTTGAATAATGATGAGGTATTTAAGAGCGAAGTTTTAAATGGTATGTTATGCCTATGATTAAGTGTGCCTTTGCGCACGAAACGCGTTAGGCGTTGTCCTTGTTCTGTCTAATGTCCTGAGTTACTTCATCCATGAGTTTACTGATTTTCTAATAAACCGAACTTTTATGTGGATGTTTGGCTGGGTCTGATGTGTGTGGCGGTTCCCGTGGAGCGCCTCCTTCCTGTGTCTTCTTCACTTCATCCTTATGATTGCCAGAGAGATATTCAACCCTGTCATGCGTTGGCTTCCCGTCTGACACGCATTAGGATGTAGCATGTTGTTATCCCCCTTCAGTTCCATGTTGCTCATACATGCTATTCACAGTTGTGACAGTCAAACCGTTATGTGCAATGTGACAGATTACAATGACTAAACTAGTGCTACAGACAGTTGTGCAAAAGTAAAACAGTAATCAATTGTTTTGCAAATGGAGGTAAATTTCACAATGCTGAGTGAAGGTAGTAACGCACCCACAAAATGCACCTCCTGGAGAATCAGTCAGTGTCAAATCACATAAGCAGCAGTGGCAGTACACTTTTCACTTAGCATGTTGAAACCCTGGAGTTGTAAGGCTATTTTCTCTTTAAGTGCCAGAGGGAGTATGCAACACTTTGCTTTGCAATGATATAGGCTAAATGCCTGCTATAGGCTAAAAAAGTATTTCCATATGTCCAGGCTAGGGTCCAGTTGTATATGATGTATATCACAGCACTGTGTTGTAATTGCAGTGTCTGTGTCAGAGCTAGGGACCAGCACAGGAGCTGCCAGCAGGAGACCAAGGCCCTGGAGAGGGACATGCCCCTGTTCAGCAACCCCAGCAAGTGATTCAGCCCCAGCAGGTGATCCAGCCCCAGGAAGTGGACCAGCCACTGAACCTGGCATGGCCACACCTCCAGGAACTGGTCCCACCTGTTCCTGAGGCAAGTGGTTCATCCGGTTGGCTGCAGCATGCTACATCATCAATGTGGAATATGAATTGCGGCTACCCATGGCTGCCACCGCATATGACCCTCTATCCCACAAATAGGTTTCACATGGGGCCAATGGACCTAACATGGCTCACACCACCAACGTACAGCACACATGCCCAACCAGCCCCCAGAACAGTCAGTGGCTTGTGGGTGAGCCCCAGCGGCCACAAGCTCAATTCAGTCCCTAAACCCAGACAGGATCCTAACAAGGGGAATTGCTTGATGTAGTTGGTGGAGGATCATCAACAGGTGAGCCAGAGTCACAAATGCAGCCTGCTGTGTAAGGACATTCCACAGGGGCAGAATCATGGGCTGCACCATCGCCACCTGCACCATTGCCACCTGCACCATTACCTCCTGCATCATTGCTGCCTGAACCAGTTTCTAGTGTGCTGTCCCTGGATAGGGAATTTCTCCAGTTGCAGTGGCAGATGATGCAGGACAACAGGTGCCATCATAATCAGCTAGAGGGCCAAGTATCCACACTGACCCAGGAACTACGGGAATTGAGGGGTGTGGTAGCTGACCTCTTTGTCCAGGCAGTCACAGAGATAAGGAAACATAACTGTATACAAACACAGCTCATGATTCTCCAGCAGTCAGCCTCCACCCCCTCATCCTCCACCGCAACACAAGCCCAGACCCCAACACATGGTGTGCCCCCAAGGTGGTCTAGAAGGCAGAGACCATCTGACCCCTCGGCCCCTAATCCCCCCCTCCCTGGAAAAAAGGGAAGGAACTGATTTCCAATGCTAATAAAACATCCCTTTCTTGGTAACATGGTATCTGCTTTTTTCACTGTGGTTGTACACTGTGATTGCCAGTTGGGTATCCAATGCATTGCAAAGCAATACAATGGACACCAGTCTGGCACTTCATGGAGTGCAGTGATGCGTGGTTGGGGGAAACACACTCACACACACTGTGCTTCAGATTTCTGGGGGTATACAACATGGTATTTGTTACATTGAACTGACACTCCAACACTTTGGGGGTGGGGGATTGACTAAGTTCTGACTTCTCCAGTTGCTCACTTCTCCAATTCCTATGTTGTGCTATGGAGCCCAGGCAATACGTTTTCTGCAACTTTAGTGCATCCCACTCCCCCAGGATAGTGGATTGGTCTGCAACACTCTCTATACCTTTGTATTTGAAGACATATATACCATTGAACAGTTTGGGAGCAGAGTTCATAGGAGTGTGTCATAGTGGATGTGTGTAAGTTCTAACATGTGTTGCTGTTTCATTAACCCTCTGAATGCCAGGGGGAAGTCATATGTTGTAAAGCAATTCATAGTGTTGCCCCTTGTCATTCATAGGCTTAAGCACAAGGCATAGATCTATTAAGCATGACACAACATGTCATGATCAGAAACAGTATAGGTTTTAATGGTTCTAGAAGAGGGGAGGTGCATCACACACATCTCTTCTGCATGCATGAGCCACAGGGTCCTCTGCAGATTAGTGACATGAAGAAGTCTTTTAGGGAAATAAAAGTAAATAGATTTGAGACAGTGAACAAATCACAGGTGGCATGTGAGGTGTGCTACATAGGGGACAACTGACATTGAAGGATATCACACATGTTAGGTGTCAGTACAGACTCCGCTTTTGCCATCCGTTGCAAGACATCTGGATCCTTTGAAACCACCGAAGGCTATGTCCCAGGAATGTGACAGGCTGCATGTTCCAGGGCCTTGTTGGAGTTGGTGTCAGCTCTGCAGAAGAAGTCCAAGAGTAACAGTCAGTTCCACTACACTCAGGAGCAGTGGCAGGTGTCCAGCAGGATATCATCATCCTGAGAATGGAGAGAAAACATGTTTGAGGTTTGGGAAATGTGAATCCATGTTGATGATCTGGTGTTGTTGACTTGAGGTGGGTGTATACATGATACTCACAGGCAAAGTATTCCTGGGTGACCCTGTCCCTGTGTCTCCCCAACACTGGCGGTATCACCCTCCAATGGCTGTGGCACTGGTACCTCATCAAGGGGATCAGGGTGGAAGTCAGCTAATAATCTGATGTCCACAGCAATACTATGCAAGATGACACTTGTCCATTAGTTTGGGTGCTTTCAGGGGTTAACTTAACACTTGTCCATTAGTTTGGATGCTTTCAGGGGTTAACTTGACCCTTGTCCATTAGTTTTGGTGCTTTCAAGGTTTAACTTGACACTTGTCCATTCATTTTGTCCTTAGAAAGCATGCGTGTATGTATTCTGTGCTGCTTTCATTGAAACAACTCTACTTGTGCGTTGTTTTTAGTTGTTTCTTATAGGGTTTTTTGACTGGCAGTGTGTGGTAATGGTCTTGAGCCCTGGAGTTTGTGGGCTTAATTCTATTTTCCCCGGTAAAACAGCTGGTAAGGGATTAAAAAAAAAACATAGAGTGATAAATCGACCTATGTTTGGCACCTATTCTGTAGCTGACAAGGTACATGGAACAACCAGTGTTGGAGGCCAAAATCCACGTTGCGGCCAAACGTTCGTTATTGATTTTTGTTCCCACAACACTCTAAATAGCGCAAATTGTGGGAACATCAAAGGATTTTTTTCCTTTGACATTCTCACAACTCTTGTTGTTTGACAACGAGAGTGAGCTCAACATAGTCACCCCCCTCCTATCTTGACACATAAATAATACTACATCTAACATTAGCCTAACACCCAGAAATTTAACAGCTGTCATCCTCTGGCCTTCTTCTTCTTCAGTTTTCTTTCTTGCCTTCTTCTCTTCTTTCTTCTTTACAATCTTTTAAAGAATAAAAAATGTAAACGAGTAGTTTTTTTAAAGCCCCAATAGATTTAACAATTAACCCTTTGTGTACCCCTCTGAAGCTCAAAGGGTTAAAAGCAGTGTGGCATCTGTCCTCCAATTAATATTTTTTTGCCATTTGTTTTTTATTAAAAAAGTCTGCTACTGTCCATTGCCATAAAAATATTAACTCGGCCATATGTCCCCTTGCTGCTGCTGTCTCCACTGGTGGCGGCAGGCATGCAGATAGTCACAATTCCCCCCACCTACCTATCAGGCTGTTACCTGAATCCTACTTAGATAATTTTGAAGAGAGACTGGCTTTTATATGCCAGTCTCTGTACAAAATGATTGGCAGCCTCTAATTGGCAGGGATTTGTACTTATGCACCTCCCAGCCAATCAGCTTCTAGCAAGGGATGACAAAACCATCTAGAAGCTGCTTGGCCGGGAGGTGCATAAGCAAACATCCCAGCCAATTGGCGGCTTCCAATAATTTTGAACAGAGACTGGCATTTAAATGGCAATGTCTGTTCAAAATTCTCTCAGTAGGACGAATGGCCCGATAGGTATGAAGGGGGGATTTGTGACTGCCAGCAGAGACAGCAGCGGCAGCAAGGGGACATTTGGCCAGTATTAATATTTTTATGGCACTGGACAATAGTAGACTTTATGAATAAAAAATATTATATATTAATTGGAGGACAGATGCCACACTTCTTTTATCCCTTTGAGCGCCGGAGGGATACCCCTCTGACACTCAGAGGGCTAACTGTGGTCCAACTATTCATTGGATTTTTTTTTTTTTTTTAAACACTGATTGCAAGGAAGAAATAAGAGAAGACAAAGGGAATAAAGAAGACAGAAGATTCAAGAAGAATATGGCCAGTAGCTGCTTATGGTTCCGAGGACCCCACTGGACATCAGGATTGCTGGTAAATTTTTATTTTTTAGTATATGTGTTAACTTATGGGAGATTTATCCTTTGAGTGCCAGTGGGTTATGCAGTGCTACACAATGTGTTGCTTACCCCACTGGCACTCATAGTGTTAATCCTTTTTTTTTTTTTTTAAACCACAAATGTGTGTTGAAAACCAGTTTTCTAACACCCACTGGTGGTTTTCACTGCAAGTTACGGACTCTACACAGTTTTTTTTGCCATAAATTTGAGGTTCTTAACATGCAGTGAAGCCACCGCATGAAATAGGATACCTAATTCTACTTGTTTTACGTGATGTCCAGTGGGCGCGAATTTTGGACCTGTTGGGCATTTTTTTGTGGCAGTGGTTGTTGACAGTGCAGTTAATAGAATATCAAACTGTGCAAAACCACCATTGCTGGTTTTTAAAAAAGAGCGGAGGTAATAGAATCGAGCCCTGTGAGTCCTGTTTTCGTATGCCAGGAAAATGATGGATGCTTTCATCAAGCATGAAGTATTCATATGATGGGTCAGCTTATTTGTTTAGTTATTTGCATGTGATGACTGTAGGGGAGCCTTAAGTCTTGCATATTGTGGCTTTCAACATGATACTTTTTTCTTTTAAATATTTTTATTGAGAAGGGCAACCTCAAAATACAAATTAGAATCAATCAAAGCAGGACAGAAAGTTATTAGAGTAACATAACACCAGTTGAAGATGAACATACAAATTGCAAAGGATACAAGATTTTTTTTTTTAAAGAAAACTCAAAAACACCCTGAAAAAAAAGGAAAGGAAAGGGGGAAACTCTCTCTCCACCAGGATCACCACCCCCATTGTACTTCAGTGCCCAAATGCACCACCCACCAAAATCTATGCAGACAGAGTCTCCCCATCACAATCAGTGACAGGGTCTAATCCCAAAGTGAGATAACTAAGCTCCCCAGATAGCATGGAACCTGTGAGGAGTCCCCGGATGTGCAAAGACAAATGACAGTGCAGAATGTTTTGGGCAACAAGATTAATCCAATGTTCATGTAAAAGTGGGTTGGCAGGCATCAACACTGTAGCAACCACCTTACGTGCCATTATTAGGGTCTCATTGAGAAGGGATTTAACAGGTCGGGAATCTAGGTCATCTGAAAATATGGATAGGGTTAGAGGGATACGTCTGTCCAAGACCCCCGACAAAGTGGCAAAGACCCCAGGATACTTTTTAATGCCAAAAGGGGAATAATAAGCTTCCATCTTCATGTTAAGAGTCTTAAGAGCCACTAGATATGTGATTGATGATTTGTCAGCTGCAGAGTAGCCAATACCATATGCATGCCACTTTATGTATGGAGAGCTTTGAGAGACAGTCCGAAAAAGACGTAGACTAATTATAGAAACTACAGCAATTGATAGACAAATGGCTTGCAACCAATTGCATTAAAGCTATCTTTCTGTCTGCTGACAATGACTCCAACATTATAGCTGCCCTGAGAATGGCAGCTTGCTTCACCCCTGTTCTCTACCTAGTAGTCATTTACTTTCTGTCTGAATCTGATACCATTAAGAAATGTTGAATACCTCCTGCAAAATCTGTGCATAGTTCGCACTGTCCTTCAGTGCTCACAAAGTATTATATTCCATACAAGAAGTAACCACCTGCCCCATCACCAGCTGAAAATGGAGGTCCCTACTAGGTGGAATTCCACATTGTACATGTTAGAATGTCTGTATGAACTGGAAGGCTTTGGAGGGGGCTTCTTTGTCACCTGGTCAATGGTATCTTATGAGCTCCTGTGAGTTCTTGAATAGGGATGAGTAAAAATATTTGCCTCAAACTGAAATCGGCGAATAATGGCACTTCCTACTTGGTGAATAATTTCCTGAAAAGTGCAGTTTTTCCGCTTTTTTCCCACTTTTTTCACCTACCTCATTGTGTATTGAAATCAATGGGAAGAAAATTTTTTCTCCACCACACGAACTTTATCTCTACTTTTCTACAGCAATATAAAAGGGTGTCAGGGTCTCACAGCATGTCATTCTGTGTTTGTGAGAGGAGAGAGCAGCAAAGCCAGATGTCTGATCCCAGTTGAGCCGGGACCCTGACCAGGATAGAAATACTGAGCACTGGGAGAAGGAGTACCAGGGGAGAGTAGGACCCACTAAGCAGAACTGAATCCAGAAAAACCAGTTCACCAGGTAGGCTATATGAGCAGACAAGACTGCTCTGCAATACGCTGGATACCATAGGTAAGTATCCTTCAGACAACAGTATGAGTCCCAGTAGAGTGCTGGAGGAGCAGGCAAGACTACTCTGCAATGCGCTGGATACCTTAAGTAAGTATCTTTCAGACAACAGTATGAGTCCCAGTGGAGATCTACGGGAGCAGGTGAGACTGCTCTGCAATGTGCTGGATATCTTAGGTAAGTATCCTTCAGAGAATAGTATGAGTCCTAGTGGAGATCTGGGGGAGCAGGCAAGAATGCTCTGCAATGCGCTGGATACCTTAGGTAAGTATCCTTCAGAGAATAGTATGTGTCCTAGTGGAGATCTGGGGGAGCAGGCAAGACTGCTCTGCAATGTGCTGGATACCTTAGGTAAGTATCCTTCAGACAACAGTAAGTCTCAGCGGAATGCTGGGAAAGCAGGCAAGACTGTTCTGCCATAAACTGTCCATAGAGAGAGAAAAGGTAGAAAAGTATCCCTGCAGTACCCAATGCCTATTGCCCAGAAGATACCAGAGCCACAAACAGAACTCCTTCCTCTCATAGAGACTCTCACCCAGAAGCAGGGGACCGAAGCTCAAACAAGGCTCTAGTTCCTAGAGCAAAACGGCTGCCATTCCAGCTGGGCAATACAAGCCCCAGCTCTTCCTGGCCCAGCTATCGCAGGGTGCTGCACGGATCCTCGACTGCCAGTGGAGAGAGACTGGTCAGAGGTGGATAATCAGGAGGAGCAACGGAAAAAAGGTGGGAACATGACACATGTGAGCAGGGAAAGAGCAGGCTCAGACCTAGGCACCTCCTCTATGAGATCCCACCAGAAGCACAACCACAGGTCTGACTGGGAGACCCACCATGAACAAGTCACAGGTTCCACATCTAGCAGCAGCAGAAGCACTCCAAAATGTCCCCAGGGCTCTGGGGCAGATAAGAGAAGTAGTGATGTTATTGATATGTCAGAGAGTGTGTCACTGTCAACAGTTAGTTCATTCCAAATAACACCTATGGCTCCTGTTGCAGAGGAGTATGATGACTCTGGGTTTGTTGTAGTAGAAGACAAGAGTCATAGAGTGCCTACATATATCATCGACCACCCCCACCACCTCCACAAGTGATGGCGTTACACAGTTCTTCTACTATGTACTGCTATCCCACACTTACTAAGTTCTTAGAAAAGAAGCCAAAACCTGCAGAAACATAATGCAAAAGTATGCCTAAAGAATAGCAAACTTGTCAAAATGTTGGCTTGTTAACGTGCTGCCCTTTTATTTTGTTGAAAACAGGGGCTTTAAAGATCTGATAACATGTGCAGCACCCGACTAGAATATCACAGGCCACATTATGGCAATGTTACCTAAGCAGGAAGTTAGTGGTGTGGGAAAAGGACAAAGGCTTTCTGTCTGATAATAACCTTTTTAAGGCACATGTTTTAGTAGGACTCACAACTTTGACATTCACAAAAAAAAGTGAAAAATGATTGTTTTTTTTGTGAAAAGTCATGCAGGAAATTTTTCTGACTTTTTGCCCACCCCTAATTAATAGACCCTACTTTAAGCATAACATGTCTGAATTTGTGCTAAAGCATTTCCCTGACAAATTATATTCTGACAAAGCTTATAAAGAAATCCTTAAAGATCAAGTTGAACAGTGCATTGTTGATGAGGAGAGAGAGAAATATGGGCATAAAAACAAATAGAATGTATAGGAAACTCAGAAAAAGAACAACATTACAAGAATTAGGAGACCATATGGCATCTTCATTACAAAAATATGAAGAAAATAAATTGAATGGTTCAAAAAGCATACCAAATCTTGACAAAATTAGTATCCATAAACTTGACTGACAAGCCACTAATTCAGTGTATGTCATTGTGTTTGCTGAAGGCTTTCCCCGCCTTAAATCTAATAACCAGCAAACATAGAAAACTGCATCATTAAACATAATATCAATAGTTGTCATATAAAAAGTTAATTTTTAAAAACTACAGCAAAACCTACATTAAACTCCTAAGTTGATGTGTTTTCCATCTATCTTGACTAGAGAAGTCTAGTTTTTCTGGGGCAGCAGCAGCTTAACATGTGTTGGTAAATGATGGTAGTGGTGTTGGTAAAGGTGGACATGGTATTGATGGGTCAGTTACTTATACCATGAGCATAGTCAAGCTTAAAGGAGTGAAAACACTGCATGTGAGATGATTACTACCTAGCTGCAAGATAGTTATGTTCTATGCAGAAATTATGAGCCTGGAGTACTGCTAAACAAAATAATTCTAAGTATCCCAACAAACCGCAGTGGAAACCCATAGTTGCCCACTAGCAAATGTACAGTCAGAGAGGGGTTTCATAGTTTCTGATTATATTGTTAATAAGCATAGGACAAGTAGAAATGTCGACAGACTATTTTTTAAATGAAACAGCATCTAATAAAATCTGATTATCATGAAGCAGAAGTGGAAAAAACATGCAAACCATAGAAGAATACTGCACATGTACACCTAACAGCAGCACTGTGGAAGATAAGGAATTTGTATAGTTGCCAGGCCACTACCAGACTCCAAGAAGAACCAGTGCTATCATCATATATATTAACCAGTGCTACAATGCCATCATCTGTATCATCCAAGTTAAAATTTTATTTTCACAGTATCTGTATGTCAAAAACTGGTTTCAGGTTTATAACAAGGAAATCTTTATAGTGGACCTGTCACCTTGATTCAAGTTTGCACATATGAAAACTTCATAAAAAAACCTTCATCTCATGTTAGCCAAAAAAACAGCAAATGTACAGTTAGGTAGATGTTCATACTTGATACCATATGTTGATGTATGCTAATTGAGGTATTCATGCAGTTCCAATGACATTTCATGTGCTAACTGAGCACCGTGATGCATCAAGAGACTTCTACTTTCACTTTCCCTGAAATAAGTGTGAATATTTCCTAAACTATGCACCTGCTGAACTTTTGATTAACATGACATATAGACAGTTTTGAATAAAGGTTTCAAATATGTAAACAAATCATCCAAGGTAACGGGTGTTCTTTAACACCTTAAGGACCCATGACGGACCTGGACCATCATGGGTTGCAATCCACTTAAGGACCCATGACGGACCAGGTCCGTCATGGCTTAAATGATAGCAGCGTGCCTCCGTGCACACTGCTATCATTAAATCCAGGCTGAGACTGAGCGCTCCGAAACCGGGGCATTCAGTCTCAGCCCTTCTTTCTTCCTTCGGTTCATGCGATCGCCGTATCAGCGATCACATGTACCAGCATAGTGACAGACAGAGACACATGCTGTCTGTGCCTGTCTCGTCTGCCTCTGTCTCCCTTGCTCTCAAGGTAAGGGAGACAGAAGTAGACGGGAGACACCTAGTGGTTAAAAAAAATACAGCAGTTGGGGGTATTAACCCCTTCACTGCTGGTGCAGGAGGTTGGCTAAATGCAGGTCAATTTTTGACCTGCAATTTTACACTTTTTTAAAAAAACAAAACACAACACACTTTTTTTTTTTTTTTTAAAACATTTTTATTTAAAAAAAAATATATAATTAAACAATATTACAAGTGTGATTGTTGTGGAGCCATGTAATACACTTATATACACCACCAAATGCCAGGGACAAAAAAAGTGTCAAAATAGGGTAGGAAAAAGGGACATGGGGATTTTCACCCAGGGGGGACAGTGGCCACTTTAAACTGCGCATTTTGTAGGTATGACTGACCGGTCATACCTTTCATGCAGTCTCCATAAAAATTTAACCCTTTGTGGCCAATTGATCCTAAGAGAAAAATCAAAAATGGTGTTTTTTTTACATTTTTTTACCTTTTTTTAAAATTTTAATAAAGTGAATGGTGGGTTATCCATATAAATAGGGTATCAAATGAAAGCCCTATTTATGCTTAAAAAAACAGTATATAATTTATGGGGGTGGAATAAAAGCCTAAGAGGGAAAACACTGTTGAACAAAGACATAGTCAAAAAGGTCAGAATTGCTCCGGTCCTTAAGGGAAAACGACCTCAGATTTTCCCGGTCCTTAAGGGGTTAAGAAAAATATTTATAAGTTTATAATAAGGCAAGCTTTAATAACTTGTTAGCAGGCCTAATTATAATAAGGCAAACCTTACAATAATTGTTTCTAGGCTTACATGGCAGTGCAAACCTTGATAACAATTATGAACAGGTTTATATAGCAATGTAAACCTTGACAATAGTTCTGAGCAGTTTTGCATTGCAATACAAACTTTGAAAAAATTATGAACAGACGTATGTAACACTGCAGTATAACCAGACTCATTGATTGTCTTTCTCCTGTAATCTGTGTTATTCTTTTAAATAATTCTAAGACATTATCCTTTATACTCTTTCTGATCAATCTAGGCTATAGTATAATTCAAATGAGAAAATGTTTATGCCTGGCCAAATATGTAACTAAAAAATTAAATAAAGTAAGAAAATGTGAACATAAGAGAGCATGTTTGATAAAGGAGCAATAATCTGGTATACCTTGAGCCACTCCCCACGTTTATATTTTGGGACATGCTAGGTATGAGTCACTTTTGTGGTAGAGAATCCACTGTCCAAAGTAATGTGTTCCTCTTTTGTTAAAACCAGATGCATCCTTTCCATCTATTAAAAAGTCAAAAATATATATTATTTTTTTAAGGTATCAGAAAAACAATGATAATGGAGAAAATGAAGGCTATAGTATATTCTGGGTTTTAAATTGTATAATTTTCATAAAAGCAAAATAGAAAAAGATGGAAAATTGAATACTTTGTCTAGTACCTTGCCCATTGCTTGGGGTAACATTTTTTAACTTGCATATTGATTGACATATTGTTAGTATTCCTTTCAATGTATATATAGAATTCAAAGAATGATTTTGTTGTATTATTTCATTGATTTTTCTCATGTCTGCTACATACAAATGAGGGCAGACAGGCTTACAGCACCTTTTGTCTTTTATCTGCCTTTTATTTAGAGTGGCATAGTAACTTGTAGTCTTCATTTTACATTTTATCTGCAAAATTTAAATAATTCTTTTAAAAATTGCAGCACATGAAAATATTTTAGAGAGCAGCATCACTTTAAACACTTAAAGTAGTTTGTGATTTACAGGCCTTGGTTTAAGGCCAGCAAGAGTCAGTCATTCATTATATGTAAGTGTGTTTTACATTTGGCTTAAGGTATGAGAAATACCAGACGCTGAACTAACAGTATATTCTCAGTGCTGCTAGTTATTCTTTGTAATATTCACAAGTACTAAAAGCAGACCAAACTGTTTTACTTTCAAGATGATTATACTGTTGTACATTTTATTCTGATTTAGAAGAACATCTATATTATATTGGAGCATGATGAGATATATTGATATTGAGAAAAAATGGATGCAGTGACAGCTTATTTACTTAAAATCATATGTACTTGCTTTGTTTGAACATTAAAGCTCATCTGTCTTTTTTGGCTAAAGAAATCAGAAAAAGGACACTAACAACTTATTCTATTTTATTGTAGTACTATAGTAATATCTTACATCATAAGTGTTTCTCAACTGTATACATTTCCTACTATAGGGTAAGTTTTTATTGTTTGGCTCCAGTAATCTTATAGCTTTATACTCCTCTATGAGAATGATGATACAAGCAAATACATGGGAAGTTAGAATAATATGACTGATTTTACAAAAGGAATCTTTTATGTGATGTTGGGCAAGTAAGATTTTATAAGAAATGGATGCCATACCATTGGATTTAGTTGCTAATCATTGATTTAACACACTAGCAATATTGGCACAGCTTTGCCTGTGCAGTTAATAAAACAATAACTGTGTTAATGAGTGGCTTGTTGAATTTTCAGTGCTTTGCCCTTTCAGCTGCAAAAAGGTATGCAACGCATTGCAAAGCACTGTGCATAACTCTCCATCACTGAGTGTGAGCATGTTTGTGTGAGTATATGTGTGAATGTGTATTTGTGAGAACATGTAAGCAAGAGTGTGTGTGAGAGCATTTGTTTTTGTGTATTGAGCTTTGTTTGAATTGCATTTTACGCATACCGTTTTGCATATAGCATTTTGTGTGTTTTATACAGCATTTTCCATATAGCTTTGTTCATATATCGTTTGGTGTTTTGTACATAGCATATTGTGTAAGGCATTGTGCTTTTGTCGTATAGCATTTGGCGTATTGTGTAGAGTGTTGTGCTTTTGGTGGATAGCATTTTGCATATGGTGTTGTTCAGATATAATTTGGCATTTTGCATATAGCGTATTGTGTATAGTGTTTGGTATATAACATCTGGTATATTGTTTGGCGAATTGGATTTTCGTATTACTGTGTACGGTGTTTGACCTATGATGTTTGGTGTATTGTGTATGGTGTTTAGTGTATTGTGTTTTTCACTTTGCATATAGCGTTGTGCATTTGGAGTATGACATATACTGTTTGGCGTATAGTGTTTGAAGTATGGCGTATTTCGTTTGGCATATAGCATGTTGTGCTTTGCAGATAGCCTTTGGCATATATCATTATGCTTACAGCATTGTACATATAGCGTTTGGCTTATAGTGTTTGATGTATTGTGTATGGAATTTTGCCTATAATGTTGTGTTTTTGGTGTATATAACGTTTGGCGTATATAACGGTTGCTGAATTGCATTATGCGTTTGTCAAATTGCATTTTGCTAAATTGTGTTTTGCGTATGGAGTATTGCGTTTGGCATATGGTGCTTGGAGTACAGCGTTTATCTTTAGGTGTTTGTCATATAGAGTATAATGCTTTTAGGGCTAGATTTAAAGGCTCACGTTAAACCAGCCGCTAAGAGAAAAAGGCACATCGCTTGCAAATAATAAATGAGTTACGGCAGATTCAATAGGTACTCTACAAGAATAGCTATCGAGCGTAGGCACAGCCAAAACACGTAACACAAATCCCGTTGTCGCTCATGTTAATGCAGAACTTGCGGCCAAATCACCCGATAACATAGCTCAAAACAACATGTAACCTAACGGCTGCCGTTGGCTAGCAACCCTGATTGATGCAATAACAAATTCAAACACACAGCCAATCCCAAAGCCCCAAAGTATCCAAAAAGTTCAAATACACCTATATATACCCAAAAATAACTGTCACACACTGTCTGTTATCGAGTTCTTGAGAGCGAGATATCAGGACCCAGGAGCGGAGGATAGTGATCAGAGAGAGGGAGACAGGAGCGTTCATTGGAGGTAGAGGAGTTTTGGAGTTTGGCGAGCATTGCACATAATTCAACACATATCACGCCTTTGCACATATTACATACACCCATACAAACACATACACATACATAGACATAGTCCTTTTTTTTTTACACATTTTAAATTTTATTTTTACAGTGTGAATCTGTGAGTGAAAGTGTGTGACAGAGAGTGAGTGGATCGAGTGTGTCTGTGAGGGCCTGTGGGAGTGCCTGGGTGTGCGTGGGTGAGTGATGGCCAGGAGAGGAGGACAGGAGAGAGGGATGGGGAGAGTAGTGGAGGAGGAGAAAGGTCAGGAGGGTATCCCTGAGCAGAACAGGGGTGGGAGAGGGAGAACCGCAGGGAGGAGGGGGACCTGGCCCACAAGAGCAGGCACATGGAGGACAGGGACAGAACCTGCAGTGGGACGAGGGGTAGTTGCTGGGGAGCACCCCACACAGTCAGGGTCAGAGCAGGCAGGACACTCTGGCTCAGAATCCTCCCATGCCGGAGCTGACGAGGGCAGGATCAGGGATCTGAAATATACTGAGGAGGAGAACACGGCTCTCGTGGAGGTTGTCCTGGAGAGACAGAGTGTTCTCCACCCGACGGTGAAGGTCCCTGGCCTGTCAGCATGGAGGAAGGCAGCCTGGAACCAGATCTGCAGCTGGGTGAAAGCGGTGGCTCCATGCAGGCGGGACGTGGAGTCCGTGAAGAAGAGATGGGGCGACTGCCGGAGGGTGGTCAAGAACAAGCTGTCTGACATGGCCAAGCAAGCCCGAGACACCGAAGGTGGCCCACCTGTCTCCATCACCTTCTGTGGGTGGGAGGAGATGGTGCAGCAGACCATGTCCCCAACCCTGATCGAGGGGGTCGTTGGAGGAGCTGACACTGGGGATGAGAGGAGCCTCCACACTACCAGTAAGTGCAACACTACATAACCACACAATACATCAACCAACACCAGCTGCACACACAGTCACACCTCAACACATGCCCATCATTCATCCATACAACTGCACCAACACAGCACCCTGAGAGTTAAAAACAGGACACAACACCAGGACAAATGTCAAGGTCCAAATTGGGACAAACCTGTCAAGGTCCTGGTTCAACCCTCCTGTTGCTGTGCTCATCACACACAATACACAAACCGTGCTGTTCAAAATGTCATCTGTTAAATATCATCACTGTTCACACACAATGTCACCCATGTCCCCACAGGGAAGTCAGCACCTAACCCCTTGCGTGCTAGAGAGATCATCAATGCATCGATCAACAATGCTTTGGCAACCCCTCTGGGACTCAAAGGGTTAACTAGACAACAAACAAGTCAATAGGCCAACGATCACATGCTACACAGGGAACATTCACTAAGCGGTGACAAAGAGATGGTGGAGAGAAAGTAACCCTCACACACCCTCTCTTCACCAATAACGGTGTTAGTCTATGGAGAATATGCAAAAACAAGAATCAAGTTGATAGCGTCCTATTGTACAGACTCCATGGAAAACACTGGAAATGGGGAAAGGAAATCACTGGAGAAGTCAGCATCATGTTCACTTCATCAGTTTAACATCACTGCATACTGAATCACAAAAAGGGTGGATCAGGTCACACATCACAGTGTCCCAGAGAATAGCTGGTTGTATGTGCAACACACAGGCCGCAAACAATTCCCCAGAATGAAAGGTGGATGAAGTAGGCCTTGGTGTTGTGGCTGCAATCATTTACTCTAACTTGAAATGACATATCCCACATCTGATTCCTACATGGATCCACAGGGGTGCTGATGTCATGTATGGATGGTACACCAGCCACTGTTTGCAGGATACACATGGGAACCAAATATCAACCATTGTACCTTGGTCACCAACAGGCCATGAATGATGGATATCTCAGACTGAGTACGGTTGCCTCACACAGAAGGATGGATGGGCTCATACACAGAGAAAAACAGGCCTCAATCAAAGATATCCCTCACTACTGGCTTGATTGTTGCCCTTAGGATTCAACTGGACCATACAACACGGACAGGATCTTGTCAAATTCATCAATCTCTGATTGGCAGGGTGGTATCCCATGCATCACAATGTAATTCATAGGATATCATCATGACAACCAGAGAGTCATCTGTCAAGTAATCCAAAACTGTGCATTGTACAGGATCAAATAAGAAGATAGGGTTGAATAACACTTGAATCCCACTGAAGATCTATTCACAAGAGATATGGACACTAACAAAAACGGTCAGATATGTACCTTTCAAATGTTTCTAAATATGTCCCAACACAATGTGAACACAGAGATCAGTTCACTGGATGTGATTGCCTTACTGGCCAGATATGTGCACCCATCAAAAATTAACCTACATTGCTACCATCCAAATACATATACATAGTATATCACACACTACGTAGTTGGGATATACGAGGTATGTTCATATCCATCATATCAATCCAATGTATTTTTGGATGGGTGCACATATATAGCCAGTAAGGCAATCACGTACTGAACTGCTGTCTGGCTTCACATCTTGGAAGGATATTTTTGTATCCATATGAAGGGTACATATTCACATACATATATATGACCATTTCTACTTGTGTGTAACTGTAATGGGATAGCAATGGGTAATGTCATCATGATGTAACACAGGCTGCACCACCACCTTCTGCACCACCACAAGCTGCACCCCTCCAAGCTGCACCACCACAGGCTGCACCCCTCCAAGCTGCACCTCCCCAATACAGTGGCTGGATGCAACAGGAGGAGAGGTGGATGTATCCAGCCACCTCCACCAGCTACTACCCTCCAGCAGCAGCACCACCTCCACCAGGGAGGCAATGGCTGCCAGGGACAGTGGCCACCACCCAATATGGGCCATATGCATCCCAGATCAACCCACCCTCCTGGATGGCTCCACAGCATGCCCCAAGGTATGATCCCAGGTGGGGTCCAATCACCTATCTGTGGCCAACATATGACCCTTGGCCACTGGACTACCCACACCTGAGCCTGATTGGTGAGCCCCAGCGCCCTCTACCCACGGACATTTTCACACCTCCACCAGCACACACATCATTGGGCAGCTCGGAGTCACTTGATGTGGTGGGCATATGCCCATCATCTGCACCAGCCACTCCAACAGCAGCCACAGCACCTCCAGCATCAGCAGAGGAAACAGCACTTCCAGCAGCAGCAGAGGAAACAGCACTCCCAGCAGCAGAGGAAACAGCAGCACCAGGGTCACCAGGCTCATCCACCTTCAGCACTGCACCCCTCACAGGGATGGAGGCTGAGTGTATGGCCCTGCAGAGGAGATTACTCCGGTCGAGCAGGAGCACAGATGTCAACATCACCAGGAGCTGGAGGGAATCCAGGAGGAACACAGCCAGATTGGAGACCAGAATCCAAGCTGGAGGTGGCCAGGGTGAACACACAACTCCACCAGCTCCAGACGGGGATCATGGACATGTTCACACAGGTACTTGTGGAGTTGCGAGAGATCAACCGCAGGGAGACCCTGAGGATGAAGAGGGAGAACTTGCATTCCACAGAGGGGTCTACTGCACCCACCACCCCCTCCAGTGTTACCCCTAAAGCCACACCTAGGGGGCAGAGGGTGACCAGGCAATCAACAAGGGCATCCACCTCTGGCACCCAGTCTAAGGCCCCCCCCCCAAAAAAAAAGAAAAAATGAAAGGCCCAACCTGTTAACTGCCCCCTCAATAAAGAAACATTGTGCTTTTGATTCTTTCTGATGTGCTGTGTCTTCAGTTATGGATTGGGTGGACGGGTTGTCTCCAATGCATTGCCATACAATGCAGTGAACACAACCTCTTCCTGGGTGAAATGTTTGTGGGATGCTACAAAGTGGGTTCACACACACACACACAGTTGTCCAAATTCACCTGGCAACCCATCCCTGTTGCCATATAACACAACAGTGTTACATGGTCATGTTGTGTGTTAGAATTGTTGTGAACATACCCCTCATCACAATGACTGGTGCAACACTTAACATTCGTCTGCAACAATTGTTGTGTTTGAAGGGGAAACCAAACAGCTATGTGACTTAGCAGGGAAATAACAAGCAGGACAGATGGAACATGCTTCACTATTGACTTTGGATCAAATTCCTATTGTGCAGCTGACTTACTGGTGAACACAATGTACACCCTAGGATCCCAGTGTGTGTGCTACACATTGGGATCCTAGGGGGAGCATTGTGTTCTCCAGTAAGTCAGTTGCATGATAGGTGAAACCGTGGACGTGACATAACTGTGGAAGTAATGATGTCCCCTGTATCACCTGCTATCACCACAACACCCACTAGTGTATTACTGCCATCATCCCATTGCATGAATACATAACAATGTTGACTCATGGTCAAACAACCAGTGGACTCATGTGATGTGGGTCATGCCTTCCTATGTATGAGGTATACTCTAGCCCTGAGTATGGTTCCTAATTGAAAGGTGTCAAATCCAACATTTATTCGTACAGACAGACCCATACTGAATAGTGATGGTACTCCTTTATTGTGTCTTAAACTATAGTAACACATACATGTGTTTTCTGGGTATATAGCCTATATGCATGAAACACTTGCATGAGCACACAAACGGTACATCTGAACTACATAGGAATACTCTAATACCACTGGGGAACTGGTCATGTGTTGTCCACATGGTTTGTCCACTTTGTGATGAGCAGTCTTACTGTACAGGTCTGATACCTGGGTGGTAGTACACACATGAATTCGTGTCTATATGTGAATGTTCTAGTGGAGGTTGCTGTGAACATCAGGTCACACATTGCATCACCAACACAATCACTGGAAACTGAGCTTCATGGAAGTGTTGTCCAGACTTCAGTCCAGTCACATGGAAACTCCTCTGTTCAAGGATGGATCGTGCTATGGATGCCTGTGGGACAAGAGGACAGGATTTGGAACATCACCCTCTAAGTGTTCATCATGCAACAGCTACAACATCATGATCCTCTTCATCTTTCTCCTTACATGGGGCTACACAAACCATTGCTGTGGAAGTTGTTGTGTACTAGTATATGAACCATCATGGGGGATAACTAAGGGGATGTTAACCATCTTTAGGGATATATGCCCCTGACATGGTTACACACATCAACAGATATGTCCTGATAGCTTCCTGGCAACAATAGATTTGGTCTGCCACTGTCAGAAACAGTCCAAATATGTTTGGATCTTGGAGCTATCAGTACATATTTGTTGATGTGTGTATTTCTGTCTGGGGCACATATCACTGCACACACACACAGGTCAGCATGGTGTCCCTGGAGACATGATCCACATGTAATGAGCTCTATGTTGTGTAACACATTATCACTGTAGATCCATCCCTCTGCTGCTCTTTTTAGCTCTGGCAAACTACAGGTCCCATGTTTGCTCAAATGTCCCCTTAACCCCTGATGTGATAGAGTGTTATCCGATGCATTGCCTTGGATGAGACTCTCTCTCTACAGGGGTACCATGGTTGCTATGGGTGTTATCCTAGAAAAACCACTTTAGTTGGTGCCTGGGGAGCCGTGGAATATGTTGCACAAGGTTAAAATGTTGTACCTTGGTTTCCAGGGGGACATGCATGATATCATTGGGGTGGCAGTATCAACATGGACGACAGGGTGTCAGATGTAATCGAAATCTCTGGGACCAATCTGACTGGTCCATGGAATGGTTGATGGTGGTGGTCCATACTGCAGCCAGTATCAGGGCTGTGTCACTGATCCTGTGGGGTGAAACAGAAGATGTGTGTTGTGGTGGGTGTGCATGCATGGATTGTGTGCATACATGTATTATACTCACAGCTGAAGTGATCCCTGATCAATCTGTGTCTTGTCTGCATCCCTGTTAGGGTTTCCTCACCCTGGACAATGTCCAGTGGGTCATCAGGTCTGGGTGGGGGCTGTACATCGTTGATGAGTCTGGTGGCGACCTCGATATTATGGAGGATGGCACATGCCATGACAATGTCGCAGACCTTGCCAGGTGCATACTGCAATTCTCCCCCCGAGTGGTCCAGACATCGGAATCGGGACTTGAGGAGGCCGAAGGTACACTCAATGGCATTGCGAGTTCTGGCATGAGCCTGGTTATATCTTTCCTGGGCATCGGTTTGGGTATTAGCAAGCGGGGTGAGGAGCCATGATTTGCAGCCATAGCCAGCATCACCTGTGGGAAGTGAGTGACATGGTGAGACAAGGAGCACATGTTGTGTGAATGCTGTTTCATGAGGTGAACGTACTAGCACGTGTGTATGTGGTGTGATATGGTATTGATAACTCACCCAGAAGCCATTTGCCTGTATAGGTCCCATTTTCAAAATCTCTGTGCACAGATGAGTTTCTGAGTATATGGGAGTCGTGACAGCTTCCGGGATATTTTGCACAGACATTCATGATGGCCAGGTTGCTGTCACACACCATCTGCACATTCATGGAGTGGAAGTTTTTTCGGTTGATGAACACATGTCCCCAACATGCTGGTGCTTTGATTCTGACATGGGTGCGATCTATTGCACCCATGACCCTGGGCATGCCTCCCCTTTCGTAGAAGCCCTGCTTGAGATGTGTCCACTCCATGTCGGTGGTGGGGAAGTGTATGTACCTACTAGCCTTGCCTTTGAGGGCTGGCAAGATCTGGGCCAGCACCCTGGAGAATGTGGCCTGGGACATGCCAGATGCGTAACCCTCTGTCGACTGGAAGGCACCACTTGCCATAAAGTGTATGGCACACAGGACTTTTTGCAGGCCAGTTAGGGCATGGTTGTGGGTGCATGTGGGATCCACCTGATCCTTGATGACCTTGTACAGGGCAATGATGCTGTGCGGTCTCAACCTGTAGCGATCAATGACCTCATAATCAGTCATTCCAAAGAGAGTGACCCTTGGGCAGTATACCCTGGTCCTTGGTGGTCGTCTATGCATCCTGGGCTGCTCCAGGGGTCCCTGTGGCAGCTGGGGAGCATCCTGTTGCTGCAGCTGTGCATCTGCAGGCAGGTGTCCTCCAGGTGGGGATGGGCTCCTGTATGGCTCATGAGCCGGAGCCTCCTCACTTGCAACAGGTAATGGCTGTTGATCAGGTGTGCCTGGGGGTTACTGGTGTTCCCTAGCTCTCTCCCATGCACGCCTTCTCCACAGTCTTCGCAACAATATGTAACCCAACATACTGATTGCGCTCTCTCTCTCACTCTCTATCTCTCTCTATCTATATCTATCTCTCTCTCTCCTGAGTGGAAAACAAGCCACAAGTGAGTGTGGTGTGCTGTCCGTTTAAGTAGGTGGTGGGGCATTGTGTAGGTGTGGTGATGAGGTGAGTGCTGACGAATGGGAAGGTGTTTGTTGTCCAGGTAAGTGTTTGCAGGTGTGTCTGTGTTTACAAGTGTGCTGTGTTGTGGTTGCTGTATCGCTGTCAGTTGCAGGTGTGGAGCTTTGCGGTGCAGGTTGTGTCTGGATCGTCTGGTGATGTTGCACAGGTGAGCTTGTTCTGTGTTGGCAGGTGTCCGTGTTGTGTGCTAATCCCCATTGTTCCGTGGCATGTTGTGTTGGTATGTTTTTGTTGGGCCATGTCCATGTGGTGTTGCTTGTTTATTGTGTTGTGTGCGCCAGTGATCTGCGTTGTGTGGACATGTTTTTTGTGTTATTTTGGCATTGCACAAGTTAATTTTCCCATTTGTATTCTTGTGCGGGAAGAAGTTTGTCTGTTTTACCATGTAGCGGGGTTTTTTTTTTGTCCGTTAGATGACTAACGCCTAACAAAACTGGGTCTTAACTCTTGGCCGTTAAATGTATCTTTTTCGCTGCCGTTAGCAGTCCCGCACTCCTTTGAATTGCTCTGGGGAATTTTGTTCTACGGGTCCCAATGCATGTAAATGTATCGGCCATTGTGACTTGTGCTCTGCAGTTAGCTGAACATAACACGGAGCTTTGAATCGCTTACTGCACCTTAACGCACCTGTTAGTCTTTTTTTTGCTAACGGCTGCCTTTAAATCGAGCCCTTAGTTTGGTCTATTGAGTTTCGCATATTTCTCTTTGCATATAGGTATAATGTTGTTCGTTTGGTATATATGACTTTTGGTGAATTGCATTTTGCATATTTTATTTTGCTTTTGGTATATTGTGTTTGGCATATATAAGGTTTTGTGTGTTGTGTTTTGCGTTTGGCGTATTGAATATAGCATTAGGCCCTTTGAGCATAGCATTTTTGCATATTGGTTGTTGTATTGTGTTTGTTGTAATGCATTTGGTTTATAGCATTTGCTGTATAGCTTATTGTGTATAGCGTTTTGTGCATAACATTTTTTTATTGCATTCAGCATATAGCATATTGCATTTGTTGTCTTGTGTGTGGGGTACAGTGTTTTGCTTATAGTCTATATTGTCATGTATGTCTTGTGTAGTGTGTGTGTTTGTGTGTGTGTGTGTATTAAGGAGGAGATTTGCATAACTCCTCCTTACTGCCGTCCCTGGGTATGTGTGCCAGACATGCAGTTTTCTTCTTTTATACGTATATATTAACTTATATAGGTAAGTGTGCTTCAAACAGCAGCATATTTAGTTGCCTAAAATATTTGTATTTTGAAGCAGTCTACTACTAAATGTTTTAATTTATAATCTATTATTATTCATAAACCCCAGCTTATACTGCAGAGCTATACAACAGAAGACAAAAGGGACCTTTCATCTACCCCCACCCTCTAGTGATATAAACTGAAATTCCACCAAGCCATGTCAACTATTGCTGCTTCTTACTTATCTTTTATTGTGCTGGACATTGATTATCAGAGGGTTTTTTGAAAGAAGAATATAAGTAGAAGAAGAGGAGACCAGCAGCATTTACCGAACCCAGTGAAACGTAGACAAGGGTGAACATTTTTAAACAATTTAATATTTTTATGGTTTGTAGGGCCACTTAATAGGGTCAGAGATAAGGTCCCAAATGCTGAATTTTTAAAGTTGGGGGAATAATAAATAAATATGTAAACCAACTCACCTTGTCACTGGATAAGGATAATTTTACTAGTATACATGTCACATGTATAAAATATATCACACTAAGTAAAAATAGGCATTCTGAATTCTTATTTGTGAATATTTCTGTGATTACTTGGCATAAAAAAATGCAGATACTTTACCAGTACATAAGTATAACATCATGCCATAATATGTGTGGTTTGAACTATAGTTCAGTTAAAATAAGAGAGAAAATCTAGTACTGTGCATGTTTGTTATATTCAAAGAGTATTTATATTTCACAAATCTTAAAAGTATTTGCTAAGGGAAGACTGGATCTTCAACTTCTATTTCTGTATAAACATTTATTACTAGCATTGACGTTTGGGTCCACTAAATTAGAATGCAACCCTGCTTGTTCTAGTCACTTTCTATGCATACACTAATTTATCTTTCTGCTTGTAGTTCCATCTGGGATTATATGTGACTCCAAAATGTTTCCTTTTTCTTTCTGTGCAAATACTGTTGTACAGGATATACTTTATCCTTATTTTTCAATGTTGAATCACTGTAACTATAATTCTATGGCTTGATCTATAAATTGATATGACAACATTATTTAAAATCCAAGGTGTGATTCAAATATAGCAAAGTAGTTTCATACGATTACCCAACAATACACTTTATAGGATCTTGGTGTGATTTAATGTTATCCAGGTATTTTGTGCCACCTCATTAGTTATGAAAGACAAAGCCTTCAGAATCTGAGAATGGCTATCAGCATATTCAGATTTGTGATATCTGAGATTCCTCAGCTGCTCTGTGTATTTATGATTTATAAAACATAATACATTTATGCTACCTAAGTAAAAATGACAACTTTGATATGTTTAGTCTGTTTCTATCCTAAAGGTTTTTAATTTGCTGATTTTTCTATATTCACATCTGGTACCACCTTTGTGTAAGTAATGGTTTTGGTGTGAATCAGAAAAACACTTTTTTGCTGCTACTATATCACCAATGAACCACATGAAGGATTTAAAGAGACATCATCAGATAAGTAGCAATTATTATTATTATTACTATTAGTTGTGCTAGCACATACTCTAAACCTTTCCCACTCAGAGCCTCACATATCTGGCTCTACAGCAGGAGGTATAACTAGTATGCTAGCAGCATTAAATATCCAATGTAGGTGAGACCAAGTAGGAAGACGTGAAAAAGTATTGCCAGTGTAAATAAACTCATCTACTTCAAATATGAGCAATGCTAGCCCTAGTAAGGCACCACAGTATAATGAAGCATTCTGTATCTGAAGTAGCTTGAGAGCGATGCTAGGGTTCAAAGTGCCAGCCACAAGCTTTTCCTTGCTGTGTCCAAAGCTGGATAAAGGTTCTGACTGTGAAGCCAGATGTCTGAGCCCAGTTGAGCCGGGGCCCTGACCAGGATGGGAATGATTGTGCACCAGGAGATAGAGCCAGACGACTATGAGTCAGACCCAAATGGAAAAGCAGGAGCAGTGGATTAAGGACAACTGCACACAGGAGATAGCGGAGCAATGCAGTATAGCAACTAGAAATGGTATATTAATTGGTAATGTACATGGCAGTGGAAATACCTGAAGGAAAGAGCAGGCTAGGACCTCTATAGGTAGTAGGTAATGTAGTATGTGAACTGGTAAAGGGATTGTTCTGGGACTGCTAATGGGTGCAGGACTGCCTTTACACAAGCAGCAGAAACTGCTAAAGGCAGCAGGTCTGCCTGGAGCTGTAGCAGGCTGGTACCACAAGTGGCAGTGGGTCTGCCAAGTAAGTAAGCGGGCTGATATACTGCTAATGGCAGCAAGGCTGCTTAAAGACTAATGGCTGGAGACTCTAATGGCAGCAGGTCTGTCCATTCAGGTAAGCGGACTGGTACAGTGAATGGCAATGGAACTGCTCAGATGAAGTGGACTTTAAGACAAGTGGCTGGAACTGCTAATGTTCAGAACAAAGAGAAGAAAAAATATATTGCCTCCAAAATTAAGAATGTCTTTAACTATGTAAGAGCCCATTCAGTGCCCTACCCATAAGTACGTACAATTCAAAATGTAATCTGTATTGTGTATATATTAAACACCTTTGTGTAGTTTGATTCCAAATTGATTTAAAATGGTGATTACAAGATAGCCTTCCTCTATGGGCCGCCCGCTTATATATTGTGGTTACCTGGTGGGTAATGCACCTATATTCACTTAACTTAAAAAAAAAAAGTTATACGGGAGGTCATCTCAACTAATATCATCCTGATCTGCTCTAAAGTTCAAAATGTTTGTTGTTGCAGATCATTTAATAGATTGAATGCCTGTTCATTGTTTTTGCATTTAGTAGTCAAAATACATTGTCTATCTAGTAAGTAAAATCCTGCAAAGTCTATTAAACAGATCGTTTACTGTGTTTAATTAGGAATTATGAGCTGAAGCGGACTAGTGTGGCTATTAGTAGATTATCAGGCAAATTAGTACCTAGAGTCTGGAAGAGCTCCAAAGCACAGCATACATAACAAGAGGGAAAAAAATATAGAACAAAGTATCTAAGTGTAGTAATTTAATAGCAAGAATAAAAACAGTAACAAAATAAATATGCACTCACAAAAGTCCTTCTTGGGCTGAAAGCACGTCAAACGGGTACTCTCTCCCTTGTAGCCTTGTTCTGCATCCTCCCAGCTCGCCTTGTAACTGGTCCTTAGTGATGTCCTTGGTTCCTAATGCCGTATGGATGTTGGAACAGAGCGGAGGTGCCTTATGGCACTATAATGTATCCCTCGCTAGGAAATTGGATGTCAAACTGTTGTTGTGAGCATCTGTTCTTTTGGCGAGTGACGACCTCGTGTAGAGGCTCGTGGCAAACAGTATGGAACAGGCTGGGACCAGTAAGGGGTGGAGGAAACTCGCAGGGGGCGTGGAGGAGTCCCGGTGTAATGTGCGCAGTCAATCTGCCGGAACCGGAACCTTTTCTCAGACTATCTGTCTGCTTTCTCAAGGGTATCTTTCTCAAGGCCTTGTTTTCTAGTGTTATATTAGATCATTGACTGATCAGGTGTAAAAGTTCAGGAAGCAGCTGTAAAGAGTTGAGTCCGTGTAGCCGTAAGTATAGCTCGATAGATATAGATGTAGATAGATGTAGGTATTTCCCTGAGTTACATCAGATAGAAGAAAGAAAGAAGAAAATGTGTCCCATAGAGGAATGATATCTAGTAATCAACATTTTAAATACAAAAAGGTTTTATATATATGTATGCACAAGAAAAGTACATTTTATGAATGTCACTATTTATTTTGTACATACTTATGGGTGAAGCACTGAACAGGCTCTTGTATTATCAAAGATATTCTTAATTTGTAGCATCTATGGCAATATATTTTTTCTTCTATATGTTCTGAATATTTGCTCTCTGATAGCAATAAAGCCTGCAGTGCACCTAATTTTTCAAGATATGGTTATACCACAATCATTTGAAATATTGTAACTGCTAATAGTGACAGATCTGCCCATTAAAGTATATGGGCTGGTACCGCTACCAGCAGCAGGACTGCCCAGTGATAGAGTAGGCAAAAACCGCTAACAGTAACAAGGCTTCTTAGAGAAGGAGCTGGCTGGAACTGCTAATAGCAGCAGGTCTGCTCTAAAGCAAGCAGCTGGAACCACTAATGGAGGCTGGTCCGCCCAGGTGATAAGATTGTGACTGACTTATTAAAAACATTCTTTTCTTCTGCAACAATGGCAGGGCAAACAGACAAAATCAATGAATTTCCATCATCATGTACATGGCTTTCTGGGTCTGAAAGAGACTAGAAAAGATTATGGTGAACAAAGCACCTGGACCTGATAGCACACACCCAAGGGTACTTAGGGAACTTAGGGCTCGATGCAAATGTTGGAGTTAAAACCAGCGTGAAGAAAAAAAACTGCCTATGCGAGTTAAACAAGACTGGGTAACATGAGATGCAAATGTTCCTTACCCAGAAAAGGTAACGCGCGATGGCCTACAAAACACACGAAAACTACAAAACTGGAGTTGCCTAAAATCTGACCTCATCGTCGAAGCAAAAAACATCCCAATAAAAAAAAAACAAGTGAAACGTCCGACATTACCTAGTGCCCCAGCAATCACAACACCCAAAGTATCAAGTTCAGTCAAATAAACTATATATAGACCCAAAATAACCGATGCACCTTTGTCTGTGTATCATGTTCATTAGAGCTAGAGCACAGGACCCAGGAGCGGAGGGTAGTAAAAGAGACAGGTAGTGGAGAGGTGCACATACACATAGCTTGAGGAGTTGGATAGGACTGATATATACCTTGCGACATTATAAACCTTTGCACACACCCATAACACGCATCCATTCACAAACACACACACATAGCCCACATATTTTTTTTTTTGTAGTAAAACACATACACTTAACCTTTTTTTTGACAGTGTGAGTCTGTGAGTGCAAGTGAGTGACAGAGAATGAGTGAGTGTTTGAGGGCCTGAGTGAGTGCCTGGGTGTAAGTGGGTGAGAGGAATGGAGAGGAGGTCAGGAGAGAGGGGTGGGGAGAGTAGGAGTAGATGAGGAAGAGGAGCAGGTGGGTATCCCTGGTCAGGGTAGGGGATCCCTAGGGAGGAGGGGCAGCCATGCCAGAGAAAGCACATCAAGTGCAGGGGCAGTGGAGAGAGTGGGACGAGGGGTAGTCCAGGGGGTGCACCATGCACAGCCAGGGCCACTGCAGGCAGGGCTGGAGAACCACAGTCAGGGCTCTCATTGAACCTCTGGGGTTGAGGAGGAGGAGAGCGTGAGAGAGCCCAGATTCAGCGAGGAGGAGAACCTTGCCTTGGTGGAGGCAGTCATCTCCAGGGATCGGCTCCTGTTCCCCAAGGGGAAGGTCATGGGGGCCAAACGCAAAGCTGCATTGCGGGAGGTCCTTAATGCCGTCATTGCAGTGTCCTGCTGCTCCCAGGAAGCGGTCAAGAAGGGGTGGGCCGACTGCAAGGCCAGGGTGAAGAACAAGATGGGCCAGGAGGCCATGTATGGCGTCGGCACAGGTGGTGGTCCACCCCTGCGTATCCACTACACAGAGTGGGAGGAAGCAGTGAGGAGAACCCTGTCCAGGACAGCAGTGCAGGGAATCCCAGGGTGGAGTGACACCGGAGATGAAAGGAGCCTCCAGTCCTCTGGTAAGTGATGCAAGGCCTACACACACATCACACAAATCTTGACACCTACCAGACAGAGGCCAACACAGTGACACCTGAACACATGGACAGCATTCCACACCACAATTCAGCAACACAGCTTGAAGGGACGTCAAACAAGGACAGAATACATGACAAACCCAGCCTGAATGGTAATGGTCAAGTCCCTGTTAAACCCCCTTCATGCTGTCCACAACAACATCATGCACAGCACAAAAACAATGCACACCGTCACGTGTCAGTCAAAGATATAACTATTATGTGTTTCACAATGTCATACATAGAGTGACAAAGAGGTCAGCACACAACCCCTTGAGTGCCACAGGCATAAGCAATGCATTGTTTCACAATACATTGGCTAGTCCCCTGGCCCCCAAAGGGTTATCAGAGAATATCAAGGAGGGGAATTGGTGTGTTTACTATTGTATTGTTACTGCATGTCAGGGCTAGGCATTGTACATGTACATAGTTAGTCCAAGTGGAATAGCCAAGGTTCAGCTTTCTGCATCATATGTAGCCTGCAGAGTGTGGATAGCCAGGGGGCATTCACCGCCATCACCACTCTGCAGGACATATGTGATTCACAAGGCTCAACCATGATGGGGGGGGACATTCAGTAGGTTGTCAGAAAGAGGTGACAATGTGTACATGACAACTGCAGTGTCATCACATCTGCAATTCCTGTTATATCCTGTGGAGTCAAGGCACTGAGATATAAACAACTTGGGACACATCAGTGCTCAGGCTCCATAGCATAACATAGGAAAAGGGAGACGTAACCTCTAATGGTACAGTAGAACCATGCACATGTTTGCTGTGTGTTAGGATCTTAGCTGTCCTGGAGTGTTTTCACGTGTCCTCCAGCTGATTGTGTTGTTGGGTTCCACAGATCATGTTTGTTGGTGTGATTGGTGTGTCTGTTACTGTTGCTGACATCATTGTTTCAACTCTGTTGTCATTTGTCATCCCTGGTACATTGCTGTGTACAGAGGTCATAGTGTGTTTGCTGTAGAGGCCTAAGTGTATGTCATGCAATGGATTTGTGTCACTCAAGGTGTGATGGTTCGGTCAACACATGTATTCTGATGAGTGTGGATTGCAAGGAGGTATGCCTTGCCATCCACACCCCTCAGGATACACATGACCAAAGCTACATTAATCTAGGTTAGTAGAATCAATGTATGTTATCATGTCAAGCTCTGCAATGTGTGTCAGGATGGTAACCGATGCATTGCAAAGCAATGCAATGGTTGCCATCCTGACACTCAATGGCTCACATGTCAATGTCATAGTCCTGCAGCACTTCTGTCATAGCTCACATCACTAATTACATCATGTCATTTGCCCACACAGCATACCAGTCATCATGGGCAGAGGAGCCAGGGGAAACCTCCTCTGAGGAGGCCACCACCTCAAGGGCACTGCCACCACCACCACAGCAGCAACCACAGCAGCAGTGGCCCCAGCATGGCCCCCAGCAGCCACAGTAGCAGTGGCCCCAGCATGGCCCCCAGCAGCCACAGCAGCAGCCACAGCAGCAGTGGCCCCAGCATGGCCCCCAGCAGCCACAGCAGCAGTGGCCCCAGCATGGCCCCCAGCAGCCACAGTAGCAGTGGACCCAGCCTGATCCTGTCCTCCATGTTCCTCCGCCTATGGCGAGGCACAGAATTCCACATACTGTCCAGATGCCAGGCCATGCGGAGTCCAGCACGTGGGCTAGGCCTCAGCCACCCCGGGGGAGATCTGGAAGCCAGGAGGCATCTGTGGTGTGGCCCCTGAACTACCATCACTTCGGGCTGATTGGGGAGCCACAGCAGCCACAGGAATGCACAGACTTCACCCCCACCACCTCCAACGCCATCACCCCAACCACACCAACAGATGTGCACCACCCTGAGGCTGTAGTATCAGAGGGAAGTGAGGGGTCCGGAGATCAGTTTGGCATATCCCCCCACAGCCTCCATGTTGCTGTCTCTCCTGAGGCCCTCCATGGTCTTCATCTCACCCACACCAAACCACCGCTTCTGCTAGCCTCCATGCCCACCACGCCCATGTCACCCATGCCCACAGCAGTCCTCGACGTGGCATGCGTGGCTGTCCAGGGGGAGCAGCTCACGGTGATACTGAGGTGTGCCCGATCCCTGCGGAGGATCGAGCTGAACATAGGGCAGATCATGGAGTGCCTCTGGTCAATGGAGGCACAACAGGTGGTTGCCAACACCCAGCAGTTGCAATTCAACACTGGCATGATGGAAGTCCTCGGCCACATGCTGGTGGAGATGCGGGACTCAAACCGGAGGAAAAACCAGCGCCAGAACATGGGCCAGCCATCACAAGAGGGGTCCGGTAACGCATCTCCAGCCAGCAGTGATTTACCACCAGACACCCTCGGGTAACCCTCCTCAGTCAGAGGGAATCCACCTCTGCAGCCCCCCCGACCCTCCCAAGAAAGAGAAGTAGGGCCAATCTTTTCAGGCCCATTCAATAAATATTTGCACTTATTCATAACTTCTGTGTCCATGCATGTTTCCTATTCAAGATGTTGTTTGTTTGGCAGAGTTGTCTCCAATGCATTGCAAAGCTCTGCAGTGAACACAACTCATGCACATTTAACATGGGTTTCAGATAATGAGTTGTCTCCAATGCATTGCAAAGCTATGCAGTGAACACAACTCATGCATGATGAATGGCATCACAAGCTTTTTACAGCAGGGGTGAACACACACATCACATACAGACATGTTTGTGCAAGTTCAACTCACTGACATATGACAGCCAAACAACATCAGGGTGTTGTTCCATGATTTGACTTGAACTTGAACAACATGAACACATTGGATAGATCAACAGATCAACAACATGATCACAATTAAGGGGATAGTAATGCTTATAATGTTTGAACAAATATGTTTTAGGGTTCATCCCCCTGAGTAGAACAAGGGAACTCCCACTGCTGAAGGGTGTTTCATTCACAGGTTATTTCAGCTCACAGTTGTTTTTTAAATAGGAAAATCACAGTGGCCTGAAATTGTCGAGTGGTGCTGTTGCTACACCATCCTATGGAGATTCATGGTGCTGGGACCAGATCTGTCCGTGGGATGGTGTAGCAACAGCACCACTCGACAAATTCAGGCCACTGTGAGATTTGATCGATAACATTCAACTTTGAGCTGAAATCGCTTTGGAATGAAACACCTTTCAGCAGGGGGAGTTCTCTTGTTTTACTCAGGGGGGTGAACCCTACTAGATAGGTTTCTTAAACATATTCAGTATTACTATCCCTTTAGAACCCTGGCAAGGGAGAGGTGATCAATGACACAAGATGGTCATATGTAATCAGTTGTGTAATTGACATGGACACCAACAGGTGATCATCATGGACGTGGATTCAAATGTCACCGGAACAAACTTCTGGACCATGAGGGGTCATGCCTTGGATGCCTGCAGAGGGTGCAAACAAGATTGGAAGGTGCACTACAAACACAACAGTCATGCTATCACTGACCCATCATCATAGCCTTGAGTGCCAGAGGTGTACACAACACATTGGTCAGCAATGCTTTGGAGACCTCAATGGCACTCCACGGGTACAGCTTGGTTATTTGACACGGAGTGAACAATCCATTGCTTGTCAGGGTGTTGTCTAGCCATCATGACTTTATGGGGTTTGTATCACAGTATGGCAAGCAGACATATGTATATGTGAGTGGGCAAACACATCAGTGTGTAAACCAAGACCAATGAAACAGAGGAGCTATTTCATGGATCTCGATCGACATACTGATGAGGCGTGTGCTCAGAGTCCGCGTGACACACATACATATGTCTGCTTGCTATCCCCTTGATGGACACCTCACATGGTCCTGATGCCTAGACAAGACATTGACAAGCAATGGAGTGGCGCTCTGAATTCAGACCATAGTCCTCTCTGCACACCTCCGGTGCACAGAGAGAACTACTGTCTGAATTCGGAGAGCCCCACTCCGTTATTAGCCGCAGTGTGTTTGGGCAGTCGACTGCGCATGACAACATCCTTTGTTGGCCCGTGTACACGGGCTTTAAAACTAGTATTAATATATTGATTTAGTATTGCTTCAAAATGCTTTGGAGATCTCTGTCGCATCCTAGTGGTAAAAGTAGAATGCTTTTCTGTTTTTGAGCCAGAGATGGACAGAGGGCCTTATTAATCAAGCTAAACAGGTACAATTATGGAGCAAAGCAGCATCCTCTTAGGGGGAAATGAAAATATACATTAATCTATGTGTGATTTTTACCCATTGAATGCTAGAGATGTCCCAATATATTGGGAACTAGTGCCCTAGATATCTTTTCTGTATTTGAGCGGTTAAAAGCCACATTTAAATGGAGATTTGTAGCATTTTATTTCCAGCCCCATGGTGAAAATAAATGTTCCAGAATGGCACATGTTTAGCTTGATTAATAAAGTGCATTGTGACCTCACCAGTTCGTCTCCCCAGCTCTAAACATTACACAGCATTACACAATATAAAAGTTACTATACATCCTGGCAAAAAAACAACATATTTTTGTGGAGGAGACAGTGGCGTAACTAGAAGACACCAGGCCCTGGTGCAGAAATTGCCATGGGCCCGGCAGCCCCTCCATCTTCACATTGCCCCATGTCCATCTCCTACCTCCATCACCCACTCCCGCGAATTTCTCAGTAATGCAGAGCGCTGGGAGATGATGTAATCTCCCAGCGCTCTACATTACTAGAGCGCCGGGAGATCAGCTGAGCTGCTGTGGGCACGGATGAGTGGCGATGGGTTTACAGGGGGCGGCTGGGCCCCTGGAGTGATGGGCCTGATTGCAGGTGCGACCCCTGCGACCCCTATTGTTATGCCACTGGGAGGAGATATAGGAAATATAACCTTAAAATGAGTGAGTAGATCTTGGCAGATAACTTAGATTATATTGCTAATACAGTACAGATTACTATTGGCGCACTGTGCATTTTAACAACAATTTAACCCTTTCAGTGCCACAGGGGTATGCAACACATTGCTTGGCACTGAAAGGGTTAACTCATTTGATGCTAGAGAAGTAGTCCTCTTTAGCTTTCAAGGGGTTACTATATATAGGGGTGGGCAAAAGGTAACATTTTGTTTTAGCGAAAAAAAATCTGCAAAAACCACATGGTATTCCACTTTTTCATGGGATCATCTTCCTAAAACAAACCCTTTAAAATGTTCACCTTTTTTGCCTACTTCCAAAATGTTTTTTTTCAATGGCACCCTCACCTATACTTATGTGTACTTCACATTTTTGAGCCACAAATGTAAGGGGAGAAACACAACATTAAGCAGTTAGAGAGACAGAGAGGGCGCTAGCTGATTTTGTAGCTATTTATCTAGCAAAATTGGAGAAGCAGAGGGTCAGACTACTGGCTAAGAGGATGAGCAGCCATATAAAAAAAGGAGGAGCTGGAAGGACCGTGATGCATCCAGTGAGTCTGAGGAGAAGGAAGTGACTACCATCAGAATAGAAGGGTCTGGAAGTCCAGTCATGCCCAGTCCCTGGACATAGTCCCTAGGATCTAGGGGAAAATTGTGTTGCTATCATCATGAAAGGCACAGGAAGAAGTGGTTAGCAGTGTAAGCATAGTCAGATACCTGTGTCTGCTGCTACTGCTGCCAGTGTGCCTTGTGATACTAAGGAGGAGAGGATGGCAAGTGTGACAGCAGGGGACCCTATGTCACACCTGCCATCCCCAAGTAGTCCCACTACCATGCAGCAGCTAGAGAGTGTTGGGGTGAGGGAGGTGATGATTAAGGTGATGATAATAAAGTAGCTGGTGTGGGGACTAGCATGATCACTGTATATCCTCCTGCTAAGGTGGAAGAGGAAGTGATGCCGAGCAGCCAGTCTAGTGGTCAAGGTAGCCCACAATACCCCCTGACCTTGTGATTCCCCTTCCCCTGGCATTGTGGCTCTGGGACCTGATGCTGAGGAAGGCAGAACTGACTAGCAGTATTACCATCAGCTGCCTCTGCCTGCTGCTAGTGCTGCCAGTCTGCCTTTGTCACCTCAAGAGATGGCAAGTGTGATAGTAGGGACCCTCTGTCACATTTTATCATCATCGCCAACCAGTGCAACTCTCATAGAGCAGCAAGAAGGGACTGGTGTTGGTGTTGTGTTCTGCTACTGCCTCAGACGTATCACTGAAATTAGTAGTGGAACCATGGTCATCATCACCTATATTCCTGATGTCCTTGATCCCATGCCTTTGGAGCTGCCTAATCACCCTGCTGATTAAACAACACAGCAGCAGCAGCAGCAAGGACAGCTGTTTCAAATGCCAAAGTGACACCATGGCATTTGTTCGTGGCCACCATAACATAACCTGCTGGCACTAGGCCAACAGTGCATATATTTTTTCTTAGGGCTTGTTCTTTACATATACCACAGAGGCCTATACAAATCAATTTTGTGGAGCCTGTTTCCTCAGAGTGTGTGCCTCTAACAATCCTGGGTCCAAAAAATTCACTGTTTCCTCCTTGTGCATCTAACAGTCCTAAGTCCAAAAAAATCATCAATGATTCCTCAGGACTTGTACCTCTAACAAACCTGAGTTTTAGAAATAATCACTGATTCCTCAGGGCTTGTGCCTCTAACAAACCTGAGTTCAACCAATCATAACTGATTCCTCAGGCCCTGTGCCTTTAACAAGCCAAAGTCTTACAAATCAATGTTTTCTCAAGGCTTGGGCCTAACAATACTAAGTCCTAAAAATCAATGTTTCCTCAGGGCTTGTATCTAGCAAGTGTAAGTCCTACAAATAAGTGTTTCCTCAGGGCTTGGGCCTCTAACAAATTTAAGTCCTACAAATCATCCTCTAAAAAATAGTCTATCCTGTCAAGTATCAGCATGCACCAGTCACAGCATATGTCAGGGGGTTGGTTCTCTGTGTCTCTCACATTGCATACTCATTTTTTATTTTTTTTATCAACTGTCCCCCCAATCCCAGTTAACAAACCCCCACCAAAAAATTCCCTGTTCAACTGATTCTTTCCCCAGACTCCACAAACACATGTCCCCACGAAATATGAAATATAAAAAATAATGAAAAATATGAAATGAAACATCAAAAATAAAAATTAAAAAATTAAATAAAACAAAAAATATATAAATACAAATGAAAATGAATATAAATAAATATAGATAAAAATGAATAAACAATTATGAAATAAATGAAAAATAATAAAAAATAATAACAATGAAAATGAATATAAAACAATGAAAATGAAAATAAAAAAATAAACAAATTAAATATTTTAACAGCCATATTGTGGAGGCTGTCTCTGAACCAAAATCAAACAAACAGTATGAACCAAAAGATAAAGTGCATCAGAACAAAACATGAGATGGAATTATAAAACAACGCAATGGTGTAAATCCTCCTGGGCAGAATACTCTGTCATCAAAGTCTATATGTCCACCAGGAAACAAGACAGAACATTGCTCTCATTTAACCCATATGGATGTAATGTATTAAGCTCATGAATCCAATAACACTCTTTCTGTAGCAGTAATTTGGATCGATCACCTCCTCTTCTTGACGGGGGGTACATGATCTAAAGCTAAAATTAGTTGGAGGATGTTTCATGGCTAAATAGTGTTTAGAACAGGTTTATCGGTGTGGTTATCACGGAAAGCTGTATTGATAGCCGATCTGTGTCCAGCCATCCTCTCTCTTATTGTTCTTTCTTTCTTTCCAGTGTAACATAAACCACGTGGACATGTAATCATATGGATTGCATGGTCAGTCTTAGAAGTAATTTGATGTTTAATTTTATATTTCTTATTACTATGTGGATGTGTAAATGTTCTAATTTTTCTCATTGATCCACATGTGGTGCAGCCTGCACATCTGTAACTTCCAGGTAGACCCTCAGTTAACCACATGTTACTGTTACTTTTTTAAAGCTCTTACAGGATCTGCATTCATAAGCATATCTCATAGACTAGACCCTCTCTTGTATGCTATCATGGGTTTCTTCCTGAAAATAGTGGATAAGGAGTCATCCTTTTCTAGAACCATCCAATTATTCTTTACACATTTGTTGATATCCTTGGTTCCTACTGTGTATCTGGTAGATAAAACAAATCTATACTGTTTAGTTACCACTTTTGATCGACTTCCACATAAATGTTCTTTCTTATTACCACGAGCATTCTTCAGATCTGTGAGCATTTTTCTTTGATATCCACGTTGGACAAATCGTTCTATTGTTTCCAACAGCTGTTTATCTCTTGTTTCTTCATTGGAGTTATTGCGAATGACCCTCAATAGTTGTGATTTAGGGACAGATCTTTTCAAAGCTGTAGGATGGAATCTACTGCTGTGTAATATCATATTCCTATCTGTCTTCTTTCTATGGAGAGTATATCCCAATTTCCCATGATCTAGGAATATACTCAAATCAAGAAAACAGATTTGATGACTACTATATTCCACAGTAAATGTTATTGGCGTATCAAGGTCATTCAACTCTGTTTTTTTGATTTGAGTATATTCCTAGATCATGGGAACAAGCCAGTAAAGAGTCCTCTGTCCCTGTCCATATCATTAGGACATCGTCGATAAATCTTTTAAAGAATAAAATTTCCTTGACATACTTGCCCAATATATATATATGTATTCTCAAATTTGTGTATATATGCATTCGCATATGCGGGTGCCATCACTGCCCCCATTGAAGTACCTGTTTGCTGCATATAATATTGGCCTTCAAATAGAAAAAAATTATTCCTTAAACATAATTCAAGTAAAAAAGTAAGTATTCTATCAGTGACCCTTTGTAGACAGTAGAGGTCAATAACAGTTGTTTAACTGCTTCAACTCCATGCTGATGGGGTATCACTGTATATAGACTTGTGACATCTGGCATCACTAGCAACACCTGTGTTGCAGGTAGCACAATAGACTTTAGTTTTCCAATCAAAGATGGAGTATCCTTAATATACGTAGATGTCATTTGTACAGTCTATTGTAAATATGCATATATCAACTTATTCTGTATCTGAACAAGAGATGGATGCTGGAGGGATATATTCTAGATCTGCATAATCATCATTAGGCCATCCTCAGCAGCATCAGCATCATTTGGTTCCCATGGACACAGAGATCAGGCTACCCCAGCATATCAATATCCCATTCTGCAAATATAAGAAAGATAAGAAAGCTTTACTTAGTCATCTGTTGGACACTGCCAAAACATAGATCCAACTTCATTGGAAGAAAATGCCCACCCCCAAAAAAAAACACTCACAGGCTGTATTGAAATTGATACATATAGTTAGGGACATAATATCTATGGAATACCTGACCTTTTGTTACAAAACAGACATAAATTGATCTTTATTGTGCATTGACCTTTGTTGCACATACTCAGAAGTGTTCCCCTTGCTCTTTCAGTACCCCTCATCCTCCTCTTCCCTGCCTGTTATATGCAACAATCCTTTAAATAAAGATTATACAAACAAACAAACTGTAAACTCAGGGATGTCTTTTAGGAAGCTAAAAAATAGCAATTGTGGAACAAACCAACTGCGCCATAGCAGGAAAATGAAAATTCCCAATGATTTAAAGGGGATCTTAACCCCTTAAGGACAGGAAAATCTGGGGTGGTTTGCACCCCCCACCCAACATTTTGCATACATTTTCCTGTCAGGATTTGTTTACTATTAGTTCATTCGAAAAAAATAGCCCCAGATATATTAGTTTGCTTCTCCTAAATATGGAAGTACCCCATATGCCTAGTATTTGAATCCCTTTTTCACATTTACATGGTAAATATTACAAGATGAACACCATTGTTTCCAGTCTGTAATTTCTCAATATTTAGCATGTGAAGATTATAGCTTATTTGATGGTGGAACCCAAAAATTTCCAACAAAAGTATATGTTTCTGAAAAGTAGAGAACATAGGGCAATTCATCAGTACTGTTGCTATGGATTTCAAGCACAAGATAATTGTGGATTTAAAAAAAATGCATTGATTAGTGTTCAGCTACTTCTGAGTATGCCAATACCTCATATACATAGGTTTGTCAGGGTTTTGGGAAGATACGCGGCCCAAATTGTAACATGCGAGTTTCCATTTTCACACATGGAATTTACACAGCTTGCTTAAGTGGTGCCATGTCTCATTTGGGGCTGTATACTAGTGCTCCACTTTAAAAATTTCCTCCCAAAAGTGTATATTTTTGAAAAGTAGATGACCCAGGCTTTCATTTTAGATGCTTTTTCACATTTTTCATGCAGTCATTTAACACCAGTCCTTCTCAAAACCTGCAGTAAAAAAAAAAATCTGCATTTTTCATACTTGGATAAATGGATAGTTTACTACACCTGGTCTATGTGGAATAACTTTGGGTGCCTCTTGAAACAAAAAAATGAAAATCAAATGAAGTTGGAACTGCAAAAATTAGCATTTGAAAATTAAATAGGAATTATAAACTGCAGTCTGCGTCATCTGCAGTCTGGCAACCTTTTTGTCCAGGCCCTATATTCCTTATAGTGAAGTAAGACTGCATCAGTTGATAGACAAAGATCCACTCCCTCCATGTGTTTGTTGCAGACTGGATTTCTTATTACCTCATTTTTGCCATGGACTGAGACTGGCACAGTTCTCTCATCATGCATGGTAGTCAACATGTACACAGCCTTTTTGTCCCTAAACTTAACTGCAAAGCTGAAGACATCCCCCTTTACAGCTTGGCATTTATGAGTTGTGTGGGGAAGTCTTTGCAATTGTGTATAACAGTGCCACAGGCCACTATCACGGTGCCTGTGCTCTTGGCCGCAGGCAGTGACATTCTGACTTCCCAATTACACTGCCTTGCTCTGATTGGTCAGGTATCATTGTCGCCGCCCAGTGATAGCCTTTATATACTCTGTCATGTCTATACTATGGTGCCCTTTCGTGGTGTACTAGTTCCTGACGTATGTTCTGTATCTCTCTGATCGTGTATGACCTGCCCTGCCTGGCGATGTCCCTGCGTTTCCTGCATTGCTGCTGTTCCATTGCTGACCGTATCTGTCTGAGAACTCGCTCCTTTGCTGACCGTATCCGGCTGAGAACCCACTCCGTTGCTGACCGTATCTGGCTGAGAACCCGCTCCGTTAATGACTGGATTTGGCTGAGTACCCATTCCGTTACTGACCGTGTCAGGATGATTACTGCGCTGTTGCCATCCGTGCCTGGCTATACTGCTTGGTTGCCTCCATTTGGGCCAGTAATACCAGCTGTGGCCTTTCCGTTATGCAAGTTGGTGTGCGCGGCGTGGCGCTATTATTCTTGTCGACCGTAGACTGAGCATTCGTGCTTTAGCTGCTTTCTTAACTGCCTCAGGAGGTGTGCACACGCAAAGTACTGGTACAATGTTGCATAGCACTGACTGTGTTACTCTGATCACTCTCTGTGTCCACCTCCCTATCAACGCTGGGCTCACTCCGATTGGGAGTTACAGTATCTCTCTAGGCGTTACCTATTGACCCTTTCTGTGTCTGGATCATCCAGGTAGGGTCAGTGCTTCATTCCTCACTGCAGTAGCCTTGGGCTCAAGAGCCAGCGGTTGCGTTATGAGGGGACACTGGTTGCCTTCCTTATATATATATTATGATCCACCCCTAGAGTTCTAGGGTTTGCCTTCCTAAGCAGTTGCCTTGGTCTCCCTGTGACCCTAGTCCTAGGGTCAGTGCTGCCTACTACAAGCGGTTGCCTTGGTCTCCCCGTGACCCTAATCCTAGGGTCAGTGCTGCCTACTAAGCTGTTGCATCTGTCTCACTGTGGTCCAAGTGCCAGGGTCAGTGTTGCCTCGCTCCTCTTGGGTTCTGTGCCTCCCAGGCGTATGGGTTTGTGCCAGTCATTTACTCCTGGACTAATTGTCACCTAAGTCCTGCTGTCAGTTCCTGGGCTGTGTAGCCTTCAGTCATCCTGGTTCAAGCCAGAACCCTCTTTTGCCAGTGATTGTCTCCATTTCATCACATATTACTAAGACTGGCTTGCTATTAGTGTATATATTTATATGTATATATATATATATATGTTCTGTTATTGTGGGTCTAAGGGCCTAACTAAGTGTTTGTACTTTATCCTAATAAAGTCATTTTAACCTTACCGATCTGGTCTGAGTGTTCATCAAAAACCGTGACAGCCACTGTGTCAAAACAAAAGAGTTTAACAAAATAACTGTCCAGATACAAATGACACCCTTTATTAATTAGAGGTAAATGAGGTTCCAAACAATTTTTCCATTGGTTCATATATAGTGTGGGCAACCAGGAGGATCAAGTTGGCTGTCCTTGCCCTCATAAATTTGGAAAGCCTGAGTATACCCCATGGCACTTTCACGCAGTTCATAAAATTCTACTCCAAACTTGGATTGCTTAGAGGGGATATATTGTTTGAATCTCAACCTTCACTTGTATTTCATAAAGAATTTATCAATGGATCTGTATTGCTGGGGTGTGTATACTTCTGAAAAATTTTCTGTAAATAATTTATTAGGGGGCACATTTTATACAGCCTTTCATACTGGGGGTGTTCTTTGGAAGGTACAGGGTATTGTCACTGAAATGCATGAAGAGCAAAAGCATTTTGTATCTGGTCCTGGTCACTGTTGTTGTGAAAATAGGAGTATCCCAGATGGGAATTTTTCTCCAGTATGACCTAATGCCTGTGTTTTTTAATTATCCCACGAGTCATTGTTAGGGTCCAGAATTGTTTGAATTCAATCAGATCTGTGGGTTACCTGATTGCTGCTTTGCAATGAAGGATAAATGGTTGGCAGAAATGTATTGGGCTGCATACAGATTTTTTTGGGATACAATCTCCCCAAAATGTCTTCCCCAAAACATAAATAAAAAAAGCTTGCCATTGTTAAATCCTACCACATCCACTTGAATTCTGGGTTTTCTTAGGAATTCAGGAATTTCTGCACATAATTCCACTGGTGGTACCCATTCCCTAGGGTCAGGGTGAGGAGTAGTACATGGGATAGTTCTTGCGTAAGCTCTTGCGGCAATACGTCTTTTCTTAACAGAAGGCCCAGTGTGATCACTAGAGCTTTCACTATCTATAAACCGGGTTATATAAAAATCTGAGGCAGTATCAGTGGCTTCTAAATCAGATGGCAAAAAGGCATATGCCTCTTCATCATAATACATTCTCTGCATTTTGTTACTTAGCAACCTACCCTAAATTTAGCTACTTTCCCTAATTTCTACTATACTTACTAACCTACTTAACTTTCCCATCTATGTAAATTATTTTTTTAAATTATTTTAGATTTTTTTTATAAAACAAACTAAAGTCTTATTCTACCTAATTACCCACTAAGTAAATACCCAAACTATATAACTAACCCAAACCAAATAAAATTACACCTAAATTACCTAAATTAACATGAACTACCTACACAAACTATCTAATTAATTAACTGAATATTAATTACATTTAAATAATTTAAAAAAGGAAACAAAACAGGACCCAAATTAAATTGCAGGAAAAAGGTCACTATTCCTATAACTTTTTTTATATTTTGTATAAAATCTTATGCCTAAACCTAAATCTAACCCTAAACCTTACCCTAACCCACATATACCCTGAACTTACCTACCTCAACTTAAACTACCCATCTAAACTATATAACTAACTCTGAAAATCAATACATTTCAATATTAATTAAAAAAAGTGGAAATGAAATGGAAGAGGGGCAAAAAAACAGAGATCAGCAAATGCTGATTTGCAACAACTGATCGCTAAATTTAGTGATCAAAGGGGGAGGGTAATCAATTGATATTGTAAGGACAATGATCAAAGGGGGTGAACAATGTTTTTTTTTTAACAAGATGTATGTTGGAAGGGGAGCTGGAATGCTGGGCACAATGTGGCACACTGTCTCTATATCTCTCTACTCCTCACAATGTGTGTGAGAGGAGGGAGACAGAGAGAGGTGTCAGGAACAGTGTTTACAAACACTACCTCTGTCATTTTGCTTTTAACCCCTTAAAGACCAGTGGTCCCGGGGTGTGTGGTCCTTTAAGGACCAGATAGGGAGGTTTGACGTGCTGCCCCATGTGACTGATCACGTGTGCCGGCAAGCCGGACGAGGGACTGAAAGAGATCGCTCCGGGCTTGGAGCAATCAACTTCAGTCCCCGGTATTACTCACCGTGGCGTACTTGGACCGTCACTGGTCCTTAAGTGCCGGATCAGCATGACGGTCCGGCTATGTCATCGGGCATGAAGGGGTTAACACATGTGATTTGCTATTTCAGCTAATTACATGTGGCAACAATGTAAGTATTGGTTGAAACTAAGCGCTCCAGTATCAGAACACTTAGTAACAGCCTTTTCCTGCTCTGTCATCGCTTTCTGCTATGGTGATGGTAGAGTTAACCCTTGACATTTCAGGACCACCAAAGGTCCTTTAGGCAAGGATACAAGTGACGGTTCTGGCACTTCACCAGTCCTTAAGGGGTTAAGCAAATAATATTGTATTGCACTCTAATACTTATTTGTATAATAATCCACCTAGTTAGGTTATTTAACCAGTTTGTTACTAAATCCTATTTTTTTATTCAGTTATATTTCTACAATTTTCTCCCCTCTGTACTGCTGAAAAGTCTAGTGTAGAAGGTGTAATTTTCTGGTAAACTACACTATGCTCCTCCCCAATAAGAAAAGAACAGTGATAAAAATCAGACTACAATCCTACCAGTACTTGAACGGGCATTAGATTTTACAGCAGCTGCCCAGACATGCTTAGACAATAGGTGTATCTGTGTATCAGCATGGGGGAGACAAAAAGTTTTTGCATACAAGACTAAGATCATAGGCTTTTATGCAAACATTGCAAAATATAGAAAAAATACCAACACTAGTATAGCTATTTCAGAATGTATATTATCAAATAAAACTTATTTTGTAATGAAATTTACCTTCTAAATAAGGCATTTTAGCTAATTTAATGCTTGAGATGACTCTAAGACATATGAACTGTATTTAAATCGGTGGGTATTTTGGGAATTTTTATTTGTCGTCTATCATTCAGTTGGTTGCCTAGGAATTTTAGTTTCATCCTATTTAATAATTCTCTAGGATGTTTGTCAGAAGCCGTCATGTGCAGTAGAGACTGCCCAAATACACGGAATGCTGGGAGCACAGAATGCTGGGAGGTGTAGGAATGCTGGGAGTATTCTGTGCTTCTGGGCAGTCTCTACATTGCATGACCGTGTCGGTGGCAGGATACAGAGCAGGAGTGGCCTCTTAACCCTTTGAGTGCCAGAGGTGTACACTACTAGTGTAAAAGCCTGTGTACATGGGCCAGGGTCCGGGTGATGTTAACCTGGCACCGCTCCAAAGTAACATGTAAATGTCCATTTTGCAATGCACTTTGTGCCACTTTGACACTTAACGACCCATGACGTGCCAGAACCGTCATGGGTAAACTTCCCTTAAGGACCCATGATGGTCCTGGCACGTCATGGGTTAAATGATAGCAGCATGCCTCGGTTTACTTTTAAAAGGTTGCAAGAGAAAGAGAGTGCATTCTCATGACCCATAAACCATGTCGCTATAATAAAAATGGCGACATGAGAATCTCGCACTGCATGACAGCGCGAGATTCTCATGTCAGGTAGTGAAACATTGCATCTTGCTGAGTGCTCCCCTGCTCCATCTCCACAGATCTCCTCCAGCCATCATTTCTTAAAGCATCATATGTTTAAAACAATAAAGTAATTGCTTCCCTTCACCAGCTGTTGTAATGCCACCTAGGCCACTCCAAATATCAGCATACGCTGCAGAAATTGTGGGGAACAATGAAACACTTTATTAGTTTTAGCAGAGAAGCGGAGATAGGTCGCATCTTGCTGAGTGCTTCCCCAGGTCTATCTACGCTTGTCTGCTAAAACTAATAAAGCATTTCATTGTTCCCCACAATTTCTGCAGTGTATGCCGATATATTTGGAGTGGCCTAGGTGGCATTACAACAACTGGTGAAGTGAAGCAATTACTTTATTGTTTTAAACATATGATGCTTTAACATATGACGGCTGGAGGAGATCTGGGGAGACAGAGCTGGGGAGTGCTCATCAAGATGCGACCTTTCACTACTCGACATGAGAATCTCACGCTGTCACGTAGTGCGAGATTCTCATGTCACCATTATAGAGACATGGTTAATGAGTCATGAGGTCACACACGAAAGGATACAGTGCACTTCATTGAACGCTGCTATCATGGTGTGCAAGCTTAAACTGAGTGCTCCAGGACTGGAGCACTCTGTTTCAGTGCTTGTCTCTTCTGCTGGTACACATGATCGCTCCGGGAGAGATCACATGTACCAGCATTTTCATTCAAAAAGGCTATGTGTTTGACGCATTGCCTTTGTGACTGCTCTCTGCCTCTCTCTTCCTTACTATGAGAGTAAGGAAGAAAGGAGCAGAGAAGAGACTTATAATCAAATAAAAATAGACAAGAGTTGGGGCTGTTAACCCCTTCAATGCTGGTGCCTTGGGCAGGATGGATGCAGGTCCATTTCTGACCTGCTAAGAGTAACTTTTTTTTTTGTATACATTTCAAAAAAAGTAAATATTTTATTTACACGTAGTATTTAAACAACAAATCTTCCAAGTTTCAACTAAAAATAATGTGAGTTTTATTGTTGTGGAGCAATTCAATACACTTATACACACACAAAGTCTTACCAATAAAAAAGTGGGAAAGAGGGACATGAGGATTTTCACCCCAGGGGGACAGTGGCCACTTAAAACTGCCCATTTTGTAGGCATGAATGACACATACCTTTCATGCAGTATCCAAAAAAATGTAATCCATTGTGCCCAAATGATCCCAAGAGAAAAAATAAAAATGGTGTTTTTTTTTAGATATTTAACAAATAAATGGGTCATCCATAAAAGTGTGGTATCAAAAGAAAGCCCTACTTGTGCATAAAAAATATATATAATATGTGTGTCTGGAATAAACAATTAGAGGACAAACACTGTTGAGCAAAGACAAAGTCAAAAAGGTCAGAATTGCCCCAGACCTTAATCCACCTCAGATTTTACTGATCCTTAAGGGGTTAAGGAGCTTAATTTGTATACACATGCTTTTCATGATCTGGATTTGTTTAAATGTTTGGTTAATACATATATTTTATTTGAATTATTTTGGCTAAAATATGATCTCATGCTTATTTTGCATGCAATAAGTAACATTGCATAAAATGTTTTTTGGGGGGCCAACTACTGAATGTTACCATGGATGCCTATGTAGACTCCAAGGAAACACATACTGGAAGATTACTATGTCATAAGTTACTTCAAGGTCAAAGATGAGTGGCAGATTTATTTTAAATACTTAGTTGAGAAAACTGTATTTAATTAAAAACTCTGGAAAGACCCAGTAGTTCTAGGTCTGAAACATTCTTATGCATTTTGTATGATGACAGTAGATTACAGTAATGTTAAGAACTTTACCAGCCTAAAGGTTGTATAAATCATTGAGGGGTGTTTACAAATAGACATTTCCTCTAAAATAGAAACAATAGTCTGCTTTTGTGCTCCTAGTTTGCTTGTGTAGGGGTGTGCTAAAGGTCCTGTTGTGTTCCCGTGAGAACATCTGCAAAAACCATGTGGTTGTCCACTTTTTCACCTTAAAATCAACCTTAAACAAACCCCTTGAAATTGTCACCGTTTTTGCCTACTGTCAAAATGTTTTTGCTCTTTTTTTTCAAGGCTACAAAGTTCCTTCCCCTTTACTTATGTGTATGTCACATTTTAGTGCCAAAAATTAGAAATTTCCAGGAAGTGAAACACAAAACCAAGCAGCTAGAGAGACAAAGAGGGTGCTATGCAATTTTGCAGTGATTTATATAGCGAAATATAGCAGAGGTTAAGACTGTTGGCTAAGAATGAGCAGCTATCTTAATAAAAAAAGAAGGAGCTGGAAGGGCCATGCTGCTTCCAGTAAGTCGGAGGAGGAGGAAGAAATGATCAAAACCAGCATAGAAGGGTCTGGGAGCCCTGATTCCCCCGACCAAATGATGCCCAGTCCCCCTACATCATCCGTAGGGATATGGGGATCTGGTGGAAATAGTGTCATCATTGTCATCAAACGCACAGGAAGAAGTGGGTAACAGTGTGATCAGGAAAATTCAGCTAGGCTACCTGTGACTGCTACTTATGCTGCCAATGTGCCTTCTGATACTCAGGAGGAGATTATAACATATGTGACAGCAGGGGACCCTAAGTCACACTTGCAATCCCCAAGCAGTGATGGTGATGGTGAAGGTGACGGTAGTGAAGCAGCTGGTGGTGGGACTAGCATGACCACTGTAGATCCTCATGCTGAGGTGGAAGGGGAAATGATGCCGAGCAGTGAGAATAGCGGTTAAGGAAGCCCACAACATCCATGACCCTATGATTCCCCTCCCTCTCTGCATTTGTGCCTCTGGGACCTGATACTGAGGAAGGCAGAACTCGCTAGCAGTATTACAATCAGCACAGATCAGCTGCATATGCCTGCTGCTAGTCCTGCCAGTCTGCCTTCTTCATTTGTAGAGATGGCAATTGTGATAGTAGGGAACCCTCTGTCACCTTTGACTTCATTGCCAACCAGTGAGACTCTAATAGAGCAGCAGCAGCAGAAGCAAGGAGGGACTGGTGGTGGTGATGAGGGTGATGGTGGAGCATCTGGGGTGGAAGAGACATTAATGGCCTTTTTAGCAGAAAGCAAAAACGAATGGAAAAAAACTATGCAAATGGAGACTGGCATTATCACCACTACCAGTTGTGACATTGTGGATTTTGCTGCTGCTGTAATTCTTACTTCTGCTGAGTTGCAAGGGCAGCAGGCTGATGAGGAGCAGACTAGTGTGCCACAGACCACCATGGCCACTGTGAAAATGGGGTCCAGCAGTATTTGTGATGTGGGACTAGGACAGGATCCACTTGTCAGCAATGCTCCTGGTCCTAGTTGTAGTTCTGATTCTGAGGCAGCAGCATCATCCTCTGTCCCAGCCAGTAAAGGGGATTATGGAGAAGAAGAAAAAGTCCATTCTTCTCCACCTTTCTCCCCCCCACAAGGTTCTGGGTGTGGGGCAGGCACAGTGCAGTCATCAACAATATCACTGTGCACGATCTGTGATAAAACTGTGAAAAGGAGAAAGGCAGGAAAGGACTTTGGCAGAACTGCCCTTATAACATACATGGAAGAAAAATACCATGAAATTTATGTGAAGCATGTTAGGCCTCTAACAACAAGTCTAAGTCCTACAAATCAATGTTTCCTAAGGGCTTGTGCCTATCAAGTAAGTGCAAGTCCTACAAAGCAATGTTTCCTCAGGGCTTGGGCCTCTAACAAGTCTAAGTCCTACAAATCATCCTCTACAAAATACTCTATCTCATATCAGCCTGCCCCACTAGCAGTTTACATCAAGGTGGTCCCTGTCTCTGTCACATTACGTACTAATTTTTAATGTTTTTTTTTTTTTTTTTTTTTTACAGCCCCCCCAATACCAGTCAACACCCCCCCAAAAAAAAATTTCCTGTTCAACTGATTCTTTCCCCAGATTCCACTAACTCGGGCATCCTCAAACCCCTTTTATACCATGCCTGTGGGAAATAAGATAAAATATGCTATGTGTTCTTCCCATTGATTTCAATGCAATGAGCTAGGCAAAAAAAGCCGCAAATCTAGACTGTTCATGGGACATTTTCTGCTAGGCAGATTCGAAGTGGAATTTTTTGCCCATCCTTATTTCTGTATCTTGTTTTGTTCTATGTACTTATAAGTGTAGAAGAAATCAGCACACAATTTTGCCTTTTTTTCCTATGCATACTATATGGGTGTTGGCTTGGCTTGCTTTCAGAAGTTTGCTCTGGGGGAATTGTGTGCATCAGCACAAACCTGTAATGCCTCTGTATACTAAAGGAATTTGTACTTAGGTATGCAATATTGTGTTTAAGTGAAGCAAAAGGGCTGGAGTGGCAGATTCATACAATCAACTTATTGAATCTGATGTACGAAGAAGAACCAACTGGTTGGGTTCTAGGGCAAAACTACTAACCCTTTGAATACTAGAGAGATCTCTGCAGCATTTCTTCTTTTGCATTCAAAGGTCTCAAAGCCCCCTTTTAATCAACATGGATTTGGGACCTTTTTATTCCTTTGGTGTAATTGTTTTTTTCGGTTCTTCTTAATACATCAGCCTCATTATGATTATCATGTATTTAACATTAATTAAACAACTGCAACCCTGATGTGTTATTAACATACAACTACTTGGTAAAGCACAACAAAGTAAATTAAAAGTAAATGTTAAATAGATAAAGTAAAACACTAACTTATGTGTTTCAAATAATTCTTGGTATTGGTGGTGACACAATTACCTTTATCTGCATTACCCTCACTAAATCAGTCTGATGCTAACATAGGAACACCCATTATGTCAGCAAAGTTAGTAATCATTGGTAATCAATTACAAACTAGTCAGGATTACCATTCAATTGTTTGTACAAAATTCTACTGACATCAGTACAAGTTAATCCCCTCATCCTTTACGGCCTTGATGCTAAGTCCCTAATTCATTGCTCTAAAATTCAATGGTGACCTTTCTTATATCTGACTGAATAAGGATTGTCCTTTGTATTTTGGTCAATGATTAAGCACATTGTGAGTGTGGAAAACATATGAGACCTGTGGGTCATGTTTTGTCCAGTTAAGTCAAATACTTCACTTTGTGTGTATGAGTCCATTCTGTTTTTGTCTCTTGGATTATATTTAGGGATAGGCAAAATTTTTCGCCTCCAAAGTAAAACAGGTGAAAAATGTCACTTCCAGCCAAATGGAACATTTTTAGTGAAAAGTACAGATGTTCCATTTTTTCCCACCTTTATCTTTGCATTGAAATAAATGGCAAGACTGAATTTCCCCACCACATTGAAAGTGTGATTTCTAATCCCACCGGGATAGTTATCATGTTCCCACAGCATATCATTAAATGGAGGAGAAAACAGCTGATCTGGCTAGATATCAACATAAGTGGGACGAGCAAACAGGAGAGAAAGATAGATACTGCAGACCAAAGTGGACAGAGAAAGAATAGAAACCCACAGAGCAAGTATGAGAAAGAAGCAAGGACACAAAAGGGAAAGGTGTCATAGACTTGCAAGGGCCAGGCAAGGTAAAGTGGATAATATAAATGCGGTACCAATTTGGAGCGAATATGCCAGGTCAGAGATGCCAAGAGTCAGAACTGGAGATTCAGAGAGCCAGACTGGGTGCCATATATATAGCTCTACTGCTCACTGTTATTTGACCCCGTAGCCTTATTCCACTGCCTGCTGATAGTCACAGATCATTTATATGCATTGCACAACCCACTAGCCTGGTTTCACTGCTCACTGGTAGTCACATATCCCCACATATGCTGTCTAACCTCCCAGTCTTGTTCTACTGTTCCACTGGTAGCTATAGAACCATATATACATGGTCTTCTTCCTTAGCCTACTACATTGGTTGCCTTAGAGCCACAAGTATACTTCCACAGTGATATATACTGCAGGTGCCTTCCACTCTGTACCTGATGCTACTGTGTGTGAGGTGGGAGGACAGTGTGTGTGTGTGTGTGTGTGTTAAAGTGTTTGTCACTACTTCTGGCCATTCCACTGGCTATAACAAGATATAATGGCACATACACCATCTCACACATTCTCTCCCTACCTTATACACAGAAGTACTGGGCAGGGTGGGAAGGCACCTTAAGCATACCTGGGAACTTTCAGTTGAGGGCTACCCGGAGGGTAGTCCTCTGTTCACCAGGGGGTAACAAAAATGACGCTAATTGCGTCAAAAAGGGGTGGGGCTTAACTCGAGTGTTGGGGGGATTTAACCCTTTGAGTGCCAGAGTGGTAATGCATTCCGTACCACTCTGGTACTCAGAGGGTTAAATGTGTCACACAGAAGGCTGGGGACGGAGGCACAACGGGAGAAAAAGCAGATGTGGCAGAGTTTCAACAGAAACTCTCCACATCCGGAGGAATCTGCCTCTGCCCCGGAGACCCGGTAAATCTCTGTCAGAACCGGAGTCTCCGGGGCAAATCCGGAGAGTTCCCAGGTATGACCTTAAGGAGAGCACATCATGGGAGGTGGAGGCCTGCAAGAGCACAGGCTCATCATGGTTGAAGGAGAGGATTTGGGTTGAGGAGACAGAAGACTGGAGAATGTGAAAAACTGTCTGTTTAACCCTTTAAGTGCCCTAGAGATGTTCAGTGCATTCCTTTGCCATGTATTGGACACCCCTCTGGCACCCAAATGGTTACATAAGGACACAAAGATGCGATGGGGATCTAGGAAACTCTGAATCCTGTATTGTGGAGGGGAGAAGGCAGGTCAGAATGTGAGAGGGAGCACAACCTGAGAGTGTGGAGGTTTTACTGCAGTTCGCAATGCAGGAGTGAGGGTCTGAATGTGGTTTGTGGAAGGGAGAAAGTGGGTCACAGTGCATGGAGGTAAGAATTTGGTGTGTGAAGGGGATATACCATTTCACAGTGTGGGGAAGTAAAAGGTTGGTGCTGGATATGGTATGGGTGGACAGAGGAGAGGGGCAGGAAACACACTGACCAAGAAGGGAGTGGTGCCTGCAAACTGCAGATAGCAGTAGAGAGGAATTTTCCCCCTGGGTGTGTCTGACAGGGGACAAAGGTCAGTCATGTTTTATTTTAGTTTTGTATTTTATATTTTCTACTGGTTTTCTTCTTTCTTAATTATGTTTTTTTTTACTTGAATTAGCTATTTTGCTTATTTTCCTCACTCTCTCTATTTATATCTCTATTTGGTCTTTATTGTCACTGAACTACCAGCACATGGGACAGAGTGAGACAAACTCAGACCTAGATCTTATGATTTTTATAGATACAACTGAGTTACTGTTTAACTGTTTGCATGTATATCAGGGGCAGTCAGTTGTCAAAACTACAGTTGTTATTTACAACTCCCATCACCCCCAATCAGCTGTTGGCTTTTTGGGAATGGTGAGACTTCTCTTCCAAATGTTGACTACCCCTGGTATTCAAGGTGTTGTAAATAGATTCAAAATAATAGCTTGAAACATTTTTTAGTGGTGCCTATAAACCCTGCACAAAGATAGTAGTTTAGTGTTGTGAACTTGTGAAAAATATATTTGTTTATTCTTGAAGTATACAATCATGTGTGTGGAAAAACTTGAGATACAGTGATATGCAGAAAAAAGAGAACGCAAGAAAGTGCTTAAACAGAGTGACTGCATATTTATTGGTATCTTTTGCACTTCACAATGTTTTTGTACTAGAACCTTGAGGTAATCTTGTGAGCTGTGTCTGATTCTTCTTGGCAAAAAAATCCATCTAATGATGATTCATCAAAATGTTTGTTGTTAGTCAGTGTATATAGATATATCTATACAGGATAATACTTATTGATTGGTATATCATCTATACCATATAGTAGGTCCTTGATATTGATTCATTTATAAATTCTGGCTAAATATTTTTTAAATTTGCCTTTTTCTCTACTTATTGTATTTCCTTCATTTTAACATTTTGGTTACTATAAGAGTGACATTCTGTATACATAATATGAACATCATTGCCTTGTTTATTGAAATGTATTTCATCCAATGGTGGGGTTTTACTATCTTTAGGAAGAATTGCATTTTTATATTTGGATGATTTTATCCCTTCTTCTTGCCCTTTCTAATCAACTTGCAATACAAGGATACAATTTTGATATTTTAAACATTTCTGTGGGAATGTCTGTAGCTAATGGGAATGTGACCAAGAGCAATGAGGAAGAGGAGAACATATTATATAGATTGATTGATAGATAGTAATCTGCATTACTGATACTCAAGTAAAGTATATTAATCATATGTAATATTTAATAGTGGTTATCACTACTAAGTTCTCAATTATTTATTGAAATTGTATGCATAACATAATTAAGAACACCACTGCTAAGGATTAACCTATTGAAATATTATTATATCTACAAATTATATGCTGTTTGTATTCCAATTTCTTTATATATATTTTTTGTAGGATCCATTTGGATAGTGTGGAAGCACTGTAAGTTTTATTCAGTTAGTCTTGGTCATCAATTTGCCACCCTTTCCACAAAAATTCCCACATATATACTGTAAACTTTACCCCCAAATAAAATCTTTTTGCATTAACCCCAAAAATGTTATGCTGAAACTTTGTTGGGGGTGAGGTAGACTCATTATGTGAGGTTCTGTCTATGCCAGTGCAGTAGGACAAAGCTGGAGATCTGGTTGGGAGGTTCTATGATACTGAAGCGGTGGAGTTAGGCTTGAGGTCAGACTGGATGGTTTTATAGCTATTGCGGGACAGGGCTGGGTGGGAAGTTAGTGAGAATGGGTATGTGTCTACCGTGGTACAAGGCTGGGGGTTAAGAAGACACAGTAGGGGCCAACATGAGGCCCTACAGCTGCTGCCAGAATACAGTTCTCTGTGAGTTGCTACCAGACAGCAGAACTAGGATGGATGGTCAGTATATGTGATTCTAGGGCTACCAGTGCAGTGCGACAAGGCTAGGGGTCAATATGTGGTTCTATAACTACCATAGGACATGACTGAGAATCAATATAGCTACCAGTGCAATGTGACATGGTTGGTGGTGCAAAAAAAAAGAGAAAGAAAACAGCACTCTTCACAGGAATTACCACAGAAGTAGAAAAGTGTTGTTAATTTTGCACATGCCTACCTACATCAATATAGGCCCTGAGAAAAAGAATTGCTGGCTTACTGCAAAGCAGGCCTTGAAAAAATGTTTTACAGGCTTACTGAGCACAGGTAAGCCACCAACAGTAGCATTATATGCCAACCACCAGTGACATGGTATTTGCTAATGTACTCCCTGTTGCTGAGTTGCCAAAGTATCACAATTAACATTACAGGATAAGACTGATGTTTTATTCACCATGGCCATGGATAGATGTAGTGATGGTGGTGGAAGTAGGACTGGGATCATTATCTTCACAGACTATTGTTGCGAAATCAGCACCAGCTGTGATGTGGGGCAGGTAGTGCAGTTTTCTTACTAAGGCAGCAGCAGAGCAACAAGCCACAATCAATTCAGATGCACCTGGAGGTAGTAGTTGCACATTCACAATAATCCTTTTACTCCTGCACCTCCCCTAAAATCAGGGGAGTTTGAATCTTTTTCGTTGGGGGACAGAGATGAACTGTGTTGTTATTATCAACAACTGCAATGTGGTCGGTGTGAACAGGGTATGAAGAGGGGTAAGGACTCGATCGCACACCATGGCACTTAAATTAAGCATGTTGACAATATTAAGCCCTGATCCAAGAAATCAGGTAGTGTCTGTCACTGTGTCCATTGTCCATCCCATAAAAATAACAAGTTACTGGTGGAGGTTGGGCAGTGAATGACTGACACTTTCAGTCGGTCATTCATTACCATTCAATAAAGATAGCTGTCCTTGCCTGATATGCACTAGGCATGTACTGCAGGGTGGTCAGTCAGTCAGTCTGCAGATGCTCCCTTATCCCCTGAATTCTATTGACTTCTACCATATTTCCATGTGTGGTCATATTATCATATAATATCAATTTGTGGAGACATGTTGCCTGATTCAGTGATTCAGATTCACTGTCTGCTGGTGGTATTTTTAGCAAGTTTGTCATCTGCATTTGCATTGCCACTACTGAGGAGGGCCCTGAGGGCACCAGAGGGGGAGCAGGGAACAGTAATCGAGATGACAGCACCGCTGTTCTAGGTTGAGGGTGGCTTGCTACAGCTTGCTACAGTGACAGTGGTAACTGACTTTTTTCCTGTGGTTCAGGCTCACACGTTATACATGAATCTCAGGGTGGTTATGCCTCATGTGCTTGATTAGGGTTGAATATACAAAGATGTGACCTCCTACTTATCAGTCTTCACAACCTTGTCACATTGTATTTGAGGATAATTGTGCAGTCCCTTCCCCAATGAAAACAATTCCCACACCAATGATTTCCGTGGGGGTGGTACATCAGACTCTTTATGACTGCACACCTTTTTCCCAGATGCACCTGAGGTGGTTAGTGGTGCTTCTGCTGCCTCATCATCTGCACTAGCAGTATAAAGCGGAATGCCAACCTGTCCCATATCACTGCTGGTACTCCCACTACCACCAACACAGTCTGTGGCAGCACTATCTACAGCACTGGTGGCAATGCAACAATATCTGTTGATGCTGGTGGACACTGAATCATGGGTAATTTGATGGTGGTGCTAGTGCCAGGACTGCTGCTGGTATCTGAGTCACTGCAGGGGATATGGTTGGAATGGTGGCAGCACTATCTGCTGCTGGTGTGTTATGGAGTCTCACAGTTACATGGGGTTGTGGTAGGAGTGATAGCAACCCTAGGTGCTGCTGGTAGTCTCTGGAAACTCTTAGTCACAGAGGATGTGGTGGAGATAGCAGCAGCACTATCTAGTGGGCTCTGTCGCTTACCACTTCTACTATTAGGACTACTGCTGCTGCTGCAGCTGTTACATCAGAAGCAGTATTCCTACAACTCCTCTTCATCATACACAGCACAGCAGGCAACAACAGCAACAGGTATAATGGTGGCATTTTCTAACATGCTATACAACTCCTCCACAAAGTATTTGTATCCATTCTCTAGCTCCTTGCCTCAACAGTTTTCTTTGTCTCAACTACACCTTATAAAACTTTAGGAAGTTCTTGATTTTTATAGTAGTGGGGTGGGAATTATATCAGTCATAGAAAACACAGGCCTGCAAAAGGGAGAGGTCTTGCAATAAATTGAATGAAAGTAGTGGAAAGGAGGACATTTTGGAAATGTTCAATGCGCATGTATTTTAGTGGAAAACTGCAATATGTGGATTTGCCATAAAAATTCCCCTAAAAAAATCACACTTTTTGCCAGTCTCTAATATTCTGTACTCCAAAACGCCTCTCAATTGTTTGCCTTCCTCTGCAATAGATATTATTTATGGCATTTTTATGCACTAGGGTCTATATCTTCTGTGCAATAACAACAAATTTAACCCTCTGAGTGCCGGAATGGTACACAATGCATTGCTTTGCAATGCGTTGCATAAACTCGGGCACTCAAAGGGTTAATATGATTAAGTATGATCAAAAATGCCCCATTAATCCATCAACAGTCAATTACTTAACCCTTTGATTGCCAGTTGTGTATCCAATGCATCAGAATAGTTAATAAATAATTAATAAAGCATATGGCCAGGTGCCTTAGATTTCTAATGAGAACATTTGTACACTACAAGTTGTATCCTTATTTGGTACCACATCACATTCATTCACAAGCAAAACATCAGCTTCTCCATTAAAGTTTCATAGCCTAATCAACAAATTAAGGTTAAGAATAAATTACAGATCATAAGAGTTTTCTGCTGGTTTTATCTAATTGCTATTAAAATGAGGAGAGAATACACAACCCAACGCATGTTTCATTGTTCTATAAAGTTTCTTAAGGGGACACCTGATTATGCTGCACAGTATAGCAAAACTGTTTGTAAAACTTTCTTTGATGATACTAAGGGACCAAGATTTGAGGATTTCTCTGCCTGGGCACATGTGAGTCTTTTATTAATAGAAGCAGAGAAATCCTTAAAGAGATAGTAATGTCACCTAAAATGTCACCTGACTTGTTAGTGGACCCAGAGAGCTAGGTGCATTGTTAAATATATGCTTATCTGAACACAGGTGAATGTCATAAACATAGGCAGATACTCTATCAGTGTTGCTGTGAGGAGATCCTGAAAAGAAGCACTGCTGGGAAGGGTGAGGAGGGGACAGACCAGAGAAAGTACTATAGTACTAAAATGTTAGAACATAAAATAAAATGCTAATCAATTAATGCTATATTTAAATTTGCACACGTTTATTATGTTTATTAGATGGGACTCTGTGCAGCAAAAAACACACAAGAGTGATATAAAGGTGATATCTTTTAATGGCTAACTGAGCAATTAACTGAGCCATGAGCTCAGTAAGCCATTAAAAGGTATCACCTTTATATCACACTTGTGAGTTTTTTTGCTACACTGAATCCCATCTACTCTACTGGCTAACATGGTCCCATCTTTTTTTCTGGGTTATGTTTACTAAAAATTCTTAAATTAAGCTATTTTATTTAAAGGGATATGCTAGTTTTAAAATATTGAATTGTGAAAAACGGTTAAAAAGTATTGTACAATAGTTAACCCTTAGATGCTAACTTACAAGGGGTTAACAAAGCAAAGTTGGCACTTAGGTCATTATTTGTTTTATCAGACAAAATAGTGACCTTGGGAGATGAATATTAGCTTCATTGTATGTGCTGAAAGCAATATTGCAATTCAGTTTCTTGTAGAAAGAGACCATGACAAATAAACTTACAGCTGAACTGCAGCAGGAATATAACCTTATCTTACTCCCACAGATGACTGAAGTAAAAGAAAATGAAATGAAAGCTGAGTCACTGTAGTTTCTGTCTTACTTCTAACACGATAACATGCTATCACTAATCTGCGATGTCAGTGGTTCTAAAATGTGTTGCTGTGGTGGATCCCTTTACAACAAACAACATTGTCATGGAACCCTAACAATTCATCACTTTAGAGCTATATTCAGTAAAGTCGTACAATCCTGAAACCTCAAACCTATGGCATCATAGGGAACACATGAACATTCTTAATTAGTTACATTGGGATTCTAACCCCTTGAATGCTTTGCAGTGCTTTGGAAACCACTCAAGTAGTCAAGGCATTAACCTTTTGAGTGCCAGAGAGGTATCCAATGCATTGCATTGTAATGGAAAATCAGCAGTGAATGGGAAAAGGCAGAATTTGTATGGGTTTTGCCATGTAAAAAAGCAGCAAATTATGCATTTTTTTATTTAAATTCTTTTGGAAATAAAATGTAACTATTTGCCCATCCTAAATAGCAAACCTTACACCTAATATGATGTATTAATGTATGTTAATAACATCTATATAATTATGTTATATATACCGTATGTAGGTAAAAACTATGGGATTTTTCAGCATCAAGTAGTTGTTAAAAATTTGTGTTATTACCTATTGAATTGATAGAGATAAACATTAATGATTGTTCATCTGTAAAAAATGTTACATTAGTAGATAATGTGTTATCTATTGCACATTTTTAGTGCATTAGATATTGTCAACAAATTTAAACAAAAGATTGGGCAGGTCAGATTGAGTCTTGCATGGTGCAGGTAGTTTGGCCAGAGTTGCCTCTCTTATTACGTGTACATGGTCTTAAGAGTCTAGACAAAAAAACTGTTTTCTTTCGGGCAAGAAATAAACATTCAGAAAAGTGAGACAGCTTAATGGAATGGTCATTGATCATTACCAAAACCAAAAAACATAGAAGGTGGATTGTGGTGCGAAGGAGGGGAACTGAAGAGGGGAAAAATGGGTGTGATGAAGGACGGACACAGGAAGGGTGCCCTGAAGTGATCACCAAAAAGGGGCCCTGCCTTAAGGGAGCCTCAACCTGACTGCCTCTACCTGACATTGAAGGTACTGCTTTGGTCACTTAACCCTTTGAGTGACGGAGAGGTAAGCTATGCATTTGAAAGCAATGTGTTGTGTACCACTGTGCCACTCAAAGTGTTAAGTGTCAGTGCTCATCCATTTATTATATCATGTACAAGAACAAGATTATTTATTCAGAAGCAGTGTGGTATGGGGGAGCGAGAAGGTTTCCTATTAAAATGTCTCCCTCTATTTGGAGACCCTTAAGTGTGCAACATCAAAATCTCACTCTTCTGATTCAGGAAACATTCTGATAGTGCCCTTTTGATTCGGGCAACATTTTAACCCCGTGTTTTGATGGTGGCCATTATAGATGGTGACGTATCAATAGGATACCCAAATAGGGCAATGTATTAACGGAAAAGATTTGGGCTAGTTTTCCATTCCACAAGCACACTTTGGGATTATTTTGTGCATTTTTTTTCTTCTTTCTGTGAGCTAGGTAATTGTGGATTGGCTGAATATAGAATAAGTCTGTAACCTCATCTTAGGGGTGGTGGAAATTCTTGAGGTGGTGGTGGCAGCAGGGGACACCGTATGACTCCTTTTACTGTGAGTCAACTTTCTTGATACTTTGCACTTGCATAAAACCAGCAATATGAGACATTGGTGCTATTGTTATGGAAGATAATGTTTCACTTCCTGACAATTATCTAATGCTACTAACAGATGCCTCTTGGCCCCTTCCACTTTTAGGAGTGCTCCAGCTGCATCTAGTCATGACCCCTCTGACATGCAATCAGACCTGTGGTTGCACTTCAGGTGGGATCTCAGTGGGGAGGAGCCTAGATGAGATCCTGCTTTCCCCTGCTCACATGTTTTTTACATGACGCAAAGTATCGCCACAGATTTCATAGACTGTGGCATTCTGGACAGAATATTACTACAGCTAGATGGGCTAGATGTTTCAATGGTGATAACAGTTGGCTCTACAGTTTCAGCAACAGCAGGAAAACAGTAAGCTGGGGGTGGGAAGGTTCTTGACATATGTTGCTACTTAATATTACTGATGATGAGTATGACTGCTGGGGTTTGCACTTCCAAGCAGCTGTGCTGAAGATTTCTGACATTCTGTTTTTCAGCTTGTTTATTTGGTTATAATTTCCCAGATCATCTCTCTGGTAGTTTTTAAATAAGCTTACTGCTCATCTCAAGTGATGTAAGACTAATGCGTTGTGCACCCTACTGACACTCAAAGGTTTAAACTATTTGCTGGGCCAATTCATAATCACTCTCATGCTCTACTGGATCTGTATTGGAACAAGAAGGTGTGGATTGTGGGGCGCATATTCTAAATCACCATCATTAGCCTCACAATTAAAAATTATCACCAACATCATCTGCTTCCTCTCCACCACGGTCCCACCTGATTCCCCACCCCCACCATGTTCTTGATTTTTAGCAAATACCTTATTTTTACACAAGCTTGAATGCTACTTTGCAGTGTCAGTGAGTTTTTGCTATTACTGCCTGATACAGACTTTGGTCCCACAGCTAAATCCTACTCTTCAGCTGTGGCATCAACTCTAGAATTACATTGATCATTATCGACATCTTTAGGCTATGTAGTACTACTAGTACTGCTACTTGTAGTGGATATTTTCACATCAATTTTACTAATTGTTACTTATCAGGTGAAAGAGGTTCATTGTCATTGTTTGCTACTATATCTGCCATAACCATGGCCACAGTCAGTTTTTGTAGTACTACTTTACTATGATCAACACATACATGCACTGCTCCTGCTGCTCTCTTTCCTTCACCCCTGCCCTTGGCATGTTTGTGGGCATAGCAATAATATTATTAATTGTTCTTAATGTAAAGTATATGGTTATTAGTGATATATGGAATACTGTTTTTTCCTCTTTTGATGATGTCTCTATTACATTTTTTGTATTTGTCCTGTCTGTTACAGTCACTCACTCACAACCTCTCGTTTCCTCCCAAGAACTAATACAGTAGTATTTTTATAGTACAGTATAGGCTAGACTTGGGTTATCTTCAGAAATCACTGCTACACCAATGCAGGACCATACCTAAATATATCCTTCTTTCCTGTTTCGTTTTTGTGGATGTATTGGAGGGCAGCTGTGTTGGCATGGGACACACAGACACTGTATGTTGTCTATATTTGTCTTGATTGTCATGTCAGACATATTGTCTGGTGGTATCAGTCAGTGTCAAGCCATTCAGCCTCAGACTGACTGCTTGGTTTCACTCACTATACCACTTTTTTGTGTGCGTGGAGGCACAACCTTCTTCTCAACCTCACTCAGAAAACCACTCTTAGCGTCACCCAAACACTACTTCAACATCTCAACAAACAGCTTGCTTTATTGTTTTTCATTGCTTGGATTAGGTCACCAGAAATCATGTTATGCTTTTGATAGATGCTGAGACAGTTTTATACTAGCTTTACTGAAATACTCATAGTATTGCGGGGAATTTATTTCTACCATTGACATAACGACAATACAAAGCAGAAAACTGAATAACTGTACTTTTTGCAATAAGCTCCTGCTCACCAGCCAGTATGTGCCATTTGACCCTTGTTTTGTTTTTGAGGTGAAATACTTTGTGCATACCTGCTCATGACAGTTTAGTACTAACTATCTAGATTGAGCAGTGGGGGGGGGGCACTTTTACGTTCTTCTTCTTCTCCTGGTTTTAACCCTTTGAGTGAAAGAGGTGTCTGTACGTTTTACGTTCTTCTTCTTCTCCTGGTTTTAACCCTTTGAGTGAAAGAGGTGTCTGTAATGCATTGCAGAAAATGCTTTGGATGTTCACTAACATCTAAAGCTCAACTTTACTGAGAGCAAATATGATGTTACTACACTTAAGTCTTAAAATAGTGTCTGATTCTGTCATCTATACGATAATGAGGACATGAAAGCTGGTTTTACCCAAAGAGTATCATAACGTATGGCATTTAGTTTAACAGTTGTGCTAAGACCGGGGGTCCATACATTCAGATTTCCTATTTTTTTGCCTTTCTTCAGGATGGTATTTAGAAAGTTCTTAGTCTAAGAAAGTTCTTAGTCTTAGTCTAAGTTCTATTGATGTCCAGATTTGTGTTCTATATGTGGTTTTTCCGAAGTGTCTAAGTTCTAAGTCTAAGTTCTATTAATGTCCAGATTTGTGTTCTATATGTGGTTTTTCAGAAGTGTATTACCTTATGTGCAAATTGTAAGGGGTGGCTCATACCTACTACTGCTTGTGATTGTTTTTGTTCTATGTGTGAAAAAATTAAACGTTTTTCCTGTAAGCCCTCTTTTCTGTTTTGTTTTTCATTCAGATAGGGTAATTTTTTTAACTCCTGTAGGGGTACTCTCTAAGGTTGTTTCAGAATTTAAAATTAACCAGGAAACTGTCCTCTTCTCTTTCATTCCTGAATACCCCCGTGCAGGCCAAGCTTCTTTTAATGTGATGATGGATTCCTGGATCAAGGCCATTATTTACCAGGGAACTTAGGGAAAAGCCTGTGCACTTTTGGGTCATGTCTAATTCCACCATAGTGATGAGTGCTTCCTGGGTTTAAAAGAATCAAACCTCTGTTGTGCAGGTGTTCAAGGTGGTGACAATGGAGTCCCTTCACATATTTGCTAAACACCATAGTCAGTGCTTTGGCTTAGGCTAAAGCCAGTTTGGGACTAAAGGTCCTACAGATCATTGTGCCTTTTCTTCCACTAACCTTTTTAATGTTACTTGGTTTTATGTGTAAGTATTCAATGACACTTGGGGATCATACTTGTTCCATTTCATCTCTGTTGAAACTGGTTTGTGGTTTTTTTTCTATACCACCCTGGAATCTTGCTGGTATAGTTTTAGTAAATCCACATGGTTCCTGTGCTGCACAGTGGATGAAAGAGAAAAGGGAATTTTTGTGTACTTACCAATAATTAATTTTCTCTTAGTCCATGTGGACTACCCTCCTAGAGAAATAATGGTTGTTTGGGTTCTCTGGTTTCAATCTTGAATATATGTTAAAACAGAGCATGTGTCATAGAGGTAAAGTGGAGGAGGGATTTTACCTGTCTCCAGAGAACTCTTTTTTTTTTTTTTGGAAGTGCCCCACCCACCTGTGGGAGGATACTGTGCACTGATTTCAAAACACCAATCTTTAGAGGAGATTGAAGAAGCACTGCCTGATTTGTTATAGGTACTATACATAAGAAGTGTTCAAACTGATTTGACTCCTTGGATACTACAGACATCTCAAATGGATTGAGAATCAATGCATTAGAGATGTCTCTATCATCCAAAGGGTTAATCATAGCGATGTGGTAACATAAGGAAAAAGAAGAGAGCCTACAAATTCAATTTCTTATATTATCCCTGGAATTTCTTTGGCAATATTCCCAAGCCCATTACTCCCAATTACCAATTTGTTTTGTTAATTGCATTGATCTTCTGAGTCAGCAATTACAGCTATATTCAAGTTGTTTGACTTTGTTCTCGTTAAAGCCTTTTTGTGTACAGTGCATATGATGTCAGAATCAAGAAGTTGAATAACAAATCATATTTCCCTCACAGTGAATGATAGCTAAACTTCTTTCTTTTTTGATTAATTTCATGCCTGACTCAGTCAGAGATTAAGCTCTGACACAATTTATAATTAAATATTGAAATCATGAAGTGCAAGAATGTTTAATTTTTAAAATATGAGTTTTAATTTACCTCTTACAGAGAATAGCTCTGGTCACCTGTGGAGATGCATTACACACTACATTGCCTAATGTACAATGCCTGAATAAGGCTGAGCATACAGTTAAAGTAAACTAATGCAATTTACTGAATAGCAGTCAAATATTTATCCAGTTGATGAAGCAGACTTTATGTAAAACTCAGACAATAATTAAAGAAAAGCCTTGCTTAACCTCTCTTGTACTAGAGAGAGATCAAAATAATCTGGCATACCTGGCATAGTTTTGTCTGACTGTATGGCAGAACAGAGCTAACCATTTTAGTGCCAGGGGAGTTCTATGTACACCCACTGGCATCCAACATGTTAAAATGTTTTCTTGTATTTAACATGCTACTTTTACTGTAGCCTTAGGTTTATATTCAGTTTATCATATTCATGATTGGACAAAAGATGACACAGAGGGGCTTGTTCCTGGCATTCAGATAAAACTGAACAGAGGATGGTTTTATACCATCTAGTTCTCCTAAAGAATAATTGTTTGTTTAAGGCGATTGAAGACTGAGAATTTATGCAGAGAAATGTTTGTACACCTCCAGAGCTTCATCTTTTTAGAAATAGAATGTTTGGTGATAATGCTTGTAAATATTTATGTGACAGGTTATTCAAACACTTGCACAGTTACTTATTTTCTTTGAGCTTGAAATAAACTATTTTGTAATTCAGAATGACTATTTTTATTTTACTGAGCTATGCAGTATACATGTCTGATTTTTTTTTATACCCATATGTACACTTCAGCACTTCAAATAAAAAGAATTGTCTTATATTTGCTCAATTTGGGTCCTAGTTTTCTTGAACAATATGAATGGCTTAAAAACATTATTTTTTTTTTTTTACCATTCCTAATCTAGTAGTAGAAGTAGATATACTGTTTTATTGCTATATTAGATGAATGAATTTTCCCTAAATTCTGATTGGTTTAAATGAGGCTTTTGAGCTAGAAAGGTCTGTGAAGTATTGCAAAGCAAAGTTCTAGCATTTAACCCTATAAATGCCAGATGAGTGTGAAACACATTGCTCCAGAATGCATTGCACACCCCTCTGGCACACTGGGTTAAAGGTTAAAAAGTCCCATTTAAATTAATTGAAAGTTATATTAAGAAATGTTCATTTTTTCTTTTGTGCATAAGCCCCTTGTTTTTTTTATTTAGTAGTTTGTCTTCCCTGTAAAATTTTGAAAATGAAAATCAAGCAATCTTAACCCCTTGATGACCAGAATAGTTGCACACACCTCTGGTACACCAATGGTTAAAAAGGAACAGATTCCATGGTGTTAAAATGTATCGCTGTTGTACCAGATAAACCAAAAGATACAGCAGAATGTACTTACTACACTCATTGGCATATTATGTACTTGTCAGCTATTCTGCAATTTTACAAAAAACAATTTATTTATTTATTTATTTATTTAGAAAATGTTTTACCAGGAAGAATACATTGAGATTTCTCTCGTTTTCAAGTATGTCCTGGATTAATTTTCTTTATAGCAATTTAGAACATTATTTAAGATTCACAAGATTCCACTAGTATGGAGTATTTGTGTTTGTACCAAAGGTCTAATGGCTGATTTTTCAATTAAAAAAAAATAAAGAAAAAAACGGTTTATTACTTAAACTAGTTTTAAAGCCTGTGTACACAGGCCAACAAGGGCAGCGCTGCAGTCATGCGCAGTACTGAATGCCCGAACTCGCCGCGGCTGATAACAGAGCAGGGAGCTCCGAATTCAGAACGTAGTCCTCTCTGCGCACCTTAATGGGACCCATCTCTACTGTGCATGACAGTGACAAACATACATTTAACAAATTATTATATAGGTTGGTGCAACTTTAAATAGTTACCAATCAAATTGTTGGTATGTGAGCAGATAATGATATAGGTTTAATTCTGAAGGTACAACTCTGGAAGCTAAAGAGTTATAATTCTTGAGTAAGCAACTGCAACATGGGAATAATAAGAATTCTCATCAATTTAAATGCGGCTTTTAACCCCTTGGATGCTACGGAGTACTCCATAGCACTGCAATGAACTGTGCGGGACACCACTCATGCTTTCAAGGATTTAAAAGCCCCATTTAAATCAACTAGAACTGCTGAATGTTTGTCTCTTATGCAGCAGCTGATCTGCTCCAGAACTGCACCTCCTCAGCTTGTTGAATTACGCCGTGAGACTGATCCCTGGGTTATATGGCAAATGTTATATAGGTGCAAGTCAAATTGCTATAAATTCAAAAACTAAAGAAAACAAATTGTTATTACTTAAATCCATTATTCATATATACACTAATAATTGCCAAAAAGTCATGGTCTAAGACTTAACCTTTATCATTACATTTATTTGTGTTATTAGGTGCTGTAGTAAATCATACATGATACACTCTGTTTAAAATGGTGCTTGGAAACACTACCGGTAACCAAGCTAAAAACAATAACACGCTGTACTACATGACATAATTGCTAATTCCTAGTCAGGTATCACTGACTTCTAATTAACAGAGTCAGACTTAATATAGGGGTTAAACTCATAGGTCCCAGCAAGAATGTCTATGTGGAAGGTGATAATGCACAGGAATCATAAATACTCAAAATATGACCTCGATCTTATCAGATCATATTCTCCCTCTCAAACAGCCCTCCATTAACATCTGGCTATACAAATTCTAGTATCTGCATATATACCCCTGTGTAATTGAGGGCTTAATACATGCAATTTCTAGATCAAACTACTGCTACCTCAATGTCATAGACACAATTATTGAGCGATTGTGATCGTGAAGCCTGGAATGGGTCTAAATGTAAACAAGAATTTACAGTCACTGCACAATGTGTTTTCCCTTATGACTATCAATATACGCCTAAAATTCCCCTCCTTAACTTGTAAAAATTATGTACAAAAGAGATATAAATAGAGCCTATATATCATATCTGAAGTGCATGTACTAGAATCAGGAATAAAGGGACACCATATCCAGAATCCAAAAGACTATAATAGCCAAATATGTGCCTCTAAGACAGCATTTCTCAACTCCTGTCCTCAGGACCCACTAACAGGCCAGGACTTAGGGATTTATCTGCTAGAGCACAGGTGTGGTGATCAAAGGCTCATTCACATTGATTAACTCACCTGTGCTCTAACAGGCCAGGACTTAGGGATTTCTCTGCTAGAGCACAGGTGTGGTGATCAGAGGCTCATTCACATTGATTAACTCACCTGTGCTCTAATAGGCCAGGACTTAGGGATTTCTCTGCTAGAGCACAGGTGTGGTGATCAGAGGCTCATTCACATTGATTAACTCACCTGTGCTCTAACAAGGAAATCATCAAATCCTGGCCTGTTAGTGGGTCCTGAGGAAAGGAGTTGAGAAACACTGCTCTAAGAAAATATCTTAAAACGAATATAATTACATCAAATATAGACTATTATCACCACAATGTGTTGCATGTCTCTTCAATACTTCACCAGATAAAATCATATACAGTATAAATTATTAGCAGCACCACATCCTAATATTTTCTTCATATAAAAATGTTTATTAAGAACAATGTCATAAAATCAATACTGTAATCCTAAAAGATGTTATCATTCAGATATATTCCTCATATCACCTTCCATATGTGGCAATTCAATGCTCCATTTATCACCGATCCTTATGCTATCCGTCGACTTGGACACACACTAGTGATGGTAAATATCCAGTCCTGGGCCACTTATATGACATTTATCTGTGGTACATAGAGACTTGAAAAGAGCACTATACCTCACACCACATTGGCTATAAATCCTCAAGGTTTTGATATATAGCTCTACCATCTCTCCTCCCACAGATGTCAATAAACCGATAGCACATGATATGACAGTAACAATCACTTATCCAAGTGATGTGCCAAGTCCAACCAGGTGTCTTAAAGGATCAATAGATATCGCGGAACACAAATAACCCCCACTATACAAGAGGATGATTGTAAATACCAACCATATATCTAACCTCTGTGCAGGACCAACCTCTAACGGATTCTGGCTGTGCATAGATATAAATATAAGTAGTATTCTGTGTAACAAAGATAAATTGAAATCTTTGGCTTACTTAGACGCTATACATGCCATAGCTTTTCCATATTGCTCATTGGTCAATCTATCACTATGGAGAGTAAGAGTAGCTCAAATGGATCATTGGCTTGAATACTTGAATTAACTCGAGTATATATCTGACAAAGCTCTAATATAAAATGCTGTGGTTACAGTTTACTACCACCACAAAGTCCCCTAAGGATACCTAATCATGTCTGTTCAGTAACATGCACAGCGTTTTTTCCCAACATGTTTCACTGAATTATTGGCTTCATCGGGGGGGGGTTATAGTAAAAAATTACCCTTACTTTGGTATTATTTATACCAAATGATTTGGATGTATCTGATGAAGTGGATGTCTCATCAATACCTGCAAAGGTGTGCATTACACCTTGATTGACATTGGGTGGGTAAACTCTGTTTACTAAATTAACCCTTTGCGGGTGAAAAACGTTTTCTGGTTTGAGATAACAGATTCTAAACTGATTATGTTTCTTGTAATTTTTCCGAATGATCTCCATAAATTACTTTTCTTTTGCATCAAAATTATTACTTAGATTGTAAGCTCCTTGAGGCAAGGTCCTTTTTCCAGTCTAGGATTTCTTTGCTGCACTTTCCCCCATGAATAATGAAATGATTGCACTTAAGCTTAATGCTCTTAACGCAGTTCTGTTTTGTATTATATTGTTTCAACTTTTGTTAAGCACTGTGTACATGTATGGTGTTATATAAATAAAGATACATACATTATTATACTGTAGCCAATTTGATTCATAAATTCACATAACATATCTATGATTTATAGCTATATTTAAGATCCTTCGATATTTTATCTTGAATGTATATGAATTTATGAAACATCCAATGAATTATGCACCTGATAAATAAAGAGACAAACATAGATTTCCACAATCATATTTCCCAGATATTGGGTCACAAACCAAAAACGATTTTTATTGAGCTGGATTTTGAAATATAAATTACTGTGTATTGGGTAATAAACCATTTTTAGTGTAGGAGACACATGGAGTCATTGGAAGAATGGGCGAAAGGTAAAAACCTTAATTCAGTCCTTCATTCCTAATAAATATATCCATTCAGCTTCCTTGCATAGTAATCTCTGATCAATATTTCCTTTTCTTATTGATGGCTGTATAACACAAATACCCTTGAATGTAATACCTGTGGTGTTACCATTATGATATTTATTGACGTGTCTTGCTATTGGTTTGTCCCTTTTATTATGTACAACTCCTATGTGTTCTAAAATTCTCATTTTTAATGGTCTCTTGGTTTTTCCTACATATTTCTTCTCGCAGGTACATTCCAAGAGGTAAATTACCCCAATGATGTTATCTGATGTCTCAATTTAAATTTACGTGTTTCAGATTGATCACTGGAATATTTTTCCTTACTTATGTACCCACGAGCTTTACATGATCCACAAGGGTATGTTCCTCTGATTTTATCCTTAAGCAAAGTTTCCTTTTTGGGGCATATAAAATGGCTATTCACTAATTTGTCCTTCAGATTTCTACCTCTTCTTAAAGTTATCAATGGGCGATCCAACAGAATTCCATTTAGGGCATCATCTCCTTGGAGGATATGCCAATGTTTTGATATAATTTCCTTAACCCCTTGAGGATACATGACATGCCAGGACAATCACGGCTGTCCTGCACTTAAGGACCAGTGACGGTCCTGGCACGTCATGGTATTCAGGGCTCCCTGTGAGGCTGTATGCCGTTCGGGGAGCCCTGAATCCATTTGTGAAAAGAAAAGGAAATGCCCTGTGGTCCTTAAGTGCCAGCTGAGCGGCCGTGCGGCTGGTCATTAAGGGGTTAATATCTGCATGTCGGGAATCAGAAGTTCCAGTTATTCTGATATTTGCATTTTTACTCTCCTTAACTGATGGATTAAGTAATTCATCCCTATCAGCAGTCAATGATCAATGGTAAGCTCTCTTGAGAGTGTGTTTGGAATATCCTCTGTCCAAAAATCTTGCTTTTAACTTACTGGCTTCAACTTTAAATTCATCCACATCGCTACATAATCTTCTAATGCGGAGATACTGTCCTATTGGAATACCTCACTTTAAAGGCTGTGCGTGATTGCTTGTCACCTGTATTAGTAGCTGTTAGCTTTCTGAAAACTGTAGTTTCAATCATGTCCATTTTATTCCTGTATATTTTAATATCCAAAAATGAAATACTCAGCAGATCTATCTTACTGGTTACTTTAAGATTGGTCTCATTGATATTAATTGCCTTGACAAACTCAGAGAATTGTTCTTTAGACCCTGTCCACAGCAACATTATATTGTCTATGACTCTAAACCAAAGATGTATATGTTTGGTATGTTAGCACATCTATTCAGAAAAAATATGACATTCCTCCAACCCAGATACAGGTTTGCATATGTAGGAGCACAAGTGCTCCCCATAGCTCTACCCTGTATCTGGTGATAGAATTTGATATCAATGTGAAATAATTCCTAGAGGGAAATTATGAATTTATTATGACTGATGAATTGGGTATGGGAACCTCTTGTGTTCAAAAACTGTTTTGCAGCTCTTATACCAATTTCATGCTTTATACAAGTGTATAAATATTGAACATCTAAACTCGCTAGAAAGTCTGTTTTTGCTAATTTGATTCCTTCCAATGTCTTGATGGCATCCACTGAATCACTTATATAGGATGGTGAGCTTAGGACAAAAGGACCTAACATTGTATCAACATATCAGCTGCTTGGTTGGTCGGGTGAGACAAATTTTGATGCACTTTCGGTATAGTATAGAAAGTTGGTATTTGTGGATATTTCATGTATAGGAAATCATATTCCGATTTACTTATTCAAACCTTGATCCAATATTGATTTAAATTCACTTTGAAAGATGTTAGTGGGTCCTTCGCAAGCATATTGTAACATCTAGTCTCCCTAAGCTGCTTGTTACATTCATTTACAAAAGTTCAGTGGACATCACTACGATGTTCTTTGTCTGATGGTTTTATGTTTAAATGGGGATTAGTACTCAATTATTTAAGAGCCAGTTGTTCCTGGTGTGACATATTATTACTGTGGTTCCTTTTTTGGATAGTTATTCTAGACCTTTTGTAACTTGCTCTATAAAAACTTCCACCTATGGTGATATTCCAAAATTTGGAGTACATTTTTTTATTTTTATATTCTGTATATGGACCACGTATCTCATCATTTTCATCTAATAATACTAGCACATTTGTTAGATTATCATGATCTTTTCACATCATTTTACCTTCTTTCTCTTGTTCTTGATGGAATTTATTTAAAACTAATTTATGACCAAAGAGACTGATGTCCTTGATCCAATCAAAACAACACATATTGGTGGGTACAAATGTTAATCCTCTGCTTAATAGTTTCCTGTGTGTTTCATTTAAAGGAAAGTCTGAAAGGCTGATGATCTGGAGATTATAAGATTTTATATTTTATTCCCCCTGTAACCCCAGACCTCCATATTAACCGTAAAGGGTTAATTTAGCAAACTGTGCATGTTACTGAACAGACATTTACTGCATAATTCAAATGATGCCTGGTTATCATGGGTGTTACTGTGGCCTAGCTTAGTGCTGCGGCCTTCCACAGTGATCCATCAACCAGGTATCTAATAATGATTCGATATCCTTAGAGGACTTTGTGGAGGTAGTTATAAACTGTAACCATGGTATTTTATATTAGAGCTATGTCAGAGATATACAAGAGTTAATTTATGTATTCAAGCCAATAATCTATTTGAACTACTCTTACACTTCCTAGTGATTGAGCAATATGGAAAAGCTCTTGGAGGTATAGGGTCTAAATGTTACACAAAATACTACTTATATTCTGAGTTATAGGAATTTATGTTACTAACTTTATAATGTTTAACACTGGAATTGGAAATGACATTGAATATGGAGATACTTGAGATGTAGGAGTATATCCAATATATAGGCTCTATTTATATCTCTTTTGTACTGAATTTTTACCAGTTAAGGAGGGGAATTATAGGTGTATATTGGTAGCCATAAGGGAAAACATGTGGTGCAGTGACCTTAAACTTCTGTTTACATTTAGCCCCATTCTGGGCTTCACTATTGCAATCGCTCAATAATTGCGTCTACGAAACATCAGATGACATTGAGGTAGAAGTAGTTTGATCTAGAAATTAGATGCATTAAGCCCACAATTACACAGGGTTATATGTGCAGATACTAGAATTGGTGTAGCCAAATGTTAATGGAGGGCTGTATGTATAATGAGAGGGAGAATATGATCTGATAAGGTTGAGGTCATAATTTGAGTCATTTATGATTCCAGTGGATTATCACCTTCCACATAGACATCTTTGCTGGTACCTAAGAAGTTAACCACTATATTACGTCTGACTCTGTTTAGTTAGAATTCATTGATACCTGATTAAGAATTAGCAATTATGTCATGTAGTACAGAGTGTTATTGTTTTTTGCTTGGTTACTGGTAGTGTTTTCAAGCACCATTTTAAACAGTGTGTATCAGTGTAATTCAGCAAGCTGTGGAGGTGCAGTTCTGGAGCAGGTCAGCTGCTGCATAGGTGACAAACATTCCCCAGTTCCAGTTGGTTTAAATGGGGCTTTTAAACCATTGAAAGCAAGAGTGGTGTCCAACACAGTTCTTTACAATGCTATGGAGTCCTCCCTAGTAGCCAAGGGGTTATAAGTGTTTTACAATGACAAAGATAGGAATGACATTTCTAAAGTCCTATTTACACTAATTTCTTTTGTCTTTCTCATTGTAGTGTGTGCCAGTGGATTCTGCCTCAGTAAAGAAATATACCTGAAGCTTTTTATCAATGACCAAGCTGAAACACATTGCAGATCTGGCCAGCACATCTGATGCTCTGCTTTCTTATTCCAAGCACGTATTAATTCTCCAGCTGTTTTAGTTTCCTCTACATCTACACAATCTATTGCATAAACTACTCAAAATGAGCAATATAATATGAGTCCTTAGTCAACAAACTATGGAGAAATCCAAGGAGATATTGGAGATTCAACCTGTCGGACTCCATATACTCCTTCAGGTAGAGTAGGATGAATGACAGCTGAGTACTGTATACATTGTGTTGCAGACCCTACACTAGAAGTGGTAAGCTGGTGTGGTATAGACCACTTTCAATGTCATCAACAAAACTCACAGGTCACAGCTTTGTGAAGAGCAGAGTTTATGAATCAGATTATACTGATAGTCTACACAATTTGGGAGATAGAGATATTGGTCTTTGTAGTGCATCAGAAACAGAATCAAGAAGCTGTGTCAAGAAATAAAGATCTCCAGGCACTCCCTAATGAGATGTAAGATTGAACCCTTAGCCCTCCTGCATCTAACGCATCTTTCACTGTTCAACTGTCCCAGATTGTGAAGCCACACAGGTGTATAGTATACCTTGTTTATGAATTTTAATTGAATCAGCTGATGTGTTGTGAGGCCAGCTTCCCTTCTGAGTCCTCCAGACCGATACCCTATTAAAACGTCTCCCAGTATTGGGTGACCCACACAAAGGAGCATTAAAAATGTTGCCTGGTTGAAAAGGGGTACATAGGAATCTTGCCGTCATGAAAAGGCTGACATTCTGATGTCGCTGGCATCAGAATGTCGCAATATAATAAAACGTTTAAGGCGGTGTGCTCCTTAATATATGGCTTTGTTTTTGTGGTGTCTCAATCACACTGTCTTAACCAGCCCCCTATGAAGCAAGATGGATACCCACCATATACGCTGGTATTTTTGCCAAGTCAAAGACACAAAAACAGATGGCGCAGAAGATGATATCTAAGTGTAGTATTGAAAATGTTCAGTCCATTAGCAACATCACTCAAACTTTTTGAAATGTTGCTTCAACAAGCCAGTTGATATAAATGAATACCAAATTTATTTATAAAAAAAATATAAATTAAAAATAAAACTCCAACAGTGACTAAAAAGTTAATCTACACTCCAATATTTTGGGTTTTTGGCTGATGCATGGGCCCATGTGTATTGAAGGAGGTGAGGTATAGTTTGCTGTTGAGTGTACATTAGTGGTGCTCTTGTATGTACACTTTTTGTGCTTTAGGTGTTAATTTTTTTTTTTTTTTTTTACGTGTTGTCCCCTTCTTCCCTTCTGTGGCTTTGTACATCATGTTGTGTGGTGGCATAGGCTTTGTACATCACTTTGTGTGGTGATATAGGGGGCAGGAGGGTGGACTGATTTGTGAGATTCTTTTGGATGTCCTATGGTGGAGGATGGGGTAATTTTGTGAGGGAGCGTAGGAATTTGTTATGCGCAGGAGCGTGGTGTGCGCATCTGCGGAGAAATGCCCTCCCGGATGTTTAATTGGGATGTCTGTCTTACGTGGTTGCGCAGAAGCGTGACATGCGCAGAAGCGTTTCAGACGTAATTATGGAAAAGTATGGACAGTGTGGAAATTGGAAGCTGTTGAACTACTGATGAGTTTATAATTGGTCTCCCCTCCTACTTCCTGTTGTGGGTGATATCTATTGGTACATTTGAATAATTAGGTTGGTTTGGATTAATGGGGAAGTTAATAAATAGAACCGTTTCACCACCACTCTCATTATGAAAAAAATCCTATTTTATATATTTTTTGGGGGCTTTTGAAGAAGTGGTATTTGACCATGAAATGCATCAGCCAAAAATCCAAAATACTGGAGTGTAGATTAACTTTTTAGTCATTGTTGGAGTTTTATTTTTAATTTATATTTTTTTATAAAAAATTTGGTATTCATTTATATCAACTGGCTTGTTGAAGCAACTGGCGTCACTTTTCTTCCCTTATTCTGGCTTATGGTCAAGAATATTGTATATTCATAACAACTAGGTTGTGTCAACGGGAAGTGCTGGGTTTGTGATACGCAGTACTTGTTGACGCTTCCACATTGATTGAGAAATTGAAAGAAAAGAAGAGAAATTGGAGCTGTGACATAAGACACCAGACTGGGGTGTGAACCAGTGCAAGTGATTTATCCTGGAGGCTAGTTGGAGCCTCAGAAGAATGTGAGTACATTTCCAAAAGTTTAAGTGATGTTTCTAATGGACTGAACATTTTCAATACTACACTTAGAGATTATCTTCTGCGCCATCTGTTTTTGTGTTTTCCAGTGTTCTGCGTAGCGGGAGCCCTACCCATTTGGAGCGAGCTGCAAGGATTTCTCATTTGTGGACTATTTTATCAATATTATGTCTATTTATTGTTTGTATTTTTAAATTTGGTTTGTGTATATTAATAAAAGGTTGTTTTTTTTTCTCCTTCCTCTGCGGTGGATTTTAGGGTATCCTGCTGTTGAGGTAGTGCGGTGGTCCTGCTTGTGTGATTACTTTACTGCTTCGATTTAGTGGGCCCATTCTTGACCACGGAGGTGGTGTAATACGCTTTTATTTTTCCATAATTGTTACCACGGAGGAGATGTAATACACCTTTATTTTTCCATAATTGTTACCCTTTGAAGTGAAGCGCAGCAGGATTATATATTTTATATAAAAAGCATTTCTTTTTCTTTGCCAAGTCAAAGCACTGTTGTCTCCCTTCCATGATTGTAACTACCAACCGACACACCTAACAGGTGATTACATGGTTTATCTAGTTTCTCTCTCCGGCCTGGAAATGCGAGACACTGATGCACCCGATGAAGCAGGATGGATACCCATGCTACAGGTTTGTCTTTATGGCCTCGTTGTGGTGCACCAATCTTACATCCACATTCCCTGTCCCTCCTATTCATCCTGTGGTTAGTCTATGAAGTCCTCAGTATGGAGATACTTCACTCAGTATCCAAAAGCTTAGTATGTTGCTATCTGTTTCTATGTAAGAAGCATGTGAGCAGTGGGATAGCAAACTCAGACCTAGGCACCTCCTCACTGAGATCCAACTTGAAGCACAACTACAGGTCTCACTGGGAGACACACCATCAACAGGTAAGTGGTGCCACAACCAGCAGCAGCAGAAGTACTCCTAAAAGTTCCCAGGGCTCTGTAATACATAATAGAATTGAGGTTGATGTGTACTTCTACTGCAGAGGAGTATGAATATGTGTTTTTGGAGATGACAAGAGTCATAGAGTGTCCACACGCATGTTAAAGCAATAAAGTTCCTCCACTATGTACTGTAGTCCCATACGTACTACGTTCTTAGAGGTTAAAACTTGCACAAAATAATGCAAAAGTACTCTTGTTCAATAGTAAACCAAAATGTTGGTGGTTGACATGCTGCCCTTTTGTTTTGTTGAAAACAGAGGCTTTAAAGAACTGATATAGAGGCTAAGTCATGTGATCAGAGTAAGTGGTCACAATCAGGCCATTTGCAAATCAAAAAACAAGCCATGTGTTTCCAATAAACAGTGAAAGAGAGTCTAAAAGTAAAAATAATGAATCCTCCCTGCCACCATGTTAGCATATTCAGTTGGATTGAATGACCTCAGATGTTCCCTGATACCCTGCATCCAACTGCTTTCCACCACATTGCCATGTGTGCTCAGTAGGTGGGCACTAAATTCCAGATCCTCTAGATTCGCTATTTGCTGGTGGAGGAGGTAACAGAGGCAAACGTGGTAGAGTAGATGAGGAGGGAAAAGACTCTAAGGGTGCCAGGATGGGGATAATGGGTAGATTTTCCTGCACCCAGAGCCTAGCACAAGAAGACTGATTATGCAGGTGTTACTCTTATAGTTTAACTTTTGAGCTGGATTTCTCCTCTCTTCCTCTGGGACTTTCTCTCCTTTCCTTTGTGCCTTTGGGGGAGGGACAATGGGCACAGTGCCAGTGGCTCTGGATTTATTTTTGTGGAGTTTGGCTCTCCGATGCTCAACATAAACATCAAGGTGTTTATGTAGCATTTGCTAAATGAGGGTAGATATGCCAAGGTGCGACACCTCCTTTACCCTTTCACAACCTTATCACACCTAGTGCACAGTGCAGTCACTGATGACTGCACTGTGTCTGCCCCAAGGAAAAATATTCCCACACCCATGATTTCAGTGAGGGGAGAGGTGGAAAAGAATGGCCTTCTTCTTCTTCTCTAGAATAACTTTCACTGGCGGGGGCAGGTGATGCTGCTGCTGCATCATCCTCATAATCTTCATTAGAGATAGCACCAGGAGTATTGGTGGCAAGTAGAGTCTGTCCTAGTCCTTTATCACTACTTGAAGGACCCAGTCCCATTGTGGCTACTGTGGTCTGTGGCTCACTAGCCTGTTCATAATCATCCTGCTGTTGTGTCAGATGAACATCTGCCTCTGATGACTCAGCAGAAGGAATTACAACAACAGCAAACTCCACAATGCCACTGCTGCTGGTGGCAGTGATGCCCATCCCCATTTGCATCTCTTTCTCCTATTCCTTATTCATTTCCACCAGAAAATGCTCTAATACTGTCCTCCACACCAGCTGTTCCAACCCCTCTCTCATCAGCCCCACCACCAGTCTTTCTGATCTATGGGAGTATCACTGGTTGGCAATGATGAAAATGTAACAGAGGGTCCCCTGCTGAAACACTTGCCATCTCCTCCTTAGAAGAAGGCTCACTGGCAACCTTAGCAGCAGGCCCAGGCAGGTGACATGTACTGCTCATACTGCTAGCCAGTTCTGTCTTCTTTAATATTTTCCCCAAGATCCCAAAGGACAAGTAAAGGGGGACTGAGCATCACTGGATCTGGAGAATGTGGGCTTCCTTTAGCACTGGTATTACTGACTTCCTCTTATACCTCCTCTGTATCAGTAGCATCAGGGTCCATCCAGCTTTTCTTTTTTCTGGCAGTGGTGGTCATAGTGCTAACCAGGCCTTGAAACAACTTTATTTTTATTTCTCTGTCTCTTCCCACACTCTTTCTGCTGCATGGAAAATGGAACCATTCTCGTGTAACAAAATCAGCAAAATGGCAGAAAATCTAGGGATTTTTCCATGGGTAGGGATTTCTGTGGAAAAAGATGGAAATCGTGCTTTTTCTGTGAAAATTCCTACGGGAAAAAATGAGACTTTTCTCCCATGTCTATTTTTAAGTATGGCTACTGAATAGAGATGAATTGATTGTATTGGACCTTACTGAATTTAAATTGAGAGAAGATATGATGTTTGAAGCAGAGCAACATGAGACAATTACAGCAGCTGAATGCACAGTCAATACAAATTTATTTCATAATATAGAGAGATTGCTCAGTAAAGAGTACCACTCTTGAAAAGTATGTCCAGGTTCAAAGGATACTTAGAGGCTTGTACTTGAGAAAATTTCCTACATTTGAAACAAAATATGTTGATTTTATAACAAGGTAGAATGCAGTTCTGAGCAAGTGTACCTTTAAATTGATTGATTTCATTATCAATTACAAGAGAGACTAGTTAACTGAAATCAAGGAGGATATGGTCCTTGTCCAGGCCTTATTAAAATCATAAACATGTTATGAAATTTCAAGGATATGACTTGAGTTTAAAAATGAATAAATAAATTGGATAATGATGTCTCTGATTTTAATAAGTTCAAGTATATTTATGAAAAACTGGACTATGAACAAAATGTGTGCGTTTGGAAATTATTTAATAGAAGATCTTCCTTTGTTAGATCCATTTGTGTTTTTAATCGTATTTCTCCAAGCATGTTTGGAGAAATAAGGTTTCTGCCTAAACTTGGTCAAGTACTAACTGCGGAGCTTAGTCTGTAAGGTGTACAATTTTATTAGGTATCTAAAACATTCATTTGTTCTGTTGATGGCAAAATCTATGGCACTTTAATTAACCTTTTGAGTGTCAGAGGGGTATGGAATGCATTGCAAACCAATGCACTCCATACCCCTCTGGCACTCAAAGTGTTAATATCAGTTGTAATGTTGATCAAGTTGTTTATTTGTCACTTATGCCATATAATGTGGGGTGCAGTATTTGCCCCATAAATGCAGACTCAGAGAACATCTCAATAAAACTGAAAATGGTAATAGGAAATCTGTGATAGCCAGAAATGTTATGAATTTTCATTAGGGAACTGCTGCAGTTATCAGATTGCAGGGTATAGAGAGAGAGTTAACATTCTATGGAGAGGGGGCAATCTCATATAATGCATTAGTAGATTAGAAGCATTTTGGATATTGAAAACTAGGGTCCCATTGGGTCTTAATTTAGAATTATTCATATTGTTAAGTCTGTTTATCCTCAGTCATAGCATTTCTCCACATATCTCTCTCTCTCTCTCTCTCTCTCTATATATATATATATATATATATATATATATATATATATATATATATTTATTTATTTATTTATTGCCTTTTTAGCTTCTGGACATTGTTTGATCACAATGGCATTTTCCTTTGTATATAGAATTATATTTTTTGCTGTTTCTTTTTTATAAATTTCCTTTTGTAGCTTATTTCTTTAATCCTGTTTTGGTGGCTATAGGCATCCACTTATTTTTTTATTTTATTTTGTGTTGTAGTTATAGTGTTGTATCTCCACGGTTGTTAATACCTACATACAATATATTTTGGTAGTAATTTACACATTTTGTTTATTCATGTGTGAAGATATAGTATAAGTATGAATTTACTTTTTCATTTACAGTTTCATTTGCTTAATTGTTCCACAGGGTCAAAGTTCTCCTGGAAATGATTAGCTAGTCAACTTGTTTTAGCTTTGGTTTATAGATTTTTCTTTCTGGCTGATTTTTAGTGATTAAGTGCTAGTGAAATGCAAAAGAGTCATAAACCCTTCTTATGTCCAATCTCTTAGAGCCATCTTGTCACTGTTTTTTAATTTTCAAATACACTTTACACTAGTTTGACTGGAGTGCTTCTACAACTCTACATTTTCCTGATACCTTGTGGTAGTGAGGATTGCCTGTGTCAAGTTAACATACACCCTTCCGAAACTTGTGGAGAGACAATTCAAGTTTATGTTGTAAGGTTGGTGGCTATGTTATATTGCTACAGTGTTTGAGCACCCACCATTCAATAATGTATATATTATGTTACTGCAGAATTATATACAAATACATTGAGGTTTCCATATCAACCACAATTTGTAGCATCACCCGCTACCGAATTTAGTCATGTATGAAGTCCAAAATAAAGCCAAACTACCATCAGCAAAGTTCAATAAAAGTTAAAAAAATACAGAGCTATCCAGAAGATAGCATCTTCCTCTATGGTGTCCTCTGTAGCGCCTTCATCTCAGCATATGTAAAAAAGAAGAACAAAAGAAGAGAGCATATCTTTGAGCGTAAAACCTATGGTTATATTTCACACATACTTGTCAAAACTTCTTTATATGACAATTAGTTTAGGTTTTTTAATGTGATATTATCAGTGCCCATTTCTGGGGCTCGCCTACTTTGCGACCGCCTGTCTCTCTCTCTTCCGGTCTTGATGGTGTTCTGTGTTGGGCCCCTGTGCAGTGTGTTCAGCCCACACGTACGCAGGGCAGCTGTTGCCTTCCCCCAACGTTTCACGCTTCCTGTGTTGGTCTCCATTGGGCAGTATACACTGCCAATCAGGAACAGCTTCCAGACGAGCCCCCCTCCTGGCTTTCTCCTCATTGACTGGCTACAATATTTAAACAGGCTACCCCAGTCTATGGGTGCCCATTCCATGAGCTTCCCAGCGTTATTTCTACTGCATTGCAACTTTTGTTTCCCTGGCTACTGACTCTGAAACCTTCTTGACAAAGGCACTGCTACCTTTGATCTTCTGGCTACTGACACGACTACCTTTGACTATGACACTGTAACATTGATCTCCTGGCTACTGACCGAGATATCCTCCTGACTACAGCTCAGCACAACTGGGGTGGAACAATCTGGTTTTGGACCAGCATCTTTACACCGCTTCTGCTGCAGCAAGGGAGTTCCTGGCATGCCGTCACCGATCCCAAGCATCGTTCCCAAGCAATGCATGAAAGCAGTTGTACCACGGACAGGACAACGTAGGTTCCTACTCCCTGTGTAGTGACAGATAGGGGTGGGCAAAAGTTGTCTCTGTGTTTCTGTGAGAAATTCCACAAAAACCACTTTATTGTCAGATTTTTCACGAGAAAATCTGCTTTCATGTTTTCGCTATAAAGACATATTTGCAGAAGTCAAGCTGCCACCAGTGCTGAATTTGCTGCTAGTGTGTCTTTTAATAATCGGGGGGAGGAGAAGGTGATGCCAAGTATGACAGCAGGGGACCCTAAGTCACACTTGCCATCCCCAAGCAGTCCCACCAGTGCTAGTACTACTACTACTAAGGTCCAACAGCTTGTTAGCGTTAGCTTGGAAGCCTGTCTGAAGATAAAGAACTAACTCTGGAGTTTTGGGATCACTGTTTCTAAGCACTTCATTTCATCTACTAGGGATTACAGCTAATCTGCAACCCAAAGCACAGAGAAAGTGTAAAGAATCAATTTAACATTCATCCACTCCAGGAAATTAACCCTTTCATTGACATCTCATCAGTGTTGTCCTCACCTTTTAATCAAATCCGACTGCAACTGAATCTACGGATCATCTGGTCTAGTCTGTAAGGAAAAACTGTACTACATTTCATCTAGACAGCTGAAGCTATCTGAAGTCACTGATCACTCACATCACCAACCTCTCACCCATTTGAACTTTTATTGTCACTAAACAATGCATCTATTAATTTTCTTATTGTTTCTGCCACCTCAACAGTGTAAAATATCACAAGCATTCAGCCCTTCCACCTGCTCATCAATCTCTATATCTCCATTCATCCTACACTCTCCAATGATTTGTTCTCATGAGCTGTTCTGTTACCTCAGCTCTTTATATCCATCCACCAAGAAACAGCCCACACCTTCTCACACATGCAAATCCTCCTCTCACCTGCTTTTCCTGACTGCAACTCTTCTCATGGCTGCAGGTGACATCTCTCCCAACCCTGGTCCCACCTACATTCCCACCTGTGTCCGTCGTAAATTGTGGCCTACCCGAACCTCTTGTGGGGCAGACCCTAGAAATCTACTAGCTGTTCCCTGCCTCCCGCCATTCCTTCCACCCTTCTCCTGTGCATTATAGAATGCTCGCTCTCTACTAAACAAACTCCACACTACCCATGACCTATTCCTCTCTAAACCTATTCGCTATCACTGAAACCTGGCTCTCACATTCCGACTCATCTGCTGAAGCTGCTCTCTCCTATGGTGGCTTATCTTTCTCTTATACTCCTCGCCCTGATGGCAAGGGTGGGGGTGTGGCCTCTGTCCTTTTCTCCATCAGTCTCCTTCACCTCTTTTGAATTGCACACAGTCCAGCTCTTCTCCCCTGTACCTCTCCTGGTAGCTGTGAATTACAGGCCACCAAGCAACCCTTCCTCCTTTCTCTCTGAATTTGAAACTTGGCTCTCTGTCTTTCTGTCCTCAGACACTCCCACATTACTCATTGGAGACTTCAACCTACACACTGATGATGCATCCTCATCTAGTGCCTCCCGATTTCTCTCTCTGACCTTGTCCTTTGGCCTTCAACAGTGAACTGCTGCCAGCACTTACAAGGATGGTCACTGGCTAGATCTAGTTCTCACCAGAAACTGTTCAGTGTCTGAATTCACAATTTCCCCATTTCCACTCTCTGATCATCATCTTATCTCCTTCACACTATCTCAAACACCTTCCCCTGACCTCCCTAAATCACCCTTCCTAACCAGGAACCTACACTTAGTCAAACTACCAGACCTGTCATCGACTGTGCAGACTTCCCTCTCTTCTCTCTGCCTTACTGCTACTACTACTAACACAGACACTCTGGTCCATGAATATACCAGCTCATTAATGTCCTCCTTGGACCTGCATGCTCCCCTCCAACATCGACACTCCTGCCCCAGGAATCCCAGACACTGGTTAAATTCAACAACCCGCATGCTACGCACCTGTTGTCGAGCTGCAGAACGTCTCTGGAGAAAGTCTCATTCTGTTGCTGACTTCCACCATTATAAATTCATGCTATCCTGTTTTAACACAGCTCTCACCCAGACTAAACAGAAATACTTCCAACAAATTCTCTACGAAAAAGCACACACACAGCGCAATACAGCACATCTAAGAGCAATCTGTAGATCAACAAACGGACAGCTGCATTCCAGTGAATCTAACCACCCCTGAGGATGGGTACTCACTATCACAAGAGGCTCCGTCCAGCCTCTGGGAATGATCACAAATTATGCCTTTAATACACCTGGCTTGGGCTTCCGCTTATCGCCTACCTCTGGACCATTCTATCTTGAGTCGTCTTCAGTGTATTGCAATAATAGAGAGACACTACCTGGGCTATATCAGCCTCAATTTATTGGTGGTATAAAGAACTTTTAAAACAATAAAACATAAAATATAACCCTACGCGTTTCGTCGCAGGTGCAACTTCCTCAGGGGTACAATATTAATGATCACATTAAAACATTTATACCTTTAGTCCCGTCGCTGGACAGCCACATGTTTCCTTTACATCCAACCGCTCATTACCTTCCAAAACTTTCTCGGTAGCTGGTAGCCGGTTCCTGCCTACACCCCACCTCCTTCCATTGGAACTCAACATTTCTCGTCTCCTAGCAACTCTTGACCCGCAAGCTACTCCAAACGCCGCCTGCGGATCTATGAGAATTACAGCGACCATGACTTAACAGGATTATACCACTGTCCTACCGGTCTGGATAGTCTTACGGTACTCTGCTAATCCTCCTCCATATCATACTTCTAGATGATCAGCACCGCTGGTCTGCATCCTGCACTGCATTGTAAAATCGTGCTTGAATGCCTGCCTCGACTATTCCAGTATCCTTATGACAGAATAAAAATATATTCTACTAAAATGCCACAGTCCCATCGTTTCCCATTCTAGTTGACACCAACAGACATTTAAATGTCTTCCACATACTGGAGGATGGAGTGATGATGGTTTATTATGCCTTTAATTTTTTAGCATGAGAACTATATTGTGTTATAAAGGAGAAATCTGTCTCTTTATTTTTTGTTATTCTCTTTTAATTTAAAATATTTTCATCCCCCAGAAATACCTGTCTAACATCATCACTACCCACAAATCTAACCCCGTGACCTCGTTAAAATCTTTGATTCTCTTCTCAAACCCCCAACCTTGAACTGCTCTTCCTTCTCCAACACACCACACGACTTTGCTGACTTTTTAAAAAATAAGGTACAGTCCATCCAACAAATGATACCCTCTTCATTCTCTCTCCTCCTATGTCTGTGATTCCTAGTCCACCCCGAGCAACCCTCAGCTCATTCTTCCCTACAACAGAGGAGGAGGTATCTCTTTTACTATCCTCTTCTCCACCCACTACCTGCCCCTCGGATCCCATGCCCTCTCACCTTGTTAAGACTCTTGCAAATACTCTTGCTCCCAGCCTTACTAATATCTTTAACTCCTCTCTCTCTACCGGAACTTTTCCATTATCATTCAAACATGCAATAGTCAGACCTATACTCAAAAACCCTCACTCAACCCCACCTGCCTTTCAAATTACCATCCGTTTTCACTCCTCCCCTTTATAGCTAAGTTCTTGGAACGCCTTGTATTCTCCTACTTAATCTTTTTTACAAACTCTCTCTCAGTCTCTCAATACAAAGTCTCTTCTTGACCCTTTAAAGTCAGGTTTCCGTTCCAACTATTCCACCGAGACAGCCCTAACAAAAATTGCAAATGACCTATACACAAGGGACAAAGGACATTTTAGTATACTAATCCTACTAGATCTATCTGCTGTTTTTGACACTGTTGACCATGCACTCCTACTGGACAAACTACACACCATTGGCATCCTTGACACAGCTCTAGAATGGGTTTCCTCCTCCCTCTCTAAACACACTTTCAGTGTTTCATTTGCTAACACTTTCTCATCTCCCCTTGACCTCTCAGTAGGTGTACCTCAGGGATCAGTCCTGGGACCATTTATTTTTTCACTATACACCCTCTCACTTGGTGACTTCATCTCATCTCTTGGATTTAATTACCATCTGTATGCAGATGACAAACTAATCTATCTCTTTGTCCCCAACCTCACTCCAGCTGTGCAGTCTCAAGTCACTCAATGTCTCTCAGCCATTTCATCATAGATGGCCCACCGCATAGTCAGACTTAATATGGCTAAGACAGAGATGGTGGTGTTCCTTCCTAAAACCCATCCATCAACCCCCTTCTCCATTACAATAGAAAACTCTTCCATACAATCAGTATCCAAAGCATGCTGTCTTGGAGTCATACTTCATTCTAAATTAACATTCTCCCCCCATATCCAAGCTGTCACTAGAACATATCACTTCTTCTTAAAAAATATTGCAAAAATACGTCCGTTCCTCTGCACATCAATGGCTAAAACACTATCTCAGGCACTCATTCTCTCTTGACTTGACTACAGCAACATTCTACTCTTTGGTCTTCCTGCTTCTCATCTCTCTCTCCACTTCAGCCACAAGAATCACCACATTTTCTCCCAGATATCTTCCTTCTCATCTCCTCCTTAAATCCCTCAAATGGCTACCTATAAAGTATTGTATTTCTTACAAGATTCTCCTCCTCTCCTGTCTCTCTGCTCCTCAGCACCTTCTTACATTTCTGCTCTTGTCTCCCGCTACACCCCTTTCCGTCCCCTACGGTCTTCTCAAGGATTCTTCCTGTCCTCTCCCTACACAACTCAAGCCATCTCTCAACTACAAGCTTTCGCACTGGATGCTTCTCGACTCTGGAACCCTACCCATCACCATTTGCCAATCATCCATACTTATCACTTTCCAGTACCTCTTCAAAACCCACCTGCTCAGGGAGGCATCTCAATAGCAATAGCCTCCTCTTGCACACTGACAGTCAGAGCAGAATCCTGCACTTCTTTCACCATACCTTGTACCTGCACTTATAATCTTCCTCCTACTGTCTCTGTTTGTCACTATGAATTCAACTTAGATTGTAAGCTCTTTGGGGCAGGATCCCTTTCCCAGTCTAGGATTCCCTTGCTGCACTTTCCTCCACAAATAATGAAATGATTGCACTTCAGCTTAATGCTCTTAACCCAGTTCTGTAGTTTTGTATTATATTGTTTCAACTTTTGTTAAGCGCTGTGTACATGTATGGTGCTATATAAATAAAGATACATACAAGGAGGAGGTAATAAACAATATCCTCGTATTACTAGTGACTGTGCGGAGGAAGACTCTGTGGCTGAACTTAATGTGGTTGGTGTTAGTAGTAGTAGTAGTAGTAGTAATAATGGTGAAGCAGCCGGAGTGGTAGGGGAAACATTTGAGAGCGTCCAGGCTAGCAGTCAAGGGAGCCCACACCATTCCTCTGACCCAGGGAGTCCTCCCCTTCCCTTCACTAAAGTGACCAAGTGGAATAGGATTCTGAAGACTAAGAGGCCAGAACTGGTGTTGGGGGAGAGCAGGCACACACTTAATACCACCACCCCCAGCAAGAGCACAGATCAGCTGCCTGTGCCTGCTGCTACTCCTGCCAGTCTGCCTTCTTCAGGTCTAAAAAGAGATGTCAAGTATGACATTAGGGGACCCTCTGTCACATTTCACGTCACCTACTCCAAGCAGCAGTGAGAGGTCTGTAATATAGCAGCAGCAGCATGTAGAGGCTAGTGGTAGTGGTGATGGAGAAGCTGGGGTGGAAGGGACACTGATGGCCTTTTTAGAAGAAACTGAGAAGGAATGGGAGACAGGGATGAGGATGGACATCATCACCACCACTAGCAGTGAGACTTTGGAGTTTGAGGAATTTACATCTGCTCTAATTCCTGCCGCTGCTGAGATGCAAGGACAGCAGGATGCTGAGGAGCACACTAGTGTGCCACAGACCACCACAGACACAGCGTCATCTGAGGAGATTCCTGTAATGGTTTGTTTGACTCACAGACACAGAGTTAAGATAAAAACACAATTTTATTCAATACAATAATACATAAAGAACCCTCACAGGTCCTGTAATATAAATCTTATAGTACAGACACACGACAGGTTAATTATGCCCACACAGGTCCAGCATATGTATAGAAGACAAACAGTTTATGCTGACACGGGTCAGGCGAATGATAAGGTTTCCATGTTACAGCAATGCAGGAGTTAACGTTCATCAAGAAAGGAAAACAGTCCCATGTGTTCTGGCAACCAGTTGCTTCTAGAAGAAGCCACAGATAGAGTCCACAGTATACTGGTCCACTGAAGTAATCAAGAGTGCTACCGGTGCTGACACGGAGGCAACAATAGCAACCGGTTTTGACAGAGTGGAGCGTAACCAATGGCAATGTACCGGTGCTATAACGGAGGCAACACTTGCAACCGGTTTTGACAGAGTGGAGCGTAACCAATGGCAATGTACCAGTGCTATAACAGAGGCAACACTTGCAACCGGTTTAGATAGAGTGGAGCGAACCAGTGGTAGTATACCAGTGCAATCACGGAGGCAACACTTGCAACTGGTTTTTGACAGAGTGGAGCAAACTAGTGCAGTTTACCGGTGCAATCACGGAGGCAACACTTGCAACCGGGTCGGACAGGGTGTAGCCAATGGCAATGTACCGGTGCTATAATGGAAGCAACACTTGCAACCAGTTTTGACAGAGTGGAGCAAACCAATGGCAGAATACCGGTGCAATTACGGAGGCAACACTTGCAACTGGTTTTGACAGAGTGGAGCAACCAATGGCAGTATACAAGTGCAATCACGGAGGCAACACTTGCAACCGGTTTTGACAGAGTGGAGCAACCAATGGCAGTAAACCGGTGCAATCATGGAGGCAACACTGGAGGGCTAGGCCAGAGGCGCTCTGAGCAAAATTGAAGACAGGCAAGCCTGCGGGGCAGAGGTGCCAAACCCAGTAAGGCACCAGAAGTCAGAATGTCACAGAGGTGACTAGGACCAAAACGGGAGTCTACCAAATCGGGATCCACGAGCAGGAACATCAGCCAGGCCGGATCAGGATACAGGAGTAGGAACGCCAGCCAATCCAGGTCGGTACACGGGAACAATAACTGGAGAGTAGTCAGGCAGTCCAGGTCGGTACACAGGCGCAGGAACAGGAGAGTAGTCAGGCAAGCCAAGTCGGTACACTGGAAACCTCAATACAAACGTAGAACTGGCACAGGAACACCACGAAAGGTCAGTGATAAGGTGCAGGAGCCCAGTATATAAAGGCAATACTGGGCGGGCTAAACACAGGGCAACCAATGAGGACCTCACATTGAATAACTGACAGAAAAATAAAAAACAAGGAATCACGGCACCGTGATAATTCCATCCCGCAATATATGCTAAGTTGCTGGCAAGGAGGGTTCATCATTACTAGTAAACTGTCAGCAAGTTGTCATGTGTCCTTAGTGGGTTCTGGACAAGGGGTATAATGACAGTGGCAGTACTTGGGTTCTGGTGCCATGGTGTATGGATACATTTGTGCCCCCAGATGTTATTTACCACATACACTGTGCACATTGCAGTTGATGATGAGAGTCACAGTTTCTGCTCTCAAGGGAAAAAAATTCTATTCTAATAACACACCCATGATTTCGAAGGAGGGGCAGATGGAGAAGAATTATTGGCCATATTCTTCTTTTTTCCACATAGACTGTATTGTGCTGCTACTGCCTCAGGAGCATCACTGAAGATAGTCGTGGTAAGTGGAACCTTCATCATCCATCATCCATCTTACTGCTATTGTTGATCCTATTCCCTTTCAGCTGCCTAATCATCCTGCAGCAGCAAGAACAGCAGATGCAAATTCCACAACTATGGACTCAGGAGGACATTTGACAATGGCCAGTGGCCACTGACCAACATGACCTGCTGGCACTAGGCCAGTAGGTCATTTTTTTTTTCTCAGGGCATGTGCTTTAAAGTAAATTAAAAAAATAAAATTAAAAATAAAAGCATAGTCCTACAAAAAATAAACAATTTTTTGGAGTCTGTTTCTAACAAAGTCCCACAAATCAATGTTTCCTCTGGGCTTGGGCCTCTAACAACAATTCTAACAAATCATCCTCTACAATATACTTTATTAAGTCAATTATCAGTCCACATCAGTGGCAGCTTATGTCAGGGGTTCCTGTCTCTATCACTTTACATACACATTTCTTATTTTATTGATTTATTTTTAAATGTCCCCCCAATACCAGTCAAGAAAACTCCCCAAAACAAATCCCCTGTTCAACTGATTTTTTCCCCAGACTCCACCCACAACACAGGCACCCTCTTCATACCCCTTTTATACCATGTCTTATGGGGTTTTTTGTATTTAGGATTTATTTTTTATTAACTGTCCTCAATCCCAGTAAACAACCCCCCCCAAACAAAAACCCATTCCCTGTTCAACTGATTCTTTCCCCACACCCCACCAACACAGGCACCCTCATGCCCATTTTATACTATGCTGTTGAGAAATAAAATAATACTTATTATGTGTTGTGTGTAAATTCAGAGTTCCCATTGATTTTAATGGAATGAGCTAGGTGAAAAAAGTGGAAAATCTGCACTTTTCATGGGAAATTATTAGTGAAATGCCATTATTCGCCAGTTTCAGTTTGAGGCTAACTTTTTTACCCATCCCTAGTGACATATATATACATATTGTCACATGTCTCATATATAATTATTGTTTTATATTTAATTTCTCATGTTTTTCTTCCATTTTTTACTGTTAATAGGTATAATTGGTATATGATCTTATGCACCACTGGTCAATGGCACATTATTATGCAGATTCTTGTTAACATTATAGTTGTACATCCCTGTATAAAATTAACTGTATCGGCTGGTATAGTTATTCAAAGGCATTGATGTGATATATCATGTATATTCATTATTGAGTTTCCATAGTAACCACATTGAAGCTCTTACACTGGCACCATTGAGTTCTGTTCCACCATGTCTGTATCTAACCAATCAGCCAGATAAGCCAAATAACTTATCAACAATAGTAATGGTGTTACTTATTTTGATTCAGTCAGCAAAAGATACATCTTAGTACACACGTTAAACCTCCATAGAAATTGCTTTGATATACCATGGTGCTTACAGGGTGATTTTATAAATAAAATAAAAGACAGACATCTCTGGAAACATCAGCACACATTATATATATATATGTTGACCTCCTCCTATGGTATCTACACTGGGAAAGGAAATTGTTTAAACTTAACTTTTAAGGTTTAAGATTTTATTCTGAGCAAAAAGAAACTGGCTCACCAAAACACTATTCTAAATAATATAATAGGAAATACAGTTACAGAGGAGAAAAAAGTTCTCCAAATTTATATTTGCACATCCTTCTGATGACTTGGTTATTAATTATAGTTGCCAAATATCTAAGGAAAACTAAAAGAATATTGTAGTATTAATAATTAGACAAAGTGATTAAGAGAAGTGGAGGTTAAAGTAATTACAACCTTACCTGCCTATTAAAGGCATTTTAGTTACCAGCCCCAGAAAGGTAAAACGATGAGAGAATGTCTCCAACATGTTAAACAGTTATATTGCCTTCAAAATGATGTCCAAACTAAAAATCTTAAATTAATTAAAGCACTGACAACATCTGATTTTTTTTATATTCAGACTGCAATTCAGACAATTATTATTGTGGTAGCAATATTTGTAGCCACAGAGAAAACAGGTAGGAAATGACAAAGTACTTGTGAAAATATAATTGGTTGTAGTAAAAATATAAAACGTTATTGAGTTTCTATTAGGAGGAATGTCCATGGAAAAAGTGACAAATTCCCACAATACATAATGACATGGTTGATAAGGCTGAAAAAAGGCAAGCAACCATCAAGGTCAGCCCATTTCAAATAACCATTGTAGAAGGCAAAACAACACTATTTAAGCCCACCCAAGTGGGTAAAAATTAATTACTAACTCCAAAGGGTACTTAGATATTTCCCTGGATCAACATCATATCTGCTTTGGAACAAAGTATCATAATTCTCAAAATTGCTCTGAGCTAGAAATGTATTGATTACTTTTGAAAGCAACTACAGTCTACAGTATCTACATACACCATATCCCAATGGAAAATAATTCCATAGCTTTTCTTGCCTTGCCCTTATTTTAGCTGAAAGCTCATTTCTTCTAGTCTTAATGGATTATCTCTTGTTTTTTCCTGAGCTCTTGAAGTAAAGAGTTCTTTGTATTGACCTTAAAAATATTTATAAAGGGGGGCGTGGTTTGGCAGCCGACATAAATGGCTGCATAAACTGAATGCTCCTGACTATAGGTCTGATTTATGCTCTTCCTTAGAGGACACAACGCCTTAAAAGCTCCCAGACCTGACAGATTCTATAGTGCTCCTCTTACGGGTCATGGTTCGCGGGACACCACTCAAGAAATCATCTCCGTTGAATACTTTTTTTAAGGAAACAAAGACAGCGCCAGTACTTCCTAGAGGAGTTAAAATGGTGGACGCAGCAGCCACGGCCTGCCTTGTGGACCGAATGCCACTACCTTCCAACCTACACCAAGACTTTGGAAAGGAAGAAACTGAAACTCCATCTACCAAACGGGATATCGCTAATCTACTGCTGGACTTAAAAGCCTTCCTTAGTTAGATTGTAAGCTCTACAGGGCAGGAACCTCTTATCCTAATGTATACTCACCTGTTGTTCCCCTTATGACTGCCTATATAAGCACTTAATCACCGCACTTATTGTACCCCTGCTATATTAAATGTAATCTGTAAAGTTCCAAGTACACCGGTTGGCGCTATATAAATAAAAATATACAATACAATACAATACAATTCCTTAAGGAAGAACTTGTAGAAGTCAAACGCGATATCGCCCAAATTGGTGGGAGAGTGGAAGTTCTGGAAGAATCTGTGGTGCACCTATCTATCAAACAACTTTATTCTTCTAAATCACTGGTGTCTATGCAAAAACAACAGGTTGACATGTGGATTAAGATGGATGATTTAGACAACCTCAATCGACGGAACAATTTACGTCTTAAAGGCATTTCTGAAACGGTTGACAATGCCTCTTTACCTGGACTCCTGCAACTTTTTTTCAACACTTAACGAAGGCCCCGACAGACAGGATTTTCCATCTTGATCGAGCACACCGTGCTTTATGCCCCAAAGGGCCTCCATCAGACTTCCCTAGAGATGTCATTTTTGGATAGGGAAGAGGTGTCACGGTTTGTTACTACTCTCAGACACAAAGTTAGGTAAAAACACAACTTTATTGAAAATAATTAAAAATGATCCCTTAGGATTCTAACATGACATACAACATATAATAATAGCAATACAAATTACAGGCTCTACCGGTCTTGCCAATATACCGGGCAAGACAGCCAGATATACTTGTAACAATAGGCTCTACCGGCCTTGCCAATACTGGGTAAGGCAACCTGCAGATGGAATATGTACCAGGTTCTACCGGCCTTACCAATACCGGGCAAGGCAGCCCAAAGGAGCTTTGCAAAGGCTGTACCGGCCTTGCCAATACCAGGTAAGGCAACCTGCAGATGGAATATGTACCAGGTTCTACCGGCCTTACCAGTACCGGGCAAGGCAGCCCAAAGGAGCTTTGCGTAGGCTCTACCGGCCTTGCCAATACAGGGTAAGGCAACCTGTAGATGGAATATGTACCAGGTTCTACCGGCCTTACCAATACCGGGCAAGGCAGCCCCAAAGGAACTACACTCTGGAACGCCCAACAGAGAGTACGTCTCAAATGCTCTTGGAACAAACCAGCGTCCACACGCTGGAACCAACAAGTAATTGTATAGCAAATAGGCTTGGAGCAAACCAGCGTCCGCACGCTGGGACCAACGAGTGATCTGTATAGCAGTAAGACTACAGAAGCAAACCAGCGTCCGCACGCTGTGACCTACAAGTAATAGTATAGCCACAAGGCTTGGAGCAAACCAGCGTCCGCACGCTGGGACAAACAAATAATTCGTATAGCCGCAAGGCTTGAAGCAAACCAGCGTCCGCACGCTGGGACCAACAGTATTTCGTATAGCCGCAAGGCTTGGAGCAAACCAGCGTCCGCACGCTGGGACCAACAGTATTTCGTATAGCCGCAAGGCTTGGAGCAAACCAGCGTCCGCACGCTGGAACCAACAATATTTCGTGTAGCCGCAAGGCTTGGAACGAACCAGCGTCCGCACGCTGGGTCAACAAGAATGTCACCAAAGCGACCAGGCGTCAGGAACACATCTGGCTGAACAAGAGACAACAGGAACTCGCAGAAAGGCCCAACAGTCAGGAAGTCTCAGCGAAGGCGATCAGCAGGAAACATCTAACTCTCAGGACCAGGCCGGAACCACTCTGGAACAACTCTGCAGACAAAAGATTCAGGAACAAGATATATTCTGGAACTCAGGAACTCAGCTACAGGTACAAACGAATATTGAAACATGGTCAAGGCTAATGTGGTTAGAGACACCATGAAAGGGCAACCATAGGGTGCCCAAACCAGGTTTAAATAGACAGAATGAGGCGTGTTAAAGGCAGACAACCAATAGGAGCCCCTATTGGTGACAGATAAGGAAGTGAAACAATCACGGCACTGTGATAAGAGGTCTATGTAGCGGCTAGGGGCAGCTCCTCAGTTTCTTTTGAAGGGCACAAGATTCTGGTGTTTCAAGACTTATCCCCCACCACCATCTGGTGGCAATGAGATCTATAGCCAATAATGCCGAACGCCAGAACTGCCACATCCGGTATCGATGGGGTTCTCCTATATCACTGATAATCACACTGGATGATGCCACCCACACGCTACCCTATGGAGGTGATGCTTGGGCCTTTGCAAAGACATCGAACCTGAGGATCCCTGACGATGCATTGCCTGGATTGGACGCACACGACAATAATATGGATTGTGGCCCATCAACCTCCCCTTGGAAGCCTGCACCCAAGAAATGGAAACCCACCCCTAGTGATCCCATTATCTCCCATACAGGGCCCGCGTCCTGTTGCTACATCTTCTGACTCCCCTTTTCCTTTTTCTATGGGTGGATCATTCTGTGAGACAAAGAGTGAGGTTTGCATTGGGGATTGCCTTATATCACTTTGGATATACTACATTTTAGGGTACAATCCCTTTTCTTCTTCATGAGGGCCCTGCCTTTCATGTACATACCGTAGTATCTGGAGGTGGGGGGGCAGACACTCAACGTGTTATTGGGGGTTCTTTCATGACTGAGCTGTCTATTAGTAAAACTGCTCTATTCATTATTAAAATTACATTGTCTTCCTAACTCAAAAGGCGATCTTGATGGTTTTTCCTTATCCATGTTATATTTTTCTCTGTTCTGCTATGTTGTGATTCATGTCACACTATTGTACCTGTAGTCTTTCATATACTATAATGTTACAATGCACTGTTCTTACAAGTATTAGTCCAATTATGGACGCTCTTATTTTTTCTTCTTCTCACTCTCTGTGGGCTCATTCTTTTCCCGCCGCGTGGGCAGTTTGTGTCAAGTCCACCAATCCAGCCTAGAGTGAGCCTTTTCCCTTTTTTTTTCCTTTCCCTCCCCACCCCTCCTTCCTTCACCTTACTGTATGGATTTGTTTTGGGAACCTGAATACATACCCATTCTCTATGTGACTTATCATGGCTGCTGATATAGTGAAGCCCTCTCCAGTCCCTCATACATCGCCTACATTGACTCTCCTATCGTACAATGTGAAGGGGTTAAACTCTCCAGCTAAACATTCTATGGAGCTACACGAATTCCATCGCCTTCATGGGGATGTGGTTTTTGTCGAAGAGACACATTTCAAATGCTCCAGAGAACTCACTCTTACCAATAGATTTTATTCACAAGCCTTCCTCAGCTCCACTCCGCAGAAAAAACTTGGTGTAGCACTTTTGTTTTACAAAAAGGTTCCTTTTATATTAATTTCCTCCATTCGGGGCCCTCAAAGCCACTTTCTCTTTGTAAAGGGCTCCATCAATTCTCAACTTTATACATTTGCTTGCTTATATGCACCTAACTCAGCTCAAGATTCTTTCTTGACGTTTTTTCTCTTGACAAGTTGGATACTTTTCGAGAAGGGATCCTGGTGGTGGGGGGAGATCTGAATACTCCTTTACAACCTGCCTTGGACTGCTCTTCTGGGTACTCATCATATTCTAGGTCTATGATTCACTCGATTTTGTACACTCTCCAAGCTCATAAACTGCTAGATACTTGGCGCATTTGCCATCCGATTCGCAAGTATTATACCTTCTATTCTCACCCCCACAACATCTACTCTCGCATAGATTACTTCATTTCCCATGATCACTTGACTTTATTAGAATCAGAGGCAATTGACAACTTTATGTGGTCTGACCATGCCCCAATTAGACTGGGCTTGATAATGGCTATGAATATCTCTTTTCCCCCTCACTTGCGATTGGATGAGTCTCTCTTACTACATCGAGATAATGTGGCGCATATCAACAGGACACTTGATCGTTATATCAGTGAGAATGTCAATCGGGTTACATCCCCCCTGTCCATCTGGGAGATGCATAAATGCGTCATCAGAGGGGAATTCATAAAACTGGCTTCCATCCGAAAGAAAACACGTATGGCAAAGATCTCTCAGCTTCTAAACAATATCTCTGGTCTTGAAGCCAAGCATAAGATTTCCAGTTCTGAACAGGATCTGCTACAACTCAATCAACTTCAGACGCAACTTTCGTCACTTCTGAATCTCATAATGGAACGAGTTTTCTTTAAGACTAAATGCATGTACCTTAAACATGGCAATAAGGTGGGATCGCTTTTAGCTCATCAACTTCGTACTAAATATGCGTTTCAATACATCCCATCGATTTGCACCTCTACGAACTCAGTTACTTATGATAAAATGGCAATTGCGGCGGTCTTCAGAGATTATTATGCATTGCTCTACAACTTGCAAGATCCCACCTCCCCGCCTAAGCTGGGATTAGCTGATCGTATTTCATCTTACCTTAGATCTGCTCGTCTTCCCCAGATTCCCCCCTCAGCCCAGGAATCGTTGGAGGCTCCTATCTCGGTTTCTGAAATTAACAAAATTATTAATACCCTTCCTTCCGGGAAAAGCCCAGGGCCTGATGGCCTTTCCCATAAATATTTTAAGACATTTCAGGATAAACTAATCCCTTTACTCTCTGAGGCATTTGCGGCACTTCCTGATGGAATTAGATTCCACCCATCTCTGGCAGAAACCCATATCACTATTATCCCAAAAACTGTAAAATATTTACAACTTTGTGAAAGCTATAGGGCCATCTCCCTGCTCAACTTGGATATCAAGATATACACTAAAATTTTGGCGGAACATATAAAACCTCTTTTATCTTTTTTAGTCCATACGGATCAGGCTGGCTTTACACCGGGCCGCAAGGCTAGTGATAATACTCTCAAATTGCTAAATATTATCCACTTCTTACACGAACATCACACACCTGTACAGCAGCAGCAGGAGCGAGACGAGAGAGTGGTCAGGCAGTCCGGGGTCATACACTGGATCAGAACAACGATACTAGCGCCAGGCATCAGGTACACCACGAAAGGGCACTCGCAGAGTGACAGCCCAGGGTATAAAAAGGCTGTCACTAGGAGCAGCAGTACAGGCAGCCAATAGGAGAATAGAATCAGCCATGCTGGACAGAATGTCGCCCAGATCACGGGCGGCGTGATACCACCCCATTATTGCACAACAAGGCACGCACACTTTCTTCTTCCCCTTCCTTAATTTCCCCTGTATTTAATAAGTGCGTCATGCCCATTTCTCTCTCCTCTGCCTCTTTTCCTGCATGGGCAACTATTAAGCCTATGCGAATTGCTGATATGGTGTTGGATAGTGCTCTGCTCCAGTTTGAAGACTTGCGGAATAGATATGATTTACCAACTGTGGAGATGTGGAGGTTCTTTTGTATAAAACATTTTCTAGAACATCCTGCTATTAAGGCTGTATGGACCTCCCGTCCCACAAAATTTGAGTCTCTTTTATTATCTCCCAAGAAATTCTCGAGTGTGTTGGGAAGGATATACATCCTGGTATACTTTTCTAGCTATACCAAACTGAGTTACGCACTGAAGTGGTAACTTGAACTTGGCACCCTAAAAACTGAGGATGAATGGAATAATATTTGGAAGGAGGCCTCTTTGGTCTATATATCTGCTTCAGTGCTACAATCTCACTTTAAATTTCTTTCTAGATGGTACATGACCCCCTCCAGGCTCCACGCTGTATCCTCATCCATGAGTTCTCTGTGTTGGCGGTGTCACCTGGAGAGATGAACCCCTACACATATCTGGTGGATGTGTGCTAAGATACGCCCGTATTGGCAGCAGTGTCTAGATCTTATTAATCAATGCGTCAACATTACCCTTACCAGGGATATATGGCAAACATTGTTTTTACTAAGACTCCCCAACCTCCCCTTCCTGAAGAAAAGCATTCTTAGAACCATGCTAATAGCTGCTAAATCTCTTATTCCTAAACACTGGAAGGATGACCTGCCTCCTACTATACAGGAGTGGGTGAATACTGTTAGATCCCAAACTTCCTTGATGAGGATACACCTTGTGAGACGAGGTGAAGATCCAGATGACATAGATAGATTTTTCACCACATGTGCCTTTTAATTCCCTTACTCTGGATAATACGTGTGATTTTGAGGCTCTGCAGAATAAAATACCATACATCGGGTGAACTTCCCTCCCTCCCCCCCCTTTTTTTTTCTCTCTGACTTACTTTTTTCCTCTTTCTCTTCTTCTTCTTCCTCTCTCTTCCTTATACCAAGGAGTTATGTCCTTGCTTTTGTTAGCTTTGTTCTTTTATCACACTGTGCATTTCTGTATGTAATACTGACCACTGTAACTATGCGCATCATTTATCGTTGAGACGTTCTCTGTACTTGGTCTCATTTCATAAGGACTTGCATCAGATATCTCTGTGGTTTATGTACATTTCCCCTTGATTTATGGATGTACTCCTTTCTGTGCTTGTTATTTACTGATTTTCAATAGAGCTCTTTAGAAAGATAAAAAAGAAAACAGGAAAAAAAAAAAAAAAATATTTATAAATGGTAATCATATTTCTCCCAACCTCCAATCCATATATCAGTTTTGCTGCACATCTACGTACTTTTTCCATTTTTTTTTTGATTGGTGCCAAAAACTGTACTTCATATTTTACATGAGACCTTGTCAAGAATTTATGTTGAGTTGTAATGATATTCCTGTCTGGTGTATCTATACCATTTTTTCATATGGGACAGTACCCTATTGGCTTTTACACTGGATGATTGATACTGCACTGTGCTGTGAACTCTGTTATCTATCAGTAGTCCTAACTATTTCTCTGGCAAGGATTCCTCCAGTCGTTTCCCATTTAAAGAATCTGCAGCATGTTTGTTTCTACAGCCCAAATGTGTGACCTTACACTTATCTAAATTAAATTTCATGTTTTTTTCCATTTTGGCAGTTTATCTAAATCTTTCTGCAGTAAAAAAGCAACCTGTTCTATATGTATTTCTTTACACAGCTTAGTGTCACTGCATTCAATACCAACTTCTAGATCATTTATATAGAAATTAAAAAGCATTGCATCCAGAACGTTGCCCTGTGGCACCTCACTTAAAACTTTAAACCAACTTGAAAAGGTTCCATTTACAACAACTCTCTGTCATTTACCAATTAACTAGTTCTCTCTCCATGCACAGATGTTACTTTCATAATCCAAGCTGTTTAATTTATGCAATAAGCTGTGGTAAGGCATATTATCAAAATCTTTTGCAGAATCCAGTTATACCACACCAGCAGCAATACTCTGGTCCAAATTACTTTCCCCTTTCACAGAATGCAAGTAAACTAGTTTTACATGATATACAGTATTCTTCATAACACCTTTTGGATGCTACTAATAAACTTGTTGGTCATCACATAGTCCAGAATACTCTCTGACAATCCCAGTATCTTATACACTATGGAGGTTAAGCTCACAGTTCAATAATTTCCAGTTTAGATCTTGCCTCCTTAGGAATAATGTCGCTACATCTGCTTTCCTACAGTCACAGGGCACTATTCAGGATGACAGCAAACCAATAAAAATTAAATATAACAGGGTTGCTATTACTGAACTAAAGGTGGAATGCAAGAAAGTGGAGCATTTGCTATTTTATAAAAGCCTTAACTGTATGTACTATTTGTGATTGCTCACGTTTTGATGCAAGATACTTACTAACGCCTTGATACTAAATAGCACATGCTTCTAAATTAATGGCAAAGTAAACCAAATGTATGAAAATGTGTGCTGATTGCATGGCCAAATTAGGCACAATTTCTAATCCTCTCATAAAACAGCATATATTTTAGCAACGCCCACTTTTTGAAATGCATTTGCTAAAAACTTAGGAAATGTTCACTAATTAAGAAAAAATATGCACAATTCAGTAACATTTTGGTGCTAATCAAAACTACACTGTAAATAGTGGTTGAGCATGCTTCTTGTATTCTCCCCTTCCATAAGGACCCTTGGGTGTATGCTATCTGGTCCAGGTGCTTTATTCACCGTACACTTTTCCATTCTCTTTTTAACGTTGTCTTCACTGAGCCATGTACATGATGGAGGAAATTCTATTTCTCTCCCTTTTTGCTCATAGACTGTCATTTTGCTTCATTTGTAAATACATAAGAAATTAATGTGTTTAAAGTGTCATTATTGCCTTTACCTCACTAATTAATTTCCTTGTTTCAGTTTTAAGGGGAACCAATATCAACCTTAACATTATTTGCCATTTATACACTTGAAAAATTGTTTAAGATATTTGTTGCTATCTCTTACAATAATTTTTAGCTAAGCTAATTTATTCTTTATGACCCTTCTGACTTACACAGTTTACAAGCCTGATTCTTTTTTCTCCTGTTTATTAGCCTATTTATTAAGCCACATTGGTCTTGATTTGCTCCTCTTTTATTTATTCCTCAGTGGTATTGACAATTGTATTTATCTAAGAGCATTTTGAACACATTCTATCAAGCAAATAAAAAATAGATTTTTGCCCATCCCTATTTTTTAAATTGTTTTTATTGAAGACAGGAATACAACCAATTTATAAGATAATTTACAGAAAAAGTATCTGTATATTCATAGGTGTATGGTTACATCCAAGTGTCATCATAATGAAAAGCCTGTCTATTTTCTAAACATAGAGAACCCTACCCTAGAACCCTCCCACCCTCTATCTAACCTGCAATCCCTGGTAGGCCAAGCACCCTCCCCTCCCCCCAGGAGCAAGAAGTAGGATAATGGTGTAAGCATCTAGCAAGATAGACTGATCAATGTAGGATTCAGATTTCTAGAAATTCAAACATGTCCTGTATACCTAGACTTCATTATCACCATTGTCAATGTCAATGTTGTCATCAGTGTCATTAGTATTAATATTAACATTAACATTGATGTTAGCCCTGTTGCGGAATGTCCAGGCATCCCAAATGGAATGGAATTTGTTATGAGAACCTCTATGGTGATAAAGGCCTTTGTAGTGAGGTAGATCATGTTTGACTAGCTCAATCCAGCCACCACAGCTGGGAGATATTGCGGACATCCATACCAGTGCCCCACCTTTCATGCCATGACCAGCAGCTCTCCAAACAGGGCATTATTGGTAATTGGGTATATCTGGTCTGGTAATATGGACACATTACATATCTTGGTATTAAGAGGCACCCTCCACTAAACCACTGTCGTTATTATTCCCATCACCTATCTACCTACCTTAGAACCACTGGACAGTATCATAAAAGATGTAGGAAAGTGGTCCCCTGTGCCCCACACCTTTTACATTTGGCGGTGTCAAGTTTACCCATTCCCTGTAACATTACTGAGGTGTAATATGTCCTGTGCAAGCCTTTAAGCTGAAGTACCTTGAGCCCAACCTAGCTTCCCTCGACTCCCAATCCTTCAATTGCCCCATATATTTCTCCCATCTAGATATGAATGCTGCTCCCTCCAAGAATCTATACTTTTCAAGGATATTGGCTTAAGAGTAAGGTGTGTAGATGCCAGGGTGATCAGTGTAAATTCTGATATCTCTGGATTCCTGCCCTTACTCTCAGCCTGAAGGGTGTGATGCAGATGCTAGCGTGAGAAGAAAATAGGCTTGCGCGATTCGGTTCATCAACATTCGGAATTCAACTAATATGGGGTAATTCAGCGTCATTTGGGCAGTCCGACAAGCAAAGGTCATTTTAAAAAAAGATCCGAATGCAAACAGCCCTGGTTCACAATGTTGTCGAAAATTTTGGAAATTCGACAACTACTACCCACCCCTCCATATTTTCCCTCCATGTCACTAGTCCAATTAGCTTCTCCATTTCATGTGCTACTTTCCCGCTTTGTCTCTATTCCAATTAGCTTCTTCGTTTCATGATGGGGGTTGGATTAATGACACAGACACCCAGACAGCCTGCATTTCCTGTTAGTGCTTTGTTGGAGCTCAGAGAGAGAAGAAGCAGAATATATTAGAGAGTGTCCAGTTGTTGTGTAGCCAGGCAGGTAGCATTAGTGCCTTATTACCATTGCAAGGGAGTGTCATCTTTGTTCCTGAGCAAAATATTAAAAATATTAGAGATTTGTTTGAATAATTTTCAGAGTGACACATCAGCCAGTCTCACAGTTGTGTAGGCAGGCAGGGTGCCTTATTGCCAACGTAAGGGGGACGCATTTGTTCCTGTACAAAAAAAAATATTAAAATTATGACAAATTTGTTTTAATAATTTTATTTTATAAAAATATGAGGAATTTATTTTAATAGTTTTCAGAGTGAAACAGCCAGTCTCACAGTTGTGTAGGAAGGCAGTCAGGCCTAGTACCTTTTTGCCACCGCAAGGGAGAGTCATTTTTTAAAGCATTTTAAATTTGATGAATAATTCGGATTTCGTCTGGGTCGAATAGGTGTGATCCGGAATGCGGAGTTGCCGAAAGGAAAAAAAAAATTAGTCCAAAATCGAATTTTACCAAACATTTTTGTTGTGCACGAGTCTAGAAGAAAAGTCTATTTGTTTGTCAAATTTACGATGCAGTTGTTCAGAGGTTTTAAATTTGTTACCCTGGTAAATAGGTCCCATGGTGGTAATGCCATGTCTTGTCCAACTCTGTCCAAAGTCAAGTGCTTGTAGCTGGTCAAGACCCACTCTGCCCCACAGTGGGATGCATGGATCCCTAGCAGTATAGCCAGATAGTCATTGAATGGAGAACCAGACTCTGAGAGAGCCTGTGTAGCCTTTGAGGGACTTGAATATATCGTTATCGTGGTTCCCAGCAGAGGGACATGAAAGAGGGCATATTTGCTTTTAAGGAAGGATTTCTCAATGTTAGGGAATAAGTGAGTGTTATTAGGTAGAATGGCCCATACCTAACAGTCATGGGTGTGTCACCACTAGGACTGAGTTATATAACTGAATTATTAAATTGGGCACTGTAATACTCTGTTCTCTGTCTCTGAGGAAAATTTTGCTTGGGACTGACATGTTGAATTAAAATGTAGCTAAAGTTATAATTATTTTTCATGAATATCCTTGACCTTGGATGGATATACTGTTACAACTGCGGCCTGAGTGAACCTCTTTATACTTCACACATGAGTGTAATAGTTGCTATTACCATTAGACATCATTTTTAATTTTAAAAGGCAAATTATTCATATAGGAATATGTGGCTCTTTTTTTTGTTTAACAGGACCACTGATTTAGGTAGGAGTGATTGAAAAACACAAAACAAAAGAAGAATTATAGATTTTCATTATTTGATTTATTAAGCATGCCTGCTTGGATAAGTTTTTCTATTAAATTCAGGGACACTTATTCCTATAAATGTTGTGTCAGTTTAAAGTGATCCACTCCCTTCCATGTCCTTAGCACACTTCCATTTCACAAATGCCTACCCCTCTCTTACTCCTGCCCTGTGCTGAATTTTTTTCCAGATCCCCAAATGGATAATCACAATGAATTGTGTACATTGTGATCACTGCTAATTAATTATTTAGTATGTATGTATGTTAATGTTTGTATTTATAACATTTCTCTATTTGTGTAAATATGTAGCTCCTTACTGTAAACTCTCCAGAACATACTTGAAAATGAAAGAAATCTCAATGTGTTCTTCCTGGTAAAACATTTTCTAAATAAATAAATCATTAAATAAACTTAACGTTCATCCCTTAAAAAAAATCAAATCAGCCAGAAGAAATATTATCTTATTTTACAGTTAATGCTATTATCCCTTAAATAATTTTGTTCCTTTACATAATTAAATAGTTAATTACCTCAGTTAGTTTAAAGTACTTCAAGTCAGCTATTTTTAACTTTATAAACTGCATAATATAGCTTTTATTTTGAATTCATGCAAAAGGTAAATACTATTCCTCTATAAAGAGCTACATTTAAAAGGTTAGTTCACCAGTAGACATTGTTTGAACTTCAGCAAGGTGGGATCCATAGAGTCCTGGGTATAACTTATTACTGACTTTTTTCTCAGAAATTAAAATATTCTGTTTGATGTTGTCGAAGATACTGACAATATAGTATATCCTTTCAAATCTTCATAATACTTAATGTCTTTTCTAAAATAAAAAATATATTCAGAAACTATGGATAGTCTCTGATCTGGTTCTTCCCATGGGACCTCCTCTTTCCTGTATCTGAGTGTAGTTGTTCCCAGCCATGAATCATGTACATTTTCCATTTATACACTACATGAAGTTAAAGGAGATTGTTAACAAACATTTTACCCTAGCTTTATATTATAACGTTTATTTGAATTTTCCTAATTACTAAAGGAAAATAGCTGCACATTTTATTATTTAATATTTTTTTTGTATTAAATTAATTCACCATGTTTCCACATTTTTATTTAAGTTAATATCAAATAATTTATTTATGATGTAAAGGAAAATTTAGGTGTAAACTAATTAACAACATTTTTAAAAGGACTGAAATGTAACATTGAATAAAAGATGATAGTGCTATTTTAAGAATGGTTTTAAGCAGGTGCTTCTTGAAGGGTTAATATATAGTTGCATCTATTATATATTCTTACACTGTGTATCCTTAAGAAACAACTACTTAAACATATTTACATTCTGATTAACCCCCCTCCACAACCAAAAATACAGACAAACATACACTAAGTTGCTGTTAAAAGAAATGTGAAATATCAAAATCATGTTATTGAAAGATAAAGGTTATTTTATGAAAAAATGGTATGCTCGTATTTTAAGAATAGTAATTTTTTTTTGGCAGCAAATAAAGATAAATCAGGAAGTTGATGCTCAAAGGATTAACAAGAATCTGAATTACAGAAATGTTTTTATGTGCAGCAGTGACTTGTTACATTACTAATTTATCTATTTCATATAGAAATTGCAAAACATTTCAAACAGAATATATGCCACAATGTATTTAATACAGGGTAACTAAAATACTTATCAATAGTTTATTATAAACTCCTGCCATATGAATGTATAATACATAAGAACGACTAAAAGGGAACTGCTGCTGACTCCTATGAGACAACAATCAGTGCAATCATAGGTTTAACCTCTAGAGTGCTGGGACACAAGCTTAGCCATGTATGCCTGCATGGCAAAAGCTGTTTCCCACACATCTCTGGAGTTATCTGCCCCTCCTAACTCATCCTGATGCCTCCCCAGCTATTGACTCCAGGCCGATATCTCTGGAAGATCAATACAGGCAATACAGGAGAGAAACACTCTTCTGCTTCACTCCTACCCGAACTTCTGGGTAGGAGTAGGCAGAATGAGAAAAAATGTTCCCAATTCACTGGTGACATGATCAGTGGTGACATGGAGACTGAGGCCTGACCCTCAAAGCCTTGCCCCACTGCCCCATGGTAGTATCACTTCCACTGGAAGTCACAGATCCCCCTACTCCGTTTGACCCCCCATTCTTGTTCCATAGCCCAGTGGTAGTCACAAATCTCAACATATATTGTCTGACACCCCAGCCCTGTTCCACTGCCCAATGGTAATCTAAGATTACCACAAACACTGTCTGATCTTCAAATCATACCAATGGGTACCATTTTTCTTAGACTTACAACAGGTACTAAATACACTAGGAAATCCCATGATGTTGTAATTGTGTCTTTTCTCAAAAGTAAAGGGAAGACTAGGAACTGCCTATCATCAGAGGTCAGCTAACACTTTTTACTCTGCAGGAGATAATCCACAAGACCTTTTAATTTTGTTGTTAAGGTCCTGCACATTCATAGATAATAGTTTGTAAGTTTTTCTGTTCACCTCCAATACTCTTTGAAAGTATCATGAACAGGTCACTAGGAGTGCAGGGAGAAGATTATAAGTGCGACATCATAATTTTTGCAAGTTAGGCCATACAGACCCACTTTGCCAACCTCATGAAAATTGTGAGGTTGGCACTCGGTGGATTAATCCCCTGTTCTATTTATCAATTTAGTCATTCTGATTAGTGGCAACTGCATCCAGACTCCCCTACACATACCTTTCTCCAGTGGGGGAGCTTAAACAGTATGAAGAAAAAAAGCATAGATAGCCACAGATCATGTCCACCTCCCTCTCCATGTATGAATCAAACAAGTGAAGCAGAGTAGCCATCCATCATTGGCTATAGCACTAATTCGTAACTAAAATGACACAGTTTATAGAACAAATAGTAGCACAAATAATGCAAAGGGATAATAATGACACGTGTGTTGCAACATAGTTTATCTCTTTTCCTCAACCCTCCTTTCTCTTCATCGCTTTAGTCATTCTGATTAGTGGCATTCTCAAGGATTTGTAGAATCCCACACTGCAAGCCCTATAAGCCATAGAAACTAAAAATAAAAAACACAGGTGAAATTACCCAGCATATGATATATGGTTTTCAGCACCCACTATTACATAAAATGACACGATATCCAAAGAGTAAATAGTAAAATAAATATTGCAGGTAAGCATCACTTTAAGCAGGCCAAGAAGCGAATCCATCAATGTCCACTTTTACCTTTGTTTACTGGAGAGCAACAAGCTCAGGTGAAGACTAAGACATTCATCTCATTTTGGTACTGTGTTAGACTGGGAGAGAAAATTTTTTAGTGAATACTAAGGATGGCTAGTGGCATTTTTAGTGAGTGCTGATTGTAGCCCTCTCTTTTGCTATATGGTATTACCATCAACGAAGGCAAAGGAAAATGAGGAAGAAAAAGGTAGGTTTTAAGTTATAAACTGAGTGGTGTTTGTTGCCTAGTTAGCTGCCATTCCACAATATTCAGGAAAGGTGACAGGAAGCAGATTAGTAATTAATAGTGTTTGCTGGTTGACGAGTATAAGAACTGGAAAGAGTATGATAGCAAGTGAAAATTAAGAAGGGTCCAGGCTTGGACAAGATGTTCCAAGAAATGAGATTGACAATAGTGGATGTAAATAGGTTATAATATAATTTTTATGCATGATAAGGAGTGAGATGGTTGCCCATGAAAAAGAGATAAACAAGTTAATGGGAGTAGGTCATTAGGGAAATCAAGATTTATAGCTAGAGAAGGTACAGGGATAGAATAAATTATGTATTTTCATAGAAGGCTTGATGGAAAAGCAATAAGAAAACAGCAGTGGCTGGCTAAGAGGTAATGCACTTGCAATGTGATGCTTCAACCCACTGATAAATGTACTTCTGCAATATGTTTATATACTCTTTTTGTGACTTTTGTCTAATATCACTGAGAACACTGTTTGCTGAATACACTGTGGTGTGGAGCAGATTTCTGGATTGTGACATTAAAATGTAAAGCTTTTGTCGTTGATCCTTCTGCCCTCAGGCAGCCCTTTTATGGATGTGTTCTGTAAGCGAACTGCATCAGCTCCCTGATTAATACCCAAGGTGAGATTCCTAATAGTAGATAACAACGGCAAACACAATCATGTTCACTCAGCTGTTCAACAGAATAGTTTGTTAATAGGGTTAGACATTTTTGAGAGTTACACTTACCTTTGTGGTTCTTCAGTGACTCTTCCTTTGGTCTATATTGGCAAAAACTTACAGGAATAATTCACAGGCCATTCCTGATTGGGCATCCACTGTTTGTGTGTATGGGTATGCAAATAATAGGGTTAAAATCATATATTTGAGAAGCAATCTATTTTTATATTTTCATCAAATGTTGGGAATCATCACTAATATGTATGATGTTTGCTTTCTTTCAGTTTATTAAATCGCCCTATGGAAGCAGCAGCTTATAGCCAGGAAATGGGTTTTTAGAACATTATTTTATTAGATTTTATCACATGTCAGAAATAAGTAATGTGTATGTGTTGATATACATCTATATTTTTCATAAATAAAACCTTTTCTCAAATATATAATGTTATAACCCTATTATTTGCAGGAATATACACACAAACAGTGTATCCCCAGACAGGAATGGGCTGATAATTACTCCTGTAAGCTTTTTGGTAGTGCAGACCAAGAGAAGGGGCAGAGGAGAACCCCAAGGGTGAGTGTATCTCTCAGAATTGCTTTACCCTATCATGTAAATTTTATACTAAACAGTTAAGGCCACCTGATTGTCTATATCATTAATGTACTATTGCCATTTCTCATTTTCTACAAGGGTGCTAATACCATCAAGAAGTGGAATATACATTGGGAGAATGATATATACTATATTGGGAAATGCTTAAATATATACACCATTGAATTCCATATATAAGAGTACCTATTCTTTTGTTGGGAGAAGCCATCATTTAGAGTATCACGCTATCTTATGTTCCTTTCCTTTTTGGTGGGTGTGGATTCTCTGTGGTATTAATTATTGTAGTAAGGATGTTGTTTAAAATGGTAATAAACAGAATTTGTGTAGAGCACCATCAATGTATCTTTATGTGTTTCAAACATTAAGAGGATGAAAAGCCTGACAACTGATTTTTTTTTGGCAGCTTAGAGTAATATTGCCATTATTATTTAAATAAATGGAATTTTTTCCTTTACCTTCTTATTGAAGCCACTGTAGTGAGGAAGTATCTATGAAGCAAACGTGTTAAAATCATTGCCAAATTTCTAGTCTCACTTAAAATGCAACTTTATGGATATATTTCTGAAAATGAAGGTGAAAAAATGAAAATACTTGACATGTATTAATTGTAATTATAGTTGTTCTTAGACAGTCTGTGTTCCAGCAGTGTGTCATATTTAATATGATGCTTGTGTAGTTTGATGTTAAATTCTATTTGAACGTGAAAAGAATGTGTGCTTGCACAAAGTTATAAGATTATTTCCACAGTGTACACAATGGATGGTGAAATACATTAATTTTCTAACTGACAATGGATGTTTCTTGTATCTCGTAAGATCCAGGGCATAAGCTCAGCTGGCCTGGGGGAGAGGTGTCCCAGCAGAGTTTACAATGCTTTTGAGGGCCTACGGCACAATTTGCAGTGCCAGAAGGTAGGTTTAGGGGGCTATCATTAGCCCCTAAGGATGCCCTGATAACTAATTGAAACATTGTTCTCACAGAAAGTAGTGTAAGAGACAAGACCAAGATGAATCAGACTCGCATGTGTATGAAGCAGGATTTAAAAATTCAAAACACAAAGCTTATTTCAGTTGATACTATGAAGAGGGGTAAAGCAAATCCAGATCTTTACACGTGCAATTATCTTAATATAATTTAAACAAAATATAATAATTAAAACAATTGATAATATATTTGCATTTGTTCTACAAATATTGCTTTGTTAATTTTTTGTTTGCTATGTTACATACATCAAACATTTTATGTACAACCATTTAACTACTGTAGTTGTACAAGCTAAGAAAAAAAGTTGATCTACCCTGCATAAATGAATTGTAACATATTAGATCTATTTTCTCATATGTTGTATTCCTCCATAATAAATTTTATTAATGAACTATATGCATTTATAATGGTGTACTATTTTCCTTAATCAAATAACACATATGATTGTATAGAAGTATCATCTGGTGTTCAAGATTAGTCACCCAAATAGAGATTGCTCATATAATTCAGCTTGGTGTGTCTTTTGTTTTGAAAGTATCACAGTAAATTTATAACTTTAATTCGGTGTTGTTTGGTTTCCCAGTGATCCCTGAAGAAGTAAAATGTGTTCCACTAGACAATAGACAAAAGTGAAAAACAAGCAAAAACAGCACTTCCTGCCTTCCAATTGAATTCATGTAAAAATACAGTCGTTTCCACATTTTTCTACTTTTTCACTGCTTTGAAATCAATGATCATAATGTATCCCCCACTACGTGGACTTTTCCCCATGTATTCCCACCATGTTGAAAATAAAATGGGTGTTAGTTTTTCACATGTTTAGTCTGTGCTTGGAAGAGAGACTGAAAGAAGCTAAATGTCAATGTTAACTATTATTGTAGGTAGGCACAAAAAGAGATGGCACTGAAGTTGCTTGATAAGATATTGGTGGTAGTGATAAAAATTAAAAAGTATTGGACTGATTAGTGAAAGACAAGCTAACTGAGCTTGAAACTCTACAGAGACAGAGTGAGTGAGTAAGTGACAGATACTTCCCAGACAGATATAAATACTGAGAGTGGTACTGTGTTAGCCATAGAAATACAGGAGGAAAATATAGTCAAGTTCATACATTTATTGGCTAACTAAGCAGATTTAGGATGCAAGCTTTTAGGATACAAGCTTTCATGATGGGTCTTGAAAGCTTGCATCTGCTTAGTTAGCCAATAAATCTGCTTAGTTAGCCAATGAAGGTATCAACTTGACTATATTTGGCTCACATTTATCATAAATTCAAGGCAGAGAAGTACAACTTGGCATGGGTGTATCCACACACTTACTCTTACGTCCACAAGCATGTGACAAACATATACTGAGGTGTGATAGTGCTGAACACCTGCAGCAGCTGCTGTGCTGTATTCTTTATCCTTTATTGCAAGCTGTTGATTCTGAGGCTAGCAGGTCAAGTTGTTGAGAAAGATAAAGCTACTGCAAATATTTTTAAACTATCTATGTTTAGGAGCAAACAGGCAAAGATGGCATGCTGGAGTTGCTTGCACTTTCAGGGAGTGTGAGTGTTTTTCTTTGTAGACAGAGACAGGAACAATAAAATTGTTTTTTTTTACTGATACGTGGTAGAAACAGGCAGAAGATCCATGACCTGAGTTGTGACTAAGACTGACAGTGACAGTTTTAGTGACAGAGTTGTACATCATACATTATAATACAACATCATACCACATGCTAACAGCTCTGTCATGAACGTTACTGTAAAAATCAATACTCCCCCTCATTATGTCCATCAAACATTTTAGGTGCAGAGGGATAGGGGGAAGGTATAGGAGGAGTGTATAGATATGTAGTAAAGTTGTACTAAACAATTAAAACATATGGAGGAGATGCACTATGGGATAATAAAGAAGTGATGAAGTGATAAAGAAGACTTCTCCATTGATATCACTTCTCCAAATTCTGTGTTATTCTATGGAGCCTATTCATAGTTGAAGTGGGGGGGATGATGAAACCCATTACAGGCTGACTGGCTGGGAGGTGCATAAGCACATATCCCAGCCAATGGTAGTCTGGAAACCATTTTGAACAGATACTGGCCATATAAAAGCCAGTCTCTGTTCAATTTTTTCACAGTGACGATTGGGCAGCAGCCCAAAAGCTGATTTTTGAACTGCATTCCAGCCACTACTACCAGTGACAGTAATGGTGGTGGCAGCATCATTTGACCCTTAAACTGCCTCTTGAAATGTGATTTTGGAATTTGAGACTTAGGGCCCCATATCAATACATCCATTTGGGGCTTTTTTACCCTTTCAATTTATGCATCGGCAGGTAAAAACATGCATTGTTTGAGATATCTAAAGGCTTAAAGGAATATTTGGGTCGTGGGCAATAAGTGGCGGGCGATGCTGAGGATGACCTAATGATGACTGATGATGATGATGTAGATCTAAAATATACCCTTCAAGCACCCTCCTCTTCTTCAGATACAGATGAAGTTGAGAGTGAGAGAAATGATGACGTGTCCGGATTTAGCAGAAAGGCAAAGGCTCATTCTTGCACAATCATTTTTTCGGTCGTCATTCATCAATGCTTCCAAGTCCAACTCCCACTCAGCCACACACTTGTGTTGAGTAACCAGCAACAACAACAACACAGGTTATTAACATCCACAACCTTAGATATGATGAATCCCTCTGCTGCTGCTGGACGTGCTGCACCATTGACACCTAGTAGTAGTAGTAGCAGTAGAATTCCATCAACATCTAGACCCAGTAGTAGTAGAAGCCCCTCAGGAACCTTGCAGTCCATGAAGTCCACAGTATGGAGACACTTCACTCAGGAGCCAAATCCGAAGCATGTTGTTATCAGTTGTTTGTGCAAAAATTGTCATCAGCAGTTTGTGACGTTATGATGATCAGCAGCATCTCTCTGAGAAATCAGATTCTGTCAAGGAATATAGAGATATAGAGAATACAGAGATATGCTTATTGATCGAGTGGAGGATTGCATTGTGGAATATGAGAGGGAGGAAGTTAGGGCACAAAAACATATATGCACCATAAGGATAAAGAAGGCAGCAAAACATTTAGAATACCATAAGCAACCAGAACATCCCATTCTGAACACTGGGCAATTCATGGATCTCAGCAGGGGTGGCAAATATCCAACATTGGTGGTGGTGGCAGTGGTGGTTGCACATCTCTATGGACTTGCTCCCTGACTATCCGTTGGTAACTGACACATTGTGTAGCTCATAGGAGTGGTCCTACTGCATAAGAAATGGATTCTGCATACTTTCAGTTCTAGTCAGAAACAATGATCCCATGGACTAATGGCAGACAACACAGTGTGTGTGTGTGGCCCACATTGACACATACTGCAGTGGCAACCCTTAGTTGCCCTCAAGCTAGCATTGCACCTGGTCAGGTTTTCAGTGCAGCTGGTTACATTATGAGTGACCATAGGATATGACCAAGCAGCAATGTTGGGAGACTAACTTCCTTAAAAATATACCAACATCTCATTCCATCTGAGTATCAGGTAGCACCACATATGACAGAGAAAGTCAGGACAAATGTATTAACAGCAGCACAGATGACGAGGAGGAGGATGGATGTGAAGAAGGGTTGCTACCATCTACCAAACTTGGGACCACTGCTATGATCAATAAGTATCAATGATCTGATAGTTTACTTTGGACCCAAACCTGATAATGGTAATAACTGCTGTAGGAATCTCTCTCTCTCTCTCTCTCTCTCTCTCTCTATATATATATATATATATATATATATACACACATATTTAGAAATATATACACATACATACATCAATCACACCACGCCAGTTCACCACAACCACTACCATACACATCTGGCACATTGTAAGTTGTACTTTTTTTTATCTCTTGACATCCATCATGCTGCTCTTTCATTTTGTTGAAAACAGACTTTGAATAACTGGTTCATGTGTTGTGTCTTGCTGGAATAATTGCCAATGTCACTGAAGCTGGCAGTTAGTGTTGTGGGCAAAGGACAAAGGCAGTCTGCCTGCTAACATTTTTTTAAAGGCATATGTTGCTGTAGGACTCACAACTAGGGGTGGGAGAAAGGTCCTGTTGTGTTCCCAAGAAAAACTCAATGAAAACTGCGTTGTCCACTTTTTAGAGGGAAAATCTGATTTACAAACCAGCGATTAAAGTCTTTGCATTTTTCACCCATTGCCAAAAAAAGTTGCCATTTTTTCAATGGCTAGAAAGTTCCCATCCATTGATTTATGTGTTTTTCGCCTTTTTGCTATAAAAACGTGATGTATTCCAGGAAATGAAGCATAATAGAAGCAGCTACAGAGCAAGGTAGATGTACTCTGCTGTTCTGCTGTGATCTGAGGCAAAACTGAGGCAGGAGAGGCTCATAATGACTGCTACCACTATGAGAACATTTAAAACTAATAAAGGAAGGGACTGGAAGGACCGTTATGTGCCCACTGAGTCTGAGAAGGAGGGAGTGAGAACTAAAGAACCCCCTAGCCAGTCCCCCTAAAGCACCCCTAGGGATCTTGGGGAAATTAATTTCAAGGGAGGAAGAAGAAGGCAGTAGTGAGGACAGGTCAGCTGCCAGTGCCTGCTGCCATACATACTTTCTCTGCTGCTACCATTGCTGTGCCTGCTGACAGACGTGCTGCTCATGCTGTCACCATTGTTGTGCTGCTGTCAGATATGCTGCCTCTGCTGTCACCAGTGCTGTGCCTGCTCTCAGATGTGCTGTCCCTGCTGCCACCAATGCTGTGCCTGCTGCCAGGGCTGTCCCTGCTGCCACCAGTACTGTGCCTGCTGCCAGATGTACTGCCACCAGTACATCTGCTGTCAGACGTGCTGGCCCGTGCTGCCACCAGTGTTATGCATGCTGCCACCTGCTGCCACCAGTGCTGAACCTGCTGCCAGTGTGTCTTGTAATACTCATGAGGGGGGAAGATCCAGAAGCTTGTTAGTGTTATTAGTGAAGGAGGGGGTAATCATCATATTACAAGTGACTGTGAAGAGGAAGACTCTGGGGCTGAAACTGATGTGGTTGGTGTTAGTAGTAGTAACACTAATGTTGATGCAGCTGGTGGGAATAGTGTGAGGGGAGTGGTAGGGGAAGCAATTGAGAGCATCCAGACTAGCAGCCAAGGCAGCCCACACCATTCACCTGACCCTGGGAGTCCTATTTCCCCACAGCATTGTCCATGTGGAACATGATACTGAAGAAGCCAGAATTGTTACCTAGCAGCAATAAAATCACCACGACCATGAGCACAGATCAGCTGCCCATGTCTGCTGCTAGTGCTTCCAGTCTGCCTTCTTCAGGTCACCAAGAAATGGCAAGTATGACATGAGGGGACCCTTTGTCACATTTCTCATCACTTCCTGAAACCAGCAGTGACATGTCTGTAATAGAGCAGCAGCTGCATAGAAGGGCTAGTGGTGGTGGTGATGATGATGGTGGAGAAGCTGGGGGGAAGAGATATTGATGGCATTTTAGTCCAAATTGAGAAGGAATGGGAGGCAGGGATGGGGATGGGCATTTCCACCACCAGCAGCAGTAAGCTTTTGGAATTTGCTGAGTTGCAAGGGCAGCAGGATGCTGAGACACAGTGAGAATGGGGTCAACAAGTGATGCAGGACAACAATACTGGTCCTGTAGTGCAGTTGGGGCAATAGCAGCAATAGCAGCGCCATCATCCTCTGCCCCAGACAGTAAAGGGGAATGTGGAGGAGAAGAAGAAAGAGATCAGAGTCACTGAGAAGGGGAGAGGAGAAAACAAGCCTTGGCACATGTGCCCTGATAACACAGACACCATGACTTTTATGTCACACATGGTAAAGCCAAACACCCACCACAGAAATCAAGCACCACTGTCGCTGTACCCCCTCCTCTAGGGTAACTACATCTTCTGCCAATCCACCTCATTCATTGTTACCTCCCCCACCAAATGATAGCCACTGTGTAGATGTTAGGATATGGCAGTTTGTGTCCACCCATTGCACACTGTGTGGTGCACTGACCACACATGGCAGTCTGGTGGAGGAGGATTGCAAGCAGGGCATCAAGTGGCATCTGAGGAGATTCCATCCTGCAGAATATGCTAAGATGGTGCCAGGGAGGGTTCATCATTACTATTAAACTGTCAAGAAATTGTTATGTGTCCTTAGCGGGGTTTGGACAAGAGGCATAGTGACAGCAGCAGTACTTGGTTTCTGGTGCCATGGTGTTTGAATAGAGTTGTGCCAGTTGTTATTTACCACACACACTGTGCACATTGCATTTGCTGATGAGAGTCACAGTTCCTACTCTCAAGGGAAAAAGTTCTATTTTAATAACAACACACCCATTATTTTGGAGGAGGGGCAGGTGGAGAAAGATTATTAGCCAACTTCTTCTTTTCTCCACATATACCTGAAGTGGTGGGGGCTAGTTATGGTGCTGCTACTGCCTCAGACACATCACTGGATCTAGTAGTGGCATGTGGAACCTTCATCACCCATGTTACTGCTGTTGTTGATCCCATACCCTTTGAGCTGCTCAATCATCCTACTGTTTAAACAACTCAGCAGCAGCAAGAACAGCAGTCACAAATTTTGCATCTATGTCAGGGCATTTGACAATGGCCAGTGGCCACTGGCCAACGGGACATGACCTGCTGGCACTAGGCCAGTAGGGTATTGTTTTTTCTATGGGCTTGTGCTTTAAAAAAACACAAAAAAATCACAAAAAAATAAACAATTTTTAGTGTTGTTTCTAACAAGAAAGGGAAATATAAACAGCACTGACTAAAAATAACCCCTATGTATGTACAATGTGAGAAGGATAGATGGGGATCTAATACTTGTTAACTAAGTAATTTGACGCATATAATATACCTTATAGCAATAAATGGTGTAAGAGTAGTAAGTGAATATTTGGTAGTAAATATTAATGAAATATATTATTTCTTATTCCTCTGTAGTATAAATATTGAACAATAATAGAAAAATAGGTATGTCAAGTGTAAATATGGGGACAAGTTACAGGCAGTAATTTCCCAAGAGGGTATACAGATGTGTGGGTATAGTAAAGAAATAAATAGAAATATGAATACAATATGAATAACGTACAGTAGTTGGTGATGGAATAGAATTCATAAAGCAATGAAAAAACCTTAAAGCAATGAAAAACACCTTAATTATTCCAGTCCTCCTAGAATGGATGGCATTAGTCTGATGAAATGAGGTGTTAGTAGATGTTCAATGAAAGTAAGCCAACTCAATTGGTGAAATGGATAGATGGAGAATAATGAAGTCCTACTTGGATTTATTGTCAATGGTGGAATTTTTCTTTACAAATTGTCCTTCTTTATAGACCAACCCTGTTGCCGTCAAATTCCCGGAGTCCTCTTGGGTGGAGTATGCAAAATAAAAAGTTAAAAACAAAATTTAAAACATGTACATGGATGAAATAAAACATATAAAGGTATGCCAACTATTTGGCATATATAGATAAGAGAATGTATAAAGAATACGTATTGAATATTGTACTACTGAAGCACTAAAACGAGCACACAAAGAGACTGTATTGGTGTAGTAAATAGATACGATAGGCATAGCATATAGGACCTAAGGATAGGAACATATATATTGCTATTACAGTGTGGAGAGATATTTAATCTTTATAGGAAATATGGGGCAGATGGCCATCTACCACTCAATATGTAGATGATTGTTTTGTGGGCCCATCAACAAAAGATCCTAAGGTGGTGGCTCAGGTTTCAGCAATAGTCCCATTGTCCTGGCCCCCCTCTATCTGCTTCTTCCCCACTTTTGTGCACTGGATCCCCGTGTCTCTTCGGCGTGATTCACCGGTAAGATGTTTTAAAATGATGTGTAGATCAATGCATTTCGGGGTGTAAAGGAACCCCCTTTCTCAGGATAAAAGTATTAGAATAAGCACTACTTAAAGGCTCCACTTCATTTAAATAATTTCCCACCAATCTTTGATGGGTTTATCGTCGGTCATAGTGCAAAAGGTGCGGAAAAGGTCATAAAAGCTAGTGTTAAAATTACATTAAAAATGTCATATTTCATAACATGATGTTTGGATACTGTACAATATAATGATAATACTTAAAACTGGCTGTATTTAACAGAATGAGATTGATACAAAATATACAGTTTGCTTCAATCAGTAGATACTGTATAAACATTTCCTCGATGCTGGAGACATTGTATCATTGCAATATTACTATACATCTCTGTACAAAAGAGCGCCCGGAGTCCTCTTGGGTGGAGTATGCAAAATAAAAAGTTAAAAACAAAATTTAAAACATGTACATGGATGAAATAAAACATATAAAGGTATGCCAACTATTTGGCATATATAGATAAGAGAATGTATAAAGAATACGTATTGAATATTGTTCTACTGAAGCACTAAAACGAGCACACAAAGAGACTGTATTGGTGTAGTAAATAGATACGATAGGCATAGCATATAGGACCTAAGGATAGGAACATATATATTGCTATTACAGTGTGGAGAGATATTTAATCTTTATAGGAAATATGGGGCAGATGGCCATCTACCACTCAATATGTAGATGATTGTTTTGTGGGCCCATCAACAAAAGATCCTAAGGTGGTGGCTCAGGTTTCAGCAATAGTCCCATTGTCCTGGCCCCCCTCTATCTGCTTCTTCCCCACTTTTGTGCACTGGATCCCCGTGTCTCTTCGGCGTGATTCACCGGTAAGATGTTTTAAAATGATGTGTAGATCAATGCATTTCGGGGTGTAAAGGAACCCCCTTTCTCAGGATAAAAGTATTAGAATAAGCACTACTTAAAGGCTCCACTTCATTTAAATAATTTCCCACCAATCTTTGATGGGTTTATCGTCGGTCATAGTGCAAAAGGTGCGGAAAAGGTCATAAAAGCTAGTGTTAAAATTACATTAAAAATGTCATATTTCATAACATGATGTTTGGATACTGTACAATATAATGATAATACTTAAAACTGGCTGTATTTAACAGAATGAGATTGATACAAAATATACAGTTTGCTTCAATCAGTAGATACTGTATAAACATTTCCTCGATGCTGGAGACATTGTATCATTGCAATATTACTATACATCTCTGTACAAAAGAGCGCAAAAAGGACCATCTAAAAGTAGAGTTTATTATTCAATAAAATCTTCTCACACACTAATAAAATTGCACTCACAAGATATACATATATTTATCACGTTTCTCTCTCATCAGTCGTCCATCCTATTCAGCCCTTTTCTCATTTGTAGAGATCGGATACAATTGTAACCAGCTTTATCTATATAGCATACTTAGTTGCAGCGAAAAGCAATGTCCATCAAAGCGGGAAATACCATAAAACTCACGGCACTCTTCCGTACAAATTCCCAAGCCTTGCGAAAGTTCGTTATTGCTTAGCTCGGTGCAACATAATATCCACCTCCAGGTATTCTGATGTACCGGCTGGGAGCATATAGCTCGATTGAACAATGTATCCTCCTCTTGGCTGTCTGGTGTACCAATTCTATAGGGAGAGACTCCAATGTAAAAGAGCAATGACGATACAAGAAAAAAACAACAAGCCGACGCGTATCGCGGGTCTACTGCCCGCTTCCTCAGGGACTATATATCTAGTTAGAGATTAAACTCATGCTCAGCAGCTATGAAAAAGTGAACTGCCAAAAATATTAAACATATAACCAGACATATCTTGATACCGGGTAATAATGCTATATCATAGAGTGATTATGGACTTATTAGTAGGGGTGGACGAAAAGTGAGAAAAATTTCCTGCATGCATTTTCATGAAAAACACCCGATTTTTCGGGGGGTTTTTTGCGAAAGTTTTCTCTTTTTCTCCAATGCAAAATGTTCCTCCTTTTTTCCTATTTCAGCAAATTTTTCACCAATTCCAACACATTATTCTCCTATTCTAACACATTTTTCTCATAGTCTAACACATTTTTAGCCTATTCAAAACATTTTTCTCCTATTTTAACACATTTTTTTCCTATTCTATCATATTCTAACACATTTTTCTCCTATTCTAACACATTTTCTCCTATTCCAACCCTTTTTTCCTATTCCAACATATTTTTCCTATGTTTAATATGGTGCAGCATTTTCCAGCACAATATTACTTCTTCTGAGGGCTGTAGCGGATAAATAAGTAGCTTGAAGTCAAAGTTGTGAGTCCTACAGCAATATCTACCTTGAAAAATGTGTTAGCATGTAGAGCGCCTTTGTCCTTTACCCACAACACTTACTTCCTGCTTAAGTGACAATGGCACGTATTCATGATGATGCCAAGTGATTAAAAAAACAAAGTACAACCTACAATGTGGCAGATGTGTATGATAGTTGTGGGGGGGGACTGGCGTGGTATGATTGCTGGGACCTTGGCAAACTGCATCCACCCTGGGAGGAGAGGGATCATCATCATTTATTGCACATGCTGCAGCAACAATTGCAGTTTTTGTACTACCACTTTACTTCCACGTCCCTGCACTGCTACAGCTTTCCCCTTCTGCTTGTGCATTTGCTAGACATTACTCAACTACTGTGTGTGTTTTTACTCTCTACAGTACACAACTGATGAAGTGTGATGTCTTGCCTTGGCTCTCAACAAAATTCTCAGTGTCGTCTGCTGTCTATCAAGTCTGCCTCAGTCACAGAGCTCCCAGTCAGCTGTCTAATATATTTATTTATTTTCATTATTATTTATTTTTTTTTAGGTTGTCCACCATATCTTATCACAGTTAGTCCCCCCAAAAATATATATGACTAAAAAACAACTTCTTGCCCCAGACTTCCCCAGCACAGAGACAATAAAAGTAAAATCAGCAAGCAATTTGGACCCCAGATGCCTGTGTCTTGCCAGACAGTCACGCCAAATTTGGGGGTACTTTGGGTCAACCTCCTTCCTCCCTTTTTCACCCCCATTGTGCCCCCTGACTCCCCTACTACAGAGAGCAAATGTCCTACCTAAATGACTCCCTAAAACTAAGCTTCAATTCCCCTTTATTTGCCTATCTTCTCTAGCTCAAAAACACGCTGCTCTCTCCTCTCACAAACACAGAATGGCATGCTGTGAAAGCTACCTGGAACTAGTTTTGATGGGACCTTGACAAACTGCATCCTTCCTTGGAGTAGAGGGATCATCATCATTTATTATACACACTGCAGCAACCATTTCTGCAGTCAGTTTTTGAACTACTACTCTCATGTCCCTGCAATGCTCCACCCCTCCCCCTTCCCCTTGTGTGGACATTACTCAACTACACTGTGTTTTTTAATTCTACGGTACACAACACAACTGATGGGGCTGTATGATGCCTTGCCTAAGCCCAGTCAGCTGTCTGCCACTGTCACCTAATATATTAGTTTTTTTAAGTTGTCCACCATGTTGTCTTATCACAGTCTGTCAAAAAAAAATAACAATAACAGCAAGATCAGCAAGCAAATAAGCCCCCAGCTGCCTGTGTCTTGCCAATCAGTCAATCTGAACTTTGTGGTATTATTTGGGGTCAACCTCCTTCCTCTCTTCTTCTCCCCAGAGTGTCCCACTGACTCTCCTGATACAGGGAACAAATGTCCTACCTAAAAGATTCCCTAAACTAAACCTCAATTCCCCTATCTTCTCTAGCTCAAACAAGGTGCTGCTGTCTCTCACAAACACAGAATGGCATGCTGCGAGAGCCTGACACCCTGTTATGTGGCTTTAGAAAACTTTCATGTGGTGGAAAAAATTCTTCTTCACATTAATTTCAATGGGCGAAAAAGGAGGGAAAAAGTGGAAAAATACACTTTTCAAGGGAAATTTTTCAAGAAGCGGAAAGTGCCATTATTCTCCGATTTCAATTTGAGGTGAAAATATTCACACATCCCTACTTATTAGTATGTTTACAGAAAGTGTATCAATTCAAAAACGTATCAAGAAATCCCACATAGAAATACAAAGAACAGTATGTCAGATTTATCTTACAAGCACACAGAGTACACATCCTCTCCAAACAAAAATTCTCATTTCTATAACTTCCATACCCAGAAAAAGCCATTGTCTACCATATTCCATAAATACATAAATCTCTTCAAAATCCCCCAGGCATACCAATTATTTCCTGTATTCAATCACTCACAAGCAATCTCTCAATTCATAGATCATCTCCTACAGCCATATGTCCAAAATAATCCATCTTATACTAAGGACTCTACACATATGCTGAAGAAATTGGAAGAGATAGAATGGACACTCGGGGTCTGTGGGTGACTTGTGATGTCACTTCTCCACACTATTATAGTGCTTAATGCAGATATTCATGCTACTGAAAAAATCTTACAAAGAGACTCCACCTTACCTAATACAAATTTGTATTAGATGGCATAGAATTCATACTCCAGCATAATTATTTCATGTTTGAAGGCCAATACCACACCCAAACCCAAGGAACACAAACGGGATAAAATTTGAACCCAGTTATACAAGTCTGTTTTTGAGCCTCTGGGAAGAAGAACATGTATGAATATCTATGCGGAGAACATGAGAATGTATGCCCGATACATTGATGATATTCAGTTCATCAGGAAAAGTGGGGAAGAAAAATTTAATGAATTTATCTGGTCTATTAACTCCAATCAGCTAGGTCTGCAATTCAGGCATACATCTAGTCCCGATTCAGTTGTATTTTTGAACTTACAGATTGCATCTACCAACAATGGGGACATCATAACCAACACATACCAGAAACAAGTTGATGTAAATGGTTATATTAAAGCTTCAAGTGGTCACCATAAGAAATGGTTCCAGAGTGTACCCCACAGTCAGTTTCTAAGACTGAGAAGAAATTGCACAAATGAGGAAACATTTTTAGAAGAGGCTAACAATCTGCAGAGCAGATTTCTAGAAAATGGATAGGAAGAAGCCAAGATCCATCAAGCTTTCAATAAAGCCACTAATACACCAAGAGTAGAACTGCTGAAAGATAAAAATATAAAAGAATCCACGAAGACTACACAATGTTGGGGAACTGGGGATCACTGGGTCTGGGGAATGAGGGCTCCCAGTCCCTTTAGCACTGATGGTGACTTTTCTGTGTCACTGGGTGCATCTTTCTTTTGCCATCTGCCAGCTTCTCTTTTTTGATTGCTGGTGCTCACATGGTCAGCCAGCATTATGAGCCTGAATTACCCTTATTTTCTGGTCTAATTTGATTTAAAATCAGTTTTTCACATCTCCTTTCTCTAATTGCTTCTATTCCATTTACGTCCTATTTACGTCATTTTGGTGCAAAAATGCTAAGTTTTTATAGTTTCTTCACATTGAAAGGCATAGACAAAATATGGAACCGTTTCCATGAAATATGTAGGAGCCTAAGTGAAACAGAGAAAAATATCATGGTCTTTCTCTGTGGATGAAATTTCTTGCAAAAAAATGTAGGCCCACTTAGTTTTTATGAAATATCTCATGAGAACAAACAGGACTTTTCGTTCTTCCCTACTAATAATTAGGGCTCTGCACAGGCCATGAACATAGGTAAAACTATGCATAATTGGTATTTTTGTACTTGGGGGATTCATGGCTTTTTCAAATAACTGAAATGTTCATTATCAAGATAACTGTTTTAATATATATTATGTGATTTTAGAAAAATAAGATACCTTTTTACCTTTTTGTAATTATGACATCATAGCTTGTCACACGGTGCAAAATTTACTTCATGTGAGGCAACATGCACAAGCTCAATTACTTCTGAAAAAAAAGATAAATGATTTTCCATATGTAACTAATAAGTTACCCATAGGAATAATTTCTAAACAGATGAATAGCAAAATGTTGAAAAAGTTTCAGGTCTACAGGTCCAAGAAATGGCCCAAGCTCCTTGTAGTCAAAGGTTTAAAATTAACTCAGTATCTACATTATTTGGTATAACTGTGTCTTCTCAACCAGTTGTATCTCCAGGCCCTAGTGCACGCTGCCACTTTACTACTCTCCTCCACTTTCCACATTGTACAGAGTAAGACTGAGTAACTACCCTTCTTTTCCAATAATCCCAAAGAGCTGCCCAAACAAGGGAGGAATACAAATATATGATTGAATGCCTGAAGTGACATCACATTTCATGCAATGGCACATCTGTCATGTAACACAAGCAAGATCCCAAAACCTACACTGTTCCCTACCTAATACCTACCATAATGTTCCTCTGGAAGTAAGTAGATACTAAGATAGCATCCCAGTACATATGTATTTGTTAGTTTTACACATCATAGCCCTTGACTTAGGTCTTGTGCACAAAAGAAGTGTGAAGTAATTATGGGGTAAACATACTGCACCAAAGGGAACAAATAAAACCTCCCACTGACTTTTTTTTATTTAATTCCTTTCAATTTTCTGTTCCTCTTATTAATTAATTTGCATGAAGGATATATATATATATATATATATATATATATATGTGGATGTATATATTACTTTAGTTGTTATCAAGCATCATCACATGAGTAGATCCTTTATATTATTTACCAATGCATGTTTTATTTTTTTGCAATTTATTGCTAAGTATAATTTTTTAACTGATGAGACGATGGACTTATTTTTCTCATTACTGTACTTACATAGCTGTGGGTTTGCTGCAGCATCAGTGCTGTATAAAATCACCTACACTTTTCTGTTGTTATGTTGCTCATTTTTATAACTTGCCCTCTTTTAGATGTTTTAAATGATTTTTGTCAAGGTTGTGTTGTGTGGTTGCCACATGCAATGTAAATCTGATCAATACATTTTACTTTTTCTTAGTGCTATATCACGTTAAAACTCAGTATTCTGCTTTTTTACTGATACTGTTTTATCACACCAGACATTTGTTGTTGTAGAAATTATATAAGATACTTACTTTATTATTTGGATACAGTATTATGAGTGTTATTGAATGACACTTCATCAGTATAATACTCTGGTGTGTATTGAGGGCATATTTTGGATTTTTATTTTAATGACATTTCAAGATGCCACAAGAAAAATCTCAGTTAGACCCCCCCAACCCATCTGACCTACCTCATGCAAGCAGAGGTCCCTCATATGCTTGGTGGGGGTCTCTCACTGTAACTGTTGCTTCCTTTTGGAAAGTTAGAATGACATTTCAAATGAAAATAAAACATTCCTTCATGGTTTCAATCTATCTACCAACCAATATGTGATCAGTTAATAGTCTGCAAATCAAATTTGTTTTTAAACTCCCAGCTAGTCAAAAGTGGGGAATATTAAGACAGCCATAACTACCTTGGATTACTATACCTTCAGCTGAAATTTTTAATAATGGGATTGCTTATTAGCTCATCACATTCTGTTTGCTTTGTCATTATTATTTATTGTGCATTTTTCATTAGAACAGTACTTGAATTGTTATTTTTACATCAGGTTTTATTTTTTCTTGCTTTGGTCATGAGGATGTTTTATTTTTAGATGCAATGTTTATTTTGTAGGTGAAGTTAAGGATAATTATTGTATTATTCTTCATGGACTAGAAAAGAGGTAAGGAATGTGGAATGTTTTATTATTCTAATTTATGTATTATTTAAGTGGGGATATTGTTACTATTTAGCCTACTTTTTTGGGGGACTAGAAAGGAGGGGTTATGTTGGACCCTCTCTTCAGCCAAAAATACATTTTACATTCCGACACACCTGTTAAGATAGGTGCACGGTAAACAAGGAAGGCATCCCACTCCCAGAAAATTTTGTTAGATTTAAGGGTTCATATGACCTAACTAACACATTTATTTCCCTCACTCCCTGCAGCCAATGGGGTGAGGAGGTCCTGTTTGACCCTCATTATATCAGATTGTGTGCAGGGATGGGGAATAGTAGGGGCCATATATTACTAATTCAGCCTTCAGATGTCAGAGGACCATTAGACTTTTCCATGTTCAGGAAAACTTTCCCAGGAGCCACACTGGGTAAAAAGTTAATAACACTTCAGTAATCTGAATTGTTTAATATGATTCCTCTGTCTTTTTAATATCTGAAACACAAATCTGAAATTCTAAATAAATATATGTGTCTACTCTATGTATACATCTAACCTAATTTAATAGTTTTCTGGTGATGTGTTTCTATTTTAGTTGTGAGAGAAACAATTCCCAATATAGGAAGTACTCAACATTATTATGCAACTCAGAATAGATTGAACCTATGACAACTTCAGCTATCCTCTATTATACTAAATAAACTGATAAAAGGAATTAAAATTTAATAAGGAGCCCACTGATAGAGCCCACTGTAAAACACACTGTAAATTCTATTTGTGCTGAGATGTACAAGGAAAGACACTTCTATGGGAGTATTAAACATTTTTTACTTGAAATACATATATTTTTGCACTGTGATCTGCACTGTTACTTTAATAATGTTAATAATGTTTAACACTTCCGTTATGTATTTATTAGATAAGAGTACTTAATGAACAGAAAAAATATTTGCCTAGAAGACTAGTCTATATTGCTTGACCATATTTGAAGTGAGGTTGCTGTGGAAAAGAATGGGATGGAAACCAAGCTTCATCTACATGACTACGTGCCTTCTTCTCAGCTACTATTGGCAAGGAATGACTGGTTTCCAAGCAAGGAACATTTGTCAGCTCCTGGCAAGTCACTGTATCTCACTGTGTCTCAAGCACTGAAACTTAGATTGTAAGTTCTATGGGACAGAGTATTCCCTTGCCTAAAAAAGTCAGTGTACAGCTCTGAATACAAATTGTTAGCACTGTATGAGACTACAAATATTAGGGTATTTTATTCCAAACTGCTGAAAATGGTGGACTCAAACAAAATTATCTGTAATAGACATATCACTGCCAGTCATACAGTTTATACCATCATTAAAAGTTATAGTTTGGTATCTCAGTTAGCATAATTAGGCCAAACTCTTGCATAAAAAAATAACAGCCATGGCTTGTGGTGAGGTAGGCAAATGGAGTTAATGTATGCCATGATAACAAAATAAACATAATAAAGGGACTGTTAAAGTTACTAAGGAATGTATAGTGAAAAATTCTATAATATCTATTTTGTACACAGTCAAGAGCAGATTGGTGTTCAGATCTACAATATGTTTGGGTATTAATATTTAAGATATGTGGTACTATTTTTTCTGTAATTATAACATTTTATATAAATTATTAAATACCACTGTTTTTTACAGAACCTGATATTCAGAATAACTAATAGTAATATTGGCTTTCCACTTGATATTTAATTGTTAAAAATCCTCTAACATAATTGTTGGCATTCAAATATTTACCTTTTTAATAAGCAACCTCTACCCGAGTCATTTGTTTATTAAACCGTTACCTTTAAATGCTTATAATTAGTAATAGCAAAATACATGTATGCTAAAAATAAAAAAATCTATATCAATTTATTGATTTCAGCGACACACACAGTAGTCCTGCTCGTGTGTCAGAATTAATTTGACTCAAACATTTTTCTTTGCAGAAAAAAATGAATACAGTTTCCATTACATTGAATGTTGGATGATTGAATAATGGGAACATCAAAGGAACTGTTCATTTAATTTTAAGCTGTAAACTTGTCTTTTACTTTATTAACTTTCAATCAATAAACAAGCAGTTTGCAAATGTAATCAGGAAATGCTTCCAATTGGCTGACAATGTATCAAAGCCAGTGCTTCAAGGCAACAGCAAGCTGTAACAAGCAGTTTATTACCAGTAGCTGTTACTGACATTAGTCAAAACCAAGAAAGATAAAATGGAATAAGAAATGTAATGCTGGAAGAGCCTTGGGCACTGTGTTCTCTTCTTCCTTTTGAAAACCGCAAGCCTGTCTTTGATATGATAACAAATATAAACTGTTAAAAACACGAAATGCTAAAAAACTGAGACAAGTCTGTCATGGAGTTAAATCCATCTAGAGTGACACACAAACAGTAGTAACATCCAGAGGATATATGTTATGGAAATATTTTGAATTGGATTCTCACGTAGGGAGCAAATTTAGAGTTCTGATTTTATGATAAAGTATGTTGTAATGGGCATGCTCTACCATTAACTCTACATGATCCATGTTAAAGATAGAAGTACCCGATGGGCATCAAAACTGAAATAAACTTGTACACCACAAAATGTAATAAATTTATATTTAGGAATGAAAACAAATCTGAAAGCTATGAATGTAAGGTATCATTACAAATGTTTTTGTTTAATTTAATTAGTATGTATATAAATCTAACTTTAATAGCTGGTAAAAAAGTCATATATGTAGAACTTATTACTGAAGGTAACATGCTATAAACACTTTTTGCATTCTTTACATTTGTCAAGCACTGGCAACAGTATTTGCCAATATTTTCTCATAGCAGGATCTTATATTTTTTTTAATACATTTCATTCTACATGATGATGTATTTAGTACTGAAGTAGCAAGTTTTCAGATTTATTTATTTTTGAAATACAGAAAGTGTTTTACTGGGAAGAATACCTTGAGAGCACTCTAATTTTTAAGTAGGTCCTAGAAAGCATTTACAATAAAGAGGTTTCACTTTTATACGCAAAGAGAAACAAGAAAATAAAATTTACAGATTTGCATTTATATACAGTAACATATTGTTTTTACTTACAAAAAAAAGTTATTTTTAGGGATTATTGACCAGCAGATTACAATTTTTCTGTTATTTCAGACTTTTGGACTTCTGTATAAAACAGCTTGACCTGCTCCTATCTTGTAGTTTGGAATTAAAGGGATAGTAATACTTCATTTTAACTTTATTTTATTTTGTAGGCATTAAAAAAACATGAAGAATGATAGAAGTCTTATCTCTCAAACCTTTATGGTTTAAGAGATATTCACAAGCAAAGTGTCCCCCTCCCGCCCCTTTTACTGATGTAACACTTCTCAGCCAGATCAGAAGAGAGGTGCCCAGGTAGACTGCAGAGAGGGACAATCTTCAATTAATATAAGGGAAACACCTGAAAAGCTTGTCAAGGTGGGCAGGGCCTTCATTGTTTTCATAGGAATAAGAGTGTCCCCTTCTGTTTTCTGTCCAGTCTATGGACTGCATTCCACATCTGAGAAGAGATGGCTTACACTAGGTAAAAGGGGCGGGAGGGGGAAACTTTGCTTGTGAATATCTCATAAACCTTAAAGGTTTGAGAGATAAGACTTATGTCATTCTTCATGTTTTTTTAATGCCTACAAAATAAAATAAAGTTAAAACGAAGTATTACTATCCCTTTAAGTGAGGAAATGCTTGCGTATTCTAGCTCTTGAACTTCCTCCAGAGACTGGTCCCATCTGGGGGGATGCTGCTGATCCCTGATGCTGTATTTGTCCTGCACTGAACTTGTTTGCACTTTCCTCCTACTCCAGGTTTGGCTGCTATTCTGTGGACTGTAAGTCTTTTATGTTGTTTACCATGCAGCATCCGAATTGGACACTGGTGGACTGGAGGCTCCATGCTGGGATTGAGATGCGAGGGTGGTGGTTGGAGCTATAATATTTACCTTGTTGAGCTCCCTATAGTTATTGCATTATACATTGTGGGTTTTATTCTTTTTTTGGGTTGAAGATGAGGGGGTGGTTCATAGCGGGTTTACACTTGTACTGACCTGATGCATATTTGGGCTCTCTCAGTACAGCGGTTACTCCCGTTGGTGGGACTGCCATCCCTGACGTATGTTCTTGTGACACTGTTTATGGATGTATTATACACAGTTATATTGCTTAGACTTTGGGTAATCCCTTCTGTTCTTATCCCTTCTTTTTCTTTTATACTGTTTTCCCCTTTCCTTTCACTACTCAGAGCTCTGTTTCCCTGTCGTGCTGAAGCCTTGACTGTTACCCACTGCCTATGCTGGGGAACGGGTAGGGGTTTATAATGTGCATTTCTTAAGCTCCTTCCTTTACTATTTCTGTCGTTTTCTCGGTGCACCTGTTATTCCTAATGGTGAGGAGTACGTCTTTAGGAGTATGCCATGTTGAGTTAATTTGTGAACTTACGTGTACCTTGCATTTGTATAAACAGTCATCATCGGTATAATTTTCCTTCCACTTCTACTTTGTTTTTTTTCCCCTGTGTTCCCCTCTCCTCTGTCCCCTTTCTACGCTGTAGCTTCGAATTTGATTTTTTTAAAGACTTCAAAATTAATTGTTTGTTAGCAAATGCAAGAAGTATGGTAGATAAAATAGGAGAACTAGAATTGCTGGTGGTTAATGAGCAATTGGACATAATTGGTATAACAGAAACATGGTGGTATGATGCACATGACTGGGCTGTAAATATACAGGGCTATTCCCTGTTTAGGAGAGACATGATTAATGGGAAAGGGGGAGGTGTGTGCTTATATTTGAAAACAGAGCTAAATCCAGTTTTGAGGGGTGATATTAGTGAGGAAACTGGCCAAAATGTGGAGTCCTTGTGGGTAGAAATTGAGACTAAATGTGGTGTAAAAGGTAAAAAAAAAAGGTGTTGGTGGGTATATGCTACAAACCACCAAATATTGATGACAATGATTAGTCCCAACTGAACATGTAAAGGAGAAAATGGCAAAGAAAAAAAAAACATTCAAACTATTTAAGTCTGCAGGAACTGAACATTCTTTCTTAAAATACAGGGAGTGTAACAAAGATTGCAAAAAGGCAATTAGGGTAGCAAAAGTAGAAAATGAAACTCGAATTGCAAGATAAAGTAAGACTAATCCAAAAAAGTTTTTCAAATATATAAATAGCCAAAATTTAAGACGGAATGCATTGGACCATTCAGAAATGAGATGGGTGAGTTGATTAGTGAGGATAAGGAAAAGGCCGATGTTCTAAACACTTTCTTTGGATCAGTATATACAAGGGAGCAAGGAATGGTAGAAGAGCCTCAACAAGTAACTAATAAAACAATACAAAAATCAGATACTGGGTTAACTCAAGAAGATGTCATGGGTAGACTGAACAAAATTAAGACTGACAAAGCACCGGGTCCTGATGGTATACATCCAAGGGTTCTTAAGGAACTCAGTGCAGTGTTGGCAAAACTCCTATATTTACTCTATAAGGATTCTCTCACCACAGGCTCAGTACCACAAGACTGGTGAAGAGCCAATGTAGTGCCTCTATTTAAGAAGGGAACTAAAACAGAACCTGGAAACTATAGACCTGTGAGTTTGACCTCTGTAGTGGGAAAACTGCTAGAAGGGATAATAAGGGACTATATTCAGGATTACAACACAAAAAATAAGATCATAAGCAGGAATCAACATGGTTTTATGAAGAATAGATCATGCCAAACAAACCTTCTCAGCTTCTATGAGGAAGTAAGCAGCAACCTTGATAATGGCAAGGCAGTTGATGTAGTATATGTAGACTTTGCAAAGGCATTTTATACAGTGCCACACAGAAGGCTGGGGTATAAAATAAGGAAATCGGGGCTAGGAGATGACCTTTACAATTGGATACAAAACTGGTTAAAGGATAGGGAACAGTGTATGGTTGTAAATGGACAATTCTCCAGTACAGTTAAAGTGGAGAGTGGAGTACCTCATGGTTCAGTATTAGGTCCGCTGCTTTTTAACATGCTTATAAATGACCTAGAAATAGATATAGAAAGCAAATTATCAATATTTGCAGATTACACTAAATTATGCAGGGTAATTAATTCAGAACAGGATAATATAAAGGGATTTATATAAAATGGCAGATTGGGCAAACATATGGAATATGAAGTTTAATGTGGGGAAGTGTAAAGTCATGCATTTGGGAGGAAATAATCCCAAGGCTACTTATAAACTTAATGGAATCATTTTAGGGGACTAGTTGCTAGAGAAAGACTTCAGTATCCTTGTCAACTACAAACTTGGAAACAGTGACCAGTGTCAAACAGCAGTAGCAAAGGCAAACAAAATCCTGTCTTGCATAAAAAGAGGTACTGAAGCAAGAGTGGATAGCATTATTTTGCCATTGTACAAATCATTGGCATGATCTCACCTTGAGTATGCAGTGCAGTTTTGGGCACCAGTTCTGACAAAGGACATACTAGAACTAGAGAGGGTACAGAGAAGAGCAACAAAATTAATTAAGGGAATGGAGTACTTGACGTATGAGGGGCGACTAGACAAACTTGGTTTATTTACTCTAGAGAAAAGACGACTAAGAGGAGACCTTATCACATTGTACAAGTATATGAGAGGTCAATACAAGGATCTCTGCGGTGAGCTATTTATTCCAAGGCCTGATCAGATGACCAGGGGACACCCCTTGAGATTAGAGGAAAGGAGGTTTAGACTTCTGCAGAGGAAGGTTTTTTTTACAATGAGGTCTGTTAAACTGTGGAATTGTGGATACATTCAAGAGAAGATTAGATACATTTCTTTCCAAAGGGAACATACAGAGTTATACTGTTTATTAGTAGGCAGATCAGGAAAACTAATTTAATTGGTAGCAGGAAAGCTATAAAATTACTGGGGTATGAGGAGAAGGTTGAACTTGATGGACTTGTGTCTTTATTCAACCTAATTTACTATGTTACTATGTATTTGTGCAGAGGGATAGGGATTGTACTGTGCCTTTCCTGCATGTATGTGCTCCCTTCCCTCCTCATTATTGACTATATTTTGTTGATAAGTGAGGATTAGTGTACTTACATGTTCTTTTTCTTCTTTATTTCATGCAAGAATAATATCCCGTGGATATGTCGCTTAGTTGGCTGTGTTACCAAGTGCTGGTACCTTGTTTATACAATGTATGCAGCAATCTGTTTTTTCAATAGTTTGCTCTTTGTATTACCAATACTATACTTACTTGTGATGTCATCATAGCTTTTCTCTTTTAATGACACTGTCATGCAGAGGATGCTAGTTACTACTCCATTCATTGTCTGGTGTTCTGTCATTTGGGATTCCACTTTCTCTCTCTATGTTTCACCTTCTTCTCTGTGGTTTCCTTCTTCTCTTTTTAACCTTTTCAGTCTTCCCTTTCCCCAATTCTTTCTACTTCCTTTCCTTGTACCCTGTGGTGGGCCTGTTCTCCCCTGTAGTGGTGGTGATGGAGGCCCTTCTATACAGCTTGCTTCTTCTTCTCCCTTTAGCTGATTCCTGATGACCCCTTCCCATGTGCACTTAAAAGTCTTAACTATTAATGCTGGAAGCTTGAATATTCCGGAGAAGCGGGCTAGAGCTTTAAAGCAATTGCGTGCATTACATGCGGATGTGATTTTGGTCCAGAAGACCCACTTCCAGAGAGATAGACCTCCTTCCTTCACTAATAGATTTTTCCATATTGGCTGACATTCTTATAATTTTGACAATTCCAAAACTAGAGGTGTTTCTATATTACTGAGGAAAGATCGCCCTTGTGTTTTGCATGAGGTGCAAACTGATTCTGCGGGTCAATACGGTTTTATTAAGGGCCTGCTTTCCAATGCTCCATACACCTTTGCCTCCATATACTCTCCTAATAAGCATCCTATATGTTTCTTGAGTAAAAGTTTTTAAATCCATTTTTGATTTCAAGGTTGACGGTCTAGTGCTCTACCAATCCCATTTTGGATTGTTCCACTGGTACCTCCTCCATTACCCCTCAGGTTCTACAACACTGGGTTTTGTTACTGCATGAAAACCATCTAGTTTATGCTTGGAGACTTCTCTTTCCTACTTCTAGAAATTACTCTTTTTTTCTCGCATAGACATAATAGATACACTAGACCTGATTGCCTTTTTTTGGAACAATATGTAGCTCATTTTATTAATTCTGCTGACATAAAGCCGATTACATGTTCTGATCATGACCCGACTAGGGTCACTCTGCCTCTTGGTCTGGATACTGGCTCTGATCGTCCATGGATGCTTAACAAACTTCTCATTGAGGATAAAGATTTGTCTACTCAGGTACAACGTCTCCTGCGTAGTTATTTCTAACTCAACTGTGGTTCGGCATCTGATCATGTGGTGTGGGAGGCCCACAAGTCGGTGCTAAGAGGGGAGTTTATTAAATTTGGGGCACAAAAGAAGAGGCAGCAACAACAGCACGTTCAAACACTGCTGAATACTATTCGTGATCTGGAGGTGGAGCATAAATGCACCTTGAAAGATGCTACCTTAACTGCTCTAGTGTCTGCTAGGAAAGACCTCGCTCTTCTTTACTCCTCTATACGCACAGCATCTACTTGGAAATAAATGTGGCAAATTGCTAGCTCGTATTATTCCCATTAAACAGAATAATCAATATGTCACCGCAGTTAAAAACTCTAAAGATGTGAGCCAGTTTACATTCCCAGGTATAGCGGCCACCTTTCATGACTTTTATAAGGCCCTGTACAACCTTAAAAGTGATGAAAGTCAGGGTCCCTAACCTTCTTCTCAATCTATCAAGGACTTTTTACTTCGCTCTGGGACCTGATGGCTTCCTGCGGAGGTTTTGGGATCTATGGAATGACCGTTCCAGCTGTCTGAACTTTAGGTGGAGCTTAAATCAACACTATCTGGGAAATGCCCTGGCCCGGATGGCTTTCCAATCTCATATTATAAGAAATATAGTATCATTCTGACTCCCTTCTTATTGAAAGCTTATAATGCCATACTTGCTGATGCCTCTTTTCCTCCGGCAGCTCTCACTGCACATGTTACTCTTATCCCCAAGCCCGGGAAGGATCCCGAGATTTGTGCGAGCTATCGGCCAATTTCTCTTCTTAATTGTGATATCAAGTTATATGCCAAAATGATTGCTAATCGTCTAAAACCTTGTCTGGCGGCCTATATCCATGGCAATCAGGCTGGCTTCATCCCTCATAGGGAGACTAAGGACAATACCATTAAGATAATTGCTCTTATACACACAGCTATTTTGAAACCGATACCTTCTATTTTGGTCTCTGTTGATGCGGAGAAGGCCTATAACAGGGTGGACTGGACATATCTTGAAGACCTTCTCCATTATCTTGGACTAGGACCATGTGGTTTACACAGTATTATGAGTCTCTATGTGTGCCCAACTGCTAGACTTTCTATTAATGGCTTTCTCGCAGACAGCGTTGAGGTCACTAACGGAACGTGACAGGGCTGCCCCCTGTCCCCACTATTGTTTCTTCTCTCTATTGTGGACCTGTTAAATATGATTTGCTCCTCCCCTGCCATCTTGGGTTTGCCCCTTTTAGACAATGACGCTAAGATTGCATGTTTTGCGGATGACCTCCTCCTAACCCTTTCTTCCCCTGCTGCCTCCTTCCCTTCCCTTATGCAAGTCTTGGAATCCTACAGCATTGTCTCACATTTTAAGGTAAATTGGCAAAAGTCAGAGGTTCTTATTAATGTTCCTCCTGATTTAGTCTCCACCCTCAAAACTTCCTTTCCCTTTCGTTGGTCAGACTCTACGATCTCTTATTTAGGTATACACCTCTCGGCTTCCCTTCAGTCCTTGATGGATATTAATCTCTCTCTTATCGGGGATTCGCTTCAACCGGAACGGACTTGCTGGAACTCATGGAAGGGTAGGGCTCATTTGGCTAACCCCTTAGTGACCGGTCGCGTGCACACGTGGCCGTCACTTAAAGCCCGCTTAAGAGGCTAAATCGCATCCTATTGTCCTTCGCCTTTGCCGTGTTTGGGACTTGGTTAACTCCTCCTGGTCCCTGGCCCCTTTCCCTTACCCCCTTTTGTCTATCTATGGACACCCGGACTTTTTGCAAGGTAGGATTGGTGGCCTGTTCCGGCTCTGGAATGAAGCCAAGGTATCTACTCTAGCAGTCCTTCTCTCGTCTTCTACGCTCCTTTTTTCAACACTTTGTGTCATACCTTTTCTTTGCCGTTGACCCACAAATGGCAATACCTCCAGCTCTCTCACTTTCTCTCCTCGCTCATTCCAGCTGGAACTAACCTGCATTCCTTTACTACCTTTGAGTCCTCTTTTCTCTCCTGTTTGTCATGCAGGTCCCTTTCTAAGATCAATGCGTTACTTGTTAAACTGGTCACTGTGTCCAAGCCACCCTTTGTGGCCCACTGGAAAAGAGATCTTTCTATAGACTGGTCATTGCAGCAGTGGCACTCTTTAATCAAACGTCTTGCATCTATTGCCATGGATACTGCTACTAAAGAACCGATATATGAACTGTTGACAAGATGGTATTATACCCCGAAACTGCTTTCTTGTATCTTTTCCAATACTTCTACCTTGTGTTGGAGGTGTCTGTCGGCCGATGGCTCGCTTTACCATATTTGGTGGACTTGTTCGCTGATTGTGCCTTTCTGGTCCTTGGTGGCTGGAGTATTACAAGCCATCTTTGGGAAAGTCTTTCCCTTGGATCCTCTGCTATTCCTATTCTATGTACTGCCCTCTACGTACCTTTCTACACCATCTTTTACACGCCACAAGGCTCCTTATACCTTCACTCTGGAAATCAACTCATCCCCCTTCTCTTTCGCAGTGGTATTTGAGAATCAAAGCCAGAGCTTCTGTTGAGAGGCTGCATGCCCTGTCCACTGGTCCCTCTGCGAAATTTCAGGCAATCTGGCTGCCCTGGTTCTCATTTAGGGCTTCTGATGAGGAATTGTCATGGCACTAGTGATTCTGCACTTCTTTCTCTTCCTCCCTCTCTATCTCCCATTCTCTTTTTCTGAGGTCTGTCTCTCTGGTTAGTAATTGGTAGCTACGTCTCCTTTATGTCTGGCTACATGGGTGATAGGATTATGACTGGACCCTCTGCTGCTTTTTCCTTCATTGGTCTTATATGCCCTGGCTGGGCCATTGTTTCTCCTGGTCTTCTATTCCCTTGGTAGCTGTTACTGGTTTCCTGTTCCTCCTTTGGGGGTGACAGCTCTGCCACGGGTCTTCCTTTCTCTTTCCTACTCCTCTTTCCCTTATCTCTTCCATTTACTCTCCTTTCTTTCTACTTACCTTTACTGTACTTCTGGATGATTTTTGGTTATTCATCACAGAGTGCTCCTGCAGAGCTCTCATTATCTATCACCTTGGGAGTTCCTTCCCAGCTGATATTTGCTTATGTTCATTTCATTTGTATGCCTTTCTTTGTCATGTTACCAGAATGATTACGACTGATTAGCATACCGATGTATTTCTATTATGGATCATGTTCTGATCCTTGGTTCTTTTTGATACTTGTATCACCTATAAGTTCAATAAAGCTTTTGAAACAAAAAAAGTGAAATATGTGGTTGTAGCAGAAGGCAGTTTGTTTGCCAAAGGGCTGGAGAGTGGTACAAGAATGAGTGCAGGCAATAGTGAAGCATGGTGGAGGTTCCTTTCAAATTTTGGGCTGCATTTCTGCAAATGGAGTTGTGGATTTGGTCGGAATTAATGGTATCTTTAATGCTGAGAAGTACAGGCAGATACTTATTCATCATGTATTACCATCAGAGAGGCATCTGATTGACCCCAAATGTATTCTGCAACAGGACAAGGACCCCAAACATACAACCAAAGTCATTAAGAACTATCCTCAATGTAAAGAAGAACAAGGAGTCCTGGAAGTGATGGTATGGCCCCCACAGAGCCCTGATCTTAACATCATTGAATCTGTCTGGGATTACATGAAGAGAGAGAAGCAACTGAGGCTGCCTAAATCCACAAAAGAACTGTGGTTAGTTCTCCAAAATGTTTGAAACAACCTATCTGCCAAGTTTCTTAGCAAACTATGTGCAAGTGTACCTAGAAAAATTGATGCTGTTTTGAAGGCAAAGGGTGATCGCATCAAATATTGATTTGATTGTGTTAATTGATAAAAATAAACTAAATGCTCTGGTCCTGGGACCATAAATCTCCATAGGATGGTGTAGCAACAGCGCCACTGTACAATTTCAGGCCACTGTGATATTGTACCTAAAAAATTCAACTTTGAATAATTAATAACTTTTGAATGAAACACCTTTCAGCAGTGGGAGTACTCTTGTTTTACTCAGGGGGATAAACCCTACAACATATTTTTTTATACATTTTAAGTATTACTATCTCTTTAAGTATTCTTACTTTACAGCATTTTTTCACATCTGCCTAACACTTTTGCACAGTACTGTGAGTGCATTAGAAAAGCGGTCAGCATTGAGGGACACACTATAAGCCCTTAGATTTTAAATCTATGAACACAAGTGATATACTCTCCTCTAACCAATAATATGTTAATGCGACAGTCATATGACATAAGCATTACCATATAATAGGCTTGGTAATGAAAATAAACCAGTCAGCGATAAGATTATATAACTGAAGGAACAAGTGACTTCCTCAGTAATCATCATCTAATGGATAATGTGTCGATGTGAGAGTCATCTGACTTCTAATTCCTCATTTTCAACAAGAAATACAACAAGCTGGCCTCTGTTTTCCTTGATATATAAATACAGTGTATCAACAAAAAATACATCCACATTTATCAACTTCCTGTTAAGTGAAAAAGTCCAATGCAAGTAAACCATTACTAAGGGTAACATGATTGTATGAGCCTTTGTAATCTCACTCATCTTCACAAACAGCAGTTTGTGTGACATGATATAATGTGCCAGGCCTATGCCAGTAATTCCAAATTTCCACTTATAATGTTAACAACTAATAACAAACATGCTCATAATGATCAGGTGTGTGATTATCACCTTCTATATTAACATCACCCATCTAACAATGAATGTCAAAATGATACATAACCTACAGATGGATAAAACCTAAATCGGTGGTTCTCAACTCCTTTCCTCAGGACCCACTAACAGGCCAGGACTTAGGGATTTCTCTGCTAGAGCACAGGTGTAGTGATCAGAAGCTCATTCACATTGATTAACTCACCAGTGCTCTAACAAGGAAATCATCAAATCCTGGCCTGTTAGTGGGTCCTGAGGACAGGAGTTGAGAACCACTGACCTAAATCAGTGTATATGTATTAAAATTGTCTGATATTGATACCAACATAATAGCCATTATCCTACATACTTGCAGGATAGCTGCATTCTAGGCAGAAACAATGACCACATGGACTACTGGCAAACAAAGCAGTATGTGTATGACCAGCATTGACACGTACTGCAATGGAAACCGTTATTTGTCCTCCAGCAAGTCTTGAGTCTGAGAGGGTTTTCAGTGCATCTGATTACTTGTCAATGACCACAGGACATGGTTATCAAGCAACAATTTTGGGAGACTAGCATTCTTAAAAATGAGCCAACATCTCATACCATCTGAGTATCAGGAAGCAGAAACCACACATGACAGTGAAAGCCAGGACAAATATTTTAACAACAGCACAGATGAGGTGGAGGAGGAATGTGAAGAAGGGTTGCCACCATCTACCCAACTTGAGACCACTGCTATGAGAGACCAGTAATGTGTGTCAATAACCTGTGAAGGAGGATAGTGATTTAATGCAAACATGACAATTTATCTCTTGACATCTATATGTGCCAGTGTCACTTAAGGAGGAAGTTAGTGTTGTGGGCAAAGGACAAATGCACTCTGTATGCTAACACATTTTTCAAGGCATTTGTTCCTGTAGGACTCACAGCTTTGACTTTCAGATACTTATTTCTCCACTACAGCCCACAAAAGAAGTAATATTGTAGTGGGAAATGTAGTACTAATAGGAAATATAGACAAATCATTTGGTAAAATAGGTGAAAAGGTGGAAAATTTTGTATTGGCTAAAAGGAGAAAACTTTTGCGAAAAAAAGGGAAAAATAGGCAAGTTTTCACGAAAAGTCAAGCAGGAAATATTCCCCACTTTTCACCCACCCCTACTCTTATGCTCCATAAATATGTGGGCACTAAAAACCCTTCCCAGGCATGAAGAATGCAACCCTCCTGGTTGGATATACCTCTCCATAGTAGATCAACATTGTCAGGATTTACAGATGTATTTAAACCTCAACACTAATTTACTAATTCAGAATGTCTTATGGGAAGGAAGATGAGAGTGGCTAAAAAAGCTTACACTGATAGACATCTTGTGCATTTGCTGGACATTACTCAACTACATGCACACACAATTTTATCTTTTATTTTAACAGTGATTGAGTGAGGGAGTGACAGAGAGTGAGTGTAATCAGGTGTGTCTGTATGGACTTGTGTGAGTGCCTGAGTGTAAATTTGTGTGAGATGGCAGGGAGAGGAGGACAGGGGGAGAGGAGCAGGAGAGGAGGAAGTGGAGGAAGGCATAAGGAGTGGGAGACCAGCTGGGTGGAGGGGTACCCATGGAAGGAGAGGCACACAGAGGCAAGGGACAGAACTGCAGTGGGATGAGGGTAGATGTCAGGAAGGGTCAGCACAGGCAGGACCTGAAAGCCAGAGTTCTGATACATACCAGGCTGGTGCTGATGATGCGAGGCTGAGGGACCCGAAGTACTCCTATAAGGAGAATAGTGTCCTCATCCACAGCATTCTGGAAAGGGAGACTATCCTGTATCCAAGGAAGAGGGTCTGTGGTCTGGGAGCGAAGAAGAAGGCCATCTGGTTTCAAGCCCTCAGCAGGGACAATGCAGTCTCCAGCTGTAAGAGGATCTTGGAGTTGAGCAAGAAATGGTGTGGTGACTGCAAGAGAAGAGTAATGAATAAAAACACCTGAGGCACCAGAGGTTGTCTCCCAGTCAACATCAGCTTCAACCCCTTGGGAGGAGATGCTGAAGCAGAATTTGTCAGCAACTGCTGTTGAGGGGGTTCCTGGAGGATGTGACACTGGCAAGGACAGCTTCCTCCAGACTACCTGTAAGTGCACCATTCCATAACTATATACCACACAAACCCACATACCTAATATGGCCCAACACAGTGCAAGCTGAACATTTGGCCAGCATTGATTCACACAAGTTCACCAACACAGAGCTTAGAGGGTTCAAACAAGGACATAATACTGTACAATGCAAACAGAAATGTGAAGGGTTAAGCAGGACAAATCCTGGCCAAGTCCATGTTTAACCCCCTCCTTGCTGCGTTGATCAAGTATACCCACTGCACACAAACAATGCTCTCCATCGTGTCATATAAATATCTGTTCTGTTCCCCCACAGTGTTACACATGGAGAAACAGGGAGGTCAGCACCTAACCCCTTGAGTGCTAGCGGGATGAGTAATGCATTGGGTGACAATGCATTGAATACCCCCGGCACTCAAAGGGATAACAAAGGACGGACACAATACACCAGAGTAACATTGCCCAGGTCCACAGGAGTCAACTCACACATCACGATTCATCTAATACAAACCGATTGCATGTACGACACATAGGCCTCAAACATAAACAAAGAAGGGAAACAAAACACAGTAGAAATGGTAAGGAGGTATTCCTTTCCATCCCCATTCTTCATGATACATATGATAACCAAAGCTCAACCACTGTGGGTTTCTTACACCAATGTACAATATCTTGTCAAGTTCATCAAACAATGAGAGTCAGGATGGTATTCCATGCATTGCAACGTAACGCATGGGATACCATCTTGGCACTCAAGGGTTCAGATGTCAATTTCATCATCTTGCATCCCTCTTGACATAGCTCAGGTGAATAATCACATCTCATTTACCCACACAGCATCCATGTCTGCAGAACAACAACAGGAGGAGGAGAGTGATGGCTTCTCCCCCAGTGACACAGACCCTGATGAGCTAGGACCGGGCCCAAGCAGGAGGTCATTACCACCACCACATTCGGAGAATAGGCTGCCACCCACCACTGCCACAGAGTGGATGCCTCCTGAGAGTTGGATGCCTCCCACCACCCGTTATTGGATGGTTCCACCAGCACCACTACCACCAGGATGGCACTTGATGTACAGTTGAGTTAGCATCCCACAATATGGGGCATATGGCCACCCATCTGGATAAAGAAACAGCAGGATATCACCTATGACACCACACCCAGGTGGGAAGGAGCCAGATACCAGTGGACACAGCATGACCCATAGCCAGTGGACTATGGACCCTGGGCCTAATTGGTGAGCCACAGCTCCCTCAATCACTGGAGGAGTTCACACCTCCACCACAGACTCAACCAGAGGGCCAACCATCTGTGGCAAGTACAGACTCCATAGATGTGGTGGGGACATAGGCATCCTCAGGGTCCTCACGTGCTGGCTCCCTTAATCTGGCCCTCAACACACCTCACCACAACCAGGAGAATCAGAAAAAGACCTGGAGGAACCCAATACCTAACTGGAAAAGGCAGAAGTTAGCGAGCCATTCCCGACACCTGTAACCAAACCATCTATGGCTACATCCCCTGCCACAGGTAGCCAAACCATGGGGATGGATGCGGAGTGCCTGAGCATTCAGAGGAGGTACTTGAGGAGGTTGGAGAGAGATGTGCATGCAATCAAATCACAGCAGGGAATCCCGCCAGTTCAGGACAGGAAAGATGGATGTGCTTGGTCAGATGCTGGTGGAAATGCAGGAAACTGATTTCAGGGAGAACCTGCGGATGGAGAGGGTGCAACAATGCATGGAGGTGTCAACCACAACAACCTCTCCCACTTGTGTGACCCCTACACCAACCCCAAGAAAGACTAGAGTCAAAAGATAGTCTGTGAGGGCATCCACCCCTCCCATTTATGTCTGTAAATGTTTCTGGTTCTAACAGGGGGCAGACATGTCTATAATGCATTGCAAAGCAATGCAGTGAACACAGCTCTTACACATATTACTTGGTTGTAAGGTGTTTGAGCAAGGGTAAGCACACACAGCACATATGCTGCTGTTCAATTTGAACTCAAAATCCACCTAGCACAGCAAAACAACATGAAGGTGTTGTTTGTCCATGTTGTTGGTTGAAGTTGAACAACTTACACCTACGCCTTAGCACACGATATGCCAGACTGTCCCCGTTTAGTTTTATCCACTGCTAGTAATTTATGGTTAATTACTGAAATAAATGTCTTTGGCTATAGGACAGGAGCATGACGAAGCCAATCGTCAGGTCAATTGATTACACTATGCAGGGAGAACATAATTTCCTTGCATCACTACATTTCACACTCCATTCATGGTCCCCATTTCATTAATAGACCACTAAGATTAGGGGCATACCTTCACAAATATAATGGATACATAACTCATAACTATTGTTCTAACTGAAGTAATGGCTAATCCAACATCAAAATCAACAGATATGTTTTGATATTTAACAGTGCATTAAAGCATAAACATGTTTGTATTGTACCAAAATGCGTTGAAGACTCCTAAAAGCACTCAAAGGATACCTTTAACATAAAAACAGCCTACTGAAAAAAATAAGTTGAGCTACTCATACGTTCTCCAAAAGGTCTTTGAATTCTGAAGAAGAGCAATATTGCTGTATAGGTTTTCCGTCTTAGATCCTAGGCAACTCATACACATATACCTGAGCAGTTTTTGAATATGTTAAAGGTTTTGCTAACAACTTCAAGTATCACATTGAAAAAACATCAAGAAGTGATCTTCATGGACATGGAATCAATGTTTCACTAGGGTCACGTGGACATTCTACTGTTCCATGATGGGTCATTTTGTGGATGCCTGTGGGAAAGGATGAGCGGATTTCCTTTTTTCCTCTTCTTGTCTCTTTTTCTAATCATTATTATTCTCTCAACTATCTCAAACATCACATTTTTTGATACTCAGATTTTCTCAGGTCATTATACTTTTCAAAGCATCCTTTGTAAAAATGCCACATTTTATCTTTTATTATGCTGCATCATATATATACTGAGCTTTATTGTGCTTTATGATCCAACAAGTTTTTGACCTCTTATGATTTTATCTCCTTTCTGGATTCTGCATAATCTAGTTCCTATATTCTTTCTTTCTACAATAAGAATTATTAGAAAAAGAATAATGTAAAATGTCAATCTAATATCATCATAATTACAAATCATTTACAAAGTCCTATTTTTAAAAAGAGCCTAATAGCTTATTAAAGATCCACCAGGGACTTCAAAGTTCTTCAAACCATTTAGATGTGCTTTAAAACAAACCGTTTGAAAATGTTATGTTCTACAGGCAGCCATTAATAACCATTAGGGAAGAAAAATTCATAGAGCTAAGATACCATAATAAACATGTTACTATATAACCAGTACTCTGTTTCAAAGTGTAAATGCTTTCCATTGTATTTTGTCTCTTGCAGCATACTGAGGAGCACCTGCCTGTTTCTCAACTCTTATCCAGCAAATCACTATTAATTTATGAATTTCCTCTCCCCTTACTACTTTCTATTCTACTAGTCAACTTGCTATCTGGTGATATGTTTTATTTCTCCTTATCCTTTTCCTCCCCTTCCCTCTTTGCTCTCATTGATTACCTTCTCTCAACTGTCATTCCTTTCCCTGTAGCTCCTGAAACACTAACCTTTACTTCCCATATTGCTTTCTCTTGCACTGCTCAGCAACTTCTCACTTCCTATAACTTAATTTCCCTTTAGTCTCTATAATTCCCCTCATCCCTCTATCATTCCCACATTAGGCCATTGTTGTCCAAAAGCCAATCTTTGTTCTCTTCCTTACTAATTCTCTGTCATCTCAAGAAATACCCCCTTATCACATGTTTGCCTACTCTGCAACCCCAATTCTCACATTTCACTATTATTCTCCAATTTAACATTTCCACATAATCTCTTTCCCTCAGTCATCCCTTTTATTAAGCTACTCCAATTTTCTGGTACATTTAATTTCTTCTTGTCCTTTGCTCTAGCTCTCTTCTCTCTTCACAATAATTTCTCTTTATATTACCTTCATTTGGCTGATTCGTGTTTCAACTTTTTGCTTTCAAAACTTTTTGTCATACCTTTCATCTCAAAATGTTTTTTTCTCACCCCTTTAATTTTTTCTCTCCCCAGTCACATTACCTTATCCAGATAGATAATATAAATAAATATTTGATGGGACTTGTAGGACACATGGGTAGAGGTTATAAGTATAATGAATAAAAAAAATACAAAAACACTACATTTTACAATCATCTCAGAATCTGTAAAATATAATTAATTAAAATTGTGAAAAGTAACGGTACCAAATAACTGTAACCTAAAAAGGTCAGCTTATTAACCATAACCACCTTTACTGCTAAGCACTAGCCAACTTTACAATGTCCCACCTTGACTCAACACACTAACATAAGATATCTATTTTTTCACACTGCTGACACATTATCTGGTCATAAAGATTCAAAATAATTTACATGAAAAATGACAGATAAAAGACCATGGCAACTTGTATAACTGATCAAATTGCTTCCTCTGACAATTGCTGTGGTCAACTGAATAATACCTTATAGAAACATTCTACTCTCTCAAACCAGAAGTAAAATTCATTAGTTTCTTGATGTTACCCAAGAAGTATGGTGCTCTGGAAAAATCTTTATGAATATACCATTGCCTTTCAGATAAGGGAGTGGGTGATCCTTCAGAAAATACTGTGTAATGTGCTGCAAGGGAACAGCAGAGTAAGTTCTGGGATATAAGCGTCGTTCTGTAAGCTAAACCTCCTGCAGCAAGGTTAACAGACTCACAATCTCCTAGTAAGTTGATGAAAGAAACTTCAGTCAGTTCAATGATCTAGCAAGCAGCTTGGATCCTGTTACTTCTGCGAAAAAGAGAACATATTGTCCTACGCTGAAAGCAAGAGCAAATTGTACCTAAAGACTGTACCAGGACCTGAAAAGTACTTGGGAGTTCAACATATTGCAGGTCCTAGTATTGCTTAAAAACCTTAATCCTTCAGGGTTAACAGCAATACCATTCAAACAAAATGAAATATTTCCTTATGGAATGAAGCATGATAAACATAGCATCAAATTAGCAGCTATGTGTTTACTCCTGTTACAGTATATCTCAGTATATGTGTTAGTGTTAAAAATGAAATGCTCACTTATCATGTTGTCTTCACCTCTAATTTAAACTATGTCTTATGACTCACATCTAGTTTATTTGGTCTATATTTGTATTGCACATTATTTACTTAGTATATCTATAACTTAATAAAATGGAATTTGACCAAAGAATGGATATTCGGCTGCATGGCTTTCAAGTTTCACATTTTTAACAGTAACATTAGACATCTGACTAAATGAAATATCCTTCATATTTTTTCAGGAACATGAACAATAAAATCTTACTATATAACATATGAAATATTAATCATTGAAAAATGTGTAATTGTATAGATTAAAATACAGATGGAAATAATACTAATGATTGTTTATGTCTATGGCAAATATTCTGTGATTTATTGTGCTTTATCATACCTACTTGTCTCCATATGAATGGTTCTTAACATTTTTTTTTTTAATCTTTTTTTAAACTCTCAACACTTTGAGTACATTACATAGTAATACTTCCCACACCTCTGGCTCTTGAAAGGTTGTCATTCCTTTTCTCCACCATAACATATCATGCCAGGCCATAGAGGCTGATGAGCCTAGATAAGGACAGAGCTCCCGTACCCAGCCTCCTGAAAAGTAGGAGGAACACTGTAGTTTTCTTGATTCCCTTTTCTCCAAAGGAGGGTCTATGAATACAAATACTCCAGCCTTTATTTTTTTTAGTTATCCTCTAAAGAGTGTGCTAAAGGCCCAACAGTTAGTTTATTTCAAATAACATCTATGGCTCCTGATGCATATTGGACAAGCTGCCATATTATTTTGTAGAAAACAGATGATTTAGAGAACTGATCTCATGTGTAGCTCCTCGCTGGGATATCTCAAGTTGCAGTTATTTTTCCAGTATGACTGTCCCAGAATTGTACAAGCAGCTGGTTAGTGTGCTGGGCATGGGTTGATGCCTTATCATGGCGGGAGTGTTTGCTTGTGTAATTGAAGCCAAGAATTATGCCATTGGGAGCATGAGCATAGGGTCACCTAAGGTTTCAAAGTTATGAAACCAGATTAAATTGATCCAGAATCTGCCAACCCAAACTGTGGCAGATTGTGGTTCATTCCATCAGCATAGCTTCACAAAAGAAACTAAGTCCCTCATTCTAGGAGTCTTTCAAGCTGCTTCCTATGGCAGTGGGAAGACCAGCTCAGTGACAAAGGGTTCTATGAATTAACGGGTTCTATCAGGCTGCCTTTGGTTTTTAGACATTGGAATGCTTAACATTCAATCTTTGAGTACGGTTTCATTCTTTGAGAGTGAAATAAATAACATCAATTGGGACATTATTAGCTTATTTGCGACTCATAAAAAAGATGAAGATTCAGGGAAATTAGAAGGTGGGCACTGGCTATACTATAAAGGAACCAATGATGGATGATGTGGAGGAATCATATTCTTGATTAACAACAGACTCAGTCATAAAAGTCATCAAACTAAACAGTCGCTATGTTCTTCCAGTCATTTAGGTTTTTGCCCTTACAATAGCCACAGTGATGATGAAGATGAAGAATTTTATGGTGATTTATTATGCCCTACAAACAGGACAATTGTCACTAAAAATTTATAATGGGAGATTTCAATGCAAGAATTGGTCAAATCCAAAATGGTGAAAAATAGGTCAGACCTCATGGAACTGGGCAAACAGATGATGGAGGCAACTAAAATTTGTACACCATGAATTCACTCTACAGGATAAAAGCCCAGAGAAAATAGACATGGAAAAGCCCTAATGGTAACACAAGTGAAATAGACTTCATAATTGCTAATAATAAAACTATATTCACTGATATAGTCTTAAATTGTTTTAATGTTGCAAGTGACCATTGTCTAGTGAAAGCAAAAAACAAAACTGACTGCCAGTAAGAAAGAAAAAATTCTCAACTCAACAAACATGAAGCTCATCACTATCCAGTGAATTTCAGTGTTCTGTAATACATTCCAGACACAGACATTTCAACACAAAATGAAAAAGATATTGAGACTATCTTAGACACTGCCCATGCCCTTGCACTTGCAAATATCAAAGAAACAGTTCCCATGATGAAAAAGCAAGAAGAAATTAGGCAAAATGACAATATTAGAAACGGGGTAGACTAAGTAGGAATGTGCACGACCATAAGGAAGAGCATAAAAGAAGAAATGTGCAAATTCAGTGTTGAGCTCATCAAAAGTACACTGGAAGAAAATCAATGGCTAAATAAATCAAAACTAAATATGGTCACACATAGGAGCCAAACGTTTCAAGATGGTACAATAACAAAAACTGAACAACAAACAGTAAGAATAATTTTATTCAATTCTTTATAATAACGAAGAACAACAACTGAATGCAGTGTCAGAAGTAGAAGCTGCAATAAAACCAATGTAAAATGGCAAAACAGTTGGACCTGATAAAGTTACTGTTGAAATGTTGAAAGCTGGAGGTCAACCCTTATTCAAAGCCCTAGCTAAACTGTTTTCAAAATGCCTGCTAGTTAGCAGAGTGCCTGAAACATGGAATAATGCAGCAGTCATCCTATTGCACAAAAAAGGCTTTGTGGGTTTGGACCTGCATGCACAAAGTGGCATGCTGATGGTATGGGCTATTGTGCTGCTGTCTTTTAATAATACTTCCAGAACCACAGCAATCCTTGAAAAATAACTGCAGCGTTGGATATGACAGTGAGGTGCAAAACATGATATCAGTTCTTTAAAACCTCAGTTTTTGACAAATGAATTAGGCAGCATGTCAACTGCCAACATTTTAACAACGGTGCCATTCCACAGGAGTACTTTGTCATTAGTTTTGGGATGTTTGTGACTCCTTCCCAATAACTCAGTAAGTGTGGATTAGCAGGACAAAGCTGAAGAACTCTGTAACTATATTGCTTCTCTCTGTTCATATAGAAAGTCCTGAACTGGTGTATTTATGCTCTTTTGGTAACTGACAGAGACTGGAGTGAAATTATCTTCCAACCTTTAGTCACACTTAACAGTTTCTTTTTTTTTCTCCATACTTTCACATATAAGGTAATGTATAATTCTAAGACCTGCAGTACTTCAGCTTTTATAATATTTTCTTTAATAGTGCTGCTTTTAACCCTTTCAGTGCCATAGGGGCATGCAATGCACATCCCTATGCCACTGAAAGGGTTAAAGGAAGGCAGGTGATGTCTGTGTTCTTTAACAGAGACAGAAAAATGTCCTGTGGCGTCATAAGGAGCTAAAGGGAGATTCCAACATCGCCAACCTCAGGTAGGTGATGCTGAGACTGTAAATTCTGTCAGCAAAGGCAGCTATCAGAGTTTAATGTATGTGGCAAAGTGTCACATTAACATACAAACACATTCACATGAATACGAAAATTGCTAATTATCCTGCATTTCCATATGGAAATGAGCCCTTGTTGATGTGTTAAAATACAACATCGTAAACCTGTTGAACACATGGAAGATTGATGGCGATGGCTATCATGTTAGTTAGACACTTTAGCTGATGTGCCTTACACACAGATCTGGCACAAAGTTTCCATCCAGAGCCCTTATTGAACCTTTGTGTATCTCGTTCAATTTAGTTTTACTTTTCCCTTAGAAGGATTTTCACAACATTCGCTATTACTTTCAGAACAGGTAGACTTGTTTGTCTCACTGTCAGATGCAACGGTTGAACTAGAGGAAAGTAGAATTTTAAATGAAGGTTTATCTTTTTGCACCCATTAGGGGACCTAATAGGTTTACTGTATTTGTAGATATTCACAAATCTATTACACTTAAAAGATTATTTGCTACGCGGAGCAAATAATTAGTTATGCTATATCAGACCTATACAGTATTAGACATTTGGAAATGTTAAAATATGTCACTACAGAAGTAGATTCTTTTGGATTCTTCCATAACACATTGAAACCTAAATCTACTTCTTATCTGGGTAATTCACAAAGTGAGCATATTAAGGGCTAGATTTAAAGGCAGCCTTTAGCAAAAAAAAAAAAAAAACCACTACCTGGTGCATTAAGGTGTATCTAGCAATTTAAAGATCCATCTAAAGAACAGCTAACGGCAGTTTGATAATCCATACGGTCAATACAATGACGTGCATTGAGACGCATGGTACAAGAATCCCCAGAGCCATTTAAAGGATTGCAGTACTGTTAAAGGGATAGTAATACTTCGTTTTAACTTTATTTCATTTTGTAGGCATTAAAAAAACATGAAGAATGATATAAGTCTTATATCTCAAACCTTTATGGTTTAAGAGATATTCACAAGCAAAGTTTCCCCTCTCGCCCCTTTTACCTAGTGTAAGCCATCTCTTCTCAGATGTGGAATCTGGTTGTAAGACCAGACAGATAACAAAAGGGGACACTCTTATTCCTATGAAAACAATGAAAGCCCTGCCCCCCTTGACAAGCTTTTCAGGTTTTTCCCTTATCTTAATTGAAGATTGTCCCTCTCTGAAATCTACCTGGGCACCTCCCTTCTGCTCTGGCTGAGCAGTGTTACATCAGTAAAAGGGGCAGGAGGGGGACACTTTGTCATTGAATTACTCTTGAACTATAACTCTGACAGAATTGAAATAACACTCTCCAAAGTCCAAATACTATGATGATTAATTAGAGCTGCTTTTATTATGAAACATTACTATCCCTTTAACAGCTGAAAAAAAGATACACTTAGCAGACAAAAGTTAAGACCCAGTTTTCGTAGCCGTTAGACACTTAATGGGCAAAAAAAACACCCGTTCCATAGGAAAACAGACAAACTGCTTACCGCACAAGCATGTAAATGGCAAAATTAACCTGTGCAATGCCAAAAGAACACAAAAACATGTCCAGACACCACAACTCACTGTTACACACAACAACAAGCAACACCACAGGGACAAGGACTTCCAAAAAAACACCAACTCAAAATCGCACGGAACAATGGAGGTTATCACACAACACGGACACCTGCAAATACAAAACAAGCTCACCTGGGCAACATCACTGCACGATCCAGACACAACCTGCACCCCACAACTTCACACACACAACTGGCAGAGACATACCAATCACAACACACCACATTTTAAAACACACACACACCTGCAAACACTTACCTGGACAATAAACAACTTCCCACTGGTCAGCACTCACCTCATCACCACACCTACACAACGCCCTAGCACGTACTTAAAGGGATAACTCACCACACTCACTTGTGGCTTGTTTTCCACTCAGGGAGAGAGAGAGAGATAGAGAGAGATAGAGAAAGATAGAGAGAGATAGAAAGAGAACAATAAGTATGTTGGGATACTTATTGATGAGAAGACTGCAGAGAAGGTGTGCAAGGGAGAGAGCTAGGGAACACAGCAAGCCCCAGGCACACCTGATCAACAGCCTACACCTGTTGCGAGTGAGGAGGCTCTTGCTCAACAGCCACACAGGAGCCCATCACCACCTGGAGGACAGCACCTGCCTGCAGATTCACAGCTGCAGCAACAGGATGCTCCCCAGCTGCCACAGGGACCCCTGCAGCAGCGGAGGATGTATAGACGACCACCAAGGCCCAGGGTATACCACTCAAGGGTCACTCTCTTTGGACTGACCAATGACCAGGTGATTGATCGCTACAGGTTGAGGGTGCACAGCATCATTGACTTGTATGAGTTCATCAAGGATCAGGTGGATCCGATCTATATCCACAACCATGCCCTCACTGGCCTGCAAAAACTCCTGTGTTCCATACAATTCATGGCAAGTGACACCTTCCAGTCCACTGAGGGTTACACATCTGGTATGTCACAGGCCACATTCTCCAGAGTGCTGGCCCAGGTCTTGCCAGCCCTCAAAAGCAAGGCCAGTACCTACATACATTTCCCCACCACCGACATGGAGTGGATACATCTCAAGCAGAGCTTTTACGCAAGGGGACGCATGCCCAGGATCATGGGTGCTATAAATTGCACCCATGTCCGTATCAAAGCACCAGCACGTGACGCACAGCTATTCATCAACATGAAGAACTTCCACTCCATGAACGTGCAGATGGTATGTGACAGCAATATGAGGACCATGAATGTCTGTGCAAAATATCCTGGCAGCTCTCATGATTCGTACATCCTCCAAAACTCCTCAGTCCACAGAGACTTCAGGAATGGAACTTATACAGGGGGATGGCTTCTGGGTGAGTTCACAATACTAAATCACACCACATTCACAGGTGTACACACAACAATTCCAAAACCATCTTCCATTCCCATCTCCACGTTGACATAGATACCTCAAGGATATCAAACACACCCCCAGGAGAACCAAGGTACAACACATAACCCATGTTCAGCATCTTACAGGGCTTGATTCACAGCAACTAACGTGACTTGCCATGATCATAGCCAGAGCAACCATGGTAGCCTTGTAGTGAAAGAGTGTAATCCAAAGCAATACACTGGATAACATTCTGTCACATCAGGGGTTAAAGGGCCATTAGGGTCAACATGGGACCTGTAGTTTGCTAGAGCTGGGAAGAGCAGCAGAGGGATGGATCTACAGTGGTATTGTTATGCAACATATAGGTCATGAAACGTGGATCAGATCTCCAGGGACACCATGCTGACCTGTGAGTATGTAGTGATATGTGCCCCTGACATGAATACACACATCAACAAATATGGCATAATAGTTCCATGAAACAAATACAATTGGGCTGCCACTGTCACTCTCACAGTGGCAGCCCAAATACATCAGTTTCGTGGAGCTCTCAGAACATACTTGCTGATGTGTATTCATGTCAGGGGCACATATCTCTAGGGCTGCTTCATATTTCCTTAGTTCTCTACATAATGGGTTACAGACAAGTAAACAACACATTACAAAGCAATGGTTTGTGTATTCACCTTTAACAAAAAAGATTGAGGGGATTATGAAGTTGAACTTGTTGCATGATGATCAGTTTGAGGGTGCTGCACCAAATCATGTCCTCTTGTCCCACAGGCATCCATAGCACGATCCATCCTTGGACAGAAGATCTTACATGTGACTGGACTGATGTCTTGACAACACTTCTATGAAGCTCACCCCTTGGTGTTTTAGTGTTTTTGTTGGTGATGCAATGTTTGACCTGATGTTCACAGCAACCTCTACTGGAACATTCCCATATAGATGCAGAAAACACAAATTCATGTGTGTACTAACATCCAGGTATCAAACCTGTACAGTTAGAATGTTCATCTACAGAGTTGTCAAACCCTGTGGACAAAACATGAGCAGGACAGTAGTGTTTCTAAAGTATTTAGATTTAGTTTCAAAGTACATTTAATGTGCTCATACAAGTGTTTAATGCATATAGGCAATATACCCAGAAAACACATGTACGTTCTAATGTACTTTGAGACACATTAAAGAAGAACCATCACTATTCAATCTGTGTCTGTATGAAGAAATGTTGGCCTACACATGTATCAATGTGTAACCACACTCAAGGCTAGAATATCCCCCATACATAGCATGACCCACTTCACAGGAGTCCACTACCTGTTTGCCAGTGAGTAGACTCTGTGATGTATTCATGCAAACAGATGATGGCAGTGATACACTAATGTGTGTTGGGAGTGATTAAGAGGTGATACAGGGGAAATACTTCCACAGTGATTTCATGTCCATGGTTTCTGTGTTGCTCAATATAATCAATGATCTGAGATTGCTTTAGTTTGACATATCTCAAAACATGGGCTACATCAACAAACAACCAGACTAAGTGGACAAGTGTTATCACTGGGGAAATGTGTTACAACCTTAGAAAAGCAACAACACAACTTACTAGATAACCCAATGCTCACTCCAGGATTTCAATGTGTGTGCGTCACATTGAAATCCTATGATGAACATTGGGTTTCCCAGTAAGTCAGTTTCACAATAACAGTGTGAATCAAAGTCTATTTTGCTGTATGTTCCATCTGTCCTGCTTGTTAGTTCTCTGTTAAGTCAAATAGCTGTTTGTTTGGTTAACCCCTTAAACACAACAATTGATATCAGTCATTTGACCACACGGAGGCTCTTCAGCAGAGCCAGAATTTACCCATTTGGAGATGAATACTTCACTGGAATGGTCCACAGAGTGTGCTTGCAGGGGGTAGGAGGGATAGGACTAACATCGATCCACATGTTTTTACAATGCCTACAATATTACATCAAGGGGAAATTAACCATTGCCATTCCGTGCGAGGGACACAGAAAGGAAAATGATCTTATATGTATGTGGATATGTACCTTTCATATGGGTACAAACATATCCTTACTAGATATGAACCCAGAGATCAGTTCAGTACATGCGATTGACTTACTGCCTATATATGTGCACCCATCACAAAATAACTTTTATTGATATCATCAATATAAACATTCCTCATATATCCCATCTAAGTAAGGTGGACTATACTAGATATGTGTATTATGATGATATCAATAAGTTAGTTTGTGATGGGTGCACATATATGGGCAGTAAGGCAATCAAATGTACTTATCTGATCTCTGAGTTGACATCTTGTCGGGACATATTTGTACCCATTTGAAAGGTACATATCTACATACATATCTGACCATTTTTTTTTGTGTACATATCTTTTTTGAACAGATCTGCAGTGTGATTCAAGTGTTATTTATACCTATGTTATCAGTTAATCCCGTACAATGCAAGATATTGTATGATTTTACATGTAACTCTCTGGTTGTCATGATGATATCCTATGCATTGCATTGTGATGCATGGGATACCACCCTGGCAAGCAGAGATTGTTGAACTTGGAGGGGGCGGAGCGATCTGCCAAGCAAGATGGACGTGTTTAGCTCAGCTCCGTAGTTATGATCCTGAATTGGACCTATTTTCATCCTTTCTCTGCCTAATTTTTGCTCCCTACCTTATGGTAGCACTGCCTTAGCTAGCTGAGGGATTGGTTACTTGAATCCCCGAGATCGGAGGATATTCTCCTCGTATTATTTGGACCAGATGCCACAGCAGATCAATATGGCGGGGGGTGTTTGGCCTATGGTATGCCTCTCGCTAGATGATTTGTCTAACCTCCCGTCAAAGATGGACTTTAAAGAATTTCTGGCCGAGGTCTTGGCACCTGTAAAAGAGGAATTTGCGGCTATACACAGTGAGATTGTGCATCCGGGGCCCGACGGCATGACGGGGGTGCCGAAGGCAGAATTTTTCACTCACTATGTTACAGCTAGTCTCCGGGATTTTCATATTACAGCAGGTGACATGATGGAAGAGGTTATACCGCTGCAGCCCGACCATCTGCAAATGCAGAAGATGGATTCACCGAAAGCAGTGGGGCAATTTATGATCCTCCGCAGTGATGCAGATCTTGCAAGCATGGATGAATATCGCAGAGTTCAAGGCCCATATAGTGTTATTTGTAAGCCCATGGAGGACGGCAGAGGACTGAAGACGTGTCCGAACATGATTACTTCGGGGACAGACTCACTTCTTTCACTTGCTGTGGCTAAAGATTTATGTGCTGTGATGGCCTACCCATGGGACCAGGGATCTACTTACACCACTTGATTTTGGAGATCTGTTCGGACGCTGCTTACCTGTTGGACTTGCTTGCTGATTCTCCAATATACTGATAACTCGTCGAGGAATTCTTTCCGCTACGTTTAACGGGACTTGGATTTTCTGTTCTCTTTCCTGAGACATTCCTGCTGCACGTGCGTTTCGGCCTCCGCATGCACGGCCCCCTTCCTTGGGCCCAGGGAGGGTAGCCTCTGATATTCTGCTGACTTATTTTGTACTGTTATACTCAGTATGCAGGGGTTGTGATGTGTTTATATGTCCAGACTCCTAACAGTTCACAATACGTATTTTTACATATTGCTATTCTTTGTACTGGGTGTGTGTGGACTCGCCGGTGCCGCTTCCGATCCAGCGCGCGGGTCGGGATCGGCTCCGGGGACTCTTGCACTATGGGGAATTATGCATTTGTGCTATATTTTCTCAGACCTTGGGGGATGTTGCACTTCTACTAGGATTTGAGTGATCCCGAGTTCAGTTGGTTTTTTTGTATTCCTGTGGCTGTCCACAATGTGTATTATTACTTATGTCCATTATGACTTCATATGTGGTCCAAATGCCTTTGTTTAGCAAGCATTGTATACTTGGATACGCATTCTGTAAGCAACGCTCTTCTATATTTTTTGAGCTTTCTATTGTGACCCTATCCTTCCACCTTTGCCTATTTTGTATTGTTTTTCTGAGGCGTATACCTCTTCCGTACGGATTCCGTTTAAATAGCTCGACATACTACTGACTACGCTTTTTGGCCCGCCCCTTTTGCTGCATGTTATAGGCCCTGCCCCGCAGCTTCTATGCACTTACCAAGTGTTGCAGCCTCTACTCTAACTGTGATTATCATCTAGTCTTCAGCTAAACGCATGTTTATTCCTTTTTATTATTATAGCACTTGGGATGGAGGCCGCAGATTTTGTACTGTGTCCATCTATACTTACATTGATATCCTAGATCCTCCCCCCCCCCGGGCCATTGGCCATTACGTGCTTGTTACACAGAGGTTCAGGTTCTATTGACCTGTGCTCTCTGTACACGATTTATATTCCCTTTTCTTTCTCTACCCTTATTTCTTTTCATTGTTTTCCTACTATACTATTCTTCATAGCCCTTTGCCGCCTTTCTTGTCTGTTTTTTACTCTCCCTTCCACTATCTGTTCTACGTATTACTTACGTTTTCCTTTTCCTTTCCTTCTACTCATTCATGTTTCTGTTATCCAGATCTCAGAGAACCCTGGATCTGATGCCTGACTTGTAAAGAAGTATTGCTTATAATATTTTAATACATGTGTATTTTTAGATTTCCAGTGTCATTTATGACTTTATGTATTAAGCATTACCCATGTCATCTTATAATTGGATTTGTTACTCATGTCTGTTCTTTTCACTGCATTCCATGCTTATAACCTTTTATTGTCTTGATATTGGATGTCATTTGCCATATCTTGTTATATTATTTTTTCTCTCTCCAATAAAGCTTTTGAAAAAAAAAAAAAAAAGAGATTGTTGAACTTGACAGCATCCTGTCCATGAGGTCCAGTTCAATCCTGAAGGGCAACAATCAAGCCAGTAGTGAAGGATATCTTTGATTGAGGCCTGTTTTTTTCCTGGATGAGCCCATCCATCCTTCTGAGTGAGGCAGCCATACTGAATCATAGATATACATCATTCATGGCCTGTTGGTGACCAAACTACAATGATTCATATTTGGTTCCCATATGTATCCTGCTAATAGTGGCTGGTGTACTATCCATCCATGGCATCAGCACTACTGAGGATCCATATGTGAATCAAAAGTGAGTTATGTAATTTCAAGTTAGAGTAAATGATTGCAATCACAACACCAAGGCCTACTTTTATCACCTTTAATTCTGTGGAATTCTGTTCGGCCTGTGTGTTGCACATACAACCAGTTATTCTCAGTGACACTGTGATGTGTGACCTGATCCATCCTTTTTGGAATTCAGTAAGAGGTGAAGAAGACCTGATGAACTGAACATGATGCTGAGTTCTCCAGTGATGTAATTTCCCCATGTCCAGTGTTTTCTATGGAGTCCATACAATAGAACTTAGCAACTTGATTCCTGTTATTGAATGGTTTCCATAGACTAACATTGGGATTGTCGAAGTGAGGGTATGTAAGTGTTAATTTCTCTCCATCATCGTTTTTTCACCGCTTAGTGAATGTCCCCTGTGTAACGTAATTGTTAGCCTATCGACTTGTGTTTTTTTTCTGGTTAACCCTTTGAGTACTGGAGGGGTTGCCAAAGCATTGTTGAGTGATGCATTGATAATCCCTCTAGCACTAAAGGGGTTATGTGCTGGTTTCCCTGTGGGTACATGGGTTACATAGTATAGAAGCAGTTCTGCTGTTTAACATACAACACTTTTATGAGCATGGTTTGTATGTATTGTGTGTGAACAGCACAGAAACATGAGGGTTAACCAGGGAGTTGGACAGGTTTGGTTCTGTTTGAACCTGGACGTTTGTCCTTGTCTTGTGTCCTGTTGGAGCCTTCAGGGTGCTGTGTTGGTGCAGATATGCAGATGAATAATGGGCATATGTTGGGATGTGACTGTGTTTGATTGTCTTGGTTGTGTGGGTTGATGTGGTGTGTGGTTATGTGATGGCGCACTTACTGGTGGTGTGGAGGCTCCTCTCTTCATCAGAGTCCGATTCTCCAGGGACCCCCTCAACCAGTGTGGAGGACATGGTCTGACACAGCATCGCCTCCCAGCGGTTGAACGTGATGTCTGCCGGTGGACCACCTCCGGTGCCTCGGACCTGCAGGGCGGCATCCCCCATCTTCTTCTTGACCAGCCTTTTGCAGTCACCCCATCTCTTTTTGATGGAATGCACGTCCCGTCTGCAACTGGCCACCGCATTGACTCAGCTGCAGATTTGGTTCCAGGCGACCTTCCTCTCGCAGCCAGGCCAGGGACCCTCTCCTTCGGGAACAGGATGGTCTCCCTCTCCAGCACAGCCTCCACAAGGGCCCTGTTCTCCTCCTCGGTGTCCTCCTCAGCTCCAGCCTGCGAGAAGTCAGACCCAGAGTGCCCTGCCTGCGCTGCCCCCGTCTGTGTGTGGTGGTCCCCACCATTTTCCCCTTGTCCCACTTCAGGTTCTGTCCCTGTTCTCTGTGTGCCTGCTCTTCTGGGACGGCTCCCCCTCCGCCCTGTGGATCTCCCTCTCCCACCCCTACTCTCAAAAGGGAAGACCTGATCTCCTTCCTCCTCCTCCACTACTCTCCCCATCCCTCTTTCCTGTCCTCCTCTCCTGGCCATCACTCACCCACTCACCCAGACACTCCCACAGGCCCTCATAGACACAATCAATCCCACTCACTCTCTGTCATACTCTTTCACTCACAGATTCACACTGTCAAAATAAAGTTTAAAAAATGTGTAAAAGACTATGCGTGTGTATGTGTTTGTGTTTGTATGGGTGTATGTGCTATGTGCAAAAGTGTGCTATGTGTGTATTTAAATGTAAATCTTGCCTATCCAAAATTCTTCTACCTTACTCCTCTGTATGCCTCTTTCTCTCTCTCTCTCTCTCCCCCTCTCTCTAAATGCTATCCTCCGCTCCTGGGTCCTGTGATCTAGCTCATCAAAACTGGAAACACTGACAAGGTGTGACCGTTATTTTGGGGTATATATAGGTGTATTTGAACATTTTTGCTACTTTGGGGACTTGGGATTGGCTGTAGGTTTGAGTTTTGTTTGTGCATCTATCAGGGTTGCTAGACAACGCCAGCCGTAATGTTTAATTTTGACTTAAGTTGTGTTTTAACGGGTGTTTGGGATGCACTGTGATGCGAAAACAGGTGCGACGCAGGTTTTCGTGTTACATGTTTTTGTTGTGCCTACACTCGATAGCTATTCTTGTAGAGTTACTTTTAAATCCGCTGTAAATCATGTATTATTTGCGGCCAATGTGCCTTTTTTACTTAGCGGCTGGTTTAACGGCTGCCTTTAAAGCTACACCTAAAGCCTTTACTCAACTGATAAATAGGGATATTGAATGAATGTGTCAACAACCTCCACCCTAAAAAGTGCAATTTAAATAAGCAAAGGAAACAAACACTCATTTCCCTTCAGAACAAGATTGTTAGAAGACAAACAGATAAGGGTGGAGGTATCTGTATTCAGAATACAGAAGATTATCTTAAGGAAGCTCATCAATTCTTGGGAGAAGTAAATATATGTAAGAAAAAACTTCCCAAAGATCCCACTATACACTCAGATCCTTAACGTTTCCTGCTTTGAAAGATAAAATCAATAGTAAAGTTGAATATAAGGTTTTATTGGATGAATCACCTATTATTACAATTTATTACCACATACCTAAACTTCTAATCCAGGTAGACATGTAATTTGAGGGATTTATTCCCTACTCAGCCATCTATCTCAATACATAGAGCAATTTTTCCAATCTTTAGGTAAATCTTAAAGAAACCCTTCACTTATTACAACAAATGCAGAAGTTTAGTGGGGAATCCCATATCTTATGTGCAACATGTGGTGTGAGCATCCTGTAAACAAGTATACCCCATAGTCAAGAATTACAGACTGATTCAGAAACTCTTTTGGCTCATGGTGCACTGCTTATAAAACAAATTACTTCTATTGTATTGTACAAAGTGTATATTAAATCACAATTTGAAGGGGGTTTTTACTTAAAGACATCAGATGTAGCTATGAGATTTATAATTGCACCTTCATTTGCAAATATCTGTGTGACTAATTGGGAATGTAAGTTAATTTATGATAACAAACCTTTTAAAAACACAGTATATATTACAGAAGATACATATATGATCTTTTATTCATATGGGATATAAGGAAGAATTTACAGTTTTTATGAATAATGATACATTCAATTTACTCATAATTTGCAGATTGATCATTTAGTTTTTAGATCCTATTTTAGACCACAAAGAAGGTAAAGTGGTTTCCTCCAATTTTGTAAACATGTGGATAGCAATAGCTATATTCATGTCCATAGTGGACATTATAGAAATAGGATTAAAAAATATTCTTTAAAGCCAATTTCAGTGCATTAGAAGAAATTGTAGTAGTGAATCAAATTTTGAAGAAAATGTTTTGACTCAGAAATAATCAAAAAACGTTGTGATAGGTAATTTATACAGACAAGAATTAATAAATATAAAGATAAAGAAAATAATAATTTATTATTATTATTTATCACTACATATAACCAAAAGGCTCCATATATAAAACATCAAATAGAGATGTGGAATGTGATGATTATGATGACCTGGCCCCCAGATCCTTTCCCCTTGGGGAAGTTTGTCCCCCTTGACGCAACTGGCTCTGCTCAAAAGAGGACTTACACTGTCATCATGATGATGAGGATTGACCACCCTGTTCACCATGGCAAAGGGAAGAGCCACCTGGGAGGAGCCTCCATGTCCAAAAGGGAAGGGGAGACACTGTCCCATTCTCCTCATCATCTCCTTCATCTATTAAATTGAAGTGATGTGGTAAAGCTAAGGAGATTGACTTTAGTAGAGGGTGGAGACAATGCAGCAAATGGGACAGTCTATCCACTCCCCTCCGAGCATCACTTAAATTGTACCTGTCATTTTCTAGCATAAGTAAAGTGAACTTGTAGGTGGATGGGAAATATGAGGGTAAAAAGGGGAGAGTGTTTATGAAAGAAAAAGTGGAAAGTGTAAAAAGGCAAAGTTGCAAGGAGGAAGGGGAAGGCAAAGGTGTGAAAGGGTGGAGGGGTAATTGGGAGGCGAATTCTGGAAAGGGAGATTGGTTAGGGGAGTGGGATGTTGTTTCCTGATATGACCTGTACATGCATACCCTTGAGAAGGCTCCGGGAACCAGTAATGTATGCAGAAGAGGGAAAAGAAATTCACTGGGCATGTTTATTGTTAGTTGGAAAGTTCAGATATGTGGGTAACACATGCCCCTTGCAGTGACAATGAGGCAAAGGATTTGGCTGATGACGCAGGGGGCAATAGTTGTACATGGCAGCCCATCCCCATCACCACTGTGACCTGGGTGACCCCTCTTCTTCACCATGGAGATGAGGCAAAGTGTTTGGCTGAGGAAGCAGGTGGTGTGCTAATAGTTTTACATGGTAAACAGGATGCCCCCTCCCCTTCTCAGTGGCCAGAGGTGAAGGGCTTGGCAGAGGAGATGAAGAGCAAAGAGTTGTACATGGTTGCCCTCTCCTTTCACCACAGCGAACAGGGGGACCCATCCCCTTCCCTTCGGCGGTGAGGCAAAAGGGTTTGGCTGAGCCAGTAATCAATTACATTGTTGTCCTTAGCTATATTTCACAGGACACTCAAAGGGAAGTTTTGTGTAACTCCACCTTTGTGATGCCCCAGGGTGTGGCTGACAGCAAACTGTGATATTTTGGCAAAATTGAGGCAGGAGAGGCTCATAGTGATTGCTATCACTATGAGTAGCAAAAGGAGGAACTGGAAGGACCCTTATTATGTGTCCACTGAATCTGAGGAAGAGGATGAGGAGGAAGTGACTAGCAGTACTAAACCAATGTTGTCCAGTCCCCCTTAATTACCCCAAGGGATCTTGGGGAATTTAATGGGAAGGGAAGGAGAAAAGGAGGGAGAAAAGGGAATGGGAAGGGAGGGAGAAAAGGGTAGCACTAGTGAGAGCAGGACAGGTCAGCTGCCTGTGCCTGCTGCAAGACATGCTGCCCCTGCTGCCAGTGCCACCATTGCTGTACCTGTAGCCACTAGTGTTGTACCTGCTGCCAGACGTGCTGCCCCTGCTGCCACTAGTGTTGTACCTGCTGTCAGATGTGCTTCCACTGCTGCCACTAGTGCTGTACCTGTAACCACCATTGTTGTACCTGCTGCCAGATGTGCTGCCCCTGCTGCCACCAGAGCTGTACCTGCTGCCAGTGCCGAACCTGCTGCCACCAATACTTTACCTGCTGCTAGTGTGTCTTGTAGTGCTCAGTAAGGGGGAAGGAGAAAATGATGCCAAGGGTGACAGCAAGGGACCCTAAAACACACTTACCATTCCCGAGCAGTCCTGCCAGTGCTAGTACTACTGCTACTTAGGTCCAGCAGCTTGTTAGCATTAGGAGTGAAGGAGGGGGTAATCAACAACATACTCATATTACTAGTGACTATGAGACCGAGGAGGAAGACTCTGCAGCTGAACTTGATGTGGTTGGTGTTAGTAGAATCAGCAGTAATGATGAAGCAGCCGGAGTGGTAGGGGAAACATTTGACAGTGTCCAGACTAGCAGTCAAGGGAGCACACACCATTCCTCTGACCCTGGGACTGGGAGTCCTCCCCTTCCCTTCACTACAGCGTCCAGGTGTAACATGATCCTGAAGAGGCCAGAACTGGTGTTGGGGGGGAGAGCAGGCTCAGAATCAATACCACCACCACCAGCAGGAGCACAGATCAGCTGCCTGTGACTGCTGCTACTGCTGCTAGTGCTAGTCTGCCTCCTTCTTCAGGTCAAAAGGAAATAGGAAGTGTGACATTAGGGGACCCTCTGTCACATTGATCTTCACCTCCTCCAAGCAGCAGCGAGATGTCTGTAATAGAGCAGCAGCACGTAGGGACTAGTGGTGGTGGTGGTGATGTTGGAGAAGCTGGGGTGGAAGAGACATTGATGGCCTTTTTAGCAGAAACTGAGAAGGAATGGGTGACAGGAATGAGGGTGGGCATTACCACCACCACTAGCAGCGAGATTTTGGAATTAGAGGAATTTGCAACAGCAGTAGGAACAGCAGTAGCAACTCAGGACTCAGAAGGACATTTGACAGTGACCACTGGTCAACTTGATCTGCTGTCATAAGGCCAGTAGGGTATTTTTATTTTTTTTCTCAGGGCTGGTGCTTTGATAAAAAACAAAACAAAACAAAACATAGTCCTACAAAAAAAAAAAAACAATTTTTGGAGGTTTGTTCCTAACAAGCCTAAGTCCTACAAATCAATGTTTTCTTAGGGCTTGTGCCAAACAAGCTTAAGTCCTACAAATCAATGTTTCTTCAGGGCTTTTGCCTTTAATAAGTCTAAGTCCTACAAATCAATGTTTCCTCAGGGCTTGGGCCTCTAACAACAAATCTAACAAATCATCCTCTACAAAATACTCTACCAAGTCAAGTATCAGTCCATCCCAGTAGCAACTTATGTCAGGGGGTTCCTTTCTCTATCACTTTACATACAAATTTCTTATTTTATTTTATTGATTTATTTTTTATTAACTGTCCCCCCAATAGCAGTCAAGAGACCCCCCCCCCAAAAACATATTCCCTGTTCAAATGATTCATTCATTTACCAACACAGGCACCCTCCACAGACCCCTTTTATACCATGTCTTATGGGGGTTTTTTTAGTTATTTGGGGTTTATTTTATATTAACTACCTCCCCCTAATCCCAGTAAACAACCCCACCCCATAAAAATACTATATATTGTGACATTGCAAGACTTCAAATAGTCCATCGGCTTTGCTGATGTTGCCGGAGGTGGAGGCAGTAAGGCAGGCTAACGGCCCCCACCCCCACCCTTATTACCTCTCTGGCTGATGCCCGAGCAAGTCTGAGGGAAATTTGAACAGAGAGTGGCTTTTATTTGGCCAATCTCTATTCAAAATAGTTCCCAGGTGACCATTGGCTGGGAGGTATGCTTACACACATCCCAGCCAATCAGCTCATAGTGGTGGATGAGGAAACTCGCTAAAAGCTGATTATCTGGGAGGTGTATAAGCAAACATCCCAGACAATGGATGTCTGGGAGGCATTTTGAAAAGAGACTGGCCATATAAAAGTCAATCTCTGTTCAAATTTCCCACAGACTAGCAATAAGGTAATAAGGGGGGGGGGGTTTAGCCTGCTTTCCTGCCGCCACCACCAGCAACAGTGGTAAAGCTGGCAGACTAGTTGAAGTCTTGCAGTGCGTCAATATATAGGATATTTTTCGCCTAACCATATATTTTTCTATTTCGAACAAAAAATAATGTAATGCAGAATGGATTTGGAAACATTTTCTTCCATTTGGAGTAATGTTGATTTTATTCAATTTGGACTAGCTGCATTAATTTAACTCTTTGAGTGCCAGAAATGTATACAATGCATTGCTCTGCAATTCATTGCATACCCTCAGATAGTCAAAGGGTAAACTACTGCATATATTTGAATCTTATGTTTGTTGAGCATATTTCATGTTTAGTTTTCTGCTATTTTCAGGTACATATTTGTTCCAAGGAAAAAGAGAAGAAGACAGATGAGAAGAAAACAGAAGATGAAGAGGAAGGAGAAGAAAAAAGATAAAATATGACAGTAGCTGACCAGGGTGCTGGACATCAGGATAACATGTAGGTGTTTATTTTCAGGGGATGTATTTAAATTAGTCAGATTAAACCTGTGAGTGCTACAAGGGTATGCATACCCCACTGGCACTCATAGGGTTAATACTGTTAACGTCTGACACTTTTTTAATACTTTGGGTCTATTGATATGGGGCTTAGGTCCACTTGTCACTTTTTTTTTTTGTTTTTTTGTTTTTTTGCTTTTTTTCCCCTTCAGTTCATGCGTTGGCAGGACTCTACACCAAAAAAAGAAGGTCTAGATTTTTGGCGGTAAACTGGCATCCTTTAAAGCTTGTTTCTGCATAACACATTGAACTAAATGGGGAAAGGACACTTGTTATAATGAATCCCAATGGACACTAACTTTAGAGCCTGAAGTGTGTTTTTTTTCTGCTGGCATTTTCATTTGTTCCTTTCACACACACCCAGACTCCACTAACACAGCCATATGAGCAAGGAACTTGGATAACAGCTCTCTGTCTCAGTCAGCCAAGTTTTTGGGGTATGTTGGGTAAGCCTTCATTCTCCCTCCACACTCCCCAGAGTGTCTTCTCTAGCTCAACATTATGGTGCTTCCTCTATCGCTTACAAATACAGAAAGACATACTGAGGAAACCTAATGTCCCTTTTATAAGAAAAGAATGGAAACCTGCCATGTGGGTGTGAAATCCAATTATACCGTTGATTTCAATGGAATCAGCTTGGCGGGAATAAGCAGAAAATCTGCATTTTTCACAAACAATTTCCAACTCGGAAGGAAGGAATTTTTTTGCATGTTTCTCATTTGAGGCAAAAAATGTCCCCATCCCCAATGTTTATCCATTTGGATTATAGATAATTTTTCAACTCATTGCTAAACACTTAAAGGGATAGTAATACTTCGTTTTAACTTTATTTTATTTTGTAGGCATTAAAAAAACATGAAGAATGATATGTCTTATCTCTCAAACCTTTATGGTTTAAGAGATATTCAGAAGCAAAGTTTCCCCTCCCACCCCTTTTACCTAGTGTAAGCCATCTCTTCTCAGATGTGGAATGCAGTCCATAGACCAGACAGATAACAGAAGGGGACAATCTTCTTCCTATGAAAACAATGAAATCCCTGCCCCCCTTGACAAGCTTTTCAGGTTTTTCCCTTATCTTAACTGAAGATTATCCCTCTGTGCAATCTACTTGGGCACCTCCCTTCTGCTTTGGCTGAACAGTGTTACATCAGTAAAAGGGGCGGGAGGGGGACACTTTGTCATTGAATTACTCCTGAACTACAACTCTGATAGAATTGAAATAACACTATCCAAAGTCCAAATACTATGATGATTAATTAGAGCTGCTTTTATTATGAAACATTACTATCCCTTTAAAGGGATAGTAATACTTGAAAATAATTTTATTTTATATTGTAGCCCTTAAAAAAACATTAAAAATTATATAAGTCTTATCTCCCAAATCATTATGGTTTGGAAGATATTCACAAGTAAAATAAAGTAAATTTCCCTTTTCCTGGCTGTTTCAGCCAAGTCTGCCATCTGGTGGACAGATTTGGAATCCGGTCCACAGATCAACTAGCAGCTCTTTAGCATTGCCGAGTTCAGGGTCTTTAAAAAGAACTACTTGATTGGAACTGTGTACAAAGTGTGCCTGGCTTGCAAGCACACTTTGTAGACCATTCCAATGAAGAAATTATTTTTAAAGATCGCGATCTCGGCACTTCTGGAGAGCCACAGCTGGTCCCGGGACCGGATTCCAAATCTGAGAGCTAGAACGGGGACATCACTCAGGGGCAAACTTTGCTTGTGAATATCTCCCAAACCATAAAGGTCTATGTTGTTTTAAGGGCTACAATATAAAATAAAATTATTTTCAAGTATTACTACCCCTTTAATTGGAGACCTACCTTCCAACCAAACATGCAAAACCATTTTTTTAGATGCACTTACAATTGATTCCCATCACTTTATGAAATGCCTTACACTAAAGGAATTATTCACAAAAGTAACAAGGAGCAATTCCGGAGCAAACCATCTGCACCATAGGGGACAAAGAAAACTTCCCTTTATTTTAAATGAGGCGTTTACCTCTTTGAATGCTAGATAGTCATCCAATGCAATGTGGTGGGGAACTCTATAGCATTCAAGTGGTTAATATCCATTTTATATCAATTATATTTTATTTCTCCCTTCTATTGGAGTTGGTTTGCTCCAGAATTGCTCCTCATATATTTTGTGAATAAGGCCCAGTGTCACTCTGATCCCAAAAATAACTTATTAGACGAGTCCATATAAAAAGGCACACAGCGTTTTTATGTCATACATGAAAAACACTGATTATGTGATATGAAATAGATTTATCAGGGTTTGTTTTATCCTTTTTTATTGAATTTGCCAATACTGAGTTTCTATCAAATGCAGTGATGCATCTATTAGAGAATCAGCAGTACAAGCTAAAACAAAATACAAATGGCATATAAATGGAGACTCTCAGAGAAATCTCAAATTGAAAAGACGATGCTCAGCATCCTTCCAATTCTTGGGCACACATCATAGGAAAAGAAGTAGACAAGATTGCTTAGACCAGCTGCAGCAGTAACTATACCTTTTCCTGTTTTCATATTCTAGACAAACAACTTAAAGTAATAATGGTTAACCCTTTGAGTGCCAGAATGGTACGCAACGCATTGCTTTGCATTGCGTTGCGTATCACTTTGGCACTCAAAGGGTTAAAGAGAGCATGTCGTCATCTAAAGATAAGTTTAATTGGTTTTAAAGAGAATTGAAAACTGCCTATATGTTATGCTATGTATTTGAAATTGAAATAATTTTTGAGAAATACACCTTTATTTGTTGATGGCACAGTATGACACATTACTCAGATTAGTCTCTGTGCTACGCCAATATTACCTCACACTGCACTATGAATTAATCTAGGCATTTCCAGTACCACAGTGAGCGATAACAGAATTAACTGGCATTCTGTGCATGGAATTGACATACATTTTGTGTCACACTTTGCCACCAACATGTAAAAGTAAATGTTTTATTAAAAATAATTACATTTATAGAATAATGGACAGTACAACAAAGAGACAGATTTGAATTCTCTGTAAAGCAATCCTAAACTTTTAGGGTGACAGGTTCACTTTAACAAAATAAGTCATTAGTTGTTTGCTTTAAAGTGAAACTATCATATACCTTTGAGTGCCTAAGGGATGCGCAACTCATTGCTTTGCAATGCATTTTGCATGCCTCTTGCACTAAAATGGATACGTTTTTATTACTCAATTTTCATTTAAACAAACCCATAAACAGAGGAGTGCAGTTTTCTGTATCATAATGTGATCAGTTTGCTTGCAGTTCTATGCTTTTAAGGCTATATTATTTCCTTTTGTCTAGTATCGCAGTTATGAGATCTTAGTTCAATAAAATTTCTGTTAGTCAAAGAGGAGTGAAATTACACGTATCCATACATAAGGACAAAAATACAAAATATAATCCTGGGCAAATGAGCTTTACCATAAGAACAAAAGTAATTCCCCAAACTGCCAGTGATTACATTGGCTATTAACCCCTTGGATTTGAAGCAGGTGTGCGATGCGTTCAAATGATTAAAGGCCTATTTAATAACCCTTTGATAGGTATCTAGTACATTGCAATGCAATGCATTTGCTACCTCTCTGGAAATTAAGTGGATAAGTCAATGAGAATTTGGGAGGATTTGTTTTTGTTTGTGTTCCATGAAGTTAGCTTGTCCTAGAAATTCTCTGCTCTTG